>CM048744.1:85756960-87177460 GCA_026315105.1 Locusta migratoria | reverse complement strand
ATTTACGTAACCGTAATCTGGTAATCTGCATATATCTGTACAACAAATATGTACCTTCATGATTTTTGGCCGCGGTGGAGTAGCCGAGTAATCTAAAGCGTCTCGCTGCGGAGAACGCGGTTGCTCGCCGTGGAGGTTCGAGTCCTCCTTGGGGCATGGGTGTGTGTGTTTGTCCTCTGGTTAGTTTACCTAGGTTCAAGTAGTTTGTAAGCTACGGACTGATGACCACGCAGTTTGGTCCGATAGATTTACAAATATTTGAACATTTGAACATGATTTTTGGGCCTGTGGTGAATAAGTCGTCAAAGGAAATTGTAATGATAACACTGTATTACGGATAAGATATTAAAATTTAGTGCTACAGCTGTTGCAACACTTCGTCATTTTCAAGCGCTTTCTTGTATACGTAACTTTCTTATTTTCACGCCGCGGCAGAGCGAATTGAGGTACTATGCTACGATGAGCGAGTTTGTTCCCCTTCGGGGGTTCGAATCCCCTCTCGGGTATGGATGTTTGTGTCGTCTTTAGTATAAGGTAGTTCATAAGTAGTGTGTAAGCTTAGGGACTGATGACCCCGCAGTTAAGTCCCTAAAGCTTATCAAACATTTGAACGTGTTTTTCCTTATTTCCACGTATTATTATGAGTTGAAAGTGACAAAATTACACAAAAAACTTTTGACTTACTTCTACGATGTTCAGACTGTCATAATAACCGTCTGCCGTTACTCTTATAATAAAATTCAAAATTACTACTGAATATTCCAATTGTATACATGTTTGTTACTAGGTTTCCTGCATCTTGATGTTGTGTGAAAATTTATCTATTATTATTTATACCTTACGTAATTGTTTTTTTTTACAGATCAGCCAAAGATGTTTTATATTTGGATAACTCTTCACTAATCTCAATATACATTGGATAACTCTGATGTCTAAGCATAGAACTGCAGCGAGCCTGCACAATAATGTGTTTTGCACAGGACTTCTCATTGCTCGCCATGTTTTAATTTGGTAAACGAATTTGCATCAGTTATTATGTGATAAAAATTGCTTTGTTACCGTTTAAATGGAAATTTATGGCAATATGCGATGCAGTAAGATGGTATGGGAGGGGAATGTAAACGTATTTATACAAATAATTAAAAAGAAAATAAAAATTACATCTAAGCTAAAGATCAATATCGAAGCAGTATCGAGATCGTTAATCTCTATACTACCAGAATGTTGAAGTTCAGCTGTTTCAGCGTGCCAGTCACAGATGTTCATATTTCGCTTCTTGCAAAATTTAAATATGGCTCCTATGCAGTACTACAAGAAAACGAAAAGAAGATACACTTAGATTCCGCTCCCACATCAGCCTTTTATTTCGCATATTGTATGAAATTCCAAATGCAAGCAAACAATTCTTTGTCATGTAATAACTGATGGAAATTCGTTTGATAAATTTAAACATGGTTTACAAATGTTCAAATGTTTGTGTAGTCTATGGGACTTAACTACGGGGTCATCAGTTCCTAAACTTACAAACTACTCATGAACTACTTACGAACTAGGACGGCACTAATATCCATGCCCGAGGGGGGATTCGAACCCCCGACCGTAGTGGCCGTGCAGACCGTGACTGGAGCGCCTTAGTCCCCTCGGCCACCGCGGCCGGCAAACGTGGTTTACAAAGCCAAATCGTGTGTAAAATATAGGAATTCATAGCCACACTCCAATTCATTGCTCAGACAGCAGATTTACACATCCAGGTGCTACAGATATCACTAATAGAGACCAATGAGACGTTTAATGCTTTCGTTGCTCCTATAGGCCATCTCTCGTCGTTTGTTATCTCTTTGGTACTCAGCATTTTTCATGGATGGAATGAATGAAATTACATTACTTAAATTTTACTCTTGAAATTGGTGTGTTTAGTAAGTATTCCATTTGGATAATTTTTTAAGTATATATTTCAACATCCTCCTGAATTGTGATTTCTAAACCCTTCGTTATTTTATATAATATCGTTAGTACGTAATAGACGTTAATTGCTGAGTGGTTTTTGCTTTTAGTTGTATATGGAAAGATGACTGTTTTCGCTTGTTATGTGTTCGCGATTTTTATTTATTTTCTTAATTTTTAATTTTTTTAATATATTTTTGGGAAATTACATCCTATGTGAGCTATATAAATGCTGTGACTGTTATCAATGTGATTTTGTAAACTTCTGGGAAATTCCTGGTGGCTGCGAAGTATAGTTTTGTAGGGGAGAGCCGGGTATTTTAATGAATAATAGTCTTATGGATTTTCTGATGCTTTAATAATGGTTAAATGAATTTATTATGTTAGATTTTGTCCATGTTAAAGTTTGTATCCGATGATAAAAAAATTCCGAAATACTCACAACAAAGACAAGTTGGCGTGAAGTGTGCCCTTCAATTACTGCATATATTCAGCTTCTCTGCAGCACTATAGATGCATTTCAATAAGTCTCCTAAGCGACTATATGTCACATTTAAACTATCATCTAAATAACCTTCAAAACTTGAGTCATCTGCGTGGTCTTGTATAATCACTTCAAACAGTTCATTACAGGATTAGCCATTCGTTCACCCTCCGAGGAACTGTGCCTCATACATGTATTTATTCTTGTAGATCTACAACAAATATTTTGCATTTTTCTTGTGGAATGTCAACTCCCGTAATGTAAATTATCTCAGCAGCTAACGTTCCCAGATAATGTGTGTTAATAATATTACCTGCATCGTTCTTTCTACATTGGACACAAGTAATACGGAACAGTGGAGCCATGCAGACTCCCTTAACGTATTAACAATTAAAGCTTTTGTCGGCTCTTAAGCCGAAACAAACTGTCATCTGCACACAATATTTCCGCAGTCGACCTGGGTACCATCATAACGTGAGGAAACCTATGATCTCTCGCTGTGACTAGTGGAGTAATATTAGGAACTCTATTTATCAGATTTGTAATAGCACAAATTATCTAATAGCATGGATACGGAAGTTACGAAAGGTTTCACTTTCAACTTATTACAAAAAGTATTGATGAATATTTATTTATAAGTGTCATTGAAAGTCAAATATTTATTTAAAAATAAAATTGTTTTGTCTATGTGTTATAGATATTGCGTCTATGAAACGTTAACGACTGTCCAAAGATATATTTTAAATGTAATTGGGACGTTCAAGATAATATAAGTACAGCAATGAATACAGCCTCTGAAAGGAATACTTTAACCTGAAAACGAACATTAATGACTAATGTACGGTGAAAAATGAAGATGTCCCCATAATTTATTGGTTCCTAACATTGATTGTATTTTGTTGCTTGCTGGTTGCCGAGCTAATTGTTTTGACCTGCTGAGTTGCTTTTTAGTGGCCGTGAATTTCGTAGTCCGTCAAAAGTGATACATCATAATTTTCATAAAGGGTTATTGTAAGTGATGCCAAGAACTATTTGTAATTTTCCACTGGAAGTTTAATGTCTCATCCGCGTAAGAGTTAGATACATTTCTTTCCTGTGTGGAATCGAAGTTGTGGTGATAGAATTTTTCAGTCAGATTAGGTTCATGTGGACGGTAGTGATATAATTACAAGTTATAACACTGCATCCTGATAAGGCCGTATTTTTCTAGATTTGTCGAATCAGTGTTAATGATAGTAAGTCGGAAGTGGCTCGTTAGGTTTAAAATGCTGATTGAAGTTAATGCTGTGTGGCAGCATTAATTAACTCATATAGGGAACGTGCCTTTTGAAAAAAGGTTTCTTTACGAATACTGGTCAGTTCCGAATGGACTTTGCTGTGGTGTAAAGTCAGCGCCGCACCCCAGACGCAAGAGAACGATCGTAGAGAAGGCAGCGGATGACGTCCGGCAGCCAATAGCACACAGGCGCCGCGCATCCTGGAGGGAGTAACGGAGATGCGCGTCCTCTACAAGCTGCTGTATCTAGGCCGACATGCGTCTGGACGACCTCTCTGAAGTCTGCTACGAAGTAGGCAGTCCCCAGGAAGCAGTGCAGCTAGCATCGTACAGAAGACCACGCCACGAGAAGAAGAGAAGAGAGAAAAGAAATTTTGAGTATATTTGTACAGTTCAGTAAAGTGTAGCTTAGATAAGTGTGCCGGCCGCGGTGGCCGAGGGGACTGAGGCGCTCCAGTCACGGTCTGCACGGCCACTACGGCCGGGGGTTCGAATCCCCCCTCGGGCATGGATATTTGTGCCGTCCTTAGGATTAGATAGTTCATAAGTAGTTTGTAAGTTTAGGGACTGATCACCCCGTAGTTAAGTCCCATAGACTTTACAAACATTTGAACATTTTGATTTTAGATAAGTGTGACTTTTTCAAGCCGAAACTGCAGTATCTAGGACACATTATTAACAGGCAAAGTGTAACCTTATGCAATCACATTTGCTTGCCATTTGCAATCTGCCAGCACCCAAAGATGTGAAAGAATTTCAGCCAGACTTAGGATAGTTAACTTAACTATATTAGATTTATTCCCAATACAGCAAAAACTGCAAACCCCTCTGCATCAGCTACGCCGTTAAAATGTTTGTTTTGTTTGGACAGAAAAATGCGAACGCGCATTTCAACAGTTAAAAGATGCATTCCTCAGTGATCAGTGTTTGGTGCACTTTGATCCAGAAAAATCAGTTCTTTTGCAAGTGGATGGGTCATAGTTTGGTCTAGGAGCAGTAATATCACATAGACATGGGGATACGGACCGTTCAATAGCGTTTGCATCAAAACATTTTACAGACACACAGTGCCGTTACTCTCAGATTGAGAAGGAAAATATTCCATCACTATTTGTATGGGTGAAAATTCTATTTAGTCACTGACCACAAGCCTTTGCAGTCATTGTTTCATCCAGCCAAATCGATTCCTACTCGCACACAAATTGCAACGTTGGTCATTACTCTTATCACAGTATCAGAACGAGATTATGTACAGACCAACAACTCGCCATGGAAATGTCGACGCACTTTCCTGTTTTCCGATTGGCCATGACAAAGACTTTGATGCTTGTGACCCAATTTACGTATTTTGCTGCGCTACATTCGCACAGAATGGCGTTGCTATTTTGCTAGAACATATGAACTTTCAGTACATGGAGGTGTAATTCTAGTTTCCAATGACAATGGACAATCACTTGTGTTGATTCCGCAACGTTTGCAGAAAGAAGTATTGAACTTACTTCACCAAGAATGTTGGGTAATGGTTCGCACTAAGCAATTCGCACGACAAAAATTGTACTTGGCAGGGTATGGACACCCAAATAGAACAAATGACGTCACAGTATTCAGTGTGCGCTACCAACCAGTCCGCCACACCTCAGAAATATTTTGCTCCGCCAAAACTAGATTCACCATCTGAAACACTAAATGGCTTATTGTGGTTGATGCTTCTAGTGGTTACCCATTGCAGGGCCAATGTCTTCTACGACCTCTAGTTGCACGATTAGGACGATGTCTTCAATTTTTTGTATGGAAGGTCTCCCTGAACTGATAGTCTCTGACAAAGACCCTCACTTCACGTCCCAAGAATTTCGTTCCTTTTGTGCATGAAATTGAATTAAGCATCTCACCAGCGCACCGTTTCACCTGCAGCCAAATGGCGATGAGGAACGCTTCGTACGGCCATTTAAGCAACAGATCTCCAAACTTCGTTTGGGGCAGTCACTGGAGGCAACTTTGTAACTGTACCTCGCCTCATACCGCTCGCACCCACGAGATGGATCATCGCCGGCCGAACTTCTGCACGGTCGCCGCCACCGCACCCTGCTCCACTTTCTCTACTCACCGCGCCGTATGGAGCAGCAGCAGCAACCGACGGCACGCAAGTATCGCTTCGTTTCGCATAACCCAGACTTTTACAGAGCTTTCAGCGGTCGCAGACGGTTGGAGCGGAGCGACATCGTCAAATTTTTTTGTGTTTACATGTTTGCAATTTCAGGAGCTAATGGCATCGTACGCAGGCACCGCAATCAAATTCGCCCGTGTTATGTACCCCGTGATCCTTCTGCATTTCTCTCGGCAGATTCACGCAGACCGCACGGCTTCCGCCGCCCGCGCGACCTCGGCAACCGACCCCACAGCAGATCTACACGGCACGTTGGCCCGACTCCATGGAGACGGAGCCCTCACCGCCTCCGCCGATACCGATGGACCTCTACCGACAGGACCAGCATGCCACGCAGCATCCGACGCCGATGTCATCATCGACGTCACCGTACGTCGTTATCTCTGCAACAGGTCGTGGACTCGGGCTCTTCAGGCATTTCCCCGGAGGACGTTCCCACGAGAGGTCAGGCTGGATGGTGGGGCTCGGCCGGTAGTCTGACGTCCTCTGCAGCTACAGACTGCTGTCCATCATTACGTCCATGAGCCTGCCTCCTCCCCTGTTGCCGAGCTCCCTACACGATTAAGGTTCGGTGCTTTGGGGTAGGGGGGGGGAGTTGGGGCGTACAGTCAGCGCCACACGCCAGATGCAAGATAACGCAACGGATGACGTCAGGCAGCCAATCGCACGCCGGCGCCGCGCATCCTGGAGGCAGTAACGGAGATGCGCGCCCTCTCCAGGCTGCTATTTGGGTGTCCATACCCTGCCAAGTACAGTGTCCTCGTGCCAATTGCTTAGTTCGAACCATTCCCCAATGTTCTTTGGTAAACAACGTTCAATACTTCTTTCTGCAAACGTCGCAGGATTAACCCTGCGGCGCGGCGCGTGGCGGCATACAGTGCCGCCAATTTGGTTTTCTTTCAATAATTACGTCAGCATGCTGAGCACACACGAATGGTGCTAGATAAGCTTCGATTGTTTAGTCACGCGCCAAAATGCAACACTGCCTCCTCATTATACGCACCATAACAGCTGTGACTCACCTGTGAATTGAACGACTGCACCGTGACGGCACTGCGCACCGCACGCGCCTGGTGATGTAAGTACATGTAGTCGTACCAATGTCGAATGTTTTGATGATTAGAAGCTTTGTTTTACAACTCTTTGGGTGAATTATGATTTTATTATCAACATTGCTTTTGTATTAGAATTATTTTCTTGTCGCCCACCAGTCCGCACAAAGGAAGGGACTGACAACAGAAGAAATTCTTCTGGATTCATCTGACGAAGAAAATTACGCTGATTCTTTTGACAGCGATGAGGAAGCAGAAGTAATTGAAACTTATTTCAGCGAATCTGAGCAGTCTTGCGATGACGGGCATGAAGTGAAAGGAACACCACCAGACGACTGGTAAGGACTAAGAAACTATGTGGATAAATAATTCGTTAGTACTACAACAGGAAACAAAAGAATATAATCAGTTCTACCTGGCCCAAAACGTAGTGCTAGTGCAGCTAAAACTGAAATTGAAATAGCAAGATTTTTATTCCTGAATTTGTGAAGCATACTGCGGCAGCCAACGGGTATTGTGAAGCGTTGGTTGAACCAATCAAAGGAACTCACAGAAATGCAACTACGGACAACTGCCACAGTAGTTTCCCTGTAGCCCACGATCTTTTAGAAAATGGGCAAAGGTGTGATGATTTATTTAGAATTTGATATTAAAATAGCACTTAGGAAATTTCCTGGAAACAACATGCCACATATTCTGTAACAATTTTAATTTGCCCACGTATCTTTTTATATGAATACAGATCACAATGAATTTTGCTGTTAAGAATGATGTTAAAACCAAGAAATAATTATTCTACAAAAAAATTAAAAATTGCCTTTCACATGGTATTTAAACGTCGGCTGCGCTGAGTCCTAGTGACTGCCTATTTCGTAGCCGAGTTCAGAGGTGTCCTTCCAGACGCATGTCGGCCTAGATACAGCCGCTTGTAGAGGGCGCGCTTCTCTGTTCCTCCCTCCAGGAGGCGCGGCGCCAGCGTGTGACTGGCTGCCGGTCGTCCGCTGCCTTCTCCACGATCGTTCTCTTGTGTCTGGCGTGTGGCGCTGACTTTATGTCAATAAACCAAAGATACTACTCTTCTGGTCTGATCATTTTACATTGCCATGGATGTTATAGTTAATTATTTGATCCCTCTTTTTTATAAATTTCTATTCATACTATGAGATCAGTAAAATATGTGGATCTTTTATTTTGCGGCTCTAGGCTTATTCCTGATTTATTTGTTTTTATACAGAACACCAAGTACAACTTTTTGGTTTTCTAGTAACTACAGTTATCTCCTCCAACTATCCTTTTAAGTTAATATGGAAATGTAAAGAAAAACTAAAGCGCCCAGCCGCTTACATCTCTGTATTTACTTCTAAATAGGTCTTGATGCAAGTTGGAGCTGGCTTCAGGTGTTGGCATCTGATCATCTCTAATAAACAAGATTATAAGTTTTCCCGCCAAACCTAAGACACTTTCAGCTATCAGATGGTTACTTAAGAGATCTCAGAATAGTTTTTATCGTTCTCAAGCCCTAAAGATATTACCGTTTTTATCCGTCACAGTCAAATTTTAGACAAAGTGTCGGAAGGTAAGTTGGTACACTAAACTACTCGTAAGTTCAAATGTTTGTAATTCTATCGGACTAAACTGCGTGGTCATCAGTCCGTAGCGTACAAACTACTTAAACTAAACTAACCTAATGTCAACACACACACCCATGCCCCAGGAAGGACTCTAAACTCCACGGCGAGCAACCGCGCGCTCCGCAGCGAGACGCTTTAGACCGCTCGGCTACTCCACCGCGGCTACTCGTAACTCACCGAATACAAATTGCACAATTTGTAACCAGAACCGGCGAAACAATACCAATAAATCACACGTCCCATGCATGGCACAATGGACTTCCTCAGAATTCGAACAATACAATAAGACTGCTCTCTCCATATTGCCACGACAAATCTGTTGAGTTCTCGTCCCAGTCTATCTTTCAGGAAAGGTTCGGTGCAGGATGCTTGGGCATCTACAACATCTATTCAGATTATTAATACAAGTTTTATTTACTCAACTGTACAAAGATAATCAACTTTCATCGGTTCTTCTTTTCTCTCTTCTCTTTCTCTCGCAGCGTGGTGTTCAGTACGATGCTGGCTGCGCTGAGACCTAGTTACTGGCTAGATCGTAACCGAGGTCACACGGGCCGTCCAGACGCATGACAATGGACAATCGCTTGTGTTAACCCTGCGGCGGGCGCGCTTAGGGTCGTTGCGTCAGCGGGCGCGTGCGGCACTCAGTCTGACACAGACCCTGATGAAGGCCGCCTGCAACAGTGACCGAAACGTCAGTACAGTTTATAAAATGACGACGCGGTCTCATACACGGAAGAATTTTATTGATAGATTGATAGTGACAACAACCGCGGAAGCCTACGTTTGCACAAATTACGTTATCAAAGTCAAGTATCTTAATAAGGAGAAATATAGTGAGTCTTTAATATATATAGTATATAGTACAAAGATAAATCAAAGCTTCATAAGATTTAAAAAGTGAAAATAATAAGTCAGTATTGATAAAAAGATTTATTACGACTGATTTAATCGTGTCTTTGACTTACAGAAAATTAATTTCTGTGTATAGAGGGCATTTCGCGAAAACTATAAAAGTGCAAGAAAATATTCCTTCTTAGGGTTGCACTCTTTGAAGATAGTTGCTGTGAAATTAAAAGAAAAAATATTATGTCAGAGGATTGTAGGAAGCAGGTACAGGTATAAACGAGCCTTTGTACCGTTACAAGGTTGAACTGTACCTTGTCAATGTAAAGTGTGATTTATTTTAGTATTTTGATATTTCATTGGAGAAGATAGGAAAGGTGCTTTTGAGATTATGCCTATAACAAGAATTTGTAATTTTACATTTAGTGGTATTATAAAAATTAGATGTGAACAACGTATTCGTAGGAGGCTCGAAATATTACTTACGTCGTCGCCCGCTTATACGTTGTAGTGGCAACATATTAAAACTGTGTTGTACTTGTGTTAATCCTGAACGATATTTAACGTCATTTAGAACCTTACACGGGATTTTCGGAAATAGTGTCAGATGCGCTTATTTTATTACGTTAATTCTGTATACTAGCTATATTACGATATTTCTAACGTGATAGTCTACCAAAGGGCTCAAATTATAGCACACTGGTATGAATTTTCTGTATGTGTTTTTATGCACATTACATTACAGAATATTTGAACTGCCTCAGAGGAGTCGTGTCGTTACAGATTATATTTGCTTACTTTTAGGAGTCGAAAAAAAAATTAAAAAATGATTAGCCGGCAAGGCGAGGTGTTAACGCGATAGCACCAGGAAGCGTTTCCAGCTAGGACGCGGTGAAACTATTGTGCGTTAGGTTTCAGTGGAAGATTACTGGGGATGGTGTCTTCGGGGACAGGCGCGACACCTAGCGGTTAATGTGATTAAACTCGTTGACGGCGGGAGAGAAAAGGGGTTTACTGTGCCGGCGGAGAAGGCGGTGGAACGCGCTGCCAGAATGTTAAAAGCTGTGCAGGAGGAAGATTTTCAAATTACGGAACGAGTGATACGAAGCCGAGCAGAGTGGAAGTCACGAATCTACGCCAAAGAAGGAGAAGCAAGACGCTCACAATTAGCATGTCATTAGCTACAGGGATAATTGGATCACCAGGCATCAATTTTTTACAAACAACCTAAACAAATACAAAATTCTCGAAAACTGCACTTGTTTTGTAGAGCAGAACCAAACTACTAAGGCAGCAACGGAACCTTAGAAAAACGTGTCGTGGAGAGACTATTCGACAAAGCACCTGCAACATTAGTGAATATCCTGGAGCGTAAGCATAGCTGAAATGAAGAAAACCGAAAAGAAAAGCTTGCTTAGAATATGTTGTGTCGTAAAGTCAGCGCCACACTCCAGACGTAAGACAACGATCGAGCAGAAGGCAATCTCAAGTAGGCGTCGCGCACCCTGGAGGGAGTAACCGAAGATGCGCGTCTTCTACAAGCGGCTATATCTTGGCCGACATACGTCTGGACGCCCGTCAGTTACTATTCAGGAATACGTCAGTTACTAGTGAGAAATCGGTCAGTTACTAGTGAGAACTCTGACAGTTACTATGCAGAGCTCAACAGTTACTAGGCTGCTACGAAGCCAGATATAGGCCAGTACTAGGCCAGAACACGGCTACGAACTTAGCAGTAACTAGGTCACAGCTAGTATCAGATGGACGACGCCATGAGAAGCAAGAAGGGAGAAGAAACAGACATATGTTCTAAAGTTGAGTATCATAAAATTCAGTGAATAATACTTGTAATATTAATCTGAATAGTTGTTACAGATTACAGCAATTCCTGGACCCGTCCCTTTCCTAACAACTAGATCGGGACGGGTAAACAACAAAAGGCGACGAGGTCACAACGGAATATAGTACAAACAAAATTTTTGTCGTTTATTTAAGCGATACTGTTAGATCGCTTCATTATAAAAAAAAAAAAAAAAAAAAAAAAGTTCAAATGTCTGTAAATCTATCGGACCAAACTGCGTGGTCATCAGTCCGTAGCTTACAAACTACTTAAACCTAGGTAAACTAACCTAAGGACAAGACACACACACCCATGCCCCAGGGAGGACTCGAACCTCCACGGCGAGCAACCGCGCGCTCCGCAGCGAGGTGCTTTAGACCGCTCGGCTACTCCACCGCGGCGCTTCATTATCTTATCCTACAATATTCTTTTATTTTTTATGAATGCCAACAGGATGGTTGAATCCTTTTTTTACGAGCTTAGTTGGCCGTTCAAGTCATTATTTTGTTAAACTACAGACTAGAATTAGGAATCAGTGGACGCAGAAATGCAATAAATAAAGAAAATACAAGGACCTAGGCTCCGCAGCACCCATTTCCCTTTCCGTGTGTGTGTGAATGTGTGCCGTGCCTAAACAATTTTTGGAAATCTCTCGTATTTTTTGCCTCTTTTCTTTGCATGCAATATTGAACTTTACCAACGGTCTTCAGTTTTTCGAAACAGTCGTCGGCCATCAGCTCCATCGACCTGCAGTTAAATATGTGGCTCAATGATGAGGAACTAAAGCGATCAGTATATCGCGCGTGTGTCAGATAGGGAAATACGAGTGATGCACGATTGCAGTTGTTTCCCGCCATTGCTACCTTTTCATGTTTGGTATTATAACAAATCCCCTGTAAGCACCTTCAGTGAAGCGAAATTAAATTTCAGTACCAGTGGGCCACATTTTGTCACTGGATTATCTCCATATTTACGGTTTTTTGCTTGTAAGAGGTCTCGAATGTTTATAGTGGCACATCGTGGCTTGGCAGCGACTCTTTGTACCGGTCTTGCTATGAATTACTGTACCATTCTAAATTCTTCAGAACGGACAGAGGTATTTCCCTCCTCCTACATATTTGATTTATTTTTATTTGTGGTGTTTTTTTTTCTGTTTCGCGATCTTAATGGAAGTCACGGAAATTATGATCAGTATGTTGGGAGTGCCGGGGAATTTCTGTGCAGTTTCTCTTGCGAAGTACATAGTATAACGTAATTCAACTTTCCGTAGAACATGCCACATTCAGTTTTTGGTGTATTAGTCATGAATTGTAAGGAGAATAAATGATGTTTGACTGGAGAAATAGCTCCCTTTAGTGAGACCAGTAATATTAAATTTTATACCTAGCCAGACGGCAGGATTACGAAACATTATTTGCTTCATTTTTATATGATAAGTGAAATTTACATCTCTCCCCAGCTTCTCGTTATTCCATATCTCCGCCCATCCTTTAGCCCTATTTAATATACAGGTTTATTCGCGTTGTGGTGGCGATTCAAACTCGAAGTACGACAGTCTCAATAAAATCATAGCCAACAGCCACGATTCGGAACGAGCGTTATCCATTGCCAAATAGAAATTAAATTGTGGGCCACTGAAGCCACATGAAAAATTAGAAACATAAAATTGTAATAATAAAATGGTTCCGAATGGTTACTGCCGGTTAGGGAAGGTATATGTGAACGCCCTGAGAAATTTACAGAGGCAACATGAGTATTAATGAGTCAAACTCACATGCAGGGTATTAAAGAGGAAAAGGACATCGTTATTTGCACCTAAAACAATATAATACATTAGCTGTTATCATGAAGGCAATGTAGTCACCAACGCCAGTGCCGCAGTGGATGCAACGGATCCCGCTAGATCACCGAAAGTAAACACTGTCGGGTTTAGCTACCACTATTACGGATCACCGTCCGGGTCTGTTGAGAGCTGTTGGCAAGTGGGGTGCACTCAGCCCTTATTAGGCCAACTGAGGAGCTACGGTACTCGATTGAGAAGTAGCGGCCCCGGTCACGAAAAACGATACAACTGTCGGGAGTGCGGGGTGTTGACGATGACCCCAATGTTCAAATATTTGTATGGCTTATGCCACTTAACTGAGAAGTCATCAGTCCCTAAACTTACCAACTAGTTATGAACTAGCTAATACTAAAGACGACATAAACATTCATGCCCGAGGGGGCATTCGAACCCCCGACCGCAGCGGCCGTGCAGACCAGGACTGGTACGCCGCAGACCGCTCGGCCACTGCGGCCGGCGTTGACCACCTCCCCCTCCATATCGTATCCAATGACTCCTTCGGGGGGAGGGGGGGGGGGTCGATACACAATGGACCTTCAGTTTTAGTCCTTGTAGATCATTAGTTCTCATCCAACTAACAGTGTAGGTGCCCGTTTTGATTGCTGGCATGTTTTAACGCATTCAGAATATTTCTACCCATTGTAGCTGTTTGACTTCAGTATCGTTCAGTTGATGATAGTGTCGCAATTTTTCCATATTGCGCAAATAATAAAACCTTCGTAAACCGACATTTGAAAGGATAAACAATATAGATTCATGTTTAACGTGTAACCACGACAGTGAAAATAGCTTTAGAATTTGAAAATAATATTTTCGTCTTCTGAAAATTGCGGCACTTTTAAAACAGAAAAAATGCTCCTGAAAACGAGTGGCGGAAAGGCCATCAGTAAATATACGCAGAACTATTCACTCCCTTGTCATGCCGCGCTAACTACAAAATAAAGAAACGGAAAAGTGAAGGCCGCGGCCGAGCGCAATGCTACTATGCGCGAAGCCGTTCCCCGTCCGGGGTTCGACTCTCCCATCGGGCATGGATGTTTGTGCTGTCTTTATTAAAATCTACTTCATAAGCAGTTTGTACGTTTAGGGACCGATGATCCCGTAGTTACGTCCCATAAGCTCTAGAAAAATTGGATTTCTTTTTAAAGTGAAATTTATAATTATCAAAGATAGTATCGTGAATATACTAATACAAACCATTGTTTATCATAAAGTAATAAACAACGTTTAAGAGAAGTATCTACATTTGCTACACATAAAGAGGCCGCGGCGGATTAGCCGCGTGTATTGAAACGCCGTGTTGCGGTGCGTGCGGCCGTCAGTCGTCGGGGGTTCGATTCCCCCCTCGGGCATGGGTGTTTGTGTAGTCCTTAGTTTAGTTTACCTTAGGTTACGTAGTTTGTAAGCTACGGACTTGTGGTGTCGCACAAGTATGAAGTGCGCGCCACGTACTTTCGCCGCGCGCCGCCATGCGAGCACAGCGCGGCGTTCTTACGACGTCAGCCACGAGCGCCCTCTGCTGCAACTCCGCTCGTGGCCACGACTGCTGCATCTGCCACTTGGGAATCAGATAGGCACCAGTTAAGACTTGGATATCGGATAGGCACTAGGAATCATCAGTAGGCAGGCCTCTATCTAAACTATGTATCAACGTTCTACTAGTCTGCTGCGCTCCAAGTTAAGTAATGAATTTCTATGAAATATATCTCTTATACTAATCTAGCTTAGTGTTTCTAGTTTCTGCTGTCCCACTGGCTGGTCACCTCCGTACCTGCACACGCGTGCATCCTATTTCCCTGTGTCGGTCTCTCTCTCTCGGCCACCGACACCCACGACCACCGGCGGAAACGAGACACAAAAGTGGCGACGAGGATGGGACACAAAAGGACTAATAACCAAGCAGATGAGTCATATAGATTTACAAACATTTGAACATTTTTGACACATTGTTGTTGTTGTTGTTGCTATTGTGGTCTTCAGTCCGGAGACTGGTTTTATGCAGCTCTCCACAATACCCTATCCTGAGCAAGCATCTTCATCTCCACATAAGAACGGCAACCTACATCTGTCTGAATCTGCTTACTGTATCCATCTCTTGGTCTTCGTTTGCGGTTTTTACCCCACACACTTCCCCCCATCGCTAAATTCACAATTCCTTGATGTCTAAGAATATGTCCTACCAATATATCCCTTCTTTTAGTCAAGGTATGCCAGAAATTTCTTTTCTCCCCAATTCTGTACAGTACCTCCTCATTACTTACGCGATCCACCCACCTAATCTTTTGACACATAAAGAGTTGAATAATTTCGTACACATCTTAAAGAGAAATGTTGCTTCAAGACTACTATGCCATTCGCCTCATCAGCTAGGAAGATTAAATCAACACCAAACATTTTCATTTCAAGTTTAGCTATTAATATAAATCAAAACATAGCATGGTTTCTTATTCATTTTTTCATTTACAGTGTACATGAGGATCACAGCTTTTACCTTCCAAAATGTCGGTATAATTTTCCCCTATCATACGCACGACACAAATTCCGAATTACAGCTGTCAAATGCCCTTCCCATTTAACCAAAGGGAAATGAAACAACACTCATTTTGCCTAGGATAATTAGCCATTGTTAAATGCACTCTTGGCGCATGTGTGTTCGTACTTCAGTGGCAATGTTTGACATGACCCCAGGCAGTTAAACAGTTCGTTAACCTCTCCCAGGTAATTATTTTCATATTGCGTCAGGTAATTGAATACATTAACGCCACAGGTCTATTACCTTGTATGTGCCGCTTTGCCTCTCGGCCTATCGCTATTTACGAAATACTATCCTTATTCTGCTATGTGAACTTTTTAATGTAATTCGTATATAGATAATTAATGGAAATGTATAATTGTGAATAAAGTGTTTGATATCGAAAATTGGAATTGGGCAATCAACACAAGTAATTTAAGAAAAAAGAGACTCAGAGAAGCTTGATAAAATTATTATCTCCCCTTTATTTTGATTCAGTGTTGTTCGTTGTGGTTTTTTCGAATTATCCAATCCTGTAGTAATATTGTGGTTTTCACGTATTTCCATTCGAAACATTTGATCGTAGATATTTATTTTTACAAGCCCTAATTTATATGAGTTCGTGCTGTATTTTCTCGTGCATTCTTTACATGAATGATACAGACGAAAGAAATGGAATCAGTATCAATATAGGGCTTCAAAGCGATTTTACACTATATCATAACTTTCATAAATATGATGATTCAAATCCGGCATCTGCAAATTCTTGTAAAGTCTCTTAAAAAATAAAAAAAATCTGAAAATTGTGATAAATGTAAGAACATTTACACAGCAGGGCATACCCCAAATTTTAATACAAATAAATGGCATAATATGAAACTGGCACCATTAGAGTTGCAGAAACTACGTCTCAACAACAACATATAGAATGGGGAAGGTCAATCCTTCGATATCATTCCACAACGTAACATCAGAACTGTGCTTTTTTTCTCGAGTCTTCGTGGTACGTTGTAGCTAAACTTTAACAATGGAGATATTAAAATGGAATATTATTCGCAATCGCAAATGATACCAAAATATTCTAAGAAACGTCTGTTATGTTTGTGGTCATTAGGAACGTTGTGGGTCCTAATTAAAACTTTTCGTCCGACGAAGAATTCCTTCTCTTTTCATCATCTCTGTTTCTAGATTCTGTCGTTTTTTCTGTATTTTAATTGTGATATTCACTGTATTATGTTTCTTTTACGGGCAAGAAAAAAAGAAATCTTATTATCTGTCTAGTAATGTCACTAGTTTCCATATTTCGGAGAATTTTAATGAGTCACATTTCTGTTCGCCCACTTTGTACGATATTTAACACTGTTTGAAAAGGAGTAAACTTCGTTAGCTGAAATATCCTGGAGAACGTACAACTTGAATCTTAAAGACACCAGAGAATTTTAAAAATCGGTTTCCGTATCTCCAGTACTGTAAATGACGACAAACAGTAGCTATATAGCTATGAATTTTCGTAGATGCAAATTACCTGGGGACACGAAAATGTGAACTATGACTGCCGATACATTCAAATTATAAGGATTCGATGGAGATTTAAGGACAATAACGAAACACAAGCATCAGCAATTTGTATCAATTCTGTGCTAATATAAACGTAAAGTTTGATTCGTGTAACACCTTTAATCTCCTAAACTTCTTCACCGATTACTTAAATTTACAAACATCAGCAATTTGTATCAGTTTACAGAATTGTGTGTTAATATAAATGTAAAGTGTGATTTGTGTAACACCTTTAATCTCCTAAACTTCTTCACCGATTACTAAAATTTTATTTTAACGTTTCACAATAAAACACGACAGTTTTATGTGTGTATTTCTTAAATACAAGCTGTATAATCTCTATATATGTAACTTCTGCGCTTGTTTGCAAAAACGCTTCTCAACTATTTAATTTATATAAATTCTTATACGTTATAATTAAAAATGAATATATAAAATTGCGCATATTCCACTGGAACGTCGTGTCGAAATTTCAAAACAAACGGTCAACAGCTTTCGGAGATTTATGTTTAGGAGCAGCTACATTTCATTTGAAATATAGATCTAATGTTAATTTGCTCGAAATTTCAGATCTATGAAATGTCCTCACAGATTATGTTGAAATTTTGATACAACGTTGCAGTAGGTTTCTAAAATGATTTTAGGTACACACTGGAACTCCTGGTATTTCTGTAATTCGTAAGTAATAAATGAAGAAACTTACAAATTTGTCACTGTTCGTTTGTGCAAAACCGTTAAGCTTTGGATATTTTTGACTGACTACTTCCAAATTTTTACACAGTTTTATTCTAATACAGAAAGGTTTCGTGTACCTATTTCTTTAACCCTTCGCTACACGCGCGATGTTTTTAACCTCAAGTACACGGGTGCGAACTGAGAGACCGCACTGCGTTTCAAACCGTTTTCATGAACAATTCTGGCATTGCTGTGTGGAAATATCATATATTCGAGTATGAATAACATGAATAAGACACTGAAACATAATTATTTCAGCGTCGATAGAGCACATAAAATATTTCAACTCCTAATTTACCGTTAAACACATAAGAACATTCACTGTACTCCCTGAAATTTATGGTCATTCGCCATCCTACGTAAATTAGTTAGGAAAATTTTCCTGAAAACTGTAGTTATTGGCGTCACTGTTAATTCAGACATTTATTCGTGGTGGTTGCTATTTTCACTGCACTCATTGCACAGATATGCACCGACATGTTTCAGGCATACAAATTTATTTCACAGACTGCAGGAAAATTTCTTCATATCACGAAGTTGCATCAGCTTCGAGTTGTTTGTGGAGCTGTAGGAATAGCGTCAGCTGTTGGTAATCACAATTTTTCTGTGATTCGGTTCTTGATGTTCACTACAGTATTTATATCGTTGACCTTCATTGCCATATAATCATGCAACAATTCTCTGGCAAGAACTTTTAGATAGTCTTTTCTGGGAATTGTTCAGTCTGTATTTCTCATGTAAATTCCCTATCCATTGATTCCAGCAATATTTAGAGGAAAGGAAAGAATTATAGATGTACATCTTCTGGTAAGCATTGTCACACAGTACTTACATTGCACCTAATCAACTTTCTCCACACCGCATTTAGTGTCGTTGTGAAATGTTATAATTTTTGGCTTGCACTTGTACAAAGCATTGCCAATACTGTCATCATGTAAGGCAGACGGTGCCAGAACAAACTTCTCACTCTTAGCTTTCTGTGAAACAAGTGTCATATTACTCCTACATGCAAAAGTGAATAAGACACAGGGCGATTTTTCGCTACTTTTGTAAATGGAGGAAATTTTCTAAAAGAACTGATTGCGCCACAAGAAAGCACGAACGTGGACTGACATTCCGTGTGTCTCGAGTTCTGTCCTTGAGACAATAATGACTTAACTCCAATTGTTGCCAGGAATTCGTTGCAGGAGGAAGGGAAGGTAGAAAAAGGCGCAAATGGAAATCTTCAATTTATAATTTGTTATAAACGGAAAGATAAAACTACGGACTCACAGTTCACGGTGCGTGTAAAGTAAGGTTGATATATGGTATACACTGAGGAGACAAACAAACATGTATAGCCATGCATATGCAACAAAGAGATATGTAAATGGTAAAAAGACGGCTATATAAGACAACAGATTTCTTGCGCAGGCTTTCTCGGTTACTGCTGCTACAACGGCAGGTTACCACGTTTTGAATTAGGACGTGGTGTTGTAGTCGGCGCACGAGAGATGGGACTCGGCATCTCCGATCGAGCTATGAGGTGAGGATTTTCCCGTACGAGCATTTCAGGAGTGTACCGTGAATGTCAAACCTCCGACGGCGCTGCGGCCGAAAGAGATTTTAAAAGAACGGGACCAACGATGACACAAGAGAATTGTACAACGTGATGGAAATGCATCCCTTTCGCAAATTTCTGCAGATTTCAATGCAAGGTTATCATCAAGTGTTAGCGTGCGAACCATTGAACGGAACATCATTGTTACAGACTTTCGGAGCCTTAGCCCAACTCGTGGAACCTTGTTGAATGCACGACACGCAGTCTTACACCTCGCCTGGGCCCGTCAACACCGACAAAGATGACCGGAAACATGTTTCCCGGTATGACGAGTCTCGTTTACAATTGTATCGAGAGGATTGGCGTGTGCGAGCATGAAGACAACCTCATGAATTCATGGAACATTCACGTCAGCTGCGAATTGTCCAAGCTGGCGGATGCTCTGTAATGATTTGGGGCGTGTACAGTTGAAGTGGTATGGGACCCCTGGATAATTCTGGACACCACCCTAACAGGAGTCAGCTATAAAGCACCAATAATTGCAACTGGAGCTGGACTTTCATTAAACTCTGACAGGAGACACGTAGGTACGAATCTTGCCCCATCAATTGAATTCATTCATTTCCATTGTGCCTTCCGACTTACTTAGAAAATTCCAGCACGACAATGCGACACCCTACACTTCCATAACTGGTACAAAGTGGCTCCACAAACGCTCTTAATAGACTGAACATCTCCGCTGCCCACCAATCTAGCCACATATGAACTTACTGAGCATATCTTCGATGCCTTGCAACGTGCTGTTCAGAAGAGATCACCACCACGATCTACACTAATTGATTTACGGATAGCTCTGCAGGATGCACGGTGTGAGTTCCCTTCAGCACTGCTGTGATATGCAAATGAATAGCTTTTAAGAGCATTCACACAAGGATGGCGGCGGTGGCGACATCTACAACATAATGACATGAGGAAAGTTTCCAACAGATTTCTCATACACAAACACCAGTTGACCGGCGTTACCTGGTGAAACGTTGTCGTGATGCCTCGTGTAAGGAGGAGGAATGCGGACCATCACGTTTCCGACTTTGATGAAGCTCGGAATGTAGCCTATAACGATCGCGGTTTATCGTATCGCGACACTGCTGCTCGCGTTGGTCGCGATCCAATGAGGGAAATACGGAACGCCGTGTTGGATCCCAACGGCCTCGTATCACTAGCAGTCAAGATGACAGGTATCTTATCCGCATGGCTGTAACGGATCGTGCACCCACGTCTCGATCCCTGAGTCAACAGATGTGGACGTTTGCAAGACAACAGCCATCTTCACGAACAGTTCGAGGACGTTTGCAGCAGCATGGACTATCAGCTCGGAGACCATGGCTGCGGTTACCCTTGACCCTGCATCACTGACAGGAGCGCCTCCGATGGTGTACACAATGACGAACTTGGGTGCACGAATGGCAAAACGTCATTTCTTCGGATGAATCCAGGTTCTGTTTACAGCATCATGGTGATCGCATCCATGTTTGGCGACATCTCGGTGAACGCACGTTGCAAGCATGTATTCGTCATCATCATACTTGTGTATCACCCGGCGTGTTGGTATTGGGTGCCATTGGTTACACGTATCGGTCACCTCTTGTTCGCACCGACGGCACTTTGAACAGTGGCCGTTACATTTCTGATACTTTACCACCCATGGCTCTACTCTTCATTCGATCCCTGCGAAACACTATATTTCAGCAGGATAATGCACGACCGCATGTTGCAGATCCTGCACGGGCCTTTCTGGATACGGAAAATGTTGGACTGCTGCCCTGGCCAGCACATTCTCCAGATATCTCACCAAATTAAAACATCTCGTCAGTGGTGGCTGAGCAACTAGCTCGTCACAATACGCGAGTAACTACTCTTGATGAACTGTGGTATCGTGTTGAAGCAGTATTGGCATCTAAACCTATACACTCCATCCAAACTCTGTTTGACTAAATTACCAGGCGTTTCAAAGCCGTTATTACGATAAGAGGCGAGTGTTCTGGGTACTTATTTCTCAGGTTCTAAGCACCCAAATTGCGTGAAAATGTAATCACATGTCAGTTCTAGTTAATATATTTGTCGAATGAACCCGTTTATCATCTGCACTTCTTGTTGGTGTAGCAATTTTAATGGCCAGTAGTATATGTATACTGTTGAGATGTTTTAAATATTTTCTTACATAAATGTTTCCACAATATATGGCATATGACATCCATTAAAAATTATGTGCATAGAAACATGTGCATATAACAACACAACAATCAGTCGAAATTTCAAAGTAGCAAGTCAAGAACTTTTGCAGATACCATATTCAACAGAACAGAAAACAAAGCTCTGAGTTTGATAGTTGTAAAAGGAGATAGAGGAGCAAAACGAAATTGCCATAGATAGGGAACCGAGGGGAGTGGCGTATGAACAGGGAGAGCGTTATGAAGAGACAGACGGAGGGGGGGGGGGGGGAGGACGTACAGGTGCACAGAACAGGAGGGAAAGAGAATCATTTAGTACCAAGGATAATTCAGGTAAGGTCTAGACAACTATCTAGTGCGGTACTCTGATTTTCATGAAATTTTGCTCATCTTCAATCCATGAGTCCCAGTTTGATAGTCATTGTCTCAAGTGTGAGGTGACACATGTTTGGTCAGAAGCTGGGGGAAGTACTGTAAAGAAACCGGTATAAATGGCGATTTTGGCTGCTGACTTGAACGGATGGATTATATGACATGGCCCTGAAGATGTATTAACTTAATTCCGAAACCGAATGCGTAAAAACAGACGCAGATTTACGGCTGTTGGTGGATAAATAAGTAGTTTGACTCAAACATCGACCATGCGCAGTCGCCATCTCCGTAACAATATGGAGCGATATCAGTTATTTCTTGGTGTCCCTATTTCGCGTATTATACTGAAACAGAACCTTTTTGTTCATATGCTGCAGCTATTAGAGAATTCAAGTAAGTTCCAAATTTTGAATAACTTCATTTTGAAGAGATAAGATTTCCTACTTCCCTTGCATGGAAATGGAGCGTTCAAGTCGGGTCTAAATATCTGCATACTAGTAAATTCCAATTATATTAAAGAAGTTGAATTTGGTTATTTCATAGTTGGTTGAATTTCGACCACAGGCACTACTAGCACATGTAATATTTCATTGATGTTAGGATAGAGTCCGTTCGTCTAACAATGGCGCCGTCCCAAGCCTTGAGATCTGGAGAGCGATTAGTTAATCTATCGTTCCCCTTTGGTATTTGTGGAGGACGCTGATCAGTACGTAATACGCGCAGTAACTCCCATTATATGTTCATTCAAAATGTTCAAATATTTGTAAATCTACCGGACCAAACTGCGTGGTCATCAGTACGTAGCTTACAAATTACTTACATTAAGGTAAACTAACCTAAGGACAGCACACACACACACACACACACACACACACACACACACACACACACACACACATACCCCAGGAAGGACTCGAATCTCCGAAGGCGAGCAACCGCGCGCTTCGCAGCGAGGCGCTTTAAACCACTCGGCTACTCCACCGAGGCTTGGCCGTTGACAGGATAGTGATGTGTTGTTCTCTTAGGATAATACTCGTCTTCACTCGTATGGATACCAGAATAGGCGCCTGCATTTACGCCTGTGGAGGCTACAGGAAGTACTAATGCGGGTGTTTCAGCATGGATCGACACCTGGTAACGCTTGAGCCTTTGATCTGTCAATACAGTCACTTCACCCTACTCAATAGGCACAGATTCAACAATACGTCATATAGGAAAAAGACGTTTTATGAAGATGGCACATACAGGTAAACTAAACAAGCAAAATCTGATCTACGTACATAATGTATTACACATCGTTAGAGCCGTTTCGGAGATACACGAAATATATGGACAGAAATTGCTCGTTTAAATATATAAGATTTTTTATCAAAAACAGGTTCTTTCATGAACGAAACATCTACTTAGGAAGTAAATAAAGAATACTTTATCTAAATACAAAACTTAATGCAAATCATTGCAGGCGTTTTCGAGATACACGAAATATATACCTGCATATGTATATGTAAACAGTGTTTGTTTACTTACATATGTTGCACACTTCCAGATGAACATACACCACACTGAATATAAATTTATATTTATGCGATAGTGGCATCAGAGTTCATTTCTTAACCGGGGATGCGGAAAAATCGTTCGACCTCATGCTGTAATCTGGATGGCGAACCTACGGGACTATGGACGGTAGCTAATTTACTTCCGCAGCGAACGAGTTGTGAAAATGTGGGGCGCACGGGAGCCATGCTCCGGAATGTCTCGTCTCTAAAGCGACCGCCAGCCTAAAAGGGGAATGCCGGTTCAGCAGAAATTTTGACTAGTCGCCACTGAATTATTTCAGTGCCCAGTGCGACATGATGTCATCATTTATCTGAACCGTGTGGTTCTGTCTGGCGTGTTCGGGGTCACTGGCGCCAGTATGCATTGGGCAATCGATGGTGGTTTCTGTATTATCTCTGGTGTGTGGGATCGCTGGTCAGTGTGGACATCGCAGGAGTGAGTGGCTTAGCATACACGTGGTGGAGAGGACGTGCTGTGCGCAGCGACGGGCAGTTGACAGTTTGTTGTGGTTCGCGCTGCCTGGTGAAGTCATTCTGGTTTCCGGCCGAGCGATCGTTATGACGCTGGAATGGCCATCAGTCAGCATCGGGGTTGGAAAAGCAGCTACTGGAGCCCTGGATCGTGATGGTTTCTTCGTTTCGCCGACCCAGCTGAAAGTTGTTTCCTTTGTTGTGGTTGTTAAGGGCGTTTTTAATTGGTGCAGATTTTGCTGTTTAAGCATCTTGAAGTTCATATGCCGGAGCCCGACGACAGTGAAATTATTCTGCGGTTAGCGCCCGCTGATCTGGTTGTTGCTGCCAATCTCTTATGAAGTGCACGAATTGCCGCGTGTGTTAACGCTCATTTGGGAGTGTGCACGTGATTCAAAGGAGCGCGTGACCAAGAAGGCAGAAGTGTGCGGGAGTGAAGTGGCAACATAGTCATTAGAGAATTTGTTATTATGTTTACCATGTTGTGCTGTGTGTAGATTAGTTACTCTATTTTCCTGTGGCTGTGAAATAGCGTGGAAGCGGGGCTTTCGGTTATCATTTAGATGCTTAACTGGTTAAATTTAAACTTGTCCAGGAGTTTAATTATTGCTTGTTAAAGGTAATGTGGTCTTGGGTTGATTTTGATATTAGTTTAAAATATTGATGCTATGTATTCTGTCTTGTGGAATCCGATTCTGGTCCTGTGCTTGTGTGTTCGCAGGTAATTTCTGGCGAGAGGAGTGGGTGGCCCCGTGGATTGGAGTTACGTACGTTGGCTGGCGATTTCGACGGCATTCCTGGTAGCGCTCGGGTCCTAGGTCGTCATCAACGGGGTACGTCATGGCGTGCTCGCTCTTACAATTTTAGTTAAGTATTTCTTGGTGTAGCTCTGCGCAGCAGAATGCCGTGATTTCAAAGGTCCCCCTCCCTCTAAACCTATATTATATCTTAAGTCGGTCTTGCTTGTAGTTCATTTCAGTCGTGTTAGTTGCGAGTTAATATTCTCCTAATTAGTAAAGTATGCCTTGCAATTTGAAATTTGCTCTTAAAGGCCACATTAAAATTGTGAATATTTTTCTTAAAAACAGTGTACCTGTAACTTTAATTTCCTCTCGCCTGGGGCGTATTGTTAAAATCTTGCTTCTAGCAAATTGTAAATTGTGTTTAGCCTTGTTAATGTTTTTCGTAAGAACAGTGTGTAATTTTCTGTCGGTTGAGGCTTGTTTTAAAATGCCGTTTCTCCTTGAATTTTTTAAATATTAGCTATTTAGGAATTGTTATTGTTAATAAATATCAGATATATTTTTAAATCAACCAACTAACGACTTCTATTGATGGGACACCCTTCCATGTGTTTTCCATAAATAAATCCCGATCCTGAAGTGAGGGTAACATTTCTACTTTCTCTCTTTCTTCTTTCCGTATAAGGTACATTGTAGCGTCCAGTGCCTGTTGAGGCTTGGAGTGCTGTATGACATACGTTTTCAAGTCCTTTCGTAGTTGCTGACTGAAAGGGATGAGAAGCTACACTTCAGGTGATGGCGTTCGAGGTTTTCTCCAGTCAGCTAGCTGTCCGCGCCTCCAAGTTGAGTCCAGTGGCGGCGACTGAGCCTCTGGGAAGTTTGGCGACATTCAAGCTGGCCGCCGACGTCGCCGAGCCATTAGTCGGTAATGGAGGCCTCCACCCCTCTCTCTCTGCATCCCTCTCTCTCTCTCTCTCTCTCTCGCTTTCTACACCACAGCTGCGACAACCTTCCCACGAGACACGACACCGCATCGCGGTAGTAAAAGATGAATCCGTACGTAAAGGAATGCGTGCTTGATAAGTTCTTTAATATTTTCGGCATGCGTAAATGATTTACTATACAGAAACCACAGATATATATAAACGTATAACGTGTGTAACTTGGCTTCTGTTGATCTTGTATTTGGCTTTAGTTTATGACGACTTGTCTCCACGTTCTAGGCCAGTTTGTGACTTGCTTATGGCTTACGTCTTCTGAGGCGACAGTTTATAAATCGTAGATTTCGCATTGGCTTTTACTGTTCGTTGAGAATGGACGGGTTCTAAATTTTATTTGTGATCCCAGTATGAAACTTAGCTTGGTAGGCCTGGTACTTCTTTCGTAATGAATAAGATTTATATTTTTCTTGGATTTTTATACCGTAATATTGGGTATGCGCATATATTGAAACTTAAATCATTTCTGCTATTTTTTCACGCCGTGAAAAGTTCAAAATGCACCTTTCTGCTATGTTTGAACATGAAATTCTATCACTCAGGGCCTGATATTTAATTAACTGAAATTTTCAATAATTAAAGCCAGTCACAAAAGATATTATTTGTGCCTGATCTTTACCTGTCAAATTGTCTTTGAATTATTCTTTAGTAAGATTCTATTCAAAGACTCTCCTAACCGAAATTGTTAAAATATTTTCCACACTCATTTTAAACGATTTCTTACGAATGTCAAAAATATTGTCACAAATTCACTTCTATATTAATCATGGATTATATCATGGAACTAAATTCTTGAATAACTGTTCGAGACACTTTTTAAAGTTTCACTGATTCTATATTTTGAAATTAACAGTTACAATGAAACCACTTTCACAAAAAGCACTTCGAACGTTCACAGTGCATGACTATATTTCGTAAAATCTCATTACTTGAAAGTCACTGGATCGTATTACATTGTCCAATACTTTAAACTCGCAAAATAAGTTCAAGTTCAAATATCACTAATACGAATCGGGAGGCAAAAATTTCTAATTTCTTCCTTCCTAGCCTATCACGATCAAAAGTCCAATGATATTGCAACGCAGTAGCGTATGATCGCGATTCTAAAGTTTATTGTAAGAAATAAATAATTTATCGGAAACCTATCTTGAAATGTATCCCGTCTAATACTTTGAAACTAATTAACGAAACGTACTAATCACAGCGAGCTAGTTACAGAGGGATCTGAACTCAGAGGGAACTAAGCACAGAGATAGAGAGAGAGAAAGTAACGTAACTGTGGGTACTATTTATAATAGAAATCTGACAAATGATCTCTGAAATACGAGGTGTTTTGACCATCTTATTCCCTGGACATTGCTATTCCGGACTACACTGATATAGTTTGAATTTACTAAAATTTGGAAAAAGGGGAAATCTTTGCCTCTTAAAAAAATAATGAAAATTACGAAATGATGAAAAATGGTAATTCTAATGATATGATTGCGATATGGTGTCACAGGTGGTGCATAAATTCAAAGCCTTACCCGTAAGTTTAATAATCGGAACAGGTAGGTCTAAGGCAGTCTTTAGTCATCAATAGTATAATCTTCTCCAACTGCATCCTAACCAACAACTACTGTTCCTTTGAAAGCAAAGTATATAATCAAATTTTCGGCGCACATATGGGCACCCCATTACACTCTCCTATTGCTGATTATTTAAGGACCTACTAGAAGAATCCTTCGTAGTCTCTCAAAACCCCTGGTCTGTTTCAGGTTAGTGCTGACTTTCTCATAATTTGGATTAAGCGCTAGGATATCCTACCTGCGTTCCTTCAGAGCCTCCTTTTCTCCCATCCACTACACTTGGTTCTCCTCTTCTACTTGGCTCCATTCATCCCTGTCCAAGTATCTGTACTTTACAGCTGCCATTCATATCACACCAAAAAATGTAGTTCACACATCGTTCCCGCCCTTCCACCGCATGTTTTCAATGGACCGCAATGGAATCGTGCGCTCTAAGGCGCCTTGATGTTCAGAGTGCAGCTGCTCCCCGTCGGAGGTTCCAGTCCTCTCTCTAACATGGGTGTGTGTGTTGTCTATAGCATGATCAGTTCAAGTGGTTTCTAAGTCTAGGAACTGAAGATCACAGCAGATAGGTCCCATAGCTTTACAAATATATGAACATTTTCGATATTTTCAGTAAGAAGTAATGCCGAACGACTTACAAAGGCCATTATACACAGACATTACCCTCGAGACATAGTCAGCGAACAGATTTCCCTTAGAATTGGAAACAAATGATAACTTCTCATTAACACCCTCTCCCTGCAGTATCAATGGAACGCTCTATGATACCATGGATAGTGTATATATTGCAACTTAGTACTGATTCGCACTGTGGTCTTTGGGGTGATTGTAATTAAGGAGCATGGCAAAATCTGGGGAACTTGTGAGGCATATGAGTAATTGATGCTTCAGTTGTGCTTCATCATTTGAAAAACTGATAAGTTACACTGACGTTAGTAACTTATTTTGCTGTTAACTAGGTCTGTATTTCATTTTTTTTTTTTTTTTTTTTTTTCATGACGCCACTAGTCGCGATGTTTCTCCAGGATACATAGGATGATTTTTGTGGTTGTGCCTTTGTTTACAGCTTCTTTTTCTTTTGTTTGAAATTGCAGTTACCTTTATTGTTACAGATTTGGCAAATTCAAATGTGAACATTAGGCTCATTACACTTTCAAATTAACAGATATATATAACATATTGTTATGGAGAAGTACATGAAACCCTTTTACAAAGTGACTTCATTATAGATACAAATAAATTATTGAGCTAATCAGAGCACGTCTATGTGTATGGATTGTTCTCTACAGAAAGATATTGTTCACAAATTACTTCTGCATGCTTTTGCAAACAAAGATGTGTGCCGCATTTTTCACATGCATGCTTGCTGAGGCAAGTCTTTTTTGTCTCCCTGTAACATGACTGGTATCTTTTTCTTTTCTTATTTCCTGAGTGCAAAGATAGTTCAGCGTTTCCTTGCTGTTTTCCTTGAGATTTGTACTTTACCAGCATCGACTTTATATCATCTGGTAGAGTCATAATAAAAGTTCTTCTTTTGATATGCTTTTGCAGTCGAGTCAGGGCCAAAGTATTGAGGTACTCGCGGCTATTTATTTATTCTCGTTGCCCAAGAAAATTACTCTTGAGTTGATGCCTGCAATGTTTATAATTATTACACCTGAAAGCATTTTTAGTTGTGTTTTTTACTCACAAAAATAGTATTTTCTTCATTTTCTTGCTCTTCATTATTATCCTCATCAAATTCATGATCTGTGTCTGAGTCTACAGATCTTGTTTCGAGTACATCTACAGTTTCCGAATCAGTTTCAACAAGATCATCTTCAATTGATACCTCACCATCGAAAAGAAGGCGATGTACTTTTTCCAAATCCTTAGGATTTTCTAAATCACATCGTTTACTGATTTTGAAAGAGGGTACATGTAGTTACACCGAAACGTTGCTTCATCTAGAAGGCAACAACGCAATTTGCAACTGATTACGCTGCAAACAATGCTACGGCTTCTGTCATCAGCGGCCAAAATGCGTTACGCTACTAAGCGCGCTGTATCTGGCAGATACAGAAAATACACGTGCTCACTTCTGACTCATTTATGATCATGCCAGTATCGGGATAAGGCTGAAACTCCTGTGAAGGAATAATAAAGGTATGACACAAGATGTCGTAGGCCAGCAAGCCGTTATCACTGTTCATTGCGGTAATATTAGAGAAAAAAATAGGTCATGTATCTGACAGATATATACGAGACTGTTGAAGGGTTAAACAAGTCAGCATCGGAAAATTGAAATAGTACACATGTAATAAATCACAACGTAACTACAATTTGCCAAATAAAAGTGAAAATGACAATGAGTCGCCAACGAGATTCCGCCATTGAGAACGTGTGGTGCTGTTTTAATGCCGCCGCGACCAGCTTTGATGCTACCGCTATTGTTACCACTATGCTAAAGTTACGAGCCGATTGTTCATATGCAGCGAACCCGCTGCTTATCAGGTCAGCGGCACCGCCGAGTGGAATATTATCAACAACAATGGTGTTATTTTAGTTACATTTTTAAACATAGAACCTCATGTAAATTAAATGTAAACTCTTTGGCTAGTAAGATAGAACTGCTTAATTAATTTACGAGCTGATTATATACACTCTATTTCCACCACGTTGCTCCTCTTCCACATTCAAATTAATGCGAGCCTACTCATTTTAGTTTTTTTCCTCATTGTTTTCTACTCAAGGGCGGAATCAGGGAGGTGGGGGGGGGAGGAAAAAGGGGAACGTGTCCCCCCCCCCCCCCCCCCACGGTCTGACGAAAAGTCGAGGAGAGAGAGAGAGAGAGAGAGAGAGAGAGAGAGAGAGAGAGAGAGAGAGAGAGAGAGATGGTAAGGAAGGGAGAAAGGAAAAGAATCTTAGCATTAAAATAATTAACTGTTACTTACGGGCAGCAAACTCCCTGTAATTAACATAACGTAACTGACTTTTTGTGTTATTCTTCCATTTAATTACTCTTATTCGTTCGTAGTTGACGATAAAAATAAATAAGTTATTTATTGTTCCATGATTGCTTGGGAGACAAATAAGCTATTGTGTATGATTTACTCGTACTTGAATAAAGGATTTAACGATGTAAAAAAACTGAATTTCAAGGGCTGCGTTCAGGCTGGCGCATTCATATGTTTTCGGTAAACGGTTTTTCTGATTCTTTTCCTAGAAACTAAGAAATGGTACTCCCACCAATTATAACCAGTTTTGTTTGAAGCTAAGCGTTTCGGTTTTCTAGTTATTGGAGATAACCAGAAATCTCAACGGCATTTTTCCACACATCAGGTACAAAGGATTTTCGTGGTAGTAGAATTTCTTCTTGAAACACAGTCAAGTGTAATTTCCCGAATCAAATTTTCGCACTGCAACGGAGTGTGCGCTGATATGTAACTTCCTGGTAGAGTAAAATTATGTGCTGTACCAGGGATTCTAACCTGCGAATTTTTACTTTCGCGAGCAAGCGCTCTACGTCTGAACCATCCCGACGATGCACAGTCCGCCGTCACAACTTCTGCCTGTTCCTCACATCCTAATTTCCATCTTGCATTCCTGGCAGAAAGGATGTGGTGGAGACATCGCTTAGCCTAAGGGATGTTTCCACGACGAGGGGTGCTACTCTTGAAAGGTTCACAGGAACTTCTGTGGTTTGGAAAGTAGGAGGCGAAGTACTGGCAGAAGTAACGTTTTGTGGACGGACCGTTAAGCGTGACAGGATAGCTCAGATGGTAGAGCGCTTGGCGGCGAAAGGCAAAGGTCTCAGCTTCAAAATATATGTTGCCGTTAACTCAAATTTAAAGCTATCCCGGTTCTGACCCACAATTTTAATCGGCAAAGAAGTTTCAAGTGTAATTTTGTTGATCGCGAAAGCTTTCTTGAAATCTCATCTCGTTTTGCATAGCAACTTTACAAAGAATGAAGAAGAAATTGATTCAATACAATGCAAACACAGGAAATCTGATTTTAGATTTTGAGGGAATATGAAACTAGCGCGACATACTCGTTTATGGCGGTTTGTTTCTGACCCGTAATTGGGCGACCTCTTAGGATACGCTGTTTTTCCAATTTCTGCATTGTTTGGTAATAACACAGCTACTCCGGTTACTGTACAGTTCGTCCACGATAAATTGACGATTCGTGCACTGGCTGTAGACAGCGGCAGGACGCGTATACTGTGGCTGCCCGGCGAGGGGGGGGGGGGGAGCATCAGCGACCAGCGGCAGCGTCGCAGTGTTGGAAACGTTACCTGCACTATGAGTCATTATCAAGTTCCTATGATTAAAAAATTCACCGTATAGTGCATATCACAGGTTACTTTGGATAAACTTTGTTTTGCTGACCAGCATGTTAGTTAATGTATGAGTTTCCCTAGATTGGGGTGGGGGTGGAGATCAACCAAGGAGATGGGAGAGGTGGAAGCGGAGTGAAAGAAATGGGCCAAGAGAAGGGAAAGCAAAGAGGGAGATGAAGAGAGAGATGGAGGGAGAGGCGACGTGTGTAGTTGGACGAGTATGGAATAAAAAGTAACCAGGCAATGTTGGGTTTTCAGCTAGTGCTGTGTAAAATGCTGGAGCTTTCAACCGAAAACTACGCCATAGTCATTAGTAGCACCACTGTTTGCCAACAAATGCTTGAGAATTTTATTCTGTGTTATGTAGCTTATAAATCAAGATGATGTTACTGGAGATGTATGAGCTTACTATTACCCCTGTTATTATTCTCGCTCTGTGTGGTATTTGACCTGCACTGATGGTGTATTGTATGGAAATGGAGGATCAAACAAATGACTATCTTGGAAAGAGCCATATGTGGAGGTTTGATTTGTACAGTAAGGTAGAGAAGGACTCGGGACTTGAGAGAACAAGCATTCAAATTCCAGGAACTGAATTACTAGGTAGGTGAATTGGAGGGATTGGGTTGAAAGACAAGTGTAGAGAGGGGAAGGGGGAGGGAAAGGATGACCTTCAGGATTTATCGTCTGTTTAGTAGTGGCGTAGGGGGACTAAATAATTAAATGGCATACTATTTTTTAATATGAAAAATGGTCTTGTATCAGAGTATTTGCGCTAACCATGGTGCCTACTGATTTCCCCAAGAGTACCAGTAAGCTTCGACCTACAACGTTTTGTGGAATAAAAAAAGTTCTTTAGCCTTTAGCACATATCACAATAGGAAAATCTGCAAAAATAAATGCATATTTTTTGGGTGACACGTGACTTACCTTTGGACAACGTTAAACTATTTGCCAATAAAAGAAAATACAACTTTGGTTTTTGTGACATCTGTTGTATGTGGTCGACTCTCAACATTGGAAGAAGTCTTTGCACAGATAAATATTTAATACAGCGTAAGACGCCTTTCTTAGCTGATCAGGAGTTGCACATCACCTTCTCTTCAGTTAGTCAATATATTTGGGATGTATTCTCTGTTGTAAGCTAAAATCACTCTTGTATTGTATAACCCTCGGCAGCAAGCAAGGTGGTAGAGCGGTAACACACTGATTTGGGCAATACATAGTCACCACGATTTCTCTACATCACTCCAGGTAAATGTCAGTTTCTTTGAAAGAGCACAGCTGATTTTCTTCCCTGTTCTTACCAAAACAATCGGAGTATTACTCTTGCCTATAATGACCATGCTGTCGACAGGGAATGCCCACATGGTGCAGGGTGTCCAGAAAAGGTTAGCGTACCGAAGGAAGAGATTAAAACCATGTACTCCATTGAACAACGCGTTTTTCTGGTGGAACCACAGGTTAGAAGAGTCCTACGGCAACAAGGCAAGTTTTCAAGCACGATTTAATGTTCCAAAAGGACCCGATACAAAAACCATTCGTACGCTCTTCGCAAAATTTCAACGAACAGGCAGCGTATCTGATGATCTAGAGCAGCATGTTGGCCGTAAGCAAACCGCACTTACGCCTGAAAATATCGCCACAGTTTCTGGAATTATTCAGCGAAATCCAATGTCATCCGTACGCAGAATTGCATCTGAGAGTGGCTTGAAACGTTCGACCAGGTACTGAATGGTTTATGCAAGATGGAGCCCAACCACATTGGACCGAACAAGTGTTTCGCTTTCTTGAGGAATACTTCGGAAATAGTCATTGCTTTGAAATATCCCAAATTTACTGGTGCAGGCATGGATTGGCCTCCATTATCGAGAAAGCTTTAACAAGTTTATACAGCAGTTTGAAATAATACAAAAGCTGCTACTCGCTGGCGCTGTACGCTGTACAGCTCATATCAGCATACATAAGTGAAATAATCGTATGAAAACACTCTTTGCCAACAATGAAATTCGCCACCACATTTCGTAGTGTCTCAACTGAAATGGATTCACATGCCACAGAGATCGCCGATTCAAGCTCATCCAGTGTGGCGGGATGCTTCGTGTAGACTAAGTCTTTCACTATGTCCCACGAATTTAACTCCCTGTGACTTTTTTTTTGTGGAGTGAAAGACTTGGTCTACACGAAGCATCCCGCCACACTGGACGAGCTTGAATCGGCGACCTCTGTGGCATGTGAATCCATTTCAGTTGAGACACTATGAAATGAGGTGGCGAATTTCATTCTTCATTTGCTCCACCTCTGTAGTGCCAATGGTGAACATTTTAAAAACATTGTGATGTGATTGTTGGCAAAGAGCGTTTTTATACGATTATTTCACTTATGTATGCTGATATGAGCTGTACAGCGTACAGCGCCACAATAAATATACCGTTTACTGCATTCCTCTATCAATTTTGTTTTCGATATATTTAATTTTGAAATCAGGGAGCCCTTTTCTGGACACCCTGTATGAGGCACCATGTCACTGACTGCACAGACACACTGTTGGAGATTGGAGTCATGGATGTTCACATTATCCTTAGATATTTCATTTAAGGAGTTCAAGAATAGGTGATCTCATCAGTTTAGTCCTGTAGGCTTACAAATATTTTAACTTTATTTCCTTCCTTATTAATCTTTGTGTCCACTTTGCCAGTATATTCCCGGCACGTTTTTTATATTTACTGGAATAAATTCGAGTGAGAAACAAGAATCGATAAAAGGACACTCTTATAAAGATGTCAACGTTTAAAAATGAATTCAGTGAAGTGCTTTAAAGTGACCAGTAGGATGGCAGGCCCAGTCGGGGGGACTGCCGCTTCTGCTGAGGACTTGCTTTATGACAGCCGTCGCGCGCTCTTGGGCCGGGCGCCGGAAGTGAAGAGCAGCCGGCGGAGTGGACTTGGGGAGGCGGCCGCGACTGCATCTGGAGTGATAACAGCGGCCAGTGGTGGGGCGCTGATGAATGTGGCAGGTGGAGGCGGGCGCGGCGCGGCGCTGCTATCTGTTATTCGGAATTACCGCCAGACAGCTACCCCCACCCTGGCCTGTCCCAGAACCCTCCACGGCCCGCTACTGGACGCAGCTGGGGCGCTCCCCACGCACCCCTTACAAACTACTGCCTCGCTACTTCCCTGGCGCTGGCAGTTTGCCGGTCCGATGCGCCATCAGATTCTCGCAGCCACTCTTATCGAACAGTGGCCAAATGACCGAGCCCTTGCCGCTATGAATGAAGTATACAGGAATAGAATACAAGTATCACATGAGAAGGAAAGCTAAATCTGAAACGAAAGCAGAGTTTAAGGACAAGAAAACTAACCTTTACGATTTGCAGACGACGACCTAGAGGAGCAGTTCAAAGGATACGATTTAATTATAGTTTATGAATCTTTCTACTGATTTAATTAAATTATAATAACCAATATCCGACGTTATCTATTACAAACAAGAACGAAAGCTGATGGCGAGGGAATTTTTTATCATGCTAGAGCACATGAACTAATTAATTTTAAGACAGAAAGCTAAGTCACTTTCTTTTGTGCTTGGAGTTTAAAATCTGTTGTAGTTCATTTTAGTGGTGGAATAGTTCAGTTTCACAGTACTGAGAGACGATGGTTAGCGTGTGGACACGAAAGCAGATGCAGCAGTGGCTTAACTATGGGGGGATAAGGGGGATAGAACGCCTCCCCCCCCCCCCCAGAAACCCCAAAGAGAGAGAGAGAGAGAGAGAGAGAGAGAGAGAGAGAGAGAGAAAAGAATAAGAAAAAAAAGAAAAAAAAAGAAATCGTATAACAGCAATCTGGTAAAGGTAAAGATTGGAAACTTGGTGTTTTACCATAAGCTTTCATTGGATGGGAGTGAATTAGTTTCTTCAATGGGAGTGGTAGATGGTAGTCTGTCTGGAAACTGACTAAAATTTTGCTCGCCAGGCAGATCTATTCCCCCTCCCCCGAAGCCAAGTCCTAGTTACGCTACTGAGATGCAGTATAGTAAGAATACAATACTGAAAGCAAAACGTATTACAACAAACATTGTCAATTGCAATAGCTTTAATTAATTTACTGACGATCAGTTTCGATGGGTATGCCATCATCTGATCATACGAGTCTTTTACAAGCAGATGTAACTATTTTTTTTAAAAATATATTTTGAGTAAGTGAAATGTTCCACTGTTCTGCTTATAAGAGACTCTTACGATCAGATGATATGGCATACCCATCGAAACTGATCGTCAGTAAATTAATTAATCCTATTGCGATTTTGGCGTTTTCCTTTTGAATATATTTAAGTTATTCGCCTCTATCCTGTCAAGACAGGTAATGTCAACAAGGAATCACTCAGAATCTATTATTTCTGAAGGAATGCTAAACTAAAGTTTTGAATGTGCAGAATATGTAAAATGTTGAAAATACGGATATAAGAGAAAGCCTTTGACAATGTTGACTGGAATACACTCTTTCAAATTCTGAAGTCAGCAGGGATACAATACAGGGAAAGGAGAGTTATTTACAACTTGTACAAAAGCCAGATCGCAGTTGTTAGACTCGAAGGGAATGAAAGAGAAGCATCAGTTCGGGAGGGAGTAAGACAGGGTTGTAGCCTTTCTCCGATGTTATTCAATTTGTACATCGAGCAGGCTGTAAAAGTAAGCAAGGAAAATTTTGGAAGAGGGATTAAAGTTCAGGGTGAAGAAATAAAAACATTGGGTTTTGCTGATGAAATTGTAATTGTGTCAGAACAAAGGACCTGGAAAAGCAGTTGAATGGAATGGACAGTGTGCTGAAGAGAGCTTATAAAATGGACATTAACAAGAGCAAAACAAAGGTAATGGAATGCAGTCTTAGAAAATCAGGCGATGCTGAAGGAATTATATTAGGTAACGAAACCCATGAAGGTGGTAGATGAGTTTTGTTACTTGGTTAGTAAAATAGTATATAACGGTCGCAGTTCAGAGGATATAAAACGCAGAACGGCAATGGGAAGAAATGCATTTTTAAAAAAGAAAAATTTGCTAACTTCGAGTATCGATTTAATCCTAAGGAAGTCCTTTTGAAGGCATCTGTGTGGAGTGTTGCCTTCTACAGGAGTGAAATATGGATGATAAACAGTGCATACAGGATGAGAATAGAGGCTTTTGAAATGTGGTGTTTGTAGCCGTACAGAATGTTTTTAGAGTATGTTAGCAACTCTGTTAGAGATAGTGAGAATTATCGCAGTCAACTGAGGTTGAATAGGATGTTGCATGATTTTGTAAACTTATCTTTAAAAAAAATGTTTTAGTACTGTTGCATGTTTCGCGTGATTGTACGAGAATGTTCGCGGTGAACCAAGTGAAATGGCGTAGACTGCTCTGGTCGGACCTACTGAGCCGCCGCAAAGAACAAATGAATCTCCTGCGGAACGCAGAGGCATATTCCAAGAAATTAAATAAATCTGTGTGAAGAAAAAAAAAAGAATGTGTCGCTGGGTTATAAGTTTTTTTAATATTCGCCATGTACGGTTGAGGGATAATCCATTCAATCAATTAGTTATTATATTTAAAGAAATTTGAATGGATGTGTGTTTGAGAATGGAAAGAAAAGATTACACATGACGCAACCATTGTACGATGAAGCTTTAAGGGTATGTTTGTTAAATTTCTTGCTGCATACTAGGAAGCGATCTTTAGTCTTTTGTAGAGTCTTTTTGGTATCTGAAGTAGTTTCATACCATGCATAATTAATTACGAGATAAGCATTCTTGGTCTTATATTTACGAGAATTTGCTCGTAAAGTGAGAAAGTATATTGTCATGAAGGATACGTTTCACACATATGAAGTGCATTTTTTTATTTGTTTGAACGCCTAATGCGCAACTAATAACTTTTCTTAGCCGAGAAATTACTTACGAATCAGTGGAAAGGTTTTCAACAGTTAAATTAGAGCATACAGCGGTATTAAGAATTTGGACATAGCAGACGGTCCGAATTAATTTTATTGGAGTTGTTATTGGTTGGTGTTTGCAGATAATGTCGGAGGCTGCGGGTTGTCGGAAGTATCTTGGGGTGGACTGGGATCCCCTCATATTTATTATTGACGATTCGGGCTTGTACTGCTGGTGTTCAATATATAGAAGAAATGTGAGATTTGTTAATACTCACCGGCTAAGAGTAGTAAGGTAGTAAATGGTAATAGTCACCTTCATGACAATAGAGTTTTTTTTTAAGGGATAAGTATTTGTTTTCAGATACCACATAAGACCTACCGGAGAAACTTCATAATTTAATAGCTATTCTTAAGAGAGGTTGTTGCAGTAAATATCTTTAACAAGAGGCAAGAAAAAAATAGGAAAAACAAAACCCATAGTCGACTACATTCATTTTATTCCCTGAACTGTCTTGAGATTAACAGCCAGACATTTGTGAGATGTGGGGAAACAGTTTTTATTGAATAATTTAGTTCGCCCACACCTGAAGAACGGCCCTCGCCTTTATTTTTTAATAATAATCATGAGAGGTGTCCGGTAAGTGGTGGTGGCAATTTAGGTTGTTTTCTGTTTTTGTTTTAAAGAAAGATTAATCAGTTAGAAAAATTAGTTTCAAATTAAGAGTCTGGCCAAGTTTGTAATGAGAACAAAGATAACTGTTACTATCTTTTTTTCAATAAACCGATCCTTGTGATCGACTTTAAATTAAAAAAATGAACTAGCTCTTTATTGTAGTATTTGATTTGAGTGAATCTACGACCGCTAATGTTATCAAGGGGTAAGTTTAGCGAACGTAACTATGGTAGAAATAATTTCTAGATTAATATCTTAAGATTAGTTGTTGTGACCGAGCAGTGTTACTGGTCGACCGCAACAACAATTAAAGTTGTTGTTATTGATGAAGATAGTAAAAGCTCTATTCCATCTTGAAGATATCTGTTAAATAACTTGTGTTTGATTGACCCCTCACAATTTTTCTGGATACACGCTGCGACCAAAAAGGCCCACTGAACTGAGTTCTTCTGATTATTAGATTTGTTTATCAGATGCGTTGACTTTTATTTTGGGTGGCGCAGCGATTTATATCTATGTGTTTGCTGAAACGAAAGACTATCGGGATGGCGACACAGGGCTGAAAACTTTATCACCTAAGTCGAGCAACACCTTAAGTAAATATTACTCCACTTAGCAAGGGTAACGGTGTATCCGACTTTGGGAATAATAATAATAATAATAATAATAATAATAATAATAATAATAATAATAATAATAATAAAAATATATATTTTCTCCCGATTGTTACAGCGGAACAGAGATTGTAGGCGTTCAGAGACTGTACCACTGAACATTGAGGACAATACAAAAAATATATATTTTTATTAACTTGAACTGAGAGTCTATGGTAGTAAACTTTATCCTATGATTTCTAGTACAGGTCACGACGAACTGCTACATGTTACAAAAGAATATAGAAGATTAGGTTGGTAGATCGCGTAACTCATGTAGAGGTACTGAACAGAATTGATGAGAAAAGGAATTATTGGCATATCTTGACTAAAAGAAGGGATCGATTGATAGGACACATTCTTAGACATCGAGGAATCGTAAATTTACAATTGTAGGGAGGTATGTGGGGTAAAAATCTCAGAGGGAGACCAAGCAGATTCAAATGGATGTGGGTTGCCATTCTTATGAGGAGATGAAGAGGCTTGCTCAGGATAGAGTAGGGTGTATAAAAAACAATGACAGGAATAGTACTGCATGCAATGTTCAGCTCTACGACTGATATAAGAAGGCTACATTATTCCGGTTTCTTTTTCGACGACAGCTAACAGAGATACCGTGCAACTTTACGCACATCTATCTTCGTAAACACACTGAACAGTTCGCCAGTCCACAATGGGTGTTGAAGAGGAGTTGCGGACGCAATTCACGATGATCAGCTCGTTGTGATCGTCGGATGTAGCAGGTCGTTTCAGAGCGTGAAGTAGTTAGGTACACAGCACGTCTGGCGTGCGCCACGTAGCTGAACACGTCCCGTGTGGGGACTGGCTGATTAGGCAGCGCAATGGACCGCAGTGACAACACAGAGGAAGCCGATTGCGACACTCCACACACACACCCCACACAAAGAAAAAAAAATGCTTTATCGGTAGCGGAAGCCGTGCAGACCGCGCCCCGTCAAGTGACAAAGAATTTAAGTCAGAATATATGTTCAGTGTTCATACTACTTTACCCATCCCTGTAGCTGGTGAAGCCTCTTCGCACGAGGCGCTACAGCAGTTCATTGAGCATGCATCTAAACATTTTGAACGACATGGCAAATGTCGAGTATTTGGCTTTCTGAGTTGCGTTGATTAAACGGGTTCCATAATGACGATTTGCCCACTCCTTGTTCAGAAAACTGACGCATGGAGATTTGAATTTTCACCATAAGTCTGGGAAAAGAAGTGTGCTGGCTGTTTCGATGAAGGAGCAGCTTCGTGCATGTGACGTAATGTAATGTCCATGCGAGTTTTGACCTAAATTAAATACGGCAACTGCTTGTTGCACTAATAACGCATGCTTCATCTGAATAGCCAAGCCCAACCGGTAATACGTGCCAGAAGGTGAAAAACCTGTGGAAACAATGGGATATCTAGTATCAAGTCGCATCAGTTTTCAGACATACGTCCTGTTTCTCATGATAATCGTAATCACGTAATTTTTCTAAGTAATCTAAATTAGTATTCATAGCAAAACCACAGCTTTTACGGACTTCATCTTTGTCCGTCTGAGTTTCCGTCACGTAGTAACTAACACTTTATGTGGTCGGGACAAAATTATGCACGCTTCCCACCTTTTACAGTTCGTAAAGGAGAGAGAATTGAATAACATTGCGCAGGCTTTCGGCGCTGGCTAAACAAGTCTCCTCTGACGTCACTAGCTCCTCAGATGTCCATTTGGTTTTTTGTCGTCCTTTTTACGTTGTGGCAATACGTTGTGGGATTTGAACGGAACGAAACATCAAAGACGTACAATTCTTTGTGTCTCGGATTCCATTTACGTTTTGTCTACCTTACACCTACTGCTGCACTAATAACGCTTGCTCAGCCAAGCATACCGGTAAATTACCCCTTTCTTGCTACCGTAATACAATAAAACCACGCTATTCAGACACTAGCAGCTCAAAACCTATTCAAAGTACCATTCTGCAATAAAATTGAAAATCACAATAATACTGTATACATTCCAGTGGCATTTATGATACAAATTTAAATATTATGTGCGTTTAATGTCCTTATTTTTACGCCATTTTATCCGGATACTGTATACATTCCTGTGGCATTTATGATACAAATTTAAATATTATGAGCGTTTAATGGCCTTATTTTTTACGCCATTTTATCCGGAATAAAAATTACCCCTACTTCTTCAGCATTTGATTGAAAAACAATATTAATAAAGCCTTTGGGGTGGTTTCAAATGTAAAATTCATTCTTGTGCCCATAGCTGTATAATATATTTATTCGTTATACTCCTCCAGTTTCTCCAGTTGCTGCCGTCAACATGAGATTAACAAAATATTGTACATCATTGTCAATCTCCTGTTGATGGCAACTGCCAAAAGCGATCGAATATAATGAATAAATCTATTATACAGCTCTGGGCACAAGAGTGATTCTTTTTCTCAGAATACATTTCTGCTGTCGACTGCCACTTAAAACAACATTAATATTTAGGAATAGTGAGAAGATAGTTTATGGAAAGGCAAATCCATGTTCATAGCTGTTGTCGATATGAAAAAAATTTTTCGACAATGTGGATTGGAATAAATTATTTACAATTCTGAAGGTTGCAAGGATCAAATAAAGGGATCGAAAAGTGATATATCGTTTGTATAAAAAAGCAGTTGTAAAAGTAGAAGGGCATTACAAGGTTGCAGTGGTTCGGAATGGAGAAAGACCAGGTTGTAGCGTTTCTCCATTATTACTCAGTCTGTCCAATGAACATCCTTTGAAGGAGAGAAATGAGAAATTGGGAGAAGGAATTAAACATCAGGGAGAAGAAATAAAAGTTTCGAGATTTGCCGATAACATTGTAAATGTCAGTGATAGGAAATGGATGAGATGGACTAGGACGTGAAAGAAAGGTATAAGATAAACATTAAGAATTCATCCATTGAAATTTAGGCAATGCTGAAAGAATTTAATTGGGCAAGCGAGATAATAAACGTTGTTGGTTAGTTTTGTTATTAGGAGAGTAAAATTAGTTATGATGGCTGGAGAAGAGAGGACATAAGACGCCAATGGAAAGAAAAACATTTCTAAAGAAGAGTAATGTAACAACGAATATTATTTTAAGATACATGTCTGGAGAGGAGTATTGTACGGGAGTGAAACGTACAACAACAAACCTCAAACGTTATCTGCAGAAAAAAATGTAACAGAAACGGTGGTGGCTTCATTGAACAATGAGAGGCTTCAATCGATCGCTAACTGTATATTTTCTATGGTAGCCAATCGCAACCGAAATACTGCGCCAGGTTACAAATTTATTTTCAGTCACTTTACTTCTTCTTCCACATAACGCGCCGCAGGGTAGTGACCAAGCGCATTAAGGCGCTATGCTTCGATGCCCGAGGCCATTCCCCGTCGGGGGGTTCGAATACTCCCTCGGGCATGGATGTTTGTGTTGTCTTTAGTATAAGGTAGTTCATAAGTAGTTTGTACGTTTAGGGACTGAAGATCCACATAACGTCCTCCATAAATCTTACACCTGAAAAAAATGTGTCACAAAAAGAAGTTAAAGCTTATGCAACTTCAAAATTTATGAAAGTAGTATTTATGTTTCAAAAACTTCCTGTTGAAGGTCAAATTTGAATGCTTTGGTCTAATCCGATTCCCGCTATTAAAGACGTACAACGACTCAGCATTCCATGCTGAGAGTGTGTAAAGAAACAGAAATATTGGTACATTACACGACGCAGTTGCCCTAAATTGAAAGAGAAGTTGAAACATGTATCTTACAGGCCAGCATCAGAATTGAATGGCTAGTGGCAAAACTGAAAATCATACATATTTTTTGAACACGTAACACGACAACTTAAACATAGCCTAGTTTGTTGGAGTCCGTTTCGACCCACTCTGATTCTACGAACCGTAAGCTTACGTCGTAAGTCTGAACTGCACAATTTGGTTCTTGCTGCATCTGAAGAGTGATGTCATAAGAAATAGAGTGAGGAGGACATAACAAATGGAACCGTGAGGGATTTGGGCGGAATATGCGTAAGACCTCTCCGCCCTTCTTTCGCCACTTGTTTGCCTGCTTCGAGATATCTAAGTTAAGGGTACCCTATGTCAGTATGAACTGCGAAAAGGAATAAACAAAAACCGCGAACTTAAAATTAGATGCGTATGGGCCGCGAAATGTACAGGTCCAACACAAAGCACATCTAGCGGTATAATGGATGCTTTTGTGTCCCTGCCTCGTCGCCGCTTTTGTGTCTTGTTTCCGTCGTATGTGTCGGTGGCCGAGCGGAATGAGACCGACACAGGAACATAGACAGCACGCTGGTGCAGGTACGGAGGGGAGCAGCCAGAAACCAGAAACACTAGAGTAAATTAGAATGAGATATATATTGCCCAGAATTTATGCAATACTTAACTTTTACATAGTACTGCAGAATGTTGATACATAGTTGAGTTAGAGAGCCTGCCTAGTGCCAATTCGATAGGCAAGTCTTCAGTGGTGCCTATCTGATTACGAAGGTCCTAACTGGTTGCTATCTCAGTCCGAAGTGACCGATGTCTTTCCGTGGTGGCCACGAGCGGGGTTGCAGCAGAGGGCGCTCGTGGCTGTCGTCGTAAGAACGCCGCGCCGTGCGTGCATGGCGGCGCGCGGCGAAAGTAGGTGGCGCGCACTTTGTACTTGTGCGACACCACAGATGCAACTACGAGCTCGACCGTGTTGTCACCAGTTCCAAAATGTCCAAATGTTTGTTAAGCTTATGGGACTTAACTACGGGGTCATCAGTCCCTAAACTTACAAACTACTTATCAACTACCTTATACTAAGGACGGCACAAATATCCATGCCCGAGGGGGATTCGAACCCCCGACCGAAGTGGCCGTGCAGTCCCCTCGGCCACCGCGGCCGGCTTGTCACCAGTGAAAATCGAAGTACCGCAGTAACGAAATAACGTTATTTCTGTACGTCATTGAGGGTGAAGAGAAATTCACGCACGCGGAGTCGCAGCGCGATTCCTCACATGCGAACAGTAAAAAAATGGCTGTCATAAAATTTCGTGTTGCGCATATTTCTGGCAGTAAATGGACGTCTAAAATGCACATGAATATGAATAACGATCTATAATGTTCGAATGCAACATTAGTAGTGATCCGTTTGGTACAGTCGCATATTCAAATATGTGAGAGGTATGAAATGGAGCGACCATGTAAGGACAGTTGCAATTCGGACAGCCGACTTCGGTTTATTGGGAGAATTACTTCATCTGTAAAGGAGACCGCTTATAAAACGGTTGTACGACCACATCTTGAATATTAATAAATTGTTTGGGACCCGAAGAAGATCGGTTTATAGGAAGACATGGAAGCAGTTCAGAGGCAAGCAGGTAGATTCATTAATGGTAGGTTCGACCAATGCGCGAGTGTCACAGAAATTCCCCGCGAACTCAAATGTGATTCGCTGGAGGAATGGCGAAGTTCTTTGCGAGGAATTCTGTTGAGGAAATTTAGAGGGTCGGAATTTGAAGCTGAGTGCAGTACGATCTTCCTGCCGCCTACTTACATTTCTCGTAACAATCACAGCCGCGGTGGAGTAGCCGAGCGGCCTAAGGCGCCTCGCTGCGGAGCGCGCGGTTTCTCCCCGTGGAGGTTCGAGTACTCCCTGGGGCATGGGTGTGTGTGTTGTCCTTATGTTAGTTTACCTAGGTTTAAGTAGTTTCTAAGCTACGGACTGATGACCACGCAGATTGGTCCGATAGATTTACGAACATTTGTAACAATCACAAAGACATGATAGGAGAAATTAGTGCTCTTACAGAGGCATATAGACATACATTTTTCCTCATTATATTTGCGAGTGAAATAGGAAAGGGAGTGCCTGGTAGTGGTACAGTGTACCCTCCTCCACGCACCTTATGGTGGACTTCAGTGTATGTATGAAGATATAGGTCTGTGTTTGAATCGTCAGTGTGTTTCACAACTTTGCGAACAAACTTTTAGGGTATGTAGAAGACGTGTTGAGGAACAATGAGCACAGATCCAATGCCCGGAAACGACATTCAACGTTGCTACGGAAAGTCCAAGTTACAGGTACCAGCTGCTGCCGCTAGACATCCCCTCCAGCAACTTCGACGCTCTGTAGCGTCATTGGATGACGTTTCCGGGTATGGGTTTCTGTGCTCATTTTGTTCCGGAAGACACCTTCTTCATCCGACAGAAGTTTGTTGGTGTAATCTTGTAATTCTGAAAGGTACTAACGAGTGGGACACAGAACCATCTCATTCTTCGACATCCATTTACTACCGAAAACTGTGAGTGACACTTCTTTATTGCTGGCATACGACTAATTGCGTTTCGTAGCCGGGATGCATTAATTTCTCTTCACTCTGTATAAATACATAATTGTGAAAATATAAGTACAATTTTTCAATATTGATTATGCAACTAGGCTAATGAAAGTAATATAATTCTGGAGGGGCTTTGCCATAGATGTGCACAAGTGAAATCACGTGTGTTCAAAGCCGTGAAGAGTGGTAAAGTAATTGGATGTTTTCATATCTAAAGTGCGTATTAAACGACGATAAACTAGGACAGATATTGGTATTTATCTATCTAGTGCTGGACTGGTGGCGAACTGCGATGTCGACCGTGTTATCCCAGTGCAAATCAAAATTTTGCTGTAACGAAATAACGCTATTCCTAGGAGTCGCTTATATGAAAAAGTATTTAGTTTCGTTTCTTTGTAAACACAGACTATACAAGAAAATTTGCTGTGGTGGGTCTCATTTGTTACTTAGGTAATAAACTGTCTATCGTCGCAGTACAGAGGATACAAATGGTAATGAGATGAAAATGATTTCCGAATAAGATAAATTTTTTAACATTCAGTATTAATTTAGATGTTAGGAAGTCTTTTCCGAAGTCATTTGTGTGGAAGTAACCTTCTACGGTTTTGGAAGGAGGACGATTAATCATTCTGAGAAACAGGTTACTGGAGCTGACATTACCTGACATCGCCTGATGGAGGCGATCTACACTGATTAATTATCTCCAGAAACGAAAAACGCCGAGATCGCAATGTGGTTAATTAATTATTGACGGCCGTTTTCGATGGGCTATGCCATCATCTTCTGGTCGTATGTATTCTACAACGTCGTTAAGAGATTTCTTCTTCTTCTCTTTTTTAATGGAGGTTAAACAAAAAGTGCAACACTGAACAGTCAAAATATAAAATACGCTCTTTCTGTTTAACGTCCATTTAAAGAACCATGACCGTATTGTAGAATACATACGACCATGACCATAAGAAGACACAAGCAGTTCATAATATAACTTGTGTATTTTATATTTTTACTAAGTGCGATATTGAACTTTCTGTTTAACCTCCACTATATAATATAAGACCACATAGTAGAATGCGTACGACTAGAAGGTGATGTCATAGCCCATCGAAAACGGTTTCGATAAATTAATTAATCGTACTGCGTTCTGGTCCTTTCGGAGATAATTAAATACAAGCTTTTGAAATGTGGTGCTGAAAAGAAACGCTGAATGTCAGCATCGCGTAACCAATGATGACGTATCCAACAGAACTGGATCTAAAAGAACTTTCTGGCGTACATTTATTTAAGAAGAGATAGATCGGTAGGACATCTTCAGAAATATCAAGGATTCGTGAATCAGCAATGGAGGGAAGGGAGTGCGATATAAAAGGCAGCCAAAGGACAAGCCACGAATACAGTATACGGGTTCAAATAGGTCTGGGTTGCCGTTTTTCTGAGAGATGAGCTACATCATACCAGTCACCGTACTGAAGACCAAAACACCACCTCTAATTCGCTCCCAATGGTGGATAACGCGATCTAATAACCGCAAAAAAAAAAAAAAAAAACTCTAATGTTTGTTAAGCTTATGGAACTTAACTGCGGGGTCTCCAGTCCCTAAACTTACAAACTACTTATGAACTAGCTAAGACTAAGGACGGCACAAATATCCATGCCCGACGGGGGATTCGAACCCCCGACCGGAGTGGCCGTGCGGACCATGTCTGGAGCGCCTCAGTCCCTTCGGCCACCGCGGCCCTAATAACCTCCATCCGCAATGACTAATTTCGTTCAGTGCCAGAAATTGTAAGAATCTAATTGATTGCCTTTAAACCTTCATGCGTCATGCTACTGAACGCTGATGATAATTAGGTGATGTAATAAATGAAAAATTAATAAGAAAGTGCATAGAAAAATGTGAAAACAACTGGTGATGAAAAGTGTGGAGAAAAAGAGGTCTTTGTTTAGGAACCCAAAAATTAGTTTCAGTAGTGTAATATCTGTACTGGGTTGACACTGCAATACGAGTATACACAACAAACGTTCAAGAACATGCTGTTTAGGTGATACTGTTAGAAGAGACAAATGTTTGTTCAAATGTTTGTAAATCTATCGGACCAAACTGCGTGGTCATCAGTCCGTAGCTTACAAACTACTTAAACCTAGGTAAACTAACCTAAGGACAACACACACACCCATGGCCCCGGGAGGACTCGAACTCCACGGCAAGCAACCGCGCGCTCCGCAGCGAGACGCTTTAGACCGCTCGGCTACTCCACCACGGCTAGAAGAGACACCTTTGACCTCGAACGCTCGGAGCCACGTGAAAGCATGCTTACAATAACAGGCAATCGTAAACAAAGCAGTGGTGTGCGTCATTTTCGTGCAAAACGCCGCACTTGCCTACTGTCGCCACATTAAAAGAGCCTATTGTTGTGTGATACCTGGGCGGGTCACATAGATCTTATTCTTCTATATGCAAGTTTTCCAAACAAAGATGTAAAACTTAAGATCTTGTCACCGAAAACAACGAATTATTGCCAACCTCCTGATGTCTACTTCTTTCGGCAATATAAGACTCTATGCCAGAAGGATTACTGGTTCTGTAAGACTGAAAGGTGTCAAACTACAAGTGAAATTTCACTCTGTGTGCCGGCCGCGGTGGCCGAGAGGACTGAGCCGCTTCAGTCACGGTCTGCACGGCCACTACAGTCGGGGGTTCGAATCCCCCCTCGGGCATGGATATTTGTGCCGTCCTTAGTATAATGTAGTTGATAAGTAGTTTGTAAGTTTAGGGACTGATGACCCTGTAGTTAAGTCCCTTAAGCTTAACGAACATTTCACTCTGTGATTTACAAATATTTGCCGCGCCTACTTGAAGCCTGCGTTGAAATATCCTTGGCGAAAGTCAGGATATGACATAACATCATCATCTGAAAATTGTATTAGTGAGGGTTTTGATATTCGACTGCTTAAATATGAAAGTGATAAGGAATTTTATAACGTGGTTTTAGTGAGGTTTTCAAATAGTTCTGATAGACTTTCTTTTAAACACTTCATCTAAATGCTGCATCTTCACATTGAGCACTAATATACCAGGTGATCAAAAAGTCAGTATAAATTTGAAAACTTAATAAATCACACAATAAAATAAATAGAGAGGTAAAAGTTCGAATGACATGGAGTTTTATTAGAACAAAAAAAAAAAAAAAAAAGCCTACAGATGGCGCTTTCATCTGATCAGAAAAGCAATAATTAGCATAACAAATTAAGACAAAGCGAAGATGGTGTTCTTTACAGCAAATGCTCAATATGTTCACCATCATTCCTCAACAATAGCTGTAGTCGAGGAATGATGTTGTGAACAGCACTGCAAAGCATGTCCGGAGTTATGGTGAGGCATTGGCGTCGGATGCTGTCTTTCAGCATCCCTAGAGATGTCGGTCGATCACGATACACTTGCGACTTCAGGTAACCCCAAATCCAATAATCGCACGGAAAAAGGTCTCAGGACCTGTGAGGCCAAGCATGACGAAAGTGGAGGCTGAGCACATGATGACCACCAAACGCGCAAGAGATCTTTCACGCGTCTACCAATACTTTTTTTCTGTTCTAATAAAACCCCATGTCATTCCAAACATGAGTGTCTAATTTTACCTCTCTATCTACATTATTCCGTGCTTTATTAAGTTTTCAAATTTATACTGACTTTTGATGACCCGATACTAACTTTCAGGTGTGTGGGGCCTCTGTATATGTGTTTTGCACTATAATAAGTACTTTAACAATAGAGTTTTTAGCGATGCTGTAGTTATACACTGATGCGTTTGAATTACATATAATTTCCTTCCTATGTTATTGATATCTTGTTACTTTCTTTCACGCTGCTAAAATGTTTCTTTAGGTACATGCAAAGTTTTTCTAGGAAGTGACGCACAGCACTGTTTTGTATATAATTGCCTGTTATTTTAAGCGTGGTCAGTCTCGGTTCCGAGCATTCAGGGTCAGTGGTGTCCCTTGTTAGCTGAAGAGGAAGTCCCATCAATTAATAAAGGGTTCCATAGTCCAGTCACACGTCTAAGGAAAGAAAAGTATTTTTACCGAGGAACAAGTTCAGTTGAATCATAATAATCTACAATAATTTCTATCGATTTGTTTCTCATGCACAGAGTTCACTTGTAGGCTTGGTATACCAGGTTAACAGACTCTCCATGGCATTAGTCAGTGACAGAACCGATACGCCAATGGAAAGCCATTGTCGCCACTACAGACACCATTAATCAGCTGGTCCGGTGCTTCCGTGTCCGGTAATTGAAGCGGTAAATTGCTTCTGCATTGTTCGGAGTAGCGGACACAGACTCCAGTCATCTATCGCGAGCAAGGAGAGTCCTTGGCTGTGCATAACTGAAATACGTGTCGTCTGATAGGACCCGATATAACTAGCAATCTTATAGACGTGCTAACGAGAGTACGACGTCACTGAAAATCGTGGCAACTGTCTTTTACAATCTTAATCACCTTTAGAGATATACTGCACCACAAGGCATAGGACACACAATAGCACGCACCGAAGAAGTAAAAATTTAGATAATCGCTTGTGCAGAAGCACTAATCGCCGAAAGTTCGTAACCGATTACTTTGCACTTTTTCTAATGTTCAAACGTTTGTAAACCCTATAGGACTCAACTGCGGAGTCAACAGTCACTAAACTTACAAACTACTTATGAATTAGCTTATACTAATGACACCACAAACATCCATGCCCGAGGGGGGATTCGAACCCCCGACGGGGAACGGCCTCCCGTATCGGAGCATGGCCACTCCGCCGCGGCTTTGACCTTTTAAGAAAAAGTTTCACTTTAACTATATACATGCACATTTCTGTAATATATGATTTAAAATTTATGTAGGGTAAGGTGGTACAAATTCGATATAGGTACAATTCCGATCAACATAAGGTTTCGCGCCATTTTTCAGTCTCGTAGTGTTGGTAGCACTTGCCTTTGTGTGGCGTAGTAGTGTAGCAGGTTTCTACAGCTCCTCCTGTGTTTTCCACGAATTCACCACTTTGTACTACGGAGATATAAATTTTTTCCTGTTAAGAGGTAAGTAAAGCTACTTAGTCTAACGCGCTCTCATAAATTTTCTAGTTTCCACGCGCTTGCAAATTCTATATTAGTGAGGTTAGAAACTTGTTTTCCATTCTGGCGTGTTCTGAGGCACCTACAGAGAAAGCCTCTGTGACATGTGCTGCCATTTCTTGGCAAAATTCATTACTATTTACTCGTGAATTCACTCACGCCAGAAGTACATTTTCGATCATAAAAATGGTACAATTTCGATACCCTAGTACAATTTCGATCAATGCAGTTTTTCAGTTTAGTCCGTCACGATTGGTTACCATAGACACATTATACACAATTATTGCAAATAAATTTTGTATATTGAAAGATTTTCCTACGCGATTTTTAAAGCCACCTCTTATTTTCTAGATGCCACGAAAACGAGCAGAAAAGAAAATCTACAATAAATGGAGTCCAGCTGCGACACTTCAACAAATACAAAACAATGGGTAGCCCTATTACAGTTGCCGGCCGCGGTGGCCGAGGGGACTGAGGCGCTCCAGTCACGGTCTGCACGGCCACTACGGTCGGGGGTTCGAGTCCCCCCTCGGGCATGGATATTTGTGCCGTCCTTAGTCTTAGCTAGCTCATAAGTAGTTTGTAAGCTTAGGGACTGATGACCTCGTAGTTAAGTCCCATAAGTTCTACAAACATTTGAACTATTACAGTTCTTATTGTTGACAACCATGGCAGCCACACCAGCTTAGATGCTGTATAATATTGTCGGGAAAATGGGATAGAACTTTTGGGTTTGCCTCCGCACAGTACACATGTACTGCAACCATTAGATAGAACGTTCTTCAAGTCCCTAAAGGCTCAATATCACAGAAATGCAACTAACTGGATTCATCGCAATCCCAATGAAAACATTACAAAACAACGATTCTGTACTATTTTCTGTGATGCCTGGGGCAAAGCTGCGTCCATTGGGTGCGCAGTCAAAGGGTTCCAATGTACAGGAATAATGCCATTTTGCAAAGACATTGTTCCCGAGGAGAAATTTGTACCTTCAGCGTTATTCGAGGCTCCTGCTCCTTCAATCTCCACCAGTAAGTCTACTAACAGCATTATGGGAGAAGAACCCTCATCGTCAAAAGATGTAACTGAAGAACACGGCAAATCCGTAACGCCAGCGTCCAATACAATTTCTCAGCACGATGCTGTCAGGGACATTTTGCCAAGTCCAGAGAAAAAATTATCGTCTCGGAAGAGGAAAACACAGACATCAGCTACACTCACTTCAGTTGAAAACCTGGATAACCTCCGCAGCAAGAGTAAACCTTTTGAACAGGACACAAGGAAAACAATGAACAAATGCAACAAGAACAATAAACAGAAATGTACGTCTGTGGGTAATGATGAAAGAAGTTTACCAAGCTTCAATTCGCCAGCAAACAACGAAAATAATTGTGGATTTTGTTTATTGAATTATTATAGTGCAGAATCAGTAGCTAAGGGTGACTGGATTCGCTGCCAAAAATGCAATGTTTGGTACCACGAATTATGCGTTGGTTCCCCCGGGAAAAAGTGCTTTATATGTGGAAGATGTAAGTGATCAAAATTGTACCAGGAGGTGATCACAATTGTACCTAGTGTGGTACATTTTCGATCGATTCTTCTCAATTATGTAAACTCTTTTTGTATTTATACCAACTTTTGTAATTGTATAATATTTGTGTTACATATTCATTAAAAAGCCAAGAACAAATTACATAGCTAAAATTATTTCTTTTCTCATTATATTTCCAGTTACAAAAACAAGTGTCCGAAATGATCGGAATTGTACCACCTTACCCTATATATAACTTTTTACGATTTTAACAACGTTTCCATTTTATATAAATTCATGTATGTTATATATTAAACAATCAGGAATATTAAAACATGCGGGTGTTCCAAGACAATGTTGGGTCAAAATTTCAAAGCATTCCCTCAAGAAAGTTCAGAGACTTTCGATTACGAACGCCTACATTTTCTATATAAGTAAAAATGTAAATGTTCGTTAGTTAAAAATTTCTCATCTCCGAGGTTATTGAGAAACTGCATTCATATTTTGGCACAGTGGTGTATTCTGTTCTCACACGTTTTTATTATCCACTGAAATCATTTGGTATACGTGTAATATACACGGTGACCCAGCTATCTTGCTCACTCAAAATAACTCTGGAACAACAGCTATTGTAAAACAACTTTCACCGGTATCAATGTAAGGCTAGAGCTCATGAAATTACATATTTAGAAACAGTCTACAACAAAAGCATGTGTGTTTTTTAACACAAACTTTTTTTTAATGGATACCCTATATTACTTCATCAGCAATCTATAACCTAAAAAATCACACAAACAATGGCGTTGATTGCATTGCAATACGCTAGCCGCGCGTTTCGCGTATTTCAAGCGTCAACTTGGCGTCGCAATATCTCGGGATGTAATTGGCGTATTGCGATGCAATCAACGCCATTGTTTATGTGATTTGTCATGCTATTAATTGCTGATGAAATATTATAGCGGGTCCATTTAAAATAACATAAGTTTGAACAACACACATGCTTTCTTTTTAGAATGTTCAAAATATTTATTTTCGTGAGCCCGTGCCTTACATTGATACCGGTGAAAGTCGTTTTACAATAGCTGTTGTTGTTCCAGAGATATGAGTAAGATAACCGCTAAATCGTGTATATGTAATAATCGGGGTACGTTATATAAATGTTAATCTACGTTTCTGCCCAACAGTTAATCTACGAATGATCTTCACCCACTGCTTTGAAATATTCACACAATTTTGCTTTTTAATACATGAAAGGTTTTAGATATCTGTTTCTGTAATATTATGTTTTTGCGATTAATTAGCGTTTCCTAATTATAAAATTTATAAATGTAGATGAGAGCTTAGAAAAATTCAAGGCTGTGTTAAAATTGCAAAGCTTTTGGTTACAATGTTTCGTAAGTACTAAATTTCGAAGTATTAAATTTATATAATATAACGTTGTATTAATTTATCGACGCTTTTGGCGAAGAAGTTCTGTCATTGTTAAATTTTCACCTAGCAGTAAACAAATCTTTAGGTTATAGTTGTAAGACGAGATACAGGAAGGGAAGAAAAGTAACGTAGCGAGGAACAGAGGATGAACAGGGAAAGTGTGATGGCGTGATGGATGCGGAGGATATTCAGATATACAGAAAGTGGGGGAAAAAGGACTGCATGAACAAAACAGAACGGGAAGGAGATGGGTATGAAGGAGGGAGAGATTGAGAGATCGTAGGATATGTAGAGAAGGGAGGGATGGTCATATGAAGGAAAAGGCGAGGGGAGAGAGCAGAGAGAGGAGAACATACGAAAGGAGAGAAGGAAGTGTGGGCATGCATATCCAATTACCTATTACGAAATTTCACCTATTAGAAACGTCAGATTTCCCTTCTTTCACTTCTATTTATTGTCTAACGAGCCACAGCAACACGTTCAAGGTACAGTTAATTGAATAATAAAAGAAAGGTTCAAGAGTGAGATAGAATGCCATTGTGAGAACATGTCAATGAGACCCTATACTGACGATTTACAGAATCCGTTATATGGAATGTATAGCCTAAAGAGAACAAAGTATGAATTGAAGGTAAATCGAAATGTAATGAGAAATAGCGTAAATGAAAATAGCGAAAATTTTAACATCAAAATTACCGCGATTTAGATAAATAACGAGGGATGCTGCTACATTGGAAGCGAAGTTACTCACGATGGAGGAATCAAGGAAGACTGTTACAGATAATGAAGTCCCAGAAGAATCTGCTGATAACAACAGTTGGGCATAATGTGACAAACATATTTTTGAGAATGTACGTTTGCAGCATAGATCTGTATGAAATTAAATCATGGACAGTGGTAAAAGTGAACAGTCTTCTCGGAAGACTGTTTGTATTCACTGCCACTGCTTCCATCGCCTCTTCCCGCACTTACCGTAGCACTACCGCTAGCAATGACTTCTTCGTCATTATCATCCCTATTATCATCATTATGTGTTAGTGTTACAACAGTATCTAACTTATGCTCATATTTCTGTACCATAACAGATACGAGAAAGCATGCGAATGATTCATCTTCTACACTAATATCATCTTCACGAAGAATGGTTCTTCGTAAGTTCATCTCAAACAATCGCAATACTTCAACAGGATTGAGTACCAATCACGCCCCATCTGACGCTTCACCACACAAATAACATCACAAAACGCAACTTCGAAGGCACACTGCACCGTCCCTACTGGCGAACAGACAGGTCAAAGTGCAATGCGGCATGGCACACGCAGAGGCCTCTAACGGACGACTGCAGACTTTTCCAGATGCGGGAATATCACTAGTGCAATAAGGGATCTTTACATTATCTCTCATACGATTTTCATGTATATGTGTTTGTTCGAGCCCAAGTACTTTCCTTGTGAGCCAGCGAAACTTGATTTAATACGTGTTTCAACGTGCTGATAGGCGTGATAATAAACAGTAGTCAACGTTTAATAGCAGTGGTTACATTTCCAGTCACATCTCACAATTTAACAGCACGTATACATCGAGAATGTTACGTACACTCCTAGCACGAAATTCTAAACACAAAAAAGGGTTTCCTGAACAGTAATGTTAAACTTGCATATTGCGTCAAGAACAATGTTCGTCTGATTGACCATAGAAGCCACTGAAGCCATAGTAAGATGCAAACAGCCACCATGAGCAGTGCCGACGGGACGAAGGGGGTAAGTCGGCCGATCGAAAAATGTTCAAATGTTTGTCAAATTTAAAGGACTTAACTGCGGGGTCATCAATCAATAAACTTACGAACTAGCATAGACAACACGAACATTCAAGCCCGAGGGGGAATTCGAACCCCCGACGGGAAACAGCCTCAATGCGCTCCGCCACGGCTCGGCCGATCGGTTACAATCATAACACCAGGAGAGAAAAAAAAAAAAACGTTTGTAGAGCTTATGGGACTTAACTACGGGGTCATCAGTCCCTAAACTTACAAACTACTTATGAACTAGTTGAGACTAAGGACGGCACAAATATCCATGCCTGAGGGAGTATTCGAACCCCGTAGCGGCCGTGCAGACCGTGACTGGAGCGCCTGAGTCCCCTCGGCCACCGCGGCCGGCCACCAGGAGAGAGATACGCCGCCTGTGCTGACTTTCAATGTTTCAAAGGTATCGACGTGTGTAATAATAATAATAATAATAATAATAATAACTGAGCAAAGGATTCATCGACCAACATCGAGGAAATTGAATCTACTACCGCAGGAACCAGAACCACAAATAATAACAATAATAGAAGGCGGTAAAGCACCTTACCTCTAAAAGCAAAGGTCCCAAGTTGGAACATAGTTCTTACAGGAAGTTTCAGATAGATAAATGAAATTTATAAGTGCACGAGAATATGAGAATTAAACGATGTTATTTTGTCGAAAACTGATATTTTGAGACGTTGGCTGTCTAAAAAATACGTGATAATTCTTGCAATGAAGCAACAGCAAACAACCGCTATTAATTGTGCTTTGTATTTATAAACTTGCGTCGTTTCCGGTTTCACCATCAGACGTAGAAATACTGTTCGTATGTGGTAATGGGAGGAATTGAAAAAGTAAAGATAATGCTCAATAGAGAGGAATTAGAGCAAGTGCAAAGCTTTAAATTAAAGTAGAATAGAAAGCTACTGGAAGAGTAGCACAGAATTTAAACTAAAATACCTATGGAGAAAGAAACATTTTACAGAAAAAGAAGAATTTTCTGCAGTATTGACAATGATCAAAGGAAAATTATAAAATATTGCGTATGCAGTATTCTTTTGTATGGTGCTGAAACTTGGACTTTGTTGAAGGAAGAGAGGGCATAGATGGAGGCTTTTGAGATTTGGTCATGGCGGAGGATGGAAAGAATAAGGTGGATGGACAGTGTGGAAAATGAGGAGCTGATGAGAGAGTGGGAGAACACGGGCAATTATTAGATGTAATAAAAAGTAGGAAAAGGAACTGGATTTTCCAGATATAAAGAAAGAATGAGGAGTTCGCGATAATGTTACAGGGCGACGTGGAAGGGAAGACGAGAGAGGAAGCGATTTCAGATTTTGGATGATGTGATTGATGGTAGTGCCTGCAGCAAAACGAACAGGAAAGCAATTGATCCTAGAAAATGGGGGTGCAAAAGACCTGTTAATATAGCAGAAAAGTGATGATGTCTTACGTCACGCGGTAATATTCGTCTTTTCCGAATCAGTTTGTATGAACGTTCATGGCAAGTTTTCTCCATTTTCCTCGGTCCCATACGCCCTCTTCCATTAGATGCTTCTTCCTGAAATCTCCACGAATACAGTCCCTCCATCTTCGTCTTGGTCTCCCTGTTCCTCTGCCACCCTCTACTGCCATTACAGTCATTTTCTTGCACACTTGTCATCACTTCTCATGACATGTCAATACGACTATCATATTCTCTCTTGAACCTTATTCGATAGTTCCAGCGCTTTATTACTGCCTCTTATTCTCACATTTCTGATCCTATCGCCTCTGGTGACGCCACAAATTCTTCTTAACATTTTCATTTCAGCCACATCCATTGCCTTACAATGTGCCTCAGTTTGTGCCCATGACTCTGCTGCAGAAATCATTGCAGTTGTCACTACTGCCTTATACACCATTCCTTTAGTCTTGAGGTTTTTTCTTCTGTCACACAATACACCTGATGTCCTTTTCCAGTTCATCCATCCTACCTGAACTCTGTGGGCTATTGCCATGTCAGAATTGAACGTAATTGAAGCTATCGAATTCCTTCAAGTCTTGCCCATCCAATTGCATTGTTTCTTCTCCTTGTCCTCTTATGCACGTGTAAGGTAAAGGCACCAGTAGTTGACATCTTAATAAATGAAGCTACTTTAATATGACATTTATGAATACAAGTGGATGTTGGGCACAAACACAATTAATCTTCAGGTTCTCTGATCTTTTGTGATTTGATATTTATTATAACTCACTATACTAAGGTACATTAAATGGTAAATAAAAAATTATAACAAAAGTATAAGTGCAGTCATCGGTAGTTGATACTAGTCAAGATGACTACTAGAAAAATATTATAGTTATAAAATTACACTGTAGATGACACCACCATCTAAAAACAGTCAAAGTTCAATCCATGAATAATGCGATTTTCTTATTTTAAGAACTTTTATTTGAAAGTGTCAACTACTGGTGTTGTGTCAACTACCGGTGCCTTTATCTTACTCCGTTTTCTTCCTAGTGACTTCTAGTCCCTCTATCTTTCAAAGCTTTTCTCCAGATCTGCAGTCTGATTTCATTCTTGTTGGTGCTACAGAACACTATATAACCTGCGAACATCTCATTCTTGTTGATGCTACATAACACTATATGACCTGCGAACATCGTATCCGAACGAGATTGAAGATATGTCTCCCCAACGCAGAACGTTGATGTAACCCAACTTGCGCTAGTTTCCAGTCTGTTAGTCCTACACTGCTTCTCACTTGCATTCTGGCACCATTATACATGTCCTGCATCAGACATACATATTTCTCTGGTACTTCCCTCACATACATCTCCAAATTTCTTGCCATGGCACTCTGTGTTTGTCTTTTGTAGGTCTATAAAGACTATATGCAGCAATTATCTATGTAAGTGAAATACGTGCATCAGAGAGTGTATGTTATTTTGTTAGCAGAAGCAAACGACGCTGCAAAAAACTGCACTGGATTTTCGATGTAAGTAAAACATAGAAAGAACAACTAAATTTTGGAGATTGTTTACAGAGTGTTACATCGTTATTAGTACTAGTGACGTTCAAATAGGTCTTTGCAACTATTTTCCGGATACTGTACGTCACAGCAAGAGTATGTCGCCACAAGGTGGTTGAAAGCAGAAGTAAACAATTACAAATATATTTCCACATGAACAGCCCTCTGATGATGAACCTTCAAGTCCGAAACAGGTAACAGGGTGTCTTTTGTTCTTTTTGTTTTTTGTTTTTAAATTATTATAATTATTGTTGATCCTTTTGATTTATGTTTTCTTACAGCAGACTGTAAATGGCAAGGACAGAAGACGTTGAAAACGAAATATGGAAGTGTGTCATGAAGTTAAATATGACGGTACCTCGCAACAGTTTGAGAGGAGTGTGAAAGAGATATTGCTCAATAAAAAAACGATAAGAAAGAAATAAAGAAATAAAAAAATAAAAAATAAATAAAGTCGGTCGCGAATGGATCCCGTATTTTACGGCGACTTGGCGGAAGGGGCGAGAGCGCGGGAGGGGATTGAGATATAGACAGTTGGAAAGGGAGAAATATTGGAATTTAAAAGGCGGAATATAATAGCAAATGTGTGGGTAGGAACGGAGAACCGGAGAGGCAGGAAGCAGTTTTATAAATTACACGGGGAAATGGAAATGCTGAATATAAAGGCCTCTTTGTGGCCCAGCTAGAAGCTTCTGGATGGCTGCTGTTTGACTCGATGAGCAAAGGGATTTCTGCTGCACAAACGCAAAGGCTGAAAGCGCATCGGGCGTCCGTCTTAGTTTTTGGGAAGGCTTGCATTTGAGTGCTACGAAGCGGGACGTAAGAGAGGCCACCTTTGTCTATAAAATTTGTGTGTCTTTGTGTGTTGCGGAGTCCGCTCACTAAAACTGTCAGCTTTCAGTTAGATGAAAAAAATAATTAAATTTTTTGGAATTCATATTGCGATTTACTTTCTGGCAAAGGAATGTTGATACTGAAAGGCCAGTTAACGATGAGGAAATAGGACAGAAAGTGGAATTTCATTTTAGACGATGTTGTGGAGTGGAGTCAGGTATTCCCTATCTATGAAACCTATCAGACGTAGTATTCATTCGTTTTAGGGTACCTGAAGTGGTTTTTCCTAAAGAAAATATGAACGCTACGTTTTCCGGATAGTTATTAGAGAGAGGGTCTTCTAACATTCGTAGTAGCACTTTATCAGGTCAGAATTCAAACTGACCAAAATTTAATAAAACGTTTGACAGGAAACATAGAGGGTTTTTAAATAAAAAGTAAGATAATTTCTCCTACACGATTCTTGGTATTTGATACGAGGCGCGTCCAGAAAGTAAGTTCCGTTTGGTAATAAAATGAAATTGTACACAGATACACAACTCTTAAACTACTTTTCCACATAACTGCCGAAATTTTGCAGGCATTTGTCATAGCGTGGCACCATGTTTTGTATACCTTCTTCATAGTAATCTGCCGCCTGTGTCTTCAACCAGCTGGAAACAGTGAAATTTTTGGGAAGTCCATAGCGAGAGCACTAATTGTAACCCTACGGTTTTCCTGGACCTTGTCATCAATCGCGTGAACCAGTTATTCTGCAACCAAAGATGGACGCACACTTCGTTCTTCATCGTGCACATCACTACGCCCTTCTCACCATCGAATCAGTCATAGCATTTGGTCCGTAAACACCGCAAATTTGACGATAAATTTCACTTGGTTTCACTTTCCTCGCATTAAGAAACTGAATCACCGACCTGATTTCACAGGTGGTGGGATTTTCAATCAACGCCGTCATTTCAAACAAGCACATCAAAGCGTACGTAACTGACAGCGATCTCCAAATGGCGCACGTTCTTCTCCTTGATACACATCGTCTACAGCGCATGTGAGGAACTGCAATCGCAGCGCTGCAGCGGAGATAAATTGAAACGGAACTTACTTTCTGGACGCGCCTCGTATTATATGGACGCGTTTCTGATAGTGCCATATACGAGAGTTGGATCTTAAATAGTGGCAACACTGCTGTGGACACTCTATGCAATGGGATCTACCATTCCAGAATGAAACTTTTCACTCTGCAGCGGAGTGTGCGCTGATATGAAACTTCCTGGCAGATTAAAATTGTGTGCCGGAACCGGGACTCGAACCTGGGACCTTTGCCTTTCGCAGGCAAGCGCTATACCGACTAAGCTATCCCGACACGACTCACGATGCCGCCTCACAACTTAAGCGATGCCACCACCATATCCTTTCTTCCAGGAGTGCTAGTCTTCCATGTTTCGCAGGAGAGCTTCTGTGAAGTTTGGAAAGTAGGAGGCGATTTACTGGCGGAAGTAAAGTTGTGAGGCGGCATCGTGAGTCGTGTCGGGGTAGTTGGTAGAGCGCTTGCCCGCGAAAGGCAAAGGTCCAAGGTTCGAGTCCCGGTTCCGGCACACAATTTTAATCTGCCAGGAAGTTTCACCCTCCCTTTTATTTAATGTTGTTTTTGACCAGTGCTGAGAACAAATTCAGATACATATTTTCATATTTTTAATTCCGTTGCGCCATAAATGTTCTCACAGCCATCTTCATGAAATGGTTTAGTTCGGGGTGGTTTGTATATTAATTATTGTGTGTAATTCTCGTGATCTACGATGCGTGTTGGCCATAGTCGCTTTGTCTTCCTGCTGCTAAAGTAAATTTTGAGTCAGTTCTAATTTCTGGTCCAGGGAACAAGACTCTCGTGCAAGAAGTAGTCAGTAGGTCACGTGAATCCTTTAGCTGGTGTTTACGGCCAGAATTATATGTTTAAAGTAAGCTTTTAACTGGCTCCTTTCAGCTAGAATTAATTTTACAATTAACGGTGGTCTTTCAAACTGAATTGCAGAATAAAAATATTAGTTTTATTTGTGTGGCCATCGTCCGCAATAGCTGTTGAAATTAATTTAAACAGGTTTCCCGTCCTAGATTTCCTGCAATTAACACAGTTTTTTAACACAAGAAACGTTTCTATTTCTTTTTGTACAGCGCGTTCTGTGGTTGGTGTTAATGGCAGTTCTTTACATCCCACTGTCTTTCTTCGTCTTGTTGTCTGAGGTTTTTGTTACACTCATCAAATTGTGCCAATTTGGCGCACATTTTTTTCTTTCGTCTGATTAGTGTTTTCAGTGCCACAAATGAAGTAGCAATACTGCTGTGGAGACACGAGACACTACGCCCAGGAATTTTTTATTGTCGCTGATAGCACACATTGTTAGCGTACCTACCTTACCTCCGAGCAAATGTATTCGCCCGTCCCACGTCTCCGTCGTGCGCACAATCGAGGGATTCACAGTCAGTTGTGAGCGAGCGGTCAAACATGACTGTGTCACTGTGTTTTCGAAACAGGAACAACGGAGTTGGATCAAGATTGAAAGCGCCTGGGAGGGTAAAAAAAATGCATCTTGATTGGTTTCGCATGAATTGCCTGAAATTCATGAATGGATGCGTTACGACGCTGCTCAGACGCACTTGGAGTGCTATGAGTGGGAAGGACAGACTTTCTTACTCCGTAACACTGGATGAGACACGGGCCACATCGTACGAGCCAAAGCTGAAACGCCAACCCAACGAATGGCGTCATGATGTCCGAAAGTCGTAAGTGCGTCAGAGCTCCAGTACGGTGAAAGTTATGGTGATGTATGACTGTGATGATGTTTCTTAATGCATTACGTTGCTCCACGGCAGACCGTCAATGGAAAGTATTACTGTTCGTTTTTGGGGCATCCCATACGAGGTTTGCGAAAGAAGTAGCAACACTTTCTACGCAACCCATCCACCATTTTGCACGACAATGCGCGGGCGTATACAGCGCAAGCTGTGGATGCTTTGTTCGGTACCATCCCCCATACTCCCCGCACTTGATTGAAGGAACCACTTGATAGCATTTTACAGATTCGACACGCAGTAAACCGCTCCATTCGCACCATCAACAGAACAGGGCCGGCCGCGTTGGCCGATCATTCTGCGGCGCGTCAGTCACAGTCTGCACAGCCACTACGGTCGGGGGTTCGAATCCCCCCTCGGGCATGGGTATTTGTGCCGTCCTTAGTATTAGCTAATTCATAAGTTGTTTGTAAGTTTAGGGACTGATGACCTCGTAGTCAAGTCCCATAAGCTCTACAAACATTTGAACATTTTTGAACAGAAAAGGCCCTACTAACGATATACTATACCCTACGCTTCGCTGGAAACGGGTTCTACACAACGCTGGTGACTGCTCTGAAAGCGTGTGACAGGTGCAAACATGTAACGCTTTTGTATCGGTTGTAAATAAATAGTTGCCACTATTTTTAAGTTCCAACCCTCTCCTGTGTGGGAGAGAAGTAGTAAATGAATCTAATGATAATACATATCGTTAAATAGTTTCCACATGGTTTCGATAAAAGAATTATCTATTTTTGCTACCAAAAATTTCGAAGAATTCTGCATTGATTTTCTCCAAATTCGTACACTATTCTCGCACGAACATAGCCCTAGCGTGACCATCTCAATAGGTATTGAAAAACCTCATGCTCATTAAAGTACGGCCGCTCTTATGAAGTAAGTACTATGAGGCAGTCTATAACGTATACTAATATTACTTTCAACACTAACATGCAACCAATAGCGTGAAGTATGACAAAAACGATGGTGCTTTTTGCATCTCAATATGTGAATTACATCCGGACAAAATCTGACGTTTGACGTACTAAACGAAGCACGCAACTAGCGCGTCCTGAATCTCAACCGTGGATCTCGCTGGCATCGCGCTTCATGCAGTACTTCAATCGTCAACTTCTCCTGTTGCTTTTGCTGTAGCTTGAAGGATGCTTTTTTCGTTCCTCCAGAATATTGTTTACTGATGATCTCCTAATTAGTGGGAGAAAGAATTTTTAATGTTTGAGATTTAATGGTTAACAAAATCAAATGTTCAAATGTTTGTTAAACTTATGGGACTTAACTACGGGGTCATCAGTCCCTAAACTTACAAACTTTTTATGAACTAGCTAATCCTAAGGACGGCACAAATATCTATGCCCGAGGGGGGATTCGAACCCCCGACCGTAGTGGCCGTGCAAACCGTGACTGGAGCGCCTCAGTCCCCTCGGCCACCGCGGCCGGCAATGGTTAACATAAAATTGATAATACTTATCATGTTATTATTATTATCATTATTACTACAAGTAATAGGACTACAGGAACAAAACGATAATACTCTGGTTTATACTAGATTTAATATTCGCTTACGTTCGTGACATGTGCTCCTAAATGCTCGAAAACTTTACAGGCGACCATCAGGTGCTTTCCGGATTGGTCTTCCCATTACAGATGGTACCTGCAGAGCTTCCACGATTCTTAAACGGTCCTCTCTACGTCTGCAGTGGTTCTTACCTGTTTGCAAGCGCTGACTCGAACTACAAACAGACGCCCACGCGACTTTATCGGAGTCGAAAAAGGGTTAAAACGTATGCAGGTCGTTTCACCGCTCAGTGGAGAGTCGCTTGTACGAACTTGGTTAACTAACTGCAACGGACAACTGCAGCATAATGGGGAAGCATTGACAGCAAAAAATCTCCGAAAGCACTTGACCGATTTACTTTCGATTTTTACACGATACTGTAACGTTAACATATATACTACCATCTGTGGAAATAGCAACAGGAAGAAGGAAACGCTTGAATTCAATGAATCGTACGACAGGTGAGGTACGAGAGAATTAACAAATACCGGGTGATCAAAAAGTCAGTATACTTTTGAAAACTTAATAAATCACGGAATAATCTAGACGAAAAGGTAAAAATTGACAGACATGCTTGAAATGAAATGGGGTTTCTTTAGAACCGAATAAAACAAATGTTCAAAACATGTCCGACAGATGGCGCTTCATCTGATCAGAAAAGCAATAATTTGCGTAAAAAGTTAAGACAAAGCAAAGATGAAGTTCTTTACAGGAAATGCTCAATATGTTCACTATCATTCCTGAACAATAGGAACATCAGCCGGCCGCGGTGGCCAAGTGTCTGCGACACGTCAGTCACGGTCTGCACGGCCACTACGGTCGGGGGTTCGAATCCCCCCTCGGGCGTGGATATTTGTGCCGTCCTTAGTATTAGCTAGTTCATAAGTAGTTTGTAAGTTTAGGGACTGATGACCTCGTAGTTAAGTCCCATAAGCTCTACAAACATTTGAATATTTGATTTGTTGTAAACAGCACTGTAAAGCATGTCCGGAGTTATGGTGAGGCATTGGCGTCGAATGTTTTCCTTCAGCATCCCTAGAGATGTCGGTCGATCACGACACTCTTGCGACTTCAGGTAACGCCAAAGCTAATAATCTGGGGACCTGGGGGCCAAGCATAACGAAAGCGGGAGCTGGGCACACGATCATCACCAAACGACGAGCGCAGAAATCTTTTACGCGTCTAGCAATACTTTGTTGTTTTCTTCAGGTCTAATAAAACCCCAAGTCTTTCCAAGCATGTGTGTCAATTTTTACCTCTGTATCTACATCAAACCTTGATTTATTAAGTTTTGAAATTCATACTGACTTTTTCATTATCCGGTATTTAGCTTTTCAAATCAGTGCATATTCTTTGATCCCTAATAGTTAGTAATGGACTACATGCACTATAATTAGGGCTGCTATTAGCCATGGCATTGAATCACTGAGGTTTTGAATACGTTCCTGAGGAATTTCCTCCCGTGCAGCTCACCACGACACCGCTAGACACGTATGTGGCTACCGCTGTAGGAGACGTTGAAGCGAGACCCGGCACAATAGATTACATTTCGCCAATCGGCACCCCAGTGATGACGTCACGTGCGCATTGCAGTCGGAGAAGTTTGTGGTTTGTGGGCAATGGAAGCCGACGTAATGGCATGCGTGCAACCAGTCCCACGTGCAGCAGGAGGCGAAGAACCGTCGACGCACCCATCTTCACACCTGTTACAGTGCTGCAGCAGCGAGCCTACATGTGGATAACTCTGCACGCTCCATTATGGCCATACGAACTAGATGACGGTCGTCCCGTGCTGTGGTCAAAGTTCCGTGCTCCAGCTCCCGCTCGTCGCTGCGTACTAACGTCCTCTATCCTCTGCGTCCACACACGCATCATTGTCATAGACGTATGCCCGGTGCGAGTCGAAAAAAAAAACGCTCTGACGTGTTTTACGTCCCACTTTAGATTTGTAGTTTTGTAAGTTTTTGCAAACATTTTGGGCCAAAATATTAATCTATCTAATAAAAAATTAATTAAGAAGAGTGTCAGAAACGCTTTTAGAAAAAAAAATTATGTAATGACGGATTCCGTACCACTGACCTTCAGCGTCACTGTCCACCGCATTGCCGACTACGCTATACGTAACTATTAGAAATTGCGTTCTTTAATCTCTTACGATTGGTGGCCGTTGTTAACTGATGCTAATATGACATTTGTAGACACTAGATTATTATTTATCTTACACAGAACGACGTGTTTTTGTTAATTCTTCAATGCGCCATTGCTTTGAAATGACAACGTGCAAGTTACAATAAGAAAATCATCAAATACGCAACGCCAGATAGCGTATGCCTCAGAGAGTTCTGGGCAAGGAATGTCACTTGACTTCTGCGAACGGCTGGTTTTCGTTAATTCAATGGTGGGTGTGAAAACTCCGTTATTTTTTGAAATATCTCTCAAACGATACGAGATATATAAAACAAAAATAAGGCAACAAAGTTGTACATAATTTTCTCCTCTACAGATTCGTTTATTCAATTTTCGCGTCAGAAGAACGGTTTATTTGCAATCAACATTACATTACAAACGGCTTTTTTTGTATTACTATCGTATTTGTTGTCCGAAATATTTCAAAAAGCGAGGTTCTGGTAGCCATCAATTTTGTCTGTAAAATTTTGTGCCGATCGGTTGAACGGTTCGTCCTAAAAAGTGGGTATACATTACAGCCAGAGTGACATCGTCAAATAGCCGTTATTTTTGCAAATATCTCGGCAACGATAAAAGATAAAAAAAAAAAAATAGAGCGAAGTTGTAGAGAATTTTCCTCTCTACCAGTTGGGTTATTCAATTTTCATGTCAGATGAATGGTTAAACCGTTATTTTCATTTAAATTTCGAGCTGTCTAAAGACGATCGCTACCGTAACCTAAAGTGGGCCAAGAGTTCAAATGTTTGTTAAGCTTAAGGGACTTAACTGCGGGGTCATCAGTCCCTGAACGTAGAAACTACTTATGAACTAGCTTATACTTAAGACGGCACAAACATCCATGCGCGAGGGGGGATTCGAACCCCCAACCGTAGCGGCCGTGCAGACTGTGACTGGCGCGCCGCAGACCGCTCGGCCACTGCCGCCGGCTGCGAGTCGAAATGCCGCGGTATCACAATCCCGTTTCTTGAATCATTCCGTTCCGCTCGAACTTGCTCACAAGCCGATGTGGCTCCCTTTGCCATCGACGAGGCATACTGGTTCCCCTTTCGATCTTGTGTGACAACTCTGCACCGACCACACTAGACGCAACTCTAACCATGTCGGACCGACGGGAGAGAGCTCTGCTCGGCCTGCGTGTACCCCATCGAAACACTTATTGATTGCACAACCGTCGCCCCTTTCCCCAAGTCTGGCGCCATTGGGATAATTCCTTTTTGGTACTGCACGTTATATTAACGGCGATGATATTTTAATTTGGAATCTTGTTAAAAAAAGTAACGTACGACCTGTGGCACTGAAGTTCGGTGAATAAAGACAGAACGGCCGATCGTCAAACACAGACGAATCACAAAGCCGGCCAGAGTTGACAGCCTGTCCCCTCTATAGTTCAGTTGAGCATCATGTGTGTTCCGTGTCAGACCTGTTGGACGAAGTGCTTGTTTCGTACATTGAATCTGAAATGAGAACAGGACAGTGCACGAGCTAATGATCAAGTAATGTTTTGTTTTAAGCCTGATGAATACTAAAAGAGACGCATGTGATGCTGGCATTAGTTTATGGGGATCGAGCATTGTCCTTCCTGTGTGTGTACAAGTGTTCCGCCCGTTTTCCAGGAGGGTGGGAAAGTGTTTCTGACAATCGCCGTAGCCGACGACCGACGACCGCTGTCAGTGACAAAATTACTGAGACAGTGGAAACATTGAAAACGAAATGATCCTCGATTAACTGTGCACATGATAGCGGATTAACGGAAGATAAACCGTGAATCCTTGCGATAAACCCTTACATGGGTAAGTTAAGTAGGCCAGGGGTAAACGTGTTATTGCTTTGTGACACATCACTTGACTGAATATCAGTAGCAGGCACGTTCAGAGGCTTCACAGGATTTTGTCGAAGCGACGAATGCGACACCCAATTTCTTGAACCGTATTGTCACTGAGGATAAAGATCTCGTGTCTCCGGCACGACCCTGAAACGAAATCCCATTAGCGGAAGAAGGTCAGAGTATCAATACAATGTTGTTCATCTTTTTCGATAGGCATTATTCACTAGAAATATTTATCTGAGGGAACGATTTTGAACACTGCAAGGTACGTTGAAATATTTACCCGTTTCGTACAGCGTCTGCGCAGGGTACGTCCCATGTATGCACTACGAGGTTTCTCGTTCACGACAACGCTCGTTGACATACAACCAATATCGTCAAACAGTTCCGGGGGAAAAAGAGGTGGGGGTGTAACTTAAACATCAATTATACTCGCCGCATCTAAACCCTCCATATTTCTATTCCCTCGACTCAAATTCCCTTTGAGAGGATTTGACGATGTTTCTGACAACCATCGAAAGGTGACGATGCTTCAGAACACCATGCCAAGGGAAGACTTAGTGAAAGTTACCCGGACACGTATCGCAATGCGCAGCATTGTAATCATTTAGGACAGAAAGGTGACTATATATAATGTTATGAACCATATATTACAGAAAAAGGTGTGTAAAGCCTTATTACATCCGAATTCAACATTTTGGTAATATTTCTCGGTCAAGAACGATCGGAGATTAAACTTTTTGCACAAAATGAAATCTATATCCTTTATAGACAACATGACAAATAAATTAACATGACACATGACAGAATTTCGCATGTCATGCAGCATACATTTCTGTGGTGTCGTGTAGTTTGACAGTGTGTGTCACTGAAGTTAAGGATGCGTGGACGTATGGATTTAGGTGTGGGTGTGGACGTGTGACACCCAGTGAGGCTCTCGCTGCAGCGAACTGAAAGGAATAATGCAGAGCGGTATCGACGCTTTTCGCGTGTTCACGGTGCTCGAAATGTCTGGGACTGGCGCGCCATCACTAGTTCAGCAGATCACGTCGAGGTGTCGACCCGGACCGGTCCACAGTGGTGCTCAGTTTAGGGAAAGTATCGCCATCCTTTTGGCTACCGCTTACCGCTGTCTGCAGCTTGCGCTTTGCTGAAATCCAGTCACGTCATTTTGGTCTATGCAATACTTGCCTGCGTAACAAGTGTTGGGAATATTCGTATGGTTTTCTTTCAATAATGCTATAGTGTTGAACTTTCTGCTGTTGTTTCCAAGCAAACAGGGGAGGTGTGCTTTATAGACTAGCATCTGAATTCAGAAATGCAGGAAGAAGAAGAATCTGGCTGATAAAAGAGAGAGCCCAGGAACGACCCTCGGTTCTGTGCTATGATAATTTTAATTCATAACGTAAATTAATCGATTAAAGATTCACTCACGATAGATTAGGCAGCAGATACTTGCATTTTTATAACTTGAAAAAATATGTGGAGAAAAGAGACGAAAGATGTTGTGAGGTTATAAATCATTCACGACCCCTTCAGGTAGTTGCTGAAAACACGCATAAATTTAGACACATAACAGAGTAAACTAAAGAAATTCTTGTTTAGATATGTAGTTATTACACAGTTCCTGAAGGAAGCTTTTCTCATTCGTTTACTTGTGGTTAGTCTATTATTACATGAAACAAAGAACTGAAACATGAAAAATACTGGATACACAAATGTAATTTTTATTATAGTCGACGTGATCGACTGGAGAGTCTGCGCAACTGCATTCTGTTATTTCAAATGTGTTTATTTCCGTCAACAGCTGCAATATAATTGTTTAATTACGTGTTTTGATTACTTGGATCATCTGCAGATCTTATAGTTGCGTCCGCAACTCGTCTGGCTGAGTACTAATTGGTACCAAATAGTACACAGCCAGACGAGTTGAGGACGCAACTATAAGATCTGAAGATGCTCCAAGTGATGAGAACATGTAATTTAAGAAATATATTGCAACTGTTGACGGAAATAAACACATTTGAAATAACAAATGTAATTGTCATTCATTAGGCTCTATTTAATTTCTGTGTTTTTGGTAAATGTCATGTAGTGACCATCCACTCGCAATTTTTCCAGTTAATGTAAACTTTATGTACATAGTAAGCAACAAAATACTAATTAAAGACTTCTTGGTTTTCTCTATTGTTTTCAAATTTTACACCTTGGTCCGATAACTAAATATACAGAGTATGTTTGAATTTTGAAACATGCTTCAGGTCAGTCCGAATTAATAGGTGAACTCTTTCCATCTGGAGCCACAAAGTAAACATTTTCCTTAAAACTGGTGATATGTGTTTTGTAGAGTTGCCACGTCCGCATGGACAGAACTGGGAGCACTTCCCGCGTCTGCTGTCCTATAGTCCCTCCTCTAGATTGCCGCACAGATCACAAAATGGATGATATCGAAATAATTGACAGAGGGATAGAAAAACAATTAAAGTCGCTCAAAAGAGGAACGGCCGCAGGACCAGATGGGATACCAGTATATTTTTACACAGAGTACGCGATGGAACTGGCCCCCCTTCTCGCAGTGGTGTATCGTAGGTCTCTAGAAGAGCATAGCGTTCAGAAAGATTGGAAAATGTCTCAGGTCATCCCCGTTTTCAAGAAGGGTCCTCGAACAGATGTGCAGAACTATAGGCCTATATCTCTAACGTCGGTCAGTTGTAGAATTTTGGAACATGTATTATGTTCGAATATAATGACATTTCTCGAGACTAGGAATCAGCATGGGTTTCGATAAAGGCGATCGTGTGAAACCCAGCTCGCGCTATTCGTCCACGAGACTCAGATGGCCATAGACACGGGTTCTCAGGTAGATGCTGTGTTTCTTGACTTTCACAAGGCGTTTGATACAGTTCCCCACAGACGTATAATGAACAAAGTAAGAGCATACAGTCTATCAGACCATTGAGGAGTTCCTAGATAGAATGCAGCATGTCATTCACAATGGAGAGAAGTCTTCAGAAGTAAGAGTGATGTCAAGTCTGCCACAGGGGAGTGTCGTGGGTCCGTTGCTGTTCACAATATATATAAATAACCTTGCGGATAGCATCGGAAGTTCACTGAGGCTTTTTGCAGGTGATTCTGTAGTATATATAGAGGTTGTAACAATGGATAATTGTATTGAAATGCAGGAGGATCTGCATCGAATTGACGCATGGTGCAGGGAATGGCAATTGAATTTCAATGTGGACAAGTGTAATGTGCTGCGAATACATAGAAAGAAAGATCCTTTATCACTTAACTACACTATAGCTATTCCATAAATTATCTGGGAGTAGGCATTAGGAGTAATTAAAAATGGAACGACCATATAAAATCAAACTTCGTTAAAGCAGATGCCAGACTTAGATTCATTGGAAGAATCCTAAGGAAATGCAGTCTGAAAACAAAGAAAGTAGGTTACAGTAGACTTGTGCGCCCTCAGCTTGAATAGTGCTCACCGGTGTAGGATTCGTACCAGGCGGGGTTGTTAAAGGAAGTGGAGAAGATCCAACAGAGAGCAGCGCGCTTCGTTACAGGATCATTTAGTAATCGTGAAAGCATTACGGAGATGATCGCTAAACTCCAGTGAAAGACTCTGCAGGAGAGACGCTCTGTCGCTCGGTACGCGCTTTTGTCGATATTTCGTAAACTTACCTTTACTGAGGAGTCTAGCAGTATATTGCTCCCTCCTACGAATATCTCTCGAAGAGATCATGAAGATAAAATCAGAGAGATTAGAGCCTTCACAGAGGCATACCGACAATCCTTCTTTCCGCGAACAATACGAGACTGGAATACGAGGGAGAACCGATAGTGGTACTCAAGGTTCCCTCCACCACACACCTGTCGGGTGGCTTGCGGAGTATGCATGTAGATGTAGATATGACGCCCTGTATCTCAAAAACGAAAACCGTTATCGGTCTTAAATTATATTTGATATCTTACGAACATTGCATGCGCAGCTCTGTATGTGCTAAAATCAACCATACCCAAAGTGTATGTAACGCTTTCTTTCGCCTGCTACCTCTTCAAAATTTTGCGCATTACTTTACATCAGTCTCTTTCAATGTGTGGGTCGTGACCCCCAGGGGGGGGGGTCGATAAGTCTTGCTCGTGGCGTCGTCGTCACAGGAGGAAGACCTTGCACCGTAAAATAACCAGGGGTAATAGTACAAGGATATATAACTGAAATTTATTTAATGTTTCAATTACGCACACATTTATTATTAATTGAATCGATCATATAGTTTATTTTTAGACCCATTGTGTTAATAATGAACATGCGCGAAGTCTGGAAGTCAGAATACTGTTTTATGAACCAATCGCTAGGTAAAAAAAAACCATGATAAAATAGGTTATTCTGAAATATTGGAAGAAAATGCCTACTTCTTTAGAAATTATCGGAACAGTGGGACCTCTCTAAATGAGAATTATTTGATTCTGAAATGTGAAACACGTGTTAAGCAGAATGAAACATCCACTCTGCACAAGAGTGTGCGCTGATGTGAAACTTCCTGGCAGATTAAAATTGTGTGCCGGAACCGGGACTCGAACCTGGCACCTTTGCCTTTCGCGGGCCAGTGCTATACCCACTGTGATATCCCGACACGACTCACGATGCCACCTCACAACTTTACTTCCGCCAGGACCTCGCCTCCTACATTCCAAGCTTCACAGAAGCTCTCCTGCAAAACATGGAAGACTAGCACTCCTGGAAGAAACTTCCTGCCAGGAAGTTTCGTATCAGCGCACACTCCGCTGCAGTGTGAAAGTTTTATTCTGGAAACATCCCTTAGGCTGTGGCTAAGCCATCTCTCCACCATATCCTTTATTGCAGGAGTGTTGGTTCAAAAATGTTCAAATGTTTGTAGAGTCTATGGGACTTAACAACGGGGTCATCACTCCCTAATCTTACAAACTACTTATGAACTAGCTAATACTAAGGACGGCACAAATATCCATGCCGGAGGGGGGAATTCGAACCCCCGACCGTAGTGGCCGTGCAGACCGTGACTGGAGCGCCTCAGTCCCCTCGGCCACCGCGGCCGGCGGAGTGTTGGTCTTGCAAGTTTCGCAGGAGAGCTTCTGTGAAGTTTAGAAAGTAGGAGGCGTGGTACTGGCGGAAGTAAAGTTGTAAGATAGCATCGTGAGTCGTGTTGGGATAGCTTAGTCGGTAGAGCGCTTGCTCGCGAAAGGCAAAGGTCCCAGGTTCGAGTGCCGGTTCCGGCTCACAATTTTAATCTGCCTGGACGTTTCACGTGTAAAGCAAAATGTGTTATCCTGTCGGAAATCATGTAAAAATGGAATAATACGTTCTATTCCAAAAAATGCATACAAAAAACTTCTTCCAACAATTTAAAAGAAATCTGAAGGAAAAGACAGAATATTTGTTTCCTTTGAGATAACATAGTTTTGTTACTGTTATGAGGAGGAGCGGGGGTTCGCCAGATTATTTTTATTTGGAAGGGGGTGGCATTTTCGAAAAGGTTGAAAAATACTGGTTTACTTAAGTTGAAGTATCACGCCACGGTGGAGTAGCCGAGCGGTCTAAGGCGCGTCGCTGCGGAGCGCGCGGTTGCTCGCTGTCGGAGGTTTCTAGTCTTCCCCGGGGCATGTGTGTGTGTGTGTGTGTGTGTGTGTGTGTGTGTGTGTTGTCCTTAGGTTAGTTTACCTTAGCTTAAGTAGTTTGTAAGCTACGGACTGATGACCACGCAGTTTGGTCTGATAGCTTTACAAACATTTGAACATTGAAGTAGCACAGTAACTGTACGAAATAACGAAGAAATTGCGAACATTAACGAGAGAATATGTCACAGTATAGAATGTGAAAAATTTTTTTTTCGTTTGATATTTTTCTCAAAATGGGTTGTTAAATGTTGTGAGCGCTCGGAATGCTGTTGTGGTCAGTTTATAAATAGCAGCGTGGTAGATAGGGACAGCATGGTCGACTCTGGCAGGCTGTCCACGCTTTTCCTACACAGAGCTTTAGTGCACAGCAGCTAACGGCTTATACAGTGGGAATGTGACGCAATGCATGTCTGGCCTACAGACCGTTCATCCCTTGATATGCTTGTATTCCCTTACCCACTACACATGTCATCTCATGTGACCAACCAGCAACCACTATCACACATATTCAAGTGTTTGTAAACATAAGGGACCAAACTGCTGAGGCACCATTCATTAGACTGTGAAACTACTTGAACTCAAACTAACTACTTATGCTAAGGACAACACACACAACCATGCCCGATGGAAAACTGGGATCACCAACGGGAGCGACTGCACCAAACCAACACCACCTAGAGACACGGCCTCACAACAGCCCGTGCTACGTCCCACTGACCAGGCCGCGGCTGCCAGCTGAGTGGCTGGCCTACGTGGCACGCCCACTGCCTCGTAGTTGCGAGCCATTCAGCTGGCGGCCGCGGCCTGGTCAGTGGGACGTAGCACGGGCTGTTGTGAGGCCGTGTCTCTAGGTGGTGTTCGCAAAACAACGGTCAAATGTTTGTATAGTCTATGGGACTTAAGTACGTGGTTATCAGTCCCTAAACTTACAAACTACTTATGAACTAACTAAGACTAAGGACGGCACAAATATCCATGCCCGAGGGGGGATTCGAACCCCCGACCGCAGTGGCCGTGCAGACCGTGACTGAGCGCCTCAGTCCCCGCGGCCACCGCGGACGGCGGTGTTGGCCAAACCGTGACATAGTGCCTCGGACCGTCGAATCCGCAAACACACCTGTGTCGAAAGTAACCACATTGAAGTTGTGACGGTACATCAAATTATAACTGCTCATTTCTGTTCAATACTTGACACTGGGGCGACAAGGCGGTTCACGCTGTAATAATGTGGGCAGACAGCGCGTATCGTCCGGTCACCTGGTCTCTCCTCAATGCTTAACCTCTGAAGATGATGTCTAGAATGTTCGAAACGGTCACCCTAAAAAATAAAAATAAAAAATAAAACACTATGTGACCATGACTGATTAAAAAAAAAAAAAAAAAAAAAAAAAAAAAAAAAAAAAAAAAAAAAAAAAGAAAAATAGCGAAGACTGCGTTTTTCCAAAACCAGTATCAGACATGTAAGTTTTCATATATGAGTTTCTTAAACTCCGCAAGCCAGCTTAAACCGTAAGGCAGGTGGTATATTACAATATTCTACGCCGTATGACAGATCACCGTGAAAGTTAGCTCGTATGTATGTTTTCATACAGAATGTTTTCGTATACCGCAAGCGACGATATGATGCATGGCGGGGACAGTACCTCGAAGTAATCTTAAGCACCATTTCCGCCGATCTGTGTGAAAGTCGGCACATATATGTGATTTTGTATTTGCAGGGTGAGGTATACTGAGAGAGGCACAAGGAAAGACGTACAGGGAAGATGGGCTGACAAAGGGAGACGAGATGATAAACTGAGAGGAGAAGAGCACATTGACAGAGCTAGAAAGAGAGGGGGGAGCAGGACAGTTACAGAGATAATGTGTGAGAAGGTAAACAGACGGATGGGAAGAGTAGGACGAGGAGACGAAGCTATATAGACGCAGAGGAGGAGATCAGGAAGGTGAAGGAGGAAAAGAAAGCGGAAACATTGAACGTCCGAAACAGCGTGGTTATTAGAGACGAGTAAAGGAGTTCGATACAGAAGGAAGGCGGGAGAAATAGGGATATATATATATATATATATATATATATATATATATATATATATATATATATATATATGGAGAGAGGCGGTGGGGGGGGGAGAGTAGAAGAAGGACAGAAAGAAAAATGAAGGTGACCCAGAACAAGAAGACAATGAAATAAATAAATAAAAGGTCAATTTCGGGTACTAAGGCTATTACGTCAGTATTGTTTAATAATTAAAATTTTCACATAACAAAATTCACATAACCTTGAAATGTCATTGATCCAACTTGATATAGCGGTATAACAATGTCATTTATGATGTTCCAACTCTATCAAGTTCACTTTCACAAAATAATAGTTTTTCTATTTTTTTTTTCAACATAAACCTCTTGAACAATTATTCACTTGTTCCAAACGGCGAGAAGCTTTATTATTACGGCTACAAATGAATCTTTATCTTGATGTTTCATACAATTTCCCACAAACTTTTACACATCCTCGCACTCTTCGAACCTTTTCCCAAGTAATGCCTCTTTCACTGCAGCAAGCGAGAGGAAATTACTAGGTGCAGTAATTTCCATCTTATTTTGCCGATGATTTCACGGGATACTTGTGCAATAAGAGAACGTGCGTTGGCTTCCTCGAGAATTACATCTCTCCTTTGAGTTCGACGACGTTTCTGTCTCATGAGTGGCTGCACCTTGTTTAAAACTAAATCCGACTACTATTGGTTGTTCATTGTACGGAAAACTGGACCTTCATCGCCTCAAAACAGCGTCTACACGGTCACTGAGGAGCGACTAATCTTAAGCTACTGTATTTACTTGTAAAATTTGCACGATTCATAAAGATTCGCCATAACTTTAAACATTCTACAGTATATGTTCACTGGCCTCTCTCCTTCAGGAAGTAAAAAACCGAATAGCGGAAATTTGTTAAGAATTGTGAACCCCGGCGGAGTGGCCGAGTGCTCTGAGGTGCCTGTTGTGGAGCGTGCGGTTGCTCGCCATAGGAGGTACGAGACCTCTCATTGGTGTTTGTGTGTTGTAGTTAGTATACGTTAATTTAAGTAGTTTCGAAGCCTAGAGGCTGTTAACCGCAGCATTGAAGCCCCTTAGATTAACAAACATTTTAAAATTTTGAACTAATGTGGAACATGTAAGCGGATTTGCCATTTTTTAGGTTATAAACAAAACATTGTTGATACATCAGCTGATCAGGGCTCATTCCAGTGATGCTAATTTAAAGCCATGAACGTACCTAACTTACCTGCCAACAATTTTTACCCCAGACTAAATTGTCTCTCTTATTACCGAATGACCCTCTTATTAATATACACTGCGTCTGTATGAGCAGGATAACTAAATTTATCAATAATTTTCTAATAGCGGAAAAGCAGCAAGCGTTTTACGAACGGCATAATAGGATGTTGCTGAAAATTGGGGAAATGTGATAGAAAGGTAACGCTTATGTGTTCGACAACATGGAATAGTTCCATGGTTCTACTCCTAGTCAAAGACGAGAAATTGTAGGAGAGGTGGTAATTTGTAATACCTAGAACAGGTAACAGACAACGTAGCATGAAAATTGCTGTGTTGGAGGTCTACACGAAAGGAGGCGACAACCCTTCGAACTCCACAGGTAGGCGTGCAGCCTAAACGGCCCCTGCGCGTTTCGTCATTCCGGACACTGCGTGTATCGGAGGATAGTGAATACTGTGCTCACAAGGCTTGCAGAGGTCGCCACTTCTAAGGGACCTTTTCGCGTACGCACAGTAGGTGACAAGCTAGCAGTGTCACGAGTATTCCGCCGCCGGCGCGACAGCTACGTGTGCTCACTAAACCCGCCATCTCAGGACGCTCGCGAAGAACCGCTAGGTTCAGACGACGTCTTTGAGTAGACTGTGGACTTGGTTGTGTTTACGACAGGCTTTCTTCTGTACCTCTAGTTTTAATTAGGATCACTTTCTCGGACTATCTTGTTGCTGGTGTATCTTCTTCGACTAGGCGTTGTGTCGTATTACCGAATAGACACAGTTAAAACGCTAGACACTCTCTTTCGAAAACTATACTTTTGGTGTCTGCTTTTTTCTCTCAGAGCAGACGTTTCCTTTGTCACTAAAACTCATTAACTTTGTTTTCGCTTGTTGTTGTTAGTAGTTGTAGGGGATTAAACATTTCGGTCATCAATCCCTTATTTTCTCTGTGAAACTGAAAAAAAAAAACTCTTCACAAATACCACAATCAAATGAACAGAACTGCAGCTGCTCCTTCTAATTTGGAGATTTAAATTCATTTATAACTATAAACATGTCTTCAAATCACATAAATTACTTGATACCCTGTAACTCCGCGGTGGAGTGACCGGGCGCTCTAAGGCGCCTTGCTGCGGAAATTCAAGTCTTCCCTCGAGTATGTGTGTGTGTGTGTGTGTGTGTGTGTGTGTGTGTGTGTGTGTGTGTGTTTGTCCTTAGTATAAGTTAGTGTAAGACGTTTGTAAGTCTATGGACTGATGACCACAAAAGTCCGTCAGATCTACTAACATCTGAACATCTTTATTGATCGTGAGGAATTTTACTCTCAACAATATCTACGAAATGGTAATAGGGCGAACAACTGGAAATATACAATACAAAATATGCCTCGATCGAAATTATTTATTTGGACAAGACGACCGGTTTCGATAGTCAAAAACAGTTCACGGCTGCAGATTTCTGGATCTGGGTTATCAGGTGGGGAATTATAGGACGCCCCTAGATAGATCAGGGGTGTAATACACTAAGGAAGCGGCTACTCGGGTAGCAGAGTACTAGTGGAGTGCCCGCCGCTGTGGCCGAGGGGACTGAGGCACTCCAGTCACGGTCTGCACGGCCGCTACGGTCGGGGGTTCGTATCCCCCCTCAGGCATGGATATTTGTGCCGTCCTTAGTTGTAAGTAGTTCATAAGTAGTTTGTAAGTTTAGGGACTGATGACCCCATAGTTAAGTCCCATAGACTCTACAAACATTTGAACACTTTTTTACTAGTGGAGTGCACATGGAGTTTTTTTAGGCAAGGCGCTAGCTCTAATGAGCACTCGCAACAATGAGACAGTGAATTCAGGCCGTATTCAGCACAGAAATTCGACTCTAAAAACATTTGCAGTCAACTTTCAAAGCATTAAAACAAAGTTCTCGAATTTGCTGCGCTGCATGAACATTATTGTGCACCGAAAGCTGCAAAAATATTTAGAGAGGCTTGGAATGTATATCGGACAGATAGTCGGCACATTTAGAGGAGGGGATGTTCATGGCCGTGGACAAAGGTATTGTTTCTGCTGAGGTCGAGGTTCAAAGTAACTGTGAAATTATTTGGGCACCTTTGACAGGCCTAAAGAAAGTTAATAGTTTTTTATTTTATTTTATTTTATTTTATTTTATTTTTTTTTTTTTACCGGCCCCCCAATGCTGCTGTAGCAGTTTTAGAGTAGTTCAAAAAATGTCTTCGCCAGGTAGTGTGCAGGTGTCCGAGCCATGCAATATCAGTCCGGGGAGACTTCAACCATAAGAGTAATAGATTGGGACCTCTCTAGTTACATTTCAGGCGGTACAGACAAGGTGTCTTGCGAGCTACTTATGGACACATTCTCCAAAAACTTGAGCAGTTAAATCAGCAATCCACACGCAATGGAAATATTTTAGACCTTATAGCTACAAACAGGCCTGACCTCATTAACCCTTTGAGCGCTGCAGACGGTATATCCCACAGCGCTCCACCGGGCCGTGGGGCCTCTGGACGTGGTTTGCCGCGGCAGCGGTATTTCCCGCGGGTCCTGCAGGCGGCATTCCCCGCGCGGCCTGGCAGGTACCTGGGCGCTACTGCCGGCTTACACCGCGGCCGGTCCCTCTGCCTGCGGGTCTGCGGACGTGAACAGCCGCAGGGCTGCGTGCCGGCACAGACAAATATCCAATCTGTGCTGACAAACACAGACAGGTTGCTTCAAATGTTCGGACATAGGATGCAAAAATAAATACTTAGTGCAAATTTGTGAATTCTTCCGTAACTTCTTGATAGATATTAACCCTAGATATTCTTAATTAAAAAAATTCTGGCATTATTATTTTGACCTGGGTTGCGGTAAAAAATATTTATTTAAATGACGACTAGTGTCGAGCGAAGCCCAAAGATGCCCAAAGACTGTGATAATCACATTACCGTTATCCATATCCTGTGATTTTATTAACTGCTAAAATTTGGTTGTCACATTTGTTTTTAACATGGTTGTTTGAAACTGGGCTTCGGACGAAACTAGTCGCCATTTAAATAAAAATATTTTACCGCAACTGAGGCTACAGTTTTCTAGTGATATTTAGTAACGGGTTGCTGTTCTATTTTTCCATGACGTTGGATTTGTGAGAAAAATTATAGGCCTAGACATTCATCTCCTTATGATAAGCAGAAATTATACAGACGTAAATATAAGTACTAAGAAACTTCGTTTTGATTGATCGTTGCTTGCAGACAATTAACTGGGTTTACGTAATCGAAATGTATTCGCAAACTTGGAAAGGGCGTCTTGGCACAAATTGGTTAATTACACAAACTCGCCCGTTTCTGAAGCACAAAAGGTCATTAGGAATTAAAGGTGACGTTTAATTAGGTTGTTTAGAAACTTGAATATTTCCTTATCTAATTCTTAAGCAAAAGTTGTACATCATCGATTATTTCTACTGTACAATAACAATTGCGTCCTGTATAAAAGGAATTCAGTAATGTTGAATAGTATGTTTTTAAGTTTCCCTGCGGATAATTTGTTGGATTAATGCTCTCAAAATATAGTGGTTACATTCAAAAGTGTGACTGGGTTTCCAGATGGTTTCGTCGAAAGTAGTTTGCGCGAGAATTACTGCGCTAGTACAGAAGAACGTCAACGTTTAGTCGTTACGGATTCTAGAGCGTTTGAATCGCAAATTGCGTACAAAAATCAGATAATTAAGTACCAGTATGCCAAATAAAATTCGGATGCATATAAAGACCTTATGATGATTCTTAAGAACTAAACGCAAATAAAAGAAAGCCTTTGATGAAGAGTGTCATTCCATGTCAGCTCACCTATCATTCCCTGTTCGACTATTGCAGATTTTGTTGAAATTTTATATGAACATTCGCTGAAATTTCTCCTACGAACCTATTAAGTTTTAAGTTTCATGAGCAGCATGCATTTACAGTCGGACATAGAACCCAAAATTTACACTTTTCTCACGCCATGATTTACGCGTTCACATTTGATTCAAATCATCTAGCATTGTTTAGCTGCGTTGGTTGACCATTTACATTTTGTTTGCAGTTAAAATAATGTTCTATCTAATAAGCCCAGTTTCGAAAGCTTTATAAAACAAAAATAAGGTTGAAAGTACCGCATTTTTAACCTTTTTAATATCTTCAACTTTTATACTTAATTTACTATTGGAAAGCGGCACATAAACGAAGCTTCATGTTTCAGAACCTTCTAGTTAGTTAGTCCCTAAGATACAACGCGCCAAATGTTGAAGTTTTTTGGGTCGCCAATTTTTAGAGCAACTTTGTTTAACCTTTTATGATTGTATATAGCATGTAAAATTCTTTTCAATATTATTCCTATGAAAACTCATACATTTGTACAAGATGGCCAAATTTCATATTTGTCATCGAAAGATTTCCCGAGTTATAACAGCTCAAAGTCGCCAGGAATTCACTCTTGCCCTTCGCCAACTTGCGCATGGCGTCAAACAGCTGCTTATAACTCGTCCAGTATTGTTTCAACGAATCTTAAAATCTATCATTATCGATTGATTGGCGACATGTTCGAAATTTCACATAAATTTTTCCGTCATGGTAGAGCAGGAAAATATTCCGAAATTATGCGATTTGACACGGAATGACCCAGGGCCTACACGTTAGTAGCGTAAGGAGTTTCTGTGTACTTTGTCTGTCTGACAATTATTTCAAAGTTAAGGAATAAGTATCCAGATATATTTTATTTGTAACGTCTGCAAGTACACAGGGAGACTGCCGCAGCCGTCCTGGTCCCAGAAATACTCCGGCCAGGGCGAGGACGGCCAGGCGGAGAGCTCAGGCACACACAGCAAACCGCGGAAACGGCGGCCAGCGCAGGTAGGCGGATTAGGCGGACGCCAGGGCTGGCTTGACTCGGCAAGTCGGACGCGCAGGTGCGGCACTCAAAGGGTTAAAGATGTTTGTGTAGAGACAAGAGTTAATGATTATAGCTTCAATGGTGACGAAAGTTCGAAAAAACCAATCAAGCAGCGTGTTTTTGGTAGGAAGAGCCGATAAGCAGTTGTTAGAATCGCACTTAGAGAACATATATCTACATCTATGCAAATCACATTTAAGTGCCTAGCAGAGGATTCACCGAACCACTTTTATTTATACTATTTATCTCCCATTCCATTCTCGAATAGCGCGAGGGAAGAAAGAACGCCTGAATTTCTTCGTTGGAGCTCTGATTTCTCGTATTTTATTCTGATGATCATTTCTACCTATGTAAGTAGCAGCCAACAATATATCTTTGCATTCGGAAGAGAATGTTGTCCATTGGTGTTTCGTAAGTAGCCCACGGCGCAGCTATAAGCGCCGTCGTTGTAATGATTCTCATCCCAGATCCTGTATCATTTCCGTAACGCTGTCTCCCCTGTATCGTGACAATACAAAACGAGCTGCCCTTCTTTGGACTCTTTTGATGATCGCCAAACCCACCTGATAAGGATCCCAAACTGGGCAGTAATACTTCAAAAAAGGACGGACAAGCGTAGTGTATGAAGTTTCTTTAGTAGTTCTGTTGCATCTTTTAAGTGTTATTACGATAAATCGCAGTCTCTGGTTCGCCATTCTCAAGACATTATCTACGTGTTTCACCAGACAACGCTGCTCAACTACTGTTTGTGTGTGAGAAATCGGTTGGGAACTTTCGTCATGTCAGCACGTTATAGGTGTCGCCATCGGCTCCAACCTTGTGTGAATGCTCTGAAAAGCTAATTATTTGCATATGACAGCATCTTCTGCCTATCGGATAAATTTCGCGTCTATAGCACGTTATCTTCGTGATGTAGCAATTTTAATGGCTAGGACTGTATTTGAAAATTGTGGTCAATGACTAGCCACGAGTTAGATTTTGTTTTATATGTAAGAGAAAAGAGTTCTCTGGTGAATATGGATGGCTGTCTGTAGTTCTCGTGAGGACAGCTGATACAGCACTGGAAGGTTCTTAATTAGTCTCTGATAGGGACAGTGTTGTTCATGGAACACCTAATACTGAGGCACGTTGTAGGCATGGGCTATGAGCGCAGTCGAAATACGCGCGACGCTAAAACAATCTCTCGATAAATTATCGAGTACTCTGGCGTAATTATCGACAGTGATGCTCTCCCTTGAGGCAGGCCGAAACTGCTATACAAGGCAGCATTTAGCCAGAGCAGTCATAAACGTTGTCTTTCGCATGTTCATAGAAGAATTTGTAATATACGTATTGCTATCAAGTACACGATTTCGTTTTATAATTAATTAGTGGTAGTAGGGGAAAGTTTCTCAGAAAGCAAAGTTGACTGTTATTAATTATAACCCGTGTATGTCACGAAACAGAAGCTTCATCTGTACGAAAAACAAATACGTGCATTCCGAATATGTTTATACTTAAATGAGAGAGAAAGGCGTCCAACCCTGTCCTTACCACCAGGGCACTGTGGCACCTGCTCCCTCCTACTCACCCCTCCCCGCCCCTCACTCCAAACCCCTCCTCCGCTCCCTTCCCCCTCACCCCTCTAACGTTCCCTTCCCCCCTCGCTCATCTCTCCTTCCTCCTTCCCTGCCTCATTCATTATCATCATTTAACATATGCGTGTGATTTGTCTGTGTTCCGCCGGAATGACACAGTTTGGTGAATTTTTCACCAAACTGCGAACGGCCATCCCGCAGTCAACGCCTGTGTTTTTTTAAGTGTCCGCCTACCTCCGTGCTACAGTGTTGTGTTGCACTATTTTTCGTCGCCTTTGTATGTACAGTACATTTTTTCTCTCCATTTACGCAACGTCAATTTTTCGCGATGTTTTGTATTCTCCTGTTTTGTCATCCTTTATGTTTGTGTTTTCTTTTCATGTATTGTATACTGTCGACTGCAGAACGCGACAAGCGCTGCCAGCCCGCCCCACCAATGGAATTAAATGACAATAAAGGGAAAAAAAAGAGAAATGCTGAAACAAGTTACACACAAAAGCTCCTTACCAACACTTACTTATTGTAGAAAATTTTCGGCAGAGATTAAAGTATCTTCGGTTGTAGACAACCAAAAATAACCCAAAAAAATTATGGTCCTATGCAAAATCGATAAGCGGGTCAAAGCCCATTATCCAGTCACTCGATCATTCCGGGGCAGTAATAGAAGAAAGCAAACAGAAAGCTGAAGTACTAAATTTTACCTTTAAGAAATATTTCACGCAGGAGGACCGCACAAATGTACCATCATTTGATCAACATACTAATTCCGAAATGGAGGACGTAGTAATAGGTATTTCCGGTGTAGAGAAGCAGCTGAGAGAGCGAAAACGTCTGCTAGTCCGGATGGAATACCAGTTCGGTTTTACGAAGAGTATTCTGCATCATATTCTCAGTTCGAATATAGTAAATTTCCTTGAGACGTAAAAGCTTCTTTCTACGACCCAGCACGTGTTCAGGAAACATCGTTTATGTGAAACTTAGCTTGCCCTTTTCTCGCGTGACATATTGCGAGCCATGGATGAAGGGGAGTAGACGGATTGTGTTTTTCTCGACTTCAAAAAGGCGTTTTACTCGGTGCCACACTGCATTCTGCCATCGAAGATACGAGCTTATGTGAAGATTTGAAGATTTGTGACTGGCTGGAAGACTTCCCAAGAAATAAGTGGTAGTACGTTGTTCTCGACGGCGAGTGTTTATAAGAGACGACTTTATCGTCAGGCGTGCCCCAGGGGAGTGTGATAAGACCGCTATTATTTTCTACATATATAAATGATCTGACAGAGTAACTTGTAATTCGCGCTTGTGTGCTGATAATGCTGTGGTGTATGGTAGGGTGTCGTCTTTAACTGACTGTAATACCACCCAGGATCACTTAGAGAAAATTTCTAGTTGGTGCGAAGAATGGCAGCTAGCCAAAATGTTCAAATGTTTGTATAGCTTATGGGACATAACTACGGGGTCATTAGTCCCTAAACTTACAAACTACTTATGAGCTAACTAATACTAAGGACGGCACAAATATTCATGCCCGAGGGGAATTCGAACCACCGACCGTAGTGACCGTGCAGAACGTGACTGGCGCACTGTAGACCGGTCGGCCCCCGCGGCTGGCGGCAGCTAGCCCTCAATGTAGAAAAATGTAACGTGATGCGCATGAGTAGGAGAAACAATCCCATAATATTCGAATACAGCTTCTTGATGCAGTCGCGTCGTTCAAATATCTAGGCGTAACACTGCAGAGCGATATGAAATAGAACGAACATGTAAGGACAGTTGTGAGTAAGGCTGACAGCCGACTTCGATTTATTACGAGAATGTTGGGAAGATGTACACCTGTAAAGGAGACCGTGTATGAAACGCTTGTATGACCACATCTTGAGTATTGCTCAAGTATTTAGGACCCACAGCAAATCAGTTTAAAGAAAGACATAGAAGCAGTTCAGAGGCGAACAGCTAGGTTTGTTACTGGTAGGTTCGACGAATGCGTGTCACGGAAATGCTCCGGCAACCCAAATGGAGATCGCTGGAGGAAATACGACGGTCTTTTCGTGAATTTCTTTTGAGGAAATTTAGAGGGCCGGAATTTGAAGCTGAGTGTAGTACGATCTTGGTGCCACCTACTTACATTTCGCGTAGTGATCACAATGACAAGATTAGAGAAATTAGGACTCGTACGGAGGCATGTAGACATCCTTTTTTTCCTCTTTCTATTTGGGAGTGGAATAGTGAAGGAGGATTGTGGAGTATATGTGTAGATGTAGATGAACGCCATAAGGCCTTGATTTGGCGCTATATGTCTTGTGCGAATAATGTCACTGTGGCCCCGCTAATCTACACATTCTAACATATACAGTCGCGATACTCACTGCTGTGAAAGTTGTTACCAACTGACAATGGCAACGACACTAGCGCTTTTAGTGGTGGGCAAGGCGTCGAAAGGGTGATGTTAGTTTACAATTATTTATATACGTAATTAACAAAGAAGTATAATATTTGCAATACAAGCATGAGTCAAATATTAAAGTAAAAATAGCGGAACTTAACTGATTCAGTGGTATAACAAACAACTTGTCATGAACCAATACCTACGAATATGTGTATATCTGCAGCTTTTTCCGCTAAAAGTAAATAGAACATAAACATGAGACAGACAAAATTTCTATTGTGGTTTGTTCTTACTATGACAGGCAGCTTTTTCACACTATCAATTCGGTGTGGAGTCTAATGATTCGCATATTTTTAGACATAACCAATCTTTCTTACACGTGCATATTCTTTCGAATATGTTAAGTGATTACCTTAAAAAGATAATGTTTCAAATATTTTTGTCGTTTGCGGTACAAAAGGATATAATTACTTTTAATACCTAGAATGTCTGTTTGGTGATTTCTTTTAAGATCTTCAAATAAGGCTTTTCCTCCATCTTTAAATCTATTAGTTGAGTTTAGTTTATTAAATATACTTATTTCTTGATCTTCTTATATAATTTTATTATTAATTTTTAGATCTATTTGTAGTTTATATATATGTTCTTATTCTCAACATGGTTTGTATTATTCTGGTGTTTTTACTTCTTCTTTGGGTTATTTTCGTGAATATCATCTTTTACTTTTACATTGATTTTTAATTTATTATCTTAAAAATGAATATTTTTATTTTTAAAACTAAAATATTTTAATTTAAAATGGTGTTTTTTGGAACCAATGAATGATTTTTTCATTTGTTGTTGTGTATTTATTTTCTATTGGTTCACTGAGTGTTTTTAATTTTTGTTTAGGAATTTATTTTTTGTATTAGGTATTTATTATTTAATAATTGACTATAGATTATTTCTAGAGTGGCAACGAGTGTAGCATTGGCTTATTCCTTCTTGAAATCAGTTTCATTGCTTTTGCCGTTTAATTGCATCTGTGATTGCTTCCTTCCGTTACAGCTGTGGTGGTTGATTTGGTACGTTAAATACTGCAGTTACTTCATGTTATATACCTTTCCTACGTTCCACCCTCACCGATTTCACTCGAATTGTAGTGAAGAAACCTGAACGTTGCTGAACAGAAAATCGACGTCTTTCTGGCAAAGGTCAGGTCTTCTGGTGGTTCGTAGCATTTATTTTTCATGGAAAACTAAATTATTCAGTAAAAGCCTGTAGTTTACAAGATAATTGTAAACAACCTGTCCGGCGATGTACCGTTTCGTACCTTGTCAGGTGTCTTGGGGAATCTAAGATAGATAAATGTGAGGCTATTTGTAGGTTATTGTCTGTTTTATGACAATACGTTCCTTAATGTAAAAAGTATCATAAAATCAATATAAACGATACTATTCGCAATCATCCAACGTCGTATTCAGAAAGGTAGCGTGCCAGGCGCTTAATCGCTTCTCTCGCAGTGAATAATAGAATTCTGCGGGAGTGTCTAGACTGTAATGTTAGCATTCTAAAGTTCATAGAGCGTTAAAACCGACTGATGGCCATAATGCAGTCGCAAAGTTTTCAACTGAATCACCGGAATACTAATAACTGCTTAACAGCTTTGACCGTGCACGCCCCCTTTATACTTTGCATTCGCGACTCCGCGACCATTAACTGTACAAATCGCTATTCCCTGACTTTTGTTAGTTCAAAGTACCGGGTTGTCATAATTAAACTGTCTATATTTAACACTTTACAACACAGAAATTAATTACCATACGAGTAGCAGACTTGGTAGCATTAGTGTCAAGGGCTTGAGGAAGAAAAAATGCCCAATCAATTCAATCGAAACACTTTTAATGTGCTCCTAACCCTAGGCCCTGCGCGTGCAATTGTGTGTTTCTGGTTTCGTTCGATTTATTTCTTTGTGATTCACGCTTGGAAGTTTCGGCCTGCATCACACAATCGTGGATGGACTGTGCTGACCTGCGCAACATGTTTTAGTTCCATATTTCTGACGCCAGAAATCGGTAAAATCTTCAAACTTCCAGTACACATATAATGGCTGCAAGAAAGACTTGTTCACAAAGTGTTAATATCATTGTTTTGACATGTGAAACTATCATATCTGATAACCAGTTGATTGTGTATGATCCTGCGATGTTATTATGTCATTTATTTGAAAGGCATGTTACTCTAAGATGGTGCAGATCATAACAATTTTTAGTGAAGGTCAAAAACAGACAATTGTGTGGGTACAAAATTTTTGAAATAATCGTACCGCTGTATATTAATACCACATCACGTACAACGATGGATCTGAAAGGGCTGAGGTTCATCATACCATTTTATTACTGCCACAGCAGCGGCTCAATACGGCGCTCAACAGTGTTCATAACATTCTGAACGCGCAGGATTGCATTGTGCACAGCCGAATGGAGATTGTCCTTAGGTAGGCTAGCTACTTCTCTCAGGCAGTCCCACAAAAAAAAAAAAAAAAAAAAAAAAAAAAAAAAAAAAAAAAAAAAAAAAAAAAAAAAAAAACTATTATGAAGCAAGTGGGTACCAACAGCCGTATGTTTTATAGAAATATTTATTGTTTCACTACAAGTTTCGGCATTCCATTATGCCATCTTCAGGTTCCTACATCGGAGTATAAAATCCGTTAAGTAAGGATATCGAAACTGATTTCGTGGTATGCTATCTCTCAGAAGGAACCAACAACAACAACTGCGACAACCAGTCCATGTTGGCACAGTTGTTGTTGTTGTTGGTTCCTACTGAGAGACAGAATTCCACGAAACCAGTTTCGATATCCCTACTTAATGGATTTTATACTCCGATGTCGAGATCTGAAGATGGCATACTGGAATGCCAAAACTGGTAGTGAAACAATAAATATTTATATAAAACATACGGCTGTTGGTATCTCACTTCCTTCGTACTCTTGACCAGCCGCAGTTCCGGTTCCACCAGCAATGATGAATTCAATAATAAAAAAAAAAACACGTCGTTGAGTGGAGTGAGGCTGTCGCGGCGGTCCAGCATTTTTTCTTTGTTTTACTCTTTTCTTAGGGTCTCCTGCCGCCACTGCAACCCGTCCTTTTACACACCATATCGAAAGTAACAAAACAAATTTCTGAAATCTGAAAGATCCTTTTGCGGGAAACAGAACAGTAACGGAAATATACAAATGGAGAAGCTTCCACTCCCACAAAGAGAAACTAACTCAAATCCTTTGACTGTAGATTCGAACATATATATTTCCATTAGTGGAATGAAAAGTGAAAACGAAGGAATGGGAAGAATGGGAGATTTACCAAAGAAGGTTCATTACTGAACGTAAGGGGGTACACATCTGTAATATTCTGCAAGTGACAAGAAGAAGGAAACACAAAGCGACCTACTCGAACGGGTCTTGACGTAAACGGGAGATCCAATTCCTACAACATAAAATAAAAAAGACAAAGCAACGAAAAGCATTTTGGTAATTTGTATACTTCCTAGTATTCGAATCGGTGACATAGTCGCGATTCACTGTCGTAGGACCCGTTGGTGGCCATGGATAAGCGCCATCGTTAGGAGGTGGCGTACAATTCGTCACAAGTGCGAAGCGCTGTCGTCTATTGGTAGGCATTCTACTGCTATGCCATGTACGCCACACCGTCCCCGTGGCGGGGGGTGATTATTGCAAAGGCAGAGTGCTGCAGTAACCACAGGGTATGCCTGGTGCGCGGTTGTAACTTAGAGTCCGGCATGGTAAAGCACTTCACAGGCACACACATTGGGGTGGTTTCGTTAATGAGGGCGATCATGCCACGACATAGCTCCAATACAGCTGACACCCGGAGACACTACAGCCAATGTTCACGGGTGTCAGGAACATTACACAGTATACAGTTATGCGGGTCAATAAACTGTATGTCGGCGAGTCGCTGATTTGTCTTGATTAACCAGGCGATACCACAATCTACCGACTTCTGTCGGAAGTAGGAGGTTAAAGTTGTTCTCCCAATAATCGCCGCTAATTAACTGTCGAGTATGAAATCTCAAATTCGTGGACTGGTGGGCGTCCCCGAAGTTATTCGTATACCACTCTCGCTATGCGGTTCCGATCAGTTATTGTCCGCAGGATATAATTTGAAGGCGATTCCAGCGATCAACATCGGTTCCCTTTTAAGACTGAGGTCGTTAGTGCGATCGCCGCCGTCGAGCCCTGTTGGTGGGCGGTTTGCAAGGCAGCCGTACGTTGGGTCTCGGCCTTAACTTTCAAATATTCATGGTGCCACAGCGACCACAGGGGATAGAGAACAACTGCGCAACATACCAAGCTCGGGAGAGTATGTGTGTGTTAATGAGTGAAACTCGCCGGATCAAACCGAAATGTCGATTGAGGAGCACATCGCAGCAACGCTGCCTAATGACACTGCACGTCTTCGGTTCTCAAGCGCCAACCCAGTGGTGAACTTTGGGGGGGGGGGGGGGGGCTTGGCCTTTTGGACTGTCATGCCTCTTGTCAAATCTCGAAAGCTTCTTTGTTTTAGTACTACCTCTATTTCCAAGTGGACGGGGGGCCTCCGACAGCCTCACTCCGCCACTGCGCTAACCGTTCAAAATAGACTAGTTCAACGATACACAGTAACTTCATGCACAGTGAATGGAGATGAAGATCGCCAAACTCGGCAATTTCGCGTGTTCATTCGCCTGTCCCACACACACACACAAAAAGGGGGGGGGGCTTTCGTCTTCCCAAAGGATGGTCCAGGGCCAGCGATCGTCAACTTCACTCTTGTCGCTGAAGTGGAGAACCAAGTCAACACGTCGTTGTTCCCCTTCGGTGCAAGCTGTTGTACGATGTGGCTCTTGCACAGATACGATTTGACAATGGCTCGAAGCAGTGGACTCGATACAGTGGACTACGGGATGTTCAAGAAACTCGTGTGACACAGCAAGGACACTGCTAGACGCTCTGTAATCTGCAATAGCATCAGCGATTTCATCAACCACCTGCAGTGCAACCGGCCGTCTGCCTCTGTCCGGAATGACGCCTAATTTTCGAGTTAATTAGAACGTCTTCATCATGCTCCGCACATCAGTTAAAAGAGACTCTTCTGTAATCCTTTCACCCGGGGATATTCTCAAAGTGTACGTGCAGCGTTGTTCTTCTTTAAATTACATAGCTTCACCAGTAATGTCCTTATCCTTTTGTTAAAGATCACACCAAGAAGAACTGGTCAGCTATATGTCTATGAAACATGATCACTAATCATGGCGCCTGTTGCTTGTAGTTGGAACCGGATGGTGGCGCTGTGACACATGAAAATGATGCACACCATACTCTAGACATTAATGATACCAAGTGTGGTACCCGTTCAGTAATTAATTTTCTTGTTATACTGACTAAATAGAAACTTTTAATTACAACCACCCGGTATGTATTGGCGTCGCTATTCGCCACAAAGCCGGCGGTCTACAAACGTCGTCGCGTCAATCCATGAAGAAACGATAAGTCGCTCTGTGGTATTTCGGCTGCCGAGAGCGCCTCCAGTCTCGTTACCTCTTTGCCTTGCTTCGCGCGCCGGCCAATAGGAGAAGAGTATCGCCAAGATATGCCGGCGCGCTACAGCAACGAGGCAGTACGGTGACAGTCAACGAGTCAGTTGAGTCTACAGTCGGTCACTCAGTACCTGGCACTACGAAGCAGGAGTGCTACGGTTATAGGGGATCCGTTTACAGCGTGCCAGAAGACCATGTTTGCACAAGCTAGTCTTATTGCTAGTCGTGTTACGCCACTTCTTTGTGCTCGCTGGGGCCCTACATGATATTAGGCAGCTGTACTAGTCTCGTTGACCCTTCAGTGTATAAACCTATATATATATATATATATATATATATATATATATATATATATATATATATATATATATATAACTCTTGACCATTAAAATAGCTACACTACGAAGATGACGTGGTACAGTCGCGAAATTTAGCCGACAGGAAGAAGATGCTGTGATATGCAAATGATTATCTCTCCAGAGCATTCACACAAGGTTGGCGTCGGTGGCGACATCTACAACGCGTTGATATGAGGAAAGTTTACAACCGATTTCTCATAGACAAACAGCAGTTGACCGGCGTTGCCTGGTGAAACGTTGTTGTCATGCCTCGTCTAAGGAGGAGAAATGCGTACCACCACTTTTCCGACTATGATAGAGATCGGATTGTATCGTATGGCTATTGCGGTTTATCGTATCGCGACATTGCTGCTCCCGTTGGTCGTATCCAATGATACGAGGATATGGAATCGATGGGTTCAGGAGGGCAATACGGAAGGCCGTCCTGGATCCCAACGGCCTCGTATCACTAGCAGTCGAGATAACAAGCAATTATCCGCATGGCTGTAACAGATCGTGCAGCTACCTCTCGATCCCTGAGTCAAGAGATGGGGACATTTTCAAGACAACAACCATCTGCACGAACAGTTCGACGACGTTTGCACCACCATGGACTATCAGCTCGGAGACCATAGCAGCGGTTACCCTTGATACTGCATCACAGACAGGACCGCCTGCGATGGTTTACGCAACGACGAACCAGGGTACAATAATGGCATAACGTCATTTTTTCGGATGAATCCAGGTTCTGTTTACAGCATCATGATGGTCGCTTCCGTTTTTTTGTGATATTGGGGTGATCCCACATTGGAAGCATGTTTTCGTCATCGTCATATTGGCGTATCACCCGGCGTGATGATATGCGGTGCCATTGATTACACATCTCTGTCTCGGCCTGTTCGCATAGATGGCACTTTGAACAGTGGCCATTACATTTCAGATGTGTTACGACCCGTGACTCTGCCCTTCATTCGATCCGTGCGAAACCCTACATTTCAGCAGGATAATACACGACCACATGTTGCAGGTCCTGTACGGGCCTTTCTGGATGCGGAAAATGTTGGACTGCTGCCCTGGTCAGCATATTTTCCAGATCTCTCACCAATTGAAAATCTATGGTTAATGGTGGGCGAGCAACTGGTTCGTCACAATACGCCAGTTACTTGATGATCTGTGGTATCGTGTTGAAGCTGCATGGGTGTCTGTACTTGTACACGCCATCGAAACTCTGTTTGACTCAATGCCCAGGTGTATCAAGGCCGTTATTACGGCCAGAGGTGATTGTTCTGGGTACTGATATCTCAGGATCTATGCACCCAAATTGTGTGAATACGTAATCACATGTCAGTTGTAGTATATTTGTCCAATGAATATTCATTTATCATCTGCAGTTCTTCTTGGTGTAGCAATTTTAATGCCCAGTAGTGTACATTTCAGAACTGTGTTATAGGCAGACATGTACCACTAGCATATTATCTAATGTTGAGTACTCTTTCAATTGTAATAAAAATATAAGAGGAGTAATCCCTTCTTTCATTGGAGACCTTGTCCACACCCTTGTTAGTCACAGGCCACCTCCTTCTAACGCTGTATCCCGGAGATATAAAACGGTATATTGAGTAGTGTTGATCGAACATGGATTCATGAAAATACGAGATACAAGAGCTGACTCTCCGTTCTTTCCGACATTGTTTTCACAAACCCTGCTGCAGTATACGACTTGAATTTACGACTGGATTAAGAGGGTGGTCTGAAGGAGTAGTAGACTGAACCCTGCACGCGGACGTGAGGCTCCACTCAAGTACTTTAATGTATTCTTAAACTTCGGTTAAGTACAACAGCATGAAATGCATGGCATTATTCCATCAACTTTTTACTGTACTTTCACAGAAATATATTAGGAACACACGAAGTCTGTAGCCCTTGTAGCCCTGTCCATCGACATTGGTGAAGCTAGACCTGGTTGAACCAACCGAAACGTGACATACCTTTCGCTCGTCAATTCAAACCCGTATCTTCTTGGTGTGTTATGTTGCACAATAACTTACATTACAGTTCATCAGGTGAGTAAAGACCATGAACACGTTCCACTCTGGACTGGAAATACTGAACCTAATCATTTGATTTCTTATCGTAAGAAGAAACCTATTTCGACAGGCCGGCCGCGGTGGCCGAGGGGACTGAGGCGCTTCAGTCACGGTCTGCACGGCCACTACGGTCGGGGGTTCGAATCCCCCCTCGGGCATGGATATTTGTGCCGGCCTTAGATGTAGGTAGTTCATAAGTAGTTTGTAAGTTTAGGGACAGATGACACCGTAGTTAAGTCCCTTCAGTTTAACAAACATTTGAACATATTTCGACAGTTATTATATAGTGTATGCGCCACACAGTATAAAATAATGACTGGTCAACTACCGTCAGCGCTTACAATGTTAAGTAAAATGTATACTGCAGTAGAAACGCACAGGGTTCTATAAAATGTTTTGAAATGGTAACAATTGTTAAGTACATTTTAGAATCCGCAACATATAAAACTAGATATATATACAACGGTTGGGCAACGGCGGAGTGGCCGAGCGGATTGAGGCGCTATGCTCCGATGCACGAGGCCGCTTCCCGTCGGGGATTCGATCCTCCCTCAGGCATGGATGTTTGTGCTGTTTTACTATAAGTTAGTTTATAAGTGGTTTGTAAGTTTAGCGGCTGATGACTCCGCATTTAAGTCCCATTAGCTTAACAAACATTGGAACAATGAGTTGGAACTAAACAGTATCAACACTGCTATGGAGTCACTATGCAATAGAATCTACTACTGTCGCTGATTGCACACACCTACCTTACCTCCGAGCAAATGGACTCATCCGGGTCATGTAACCGCCGCGAACACAATCTGGGGAAACACACTTGTGAGATGGCGGATTAACGTAACGGTGTCACTATGTTTTCGAATCAGGAACAACGGAGTTGGATCTAGATTGAATGTGCCAGAGGTCGTAGAACACAACATAATCTAACATCCGGTGTAAGAAATATATACCCCCATCTGTTATTTAATTTTAATCAGGTATATGTGGTAGATAATGTATAGATTGATATATATCGCGAACAGGTTGCCTAGCTAAATCTGGTGCCGATGATGTTAAACAATAAAATGTTTCATTAAATTTTTTCGATCAACTTCCCCCATCTGTTATTTATGGAAGTCAAGCATCAACTGAGAGAATATACCCCAATGAACTGAAAAAAGAAAGGTTGCCTACTTTCACTTGTTACCATCTATAGGGTTGCCTAGTATGAAGAGGTAAGTAAGCGTAGTTAGTATGCCCTCATATGTTATTTAATCGAATTACATTTCAAATGATATGCTATTTGATTCCAAATCCAACTGTAATATGTTGCCTTATCAAAAAGTTTTCTAAATCCATGGTTGCCTAGATTCATGATGTTAACTTTTCTGACGTAGTCGTGGCGGTCGTGAGCGGAACTACTCCCCTCCGTCTCGGAGCTAGCTAATGTAAACAGTTTGCGTTTCGGACTATCTCACTGTTTCTACTTCTTTTTAACAGTAATAAAAACAGTTTGCAGTTTGAATACCGAGATACTCAACAGAATATGGGGGATTCACCCCATATAGACACTGTTAAGTGATACCGGCCAGTATTGTGGCATGGTACACCGACACCACTATTTTGTACGACAATAATATTCCTATGAATCACAGTATGACAGGCTGCCAATAACTTACAAATCAAAAACTATGTACTACAGCAATCAGCCCAACAATCAGTTTCAGTCCAACAGCAACTTTATCTGCCACAACACAACGAATACACAGAAATTGGAAAGCAGCGGCAACCACAACATCCGCAACGGCTACAGCAGCAGCTCATTCATTCGCAGTTGAACAATATATGTTAATTCAATGTGACGTCATGCAACCGATGCATACTGCGTTATAATCAATCCTGAAAGTTGTTGATTTTTTATGGCTATTTAAAGCCTATATCGTTTGAAGGGGACCCAACACCCTTACAAGTCAACGATATATTAAGGGAATCGAAAACAAGGAGATCGATGATGAACTAGAATTTGATTTTTACATAGGCACTTCTAACGAGTCAGAATGCGAATAAGTTTATGTACAAATTTTCTATTTTGTTATTAAATAAAGATTTATGTATTAATAAAAATATTTAAATCATTAGCTGATATTTTATTTAATTTCACCATTATTTTATCCGCACTGACAACATCGAAAAGTCTCCGGTTGAAATACATGCATTTTAAGCAGAAATTATTTGATAGTTATGTACTGTCACTGATAAGTGAATGTGTGAGTGAAAAAAATTTCAAATGTTGAAATGTTTGTAAATATATCAGAATCAACTGCGTGGTCATCAGTCTGTAGCTTACATACTACTTAAACTAAGGTGCAATAAGCTAAGGACAACACAAACACCCAAGCCCGAGGGGGGAATCGAACCCCCGATGGCGAACTAGCGCGCGCACCACAGTACGGCGCTCCAATATGCACGGATAATCCGCAGCGGCAAAAAAAGAAAAAAATATATACCGTTAATATATTTACATTGTAGGAGATACCTTCAAAATGAACTTTCAGTGACACACCACAAAGGCTGAAATAATTTAATGGCCGAGGTGACTGAGGCGCTCCAGTCACGGTCAGCACGGCCACTAAGCTCGGGGGTTCGAATCCCCACTCGGGCATGGATATTTGTGCCGTCCTAGTTCGTAAGTAGTTCATAAGTAGTTTGTAAGTTTAGGGACTGATGACCCCGTAGTTAAGTCCCATAAGCTTAACAAACATTTGAAATAATTTAATACTTTTTTTGCTACTAAACAATAGCCACGTCTGATTTCAAACTATGTGACACTCAGTCTATCATTGATAAAGACTGTGTACTGGATTTCACCAAGCAGGCTTAGTGGACGCTCAATAAACTAAAACTTGCGGTGCGTATGCCGGGGCGCGCCCACTGAGACAAATCTAGGCAACCTTGGATTTAGAAAACTTTTTGATTCTAGTTGGATTTGGAATAAAATAACCTATCATTTGAAATGTAATTAGATTAAACAACGTATGAGGGTGTATTAACTACGCTTACTTACCTCTTCATACTAGACAACCCTATACATGACAAGAGGTAAAAGTAGGCAACCTTTCTTTTTTCGGTTCATTGGGGTATATTCTCTCAGTTGATGCTTAACTTTCATAAATAACAGAAAGTTGATCGAAAAAATTTAATGAAACATTTTATTGTTTAACATCATCGGCACCAGATTTAGCTAGGCAACCTATTCGCGATATATATATCAATCTATACATTATCTACCATATATATGTCATTAAAATTAAATAACAGTGTCGTCAAGGTCTTCAAGAGGCGAGTGGGAAATCGGCATTGCCGTACTGCACAGTGGCATGCTGGGTAAAAGCTTTCAACGAAAATCGGCAAACAGCGTCAGCCATGTGTCGGGCAGGTCGTCCTCCCTAGCGTCTCTGAAGAAGAAAGGCATACTGTTGCCGCGTTAGTGGACACTGATCGACGCCAGACGAATCGTGAGCTACCCCAAGAAAACGGAATAGCGCATACGACTGTGCTTCTCATCCTGAAGGAACGCCTGCGGATGTGAAAAACTGCATCACGATGGGTTCCCCAAGAATTGACGGTATTGCAGAAATGGATGCGCTTACGACGCTACTCAGGCGCACTTCGAGCGCTATGAGCGCGAAGGAGAGACTTTCTTACGCCTTATCGTAACACTGAATGAGACATCTTACGAGCCAAAAGTGAAACACCAAAGCGACGAATGGCGTCATTAAGGATCACCGAGAAAGTCGGCGTCCCACTATGGTTAAAGTTCTAGTGATTATCGTGTACGAGTGTGACGGAATTATCCTAACGCATTATGTTCCCCCACGGCAGACCGTCATCTTTGGAGCATCACCTGCGGCTAGCTTTGCGACAGAAGTGGCAACATTTTCTGCGCAACCCACCCATCAGTTTGCACGACAATGCACGGGCGCATACAGCGCAAGCTGTGGCTGCTCTGCTCGGACGATGGGACGGGGAAGTACTGTACCATCCACCATAGTCCCCAAAGTCCTAGTCTGATTTGGTTCCGAAGATAAAAGAACTGTTCAGTGTGTCGACATGCAGTAGACCGCTCCATTCGCACCATCAACAAAACAAGCTCTGCACATCGATGGCAACAGGTTCTACACAACGCTAGTAGGACTGAAGGAAAGTAACAGGTGCAAACACGTAACGTTTGAAGAAAGTTAAGTAATATCTACGTCGACGCATGTTCGACTGATTAATACTTATCGAAATTATTTCTATGAAAAATTAACTTAGTGCGTATTATTTCACTTTCTTTCATATAAAAAGGTTGCTTATTAGACATATATGATTTAAATTTACATGAGTCATTCATAGTCTAACGATCGATTATGTGGGAGACTTATAAGAGTCCAAACTATCAATACTCAGAAAGCTACTCTTCAAATGATTTGGAATCATTTGCTTTCTGATATCGTTTATTAAAAAGTCATTGGAAGGGGCATTTTTGTTAAAGAAAGAAGCATAACAGTTGTTAACCGTGCCATATACAAATTATCGCTTACCTTTAACGTCTAATATTAGAAATAATGTTCAAATGGAGATACAAGTGTGTGTGTGTGTGTGTGTGTGTGTGTGTGTGTGTCTGTGAAGATACATCTCTATGCTAAGGTAGAATATTCTAAATTTTTAGGTGTTTGCATTGACGAGGGACTGAATTGGAAGAAACGTATTGAAGAGCTCCTGAAACGTCTGAGTTCAGCTACTTATGCTATCAGAGTCATTGCAAAATTTGGTGATATACATCTCAGTAACTTAGCGTACTACGCCTATTTTCATTCACTGCTTTCTTATGGGATCATATTCTGGGGCAATTCAACATTGAGTAAAAAAGTATTCATTGCACAAAAGCGTGTAATCAGAATAATTGCTGGAGCCCACCCAAGAGCATCATGCAGACATTTATTTAGGGATATTGGAATACTCACTGTAGCTTCACAATATATATATATATATATATATATATATATATATATATATATATATATATATATATATATATATTCACTCATGAAATTTGTTATTAACAATCCGACCCAGTTCAAAAGTAATAGCAGTGTGCATAGCTACAACACTAGGAGAAAGGATGATATTCACTATTCAAGGTTAAATCTAACTTAGGCGCAGAAAGGGGTGAATTATGCTGCCACAAAAGTCTTTGGTCACTTACCAAGTAGCATCAAAAGTCTGACAGATTGCCACCTAGTATTTAAAAAGAAATTATAGGAATTTACGAATGGCAACTCCTTCTACAATGTAGATGAATTTTCAGATAAAACTTTAAAAAAATAAATAGTAAAATAAAAATAAAACAAAAAATCCTTAAAATATTTATTGTCAAGTATAGACAACATTTACTAAACTGACACGTTCCCCATCATTACGAAATGTCTATGGAACAAGTATTAATCTAATCTAAAAGGGTGGAAGTTCTGTGTAATAGCTGAAATTGTATTTTAACGGCTCTTTTGATGAACCCTTTAAAGCGTAATTATAATAACCAAATTGAGCGACATTTGCTCATTTAGATTATCTCATGGCCATTTTTATTACTCGAAACAGAAGTTTTTTAAATGATGGAAATAAACATTAAAGAATTTTTTTTTTCTGAATCCCGACAGGATAAATTCTGTCAGTATTCTATGTGAATTACCTAAGGGATTTAAATGATGACGCATTTTCTGTCGTATTATTTGTAGTACTTGCATAGGTTGGTTCCAATAAATTAGACCTTTAATGATATTTGAATTTCTGGATTACATACGTAAGATGTTTACAGATAAAGAGAGGCTTTAATTACATTCTCTGTGGAGATATGGTACTATCCTAGCATTCACACAAGCCATCGACTCACACAATTCCTCAAAAATATCCACCTTTAAATGTTGAAGGCAATAATAACGTTAAATTTAGTAATATTGGGTAAGCAAAGACACAAACGTAAATGAAATGATTAAATTGTCTTTATTGATAACAGTTGATCATCTTATGATGCACAATTCCCACCGTAGGGATGAAAATTTTTATTAGCGCCCAGCAGTTTGTTTGTGCACCAGATCTTCAGGTCTAGATTGTAACAAGAAAAACTTTCTTATTGGGGAGTAAGGAATTAATGCTGAAATACATGACATTGACTTGTTGTTTAATTATAAATGTTTCAAGATTGTTTTAATGTCAGATAGAGGAATTTTTTAATGCAGTGATCTGTGACTTTGACAGATGTCACGCGAGTATATGATACAGTTTATTTACACTGTGGTGTCGCACAAGTCTAAAGTGCGCGCCACCTACTTTCGCCGCGCACCGACATGTACGCACGGCGCGGCCTTTTCTACGACGTCAGCCACGAGCGTCCTCTGCTACAATCCCGCTCGTGGCCACCACTGAACGACATCGTTCACTTGGAACTGAGGTAGAAACCAGTTAACACTTCGGAATCAGATAGGCACCAGTGAAGACTTGGCTACCGGATAGGCACTAGGCAGTCCTTTTGCTCAACTATGTATCAGCATTCTGCAGTACTGATCTATGTAAAAGTTAAGTATTGCATAAATTGTGTGCAATATATATCTCGTTCTAATTTACTCTAGTGTTTCTAGTTTCTGCTGTCCCACTGGCTGCTCACCTGGCGTGCATTCTTCATTCCTGTGTCGGTCTCTTTTTACTCGGCCGCCGACACCTACGACGGAAACGAGACACAAAAGAAGCGACGAGGCTGGGACACAAAATACACCATAAACGTCTGTCCTATGCCAGTGATTCGCAACTTTTGACAAACTGTTTTTTCGGCGTCAGGTAAAAAAACAGTTTTTTGTTATTTTAACTTTGATTTTTTATTTTCTTTTGTTTTATTTTACTTTTTTTCTTGGTTTTACAACCTTTCAGCGAATTTTTTTCATCTCCCACCCTTTTCAGGTTAGACCTCAAATTCATCTGCAGAACAGAAATCGGGAATGAGCGGGATAGTTTGTTGTAAGTTCCATAGGAGGTACGTAACATATCTACATAATTGCGAGAGACTGTTGTAAATGTAAATGTTTGTATAGTCTATGGGACTTAACTACGAGGTCATCAGTCCCTAAACTTACAAACTAATTATGAATGAACTACTTACGAACTAGGACGGCACAAATATCCATGCCCGAGGCGGGATTCGAACTCTCGACCGTAGTGGCCGTGCAGACCGTGACTGGTGCGCCTCAGTCTTCTCGGACACGGCGGCCGGCTGCGAGAGACTGTTAAAATAGCGGTTTATCACCGTTAAGTACGAAGTGCTCCACGAAAAAAACGTTAAGATATGCTAGCGATTTCTGAACGGAAACATCAAAAACAAACTTTATCGGTACGAATTGGTAGTAAAGGGGTGATACCGATGGTACAGACTGAACAGGTGGTTAGTTATCGTTTTTTTACTATCGTTTAGAACCTGTAACTTTAAAAATGTCGAAATCAATCTAAACGCACGCTGTAGATCGTATAACTGATTCTGACGCTACCAGTGGAACGGGTAGTTACTGTCTTCTTTAATGTTCGCACCGCCCTTTAACATGAAGCGACCTATAAATCTCGTTTGCATATGTTTATATAATGTTGTCAAGGCACTGTTCGCAATGGGTACGTACAGCACTCTAAATTAGATAAGATCCTATTATTTGAAGCCTGATTTACTAAATCTTAAAACTTTTCCGGTATGTATCACATTTGAAAGCTTGAAGATATACAAACAGCGTACTCGACGTGTATTTCTGGATTGTCTATATAAATGTTTGGCTGTATTTGTCAGGTAATTTATTACTCTTTCATATATCAACGCTGATGTTTTTAATCAGAAAAAACGAAACTTCCATCTTACCTTAAAATATTCGTGTTGGTTATTACTCTTGTCTCTGAAATAATTCCTGTTAAGTTTTATCTGTAGCTATGCGTAAGAATAGCCAAACGCGTTGTGTTGGAAATACGACTGTGATCGAATCTGTTACAAAAAGAAGACACAAGTACACGTTGGTTTTCCAGCAGAAGGGTTAATAATAATTTAAATTATGATCGATAATGAGAATATATGAATAAATTGGGGTCTCTAATGTTGGAGGAAAAGTATTATCTGGCATATCTACTTATAAAACTAAATGTTACGAGGTCACCAATTTTTGTGCTATGGTATTGTGTTACACTCATGTCGTAGTAAATTCATTTACATAAATAAATTACGGTTGATTTGGTATCATAGTCTAGTGACACAACATACAACTGGTGTTTCTGTATAAAATATGATGGTGGAGGAAAAGTAAAATTACATTTAGGGAGAAAAATAGATGATAAGTTTTCAATCTAATATATAAAGCAGTGTGTCCGTATATTTGTACGTGTTGCATACAAATCTATAGTTTTGTTTCTATCTTTATGACATTTTGTACACGGAAGTTTCAATCCATGAGAACGGTCGCCGTAAGTGTAATAATCACGTACGACACATAGTTCACGAGATATGACGTCATAAACAATGAGATGCGCAGAAAACTGCCGCATTTAGCGGCAATGCTGCACATTTTCTCCTAATTCACTGGACCGATTTCAACCAAATTTGGTGCACACATTCCTTACCGTGAGGTACAAATGCTTCATGGCTAAAATTACATACGACACATGATTCAGAACATATGACATCATAAACAATAGGATTTGCAAGAAACTGCCACATAATGCGGCGAGACTTTATAAATACGCAATATGAGAATCAGAGTACTTAGCGACTTGCAAAATACTTTATACAAAATTTCAAACTTTTTTTAAACTTTCTCTCGCTGACAACAATACCAAAATGATGAAAGGAAAAAAGTTTCTCGCTTACTACTTTTCCGCTGTTTATGGAGTAAAACTACTGGATTCGGTATGACGTTACGATTTATAATTGGTACACTACAAACTGTAGCTGCAGGAAATTTTACAGACAGTATACACGCATATAGTTGAGTGTACCTTCTAAGTTGTATTACAGTACGACAGGTAGTTTATGAGATATGAGCACATAAACAGGAACGTTCGTGGAAAACCACCCCTTCTCGCACCAAGTTTTAATCTATTACTTCTTTACTACTAATTGTATTCCCAAGAGATTTTACAGACATACAGCCTTTATACAAATATATATATATATATATATATATATATATATATATATATATATATATATATATACACCTGAAAAATGGTAGGAAAAATAAATAAATACCCGAACAACGCTGGGTTTTCAGCTAGTAAATAATAATAAAAAAAATATTTTCATCTCCTACAAAATGTTTTTCCAATTTGGTTAGAGTAAGAGCTAAAATTATCCATTTATATTGTCATATTTGATTTATGTGGCCTTCTGTAACAACGTACAAACTGACAAAATATATGAGGCACGGTGTGTGTAGACTTCAGTAATTTGTCAGAATATTACAATCTGTATGGAGATACATAATTTTCCAGATACATGCTATAGCTCAAGTGCTTGATTTGTTACAGTAAGAATGGAATTTTACCAAGAGGAGATCCCAGGCATATTTATGAAATCATTTACCTGACATACAGGTGGATTGTCAGTCTACATCCGATTTTTTTGATTTTTTTAATAATTTTTGACGTTACTTTCTTCTGCTCGCAATAGCCGTTTCACGCGGTTTGAGCAAGTTATACACATTTATACAGTGTGATGCGAGATAAAAGGTGTGCATACAGTGTATCCCAAAATTCATATTAATTCTTTGGTGACTTGAAGTGTAGAATGAGTAAAAAAAATTCTATAAGAAACCGATGTCTGGAAGTGGCATTCAGAGGCGCTGTGAGCATTTGTTTATGTTCTACAGCAAACGTTTAGCTTTCCATACTTTGGAAGAAGATAGTATGAATCGAAACAAAAATAAGATTTCTGTCAAATAAGGACTCTGAAATGCATACCTTAATACCTGTGAGCACGTTTTCATCTACCATACTCTGAACACGTCTGTTGAATTGGAAGTGCTCATAGCCTTTAGGGTTTCCATGTTCAGTAGACATTTTTCCTCGAAACTGCCTGGCAGATTAAAACTATGTACGAGACCAGGATTCGAACCCAGGATTTTCACTCTTCACGAGCAAGCGCGTTACCGACTGAGATATCTGTCCGTGCCTCACGGCCTGTCTTCGCAGCTTTAGTGTCTCCTGCACCTCGACTCGTACCTTAGGTACTAGCGAAATTGAAGCTGTGAAAACGTTTCTTGAGACATGCACAGATAGCTCAGTGGGGGAGCGCTTGCCGCGAAAGACGAAAGTTCTCCATGCGAATACCGGTCTGGCACAAAGTTTTAATCTGAAAAGGAAGTTTCATATCAGTGTACACTATGCTGCAGAGAGAAAATTTAATTTTTTTCTTGTTTCGCTCCATACTATCTACTGGCATAGTATGGAAAACACAGAGCTAACAGTAGATGAGATTTGAGTAACAGTATCAAAGAAGAACGGTGATCATCATGTCACTGGATGAAATTTTTGAACATAGGTTCCTTATAATGTAACCTTTCCTCTACTGGTTATCGAAGTCTGTAAAAGACCATTTTTAAAATTTCCCTCTATATGCTTTCTTTCGGGTTTAATTTCCTACTAGTTTCTTTCCAGCAGCTTCCAAACATTCACAAAGCGTGGTATATTTATGACGCACGTATTCACACGTCTGTTTACAAATGTAGCTCTAAACAAAAAGTGTGGATACGTATGTTTGTTCATACTGTGCATACAAACCGTTGAACCACCAGTGGAAATAGGCCACTAGGAACCAAACACAATAAAAAAATTATACACTGAGCAAGATGATCCACTGGAATTGCAAGGAGTATGATGTGAGATGATCTCAAATAACGTCATATGGAAAGCCTCTGTTTTTATGTGTTTCTTTGTTTATCGTGTGATTGGTAATGTGAGAACTTAGCATACTTATAGACGATAGCTCCTTCGTGAAGATGGCCTAATAACCAGAAAACTAGTTCGAAATAAATAAAACTTCGTTTGTATGTTTTCAACTTTAAATATGGAATTTTTCTAAGAACAAGTGACGGAAGAATCCGTTCATAGTAATTAAAAGAAAAGAAAAAAAAAGTCGTTTTTTGATACAAGGCAATTTGGTTTCTTTCTATTTGAAAAGATATGGAAGTAACGTCTTGGACGTGGCTTAATAATGATTGTACGTTTTGCAAGGTGCTAAAAACATGTGAGTAAATTGAATATTTGTATTTTAAATATATTCTAAATCACAGAGGTAATTATTTTTTATTTTTTTTATTTGACATGTTTCAACCTAATATAGGTCGCTTTCAGAAATAATAATAATTCAGCCCTTGTGGCAGGTGCTGGACCTTTCAGGACTGCCTTATACCTGAAGATGACCTACGACAAAATAGAAATATTAAGATTACCTGGCATCGTCTGGTCTGGAGGCGATCTATTCGTTTTATAGTTTCCAAATGATAAGCCAAGATCGCAAACTAACAATTTATTAAGTGACGACCGGTTTCGGTGCACTGTGTCACCATCATCTGGTCATATATATATATTATAATCTGGTCATCTTGTTAAAAAATTGGGTATAAAATAAGATGTGCAACATTACACTTAGTATATAAAAGAAAATACATAAGTTAAAAACATAAGCTGTCATGTTTGTAACTTATGTATTTTTTATATACTGACTAAGTGTAATGTTGCACTTCTTATTTTATACACAATTTTTTAACAAGATAACCAGATTATTATATATATATATATATGACCAGATGATGGTGAGACAGTGCACCGAAACCGGTCGTCACTTAATAAATTGTTAGTTTGCGATCTTGGCTTATCATTTGCAAACTATAGAAAAAGTAAAATAAAATAAAATCAAATAAAATAAATAAAAATAAAAAAATAAAATAAAATAAAAAAGAAAAAAAGAAAAAGAAATACCTCTGCCATCACGACTGTTTCTACAATACAAATTTTGTCAAGGAAGATCGCTGGGACAATGTTACCCAAATTAATAAGTGAAAGTTCGCTGTGGTATTTTTCCAGTGGCAAACAAAATAGCGATGCTCTGGAGAAGTGCGTGGATCGGCACCGCGACCGCGACCTGGGCCGGACACTCACGGTTGTCCGCGGCTGCAGCAGCACGTCGGCGGCTCCGCAGGTGTGTGTCGGCCTCTCGGCGGTCGGCTAGCGGGCGCGCGCAGGCTAGAGGCGGAGGTGGAGAGGGTCGCGTCGCGGCGGCGGCGTCGGTGGTGACTGCCCGCCCGCCCTGGCCACGCCGCCGACGCGCGCCAAGCCGCGGCTCTGCGCATGCGCAGACTCACCCCCCACCCCCACCTACCAACCCCATCCCCACGGCCGCACAGTGCCTCGACCGACAGCGGGGCTACCAGCGCCTGGCTGGTAGGCTGTACCGCGGTGCGCTGTCTCTGCCTCCGCTTCGTCGATAATGCAGCCTCCCCACAGCCGGCTGCCGCGCGGGCAACAGTTTTTTGACGGCTGCGACAGCTACTCCTAGTTATCCAACTTCACGGTGTCTTCCGTGGCGGGGATATTACTCTACGTGCACACAGGCGGTTTGAGAACGACACTTTGAAGATTTTGGGGAATGTATAGAATCAAACTTTGGCCCTTTTGGTGTAATTACAGTATTGAGAATTAAAGTTACTACTCCAAGGAGAAATTAAGATGATAAACGGGATACTAGAACTGACATATGACTACATTTTCATGATATTTGGATACATAGATCCTAAGAAATCAGTACCCATAACAACCACCTCTGGCAATAATAACGGTCTTCATACGCCTAGACATTGAGTCAAACAGAGCTTGGATGGCGTGTACAGGTACAGATGCCTATGCAGCTTCAACACGATACCACAGTTCATCAAGAGTAGTGACTGACGTATTGTGAGGAGCCAGTTGCTAGGCTACCATTGTCCAGACGTTTTCAATTGGTGAGAGATCTGGAGAATGTGCTGGCCAGTGCAGCAGTCGCACATTTTCCGTATTCAGAACGGCCCGTACAGGACTTGCAGCTTACGGTCGTACATAATCCTGCTGAAATGTAGAATTTCGTAGGGATCGAATAAAGGGTATAGCCACGGGTCGTAACACATCTGAAATACAACGGCAACTGTTCAAAGTGCCCTCGATGCGAACAAGAGGTGACCGACACGTGTAACCAGTGGCACCGCATGACATCACGCCAGTATGGCGATGACGAATACACGCTTCCAATGTGCGTTCACCGCAATGTCGCCAAACACGGATGCGACCATCATGATTCTTTAAAAGAGAGATTCATCCGAAAAAATGACGTTTTGCCATTCATGCACCCACGTTTGTCATTGCGTACACCATCGAAGGCGCTCCTGTCTGCGATACGACCTTTATCAAACTCGGAAACGTGATGCATTTCTCCACCTTACGCGTCACAACAACGTTTCACCAGGCAACGGCGGTCAACTGCCGACAACACTGTTGATCTTGTAGTTCGACCTACTCTACCGATAGATGTCAATCGTGCTGGACGTGAACCTTTCCTGGACTATCGTCATGTAATACTCCAGTTAGATACAAAAACATCCACCACCTTTACCATCTCTCAACGACTCTCCTCACGAACTATAAAAAGATCTTTGACTTCCTTCTGTAATTCAAATTAAAAATCGGTACTTCAATTTCGGAGTTCGCGTGTTTACACAGACGTAAACTTATAGCTTTGAGAGGTAAAGTAGTGAAAGACGCAGATGATCGTATTGATAGAAGGACAAAGCGTAATACCGTCTGTCGACAGAATCGCTCCGCAGTGGCGATCTCCAAGTGTCTCGCGTTGTACAGGTTTCTAAGGTTGGCAACACATACAAAGCGCATCTGCACGTGGACCTCCAGTGGTAGTTGGGTGGGGCTAGTGTCGCGTGTGCGCTACAGCTGTTACTGGTGTTATCGCCTTGTTCATGTATACGCTGATTATAGTGAGAATGCCTATTTAATGGTAGAGTTTTTACGGGCAGGAGGAAACATCACGGGCCACGTGCGATTTCCTACGTCGAGGTCTCCATATCGCTTCACTGTATGTGATTTAATTCGCAAACTCCGGACAACAGGTTCAGTTCACGATGCACCACCAACTGGTAGGCCCACGGTTTTAACAGAACTGAAGCTCGACGACATTTCGCAATCCATGTTGTGGAGTCCAACAAGATCAGTAAGGAAATTACCACAAGAGGCTAACGTTTTTCGTACGGCAACACATAAGGCTTTAATCAAAGCACTGGGGCTGTATCCGTACAAAATTACTGCAGTGCACCAATTAGATTGTATGGACCATACGAAGAGAATAGCATGAACGGTTTCAGTGATTTATTAACAGACATGGAGTTGGTGTGTTTAGAACGAACATTTTCCACTGATGAGAGTTGCTTTTACCTGTATAAATATTCACATATTTGGTCATCCGAAAATGGATTGTCATAACACGAGTGCGAATTACAGGGCCGATATTTTTCGAAACTACCGTCACCTCCGAAATCTATTGTTCCCAGATAATTTATCCATTTATTGCGCTGCTGAATGAAGATGAGATCAAGCATTCATACTTCCAGCAAGACAACGCTATTGCTCATACAGCACACCGATTTCTAAGTCTTTTAGATGATATACTTGGACACAGAATAATTACAAAAGGTCTTTAGCCTCCTCTCTCACCGGTTATGTCTTCTCCCATCTCTTTCCTTTGGGGTGCGGCAAAAACATTTGTTTTTCCAAATAACTCAAAGAAAATACGTGAACTTAAGACAGCGCTTCTAACGTGTGAGTCGTTTCTGTGATATTAAATTATACTTCCAAGTAACATTAAATGCCAGTGGCGGCACTAGACGAAAACTGGGCGTCGGCGAACTCGTCTTTGCGAGGCCCCTTTCACTTTTTCATTAATGAAGAAAATGTTAAATGAGCTGAATTACACATCAATAATCATTATACTAAAATTATATTAGTATAACACACACAAACACAAATTAGAGAAACTTTTTAGCTTTTCGTCTCACAGATTTTTTTTAAGATCACATCTCAATACTAGCCGCTATTTCGGCTTCAGTTGATAGTACTGACAACGCAGATATTCTATCTTGGCCCATTGTGCTTCTCAAGTTAGTCTTAATCAATTTGAACTCTCGGTAGAAGCTGTACTGATTGGAGCTGTGCATGATTCTGATTGTTATATAAACATTTGGATATACTTCTTCCAAATCGTTTTCTAAAATGCACTGAAGTAATTCTTTTGCAAGTATTTAACTAAAAATTGCATCACTGCTGCACTCATACAGAAATAAATGCGGACAACTAAATAGCTCCCTGCCGGGAATGGCCGAGCACACTAAGGCGTCATACCACGGTGAGTGAGATCGCTCTCGTCGGGGGTCGAATCCACCCTTGGGTACGGATGTTGTGTTCGTCCATTTGTTAAGCTAGTGTAAGTTAGATGCAGGTCGTCGCTACATAACCTAGTAGTTGGAAAGCACCGTTAACCATCAAATATACAAGAAAATAAATAAAATAAAAATAAATAAATAAAACTAAAATTTTAACCATGTTTTGCGAGGCCCCCAAAGGCGCGAGGCCGTCGGCGGTGGCCGACGTCGCCGACGCCTAGCGCCGCCACTGTTAAATGCGCAAGATATCTGACTCGTTACGTACCCATGGCTCCTGCAAGGAAGACATCTACAGAAAGAACACGTTGAAATCTGAGAGCTGCCCTAACACTTATCTAATGATGCCAACACTGGTGTTCCACTGTCACTCGCTGTCACTGTCGCTGGCAACTCCTGAAAGAAAAAGCTTACAAGCTAGTAACTTGGAGGGCTGAATAAGGGTACGTTATGATGCCTCTAGCTTCAAGAAAAATAAGTTGTTTTACTAAAAGATGAATGGTTTATTTTACTTTAACAAGTGAGATGAAAAGCAAATTTATATACATATTTTTACTACTGCTTACGGTTCATTTAAAAATCATAGGATTGGTATAGACTGGATTGTAAATAATAACTGTAGTAGGCTGACAGAATGGCTGAAAATCGCGCCTACTTGATTTTACACAATTTACCGCACTCTCAGTTTGGCAAACGAGGTTGTCGTGATGTCATGAACTATGGTGAGAAATCTGTAAAAGCTGTCAGGCGTCTGGGAGGACTCGCCTATCGCAAATTGCTCACTGTACCTTGTTGCTGCGCTGACGACAAGATGACTTCCGCTGGGCTCTGTCACTGCCTGTGTCACTGTGTCACTGCCTTGATCGGCCACCGCCGATCTCTCTGTCCCTCAATCTTGCTGAAGTCAAGATAGCTACAAGCCCTAGGTTAATTCTACTGGACTGGTACGTCGGCCTTTGCCAACCCACCGCAATGCCACTCAATATGCGCTCGCAAGCGTTACACTATCGCCACTCTGTCGCTTGTTCACAGCCGGATATGAAGTATCGCGACTCAACACTCGAACAAACGCGTAATCACACGTACTTCACTAGAAGATACTGTGATCCGCTCGCCGACAGAGCTGCTCTTAACGTGAAAGTCCGTGAAAAGACTTCGCCCACACAGTGGATGGCGTCAGCACACACGACTACCCCCTCCTATGGCCGCCCATCAAAAAGAAGTGAAGCTTCTCGCTGCGTTCAGGAGGTTCCTTGTCCCTAGTTCTTGTAATTCCCTACGTGTGGCATGTGTGTCGCTTCATCTACGAATCAAAACGTTTCTCTGAGAGGGTTATGCTGGGGAACAGCCAATCGCGTCCCTCCCTTTAAATATCCCGCCACCGGTGTGCGCCGTTTCGTCACTAGGTTTGGCGTTTCATCAGCTCGAAATCTTGCCGATTATCGCACCATGAAGTTTCGGGTTGCGTCAGCCGCGACATCAAGACTGCTGTTGCACAATTAACTGGGACTCCTAACGCACAACGCACAATTAACAGTGAACTGGCTCACAACTATCTCTGTTACCTGTGCTGTCTTCCGCTATCCTGTTCTCTGTTACCTGTGCTGTCGAGGGCTGGCTTATCGCCGAGTGCCATCTGTCGCTCGCTGCTCGCTGGGGTGTGGGGCACATCCCACCTCGTGGTGGGATGGGAAAAACCGACCGGTTAAAACCGATACCGGTATTTTAGTTTTGAATAACCGGTTTTTTTCGGTATTTATTTGTTACGGTTGTAACCGGTTTATTTTAGTTATTGCCAAGTACCGGGTAAAAGAACCGGTATGACTACTTCCTGTAATAGTGGTTGACATTTTTTTAATTCTTTTTTTGTAAGTAATCTTAAAAATTAAAACTAGTAGATCCTAATATTTAGGGCTATTCCTAAAATTTCCACTGCTCTGAAATGTCATTTAAGGAGAAAGCATCCAAAATGTTCCTTGGAAGAGAAGGTAAATTCGATTCATATACCTATTATGTAAGTAATGTACTCTAAGCTTGGAATACTAACTTTTAATGTATTATCATATTGTTATGCTGACAAGTTTTATTAATTTGATTCCTTGACAGCGAGGCGCTTTTTCAGTAACCAATATGGGTTTAGGTAAAATTGATCATGTGAGTCACGAGGTAGCCGTGCATTCTGAGGCTCCATGTCACGGACTGCGCGGCTGCTCCAGTCGGAGGTTCGAGTCCTCCCTCCTACCTCGGTCATGGATGTATATATTTTCCTTAGCGTAAGTTAGTTTAAGTTAGATTAAGTAGTTTGTAAGTCTAGAGACCGATGACCTAAGTATTTAGGTCTCATAAGAACTCACACCCATTTGAACATTCTTTGATAATGTGGTACAGAGCTTTCCTAGTTCAATTTGCGTAAATTTACTCTGGAAACAATCACACTGTATGATTTCATGCTTTCCAGGCTAAATGCTGACATTCTGGAGTAGTCGGGTGTTCTGATGGATGTTTGTGTCAAACTTGCACAATATTTCGACAGTGTGCCTCACTGTCTTCCTCAGTTGCATCCTGGGACTTGTCCCTGTTTGGAACGCGTCCAGTATTTATGCCTAGGCGTTAGGCGTTCCATATGCGGTCCGCGCCGAGTCAGGTACTTTGTGATTGGTCCATTCCCGAGAGAGGGTGTCTGGTTGCTGCCTGGTGCTCGCTCCGCCGTCCGCGCCGCTGCAGGTGCTCCCTCCACCGTCTGCGCCGCGCTGGGCGTTCCCTCTGCCGTCTGCAACGTGCCTGGTGCTCTCCTAGTCCTTTCTCGTTGCGATTTTAGAAGCTCCAGTGCTGGGTTCCATGCTCCTCTGAGTTGATATCCAGTGTCACGGTTGACAAGGTTTTCACTGATTTTACTCTCAATGGATTCTTTTATGACATTGTCCCAGAATCTCGGCGACTGTGTTACTATTCTGGTGTGGCCAAGTTCTAGGCAGTGTTCAGCCACTGCTGATTTCGTGGCTGGTCCCAGTCTGGTGTGCCTTTGGTGTTCCTTGCACCTGATTTGAACCGTCCTGGTTGTCTGGCCTATGTACGCCAACCCACACTGGCACGGTATGCTGTAAATTCCTGGCCTCTGTAGTCCCAGGTCGTCCTTGGTGTTGCCCAATAGTGCACCGATCTTCGTGGGTAGGCAGAATATGCTCTTAATGTTGTGTTTAGACAAAATTCTGCTGATTTTGGCAGATACTGGCCCTGCATATGGTAGGTATGCCACCCTCTTGGCCTCTTCCTGTTCCTCTTCCGGTTCCTTCACTGCACTTACTGAGTGAAACGCCCTCTGGATGTCTCTGGCAGAATATCCATTCCTGTTGAATACTGACCGCAAGTGTGCCATCTCTGTCATCAGATTGTCAGCATCAGAGAGCGCCTTTGCCCGATGGATAAGAGTTTTGAGCACACCATTCTTTTGTGCTGGATGGTGACAACTATTGGCTTGCTTTTCGCGAGCAGTAGAATGTATATATACCTGCCTACCATCAGCAACTCTGTTCCTTTAGAAGTATCGTGGTAAATATGGAAAACTAGACATGCTAAAGATGGTGTAAGTATGTCCCTCCCCATCGCGCGAATACGCTAATGGCATGCGAGCATCAATAGGCAACTGTAACATACATAAGTTTGGGTCTGATCGGAGAGCATGCACGGGTGGCCAAGTGGTTAAGGCGATCGCTCGAGAAAGCGGGAGAGCCGGGCTCGAGTCCCGGCCCGGCACAAATTTTCATGTGTTTCAAAATGATAGACCAACTAAAGAAGAGCAGCTGAAGTCGGAAATTCTCGCAAAATTGCGATTAATATCTGTATATACATACATCCTGTTATTGAAAAATATACATACACTCCTGGCCATTAAAATTGCTACACCACGAAAATGACTGGCTACAGAGCCAAAATTTAACCGATAGGAAGAAGATGCTGTGTTATTCTAATGATTATCTTTTCAGAGTATTCACATGAGGTTGGCGCCGGTGGCGGCACATACAACGTGCTGACATGAGGAAAGTTTCCAGCCGATTTCTCATACACAAACTACAGATGACTGGCGTTGCCTGGTGAAACCGTGCAAGGAGGTGAAATGCGTACCATCGGGATTGTGGTATATTTTATCGACACACTGCTGCTCGCAGTGGTCGTGATCCAATGGCTGTTAGCGGAATCCGGAATTGGTGGGTTCAGGAGGGCAATACGCAACGCCGTGCTGGATCCACGGCCTCGTATCACTAGCAGTTGAGATGACATGCATCTTATTTGCATGGCTGTAATGGATAGTGCAGCCACGTCTCGATCCCTGAATCAACAGATGGGAACTTTTGCAAGACAACAACCATCTGCACGAACTGTTCGACGACGTTTTCACTAGTATGGACTATCAGCTCGGAGACCATGGCTGCGGTTACCCTTGAAACTGCATCACAGAAAGGAGCGCCTGCGATGGTATACACAACGACGAACCTGGGTGCACGAATGTCTAACCGTCATTATTCGGATGAATCCAGGTTCTCTTTACAGCATCATGATGGTCGCATTCCTGTTTGGCGACATCGCACATTGGTAGCGTGTATTCGTCATCGCCACCCGGCGTGATGGTATGGGGTGCCTTTGATTACAAGCCTCGGTCACCTCTTGTAGTGTGATGATATCGCTATTTCAAAAGATATCTGTATCGTATTCTGGACTTGAGTAGGGGGATGTCAAGTCTAGTTTACGATACAATTTTTAAATGATACCATATGAAGGTATTTTATGAGTTAACTGTATCGTATTCTTGACTTGAGCAGAGGTAGGTCAAGTCTACTTTACGATACAATTTTTAAATGATACTATATGAAGCTATCTTATGAGATATCTGTATCGTATTCTATACTCGATCAGGAAACGTCAAGTAAAAAATTTCGGCGTAAAATTTTACTACATTTCTCGTCACGTTCCAGTGCTTATGTTGGCAACAGATGAATAATGAAGTGTGGAATTGCGTTAATATTTTCCACGACCTAGAGAGTTTGACTCGCAGCAAAAATGATACTTTACCTGCTCTATGGTTGACAGGTCCTTGTATGTACCCTAATCAACTAAAATAATAATAATAATAATATTTTTTAATTGAAGTTGTCACAAAAAATATTTATTGGTCATCTGAGTTGCCGTCTTAACCATTGGTCCCAACATAACCACTGCAGCGTCGTAAAATTTATCCAATTTCAGCAATTAATACAAAAAAATTCCAAAAATGTAGTTAGAGACACCATGTTTTCACCAATCATTAATAAAAGATGATCTTCATTAACTTTGTTATTATCATCCATTCCTAAAAAGGTCGATAAAATAATTAAATATGGATAAAACTCAATAATCAATTATATAAATTCACATAAAATAAGAACGAACAATATACTATATTACGTACTGTCGATTGTAAGCAATCAATTTTTCAGTGAAAATACATAAATATCTTTGATTAATGACGTCGTTAGTCAAAGCCGTCGGGTTGTATCACTAGACTTGACCCGACGGCACTCTGAACAGTGGCCGTTACATTTCAGATTAGTTACGACACGTGACTCTGCCCTTCATTCGATCCCTGCGATACATACATTTCAGTAGGATACTGCAAGACCGCATGTTGCAGGTCCTGTATGGGCCTTTCTGGATATGGAAAATGTTCGACTGCTGCCCTGGCCAGCACATTCTCCAAATCTCTCACCAATTGAAAACGTCTGGTCAATGGTTGCCGAGCATCTGGCTCGTCACAATATGCCAGTCACTGCTTTTGAGGCACTGTGGTATCGTATTAAAGCTCCATGGGCATCTGAACCTGTACACGCCATCCAAGCTCTGTTTGACGCAATGTCCAGGCATATCAGGGCCGTTATTACAGCAAGAGGTGGTTGTTCTGGGTACTGATTTATCAGGACCTATCCACACCCAAATTGCGTGAAAATGTAATCACATGTCAGGTCTAGTATAATATATTTGAAAAATGAATACCAACTTATCACCTGCTTTTCTTCTCGGTGTAGCAATTTTAATGGCCAGTAGTGGATAACATTTATAATTACGGACGATCAGAAACTCTGTTTCTTTAGAACTGAGGTATCATGGTAAATTGGTAAAAGTATTCGAAAATAAATGTAAACGTGTAGAACTATGCCTTCAAGAAAAAGTAAATTCTTTTTAGCATCTACTGTGATAGTGGTGACTACAGTGTATTTTCTTGTAATTAATATAACAAACTAATTACATTATTTTAAATGTAATGACGTTGAATCCCATATCGCAACAGAACTGCAGCCAGTAGCAGTGAAACCCGACTGCTAGCTTATTCAATGACATGGATGAGCTGCCACCCTAACGCGGCCCGCAAGGCGACACACGCGGAGCTCGCAGCTGCGGAGAGACTTTGTGGACTCAATGTAGAAATTCTTGGACAATATGGGAAATAGTCATCTGAATTTTGATGACAGGAGAAAATGTAACCCTCGAACGGTCGGCCGAAAAATAGTTTCAGGGACGGTCGGGCTGGGTCTGTAGGGCCCAAAAATTAAAACGCTTATGACAAGTGCCAAAACAACGTATTTATATCAAATAACGAGTTTTTATATTGTTTAGGTTCTACCAAATGCTGTAGGGACATTATTTCAACGTTCTGAATATCACAATTGCTGTAAAAAAAAAAAAAATAAAAAAAATAGAAAATATACTTCTTAGTAGTAATAAATGTACAAATGTTCAAATGTTTGTAGCACTTATGGGACTCAACTACGGGGTCATCAGTCCCTAAGCTTACAAACTACTTATGAACTAGCTAAGACTAAGGACGGCACAAATATCCATTCCCGAGGGGGGCGATTCGAACCCCCGACCGTAGTGGCCATGCAGACCGTGACTGGAGCGCCTCAGTCCCCTCGGCCACCGCGGCCGGCTAATAAATCACACTGGAAGTACAAATAAATTGGATTGAAATACAAATATAAATGAGAATAATTTGTGGATATAATGAATAGTTTGTGTGTTATTGTCCTCTAAAATCATCACTTTTCGTAACAGACGCAGACGACACAAACCATTTCACCATGTACCAAGCGCAACTACATTTTGCAAATTTGGCAGAAGTATTTAGTTTTGCTGTCCTTTCACTTATAGCATCTTTCCATTCATTCCCACTTATTTCACTATTGCTATCATGAACACTGTTTTTTCGAAGTTTGGGTCCGCGTCACAATCGTCAATTTCATTATCATCATCGTATTCAATGTGGCAAATTTCAGAGTATTAAACACTTTCTCTTGAAATTTTATATTTTAAATTATTGACGTCAGAAATAGTTCACAAAGTAATTTGAAACTGGAAGAAACACCATATAAAAATAGACCCGCACTGGTAGGAATCAATAACGGAAACGGAGAATTGCCGAACATGTCTAAACAATTTAAAACCTTATTCATGATGTTAACGCTTTCTCTTGCATGTTTCCTGAAGCTATCCGAGCGCTCGAGTCAGAATAGCGACCATAAGCATATAAATTCATTGAAATAGAAACTAGTGGGTCTCACAGACCCAGCCCGACCGTTCTAGAGTTAAAAATGCAGTAACTGAAGCAAACAAAAGGGTGTAACATGCATGTTATTTCCACTGAGTTCTATAACAGTCAATGTAAAATTTCAACTACCTTTAGTGCTTCGAAATACGAAAGGGCTAAGAGATAAAATAAATTAACTACTTATCTGCATTGATGAATTAGTCATCCAACTCAGTCGACATAATCTAACTCTCAGAACATCACTTGACCACTGCTATAGATTTGCTAAGTACTGCAGGATGTAGATTAGTTTCCCACTTTTGTAGGGAGGAAATGGAGGATTGAGGAGTTGCCACATTCATTAGAAATTATATAATTTTGATAACATATACATTCATATATTTTGTCTAGAGTAGCAAATTGTAGGATGTGGAACAGAAGCAGAATTTCTTAAGAAATAATTTTTACAGTATGTTTACCAAATGGCATTTCTTCTGTTCATAAATCACTTTGAAGCTCTATTGGTTTATTCGATAACAAAATTGAAAAATTTTGTGGTAACTGGTGATTTTAATGTAAACTGCCTTGAAAACTTCCACATTAAGAAATTATAGTATCGTAATTCAACTTAATTCGTACTTTTAACTTTCCAACTAGGATAGCTAACGACTCTAAGGCAGCAATTTCTAATATGTTTATAGAAATGTGAAATGGTCAAAATTATATTATAAAACAAATAATTAGCAGCCTTTCAGACCATGATACGCAGTTCCTTTACTACGTGTAAAAACTGATCAGGATATAGAATATATCAAATCTGAGTTTAAGCGGGTAGGCAGTAAGCAAAAATTTGATTAATATAGAAAACTGCTCAAAGACACGAATTGGAGAGATCTTCACAGTGCCCATAGCATGAATGACAAATACAACACATCCATAAAAAGTGTCCTCAACTTAATAGAAAATTATTTTCTCCTTAAACTTACCCATATTAGATCAATATTCTTGCTCAAGGAATAAAGGTCTCCTGTAAGACAAATAAGAAATATACCTGTCAACCTGAAATAGTTTAGATGTAACTGCTTCAGATCGTTGCAAAAAATACAGCAAAATATTAAAGATGCAATACAGACATCAAAGCAAAAGCAATATCAGAATAGGATAAATATATCAGACAAGAAAATAAAACCAATATGGGATATATTGAATGAGGAAACGGTAAAAAAAGACCAGCACCTAGCATTAAGAGTAGATGACACTCAGGTAACAAGGTGTGCTGTGTTGCTGTAATTTTCATTAAGCATTTTTGAAAAGATGGCGTTATCATGGTCAGTAATTAATGGAATGGAATGTCTCACACCTGTCACTACAAAGACTACAGTAATATAACACAACACCACTAGAAGTAATGTGCACCATAAAATCAAACCTTTCCAATGGATATGATAATGTAGCAACAAATTTGATTCAACAGTGTGACTCTGAGTGTAGTGATATTTTAAGTTACTTGTAAAACTAGTCTATTATTAGTGGGACATATCCTGAATGACTTGAGTGTGCCGAAGTTAAGTCATTGCATAAGAAAGGAGATAATGAAATTCCGTCAAATTCCCGTCCAGTTTCGCTTCTGCCTGCATTCTCAAAAATTTATGAAAAGATAATGTAAAGTTGTTTTCTTAAACATCTGACCACAAATAGAATTTATCCATGTCACAATTTGAATTTCTAAGGGATTCTAATATAAAGAAAGCTATTTACACATATAGTGAAAGTAAAAATTTACTTGATTCATTTCACAATTAATATCCATTTTAGCCACAGCGGAGCGGCCGAGCGCATTGAGGCACTATGCTTCGTTGCACGAGACCGTTCCCCGCCGGGCGTTCGAATCCCTCCTGGGGTATCGATGTTTGTGCGTCTTTAGGATAAGCAGTTAAAACCCTTAAGCTTTACAAACATTTTATCCTTTGGAGCAAATTAGAATATTACGATGTAACAGGAAATGCTGCAGAATGGTTCAAATTCTGTAGCTCTAACTGAAAGCATAGTGTGTCTCTAGAAAAGAGACGTATACTGAACTATAAGGACTCATCCAATTGGGAACTAATTGCATGTGTTGTACCTGATTTTTCTTCTATATATTATGGACCTTTCATCAGTAAAGTTGCTGAATGCCAGGTTTGTTTTATTTTCAGATGACAAAAACACTGCAATAAATAATAAATCAAATATAGCCTTAGAAAGATCGGCTGATTAAAATTTCATGCACATTAGTAAATGCTTCCTATTAAAATATCTGTCTCTAAACCTTGAAAACACACAGTAGATGCAATTTAGCTCTTGTAAAAGGTTTTCTGCCAGTACATGCCTATAGTATGACAACAAGCACACAGAAGAAGTTCGAAGTGTAAAATTCTTGGGATTACACTAGATAATAATGCAACTGGGAGAAGAATTCTACAGAATTGCTGAAGTGCTTAAACAAGTCCCTATTTGTCATGCGAATATTTTGAGGCTTGGGAGATATATAAAAAAACTAGTATAATATGCATACTTTCACTCCTATTTGTCATGCGAATATTTTGAGACTTGGGAGATATATAAAAAAACTAGTATAATATGCATACTTTCACTCCTTAATATCATGCGGGATTATTTTCTGGGGCAATCTATCAGGAAAATCTAAAGTTTTCAGAGCCCAGGAGGTGCGATACGAATCATTTGTGGCTTCAACTCAAGAACATGGGGATACTAGCTATTGCTTCCCAAAACATTTAGTTGCTAATGAAATTTGTCATTAAATTATATCTTTTATTTCAAACCAACACCTCCATTCATGGGACCAATACTAGAAACAAGAAAAACAAGAATAACTTTCACAAAAATTTAAAGTTACTTACTTTGGCTCAGAAGGGTGTCCAATATTCAGCAATAAACATTTTCAATAACATGCCAGCAGCCATAAAAATTTAACTCAAGATAAATTTCAGTTTGAAAAGAGTGTAAAGGGCTTTGATGGTGGCCCAACTCTTTCTACTCCATTGATAAATTTCTTATCAGACGTGATTGATGTATGTTAATGTATATAACATTCACAAATGTGTTTAATGTGTTCATGCTGAATTCAGTACTAATTTTAAGCAGTAAAGTGATCATTGTAAATAAGTCTTTTGGATAATCCTAAGAATTATCATGCGTGTTTTGTCTGTAAAATAGACGATTCATTTTCATAAAAATTATATTAAAAGTATATCACAAAACCAATACAAAATACACTTATTCCTTAATGAATGAAACATGGTATGAAACTGCCAATTCCCGCGGTGGAGTAGCCGAGCGGTCTAAAGCGTCTCGCTGCGGAGAGCGCGGTTGCTCTCCGTGGAGGTTCGAGTCCTCCCTGGGGCATGGGTGTGTGTGTTTGTCATTAGGTTAGTTTACCTAGGTTTAAGTAACTTGTAAGCTACGGACTGATGACCACGCAGTTTGGTCCGATAGATTTACAGACATCTGAACATTTTTGAAACTGCAAAGGGGGGCCCTTACTCTCATGGGAATTAGTTCCAGAACTACTAATTTGAGTACTTCGGGCAGTGTAAGGCTGGGAATTTGTATCTGACGGGAGGCGTGCAGGTGCGGTGGTCACTGCGTCCCCAGTGGTGTAGTGGTCAGCGCAACTGCCTAGAAAGTGGTAGACCCGGGTTCGAATCCCGGCCTGTACACATTTTCAGCCTTGCCCGTTCGTCGTTGATGTCATATATTCTATGAAAATGCAAGAACACTCTGGCCCAATGCGGCAACGCGTTCAACAGTACTCGCGTACCACTCCCAGGTGTAGCTTCGCAGTCCGTCATACACACTCTCGCCTACCTGTTGCAGTGCACGCGGTATGCGCTGTGGCCGCGCAGGCATGTGATCGGTGCGTCGCTGATGGAGGCCGTGAATGTCGATGGATCGCAAGAAGGTTGCTTCGATCGTGCAACAACTGAGTCGCCAATAAATGCACCTCGTATATTCAACACTTAGTCACTGTAATACGTTTTATGTCCTTTGAAATGTATACATGGTGGTCCATTGATAGAGACCGGACCTAATATCTCAGGAAATAAGCATCAAACAAAAAACCTACGAAGAACCTACTTTCCTAGCTCGAAGGGGGAAAACAAATGGCGCTAAGGGTGGCCCGCTAGATGGTGCTGCCTTAGGTCAAACGGATATCAACTGCATTGTTTTAAATATGTACCTCCATTTTTATTACATATTCGTCTAGTACGTAAATAAATATGAATGTTTTGTTTGGAACACTTTTTTCGCTTTGTGATAGATGGCGATAAAATAGTCGTAAACGTAGAATTACGTGGTATCGGGTAAAATTTGCCAGTGCGGACGGTATTTGCTTTGTGATACATTACTCGTGTTAAAATGGACCGTTTACCAATTGCAGAAAAGGTCGATATGGTATTTATGTTTGGGTATTGTGGTCAAAATGCCCAACGGGCCTGTCATATGTACGTTGATGGATGTTCTCGAAGTAATCATCCAAGTGTCCAGACCTTTCGTCGGATAGGTTTACGTTACGTAAAGAGCCAGCCATAATTGAAAAGTCAACCATGACCTGCAACAAATGATGATGCCCAAGTAAGTGTGTTAGCTGCAGTTGCGGCTAATCCGCACATCAGTAGCAGACAAACTGAGCGAGTATCGGGAATCAACATAAATTTCTATGCACCACGATTTGTATGGCGAAGACTTTGAATGTCGTGTACAGTTTTGCCACTGGGTACAAAATAAATTACGGGACGATAACAGCGATAACAGATTTTTCCACCCTCGCGTTCTGTTTAGTGACGAAGTGTCATTCACAAACAGAGGTAAAGTAAACCGGCATAATAAGCACTATTGGGCCCCGGAAAATCCACGATGGCTGCGACAAGCTGAACATCAGCGACCTTGGCGGGTTAATATATGGCGCGTCAATGTGGGGGGAAGGGTAATTGGCCCCTATCTTATCGATGACAGTGTAAATGGTGCAATATACGCTGATTTCTTACGTAACGTTCTACCGATTTTACTACAAGATGTTTCACTGCACGACAGAATGGCGATGTACTTTCAACATGATGGATGTCCGGCACATGGCTCGCGTGTAGTTGTAGCGGTCTTAAATGAAATATTTAATGACAGGTGAATTGGTCGTAGAAACTACATACCATGGCCCGCACGTTCACCGGATCTTAAATCCTGGGATTTCTTTTTGTGGTGGGGAAAACTGAAGGTTATTTGTTACGTGATTCATCGACAACGCCTGAAAACATGTGTCAGCCCATTATCAATGCATGTGGAAACATAGCTAAAAGCGAACTATTCGCTCTTGAGAAGAATTACGTTATGCGTATTGCCAAATGCATTGAAGTTGTAGGCCATCATTTTGAGCTTTTATTGAAGGTATGAGGTAATTATAGGTAATCACACAGTAACAGCAAGCGTTCTCATTTTTTATGATAATTTCACAAAATTATATGTATTACAATGGTACAACCGAAATAAAGTTTAATTGAAAAAAATCCTACTTGTTACTCAGCGTTCGTCCAAAATTGTGAGCAAGATGTGAACATTACACCTCCGTCTATCACAAAGCGACGAACGAGTTCCAAATAAAACATTTATATTTATTTACGAACTAGACGAATATGTAACAAAAAATGGAGGTGCCAATTTAAGAAAATGCGGGTGATATCCGTCTGACCTATGGTAGCACCATCTATCGGGCCAACCGTAGCTCCATGTTTTCCCCCTTCAAGATGGAAAAGTTTTGTTCTTTGTAGTTTCTCCGTTTGATACTTATTTCGTGATATATTTGGCCCGGTCACTATCAATGGACCGCACTATATATCCTTAAAATATTGTTTTTTCCGACCTATCCACAAAGGTAATTATATTTGGGATATCTGTAAGGTACATTAATACATATGCTCTCACTTTGTATTTATTATGTATTTTTTCCTGACGTGTCTACTACCAAGAGCATCTCCTCACTTTCGACATACTGGAACTAAAATTACGTCTAATCGAATCTAATGCAATCTTGGTGCGGTGTTGACACACTCTAATGATTATGGTACTGAGCAACCAATAGCCTCTCTGTCCGAGACACTGACACCCACTCAAAGAAACTGCTTCAGATTGTGAAAGAGGCATTGGCGATCTCCTACGTTGTTAAGTTTACATCTACATCTACATACATACTCCGCAATTCACCGTAAGTGCGTGGCGGAGAGTACACTGTACCACTACTAGGCATTTCCTTTCCTGGTCCACTCCGCCGGCCGCTGTGACCGAGGAGACAGGCGCTCCAGTCACGGTCTGCACGGCCACTACGGTCGGGGATTCAAATCCCCCCTCGGGCATGGACATTTGTGCCGTCCTAGTTCGTAAGTAGTTCATAAGTAATTTGTAAGTTTAGGGACTGATGACCCCGTAGTTAAGTCCCATAGACTATACAAACATTTGAACATTTTTGTTCCACTCCGAAATAGAACGAGGAAAAAAAGAATGCCTATATGCCTCCGTATGAGCGCTAATGTCTCTTATCTTTTCTTTGTGATCATTACGCGAAATGTAAGTAGGCGGCGGGACGATCGTACTACACTCAGCATCATATTGCGGCTCTCATAACAGACCACAAACCATTGACGGCAATCTTTCAGTTACACTTTCGTCTGCCAGAATGAACATCTCAAAGTTCTTACAATTACACCGTTAAATGCTAATCTACTTCACAACATGCCATGGCAGGTGCACTTTGTTGTATACTCTCAGGACCTGACCTGGGCTTTGACCAACGTGAAATCTCCTGTATTAACTTTGAAGTTGAATAACAAAATACCTGGGATGGTTTTCCCCTCACAACTACTCGCATTGGGCCAGACACCTGCCATTACCCAATCTTACAACGCGTCATATGTTCTTCATGGGTGACCCACATTATTTCCAAAATGTGTTGTTTCACAGCCTTGGGCTTTGTCCCATGTGTCACATTGTTTGTCTGCCATCGATGATGTTCTCCTGCTAATTGCTGAGGATGATATCTACCGAGTGGTTATCCTACCTACCTTATGCCTCCTGGTTCACGTTCTCCTCAATCGTGGGCACTGGGGTGCAGGCCAAATGAAATCCCTAGTGAGGAGACATGTCCACTGGCCAGGATTGAACAAAGATCTGATGGCTTTGTTAACAGCAGGCTGCTCCGCTTCGATCCTTTGACCCTTAACCCACTGAGACCGCATTCAACTTTGTTGGCCCGTTTGTGGGATCTTATTATCTTAGAAGCATATTGAAACTAACCCTATGTGGCCAGCTTGGCGTCAACCAACATGGCTGCCACGCTCAACACCTTCACATAAATTCTGGCCATCTAAAGCTTGACTTGTACCAACATGTTCAACGATGGACCCCAAATTAAAGCCAACGCCATCGAGTGGTTTTGCGATAATGGCATCCAACATCTAATTAGTCCAACTCTCCACCCATCCTCCAATGATGAACCTCAGTGAATGGTGGGAACTTTCAAATAACAAAAATTGAAAGCCATGGATATATCCACCACCACAGATGCTTTCACATTGTTTCTAAGGACGCGCAGACTTCCCCTATCGATGAACATAGCGTGACAGAATTCCTCATAGACGACAACCCTACGGTATCTTTTGGTCCCACAGCTCTTGGAACCCAAAACCCAGTGATCTGTTACACTGGGTGCTATCCTCCATGTTGTGCTGTGTGGACCCTTTCGTATGGAGCAAAGTCCTCATGCATGCCTCAGAGCTCTACTTCCACGTGGTCATTCATGGGCGATGTCTCTTCTTGGTAAACACTCCGAGGGTATTTGACGGCCGACATACCCACCAGCTCCATCCCCGTATACCAGCGTATCCTCCACCAGTAGCTCACCTGTACTTGGAGTAATCAACGTTAACAGTCCATCAACTGCAATGTCAGCTATTGCGGGATGGAGAACTCCTATCAGCAGTTGCCCTCTCAGGAGTGCTCACAATCGGCAACACTTCAACCGCTTGGGCTGGATCTGCGCTCCAGGGCAGCGTCGGCATTTACAGGGCAAATTGTCACCTACCCATCTACCCTCTCATCAATTACCTCTAGGTTACTAGGTCTGCAGCGGAGTGTGCGGTGATATGAAACATACCGGCCACATTAAAACTGTGTACTAGGAAGTGGGATTCGAACCTGAGACCTTGCCATCAGCAGGCAAGCGCTCTACCGACTGTGCTACCACGGCACGGTTCAAAGAACATCCTCAGAGCTCTACTTCCACCAGTACCTCGACCCCTCCTATCTAAACCTTACAAATGTTTATTGCTCTGCTCTCTCCTCTTTCTATTCAGTAAATTCTATCGTGTTTCCTCTAATTTTTAAGCAGGAAATCGTGGTTTCAGAGTACTGTAAACTTATTTTCTACATCGCATAAACGTGATAGATTGAACTGTGGTGTCGCACAAGTCCAAAGTGCGCGCCGCCTACTTTCGCCGCGCGCCGCCATGCACGCACGGCGCGGCGTTCTTACGACGACAGTCCACGAGCGCCCTCTGCTACAACTCCGCTCGTGGCCACCACTGAACGACATCGTTCACTTGGGACCGAGATAGTAACCAGTTAGGACCTTCGTAATCAGATAGGCACCAGTGAAGACTTGGCTATCAGTTAGGCACTAGGCAGGACTCTAGCTCAAGTATTTATCAACATTCTGCAGTACTATGTAAAAGTTAAGTATTGTATAAATTCTGTGCAATATATATTTCGTTCTAGTGTTTTTAGTTTCTGGCTGCTCCTCTCCGTTCCTGCACCAGCGTGCTATCTTTATTCCTGTGTCGGTCTCATTCCACTCGGCCACCGACACCTACGACGGAAACGAGACACAAAAGCGGCGACGAGGCTGGGACACAAAATGAACAAAATTTGCACTGAAAGTCATCGAAATATCTTTTAGACCTTTTGAATCTTTGGTAAATCAAAAACGTGTGCTATGTGAAAGACAGAATTTTGAAGTCGCAATTCATTTGCAGTAAATGTTCGTGCAAAAACTGTTTTACGATGCATGTTGAAAAACAGCACAAAAATATCTTGTCATTAAAAGTATTAAATAAAATCTAGTTACTTTTTAGTTACATCACTTTCCAGCATTGCTGATTCTTAAACGGGTTGGCGTGTAAAGCAAAGTTGCCCCTATTTCATTGTTTCTAAGCTAAGGTAACTCTTTCAGTTTGTCACAACCGCCATGTATCATGATTTTGAAACCGTCAGCTCTGTTTCGGATTATTTTCGTGGTCGATACGAAAACTGTTCGACGTGTGGTGTTACTGTTTAAAAAAAAAACGGTGTTTAGGACAACTAATGCAGGAAGGCGGAACTGACGAATTCTATCGAAACAGTCGTGTTTCATTTTGCTGAATCCAGGCCAGATACACATTTAACTAACTGGTATGTGAACTGTTTAAAGCGTGTTAAAAACTTATTGACAGACGTGAGTCGGCATCTTACGATTACTGAAATCAAGATTTTTATTCAAGTGACTGCTGTATTTCTAAATGAACGTACGCTTTTTAAACTTAAAGAACAAAAATAACAACGGTCATTATTTGCAGTAAAATATCCAGTTGAAATCTAGGTTTATCTGTCCATGTACGGTAATGACATTGAAAATACACCAAACCTAATTTTTTTTAATGTAAGAAACAGCATAATGCCTTAAATGAAAGATATCATATTAATAAGAGCACACAGGAAATTTAATGTTATGTTAAAGAGTTAGAATTTTTTCTCATGTCACACCTTTAGTTTCTTGCGTGCGAAAACTAAGTTACCTATGTCTATCATAATCTTGCATGCACACCCATCTAAATTAATACATTTATTAAAAGATATACAGATACATGCAAATTTAACGTAATGTTAACATTACCTAACGTAACAGGGTTTGGAGGCGATCTGATCGTTTTATAGTTTTCAAAATGAATGCCAAGATCGCGCATTAATAATTTATTCAATGACGATCGGTTTCGGTGAACTGTGTCTCAATCATCGGGCCACATATATATTTTACAAGATGGTCATCTTGTTAAAAACGTTGGGTATAAAATAGCAAGTGCAACATTGCACTTAGTCACTATATAAAAATTACACAAGTTAAAAACATGACAGCTTAAAAAATAATGTGCGGTCCTGGCACTTGATTTTGAAAGCTATTAACGTTAAGTGCCGTATTTGGCAAATATATTATGTGTACATCTATATTACGAAAATTCAAGCGGTAAATGTAATCGCACATTAATGACATCTCCAAAAGGTTCATTTTAGTAAAATACCCAACGGTGTGATAACCATTTACAGGATCTTCGCAATATACCAACTGAATATATCTTATGTGATAATATGCCTTTTCAATATCAAATGTATGTTATCATACACAAATCTTTCAAAATGAGGCACTAGGAACAGAGGAAAGCAAAATGTATTATTTGTAACTACTTTGATAAAAACCAGTATATCATACACAAAAACTCAGTCCTCAGCTAATGGGAAAGTAACAACGTCACATACTGCGAAAGCAGTGTGTTTGGTGCAGGAAATATAAAACTGTCAAGGCATTTGAATAAAAGTTTTATTTTTTCTCCTTGCCGTGGAGGTTCGAGTCCTCCCTGGGGCATGGGTGTGTGTCTTTGTCCTTAGGTTAGTTTACCTAGGTTTAAGTAGTTTGTAAGCAACGGACTGATGACAACGCAGTTTGGTCCGATAGATTTACAGACATTTGAATTTTTTTTTTTTTTTTTTTTTTTTTTTTTAATTTTTCTCGCATACGAGGGCTCGAACTTAAATATTGGCAACACTGCTGTGAGGTCTAACGTAACGGTGTCACTAAGTTTTCCAAACACTAACAACTGAGTTGGACCAAGATGGAATGTGCCAGAGGTCGTACAGCATCAATTCATGCAAAAGAAGCGGCAACACTTTCTGCGAAGCTCACCCATCATTTGATTTCGAACACGAAGTAACCACTTCGTGGCATTCGCTTAAGAACTGTTCCAGAGATTCGCACCATCAACAGAACAGGCCGTGCTGACGGTATACTACGCCTTCCACTTCGCCGACATCGGGTTCTGCACAATGCGAGTGATTACTTTGAAGGACAGTAACAGGTGGAAACATGTAACACTTTTGTATCGGTTGTGAATAAATAGTTGCCACTATTTAAGTTCCAACACTCGTAGTTCCTGTCCTCGCACTATGTGTTTCTATAGCAAGAGTACTTATAGAGTACACACTGATGATGGTACAAGAAAAAGCGTCCTACTATTGCAAGACACACAGTTCCATGGTTTCCAAACAGTAGGTTCGTTCGAAGAGCTGCTTTCTGGCTACCGTGCATTGCAGTACATAAGGTCGCGTTTGAAGATCGCCATAGCCCGAATCTGGCTACTTTAAGTGGGGCGTTAGCTGTTAGAAGAGCTACTAGCAAGCAAAGCCAAGCAGCCAAATGCTGGCCGAGGAAATTTTTCTGGCAGCCAGAATCGTGCATGCGCGTAGCTCTCTGATTTGTAGCGGGTGGAAGCTAAACGCGGCGGAACGTCCGAGCGGATCGTGGCACTATGCTACGATGCACGTGGCCGTTCCCCGTCGGGGGTTCGAATCCCCTCTCGGGCATGGATGTTTGTGCCGTCTTTAGAATAAGATACTTCATAGCCGGCCGCGGTGGCCGAGGAGACTAAGGCGCTCCAGTCACGGTCTTCACGGCCCCACGGTCGGGGGTTCGAATCCCCCCTCGGGCATGGATATTTGTGCCGTCCTAGTTTGTAAGTAGTTCATAAGTAGTTTGTAAGTTTAGGGACTGATGACCCCGTAGTTAAGTCCCATAGACTTTACAAACATTTGAACATTTTTGATACTTCATAAGTAGTTTGTAAGTTTAGGGACTGATGAACCCGAAGTTAAGTCCAATAAACTCTACAAACTTTTGAACATTTGAGTGGAAGGTATTTCAGAAGTGGGCACAGTTAGTAGTGTACTGTGTGTTTATTTTATAACTGTAAGGTCTTATTTATTCTTATTACATCACCTACAGTCGCAACTGAATTAAAAATTTACAAATTATTGTTGTTCCAGATGTCGAGCGATTCCAGTTTCGTCTCCAGTGACGTCGATTTCTACGCAATGTTATTGCCTCGAAATAAAAGAAAGAAATCAGTTTTTCTTAAATACATGTTACCACGATACCAAGATACGGAATTCGTTCAACTTTTTTAGAAATTGCATTTTAATCAAGTACTAGACATTCGGGAAGATATTCCTATTACAACTAACTCTTATTCTTTTTGTTGGCCTCGGTGAAGTAGTCGAGTGGTATAAGGCGCTTCGCTGAGGAAGCGCGCGGTTGCATGCCGTCGGAGGTTCAAATCCTCCCTGGGGCAAGGATGTGTGTGTTGTCTTTAGGTTAGTTTACCTTAGTTTAAGGTTGTTTGCTGGTCACGAAGCAGCGGGCTTTCGTGATACTGCAGACAGGTTCAACGTTTTTCAGTTCGTTGTGTTTGGAAAATTGAAAAGTTAATTAGTATCCTGAGTGTGAAGGTTGAAAAGTGGCAGTCTACAAAGGAGAGAGATGAGATCGTGTCTCATTTCCTCAATAAAGGAATGATAGATGCAATAGATGAGACCCATGTCAGAAAAGGCATGCTGCCGCCGGCCGCGGTGGCCGAGTGGTCTGCGTCGCACCAGTTCAAATGTTCAAATGATTGTAAATCTATCGGACCAAAGTGCGTGGTCATCAGTCCGTAGCTTACAAACTACTTAAACCTAGGTAAACTAACCTAAGGTCAACACACACACACCCATGCCCCAGGGAGGACTCGAACCTCCACGGAGAGCAACCGCGCGCTCCGCAGCGAGACGCTTTAGACCGCTCGGCTACTCCACCGCGGCGTCGCACCAGTCACATTCTGCACGGCCACAACGGTTGGAGATAGAATCCCACCTCGGGCATGGATGTTTGTGCCTTCCATATTATTAGCTAGTTAATAAGTAGTTTGTAAATTTAGGGACTGATGACCTCGTAGTTAAGTCCCATAAGCTCTTCGTATGTATCTCTCTCATCTGTATCTCTACACCGGAAATCCCTTAGGTTTATAAATATTTTGTCCTCTTACGTTACACTAGGGAAGGTGACAACAGACTAAATTATACTAAGTTGAGAGGCCAAACACCAAAAACGGACTCGTGACGTCATCGTAGACGCTAGAGCTCCTAGATACCCAGGCTGAATCGTCCGCCATGTTTTCCGCAACATGGTTGGAATTGCGCTGCACCAACAGCATGGTGGCGCACGTCCTGCCATCTTTCACAAACTATTTCGCGAAAACTAATTGGTAGAAAAAAATTAATTTTTTCGCTACTTAAATCTTTGTATGTTAGCATTGCTGTGAAATCGGCATAATTTCGTGAATACCCATAGTTAGTAAGATATTGGCTTTGAAATAAGAGATAGAGCTAGGTTAGGAAAAGTTTTCAGTAAAAAATAAGGGCTGATATGATATACCGTTTGCTGCGTGTTACACCATAGGTTGCTGCGGATGAAATTTTCCTGACGTATTGATATTTATTTTAAACTTAGCAGGAGATCTTTACCTTTCACTCAAATTGCTAAAATTTATTTTATGTAGCGAACTCATTTCCGATGTTGATAAGGCCAGCATGAAATATGGTGCATCTGATACACCGTTAGAGATATCAAAATGATATTTTGGCAAATGATAACATGCAAAGAGGGGTGAATTTTGCATTTTTGCCGTATGGTTACTACGCAAAACTTCATTAACTGTCGCGTTATTCAAGGAAATGTAGATTTTTTTAACGAAATAGAGTAAAGTTAGGATTTTATTAATCAGTGTACAGGTATTCCTTTATCAGTCACAAATGTTTATTTCTTTGCTTGTTCTATGTGTTTCAGACATACTACTCAAACAACTAATAGGAGTTACATTTCCTACAGTAATAGAACAAAACTTACAAAATCTAATGACAGATACCAAGAAACTCTTCACTACCTAATGAACTGAATTGTTCTCATTTCCTCCCATAATAAAGCACTCTGTATTGAGATATTTACAATTTCATTTTCATAGAACTGAAAAATTTAATATTATACAGAGACACAGCACTTTTGTAGTTTGCAACTATTGAATTTAATGGGTTATGAAGTCAGTACCAGTATATTCAAGTATGGACGTTAAGCAGTAACAACCTGTGCCTAATTATTAGTAGCTCTTAATACTGAAGACGAGATATTACCAGACGGGTGAGCGGAACCCAATGCGGCATGTTTAACTGACAGTATCTCAAGTTATACTTTTCTCACAGAGTTGCTTTTTGAGAGGATGAAAATTTCATGTATTTTGAACATTTCATTCGCTTAATGTGTTCACCTTACTGCAACAGAAAAAAAGTTCCTCGCATGTCGAAAATTCCGCGACGTCGTCAGAAAGTGGATATTCGGAAAATGTCACTATATCCTCTAGTAAACTATTACCGCAAATGAAACTAAAATGAAAATGTAGTGAAGTCCTTCACGAACACATTCATAAAAATTGCAGGCTCATACAGTGAGTAGTTTGCGAGTATGAGCGAGTTGAATAAAACGCGAGATGATGCGCGAGCTTCGTCCTGAACGTGGCTACTGCTACAGCTAGGGAAAAATGGCGGACAGTTTAGCTCGGGGAAAAATGGCGGACAGTTTAGCTCGGGTTTATAGGAGTCTTAGTTGACGCGTATAAGCAGCAGCGGCTTTTTGCTGGATCTCCAAGTAGCTTTCTCATAGCTGTTCGAAAGGGTCTAGTGTTTCGAAACATCATACAGTATGGTTTCATTTGCCTGAAACCATCAGCTGCTTCAGTTTTCAAATCTCTAGTGTAAAGTCTATTTTCATAAATATTGTTTATTGTATGAGTAGCGAGAAGAAGATGACTATGACACTTGACGATCGCCTATGTATCATAGCGAAATATAAATTGAAAACTAATACGTTCTGTCTGTTCTGTCTGCTCGAGAAATTAAAATATATGGGATTTAAATCTTCTAACTCACTACTTGTACTGATGGTTTTCGAAGTCACAATTTATATAACAGCAGTTTAGTATTGAAATGAATAATTTAAATGTAAACAACTGTACGAAAGTACGGTTAATATGTATCTAAAAATGCCAGTACAGTATTTTATCTGTAAATAAATGAAGTTGTTACATGCCACTGTAATGAAGAAGAAATCAAAAGGAAAAAGGAATTTTCAAGTGTGTCTGGTCTTATCAATTATTGATACTATTGTAATACCGACTACAGAACTTCTCGATTAATTTTAGAGAAATTCTAGAAATATTAAGTGTTTAAGTTTTCTGAATGTGCTGCTATTCATAGTTTTTTTTTTTTTTTTTTTTTTTTTTTTTTTTTTTTTTTTTTTTGTTATAATGTGATGAAGCCATTTCAGCGAAGTAGGCATCATGAGACAGTCTAAGAAATATACAAAAAATGTATATGAAATTCATCATTTTGTTTTATGTATATATACTTTTAATGTAAAGCCTGCTGTTCTTCTGATACAACATTTTTTTTCCTTTACTTATGTCCATCCTTGGCAAATGTTATGCTGCCTTATAACAATACGATGAGCTTTGGTGTCACGCTCGTCTTATGTAATATAAATATCGTAAGATTAAATTGTGAATTTTTTTAGCTTGCCGTTTTGAAAGTTGGAAAGTTTTGAAAGTTATTATATGGTTAGTTGTAGCTATTTTATTTTATTTATTATAAGTGGCATTCAGTATCATGTGCACTATATTTACAAAATCCAAATTAAAATGTTTGCATTATACATTACTATAAAATTCACAATTGACAATTCTACATTTACAATAATAATAATAATAATAATAATAATAATAATAATAAAATAATAAAAATAAAAAAAAATCAAATAGTCGGTAATCACATGACCCGAGGTGAATAAGCAATGTTGCAATCACTTCCAACTGTTATGTCTGCATCTTTCAGAAATTTCGCTACTATGCAATAATTTCCCTCTTGATACTTAAATGATATAGATGTAACACTCGCAGGTAGCGGAACTCCCAGCGCCGTCAGTTTTTTATAGAAGTCTACTCGCTCTTGTTCAAATTTCTTGCACGATAATATTATATGATTTAAATGTGCCTCCTCACTCTGTTACGCAAGTAAAAAATGTCTGAAAGCAATTGTCGTCTAAGGTTTAGTGACAATTCTCCGGCTTCAACTAACAGAGCATTAGTGGGTGTCGAATTCATCGCACCAAAAATTATTCGCATCACTCTAAATTGTATAATATCTAGTTTTGCGTAAAGCCGTTACTGAGGCGTTTACAAAAATCACACTTGCATAGTCCAACACTGACCGTATTATTGCCCTATACAAAGTAACACCGACAGGTCTGCTCTCCACCGTACCTTAGCAACTGCCCGAAGCACATTCAAATTATTCCTAACCTTTCCTATTATGTAGTCAATATGCCGCTTCCAAGATCAGTTGCAATCAAAGTAAACCCCTAGAAACTTTGCATGGATTGTATGGGGAAAACATATGGCCCTAATTCAAGTTGTACCTGATCATAGCATTTCCTCCTCCTTTCGAAGATCACTACCTCAGACTTTTCTTCCGATAGCAACAAGCCTTTCTCCATTTCCAGGTTGCTAATTCTTTTGCTGCATCATTCAGCCACAGTTGTGCTACCCAATAGCTTGTTGATTGTGTATAAAGACATATGTCATCAGCATACTGCAGTTGTTGCTAGATGTTTTTTTTTTTTTTTTTTTTTTTTTTTTAATATTTGTGATCTATGTGTGGTTATGTGTATTTGATATCTGTGATAAGCAATAATGTTATAACAAGGAGAGTTGCCACAGAAGCGAAGCCATTGTCGCCATATTGCGGAGCCAATAACATATGTGTTAACGAGTGTGTTACCTGCATACGGATTTGAAAGTGGTACTTTATCTAAAATGAAAATAAACGTTTTGTACATTACCTACGGATGTGGAGTCAGAACAAAAACGTCCTCTGCTATTTTTCACAGAAATATTTTGTTGCTAAATTAATACTACGATTTTGTTCAGTGTTTTCCTTCAATAACTTATAATTTTCATTTGTACGAGGTACAGTTTCCCTTGAAATTTCAAAGACGTCGTGGTAAAGAATTTTAGTATAAATATTTAATGACGTGGAACCTTCAGAAAGAATTTTCGTATGTATTAGACATATTAACTGCCTTTTCAGTATTGAACTTACTTGGTTTTTTCATTATTAGAAAAATCTGGTTCTCCATTTCTTGTAAACTACTGCAACTAGCAATTTTAGTTTTTGTAAAGCATTTTGGTATTAACCCAATGTGTAAGTTATACTTACCGCATGAGATTCTGCGTTAATAAATCAGTAGTTCTGCTATCCGAAAGGACAATACTGAGACACCGAAGTACACTATATCAAATATGTACACCGAAGTGGCATTCATTTAAATTGTATGAAAGTTAACAAAGCAAGAATCTCATACTTCCTTGGCTCCGCAAGATGACGGACTGGCTTCATTCCACAGCTAAGCTTTGCGTAGTTGGGCCAGCTCCCGTACAGTAATCTTAACGTCCTTAGAGGCAAGCGTAATTTTTTGACAGTCATTCAAAGGTGGTATATTGTTATAATTACTGTGGTATATTTAGTTAAATGGAGGTGGTGGTATCTGAGTACAGGATTGGTTCAAGCCTGAAGGCCATGATTTTTTGCCCAAAACAAAGATTTCTCGCTTAAACTCTGTTTGAATATTGCCTCCTCTGCGTAATGTCACTAAATTGACAGTCACATCGGAGTATTAACTTAGATATGAAGGAGATTTTAACGACTACATCTACTATATACACGCACTACGACAAATGTTTTGGGCACAAACAAATGCCGAAGTGCTCAGTTTGCTGGCTTCACTTTTTCAGTGCTAGGGCATCTCTATTCTTTCAGTTACTATTGAAAAATTTATTAATGATCTTTGTGATCAATGTGTTCAAGTTTAACCTCTTTGGATATGTTTGTAAGATATGTCAGTGGTCTCTTGGTGGTAGCCAACTCGTTGGTGACAACCATAGAGTGGAAATATCTCTTGAATCAGCATTAAGATGAGCAGAATAGATTTTGTGTTCTCAACATATATTGCTGTTGTGTTCACGTGATTTCGGGACGACGAACGTTTGTTTGTAATGGGGGTGACCTAAAAATTGACTGTCCGATAACAGTGATTTCTGTAAATACTACTTTTCGGTAGCTGTGACACTTAGTTGTGATTTGTTAAGGTTTAAAACAGAATTTTGCGAATTCACTACTTATCCTTTCAAAACTTTACCAATTACGATTTCTCCCTTTTCTGCGAATTTTATGATGAATCACCAGATATTCTAATTTAAGGTGACGGTTAAATTTTACGACGCTTCTCGCCGGGTTCCAGTGGTTATGTTGGCACCAATGGTTAATGGCAGCAACGCATATGACAATAAGTGTTTTGTCTTGACAATTTCTATTAAAACTAATATTACTTTTTTCTTAACGGATAAGGGTGCATACAAGAACCAGTCAACCATAGAACTGGTACAGTATTAATTTTGCTGAGAATGAAACGAGCAGCATTAACATTTACGGAAATATTTTCGCGATTCTACAGTTCATTGTTCTTCTGTTGCCAACATAAGCACTGGAGCCCGGCGAGAAGCGTCGTAAAGTTTTACCCGGGCTCTGTACTGTGATGCAGTTGATTTTGTGCTTTTGTTTTTTCCTAATTTTCAGTTTATGACTGTAATTTGTTTCCATTGTGATATGTAAAATCTACCATAATGAATTTTTTTTTTTTTTTTTTTTTTTTTTTTTTTTTTTTTTTTTTTTTTTTTTCAGTGAGTGTTTTTCCAGAATTCATTTCGGTTGTCATATATCTAATAATGAAATCGTACTGAAATAAACAAATTTGAGATTTGGTTTATATGTTTGAATATTGGTCAATGATTTCGCTAGAAAATTCATATTTTCTCAAATCTGACACCATTCTCAACACATTTATTTTTATTTATTTATTTTATTTTTTTTTTTTATTTTTTTGTGGAATGTAGTTATACTCCACTTCCATTGTTCGGTACAGGGCTGAGCATATTGACGTGACGTAACGTAGAAGTTAACATAACGGCCACTGTGAATTATAGAAGACACAGGTTTACTATCAAATCATTTTATAACACTCTGGAATTTTTGTTGTGTTCCACTATATGAGGTCGATACGTGATAACTCATTTGAGAATAGCTGAAGACAACGAATTTGGATATCGAATCAACTATGTTGCCCGAGACTGATGTATATCATAGCCTACGTTCACGACATAGTCGGACTCACTTTACCAAATGTGTAACAATACTCAGTTCATAAACTGAAATTTTCTTTAGTATTGCCATTCACAGCTAAATTTTGAACTCAATGATTCCTTTATAGCACTTTTTCATTTGCATATTAGAAGACTTAAAATACATAATGTCTTATCACTAACGATAGAAAACTGCAAAATATGGTTTGGCTGTGACAAGAGAACAGACTTTTCATCCATTCAAATAGCTTAATGACTTTAACGATATACTGTTCAAATTTTTAATCTGCACCTGGCATAATTCTGGATGGAGTTACCACCCGTCAGCTTTGAACAATAACGAGATTATCCAGACGGACTATATGCGTGATTATCACATTTATACCAAAGAGGTTTATTTATGCTATTCGGAACAACTGACGATAGAAAAAAACAAAGATATATATACCTCATAACAAATAACCTTATTTTATACGCTAATATTACATACGTGATAGATACAGTGAATTAATTGCATATGTTTATACAATGAAATTGCAAAAAGGAAATATCTTGGGGAAAGATGACTGTAACGGGTACACCGCGAGAAAATCGTGGTTTTGTGTAGGAAGATACATAATGAAAAGAGCACAAAACAAAAACACGCACAGATTTAAACACGTGAAAAGTTATGGAAAATTAACAAAATGACACTAACGGGACTAGCGCGGGAACATGGGGGTTTTGGGCGGGGACATTCGAATCGGTCAAAACATAACATAAAAAAACTGAAAACAAGGGAATATAAATAATAAACACACTATTAAGAAAAAAGCTAACTTAGCAATAATGTAAAAAGCGATTAAAATTGTACCGCAAATTTAAATTGACCAATATAACTCAATAACAGGCAACGAACCCACCACGAAAACGTAAAGAGAAAAGCCAACTAAAATGGTACCGGACATTCAAATAGACCAATATAGCTGATTTAAAAACTAGGATACAACTACAGAAAAAGGAAGAAAAAAGACAACTAAAATAGTATCGTACACGCCAATTGGCGTATACAGCTCAATTACATACGAGTATACCTGTTGTAGTATAGTAAAAAGCCAACAAAAATGTTATCGGATACTAGAATTGACCTATACAGCTCAATTAAAGACAAGGATACGAGTACCGGAAAGTAAAGAGAATAGCAACTAAAACGGTATCGAACGCTCGAATTTAACAATGCAGCTGAATTAAAGACAAGGGTACCACCACAGAAAAGTAAAGAAAAGAGCCAACTAAAATGGTATCGGACACTCGAATTGAGCTATATAGCTCAAAAACAGGCGAGGATACCAGCTCTAGCTATTTATGTGGCGTCGCAAGTTTGAACGCGCGCGCGCCACAGACATCGCCGACGGAGTCGTCATATATAGGCGCCACATGAAAGACAAGGGAGCAGGTGCGCCCTCTAGAGGAGGTGGAGGAACGTTGGACAGTGCCGCGGAGTAGTTCACCTCTGGCAGGAGACTCCGACTGGTGACTTGTGTCAGTGCGCCTGTGATGGGAACTGATCCTAGAATTGTATTACGTTAGGTTAAAGTGGCTCCTGCCGCCGCCGACAGTGTAAATACCAAGTTAAGTGTTTATCCAATAAATTATCATCTATTATAAATGCTCTTGAGGTTGCAGAGTTCCATCGGCGCTACTCCCACGTCCTCGGCCCCAGTCAGTTGCTTCGACGCGGTGCCACACTGCAGACAGCTAACGAAGATACGAGCTTATGGAATAGGTTCACAGATTTGTGACTGGCTGAAAGACTTCCTAAGTAATTGAACGCAGTACGTTGTTCTCGACGGCGAGTGTTCATCAGAGACGAGTGTATCGTCAGGCGTGCCCCAGGGGGTGTGATAGGACTGCTATTATTTTCGATCTATATAAATGATCTGATGGACAGAGTAAGCTGTAATTTGCGGCTGTTTGCTGATGATGCTGTGGTGTATGGGTGGGTGTCGTCTGCAACTGACTGTAATAGCATACAGGATGATTTAGAAAAAATTTCTAGTTGATGCGAAGTTTGGCAGCTAGCTCTCAATTTAGAAAAATGTAAGGTGATGCGCTTGAGTAGAAAAAACAATCCCATAATGTTCGAATACAGCATTAGTAGTGAGCTCCTTGATGCTGTCGCGTGGTTCAAATATCTAGGCGTAACATTGCAGAGCGATATGAAATGGAACGAACATGTAAGGACAGTTGTGAGTAAGGCGGACAGCCGACTTAGGTTTATTGTGAGAATTTTGGGAAGATGTACTTCACCTGTAAAGGAGACCGCGTATAAAACGCTTGTACGACCACGTCTTGAGTATTGCTCAAGTGTTTGGGACACGCAGCAGATCAGTTTAAAGGAAGACATAGAGGCGGTTCAGAGGCGAGCAGCTAGATTTGTTACCAGTAGGTTCGACCAATGCGCGAGTGTCACGGAAATGCTCCGGCAACTCATTTGGGGATCGCTGGAAGAAAGACGACGTTCTTTTCGTGAATTTCTGTTGAGTAAATTTAGAGGGCCGGAATTTGAAGCTGAGTGTAGTACGATCTTGCTGCCGCCTACTTACTTTTCGCGTAAAGATCACAAAGACAACATAAGAGAAATTGGGGCTCGTAGGGAGGCATATAGGCGTTCTTTTTTTCCTCGTTCAAGTTGGGAGTGGAATAGGAAAGGAAATGCCTAGTAGTGGTACAATGTACCCTCCGCCACGCACCTTACGGTGAATTGCGGAGTGTGTATGTAGATGTAGATGTAGAGCGAGTGCGTAACTGCAGATGGCAACGCGGAGAAACAACAGTTGGGCGACGAGGGTATTTTTTTTTTCTCTGCACCTTGTGACTTTGAACTTTTGACTTTGAACTTGTGAGGCCTCAGTTTGTTAGTGTGTTTGGTACTTTCTGTTTCAGACGGCGGCTTCGATAGTTTCACACTTGTTAGCACAAGTTCTGCAGTCTACCATAATGGATGCATTTTCAGCCGCGGCTTCTAACCCCCAGGACAGGTCTTTACTCTGTTGTTCAGTTGCAGACCAATCAAATTCAACAGCTGCTACAAGCAGTGACATTACTCACGCCGCAGCAGCAGCAACAGCGGCAGCAGCAGACGGTGGTAGAACAGTCGGCAACGGCGGCAGCCATCCCTTCGTTCCGCCCGTTCAACAAACAGCAAGAGGACTGGCAGGACTATCTGGCGCAGTTCGAACAACACCCAACTGCTCATCAAGTAGCAAGTCAGAGCGTCAAACCTTGCTTTTTATCGGTAGTCGGTACAGAAGTTTTCCGATTGATTCAGAAACTTTCTCCGGATTCACGGCCTGATAAAGTGGAGTATAGGAAGATTACAAGCAAATTTTAGTTGCGGCTGCAAGGTGTTCTTTCGTCTGAAAAGTTACCAGGACAGTCGAATAAAGAATGGCTTGCGGACCTAAGGGGTCTTACTAGGCAATGTAAATTTTGTGTTCATGCCCTCGGGCTTGGATATTTGTGCCGTCCTAGTTCGTAAGTAGTTCATAAGTAGTTTGTAAGTTTAGGGACTGATGACCCTGTAGTTAAGTTCCATAGACTATACAAACATTTGTACCTTTTTTTGTGTGTGTGTTCATGTGTGAAGTCGTACACTGACATGTTGGAGGACAGTACTACGCAGAACATTCAGGATTCTAGAATTCGTGCGGCTATTTTGAGACAGCCGGATCCTTCATTTGACACTGTGTTACAATTAATTGAGGCTCAAGATACTTATGATGTGGTTGTGTGTGAAATGTCACGTCCTAGTATCAATGTGGTGAAGTGTAATTCCGGCCTCACCGGGCCGCGTGTTTCCAGTGATAAACAGGCGCCTGTTGACGACCGGCGCGAGGGAATACAAACAAGGTTCCTCGTTCCCGGCTACAACGCGCCGACAAATTTTAAAGTGTTAAATCTTGCCCAGTTGTGCAAAATGACTGTTGTGAGGATTCACATGTAAAGATAATGTGCTTGCAGTCTGTGCCTACTACTGACGCTATTGCTATTGCTTCTGCTACTGATACAAATGCTGCTACCGCTCCAACGACTGCTACTACTGACGCTATTGCTATTACTCCTGCTCCTGTGCATTTTTTTGTGTGCAGGCATGCATTGTCTGACAGACAAGGGGGTACTTTTGTTACATACCGACAGTGACCAGACTAGAGTGCTTGTTCCCCGGTCCCTCCAACAGGAAGTGCTTCAGTTGTTACATCAGGGACACTGGGGTATTGTCCGGACTAAGCAGTTACCCCGACGTCACTGCACGTGGCCAGGAATGGACTCGCAAATTGAGAATATGACGTCACGCTACACCGCGGGCGCGGAGCATCTAACGCCCCCCCCCCCCTCCCCCCCACATTTCTCGCATGGCCACGCCCCAGCAGTCCCTGCCAGCGACTACATTTGGATTATGATGGACCCTTTTGGGATACCCGATGGTTGGTGGTAGTTGATGCCTTTAGTAGATTCCCGTTTGTCGTCCCCTAATGTTTGTTTTTATAGTCTATGGGACTTAACTACGGGGTCATCAGTCCATAAACTTACAAACTACTTATGAACTACTTACGAACTAGGACGGCACAAATATCCATGCCCGAGGGGGGATTCGAACCCCCGACCGTAGTGGCCGTGCAGACCGTGACTGGAGCGCCTTAGTACCCTCGGCCACCTCGGCCGGCTGTCGTTCCCATGACATCGACAACGGCAGCCAGTACTATCAGTGCCTTGACTGCCATCTTTTGCATAGAAGTGTTACCAGAAACTCCTGACTCAGACAATTCGTGTCACGTGAATTCAGAAAGTTTTGCCAGGTGAACGGTGTTTGAACATGTCAACACCGCGCTGTTTCACCCTCAGTCTAATGGAGTGGCAGAACGGTTTGTACGATCCTTTAAGTCACACATGGACAAGCTGCGCGGAACTCATTCCAGGGAACAAGCGTTGCAATTATTCCTTTCTACGCACCGCACGATGCCACGTGACGGACCTTTGCCGGCCGAACTCCTGCACGGCTGCCCACATCGGACACTTCTTCATTTGCTGCAAGCTCCCACACACAGTACAACTCATTATGGCGCACTGCGCTTTCAGGTGGGCGATCCCGTACTCCTTCGCACATTCCGGGGACGTCAACGCTGGGAAACCGGTATCGTTCAGTGCGTGCTGGGGCGCAACATGTTTTTGATCTTGTCCTCTTCCACAGGGTTGCGGTGCCGCCGCCATGCTAATCAGCGTCGGATGCGTGACCCTGCCGCTCAGCTTTTGCTTTCAGATCGATCACGCAGCCGGGGTCCGCAGCCGCGTCCCGAGCACCGCCGCAGGCAGAGGTGGTCCCGCTGGATGTCGACGCATCCCCGCTGCCGTCGTCGCTGCTCGTACCGCCATCCCTGCCGGCCGCAGACGCCGACTCGGCGCCCTGCCTCCCTCTCCGGAGCGGGTCCCTCTGCTGCAGTGCCAGCATCTGTCGCCCTGGACGTCGGCGTGCGCCCTTCCCTTGGTTTCCCGAGATTTTCCTTTGGAGCGCAGGGTGAATACCGGGGTGCGGACGGGAGCCTGTCACCGGCTGCAGGCTCGACTCCCGCCCCCTCAATAACGTGGTCGTTCAGACCTCCCCTCCGCCGCCGTCGCAGACAACAGCCCTACACGACGACGGCGTGAAATTTGGGGGGGGGGGGGGGAGGAAGATTGTGGCGTCGCTAGTTTGAACGAGCGCGCCACAGATATATAGAGGCGCCGCATGATAGACAAGTGGAGCAGGTGCGCCTTCTAGAGTAATTGGAGAAACGTTGGACATTGCTGCGTAGTTCACTTCTGGCAGGAGACTCTGACTAGTGACTTGTGTTAGTGCGCCTGTATTGGGGACTGATCCTAGGATCCTAGAATTGTATTACGTTAGGTTAAAGTGGCACCTGCCGCCGAGGACAGTGTTAATGCCAAGTTGCGTGTTTGTCCAATAAATTATCACCTATTATAAATGCTCTGCAGGTAGCAGAGTTTCAATCGGCCCTACTCCCACGTCCTCGGTCCCAGTCAGTTGCTCCGTTACGAGAGCGAGTCCGTCTGCAGATGGCAACGCGGAGGAACACAACAGAAACCAGCACCTAACGTTTTTACTTCCGGTCTAACGTTTTTCCCCGCGTCATTTGACGTAATTTTAGACATTACGAGCAACAGTTTTCTAATGTAAAGCTGAATCGCGCTAGAATTTAGGTGTCATTGGTACTGTTTCCATTTATAGCAATTTTAGCTATATCTCTAATCAGCTATATCTCTAATCAGATGCCGTGTGTCATTTCTGACGACTCTTCACTAACAGTTAGTAGAAAGGTGACGGTTATATTAAAATGAAAAGAAAAAATGAAGAAAATATGCCACTAGGAATCGAACCCGTGAACTCCCGTACGTGAACACAATTCCTTACCACAAGACCACTACCTTTCCAATCCTCACAATTCCAAGATAGCAGATACTCTTCCGTCAAGCGAAAATGTGTTCGTGAACGGAATTAATATTTACAAATGTTTGAATTTTTCCTTCCAGTACAAGCTAAATACTATGTAAATACAAAATTTGAAGTTTGTGTGTGTACTAGATATACCTTAGAATTTTGATGATCTACTTCGCACCTTAAATACATGGTCTTATTTAAAAGTTAATGGTTGTACTCAGTTTGATTTTTGCGATTGTAAATGTTTCATGTTTGTAGGCAACTTGATGAAAGAGCTTATATTTTGTGAACTGTGTAAATTGAGAAGTGGGGGTAGCCAGTTGAGAAGGCCTACCGTTTTAGTTATTTCCTTAATAAGAGCAAAATTTCAGTTTGTGTCGTTTAAATCAAACTGTATTCATTCTGCATTTGTTTCACAGATAGCACCTTAAAATGCTCATGAATTGTTGAATATGGTTCTGTCATATTTCAAGAAGAAGAATGTGCCTATTTGTGATGAATTCTGCGGCATGACACGTCACTGTTGGAACATTTCCATGGAGGTGGCATAAAATTTGTTTATCCATTTTAGTAAAATATTCATTACAGTGTGCTTGTCTCCCAAACCATAACAACTATTGCCACGTAGTCTCGCTCCTGTTACTATAGTATTCATCAAATTAAGGTCGCCACTCTTCTGCAGATAACAGCTCAGATCGGCGTTGGTTACATTATACTGAAAATATTATTCAGTGTCGAATTTCGACTAAACCTTTGGAATCAGCTATGTCGTTATAGAAAACGTAGTAGTCGGGGTATGCCACATTAGTAACTTGGCACTAATCCATACTAAAACATTCGCTTGTTAGAAGCCACAAATATACACTGCTTCCCGTTAATAATCACAGTTTAAGGCTGTACGTTACTCGCCCTAGTTATTCTCGAAATTGTAAGCAATTTAACAGTTATTTTATACTTTCATTATTAGGTATTACCTGAAACCAACACATGGCTGACGTCTAAGAACGTTTCAGATACGTCGTCTAAACTGTTTGTTTCTGTAAAAGTACGGTCCTGTGTTGTCCTTATTATCCAAAATGCCCTCTGTCAATCAGAGACTAGGATAGCCTGCCTTGCCCCGCTTCTTTCAACCAAAATAATTTGACTGCACGATTTCCCACTAAGTGTCAACGTCACCAAAAGTTCCTTCAGTCCTAACGAGTATCCCATACTACCTAGTGCATCCCAATGTTGGGTAAAAATTTATTTAGATGAAGTAACTTTACACTGCCTATGTCGTTTGAGATAAAAGTATTTGTAAGTTGTTTCGTTATGTCTCATGTGATAACAGATTTGACTGCAAGATAACCTGTAATCTGAGCAACTATTCCTCCTCGGCAAATCAGATACTTAATATACAGGCTCGCACTGGTTTCTACGAAAGATACCAAATCTACTTCTGGGAAACAGCTGCACAAGTGACGTGGCTGTGTTTATTAGTGCGTGAGACACTCGTCAACGGAAATCCATTCTGTGAAACTGAAATTCGTCTGATTTCGATGATTCCTTCAGGGTGTTCCATTTTGGGTCACACTATATATATAGTATGAGTCAGGAGTAATTAAAGAAATGGTAAAGCCTTTGAGCGGAGATACTACCGGTGATTGAAAAAAAATGAATGGGATAGATGGAATTAATAAAAAATTCTATTAAATGTATGGCTTCTTCTTAACCGTTTCCAGATACACTAATGAAAAGTGTAGCGCCGTATTTACTAATAGTGTCAGTACGCAGTTCAAGTGCGCATGGTGCAGATGTTTTCCTCAACTCTTAGCAGTTCTGTTCCACGGGCTGCGTGAGCGGTGCGTTTCCCCACGTAAAAGATGTCTCTGAAAGTCCCCTACAACAAACCTGGGATACTCTGTCAATCACATTTGAATGCCTGTCAGAGGGTTCATCGAACCACCTTTATACTATTCATCTACCATTCCATTCTCGAATAGCGCGCGGGAAGAAAGAAGATCTGAAAATCTCCGTTCGAGGTCTGATTTATCGTGTTTCATTCTGATGATCATTTCTACCTATGTAGGTGGCAGTCAACATATATTCTCGTTTTCGGAGGAGAATGTTGGGGATTGGAGTTTCGTAAGTAGCCTACGCCGCAGCGATAAGCGCCGTTGTTGTAATGATTCCCATCCCAGATCCTGTATCATTTCCGTGACACTGTCTCTCCTGTATCGTAACAATAACAAACGGGCGGCCCTTATTTCGACTCTTTAGATGGCTTCCGTCAAATCCACTTGATAAGGATCTCACAGTGGGCAGCAATAGACCAACTCCAAACGAGGACGGACAAGCGTAGTGTGTGCAGTTGCATCTCATACGTGCTCTGCCAATAAAATGCAGTCTCTGGTTCGCCTTTCCTACGACATTATCCATGCCTTCTTTCCAGTTTAAGTCTGAAGTAATAGTAATTCTAGGTATTTTGTGGAGTTTACGGCCTTCACGTTTGACTCATTTATCTAGTAACTGAAGTTTAAGGAATTTATTTTCGTACTCATGTGGACGACTTCACACTTCTCATTATTTAGAGTCAATTGCCAATTTTTACACCACACAGGTATCTTATTTAGATCATCTTGCGGTTGGCTTTGATCTTCAGATGACTTTAATCGACGGTAAATGACGATTTCATCTGCAAACAACCTAAGAGAGCTGCTCAGATTTTCCCCCAAATCATTTATGTAGATAAGGAACAGCAGAGGACCAATAACACTACCCTGTGGAACGCCGGATATCACTTACGTTTTAGCCTTTCCCTTACCACCGATTACTACAAACTGCGTGCTCTCTGACAGGAAACCCCCTATCCAGTCATATATCTTGGGGTGATATTCAATAACCACGCATTTTGATTAAAAGCTGTTTCTGAGGTACGGTGTCAAAAGCCTTCTGGAAATATAGAAACAATTTGAGATCCCCTGTCAATAGCACTCATCACTTTCTGTGAGTAAAGAGCTAGTTGTGTTTCACATTAACGATATTTTTAAATTCGTTTCGGCGTTGGGTCAGTCTGTTTGAGATAATTCATAACATTTGAATACAGGGCATATTCCAAAACTCCGCTTCAGTGATGAAGCTTAGAACACTCTTCAAGGAGTGGAACGCAGCCCAAATACTAGATCTAAAAATCTGCTGCCCAAATTGGTATTCCAAAATCACGTGTAGTATGCACACTAGCCGAATAAGGTCTGTACTTATTTCATCGGAAGAATGTACAACATATGCGTGAAAGAGATGCTGGGGCCCGGCAAGAATTCTGCCAATGAATAATTGCCAATGATCGATTGATTTCATGAATCGGATTACTAATCACGTAATCAGTAACACGAACAACTCGCTTTTATGTGCAGATGTAACGTCTCCGCTAGTTTGGAAACGAATTTTCAATGACGTTTCTCAATCAATCTGGGGTGCAATATTCTCGATCACTCACTCATCGTTCCGGTTGATTTAGACAACCATCTGAATGGGACAAGGTCTCCTGATAATCTTCAAATTGTTTTACCAAAATACGTGGAAGTCATCCCTTTGGCAACACGCGCTAAAATGCATTTTCGGCATGACACAAATCCTACAGATTCCTTCGGCCAAGACTCAGTATCTGGGCATCGAGACCACACGATCTTACTTCCACTGGGTTACTGGGGGTGGCTGAAGAGCTAAATGTACAACCGCCGAGTAGACACAAAACAGGAACATCCGGTCATATTTTACATGTTCTCGATCAAGTATAGGAATGCAGAAATGAGCTCCGATCACCAACTCCACACTTCTTTGCAAGAGCAGAAAAATCATTGAAGTTGACGGTGTACTGTTTAAGCCCCTTCTGCGAGGAAACTTAAACAGTTAAAGAAACCATAACATAATGGTATCTTAATTTACTATCACTTGTATCTTTCCCGTTTCTGGTAGTTTTCGTTGGTTCTCCCGGAAAAGGTTATGAGAAGGGCATATTTCTTTTCGGAAATGAAACAGCCGTTCTCTTGCTGTAATCTTTTCATTTTTTCTATAGGCGGTTCATCCTTTATTTTATGGATACACCTGGGATTTTGCATGTCTTACGGTCTCGCGATTTTCATGGTGCCTGTCCCATGTGGTCACTGGCTGAATATCTAAAGCTTCGCCGCAGTTTTCTTCCTTCACTTTATCATTACTATTCCAATGTTCAGTAGCATGTGTTTTTTTAGATTTTTTTATTGTTGAGACTCCCCGGCAGTATCATCCCTTACAGCTTTCCTCCTGACTCACCCTGTATATTTGGTGTGCCATCAAATTTAAAAACACACACTGTAACATACTTGGTCATAGTTCATTGTGTCTTGATGTTCTCGTAGATCGTTGCTATCGGTAGCGGCTGCCTGAAATTTCATGGAGCGAACAACACTTAATTGCATGGAGCGAACTCATTTTATTTATATCTTCCAAACAATCTCACTGAAAATTAGATATTGTTAATTGTTAATTTAGTTCATGACATTAATTATAATGGAAAAGTAAATAAATACATACATCTGGCTGTAGTAAAATGTAGCGTAAATAATAATGATTAAATTGATATACAAATCTTATCAACAATACTTTCGTAAATAATGGTAATTATACAGAAACTAAAGAGGGCAAAACTTTCCAATAATAATACCTACTTTAATATTATGAGAAAGAATTAACTTAGTTTTATGAGTAATACTAATTAGCATATTATCTGAACTGTAACAGTATACCTCTGGGACGAACTAATCAATATTTAGTAATTAAGGAAACTTCTATGACTTCAAACAATGGGAAACGACTTCAGCTAGTTACATTATAAAAAGGAATAAGGGTTTGGAAAAGAAAAATGATAATAGACTAATTACCTTAATACTTATTATTATACAACAATTGTAACAGGAGGCAGATGGGATGCTTCATTACAACACCCACACAATCACACACCCACACATACACAATCCACACACAAACACACATACACACCCACCCACACACACACACACACATATATATATATATATATATATATATATATATATATATATATATATATATATATATATATATATACTGCTGGTAAACAAAAAAGCATATCAGTTCAAAATAAGTATACTGATTTGTCTAGTGAAATATTTATAAACTTAATTACAGAAAAAACTTTGAAAAGTGCAATTGTAAAAAAACTGAAGAATGTGTCAGTCTATATGTAAAAATGAATTTGGTAAAATTGTATTTAATACATTTAGACACCATATTTTCATGAACTGAATGTTCACAATGGAATTTTCCACAGGGATGTATGTGATCAGCGACAGTTTCTGTACTCTGCAGTCCTAAAATAGGGATTATCAGATGACCCATAGCAATTAAAGCTAAAACGCCTATCTGGATTACATACTAGTCGACCCAGCAATGCTTCACAATTGCTAATATGTATCTACTCTTGCTTTGAACGTCAGATGTACAAAATTTTATCACAATCGTACCCATCATATTAATATCCCAAAGAAAAGAGCTCTTTCAGTTTTCCACAAATTTTCCTACTTTTTGGTCAACTATTCCAAACTTTTAGGTCACTCAGACATTCCTCTCGCTTTGATCGTCGAATGTGAAAAGTTTTATCGCAATCACATGAATGGCATTGATACTTCATAGAAAAATCTCTTTCTATTTTTTTCTGAATTTTACAATTTTCCGGAAAACTTTTACAAATTTTTATAAGAACAAAAGTTTTATCATAATAAGACGATTGATATCGATATCCCATTGGGAAAAGCTCTTTCAGTTTTTCGCAAATTTTCATATTTTCCGGGTAACTTTCCCGAAGTTTTAGTTCATAAGAACGTTCATCTTTCGTTGAATGTCAAATGCTAAAAATTTATTCTTAATCGTATGAACAATACTCAACTTATAGTGTTGAGTACATTTAGAAAAACACTGCGAATTTCCTTTTTAACTGTCGCAATTTTTTTTTCTGAAAACGTTACGAAGATCATAATGAACAAAACCAAAAAAGAATTACCCCCCCTCTGTTGTCCGAATAATCAGTTACAGTGCTGAATTCAATCAAAAACACTTTGAAAAACGCACATTCAGTTTCTTTTTTCAAATTTTCCTATTTTCCGGTAGATTATCCAAAAAATTTGTTTGATACAAACCATGTCCTGTCAAGCCGTATTCAAGTGATGCTCTTACAACCATATGGAAATTGATTTTTATTCATAGAAAAAATCGCTTTTGGTTTTTACTAAATTTTCTTGCTTTCCTGGCAACTTTTCCAAATTTTTATCTGATGCAAACCTTCGTTTTGCTGTCAACATGAAATGTACAGAATTTTATCTCAATTGAACGAACGGTATTGATAACTCACTGGAAAAGTCTGTTTCAGTTTTTTTCAGGTTTTTCTCTTTTCCGGACAACTTTTCCATATTTTATAACCGTTTAAACCTTCCCTGAACTCACATGAATATTTCAAGACTAAATTTAGCCAAATCGTTTCAGCCGTTCTCGAGTCTTAGCGAGACTAACGAATAGCAATTCATATATATATAGTAGATTTTAATACTCTCCTAGCTTACATGTGCTACATGGTGGAAATTAAAAAAGCAATGGACTTTAACACCCCTGAGCAAACAATCCATACACTGGGATTTAATGAAACATTACGACATGAAGAACGTATTAGAATTATTTCATGTAGAAGGTTTTTATTCTTGACAAGCCACCGCATTAGTATTGTGGAAGGTATACTGTGAAAGTTTTCTAGGCCATTTGATATATCAAACGAAGGCGCTTGACTGACACGTTCTGCTGCAGGAGCAGAACTGCCTAATGCAGGCACTGCTGCGGCAGCAGAGCCTCCTGCCAACAGAACCAGACACGACACCCCATCGCCTTCGTCAATCAGAAACGCTGGGCCTGGAGCGCCGTCTCGAGCGGCGCCTAGAACTTCGGCTGTGGCGTCAGCGGTCGCTGCCAGTGGGACGGCCAGCTTTTGCAGAGCTGGCAGGACAGGCGGAGCCGCCCCAGGGAAAGCAGCCTAACCACAACGGCGGGCAGCTCAGGTCCTGGTGGCTCCCCAGTCTCTGCTCGGCTGGTGTAGGGTTGTGGGGTCTGCTGCAGGCCCTCTTGTGTGGGCTGCTGACTCCTGTCCTAATCCACAACGGGCCACCGCCATATTAAATGATTAATAATCTACAGGATGTGATTACTTGTTTAGGACAAGCTGCTCCCTCACACTATTCTAAGAGTCAGTCTTGTGCGGACCTGTGATTTTTTTTAATCCAATTACAGGCTGATTCTATATGGACAGAGTGATACAACTAATGCAAGAGCAGGAAGTCTCAGAATTGTGTTATGTATTTCTTGCTTATTATTATGGAAATTGCATGTATGCAGAACAGACTGTTAGTTCTCTAGTGAGGAGAAGGGGCCGGGGTGTACGGGTGCAGCCAAGACTAACTGGAGGGAGTCATCTCTTTAGGGAAATTGGCCTCAGTATTCCAGGCCGAAATCACTGCCATCAGGGCGTGTGTGGAGGAGAATTTGCGTAGTTGCTACAAAGACCGTAGCATCTATATCTATTCAGACAGCCAGGCAGCCCTGAGATAACTGGCAGCTCCTGCAACAAGGTCTAAAATTGTTGCAGAATGACACAGGGTTCTGGTGGAGCTAGGGGAAAGCAATAGAGTAAACCTGTTGTGGGTCCCTGGCCACTCGGGGATCAGTGGCAACGAACATTCCGACAGATTAGCCAGGATGGGGGCAGAAACTCCATTTATTGGACCAGAACCTGTCCTGACAATCACCAAGGTAATGATCAAATTGGAGCTTCGTAACTGGCTCAGAAGACAGCACGTAGAATATTGGACCAAAGGCTGTCAACAAAAACATGGCAAGGTGATGATGCCAAAGCCATGTTTTAAAAGAAGCTCTGCAATCCTGGGCCTGAACAGGAGATTAGACTCATGGTTGTATTGCTGACGGGCCATGGGAATTTCAAATAACACCTACATACAATGGGAATAACAGAAGAGGACCCTAAATGTAGGATCTGTGATGACGGCGATGAAACTGCATCACATCTAATATTTGAATGCATTGCATTGCAAAGTTAAAGGCACAGAACATTTGGGACAACCAGACCCGAAGAAATTGTGTCTATTAAAGAACTGGTAAAGGGACTCCTTGCACTGTTCAACGGCATTGGTTGGCTTTACTAGATATACAGGGTGCGATGCCGCACAATAAACTTATTTTCGGTGCGGGCAGTGGCGGGTTGGATCAAGACTGTTTTGGCTTCCCTGAGAAAATCGAATCAAATCAGTGAGGAGAAACAATATACTGTTTCATCAAGCAGCTCACATAAATGCTCTACGTTAATGTGATGTTGCAAGCTTGTGAAACTGTTTGTCAATTTAAACAGCACAAGACTATTAACATGCAGGCTAACTTGTGTATTATGTAAAAGAGAAGCTTTCAATGACATATACTATGCAGGAATCAAGAGCCACATGGGAAATATTTCCCATTGGAATAAGCGGAGCTTGGTGTGCATATCGTATGCAATGTGTGTGTTAATGTTACATATGTGTGTTATTTAAGTTGTTTACCAGCAAGGTGGGGACGAATTAGCCGAATGGCAAACGTATGTTAATATGATATTAAAGTGAAACAAGACTGAAGTTATTAAAACTTAATAAATAGGATTAATCATTTTCAGCACACTTAACGATTTTATCTTTCTTTGGTGTTCTGCTTGATTGTGATGGACACTTCTTCAAAACTAATGGCAACCACAGTCAGCCATAACTGCTAGTCACTAAAGAAAATGAGTCTGTAGCATGTTAGTACATACAAATAGTCAGGATGCCATCTGAGTTTTAGTATGTATGGTATAACAGAAAAATCGTTGATGTTTTGATACACTGAACGCATATAACTGAGGAAACTCGATATCAAGTCAACTAAAAACTAAAACCTTCCTTCGGCCCTATCTGATCAAGAAAAGTCAAATCTCTGCCTTTTAAATCTCTTAAATCACTACTTTATGCTAATATTTTCAAGATCCAATTGATGTATATAATAAATAAAATTTTATGCCTATAAATTTAAGTAATGGTTACATACATGGCTCCCAGACTTTGGAACAAAGAAGCTGAATTAAAGTTTGTGTTGTGGAGGGAAATCGTACATAGACTATTCCGTGGCGCCTTAATCGTTAGTGGTGTGGTAGTCTAACGGTTAAGACGTCTGCCTAGTAAGCATGGAGGTCCGGGTTCGATTCCCGGCCGCACCACAAATTTTAATTCAATGCTTCAGCTCTATAAATAATGTCTTTGACATATTTGAGACGAAAATCCGTCTCAGGGATTCTATCATTGTATTTAATTATGATAATGTTAACACACCTAACCACAGACCTGAAGCAAGACATAAGTTTCATTTTACTGAATGTACTGAAATATTTCAGTTTTAATACTACTCAAATTCTAAGGAATCTACATTTCGTGTTGTTGTGACCTTACATTCAGAAATGTTGCTTCAGTAAATAGGTTGAAATATAAAAATATCTCAAATAATTCATGGTTTATAAACGTAAAATTATTGCCACTGTTAACTGGAATAATATACCATTTGTCACAGCGGAGTTGCTGAGCACATTGAGCTGCTATGCCTTGATGCACGAGGCAGATTCCTGTTGGTGGTTCGAATCCCCATTGGGCATGGATTTATTATGAGTCAGTTTATAAGTACTTTGTAAGTTTAGGGACTGATGATGTCGCAGTTAAGTCCCATAAGCTTCACTAACAATTAAACATTTTGAATCTACCATTTAGTATTTAGTATATACATTTTGTATTGCCAGAGGAAAGTAAATAATTAATTTTAATTTGAAAAATAACTATAATGTGTAAATTAATTTAACATTTTGTTATAAACACTTTGCATTTTTATTCAAATAATACATCATTTACTAACATTATAAAAATAATAACCTTCTATTTAAATCTTCTCCAGTTTGCCTTCATTCGGCTACATAATGTCCTGATGCCACAGGTAGATTGCTTCTTGTTGTTTCAAGAACTCCTGCCCCCCCCCCCCCAGACTGTAAACTGTTTGCAGTGTGATATAAATATCAAATAATAAATTAATGTCCAAAAGTACGTGAATTGAAGTAGACGCATTGACTAAAAGTGTGTGTCACAGCCAGGATTCTTTAACACATTCTATGCAATCGTCATATCCATTAGGTTGTGGTGGCTTAGGTCTTGATATGTAGTTTTTATAGTTATTATCACAGTGTAATGTTAGAGAGTAAACTTTAAGCAATTTGCACAAATCGCTGCATAGACTGCGGTTTGGTATTTATTTGTTAGTTAATATCATCAATGCCTCAAATGTACAATGCCTTTATGAATTTCGTCCTCTTTGATATTTTTTATTTTTTATTTATTTATTTTTTTTACTTGTTCCATATAACCTCAAACTTCTTTTATAACTTTTCCTATAACGGTCGAATTTTCCTCGTAGATTTATTGGAATACTAGGAAGCAATCTGTGATATATATGGCGAATGGAGTTAGAACTAAAGGTGAAATAAATTTATCCCTCATGCATGAGGATGAAGTTTTTCACGCATCTCACTGTTTATGACGTAATATCTCCATGAACTATTTGTAGTATTACGATATAATTTTGAACATACATTACGTGGTTTTTGTGTGGATCCTGTCTGCAAAAGTAACACAAATACAACTGGCAGCGTAGTTGCCAATCCGAATGAGACAGATTTACTTAATGCAAATCGGAAATATATTAAGTGGGAACCGCCATTTAGTTTATCATTTGGCACTGGTTGTCACCTAAAAGTACTTTTTTAAAGATTTGTAAATGTGTACAAAGTTTGTTGCGAGTTGTTAAATTCTGTTATTATCAGCTACTACATCAATAATATCTGGTTACTTATGAATCTTACAATAAGGCACTTTTTCAAGCTTTTCATTGTTTACAATGAGGCCTGTTTCCATGGTTTATTGTTTATGACATCATATACACTTAATCACTTTGCGTTTTGTAAACGTAATTATTATATATTGTAAAATATGTGTAGCCCGTGACCGCAGAAAAGGTACAAAAAGCATAAAGGCTACCGGAAGAAAGCATATTTGCAGACGATCAATATGTTGACATCTAATATTAATTTAATTGTTAGGCATTTCTTTGTGAATGCATTTGCCTGGGGTGTAGCACTGTATTCGAGTGAAATGTGGAGAATCAGGAGCTAAGACAGAAATGTGATAGAAGATTTTGAGATGTAGTGGTACAAACGAATGTTGAACATTATATCGTAGATCGCGTAATTAATGAGGAGGTACTGAAGAGAACTGGAGTAAATATGAATTTCTGGTAAACTTTAACTAAAAGAATGGATCGATTGGTAGGTCACATTCTTAGACATCAAGGAGTCGTAAACTTAGAATTGGAGGGAATCGTGTGGGTAGTAGTAGCAGAGGGAGACTAAGAGAGGAGTGTGTGTGGCACCTTTCATTTCGGACATATCCAAAAGTACAGACACCACATGCAATATGTAACTTATACAATAAGCCGACGACAGGCAACGATTCTTTCATCATTGTGGAGGCGCTCCTACGCCCTAACTCTTACGGAAATCAGTTTGGAAAAAAAATTGAAAAAAGTTTAGTTTGAGTCATAGTGGGCATGGAAAACGTGAGAATTTGTATCTCACGAGAGATGTGCTTGAGTACTCCATGCAGTTGGTTTGATAACTGCGTCCTCAGTGGTGTAGGGCTCAGCGCGATTGCCTAGAACGCAGGAAACCAGGTTTCAAATCTCGGCTGGGTACGCATTTTGAGGAGACTGAGGCGCTCCAGTCACGGTCTGCACGGCCTCTACGGTCGGGGGTTCGAATCCCCCCTCGGGCATGGATATTTGTGCCGTCCTTAGTATTAGCTAGTTTGTAAGTTTAGGGACATGATCCCGTAGTTAAGTACCATAAGCTATACAAATATTTGAACATAGGATTTGGTACGCATTTTCAGCTTCATCCAATCGCAGTTGAAGTCATACATTCCGTGAATATGAACATAACAGTGTTACATGTACACACTATTTTAGTGTCACTAAATACGAGCAGCAGTTTAGAAGTAGTGTTTCTGTATGAAATGTGGGAAACTTGTAACTGATTGTCTTTGATGATATTTATAAGCATTGTCACTAATACAAAATTTCGCGAAGACTTCTGCAGAGGTGGTGGTGACAATGATTAAGCAAAAATTTTGCCACCCTTGGACGAGATTCTTGTCATACAAACAACATTGGCCTCCTCCGAGATCACTGTATTGTAGGGCAGCAGTGGCAGGTTGTATAGGTTCCGCAGCACAGACGGCGAAGATTGTCAGCCGACAAGTGTCAACATGCGCTGTTTCCCCCCTGTTACTAGCGGTGGGACTATTAGTACGCAGTTTTCTAGCCCTACGCAATTCATAGCATCGATGGGGACAGCAGAACTTGTTACGTCAGAGTACCACTTCAATGGCGGCCAAAGATCTTCAGTAATGAAAGTAGATTCTGCCTGTACACTAGTGATGCTTTTCTGTTTGTTTGTACTAATGTGGATGTTTCAGCATAGATCTTCCCGTGGTACCTCAAGACCCACTGTAGCTATTGATATGTGAAGCAAATAATTTCCTGGACTGCATATGCAAAACTCAATGAGAGTGTAACACTTATTTTTTACCACAGAGTATGTATGTACCAATGCATGTACAATCTGATAGTAGAGTTCAAAAGTTTCAAATGTTTGTAAACCTAAGGATCGAAAATGCCGAGGTTATGGATCCCTAGGCATATAAACTACTTAAACAACTTATTTTAACGGTGACAAACACACCTACCCTCAAAGGAGGACTCGAACCTCTCTCTGGTGTGGAGGTTGATTTCGTGCCTTGGCGCCTTGGATTATGTGGCCATTCTTGCACAGTCTTACTTAAAGACGCTTGTGGCAGTTCAGCAGCATTTCACTGCAAATTTATGGAAGAAACTTGGCGAAAGCATTACGTCTAAGCGATACTGCACTACGATCCTGTACAATATGGGCAATGATGTCACCACGAAAGGATCACGTCTGCTAGTGTGTTGGTAAGCTGGCCGGACTCGAGGCTCTAGCTGCTACTGTCTCAGACAGACGCTTTCCCTTTAATGGGAAACAATTTCCATAAACGTGTTTCCCCGTTCTCCTGGACGACGTCGTATTTGCCGTGCGCCACGCTATCGCCCTGCTGTGTAGGGGGAGAGGAGAGGTGCCCTCACTTTGACGTGAGGGTGGGGACTATCCGCGCGAAACTCAACCCCCGACTGGTACCCAGATAAAAACACCGCTTGCCATCTTACACTGGACTAACCCTCTGCGCCAGGGGAGCTTATCTCTTAGGACGAACGACGCAGCTCAGGTCTCTCACAAATTCTGTCCATTAGATAGTACTTGCTACTGCTCAGTTAATAAACATCATAGTATTTTTTTAATAACAGCCGACATTTGTCGGTAGGAGAGTGATCTTAAATGGTTAGAATGAAACACTTCTTAAAGAAGAGTAGCCTAGATTACATTTAAAGCAAAATTACTTTATTGCACTACTAGTTTTGGCAATACTTGTTGCCATTATCAAGTGAAAGGCCTACATTAAAAATTACAGTGCACATCTACAGGAAAAGACTTCCCGAATGGCTGACCAATAGCATGGTGTGAGACAACTGTTGGACATGTCGTAAAATTGCTGCCGTTGACAACACACATTATTGTGTGTCTTTCACTTAACATCAAGAGAACCACCACTGAACATGTAACAACAGCTGATTTGGAGTTGCCATCAGCTATTCTACGACATTTCCAACAGTTGTCTCACACCACCTTTGCTATTGGTCAGCCATTTGGTAAACCACGAATTAGAGAAGTCTTTTCCTGCAGATGTGCACTGTAATTTTTAATGTAGGCCTCTCACTTGATAATGGCAACAAGTATTTCTAAAACTAGTAGTGAAATAAAGTACTTTTGCTTTAAATGTGATCTAGACTACTCTTCGTTAAGAAGTGTTTCATTCTAATCATAGTATTCGTCGATATAAAACAGACTTTCGCCACTGTAAACTGCTCCACCATGATCCAAATTCTGAGGAAGATATCTTTAAGCTAGACTGCTTAACACACAGTCGTTGTTCAACGCTGTAAAATAAATATATTCTCGAGAAGTTATTGACCATTTTACTTCAGATTTCTACACGACACTGTAATCAGCATTCATGTGGGCATTGACTACATATATTTTCATACATACAATATAAATTTTTTAATTGCTATATAAGGCAACAACGTTGATATAAAATGTAGCAAACATTTTGTTGCTTTACTTCATATTTATATACTGATATAAATATTCAGAATAGGAGTGAACACTTTTTTTTTTTTTTTTTTTTTTTTTTTTTTTTTTTTTTTTTTTTTTTTTTTTTTTTTTCAGAACACACATGATAAAATATACGAGGCGCGTCCAGAAAGTAAGTTCCGTTTGTTAATAAAATGAATTTGTACACAGATACAGAAGAAATTTTTATTACATAAAATTCTACAACTCTTAAACTACTTTTTCACATAACTGCCGAAATTTTGCAGACACTTGTCATAGCGTTCAAGTTTTTGCATCCATCCTTCACAGAAGGTTGCCACCTGTGTCTTCAACCAAGTGGTAACAGCTGTTTATCATCGTTGAAATGTTGACCACAGGACAAGTTTTAGGTGTAAGAAGAGATGAGAGTCGCTAGGAGAGAGGTCCGAGCCGTATGCAGGATGATCAAACAGGCCCCATTGAAATTTCCGTAAGAATTGTTTGGTCACATTCAGTGTGTGAGGTCAGGCATTATCGTGGAAAATAAATCTTTTGACAGTAATCCTCTTCTTACACGTAAAATCTGTCCTTGGTGGACAACACTTCAACGATGATGAAGAGCTGAAAGAACATGTTACCACATGGTTGAATACACAGGCGGCAACACTCTATGAAAAAGGCACACAAAACCTTGTGCCATGCTATGACAATTGCCTACAAAATTTCGGAAGCTATGTAGAAAAGTAGTTTAACAGTTGTAGATTTTTGTACAATCAAAATTTTTTCTGTATCTGTACCCGTTCGTTTTATATAACCAAACGGAACTTACTTTCTGGACGCACCTCGTATAAGTTAATGTATAAAGATGTAATTTTGACAGATTTATTTCAAATTTTTACGGGCTACTATCATGAACATTCCAACAGACATTAACTAATTATTTATTCAAGCTTTACAATATTTAAATACGTATGCAATATACATAAGGACACTTTGAATAGTTCAAGAATAATTTGCTTAGAACACAGACACACACAGACACACACACACACACACACACAAACACACACACACACACACACACACACACACACACACACACACACACACACATGCCATGCAAGATAGGAAAATAGAAAAAGCTGTGATCTGCTGTGCATATCTGCAGAGAGACAGTGGCTAGCCGCGGCGGATTAGCCGAGCGTACTGGAACGCTGTGTTGCGTACGCGCGGTCGTCCGCCGTCGGATGTTCGAATCCCCCTCGGGCATGGATGTTTGTGTCGTCTTTATTATAAGGTAGTTCATAAGCAGTTTGTAAGTTTAGGGACTGATGACCCCACCGTTCAGTCCCTTAAGATTTACAAACATTTGAACATTACACAGTGGATACGAAGATGGAATCACTTGCTAGAAATGTAGCTGTTTTCATTCAAAACACGCGCTTCAGAATATTGTGTTCCAATATTGAACTTGCAATGTGGTTGGCCGTCATCCTTAGCATATTTTATAAGAGACAGTGCAAATGATACTTTCATTGTGTTAGTGATGGTATTAGCAACAACAAAAAACTGTAAGTAATGTAAATAAACTACACACCTGTTGTTTAGGTAGTTGTGGTCTTCAATCCAAAAAATCGTTTGATGCAGCTGTCCACGCTACCCTGTCCAGTGCAAACCTCTTCAATTCTCAATAAGAACGGCAACTTACCTGCTTGTTCTATTCGTCTCTTGGTCTCCCTCTGCCATATTTACCATACAAACTTCGTTCCCTTCCCTTAATTGTCGATTCCTTGATGTCTAACAATGCCTCAAACTAATCTATAATTTCTCTTTATTCGACGTATGTCAGAAATATTGCTTCTCTGAAATTCTTTTAAGTATCTCATTACTACATATTCCGACAGCAACTGCAAATCGATAAACTTGATAATGTGTACTCAACCTATATTCGAACTCGTCTCTCCTGCTTACACCTCTGGCGGGGAGGGGGGCATCATATACCTATCATTTTGTTCAAGATAATTCATAATGTTAGAACATTTATAAGATACCAATTTTGCTACATATCGACGTCAATTTTATGGGCCTGTAATTCTGTGAATTACTCTTATTGTCTTCCTTCAATATTGGTGTAACCTATGCAACTTTCCAGTCATTGGGTAAGGATCTTTTATTGGGGCATCAGTGAATTTTGAAAGGCACCTCATTATTATTTCAAACTAGCTGAAATACGGCCGTTGCCTCAAGATTTATTTTTGTTAGCCCATCTCCTTCCATTCTTCCCTCTTCTCTCTAATCATATCCAAACTCCCTTCATCTACTTTCAGTCTATGTCCTCCTTCCTCCTATTGCTCCATCTGCTCATTCCTCCTCTCTCTGTACTCTCATCCTACATATCTATCTGGCTCCAGTTACTCTGACAACCTGTCTCTCTCAGCCCATACCGTCCAAAGTTTACATCACATACTCTTCCTCTCATTCCACTCTTTCACCTCTATCTCTGTGTCTAATTCCTGCATGGTCTGTCTCCGCCTCTCTCAGTGCATTCTATGATGTAACTTTATTGTATATGTGCTATTTTGTCATTGTTTCTTGAATGTTTCTTTGTAGGATCTCAGGAACGTAATATTTTTAGTAGAAATTAAACCATAAATAATTCAAAGTGTCATTCAGTAATGTTCAACTGTTACGCTTTATGAACGACAAAGACATGTAGTGCATTCATTGTAACTCCTTTCCTTTTGTAAATCTCATGATTTGTAATGTCACTTTTTAAATATCTACGTACTGACTATTAAATCAGCTATGATGATAACTTATTTCGAGAGGTGTATTGTATGAGTAGCAGCTAACTGTCTTGTAACTGTCATGTCAAGTAAAACCAGAATGTGAAAAAAAATTCTTGTACCATATCACAATCTGACGGACTGATACCATAGATCTCAGTAACATGTCACAACATTCAACTCATCTCATATTCGAATTGTAGTTTACAATACATTGCGGTTTCCTTATTTTCCCGACAGTATTTCTGTCAGTTTTCTTTGTTCCAAACATTTGTGCTATGTGACATGTGGTCAACATCAACACTTCTCTCTTATCGCACCATTTAATAGCAATCATCTTTTCATTAGACATAAACACAGTTTCCCCACGTTTTAATTTCTTCTTCAGTTTCGGCATGTTGCGCCTATACTTACAAACAGCGACACATGTGGCTGTTGCATGGTTATGAAGCCAGAGGGACACAATCCCGTAATTTTCGAATATAGAGTTAGTGGTGTGCTGCTGCTCAGAGTGGCGACAATTAAATTAAATATGTGGGCGTTGTGCTGCACTGTGATATGTAACGGAACGGGCATGCAAGGACAGTTGTGGGGACTGTGATAGTCGCCTTCGCTTTGTAGGGAGAATTTCTAGAAGGAGTCATTCATCTGTTAAGGAGACCGCACATAAAACGCTTGTACGACCCTGTCTTGAGTACTGCTCAAATGTTTAGAATCCCCGCCAGATTGGTTTGAACGAGATGATAGAGGCAGTTCAGAGGCGTGCGGATAGGTTGGTAACTGATATATTCGATCAGTGCGCGAGTGTTGCAAAAATGCATCAGGAACTCAACTGGGAGTCCATCTTCATAAGCTACGTTCTTGTCGAGAAGCACTGTTGAAGAAAATTACGGAGCCAGAATCTGAGGTGGACAGCAGAAGGATTCTACTGTCACCACCCTAAGCTTGACATATAAACCGCAGAGATAAAATCAGTGAGATTACGGCTGATACGTATGGATATAATTATTAGTTTTTCCCTCGTTCCATGTGGGAGTTGAACAGAAAAGCAAGTAAGTGGTAGTGGTACTGAGTACTCTCTGCCATGCACCTTTAGATGTATTGCGTATTATGTGTATAGATGAAGACATAAAAAATTGAGCATACGTTTCGCTGATTTACTTCATATTTATACATGATATAGAATAAATATTCAGACGGGGACTGCAAACATACAGGATAAAATGTATATGTAATAAACAAGGGAGTGGTGTTGGTACCAAAGGTGTTGCATATATTTCGACTCATTTTCCTCAAATTTTACACGCGCGCAAACACACTCGATTCACAACGCAGCACCGGTGTAACGGCCGCTGTAGACATCCTGCCCTCACTGCAGTTCAGTTGAACATCGCGTGTGTCACGCGTTACACCTACTGGGCGAACTGCTTGTTTTGTACCAAGGTTCTGACCTGACTACAGGAAAATGAACGAGGTAATGATCTACTGCAAGTTTTTATTTCAGCTGGGTAAGACACCCGAGATACAACCCCAGTATGCGCAAAAAGGTTCCATGATTTTTTGTTCACGACAAGGCTCGGAAATTCACAGCCAATATAGTCTAAGAGTAACTGACGAAATGAAAGGGTGGCGCAACTGCAGTATCCACTACACCTGCCGGATCTCAATTCTACTTACTTCTTCCTATTCCCTGGACTCAAACTCGAAATGGAAGGAAAGAGATTTGACGATATTCCTGAAATGCACTGAAACATGGGAAGCCGTTTGAGCATCGTCCCAATGTGGGCCTTCGTGCAAAGTTTCCAGGACATGATTCGCATGGGTCAGGGGTGCCTAATTTTGGAGGTGACTATTCCGAAAGACAGTAACGTAACTGTAGTTCATAGTTAATCTACGTTCAAGTTACGTGATTATTACTTAACATTATTATCACAGGTTGTAATTTTTTTCACTTGTGCAATCTGGAAATAATTATTTTATGCATAAAATAAAAACGAATCGAAAAGTTGCGATTTACTTAAAAAATTTTTGACGAAATACTAATAAAGATTTGAAAAAATCCTGACTGCGAGTGGAATTCCGTACTTTCATTCCGTTTCTCACTGACAGTTTCGGTATAATAGCTGCAGTCTTTGGAAGTAAATTTGTCTCACACTTTTTTCCCATTGCTGTTTTCTCGCTTATATACAGCAAACTTGCGTACAAGTTTATACGTTCTGTGCTGTTAATTTACATGTACATTCATTTTTTCCTGCAAAGAAAGAAGAAGGACGAGCCAGATTAATGTCCCTGAGCTTGTTCTCTTGTATCGTATTTAGATTGTCCCAGAGAGTACAGTGTTATGAATCAACGACAGACCCTGTATACCACTCAGTGCTACTCATAAACGAACTGTACGGTATGATGCAGAGGTATTGGTACAGTCTCACAGAACTGACAGTCATTTACCATGTCCTATTCGATTGACCGTGAAGTCACCTGACCTGATATCTAAAGTCACCTGTTTATGGTGTGGAGACATGGATGGACTTATTTGGCGCCGCGGTGGAGTAGCCGATCAGCCTAAGGTGCCTCGCTACGGACCGCGCGGTTGCTTGCCGTCGGAGGTTCGAGTACTCCCTGGGGCATGTATCTGTGTGTTGTCCTTAGGTTATTTTACCTAAGTTTAAGTAGTTTGTAAGCTACCATATAGTTTGGTCCGATAGATTTACAAACAATTGAATATTTGAACTTAGTTTCAGCAAACAGTTGGACAGTACTCTGAATACTAATATCAGAAGGACTACTAGTATAAGGGAGCAAATTAGCATTCCTTTGACGAGCTTCTTCAACATTTCTATGATCCTCAAATTACGTGGAATTTATGTTTGTTTTCTCTATGAGTGGCTATAGTGTGCCAGAACCCAAAGTTAATTTCTTTCACACAACAACAAAGGGGCGTCTATTTCACTGATTGGTCATGTTGCTAGGAAACGACACTTTGGGTGCAAAGTGCTTTTTGAAGGAAACCACCTTGAGTTCTGAAACAAATATTCAAATGTTTGTAAATCTATCGGACCAAACTGCATGGTCATCAGTCCGTAGCTTACAAACTACTTAAACCTAGGTAAACAAACCTAAGGGCAACACACACACCTTATACTCCATGCTGTTGCAAACGTCGTAGAATTGTTTGAGCAGATTGTTGTTGTCTTGCAAACGTCCCCATCTGTTGACTCAGAGATCGAGACGTGGCTGCAAGATCCGTTACAGCCATGTGGATGAGAAGCCTGTCACCTCGACTGCTAGTAATACGAGGCCCTGGGGATCCAGCACGGCGCGACGTTCCGTATTGCCCTCCTGAACCCACCTATTCCACATTCCGCTAACAGTCATTGGATCGCGAGCAACAGTGGCGCGATACGATAAACCGCAATCTCGATAGGTTACAATCCGACCTTTATCAAAGTCGGAAACTTGATGGTAAGCATTTCTCCTCCTAACACGAGACATCACAAGAACGTTTCACCAGACAACAACGGTCAACTGCTGTTTGTGTGTGACAAGTGTCGGTTGGGCACTTTCCTAATGTTAGCAGGTTGTAGGTGTCGCCACCGGTGACAACCTTGTGTGAATGCTTTTAAAAGCTACTCGTTTGCATTTCACAGCATCTTCTTCCTGTCGGTTTAATTTCGCGTCTATAGCACATCTTCGTGGTGTAGCAATTTTAATGGCCTAAGCTACTTCATTGATTGACATGGGACAACCTCGTTTCATAAACGTGCGATAACGCTAAAAAAAAAAAAAAAAAAAAAAAAAAGAGAGAGAGATATGATAAATTTAAGCTTTGTATTTACGACCGTCATGTGTGTCTGTCTCTTTGAACACGTTTATCTCCAAAAATACTTGACAAATGTTCATAGGATTTTCAACCTAACTTTACCATATCGTGTGGTTGGATAAACATTTCATCAAAACCAGATCATATAAAACATATCGTAATTTGAAATGACGTAATGCAGCAAAGAGCCAATAGATGCACTGTTAGTTTCGTAATGCACCAGAAAACTAAAAGATAGCGCTGCGGTTGTTCGTTCGAAGTTTGTTAGTGATCGGATTATTAGGCCTACCCTTCGAAAATGCCTTTTGACTCTATTGCTTTTCAAATTTACCACATTTCTGAAAATCGATTTCTTGGTTGCTATGTTCTACGAAATATGATTCAACGCAATGAATATCAAGCTGCCAGAATCATTGACATGTTTAATCCATATTTACATACTGATATCACAGCCTAATGTATACGTACAACTGGTATGGAAATCAAAGTCTCATGCTTGGAGCGACAATAGTGCCTCTAGCGGAAAGAGCCAACCGTAAGAATAGCGATTGTTTTCAGTGATATTCCTACTTCATTAAGGAAATACTTATTACATATTACATTTCAGCTTTTCCTGCCTTAGTACATTGTCAAGAATTGTGAATGATCATGAAACAAATGTTTGAAATGACGAATATCACTGATGTATGTTTTAAGCTACATCATATTCAGGAAGATATGCCTATTTATAAAACATTTCGCAAACTTATTAAAAAACTGTTACATTTTCATGTCATGAAACGTGAGCTATGATTGAGGCAACATATAGGCATGATTTCATCAAAATCAGATCACGGGAAAAAGATATATCGCAATTTTAACTGTTAGTAACTATCTGTTCATCTACTAGACATACCTTATCTCATAAACTACTTCACGTATTTGCAAGGAGCAACTCGTTTCATAAAAGTACGATAAAGAAAATTTTTTAGACGTAGGCTATGCTTGAAATATGGATGGCGTAGTACAGCAAATAAGCGTTGTAGGCGCCGTAGTGCACCAAGAAATAATACACGTCGCTGCTGCCAAGTATGGCTTAGTACAGCAAAGAAGCGTACGTCTGTGACAGAATTAATTTCACTTCTTAAATCAAAAATTTAAAGAAAATCAATCGTTTCGGACAATGAGTTTTACTTACAATTTACGTCTTGGCTAGAACTACAGTTATTTATAGAGCGATCCAACAAGTATTCTATTTTCCTGACCTTGGAACCCTAAAAAGCCATGATACGCACAGACTCTTCTTTAGCAACCGTTGCGAAGCACGGACATATAGCTAGTATTGGAATAATAACCAAAAACCTGAAGGCCATAGTGTAGTGAATGCTGAAAGAGGAAAATAATGTTTTTATAACGGGAAGATCCTCTTTAGTCAACACTTGCATGCTACAGCTAGGGTATTTATGTGTTAACGATTATGACCGTATGTTTGTGAGGTGTAGATTTAAGACAGTTCATTTCACTGCCATTTCCTAATGCGTTGCCAGATACTTAATTTTTGCTCTTTAATTTTCCAATACGTAGCACGTAATCCACGCCCATGAACCACAGACATTGCCGAGGTGGGGTGGCTTGCGTGCCTCAAAGATACAGATAGCCGTACCGTAGGTGCAACCATAGCGGAGGGGTATCTGTGGAGTGGCCAGACAAACGTGTAGTTCCTGAAGAGGGGCAGCAGCCTTTTCAGTAGTTACAGGGGCAACAGTCTAGATGATTGACTGAGCTGGCCTTGTAACATCAGCCAATGTGGCTTTGCCACACAGCTACTGCGAACGGCTGAAAGCAAGGGGAAACTACAGCCGTTACCTTTCCCGAGGACATGCAGCTGTACTGTATGAACATATGATGATGGCATCCTCTCGGGTAAAATATTCCGGAGGTAAAATAGTCCCCCATTCGGATCTCCGGGAGGGGACTACTCAGGAGGATGTGATCATCAGGAAAGACAATACTGGCATTCTACGGGTCGGAGCGTGGAATGTTAGATCCCTTAATCGAGTAGGAAAATTAGAAAATTTAAAAAGGGAAATGCATAGGTTGAAGTTAGATATAGTGGGGATTAGTGAAGTTCGGTGGCAGGAAGAACAGGATTTCTGGTCAGGTGAGTACAGGATTATCAATACAAAATCAATTGGGGGTATCACAGGAGTAGGATTGATAATGAATAAGAAAATAGGAATGCGGGTAAACTACTATGACCAGCACAGTGATCGCATTATCATTGTCAAGATATGAAGCCAACACCGACAACAGTAGTACAGGTTTATATGCCAACTAGCTCTGCCGATGATGAGGAAATCGAAGAAATATATGAGGAGCTAAAGGAAATTATTCAGACAATTAAGGGAGAGGAAAACTTAATTGTTATGGGAGACTGGAATTCGGTAGCAGGACAAGGAAGGGAAGGGAAGATAGTAGGTGAATATGGTCTGGTTAAAAGTAATGAAAGAGGAAGCCGCCTGGTAGAATTTTGCACAGAACATAATTTAGTTATAACAAACACCTGGTTCAAGAATCACAAAAGAAGGTTGTATACGTGGAAGAGACCAGGAGACACCGGAAGGTATCAGATAAATTTTATAATGGTAAGGCATAGATTCCGGAACCAGGCTTTAAACTGTAAAGCATACCCAGGGGCAGATATAGACTCTGACCATAACTTGTTGGTTATGAACTGTAGGCTGAAACTAAAGAAACTATAAAAAGGTAGGAAAATAAGGAAATGGGACCTGGATAAATTGAAGGAACCTGAGGTTCTTAAGAATTTCAGAGGGAGCTTTAGGCAACAATTGACATAAACAGGGGAAAATAAAACAGTAGAGGAGGAATGGGTAAAATTGAGAGATGAAATAGTGAAGGTAGCAGAGGACAAAATAGGTAGAAAGGCAAGACCTACAAAAAATCCTTGGATATCACAGGAGATACTAAATTTAATCGATGAAAGGAGAAAATATAAAAATGCAGTAAATGAAACAGGCAAAATGGAGTACAGACGACTAATAAATGAGATTGACAGGAAGTGCAAAACGGCTAAGCAGGAGTGGCTCGAAGGCAAATGCAAGGATGTAGAAGAATATATAAATAGGGGAAAAATAGATACAGCCTACAGGAAAATAAAAGAAACGTTTGGAGATAAGAGAAACAGATCTATGAATATCAAGGACACTGATGGAAAACCAGTTCTCAGCAAAGAAGGGAAAGCTGAAAGGTGGAAAGAGTATATAGAGGGGCTCTACAAAGGAAATGAACTCCGAGACAATATTGTAGGAAGGGAGGAGGATGTAGATGAAGATGAAATAGGAGATACTGTATTGAGAGAAGAATTTGACAGAGCCATGAAAGACCTAAGTCGAAACAAGGCTCCTGGAGTAGATGATATTCCCTCAGAGCTACTGAAGTCTCTGGGAGAACCAGCCATGACAAAATTGTTTCACCTGGTGTGTAAGATGTATGAGACAGGTGAAGTACCCTCAGACTTTAAGAAAAATGTTATAATCCCCATTCCAAAGAAAGCAGGTGCAGACAGGTGTGAAAACTACAGAACCATCAGTCTAATAAGTCATGGTTGCAAAATATTAAGACGAATTATATACAGAAGGATGTAAAAGGTGGTAGAAGCCGCCCTCGGGGAAGATCAGTTTGGGTTCAGGAGAAATGTAGGAACACGGGAGGCAATACGTTACGGCTTATCCTAGAAGATAGATTAAGAATAGCAATCCTACATTTCTAGCTTTTGTAGATTTGGAGAAGGCTTTTGACAATGTTGATTGGAATAAACTCTTTCAAGTTATGAAGCAAGCAGGAGTAAAATATAGGGAACGTAAGGTTATTTATAACTTGTACAAAAACCAGACAGCGGTTATAAGAGTTGAAGGGCATGAAAGGGATGCAGTGGTTGGAAATGGAGTAAGACAGGGTTGTAGCCTTTCTCCATTGTTATTCAATTTGTACATTGAGCAAGCTATAAAGGAAAGCAGGGAGAAATTTGGTGCAGGAATTAAAGTTCAGTGGGAAGAATTAAAACATTGCGTTATGCCGACGACATAGTAATTCTGTCAGATACAGCAAAGGACCTGGAAGAGTAATTAAACGGAATGGACAGTGTGCTGAAAGGTGCATATAAGATGAACATTAACAAGAGCAAAACTAGGGTAATGGAGTGCAGTGTAAGGAAATCAGGTGATGCTGAAGGAATTAGATTGGGAAACGAAGCAGTAAAGGAGGTAGATGAGTTTTGTTATTTGGGCAGTAAAATAACAAATGATTGTCGCAGTACAGAGGATATAAAATGCAGAATGGCAATGGGTAGGAGAGCGTTCTTGAAAAAGAGAAATTTGTTAACATCGAATATTGATTTAAGCCTAAGATAGTCTTTTCTGAAGGCATTTGTATCGAATGTTGCCTTGTATGGGAGTGAGACATGGACGATAAACAGTGCGGACAGGAATATGATTGAGGCTTTTGAAATATGGTGCTACAGAAGAATGCTGAGGATTAGATGGGTGGATCGCATAATTAATAAGGAGGTACTGAACAGAATTGGAGAGAAAAGAAATTTCTGGAATACCTTGACTAAAAGAAGGGATAGATTGGTAGGACACATTCTTAGACATCAAGGAATTGTGAATTTAGCGTTGGAGGGAAGTGTGTGGGGTAAAAACCGCAGAGGAAGACCAAGAGATGGATACAGTAAGCAGATTCAGACAGATGTAGGTTGCCGTTCTTATGTGGAGATGAAGAGGCTTGCTCAGGATAGGGTATTGTGGAGAGCTGCATCAAACCAGTCTCCGGACTGAAGACCACAACAACAACAAGAACAGCACGTAATATTGTTATATTTTACTATCTTTCCTGATGTTGTCGAAATACCATAGTCTTGGTAATCCAAAAAAAATATTCCTTCTCTGTTCTGTACGTATTTTATAGACTTTCCTTATGTGGAACAGTTAAGTGTGAGTCCTGAGATAAGTCCGCAACATTAATGATTCACTAAATCAATAGTATAAATACTCAAGCAAAAACTCGTTTTATATTTTGTAATTACTTCCTTTACTTTACGGCCCAATGGAGCGAGTGCTTCCATTCTTCCAGCAGTACCGCTCGCCGAAGGTCTTTGGCTACGCAGTCACTCCATCAAGCTCTGCCAGTTGACTTGGTGTTGATTACCGTTTACGGCCCTCGATCGTCCTGCATTTGTGCAACATAACGTCCCCACTGGAATTGTCGCGTCTTCATTACAGTCACGATGTTCGGCTCTTTATTTACAACTAGCTGAAAACCCAGAGTTGCCCGGGTGTTTATTTATTCCTGCCATTTTTCAGGTATAAGAGCTATGTTGTTGTTGTTGTTGTGGTCTTCAGTCTGGAGACTGGTTTGATGCAGCTCTCCACAATACCCTATCCTGAGCAAGCCTCTTCATCTCCACATAAGAACGGCAACCTACATCTGTCTGAATCTGCTTACTGTATCCATCTCTTGGTCTTCCTCTGCGATTTTTACCCCACACACTTCCCTCTAATGCTAAATTAACAATTCCTTGATGTCTAAGAATGTGTCCTACCAATATATCCCTTCTTTTAGTCAAGGTATGCCAGAAATTTCTTTTCTCCCCAATTCTGTTCAGCACCTCCTCATTAGTTACGCGATCCACCCACCTAATCTTCAGCATTCTTCTGTAGCACCATATTTCAAAAGCCTCGATCCTCTTCCTGTCCGCACTGTTTATCGTCCATGTCTCACTCCCATACAAGCCAACACTCCATACAAATGCCCTCAGAAAGGACTTCCTTAGGCTTAGATCAATATTCGATGTTAACAAATTTCTCTTTTTCAAAAACGCTTTCCTACCCATTGCCATTCTGCATTTTATATCCTCTGTACTGCGACCATCATTTGTTATTTTACTGCCCAAGTAACAAAACTCATCTACCTCCTTTATTGCTTCGTTTCCCAATCTAATTCCTTCAGCATCACCTGATTTCCTTAGACTGCACTCCATTACCCTAGTTTTGTTCTTGTTAATGTCCATCTTATATGCACCTTTCCGCGCACTGTCCATTCCGTTCAATTGCTCTTCCAGGTCCTTTGCTGTATCTGACAGAATTACTATGTCGTCGGCAAAACGCAAAGTTTTTAATTCTTTACCCTGAACTTTAATTCCTTCACCAAATTTCTCCTTGCTTTCCATAAGAGCTATATGTCTGTAAAATCTCGTTGCAATACAATAAGTAGTAAAGAAGTAATAGATTAAAACTTGGTGCGTGATGGAACGGTTATCCATGAACGTTACTGTATGTGCTCACATCTCATGAACCACGTGTCGTACTGTGATACAATTTAGAAGGTACACTCACCTATATGTTTGTATACTGTCTCTAAAATACCTTGCGGCTACAATTATTGTTGTTGAAATTATAAATTGTAACGTCATACCGAATTGCGTAGTTTTAGTCCATGAACAGCGGAACGTTACTGTTTACGTGCTCATATTTTATGTTCAAATGTTTGTAGAGCTTATGGGACTTAACTACGGGGTCATCAGTCCCTAAACATAAAAACTACTTATGAGCTAGCTAATACTAAGGACGGCACAAATATCCATGCCCGAGGGAGGATTCGAACCACCGGCCGTAATGGCTGTGCAGACCGTGACTGGCGCGTCGAAGAGCCATGTGTCTTACTGTGATACAATTTAGAAGCTACATTCAACTGTGTATGTGTATACTGTCTGTAAAATTTTCTGTCGATTTCAAATTATAAATTGTAACGTCATACCGAGAGCCGTAGTTTTACTCCATAAACAACGGAAAAGTAGTAAGCGAGAAACTTTTTTCCTTTCATCATTTTACTATGGTTGCCAGCCGGAAAAAGTTAAATAAAGGTTTGAAATTATGTTTAAAGTCTGTTGCAAGACGCTAAGTACTGTCTTTCTCATACAGTGTATTTCGAAAGTCTCGCCGCATTATGACATTTTTTTGCGATTTCTATTGGTTACGACGTAATATCTTTTGAACCATGAGCCGTATGTGATTCTTAACCATGCAGCAATTGTTACTTCATGGTAAGGAATGTGTGTACCAAATTTGGTTGAAATCGGTCCAATAGTTTAGGAGAAAATGAGCAGCATTGTCGCAGTAGTTTTTCGCGCATCTCATTGTTTATGACGTCATATATCGTATGTGATTCTTACACTTACGGGGACCGTCCTCACGGATTGAAGCTTACGTGTACAAAATTTCATAAAGATTGGAACAAAACTGGATTTGTATGCAACACGTACTAACATACGGACACTCTGCTTTATATATTAGAAAATCCGAACATCGTATTGTGATGTATCCTCCATTTTTTACTCTCATTATCGTACACTGATCCAAAAATCTTCCGAACGATTTCCCTTTCAGATTTCATCAGTCTGTTCAGATCTTGCTTCGTTGTACTCCAGGCGGCACATCCATATAGTACTACTGGCTTTAGGAACGTTTTATACACTATTATTTTGAAATTTGATGACAGCCTTCTGGTTTTGAGAACTAAGGCTGCGGTAACAGCGATTACCTGCCTGTTGTCTTGCGTGTATTTCTATTTTACTGGTTGGTTAATATCTGAATACTGCGCCCAGATATTTCAACTCATTGACTTGACTATAAGACATTCTTCAGTTGTCTGCAACGATGGAAGATGTTCTTGAGTTCCATTATGCCTACGGTTAGAACCATGTATTCTGTCCTGTCAGTATTGATTTGATGTCCAGTCCTCCTCGCTTTTGTATCGAGAATGCCCGCCATTTCTCCTAATTCTTCTTGTGAGCCAGATAGTAGCACTATATCATCGGCATATCCGAGGTACTTGATGTTCACATCCTCGATCTGGACTCTTCTGAGTTCATTAGATGCCATCTCTCGCTTTACCTGTTGTAATGCTAGATTGAAAAGAACAGGTGATAGTCAATCTCCGTACCGTTCCCCAGTTTTTATTTTGAATGCTTCAGTCACCTTGGTTCCAATTTTTACCTTTTCTATAGTGCCCATGAGACAGGCCTTCGTGAGGCTCACTAATTTCTTGGCAAAACCGAACTCTTCCAGACACCTCAGCATACTTTCCCGATGAATGCCAGCTGATGCTTTTCTGAAGTCGGCGAACATCATGTGTAGTGCCTTCTCAAACTCCCGCCTTTTTGTACGAACTGGCGTAGAACAAAGATTTGGTCGACAGTGGATCTCCCGTAACGAAATCCTCCTTGATATTCTCCAGTGACGGTTTCTTCCAAAGGCTTGATTCGATCTAGGAGACTTTGAGAATATCTTACAACAAATATTGAGCAGTTAGATACCACGGTAGTCAGCACACGGCATTCGGCAATTCTTCTTACGTGCTTCCTGCTCGTTTCTACGGTTCAGGGTCTGCTGCCTGTAGTTGAGGAATTGTAATTTGAAATTCATTTGTTAGCATCTCTCCTTTGCCAATTTTGTGTATTTCTCAGTGGGTTTATATGTTTTCCTCAGATAGATGATCTTTATGTACATTTTTATCCTACTCCTTTCCTGGAACTTCTGCTTCTGCTTCTGCTTCTGTAAAAACCCCACTGACCAACTTATGGTTTTCTCTCCGCAACATCGCTTGCCTTTCTCTTCGGATTTTGTCAACTTCTGCCTTACTGTCCTAATCACTTGCTGACTGTAGCCACTTGTCGCGGGCTTCTCTTCTCCTGTTGACCGCCTCTTCGCAGACCTCAATGAACAATTTGTCATTCCTCGCCACTCTCTTTTCAATGACTGATCCTGCTGCCTTTGTTACACTTTTCTAATTTCTTCCCATTGCTGATGTACATCTGGATCGACTGCTTTTGTCAGAACTGAGAAATGATTCCTGATTTCAACCTGAAGTTTCTTTCTGGTTTCGTCCTGTGCTGACTTTTCTATTTCTAAACGTGCTACTTTATTTAGTTTACATCTATGGTTTGGTTTCAGGGTGACGCTGAGTTGACTTTCAACCAAGAAATGGCCGGAACCACACTCAGCCTCAATGGAATGCCTCACATCTGTAATCCTAGTCCCTGGCGTCCATGTCAGTTGCTATGTGGTCTATTTGGTTCACTATTTTCCCATCTGGTGACACCCGTGTTCCTTGGTGCACCTCACTATTTGGGAAGTTAGTGCTACTGACAAACATGCCCATGGACATATCAGAGCTAATTAGCCTTATTCCGTTGTCGTTGCTATTTTTAAACAGACTATGAAGGCCTATTGCGGGAGTAAAGCTGGTCTCCCAATCTGGGCTTCAAAATCGCCGATGAGAATTCTACCGCTGCTTTTAGGGATGGAATCCAGAACATCTTCTAGCTCTGCATAGAATATATCCTTTACTTGATCTTCACTTTTCTCATTTGGCGCATGAGACGCAACAATGCAGGACCTGGGTAAGCCGGAGTCGTCAAGTTGACAACGATGAGGCGTGTGACGTCAGTGGGAAAGATACGCCGAGTTGACACTGCAGATTACAGTTTAGATATCGACAAGTGCAGATGCCGTGCCGCCAATCCTAAATTTGTAATCAGTTTCGTTTTTGGAGATATGTTACAGAAATTTCGGGAAGCTAATTTGTAGCAGTAATCTGTCGCACTTATGTTGAAATTAAGCATTTTGTTCTTACTTCATTGCAAGATACAGGTCTTAGCACTATCATATTACACATTTACATTCCTCCCTTTAAAAAAATGTAGTTACATAACGTAATTTTTTAATTTTGTCTCGCTTTTAACTAAGGTATCCTATTTTCTGCCTAGTTTGTGGGATGGAGATGTGAAAGAGAATACAACTGAACAGATGGGAACACTTGGCTTATGTAATTTTGAAAGCCCATTCAGTTTAGGAGGACATGGGTTCAAGATAGTTAATAACTTCACGTGAAAGTCAGAAAACAAAATTTTGTATGAGCTGATAACACACTGAAAGCCGTAGTAGGATCTTTGGGAAATATTTGGAAGTTTGAGGCTGTGGAAATCTGTTGACTGCGATATGTAGCGTGGCTTTCTTCAGTGTATGAGCAACCAAATGTTTTGAAGTACTGTCTTTTGTTAAAGCGTATTAAAAGTAGGTGATTTCTTGGTTCCCACACACTTCCAAATATTTCGCAAATACCCTACTAAGGCTTTCAAAGATGATATAAAATGTATTATCAGCTAATGCAAAATGTTATTTTCTGACTTTGATGTGAGGCTATTAACTTTTATGAACCCTTGTCCACCTAAACTGTATGGGCTTCCAAAATTACGTAAGCTAAGTGTTCCCATCCATCCTGTTGTATCCTTGTTCAAAGCTCCATTCTGCAAACTTACCATATAATAGAATACCTTAGTTGAAACAATGCCAAATTCATGGCCAAACATGGTATTTCAAAGTCGTTGGATCTTGTAAAGAAAATAAAAGACTTATCCAACCCAAACAGTAGTAAATTTGAATCATTTGACGCATGCAGTTGTTTTCCAACATACCTGTAAATGAATCTATTTGTATTCTGACAGAATTCATGTACAGTGGTAATGTTAACCCTGTGGAAGTTGAACACTTGAGACTGGCCAGCCAGATGTGCTTAACACAAAACTATTTCCAATTCCAAGGTGATAGGTACAAGCAGTTAATGGCTTAGGTATGGGATCCTTTCTTATTCCACTCCTAGCTGAAATATTCGCAGACAGTTTTGAAAACAATTTTTTGGAAAAAGAACCTTTCAGTGCAAATATTAAATACTGGTTCAGATATGTTGATGATGTACTATATACGTGGACAGGTACTACGAGGCAGCTTAACACATTTTCCATAACCTGAACAGTCAACATAAGAACATTCAATTCACTATGGAGATTGGCAATAAATCTATAAACTTCTTAGATCTCAATATTCACATCAGTACAAACACACATTGTTTTAAAATTTACAGAAAAATCACAACTACAGACACAGTAATACCTTCCAACTCACAACACCGAGGAGCATATAAACATGTAGGTTTCCACTCAGTGGTACCCTGTCTCCTATCTATTCCAATGTCCAAAGAAAATTTCAGAGTAGAGTTCGACACAATACAGTTGATGGCCGCAACCAATGGCTATGATCCACTCCTAATTGACCATATCTTGCAGAGGACACAAAGACTAATACTTCTAGCCCTCCTCTATGCTCCTCCTGCTGGCCCTTCCACTATTTGCAAGAACTGATGTATTACTACATATCTAGGACAGGTATGACACAGTGTAGCCAAAACTCTGAAAGCCTGTAACTACAGGGTTTTGTACTACGCCAGTAACAAAACTGTCCAGTTTATTTTCGATAGTAAAGGCAAGCCCCAGCTACTAGCCAATAGTGGGATATACAAACGTACTTTCCCCTCAAAAAAGAAGTTCAAATGTTTGTTAAGCTTATGGGACTTAACTACGGGGTCATCAGTCCCTAAACTTACAAACTACTTATCAACTACCTTATACTAAAGACGGCACAAAAATCCATGCCCGAGGGGAGATTCGAACCCCCCGACCGTATTAGCCGTGCAGTCCGTGACTGGGGCGCCTCAGTCTCCTCGGCCACCGCTGCCGGCGTACTTTCCGAGATTGTGATAAATTTTTCTTTGGCCAATCAGGTGAGGAAATAGCAAGTAGGCTAAGAGAGCAAGAAAGCAGTTTGAGGTTGAAAAATCATGAATTCACTTTTGCTGAACATGTTCTGAGTGAGGGCCACAGACACCATCCACAGTCCACGTACTCCACTTAGCTAACAAAGGCCAGAAACTCAACCTACGAAGAGGCCTTAGAAATAAACAAACATCTAGATGACAGTCCAGGCTTAATATTAAATGATAAAACAGTCCTCAATACATCACCACTTCTTAACCCACCCTAATATTCAGAATTACCAATACAACTACCGGACCTGTTCCATTTTATTCCTCCGATTCTTGTATCTTCTTATTGTACCTTACTCTGTTTTTGAGTCAACATATGGTTGTAGTAGGTTTCAGCACTTTTGTCTTACAATTGTTTTATTGATATGAAGTTGTAAATCTAATTTAAATTTCGTACAGCCACTGTTTAGCTACTTTTTGTGTTAATACCAGCCTAGCTTTCCAATGTATGGTACCGGTTTTGTATCTTTCTTTGTTAGTACGAACATTCCAAATTATTCTCTACTCCGTCCTTACGTGAATTCTTTATGTAATTCTGATCACTATAATGGAATATGGTGATTTCATCGTTTTTCAGTTCAAGTACATAGATTCGATTTGTTAAGCTTCACAATTCTCCAATGCACTCCACCTCTAGCCTCCCATCCCACCCCTCTATGTTTGTCTATTTGTTCATTTAGTTGCAATAGTGTCCCAGGTTTGTAATTTTTGTTCTATATCTCTTAGGTTTTGTGTCACCTTGTGTTTTAGACAACCTTCAAACTTTACATTATTGTGTAATTTAATTTTATTCATTATAATCATTGGTGTTCTAAAAATTATTAAGTTTACACTGTTTCTCGATACATAGTATGTTTGTTCTCCTTTTTCAGTACTATTAATTTACAGATTTCATTTAAATACTTATTTACACTGTAACTGCTGCAAAAAAGAAGGTGATTTATTTTTCTATATGTAATATCTCTGCTGGTTGATTGACAACGCAAGTTCTTTCACTGAACTTCAGTAAATGTCTGATGATGGCCTTCGAAACCGATAATCGATTAATAAAATAAACAATCCTGTCGAACAAACACAAAATAGTGAATTTAATTTTTTTTTTAAATCTTGTAACAGTAACCTGTTGTAAAGAGCATGTGAATAATATTAACACAAAGTACTAGTTAAATGATATTACTTCTTGGCTACAAGGCTGCCCAGGGCAGTATTACCAAACTCTGCCGCAGAAAACTATGGCCACAAAAAGTCAGTTATTGAGATTACATGAAATATAATGAGCTGCCCTAGGCTCAGAAGTCGTTTAGGGCGTATCAGCGAACCCTGCAGCAGCAGGCTGACAGTAAATACTCCAATAGCGTTCGGGATAAATAATGCTTCACAGGCTGATTCAAATAACATTAAGATATGACAATCTCCAGCAAACTTTCCTAGTAGTTATACCAGAGCAAACTATTACAAGAGGCTGAAACTTCCTGGCAGATGAAAATTGTGGGCCGAAACCGGTATTCGAAACTGGGACCTTTGTCTTTCGCGGGGAAGTGCTCTAGCGACTGAGCTATCCCGGCACGCCTCACGGTCCGTCCTCACAACTTTGCTTCCGTTAGTACCTCGTCTTCAACTCCACAGAAGTTCTCCTGCGAACGTTCCAGGACTTGCGCTCCTGGAAAAGGATACGGTAGAGACATGGCTTAGCTACAGTCTAGGTAATGTTTCCAAAATGCAACTTTCACTCTGCAGCGGAATGTGCTCTGATATGAAACTTCCTGGAAGATTAAAATTGTGTGGCCGAATCTGGGAAAGGCAAAGGTCGCACATTCGAATCCTGATTCTGGCAGACAATTTTAATCTGCTGCAGAGTGAAAGTTTCATTCTCTTACAAGAGCCTGTATAAGTGAATTAACACAAAGAAAAATTAAAGAAACTTGAATAAATTTTAAGCTGTCCTTGTTTGGACAGTCCGGCTCAGACGAGAAAATTACCATATCTTAAAGTTCTTTTCTTTCATTTCTTTTTTTACCCTGAACTCTCAAAAATAAGCACTATATGGCATTATACGATAAGTCACTATTGAAACAGTAATCATAACACAGAGCATTCAGCTAAGATCTGGGTTAAAACTCTCAAGTGAGCTAACATCAATTATTTATAATGGGGAGGTCAAACAACAACTAAGAAGTAACATTAAGCCGTAATAAGCATTAATAGATAATAGTCTCCTTGGACCGGAGCTAAAACCGGTTTTCCCTATGAATCTAACTTTGAAACTTTGAATATTTTTAACAGGTTAGTGGTCACCCAGTAGGGTCATGGCAACAGCACCTTATACAGTTTCACTGCAACACGTCAGACGTCTGTAAGAAGGCCCTAAAAACATTGCCTTTCTCGCTCACCAATTACCGAAATCAAGGATACCTGGCTAGACGTACATTAGCCAAACGGCCTAAAAATATACATATTAGAAAAAAACGCTCATCATAAAGTTTAGTTGTTAACAGATTTCAAACCATTATACACAGTATCAGAAGTTCGAACAGGAAATCAGTGGGCAGTCGAACCTTGGCAAAAGGAAACCCACATTAAGAATCGAATTCATATGACAAGTGAAACAAATCTCTAATACCACAATAAGACTTGAAGCAGGAGCTGGAGATCTGACGAGAACAGCGACGTCGCGGCTAGGGCACAGGCATTTTAACTTTCCTAACGTCAATATGTTCCTCGGAACGATACCTTACGATACAGGAAGGCATCTTCGGCAACACATACCGGTGTCCCGTGTTGTGGGACAAGGACCTACATCTCGTCACAAGTCCTTCATGAGTTCAGTTTGTCAGGTAAGCGTTAAAAACGATAATTTGTTTCATTAAATGTTTTGTAATAATGTTATTAATTTTTATAAATTGTGTACTTAAAAGTTTGTATTTGTTTTTCTGATTCATGTCTCTTCGAGAGCGTCACAACGCGGTCGGCAGAGTTCTCCACGCCTGAACCAAAGATGTGATTGCTGGCCACCAATCGTCGCGAGTCGACGGCCATGCCGCGGAAGGAGAAACTGCAGCCCGTTGTTGCGTCGTGATCAACGAGCTTAAATTTCACAGAGTGGTTACCACACGAGCTACAGCACTCTTTGCGGCAACTTCTGTAAACTAAAGTATGTTCAACATTTAAATGCACAAATCGCAGTCTTAAATGCCAAGTACTTCGACCAAGAACACCAAATATTTTGCTTTATTTGATCTCAGTCTGTCTATACTCAAACAAAGCTCCTGACTGATGGCATTTAGCTGGCACAAGAGTGAAGCTTCAGATGACCTATCATGCAATCCCCTTGAAGTACACGCCATAAAAATGCTCAGATTTCTACCTAGTGTGGTTTGAGATATTTCTTCTTCTTTCGCTCCTGTGGTTGACGAAACCACACTTTTGAATGTCTACACCTTCTATAAGAGTTTTTTCAATTGTTGTTGACAAAACTTGATCGAGAATGATTGACATGCAAGCTGTGCAAAGTGTGGAAGCAGTAGTCACTGCCAGAATTTTTCCACTTGTATATGTCTGATTTCTTTGCAACAAATATGTATTTATTTCAGCGTGGCAACAACGAAAGTTATTAATGGCACGTTATTTCGGTGTGGAATGCTTTTGTGGCAGCTGATCCAGGCGCATTTTTATTGCAATATTCTATTGCACTTTGGTCTTTGTACTCAAATTTCACGCACCAAATGTTACTTGTTTCAGCATGGCAACAAAGAAACTTATTAACGACGTCGTATTTCGATGTGGAATACTTTTGTGGCAGATTACTAAGGCGCATTTGTAACTGCAGTATTTTGTTGTCACTTTCGTCTTTGTACATAGTTTTCGTCCGCCAGTGTTCACAACCCTTTAACAGCTATTTTACAAGTTTGTAGACCTAATAGGTTTAGTAAACACTAGATTAATGTGTACTAGACTTTATGAAAGCAGTTGCTACAAAACGTTAACAACAAATGCAAGTCCATGCTCATGATGTTCGTCATAACAAGTACTACTCACTGTCTGTTTCGCAGCTCATTTAGATCATGTACTTGCATTAAAATCTACACAAATATTTTCACAGCGGCGCTTTCGTTGTTATTGCAAACCGTATCTAACTGTTATACATCGAACTGCAACCGTAATACTGACAGATTCGTGATATTTCATTGCCGCATTTTTAGGAAATATATTACCAGGATCGTCAATTCGCAGCGTTGAAAAAGTCTGCCGGAACTTGATGCACATCTGTATTCAATAGTCAGTCTTTATTTAAAACGTGGAACTGCCAATAGGTACAATTCTTGAGTGGGTGTGGCATACCAGCTGTCAGCCGATACCCCAAATGACATGGCTAACGCCAGTTCAATTTGCCTCAAACATGGCGGACTTATCGCCACTCTATGAAACTTAAGCTCGTTGTACGTGATCGAAGAAGACATTTACCTTAAAAAATTAATAGTTTTTCTCTTTGTAAAAAGTTATGGAGAAAATTCTTTGAAAAAATTGAGTTAGTTTCGATTCTCATGTCAAGCTGAACTGATCATGTTACATTAATAAATTTAAAAGTTTGTTAAAATATATCTCTACATATGAATTTTTTTTAAGTGAATAAAAGTTTAGATGGAAATTAATGTTACTTACCACCAGTGTTGCCAGATGGCAGAGAGAGAAAATACCTACAGTATCACAAAAATGTACTTACATTTCCCTACTTTCTCCCTACCACCTCATTAATGCCCCCACGTCAGGGTCGTAGGTCTGAGAGGGTTCAAATGTTTGTAGAGATTATGGGACTGAACTACGGGGTCATCAGTCCCTAAACTTACAAACTACTTATGAACTAGGTAATACTAAGGACGGCACAAATATCCATGCCCGAGGGAGATTCGAACCCTCGACCGTAGTGGCCGTGCCGACTGTGACTGGCGCGCCGCAGAACGCTCGGCCACCGCGGCCGGCTTGGAGGGTCTGAATCGAGGAATGCGGACAGCAGAGGTTAACCAATTGATTAATGTGGCATGATGCAATTTTTATAAACTTTAAAATAAATATTTAGCTTCATACTTCCCTTGCTAGATATGTTTTTCCAGTGCCTGATCGTTACTGATTGATGGAGTCAAGTGTAGATTATGCCGCGAATTCCAAGTGCTCTGTTAAAAGAAGGTTACTGTTTTATCGATCGGACAAGGGTACATAAAGAACCTGTCAGCCATATAGAGGAACAGCATTAATTACTTTTCGCAAATATGCCGCTAATACCGAGTGCGCTGTAACATGAGGGTTACTGATTTATTGACCGCACAAGGATGCATCGAGACACCACCAACCAATCAACCATAGAGTAGGAACAGCAGTAATTATTTAGTTCACAGTCAGCACAAAAAAGGAAGTCCGTCACTCTACATGATTCGATTTTCAAAGAGTAATGCTATGTTGACAACGAATATCTAGCGCTTTGTTCGTTATAACGTTGGCTGTCGCAAATGTTTTACCGTTTTCTTATCAGCATCTTCTTATTTACAAGTAATAAGTAGTATGTCGTCCTGACGTAAATAAATAACAGTCTACGTTTATGGAAACAATGAATTTTCCTCGTGCTGAGATTTTCTAACACTGTTTCCAAACCTACTCTCCATTCCACTGATATACAAAGAAATCATCATATTTAGCCTCAATTTTAATGTGTCTGAAACTAAGTTTTCAAATTAATATTGTTTACTATGAACAGAAAACAACTGTACCGTCTAAAATATCATTGGCTACTTCAAAATTTGCCGCAATTGGTCGGCTTCATTCCCGCGTGCTGACAACTGTTCCGTTGCCAGCATTACGCGCTACGCCTCTGTCGGCGATTCTAAAATTTTACCAAAGTACCTACGCGTTGGGTCTTTTGGATTAAAATTCCCTACATGATTTCAATGCTTAAAAAACCTACGTGTAGGGAAAATTCCCTACGTCTGGCAACACTGCTTACCACAGTTATTTCTATGAAGAGTACACTTCAGAAATATTCTGGAATATAGAAAAACTTTAATGTGACTTTTTTATGTGAACGGCGAATTTATGAGAGTTTACTTAGATGTCATCGTTGGTTATTTAAAGTGAAGGGTAACGAACTTTTTAAACTCTTGCAATAACTAACGTGAATTTTTACTTGGTGGAATATCTTGAAGGTAAAACTTTATGAAATCATTTGTGGCTCCTGGCTCTTGTACACGTGGACCTAAGTGTTAAATGAAACTAAACTCCTCTTTAAATGTGAGAACTTCTTAGAGAGGAAGAACTTAACGATATTTTTTCGTGTGTTAGTGGACGGCAAATCGGAAACGACGTCTATACACGGTTAAACAAAGTTGAAGCGTGTAGGCCTGACATTAACAACTTCTATGGTGTTATAGGCAGAATCGTAATTTGCTTAGGAGTAAAAATAATTAACAGTTTTTCAGGCAGCCTCTTACCCAATGAAGACTTGTGTTCGCCCGTTCCACGACACACGCTCTGCACGTTCTCAAGGAACCAAACTGTAAATAAATACCAATGTGTCCTTATAACGCCGATCCACAGAACACTCCCAGGCTGCCTGAGGTACAGCCATGTATACACAGATAGCCACTCAAAGTTCGGCCCGGCCACAGTCAACAACAGCAGCCTGCCCGAACTCCACGCCAAAAATTAACAGGTCGGACGCCATGGCTCACAGACCAAACAGAAGTAAGATAGGTAGACAGTGCCATTTACAGGCAAAGAGCAACTTCATTACATTTAAATATACTGAGCAGAGGAAGAGGCACCGAATAAAATTTTTGCCATGGCCGGGATACAAAAGACCTCCTGCTTCCTGGGGAACCACTTTAACCACACAGCCACAACGACCTTAGGGATACCGCGATTTCACGGTCTCTCTTAAAGCACGTCTCCCATCACGAGATAAACCTCAACTCCGCCTCGTGTTCCCCTATGTAATACGTGTCAATGTTCCTGAGATTTTCCAATAGGAGATTAGCACGCCACCAATGAACGTTATTGGAAACAATCTTGCCTTGGACAAGAAGTGCCCTTGAACTAAAAATTTAGCCACCTGGAACCTGCTGCTGCAATGCAGTTGCAAATATCTGATGGAAATGAAAACAAATCTTATAGTCAACTACGTTGAAAACCGAAATAATACAAAAACAGACAGCACTATCGTTTCTGTCTGATCAGATAAAAATCTTATACATAAATGAATGTACGAAAAAAAAGTCAGTCGGCCAGACCAAACTAGCTGGCCGATTTCCTTCATTTCAGTTTTAAACGAAAGGTATTCATCCACAAATTTGTCATCAAGTATCAGAAGTAACATAAAAAATGTTCAAATGTTTGTAGAGTCTATGGGACTTAACTACGGGGTCATCAGTCCCTAAACTTACAAACTACTTATGAACTACTTACGAACTAGGACGGCACAAATATCCATGCCCGAGGGGGGATTCGAACCCCCGACCGTAGTGGCCGTGAAGACCGTGACTGGAGCGCCTCAGTCCCCTCGGCCACCGCGACCGGCAGAAGTAACATAAATTTCGCCTTTCTTTTTATATACTCAAACGCGATTACCTTCTGTATATTTCTTATGGGGATGTAAACTAAAGTCAGTCGGTCGGGCCGTTCTGTCCAACCTATTTCCTTCATTTTTGATTTAAACAAAAGGTATTCATTCGCATATTTGTCATCAAGTATCAGAATTAACTTAAGTCTCTCCATTCCTTTTTTTTATTCAAACACAGTATCCATCTGTCTTTGCACTGAATATTTGAATAAGTTTCTATGACGATATTTTCGTAGTTCTTTTTTACCTAAAAACACTCAACGGATCAAACGCTTTCATTTACACTTTTAAACACTTGCATTGATTGATTCTGTAGAAACTTTACTTCCATTTTTTTTCCAACTTTCTTGTCTTTCCACTAACCGTGCGAAGTATTCGCAAGGGTCCTCTATTACATTTTCACAGTTTTCTCTACACAAATATTCTTTGAAATTTCATAACATCGCTACTACAAATCATACTTTCCTTTACACAAATCTTAATTCAAAACTGACTCTTAAACCTTCATTTAACAACGACTATCATAGCTCCACAATGACGAATGCACGTGGTTTATCCGGCCTTCACTCATCCGACCTCTCAGTAAACCGGCTCTCTTCCGATGAGACGCACACAACAGTGAATTGTCTTGCGTAACATTGTTTTTAAACTATGCTTAGTTACATAATTCTATACGAACCTTAATTGTGCGATTATTTGTAGTTCTGAATCAAGTCCTTTAAAAAAGGAAACACGATTTATGCTTTAATTCTCGCTTATTATGACATTTGTGCAGACAGAAAATTTAATATGTCGGAATGAACGTGGATTCTGAAAACGAGGATCGTGTTCGTAAAGGAGACCGCGAAACCAGTAGATACTGGGGGCACCTAGGTGCATCTTATCTTCTTCAAATGTTTGTAAATCTATGGAACTTCTATGGCTTACCTACTACTGAAACTTACAGGGCTGGGCCACTCCACCGCGGCATTCTATCTTCTTCTTTCAGGCAGCCATTCACTATCATTTACTTTGGGAAGCCAACCTTAATAAACTGTATAACTTTCTTGGCAGTATGTAGAGCTATTCAGTAGCCCAGACAGAGGGATTCTCCGGTCATCTGACAGTTCTCCATATGACATCAGCATGGTTCTTGAATTTCGATATTAAGGCGTCACGTTCTTCTCCATGATATTAAAATACATACTTCGTGGTACACGGAGTGGTGACGCATTAGATTCCATTTCTTGTTACTTTGTTCTTACACACCAAACGCTATTCACTTTCTCCGCATCACGCAGAAGGAACCGGATTTTCCGATACTGAAAGAAAAACCGGTTGCCCTATTTCGCTCATTCTCGCCGAGTTACTGTCGTCGGCAGCGGTACGAATCACTGACCTAGATGACAACATAGGTAGCCGCGGACGAGCGCATTGAGGCGCTATGCAACGCTGGACGAGACCGTTCCCCGTCGCGGGTTCGAATCCCCCCTCGTGCGTGGATGTTGGTGCTGTCTTTAGTATAGTTAGTTCATAAGTAGTTTGTAAGTTTAGGGGCTGATGACCCCGAAGTTCAGTCCCATAAGCTCTACAAACGTTTGAACATTTTGATTTCACCATAATAGGTATAAGAAGAATCAGCCAAAGGTATTCGATGCAACTGTCAAAACTTCTCGACAAACTGGGCTTCGAAACTGTTCTAAGGACCTTCAATTATAGGTAGATGACAGAATCTCTTAAATATCGCCGTGAGACATAAACAGCATTCTCTGTTGATAAATAAACAGACTTAACAGTCTATGGTTCGAGTCCTGCTACTTTTTTTCATTTTTCAAATATCTAAATGATTTAAATCTGAAATTCAGCGAATAAACGGCAATTAACGTATCCGTTTTCGTAATGTTTTACAAAGAAAGGGATCTCTTACATTTATTCTTAATTTACAACATTTTATGAAACGTTTGAAGTAGAAAATTACCCATTATGCCTACATTTTTACAGTAGCTACTGTACTATAGCTTGACGGTGCTTGCTTTTCTAGTATTGTTCCAAAATTGAAATTTGCTGATGTTCATTCCATTCAGAGAATCATTAAGATCATTTTATAAAATACTAGCTGTAAACCCAGCGTTGCCCGGGTGTTTATTTTCCCCCTTTTCCTCTTTCGTCCAAGTGTCTTTCAAGGTACCCTCTGTCATGTATCATACAAACATTTATTCACCCAGTTATCTTCCTCTTGGTTTAAAGATCATACGTGCAAAGATTCATAAAGATTGTAAAATTCCGTAATTTAAGTACCATGCACCGAACGAAATTTTCTACAGACAGTACCATTCCTCTTGTTTTTAAGGTAGAGGGTGCAATATTTCAGCAATATCGGAACAAAACTAGAGATTCCTATGTAATAGAAGCGCAGGCTCGCCTTGAGAAACGCATTTTGTTGTTCTCAAATATTCCAGTTATGGCGCAACCAAGGTATTTAGATATCCATTTTTATGTTGCAAAGTACCCTAACCAATGCATTGTTTTGAAGATCAAGCGTGCGAAATTTCGTAAAGATCGGAATGAAACTGTAGATTTCGTGAGTCTGTAGGAGACGTGTACTCCGCCATGCACCTATCACAAAATACTTCCTTAGCTGACGTTTTCTGCGTATTAACTACATTCATACCAAATTCTAGCTTTATAGGTTAAGTAGTTTTTGAGATTTCGCGTTTTGTCAGTGAGAAAGTGAGTGTCCTTTCAGTTTTATATATACAGATTATTAAGAAAACAGATTGCTTAATTTTGGATGCAAGAGAACTAACGGAGACTTGCGGACAAAAATAAATAGTAACATGCAAGTCTATAATGTTAACTTTATTTGATACAACGTCATGACTGATGCGACAGTTTTCGGCATGTACAGCGAAACTGTTGTGAGCGGTAGACTCTTTTTCGTTTCATCATTTTGTGTTTGTGTGTGTGGGGGGGAGGGGGGTTTAGTTATAAAAACCTTCCTAAACGTCCGAAATTACATGAAAACTTTGTTGCAGGTCTCTAACTACTCCAATTTTCCAATAATTCATTATTTATGACGTCATATCTCCTGAGCGGTGTGTCGTGCTCTTTTTGTTTTTGGGTCAGGAATCTTCATGGGCGCACGCTGAACGGTTCACCAAAGTTTCATTGCAATTGAATGAGTGATGAAGACATAGATGACATACAGACAAACATTCATTTTTGTATACATAGATTCAAAGTTATGAATAAAAGAAAGACACGTTCTTCATAAAATTGTTGTTGTGGTCTTCAGTCCGCAGACTGGTTTGATGCCGCTCTCCACGCTACCCTGTCCTGTGCAAGTCTCTTCATCTGAGAATACATTCGGCAATCTACATCCTTTTGAATCTGCTTACTATATTCATCCCTCGGTCTCCCACTACGATTTTTACCCCACACGCTTCCTTATAATGCTAAGTTGACAATTCCTTGTTGTCTCAGAATATGTCCAACCAATCTATTCCTTCTCTTAATCAGGATATGCCAGAAACTCCTTTTCTCCCAGATTCGGTTAAGCACCTCCTCATTAGTTACGTGATCTATCCATCTAATTTTCATCATTCGTCTGTAGCACTACATTTCAAAAGCTCCTATCGTTTTTTTTTTTTTTTTTTTTTTTTTTTTTTTTTTTTTTTTTTTTTTTTTTTTATCTGAACTCCTTATCGTCCACGTTTCACTCCCATACAATGCTACATTCCAGACAAATGTTTTCAGAAAGGACTTCCTAACATTTAATTTAATATTGGATGTTAACAAGTTTCGCTTCTTTAGAAACGCTTTTCTTCCCATAGCCATTCTGCATTTTATATCTTCGTTTCTTCGACCATCAGAAGTTATCTTGCTACCAAAATAACAAAATTCATCTACTACTTTTATTGTCTCATTACATAATCTAATTCCTTCAGCATCGCCTGATTTTCTGACGTTGCATTTCATTATCTTCATTTTACTCTTGTTAATGTTCATCTTATATCTTCCTTTCAAGACACTGTCCATCCCATTCAATTGCTCTTCCAGTTCTTCCTGTTCTTTTGCGGGCTCTGACAGAATTACTATGTCATCGGCAAACCACAATGATTTTATTTCTTCTCCCTGAACTCTAATCCACTATCAAAATTTCTCCTTCCATTCCTTCACTGCCTACTCAATGTACAGATTGAACAACATTGGGGAAAGACTACAATCCTGTCTTACTCCTTTCCCAACCTCTGCGTCCCTTTCTTGCCCTTCAACTCTAATAACCGCTGTCTGGTTTTTGTCTAGGTTGAATATAACTCTTCGCCCCATGATACCTTCAGAATTTGTATTCCAGTCGACATTGACAAAAGATTTCTCCAAATCGACAAACGCTAAAAACGTAGGTTAACCTTTCCTTAGCCTATCTTCTAAGATAAGTAATATTGTGAGTATTGCCTCCCGTGTTCCTACATTTCTCCTAAATCCAAACTGATCCTCCCCGATGTTAGATTCCAAAAGTTTTTCCATTCGTCTGTAAATAATTCGTGTTAGTAGTTTGCACCCATGACTTATTAAACTGATAGTTCTGTAATTTTCACACTTGTCTGCACTTTCTTTCTTTAGAATTTTAATTACAATATTCTTCTTGAAGTCGGAGGGTATTTCCCCTGTCTCATACATCTTGCATACCAGGTGGTACATTTTTTTCGCCGCGGTGGAGTAGCCGAGCGGTCTAAAGCGTCTCGTTGTGGAGCGCGCGCTTGCTCGCCGTGGAGGTTCGAGTCCTCCCTGGGGCATGGATGTGTGTGTTTGTCCTTATGTTATTTTACCTAGGTTTAAGTAGTTTGTTAGCTACGGACTGATGACCACGCAGTTTGGTCCGATAGATTTACAAACATTTGAACATTTTTTGAACTTTTTTTCACGACTGGCTCTCCTAACGACATCAGCAGTTCAGACGGAATATCATCTACTCCAGGGGCCTTGTTTCGACTCACATCTTTCAGCGCTCTGTCAAATCTTTCTCGCAGTATCGTATCTCCTATATCATCTTCCTCCATTTCTAGAATACTGCCTTCAAGTTTACTTCCTTTGTATAGGCCCTCCATATATTACTTCCACATTTCAGCTTTGCTTAGTAGTGGTTTTCCGTCTGAGTTCTTGATATTCACACAACTGCTTTTCTTGTCTCCAAATATCTCTTTTATTTTCCTGTAGGCGGTATCTATCTTTCCCCTAGTTATGCATTCTTCTACGGTTCTGCATTTGTTCTCTAGGCACTCCTGCTTAGCCAGTCTGCACTTCTTGTCAATCTCATTTTTCAGACGTTTGTACTCCCTTTCTCCTGTTTCACTTGCTGAATAATTATATTTTCTCCTTTCATCAATTCAGTATATCCTGTGTTTTCCAGGGACTTCTATTAGGTTTTGTCCTTCTGTCTATGCGATCCTCTGCAGCCTTCACTTCCTTATCTCTCAAAACTACCCATTCTTCTTCTACTGTATTACTTTCCCCAGTTTCAGACAATCCTTGTCTAATGCTCCCTCTGAAACTCTCAACCAACTCTGATTCTTTCAATTTGTCCAGGTTCCATCCCCTAACCTTTCTACCATTCTGCAGTCTCATAAGTTTTAATCTGCAGTTCATAACCAATAAGTTATGGTCAGAGTCTATATCTGCGTATTTGTTAATTAGCAATTACTTGTGATTCTTCAGTTTCTCTCAGTGTATTTGTTACTCGAACAGTACACGGATATACTGCCGGTTCGTTGTGTCCAACGTGCACAATATTTCGGCGCTGAGACATGTCGCAATCGTCAGGTCCGGTGACGTGCTGAGGTCCTGAGAAGTCAGCACTTCGCGGGAGGGGGGGGGGGGGATATAAGACGGTGGCCTGCCCTCAGGACCTCAGTACGTCAGCGCACCTGACGATGGCGCTATTTCTGACCGCCGAAATATTATACCCGTTGGACACTATAGACCGGCAGTATATCCGTTGACTGTTCGAGGACGACCTACTTCATTATTAGGGTGCTAAAATGTTGTTGTAACGAAACACAACGAAAGGAAAAAATTATACAGAGAACATTGGTATTCGAACCGTCAACGCTGATATTTCTTAGCAATGAGTTTACAACACCACTGAAGAGCCACCGCGGCATCAGATTTTCGTTCGATAGTGTATGAATTTAAAGCACTTAAAGAAACTTCGTTTTCTCGATCATTCTTGAGAGTTGCGTCGAATGGCTTTGGGTGACTGCTATTTGAGTTGTGAGTTCGTGTAGCACAAAAAAGAACAACAATTCGTATCCTCGTGAGTCCTCAAGCTCGTATTCACAGCCCCGTTTATCAAGGCAACACCGCAGTACACAGCACTCGTCACACGTCACAGAACCTGACAGACTTGTTCCCAGCGCAGAGACGCGACACCGCATGAAGTCGTCTTCCTGCGACATAGAAAACGAGTGGGTGGCCCACTTTCAGTGGACACACCTCTGCGAAGCGTTGCGCAACGCCGCGCCCTGCTTAGCCGTGTTGTGTTCCGCGATGATTCACGCCCGTCGGCCATCGGATGTATCCGGAGCGGCGCCCACGGCTCGGCAGAAGACCTTGGTCCACAAACAGGTGCCCACGTGAAGCAGCCGGGCCCACGTGTCTAGAAACAGCGGGAAGCACTTGCCGCTCTGGTCTTGCGACAGCGCCCAGCGACTGGGATTGGCGGTGCGTCACCTGGGCCAGGGGAAAGTCAACATTCGGCATAGTGGATTGCAGACATGGGGACATTGCTTCTCAAATCGAAACAATAAAATTAAAATAGTTCTTCTGAATCAGTATTTTTGTCATTAACCAAAGACAATAAGACTGTCTTGCTGAAACTGGTAGTTCCTGTTTAGCAATGAGTGTCTACACTGCTCATAGCATTTAGGGTATCAGGTGAGATAAGTACACATTATACACATGATAAAATATTTTATTTACGTACTAGCAGAAAACCCGGTGTTGCCCAGGTGTTTATTTATGCTACTCTCTCGCAGTCCACATCCCCCCCCCCCCCCCCAGTTCTCACACTGCACCCACATCTTTCTCTCCTATCTCTCTGTTCGTTTCTACCTGTTCCTCTATCGGCAAAGTTTTCTGCGAGGTACTCTCTGTCATGTACCATACAAACATTTATGTACCGAGTGATTTTCCTCTTGGTTTAACGTCATGTGTGCAAAATTTCATAAAGATTGGAGTAAAATTATGCATTTTGTAAAATTCCGTAAGTTAAGTTCCCTCCACCACACACCGAACAAAATTTTATGCAGTCAGTCACATTCCTCTTGTTATTAAGATAGAGTGTACAAAATTTCATCAATATCAGAACAAAATTATAGATTTCTATGCAATAGAACCCTATACAACCCCTGTTCTAAGAATAGCGAAGAAATAAATGGATCTGTGAAATCGGTCGAGCCGTTCTCAGATTATGGTGCGACCAAGGTATGTAGAGACTCATTTTTATGTTGCGAAGTACCCTTCCCAAATGCCCCAGATGAAATTTAAGGTAGACGGTGACCTTCCTTTTGTTTTGAAGATCAAGCGTGTGAAACTTCATGAAGATCGGGATGAAATTATATTTCGTGAGTGTGTTGCAGAAGTATGTTCCGCCATGAACCTATCACAAAATACTTTCTTAGTTGAAGTTTGCAACCTACAAGCTACATTACTGCCAAATTTCAGCTTCATCGGTGAAGTAGTTTTCGAGATTTCGTGTTTAGTGAGTGAATGTCCTTTTGTTTTTATATAGACAGGGATTAAGAAAACTGGTTCCTTAATTTTGGATGGAAGGCAATTAAGGGAGACTAGCAGACAAAAATAAATTGTAACATGCTAACTTTAGTTAATACAACGTCATGCCTGATGCGACAGTTTTACGGCATCTACAGCGAAACTGTTGTAAGCGGTAGACTTCTTTTCATTTCATCATTTTGTGTGTGTGTGTCGGGGAGGGGTGCAGTTACAAAACGCTTCATAAATATCCGAAATTCATGCAAATTTTGTTGCAGGTCCCTGACTGCTGCCATTTTTCAATAATTGTCGCATAAATCTGGGTATTCTCACGCGGTGGCCTCTCATTATTTATGACGTCACATCTCCTGAGACATCCGCCAGTACTGACTCTTGCACAGACCATAAGCGCAATTGTTCCTAGCTCTTTACTCCGGAAGAGGGAACGATTGCCAACTGAACCAAAAATCTTGACTCATTTGGGAACAGAACCCAGTACCCAACATTAACATCACAAATCTTGATGTTCCTCCGCCCAGTATCTGCGGGCTAAACGGAGTCGAGTTTTCAATGGGGTACACACCATAGGCCTTCTTTCATAGAGGCCATATTCCCAAAGGCGATTTAGAACACTGTGTTGATATTTTGCGCCCTGTTTATGCCTGGAGAGTGCGTTGCAGCTGAGTTACATTCAGCCTCCTATCTCGACGGGCTGTTAACCGAAGGAAACGGTCATCTATTGCTAATGTTACCCCTGGACGACCTTCACCTTGCCTTCTTCTAACGGTGCTAGTTGTCTGAAGTCGTGTCTAGGTCCTGGAAATTACCCTTCGTCACACTCCAATAGCTGCAGCTCCTCCCTCTCTGTCTGTCCCGCTTCCAACCTTCCTATGGCATCGGGTAAGTCACGTTGCACTACCTTCTCAGTACATTGTCTGAAATCAAGTTCTTGAGTAACTGGCTCGGTAGAGTAAACACATGTCAACTAGAAACCTGCTCTGTAGGAATCAGCATGGGTTTCGAAAAAGGCGATCGTGTGAAACCCAGCTTACTATATTCGTCCACGACAGGACCATAGACACGGGTTATCATGTAGATGCTGTGTTTCTTGACTTCCACAAGGCGTTTGATACAGTTCCCCACAGACGTTCAGTGAACAAAGTAAGGGCATATGGTCTATCAGACCAATTGTGTGATAGGATTCAGGAGTTCCTTGACGACAGAATGCAGCATGTCATTCTCAATGGATACATGTCTTCCGAAGTAAGAGTGATGTCAGGTGTGCCACAGGGGAGTGTCGTGGGACCGTTGCTATTCACAGTATGTAAAAATGACCTCGCGGATAATATAGGAAGTTCACTGAGGCTTCTTCCAGATGATACTGTAGTATATAGAGAGGTTGTAACAATGGAAAATTGCATTGAAATGCAGGAGTATCTGCATCGAATTGACGCATGGTGCAGGGAATGACAATTGAATCTTAATGTAGACAAAACCGTCATTCAGCCGAAAAAATGGCGTTTTGCCATTCGTGCACCCAGGTTCGCAGGCGTTCCTTTCTTTGATGCAACGTCAAGGGTAATCGCAGCCATGGTCTCGAAGCTGATAGTCCATGCTGCTGCAAACATCGTCGCACTGTTCGTGCAGATGGTTGTTGCCTTGCTAACTTCCCCATCTGTTGACTCAGGGATCGAGACGTGGCTGCACGATCCGTTACAGCCACGCGGATAAGATGCCTGTCATCTCGACTGCTAGTGATACGAGGCCGTTGGGATCCAGCACGGCGTTCCGTATTGCCCTCCTGTACACACAGATTCCATATTCTGCTAACAGTCATTGGATCGCGACCACCGCGGGTAGCAATGTCGCGATATGGTAAACCGCAATCGCAATAGGCTACAACGCGATATTTATCAAAGTCGGAAACGTGATAGTACGCATTTCTCCTCCTTACAAGACGCAACACAATAGCATTTCACCAGGCAACGCCAGTCAACTGCTGTTTATATTTGAGAAATCGGTCGGAAACTTCCTTCGTGTCAGCACGTTGTAGGTGTCGCCACCGGCGCCAACCTTGTGTGAATGCTCTGAAAAGCTAATCATTTGCATATCACAGCATCTTCTTCCTGACGGTTGAATTTCGCGTCTGTAGCACGTTATCTTCGTCGGGTAGCAAATTTAATGGCCAAGAGTGTAACTTCGTATGGTGCATGGCGGAGGCTGATTTAAAATTAGTTAATTTGTTTCTTACAACTTCACGCTGGAATGGCTGGACGGATAAAAATGAAATTTGGAGCAGAGGTAGTTTATGCCCTGGTTAATACATGGGACACCTTTCGTAAGCCACCGTATTGTGCGTGGTGGAGGATACCTTACAATGGGATAAAATGTTTGCTACTACTTCATGCTGAAAGAGATGGACAGATTTGAATGCAATATGGAATGAAGATAGCTTATACTCTGCATTAATAAGGGGGTTACCTTTCGTAAGCCACTGTACGATGCATGGTGGAGGATACCATACAATGTGTTAATACGTTTGTATCTCTTCACGCTGAAACATTGGATGTATTTAAATAAAATGTGCAATTAAGATAGCTTATATCCTAAATTAACTTATGAGCTACGTTTAGGAAGCTGCTTGGCAGAAGGTACCTTCTAGGGGTTAACACGTTTGTTACCCTTCACGCTGAAGCAGCTGGACGGAATTGAAAGTCAGCACATGAATGTATGTTTTCCTGAGGGTTCTTGCGGCTTTGACACCGTTTGACAAGTTACCATGACACTTGGAGCATATATGTATGTGTTCATACACAGGATGGAGAGGAGTAGGTCGAGGAGGAGATGGACAGAAAGGGTAGGAGTGGACGGAGAGAGGGTACACGAGAATGTTGTTTGGTCTCTGGAGTGTAATGGTGGATCCAAGTCTCATCAACCTCTGGATTTCGCTTGAACAGTGTGAGATTCTGAGCAGAAAAGTTCCTTCGTTTCCGCTTTCGGTCCAAAGTGAGCAGGCGCGGCTCCCATCGCGCACAGAGCTTCATGGATAGTTTTTCATGAAGGATGTAATGCACCCGTTCAGTTGAGATGCCTACAATGTTAGCTATCTCGCGAACTTTTCATCTTCGATCTTCCATTATATATCCCGCACCTTATCGATGGTTTCCTGTGTTGTGAGTTCAACAGGTCGACCGGGACGTGCTCCAAATTGCGTGATTCTCAGGCCACGTTTAAACACATTGATCCAAAAGTAAATGGTCTTCAATATTGGTGCAGAAGCCACATGGACCTCATCCAACTCGGATTTGATCAGTAAATCGGTCCAACCCTTCAAATGAAAATATTTAATGACCGCATGAAATTCGTTTTTCTCGATCCTCAGGAACAAACTACGCAGTTACCACTTCATCTGGCAGCGAACAATCAGCTAATAACGGATGCCGTTCGACACTTGCTGTAATATCTGTGGAAATATCATGCTTACCCATAACAGTCAGGTTCAGAAAATGTCTCGCTCTTTCATACAAATTTACCAGACTTATCAAACCACCCTCTTAGCAAATATCCAAAGCTGAGCCTGACTCCGTTATGGGTACACCGTCAAATAACTTGATATACGTTGTGCAATGAAAAGCCGGACGAGGTTCAGTGGCGGTTACAGAATTTTTTTTCTGGGAGGGGGGGGAGGGGCACAAGCCTAAGGAGGGTGAACATGTCCGTAAGGCTTTTTTTTTTAAACACTCACACACATGAAGAAATATTTTTACAGTTTTTGTCACATATAACTGCTATGAGAAGCATACAAAATATGTTCCAAAGCTACAGTTGCTTTTTAGGGGAGAAAAAACGTTTTAATTTACTTCCATCTAACTAAGAATGCACAATTAGTTTCTGCGCACTATGGCGTCGTTTTGAAATGCCTATGATCAAAAAAATATTACAATGTAAATTACAGTGCAAATTTTCTAACTTTACCACACAATATAAAAAAAAAACTAAAAAATAAAATTGTTTCGTCCTTCATCATCATAAAGGATGAAACACTTGCCAATAGCTGAACACTGGGCATTCATGCTCTGAACTTAATTCAATATGTAACTGATTCTGAGCTTCGCCAGGTGGGTATATGAGAATTCCTATACAGAAGAAACCATGCGAAATTGGCATAGGTTTCTCTACATACTTACAACTTTGGAATAATTGGACTATACGACTGAATACGACTGACCACTTAAAAATTTAAACAATTGCACAATATGGTCGAAAAATATTTTGTACATATTAAATGAGCCAAATGACTTAATGGTGATTGTATAAAAACGTAGGACATATTGTTTTTTTTAAAAAAAAGCTCAAATGTTTGTAATCCAAAGGGACCAATCTGTTAAGGTCATCGGAACCTTCTTACAGTCTACTTTACCTTATTCTGAGGACTACACACACACCCATACCCGAGGGAGGACTCGAACCATTCCCGTGCCGCGCACATGGTTCAATAAATTATTAAACTTTTTATTGTTTAATGTGTATGAATCCTTCTAATTTTTTTTAACTTGAGAATGACGCCATAGCGCGTCGAAACTAGTAGTGCATTTAGATGTAAGTATATTAATTTGACAAGTGAAGACGATTTTACCTGGTGATGCCATCAGCACAAAACATGTGCACTACTTCATGGACATCCATTTATTTCGGATTGCTGTCAACATTACGCTGCCCCTACACACGAAGTATTACTGCACAAATTGTTACGGGTAACGTTTCCAACACTGCGACGCTGCCTTCTGCTCCCTGTTCCTCGGTCCTCGGCAGCCATGGTACACGCCTCCTGTCGCTGCCAACAGCCAGCGCACGAATCGTCAACTTACCGTGGATGAACAGTACAGTACCCGGAGTAGCTGTGTCATTATCAAACAATGCAGAAATTGGAAAAAAAAACAGCGTATCCTAAAAGGTCGCCCAATTACGGGTCAGAAACAGTCAGTAAATACGAGTATGTCGCTCTAAGTTTGATAGTCCCTCAAAACCTAAAATCAGATTTCCTGTGTTTGCGTTTTACAGGATCAATTTCTTCTTCATTCTTTGTAAAGTTGCTATGCAAAACGAGATGCGTTTTCAAGAAAGCTTTCGCGGTCAACAAAATTACACTTGAAACTTCCTGGCAGATTAAATTTGTGGGGCCAGCCGTGGTGGTCAAGGGGACTGAGGCGCGTCAGTCACGGTCTGCACGACCACTACGGTCGGGGGTTCGAATTCCCCCTCGGGCATAGATATTTGTGCCGTCCTTAGTCTTAGCTAATTCATAAGTAGTTTGTAAGTTTAGGGACTGATGACCCCGTAGTTAAGTCCCATAAGCTATACAAACATTTGAACATTTTGAAAATTGTGGGTCAGAAACGGGATTCGAACCTGGGACCTTTGCCTTTGAGTGGCAAGCGCTCTGCTATCTGACCTATCCTGGCACGCTTCACGATCCGTCCACAAAACTTTATTTCTGCCAGTACCGCGCCGCCTACTTTCAAAACTTCACAACAGTCCTACTGTGAAACTTTCAGGACTAGAAGTGCTCATTCTGGAAACATCCCTTAGGCTGAGGCTTAGTCATGTCTCTACAACATCCTTTGTCCCAGGAGTGCTAGTTCTGCAAGGTTCGCAGAAGGACTTCTGTGAAGTTTGGAAAGTAGGAGGTGAGGAACAGGCAGAAGTAAAGTTGTGCCGAAGGACTATGAACGTGTCGTCATAGTTCAGACGGTAGTCAAAGGTCGCAGGTTCGATTCCCAGGTACAGCACACAATTTTAATCTGCCAGGAGGTTACATATCAGCGCACACTCAGCTGCAGTGTCAAAATTTGATTCTGAGAACTACACCTGACTGTGTTTCAAGAAGAATTTCTACTACCATGAAAATCCTTTGTATGTGACGTGTGGGAAATTCCGCTAAAATTTCTAAATTTTCTCCAAGAACTGAAAAATCGAAACGTGTAGCTTCAAATAAAATTGTTTATCATGGGTTGGAGTAACATTTCTTAGTGCCTAGGAAAAGAACGCCTGAACGCAGGTATTGAAATTCCCAGTTATTTTACATATTTAAATCCTTTAACTTTATTTATGTATGAGTAAGACATTTATAATAGCTCATTTATCTCCCAAGCAATCACGAAACAATAAACGACTTTTGTTTATTTTTATCGTAAATTACTGACAAAAAGTGCAAGAAGCAATTAAGTAGAAACATAGCAGAAAAGGTCAAATTACGTTATGTTAGTTAGAGGGATTTTGCATTTTTAAACTGACAATTACATGCTGCCAACAAGTAAAAGTTAATTATTCTAATGCTAAGATTCTTTCTGTCTATCTCTCCTTTCCTCTTTCTCTCTCTCTTCGCTTCTCTCTCTCCCTCCCTCTCTCTCTCTCTCTCTCTCTCTCTCTCTCTCTCTCATTTTTGAAATGTTCAAATGTTTGTATACCTTATGAGACTTAACTACGTGGTCATCAGTCCCTAAACTTACAAACTACTTATTAACTAGCTAACACTATGGACGGCACAAATATCCATGCCCGACGGGGAGATTCGAAACCCCGACCGTAGTGGCTGTGCAGATCGTAACTGACGCGCCGAAGTCCCACCGGCTACCGCGGCCGGCTGGAAATATCTGGCTTACCAACAACAGTCAGGTTCCGAAAATTTCTCTCTCTTTCATACAAATTTACCAGACTTATCAAACCACCCTCGTAGCTAATATCCAAATCTGAGTGTAACTCCGTTATCAGTACACCGTCAAATAACTTGATATACGCTCTGCAAAGAAAAACATGACGAGGTTTATGCAAAAGGTAAAGATAAAACCGAGATATAACTTTCTCTGTGAAGCGTTGTCAAAACTCAGTAGATGATTGGTAACTAATCTAAGATATAAAGCAGAGTGTCCGTATATTTGTACGTATTGCATACAAATCTACAGTTCTGTTCCAATCTTTATGACATTTTGTATACGTAAGCTTCAATCCATGAAGGCGGTCGCTGTAAGTGTAAGAATCACATACGATATATATTTCACGAGAAATACGATGAAATGTGTCTAAAACTGCTGCAATTAGCGACAATGCTGCTCAATGTCTCCTAAACCACTGGACAGATTTCAACCAAATTTGGTACACATATTCCTTACGTGAGATTACAATTGCTGTACGAGTACGAACCACATACGACACATAGTTCGGGAGATATAACGTCGTAAACAATAGGAATCGCAGAAAACTGCCACATAATGCGGCGAGAATTTATAAATACGATGTATAAGAATAAGAATATTTAACGACTTGCAACAAACTTTAAACATAATTTCAAACCTTTATTAAACTTTTTCTCGCTGACACCCATAGCAAAATGATGAAAGGAGAAACGTTTCTCGCTTACTACTTTTCCGCTGTTTATGAGGTAAACTACGGCATTCGGTATGACGTTACAATTTGTAATTTGTACACTACAAATTGTAGCCGCAGGAAATCTTACAGACAGTATGCACATACATAGTTGAATGTACAATCTAAATTGCATCACAGTACGACACGTAATTCATGAGATATGAGCACATAAATAGTAACGTTCCGCTGTTCATGGACTAAAACTACGGCATTCGGATGACGTTACAATTTATAATTCATACACTACAAACTGTAGCCGCAGGAAATTTTATAGACAGTATACATGCATATACGTGAGTGTACTTTCTAAATTGTATGACAGTACGAGACGTAGTTCACGAGATATGAGCACATAAACAATAACGTTCATGGAAAACCGCCCCGTCACGCACCAAGTTTTAATCTATTACTTCTTTACTACTAATTGTATTCCCAAGACATTTTGCAGACATACAGCATACAAATGAATGTGTTGTTGTTGTGGTCTTCAGTCCGCAGACTGGTTTGATGCAGCTCTCCACAATACCCTATCCTAAACAAGCCTCTTCATCTCCACATAAGAACGGCAACCTACATCTGTCTGAATTTGCTTACAGTACCCATCTCTTGGTCTTCCTCTGCGATTTTTGCCCCACACACTTCCCTCCAATGCTAAATTCACAATTCCTTGATGTCTAAGAATGTCCTACCACTCTATCCCTTCTTTTAGTCATGGTATGCCAGAAGTTTCTTGTCTCCCCAAATCTTTTCAGTACCTCCTCATTAGTTACGCGATCCACCCACCTAATCTTCAGCATTCTTCTGTAGCACCATATTTCAAAAGCCTCAATCCTCTTCCTGTCCGCACTGTTTATCGTCCATGTCTCACTCCCATTCTAGGCAACACTCCATACAAATGCCTTCAGAAAGAACTTCCTTAGGCTTAAATCAATATTCGATGTTAACAAATTTCTCTTTTTCAAGAACGCTTTTCTACCCATTGTCATTCTGCATTTTATATCATCTGTACTGCGACCATCATTTGTTATTTTACTGCCCAAGTAACAAAACCAAAACTCATCTACCTCCTTTATTGCTTCGTTTTCCAATCTAATTCCTTCAGCATCACCTGATTTTCTTAGACTGCACTCCATTACCCTAGTTTTGCTCTTGTTAATGTTCATGTTATATGCACCTTTCAGCACACTGTCCATTCCGTTTAATTGCTCTTCCAGGTCCTTTGCTGTATCTGACAGAATTACTATGTCGTCGGCAAAACGCAATGTTTTTAATTCTTCCCCCTGAACTTTAATTCCTTTATAGCTTGCTCAATGTACAAATTGAATAATAATGGAGAAAGGCTACAACCCTGTCTTACTCCCTTCCCAACTGATGCTTCCATTTCATGCCCTTCAACTCTGACAACCGCTGTCAGGTTTTTGTACAAGTTGTACAAGTTGTACGCTCCCTATATTTTAATCTTGCTTGCTTCAGAACTTGAAGGAGTTTATTTCAATCAACATTGTCAAAAGCCTTCTCCAAATCTACAAAAGCTACAAATGTAGGTTTGCCTTTTCTTAATCTATCTTCTAGGATAAGCCGTAAAGTGAGTATTGCCTCCCGTGTTCCTACATTTCTCCTGAACCCAAACTGATCTTCCCCGAGGTCGGCTTCTACCAGCTTTTCCATCCTTCTGTATATGAATATATACCTGAAAAATGGCAGGAATAAATAAATACCCGGGCAACGTCGGATTTTCAGCTATTACTTTTATAAAGCGTCATTTTATGTTTTGAAACTAAGGTTTAAATTTTACCCCAAAAATTCACAAGGTATTTAAAATATTTTAAGGTAGGAGTAAAAATGACAACGATATTTATTCAACCGTGTTCCGCGTGACACGCTGAAGCGCTAAATACAGCAGGGGCGTTTGGCGGTACTTGCAGAGGCTTAACCTGTAGCCGGGCAGTTCCAGTTCCAGTTGCAGGTCCAGATAGCGGCGGCTGGAGCTGGAGTGACGTCTCATTAAGCCGGCCTCGCACAGCGGCTCGCGGAATCCCCGGATTATCTCGCTTTTAATTTACCGGCCCTGCGCAGTGCAGAGCGGGAGAAGGCACTTCATTAATTCCCCCACCCGACAGATTAGCCGAAGGAAACAGCCGGCGAATAATCGCCTCGCTGTCGGCTTCTCGGAAATTTGGACACAGCCGTTTGCCACTGACATCTGATCACAAAAACGAAGCCAATAAATAGATTTCCAATGACAGAGTTCATTTACGCTCCAGCAGGTACCTAGGCGACTCAGTGTATTGAACACAAGTCTACAGAGGATTATTGTTCCTCGTATCGTTTCAGATATTGCCTTCTTTTTGCAGACTTTTAATAAAGTTCTCATTACATTTATAAATGACGGCATTCGCCTGTTACGTTCTGTAGTCTTTTTCTGAAACTACAAAAACTACCCCTGAAACGTAATGTCATTCCGAGGTTGAAAACATGTTACATGATACAAGGCCGTTCCAGAAAGTATGTTTGCGTATTTTATTTTAAACAAATAGAATGAAACTTTCACTCTGCAGCGGAGTGTGCGCTGATATGAAACTTCCTGGCAGATTAAAATTGTGTGCCGGAACCGGGACTCGAACCTGGGACCTTTGCCTTCACGGGCAAACGCTCTACCTTACTTCCGCCAGTACCTCGCCCCCTACTTTCAAAATGTTCTAATGTCTGTATAGTCTATGGGACTTAACTACGGGGTCATCAGTCCCTAAACTTACAAACTACCTATGAACTACTTACGAACTAGGACGGCACAAATATCCATGCCCGAGGGTGGATTCGAACCCCCGACCGTAGTGACCGTGTAGACCGTGACTGAAGCGCCTTAGTCCCCTCGGCCACCGCGGCCGGCTCCTACTTTCCAAACTTCACAGAAGCTCTCCTGCGAAGCTTGCAAGACTAGCACTCCTGGAAGAAAGGATATGGTCCAGATATGGCTTAGCCACAGCCAAAGGGATGTTTCCAAAAACATCCGCGAAAGGCAAAGGCAAAGGTCCCAGGTTTGAGTCCCGGTTCCGGCACACAATTTTTATCTGCCAGGAAGTTTCAAATACGACATACTTACATTAGAAAGTTAATGAGCTATAGGTGCAGCCACATTTCTCCTATTTTTCGGCATAGTAACCAAAGGAACTGAGATGCTCGTCATTTCACTGGATCAACTTTCGTATAGAGTTTAGGAATTGCTTCAGGTGCAAAAATAGCTGGATTACTTACTGCAGGTGCTGCGCTGCTCCATAACATGCTCGCCTCCATACGGGTTGGCGCACAGCAACTGTTCTCCAGAAGTTCTACTGGAAGTTGTTTGATAATCCAGCATACCGTCCGATGAAATGCATGACACAGGCGGTTGGAATTCATTACATCTTTACAACCAATTCGCAGTATGTTTCCCAATAATTCACTATACGTATCTTAGAGCACAATGTTCGTAAAATATTGGTATAAGGAGATCCATTAAAAAGAAACTTAAATGGACATACGGAAAACAAGGAAATACATTTACATCTACATGGGATACTCTGCAAATCACATTTAAGTGCCTGGCAGAGGATTCAGCGAACCACCATTATACTATTTATCTCCCATTCCATTCTCGAAAAACGCGCGCGAAGAAAGAACACCTGAATCTCTCCGTTCGAGCTCTGATTTCTCGTATTTTATTCTGATGATCATTTCTACCTATTTAAGTGGGAGTCAACAATATATTTTCGCATTCGGAGGAGAATGTTGGTGATTGGAGTTTCGTAAGTAGCCCACGCCGCAGCGATAAATGCCGTTGTTATAATGATTCCCAACCCAGATTTTGTATCATTTTCGTAACGCTGTCTCACCTGTATCGCGACATTACGAAACGAGCTGCCTTTCTTTTGACTATTTCGATGTCCTCCGTCCGTCAAACCCACCTGATAAGGAACCCGCACTGGGTAGCAATACTCCAAAAATGGACGGACAAGCGTAGTGTATGCAGTTTCTTTTGTTGTTCTGTTTTAAGAGTTCTGCCAATAAAACGCAGTCGCCTTTCCGACGACATTATCTACGTGTTCTTTCCAATTTAAGTCTGAAGTAACAGTAATTTCTAGGTATTTTGTGGAGTTTACGGCCTTCACTTTTGATTGATTTATCTTGAAAACGAAGTTTGACGGATTTCTTTTCGTACTCATGTGGAAGACTTCACACTTCTCATTATTTAGAGTCAATTGCGAATTTTCACACCATACTGATATCTTATATTCAGATCGTTCTGCAGTTGGTTTTGATCTTCAGATGATTTTACTAGACGGTAAATGACGGCGTCATCTGCAAACAACCTAAGAGAGCTACTTAGATTTTCCCCTCAATCGTTTATGTAAATAAGGAACAGCAGAGGACCAATAACACTACTCTGTGAAACGCCCGATATCACCTCTGTTTTAGTCGATGTCTTACCATCGATTACTACGAACTGTGTCCTCTCTGACAGGAAATTCCCTATCCAATCGCAAATTTACATTAACATCAGAATAGAAGAAATATAATCCCCGGAAACTAAAACTACTGATTTGCAGCCTGTATATAAATATACGGGAAAGCCTTGGGATTCGATATATGGAAACAAGCAGAACGTGTCCCTCGTCTCTATTGAATACTATGTGCATTTATTTTGCATTCATGTTGATGTTATGGTCTTCAGTCCGGACACTGGTTTGATGCAGCTCTCCACCCTACTCTATCCTGAGCAAGCCTTTTCATCTCCTCATAAGAACGGCAACCCACATCCACTTGAATCTCCTTACTATACCAATCTCTTGGTCTCCCTCTGCGATTTTTACCCCACACACTTCCCTCCAATGCTAAATTTAAGATTCCTCGATGTCTAAGAATTTGTCCTACCAAGCGATCCCTTCTTTTGGTCAGGGTATGCCAAAAATTCCTTTTCTCACCAATTCTCTTAAGTACCTCTTCATTAGTTATGCGATCTACTCACCTAATCTTCAGCATTCTTCTGTACCACCACATTTCAACAGCCTCTATTCTCTTCCTGTCCGCACTGCTTATCGTCCATGTTTCACTCCCGTACAAGGCAACACTCCACACAAATGCCTTCAGAAAAGACTTCCTTACACTTAAATTAATATTCGATGTTAGCAAATTTCTCTTTATCAAAAATGCTTTTCTTCCCATTGCCATTCTGCATTTTATATCCTCTGTACAGCGACCATCGCATGTTATTTCACTACCCAAGTAACAAAACTCATCTACTACCTTCATTGTTTCGTTACCTAATCTAATTCCTTCAGCATCGCCTGATTTTCTAAGACCGCATTCCATTATTTTTGTTTTGCTCTTGTTAATGTTCATTTTATACGCTCTCTTCAATACACTGTCCATTCCATTCAACTGCTCTTCCAGGTCCTTTGCTGTCTCTGACAGAATTACAATGTCATCAGCAAAACGCAATGTTTTTCTTTCTTCCCCCTGAACTATAATCACTATTCCACATTTTTCCTTGCTTTCCTTCACCGCCTGCTCGATATACAAATTGAATAATATCGCAGAAAGGCTACAACCCTGTCTTACTCCCTTCCCAACTGATGCTTCCCTTTCATGCCCTTCGAGTCTAATAACTGCGGTCTGGCTTTTGTACAAGTTATAACTCTCCTTTCCCTGTATTTTACCCCTGCTGACTTCAGAATTTGAAAGAGTGTATTCCAGTCAACATTGTCAAACGCTTTCTCCAAATCTACAAAAGCTAAAATGTAGGTTTGCCTTTCCTTAATCTATCTTCTAAGATAAGACGTAAAGTGAGTATCGCCTCTCGGGTTCCTACGTTCCTCCTGAATCCAAACTGATCTTCCCCGAGGTCAGATTCTACCAGCTTTTCCATACATCCTACACACCAGCTCAAATAGTTTTGTCATGGCTTGATCTCCCAGAGACTTTAGTAGCTCTGAGGGTATGTCATCTACCCCTGGGGCCTTGTTCCGACCTGGGTCTTTCAGGGCTCTGTCAAATTCATCTCTCAGTATAGTATCTCCTATTTCATCTTGATCTACTTCCTCTTCCCTTCCTACAACATCGTCTCTAAGTTCATTTCCTTTGTAGAGCTGCTCTATGTACTCTTTCCACCTTTCAGCTTTCCCTTCTTTGCTGAGAACTGGTTTCCCATCTGAGTTCTTGATATTGGTAGAGTTGCTTTTCTTGTTCCCAAATGTCTATTTTATTTTCCTGTAGGCGGTATCTACTTTTCCCCTTCTTATACATTCTTCTACAGATTTGCATTTGGCTTCTAGCCACTTCTGCTTAGCCATTTTGTACTTCCTGTCAATCTCATTTCTTAGTCGTCTGTACTCCATTTTGCCTGTTTCATTTACTGCATTTTTATATTTTCTTCTTTCATCAATTCAATTTAGTATTTCCTGTGATATCCAAGGATTTTTTGTAGGTCTTGCCTTTCTACCTATTTTGTCCTCTGCTGCCTTCACTATTTCATCTCTCAATGCTACCCATTCCTCTTCTACTGTTTTATTTCCCCCCGTTTCTGTCAATTGTTGCCTAAATCTCCCTCTGAAATTCTCCAGAACTTCACGTTCCTTCAATTTATCTAGGTCCCATCTCCTTATTTTCCTACCTTTCTGCAGTTTTTTTCAGTTTCAGCCTACAGTTCATGACTAACAAGTTATGGTCAGAGTCTATATGTGCCCCTGGGTATGTCCTACAGTTTATAACTTGGTTTCGGAATCTATGTTATACCATTATAAAATCTATCTGATACCTTCCGGTATCACCTGGTCTCTTCCAAGTATACAACCTTCTTTTGTGATTCTGAAACCACATGTTTGTTACGATTAAATCATGTTCCGTGCAAAATTCTACCATGTGGCTTCCCCTTTCATTCGTTTTGCCCAGTCCATATTCACCTACTATTTTTCCTTCTCTTCCTTTTCCTACTACTGAATTCCAGTCTCCCATCACAATTAAGTTTTCATCTCCCATAACTGTCTGAATAATTTCCTTTAGCTCCTCATATATTTCTTCTATCTCCTCATCATCGGCAGAGATAGTTGGCATATAAACCTGTACTACTGTTGTCGGTGTTGGCTTCATATCTATCTTGACAATGATAATGCGATCACTGTGCTGCTCATAGTAGTTTACCCGCATTCCTATTTTCTTATTCATTATCAGTCCTACTCCTGTGATACCCCCAACTGATTTTGTACTTACAATCCTGTACTCACCTGACCAGAAATCCTGTTCATCCTGCCACCGAACTTCACTAATCCCCACTATATCCAACTTCAACCTATCCATTTCCCTTTTTAATTTTCTAATTTTCCTACCCGATTAAGGGATCTAACATTCCTCGCTCCGATCCGTAGAATGCCAGTATTATCTTTCCTGATGACAACATCCTCCTGAGTAGTCCCCGCCCGGAGATCCGAATCGGGGACTATTTTACCTCCGGAATATTTTACCCGAGAGGATGCCATCATCATATTTTCATACAGTAGAGCTGCATGTCCTCGGGAAACGTAACGGCTGTAGTTTCCCCTTGCTTTCAGCCGTTCGCAGTAACTGTGTGGCAAAGCCACATTAGCTGATGTCACAAGGCCAGCTCAGTCAATCATCCAGACTGTTGCCCCTGTAACTTCTGAAAAGGCTGCTACCCCTCTCCAGGAACCACACGTTTGTCTGGCGTCTCCACAGATACCCCTCCGCTGTGGTTGCACCTACGGTACGGCTATCTGCATCTTTGAGGCACGCAAGCCACCCCACCTCGGTAATGTCTGTGGTTCATGGGGGTGCATTCATAGCCACGTGATATTCGTTGCGTAGCAAAGTAAACACGTCAACACACACGTAAACAACAGTGGAGTGATGATTGTGGTGAGTAGTTACTGAGTGCACGTACAGCGCAGGTAGAATGATACGTGTTGGCAGTTATTATTAAGTGCATGTACATTGCAACGTATTTATTATTGCAATGACGTACTCAAATCACGAAGTATCACAGTCACATTGTGTTTGGACGTGCTGAGTGTATCGGAAATAAAGCAGATCGTTTGTATGTGGAATACTTCTCTAATATAGGGATGGCCTAAACCGACCGGTTAAAACAAATATGAGTATTTTAGTTCGAAATAACCGGTTTTACGGTATGTATTTCGTGTCGACTGTAACTGTGTGCCCCTTTTTTTTTTTTTTTTTTTTTTTTTTTTTTTTTTTTTTTTTTTTTTTTTTTTTTTTTTTTTGGTGGGGTGGGGTGGCTTGCGTGCCTCAACGATACAGATAGCCGTACCGTAGGTGCAACCACAGCGGAGGGGTATCTGTGGAGAGGCCAGACAAACGTGTAGTTCCTGAAGAGGGGCAGCAGCCTTTTCAGTAGTTACAGGGGCAACAGTCTGGATGATTGACTGAGCTGGCCTTGTAACATCAGCTAATGTGGCTTTGCCACACAGTTACTGCGAACGGCTTAAAGCAAGGGGAAACTACAGCCGTTATTTTTCCCGAGGACATGCAGCTCTACTGTATGAACATATGATGATGGCATCCTCTCGGGTAAAATATTCCGGAGGTAAAATAGTCCCCCATTCGGATCTCCGGGCGGGGACTACTCAGGAGGATGTGATCATCAGGAAAGAAAATACTGGCATTCTACGGATCGGAGCGTGGAATGTTAGATCCCTTAATCGGGTAGGAAAATTAGAAAATTTAAAAGGGGAGATGGATAGGTTGAAGTTAGATATAGTGGGGATTAGTGAAGTTCGGTGGCAGGATGAAAAGGATTTCTGGTCTGGTGAGTACAGGATTATAGATACAAAATCAATTTGGGGTATCACAGGAGTAGGATTGATAATGAATAAGAAAATCGGAATGCGGGTAAACTACTATGAGCAGCACAGTGATCGCATTATCATTGTCAAGATAGATACGAAGCCAACACCGACAACAGTAGTACAGGTTTATATGCCAACTAGCTCTGCCGATGACGAGGAAATCGAAGAAATATATGAGGAGCTAAAGGAAATTATTCAGACAATTAAGGGAGAGGAAAACTTAATGGTTATGGGAGACTGGAATTCAGTAGTAGGACAAGGAAGGGAGTGGAAGATAGTAGGTGAATATGGTCTGGGAAAAAGGAATGAAAGAGGAAGCCGCCTGGTAGAATTTTGCACAGAACATAATTTAGTTATAACAAACACATGGTTCAAGAATCACAAAAGAAGGTTGTATACGTGGAAGAGACCAGGAGACACTGGGAGATACCAGATAGATTTTATAATGGTAAGACATAGATTTCGGAACCAGGTTCTACAGTGTAAGACTTACCCAGGGGCAGATGTAGACTCTGACCATAACTTGTTGGTTATGAACTGTAGGCTGAAACTGAAGAAACTACAAAAAGGTAGGAAAATAAGGAGATGGTACCTGGAGAAATTAAAGGAACCTGAAGTTCTTAAAATATTCAGAGGGAGCTTTAGGCAACAATTGAGAGAAACGGGGGAAAATAAAACTGTAGAAGAGGAATGGGTAGCATTGAGAGATGAAATAGTGAAGGCAGCAGAGGACAAAATAGGTAGGAAGGCAAGACCTACAAAAAATCCTTGGATATCACAGGAGATACTAAATTTAATCGATGAAAGGAGAAAATATAAAAATGCAGTAAATGAAACAGGTAAAATGGAGTACAGACGACTAAGAAATGAGATTGACAGGAAGTGCAAAATGGCTAAGCAAGAGTGGCTAGAAGGCAAATGCAAGGATGTAGAAGAATGTATAAATAGGGGAAAAATAGATACAGCCTACAGGAAAATAAAAGAAACATTTGGAGACAAGAAAAACAGCTCTATGAATATCAAGGACACTGATGGAAAACCAGTTCTCAGCAAAGAAGGGAAAGCTGAAAGGTGGAAAGAGTACATAGAGCAGCTCTACAAAGGAAATGAACTTAGAGACAATGTTGTAGGAAGGGAAGAGGATGTAGATGAAGATGGAATAGGAGATACTGTACTGAGAGAAGAATTTGACAGAGCTCTGAAAGACCTAAGTCGAAACAAGGCCCCTGGAGTAGATGATATTCCGTCAGAGCTACTAAAGTCTCTGGGAGAACCAGTCATGACAAAATTGTTTCACCTGGTGTGTAATATGTATGAGACAGGTGAAGTACCCTCAGACTTTAAGAAAAATGTTATAATCCCCATTCCAAAGAAAGCAGGTGCAGACAGGTGTGAAAACTATAGAACCATCAGTTTAATAAGTCATGGTTGCAAAATATTAACACGAATTATTTACAGAAGGATGGAAAAGCTGGTAGAAGCCGACCTCGGGGAAGATCAGTTTGGGTTCAGGAGAAAGGTAGGAACACGGGAGGCAATACTCACTTTACGGCTTATCCTAGAAGATAGATTAAGAAAGGGCAAACCTACATTTCTAGCTTTTGTAGATTTGGAGAAGGCTTTTGACAATGTTGATTGGAATAAACTCTTTCAAGTTCTGAAGCAAGCAGGAGTAAAATATAGGGAGCGTAAGGTTATTTACAACTTGTACAAAGACCAGACAGCGGTTGTCAGAGTTGAAGGGCATGAAAGGGATGCAGTGGTTGGAAAGGGAGTAAGACAGGGTTGTAGCCTTTCTCCAATGTTATTCAATTTGTACATTGAGCAAGCTATAAAGGAAAGCAAGGAGAAATTTGGAGAAGGAATTAAAGTTCAGGGTGAAGAATTAAAAACACTGCGTTATGCCGACGACATAGTAATTCTGTCAGAGACAGCAAAGGACCTGGAAGAGCAATTGAACGGAATGGACAGTGTGCTGAAAGGTGCATATAAGATGAACATTAACAAGAGCAAAACTAGGGTAATGGAGTGCAGTGTAAGAAAATCAGGTGATGCTGAAGGAATTAGATTGGGTAACGAAGCAATAAAGGAGGTAGACGAGTTTTGTTACTTGGGTAGTAAAATAACAAATGATGGTCGCAGTACAGAGGATATAAAATGCAGAATGGCAGTGGGTAGAAAAGCGTTTTTGAAAAAGAGAAATTTGTTAACATCGAATATTGATTTAAGCCTAAGGAAGTCCTTTCTGAAGGCATTTGTATGGAGTGTTGCCTTGTATGGAAGTGAGACATGGATGATAAACAGTGCGGACAGGAAGAGGATTGAGGCTTTTGAAATATGGTGCTACAGAAGAATGCTGAAGATTAGGTGGGTGGATCGCGTAACTAATGAGGAGGTACTGAACAGAATTGGGGAGAAAAGGAATTTCTGGCATACCTTGACTAAAAGAAGGGATAGATTGGTAGGACACATTCTTAGACATCAAGGAATTGTGAATTTAGCGTTGGAGGGAAGTTTGTGGGGTAAAAACCGCAGAGGAAGACCGAGAGATGGATACAGTAAGCAGATTCAGACAGATGTAGGTTGCCGTTCTTATGTGGAGATGAAGAGGCTTGCACAGGATAGGGTATTGTAGAGAGCTGCATCAAACCAGTCTCCGGACTGAAGACCACAACAACATTGGTTATATTCAATAACCGGCTAAAATCACCGGTTTAACTACTATTTGTAGTAATAGTATGTATTTAAATAACAAACAAATTACAAACTAGTTACATTTATTCATAAAATTTGTCCGGCTGTGAAATTTTAGGTTATCGCACAAAGTAGAAAATGCAATAAATGAAAATTTAAGACCGCGGCGGATTATCCATGCGTACTGGATTTCCCTGTTGTGGTGCGGGCGGCAGTTCGCCGTCGAGGGTTCGAGTCCCCCCCTCGACCATGGATGTTTGTGCCGTCTTTAGTGTAAGCTAGTTCATAAGTAATTTGTGAGTTTAGGGACTGATGACGCCATAGATAACTCCCATAAGCTCTACAAACATTTGAACATTTGATTTGAAAATTTAAGAACGTTTCCGAATCAGAAACGAGTAGCAAACGCATGGCGTAAGCATTGGTACAGCTGTTGTCGAGGTATCAGTCCACTTCTTGCCTTGTGGCGTCGCCTATTAGAAGCATGGCCCATCTGGTCATAAAGTAGTTCTTCGCTGGCGTCTCCAGACATCGGTTGCGTTTGAAATGTTACCATCCCGAGCTATGAAGTATTTCGTATGTGTCTTGCATTTATATAAGAAGATATCGAATAAACGATATTATGGCAGCAGTAATATATTAGAAACTTAGTAATTCATTTACGGTTTATAATATAAATAAAAAGTCCAATAGTGAAAACAACCAAGATCGCCATTTATTGAAATGACCTGTTTCAGCGCACTTAGTTGGCCAGCTTCAGTGCTTTTAATCTGATGAGGCTGACTAAATATACGAAAATCATTTTAATAAATGAGTTATCTAGTGATCATGACTCTTTGTACTACTGGATCACTAGCAACAGTGTTGTTACCGCCATCTCACATTGATTTTTACTATAAACAGAACAAAAGGTAATCTGTTGCTTTTGTCTACATTATATGCCTGGATCTGTTTGTAGCCAACTTAACACGAAAGACAGAAATCTCCAAGGTCAGTTTTCACCTTTAGTATTGTCTATTTGCAGTGTCCAAAAAGTGATGTGATCATAGACTACAACATGATTTTTCAGACGAGATTCGGAATCAATAGGAGGAAACTGGTGATTTTTTGGTAGTAATCAACACAGTTTTATTTTTCGATGGACTGCGTTCTGTTTCAGTTCGCTATTTCCAGGGCAGGATTAGGCTGTGTCTATAGTTTGCGGTTGCTCCGCGGCGGAGGAATTGCGGCGGTTTGGCAGTGCTCTATTTCTCAGGCCGTATTACACGACGATTCGTCTTAAAAGGTATTGTTCTAGCGCGACAGCCATCTAGCGGCAAAACATGTGGAACTACCGCGGAACCGTGATTATTAGTACACACTTTATCCGCGAGCCGGAATAGAGAGCTGTCCTAAGCACCCGTGAATCCGCCCATGCGCAGTAGGCAGCGATAACGCGCGCATAGGCAGAAGCGGGTATGGGTATTGCAGGAAGGTATCTGCTTGTTATTTGTGTATGACTTTCGTGGATAGAACTGATTTGTGATTTCAGACTTCCGTGTTGCGGATTTTGCCTTTTTTTTTTTTTTTTTTTTTTTTTTTTTTTCATAGTATATTTTCATATATACAGAAATTAAACAAAATACATGTGTTTTCCTGCAGACCTTATAGTAGGTGTTTATGAAATGTAGTTTTAAAATTGGTTGCTTCATACTTCAGAAATTAAATAGAATAGAAAGCTATAGAGTCATTATTGAGGCGTACAGGAAGGAAAATTGTATAACGCACACGTGCCCTTGAACATAACAAGCTACGTCAGCAATCTTTATTCCTCAATGATATGTTTTGTTTCTCGTTGCTGCCGGTTGTCCTAGGTTTCGGTGGCCGAGTAGAGAGAGGCCGACATAGGAAAATAGGATGCACGCGTTTGCAGGTACAGAGTCTGAGGTGACCAGCCAGTTGGACAGCAGAAACTAGAAACACTAAGATAGATTAGAACAAGATGTATATTTCGTAGAAATTGTACAATACTTAACTTGGAGGGCAGCAGATTAGTGGAATGCAGATACCTGGTTTAACTAGGTGGAGGCCTGCCTACTGATGACTCCTAGTAACTGTCCTTTTCCCAAATGACCGATACAGTTCAGTGGTAACCACGACCGGAGTTGCAGCAGAGGGCGCTCGTGGCTGACGTCTTAAGAACGCCGCGCCGTGCTTGATGGCGGCGCGCGGCGAAAGTAGGTGGCGCGCTTCAGATTTGTGCGACACAACAATAAGCGTACAGCTTTACAGACAGCAACTCTTCAAAATAGGTCACGTCCTTCCTCATGAAATTCCAAATTTGTTGCGGATTTCTGGGACTCAGTTGTTTTACTAACTATGAGTGTATTGCCCATGGCATCCTTCTTCCCAGCCACAGTCGAACCCAACGTCTGATTTTCGACGTTGTTGTGCCGTCATCTGCAGATTTACACAGCTCCAAGGAATGTGTCCTATGTGCGAAATGCTGTATAAATGTAAATTTAGTCACACGTTTGCAATCTAATATCGTAAACAAGTTAGCATTAGAAGGAAGCGTGTGGAGTAAAAATCGTAGAGGGAGACGGAGGGACGAATACATTAAACAGATTCAAAAGGATGTAGGTTGCCGTACATATTTTCAGATGAAGAGGCTTGCACAGTACAGGGTAGCGCGGTGAACTGCATCAAACCAGTCTGCGGACTGAAGACCATAACAAAACATCGTAATATAAAACTGTCGCGCGGTCTGAGGCTCCAATGTCACGAATTGCGCAGCCGCTCCCGCCGAAGTGTGCCATTTGTGTGCATGTTGTCATTGGCATAAGTTAATTTAAGTAGTTGTGTAACTCTAGAAACCGATAACCTAAGTAATTTGACGCTTAGCTAAACAAACTTCCAACTTAAATATAAAAATAATGTGATGAGTCTGTATTTCAGAGCAATAGTGACTCAGTTCTGTGCTAACTACATAAGAGAAAAAGAAATTCTTAATAAAAAATGAAAACTTCACATAAATAGGAACCGTAAGCTCACAGAAATAATTTAAATGAATGACGTTCCAGGAAATCACAGTTTCCCTCGGGTTCTCGTGTGTTGTTAGTGAAAGATTAGATGAACTCTATTTACTTCGCGTTTCATGAGCGTTTTGCTGCCCACTGCGCATGCGCGGATTCGCGCGAAGGAATATCCGCCGTGCATCGTGTAATAGGTTTACATGAAGCAGTACATAGTTCCAGATAATCATGCTTGTGGCGTTGCTGCATAGGCGTACGCCTCAGGTGTAACGTGTAATTCGGCCTTTACTCGGCAGCGTACGATAAGATTATAGCCACAGTCACGGTTTATGTGAATTCTAGTACAGACGACGAGATACTGGGACTTCGTCGTTAGAGAGGCCATTGAAATTCGCACAAGTGACCACCTCATAAACCGTGACCGTGGCTATAATCTTAGCAAAGCTTGGGAACCAGCGATTGGGTTAATTAAGAGTAAATCTAGCAAAGATAACGTAGTGACGACCACGGCGAACAGAGTCCTCATATCGACGTCATCTCAGACGCCGTCGCAATCGGTTCCACTGCGCGACCGCGGCGCGGGACGCGGACCACGGAGGGGTCGCTCCGCGGGCCGAGGTATTTAAATCGACCGCTACCGTGCTAGAACCCAGTTCCCTTCGAGCAGCCGTAGCTTGCGGATCTCCGTGCCGGCGCGTTTGCAGGAGCTCAGTCCGTCAGTTCACCTGATGATGGCGACATGTATGATCCCCGAAATATTGTGCCAGTTGAATACTATACACCGGCAGTACACCCGTGGATATTTTGATTGCAATCCCTTATTTTGTTTCTAAAACTACTTTTAATGTAATGTAATTGATATGTGATCGGATTCTTAAAATGAATGGTAAGGTGCTGAGCCAAAAACAAAATAACGCAGTACTTAACCAAAATTTTAATCTCCTTCTATAAAAAACGAACATCAGTTGTCAAAGAAAATTTTAAACTGACATACAATATAGGCAGTTCGTTTAGATTATTAAGTTCCTTAATGACGCCTTTGAAGTGCTAACAAACTTATTCCAGTTACTGAAAATTTAAGAATGCACATCTTTTAAAATAACACTTAGTACGGGCAACAAATTTAATTAAAATATCGCTAGGGCAAAAAAAAAAAAAAAAAAAAAAAAAAAAAAAAAAAAAAAAAAAAAAAAAGCCAATAAAGTCAGCAGGCGAACCAATTAAAGGGGGCCACTATAGCAACACAGAGGAAGTTAATGTCCACAGAGAAGCAGTATAACAGAGAAGACGCCTGTCAGGAACAAACGCTAATACTAATGACAAATACGATTACACTGAATCAGTTCGATATAAGATCGTTACACAGGTCGCAGCCCAGTTACACAAGAAATGGAACATTTACTTAAATTAAAGACGTGTTACCGAAAGGTCCTCAGTGCAACTCATAAGATTTCAGCTGCAGGCTCTGTCCACTTCTCACAATTTGTGCGGCGCTAGGTATCAGTTAATTTCCTTGGAACTACTTGTGTATTCCACCACAACATAGGCCACAATTTGTTTAGAGAAACTTATGGACTCAGCAACGCTCGCCCGAGTAACAAGAACAACAACTCGAACTTAAACACATTTTACACACAATTGCCGACAATAGGCGCTTATACAGAACCTGACACACACTGTGATTAAAACCATGCAGTACGACACATAAAATATATTTCATACAAGAAGCGAGCGTGATGTAGCCATAGAGTCCTATATACAAAACTTAACACAACAACTGGCCATGATTAAGATGGAAGGATGCGCCACGACCCGTCCCACCACCACAACGGTCAGTACTAACTTACCATCGAGAAGGCACAGTACAGACACGAGGATATAGCACATCCACTTAAGGTCCAAATTCGGACACGTGTGCACATAGCATCTCGAGATTTTCGCACAAGCTCCACATGTGACTATTCAACTACGTACGTGATAACGACAGCAATAGGCAGCGCACCAAGCCCACTTCCACCGTCTCTAGCTGTCCACAACACTCCCTGCTCTCTCGTCTCTCACGTGACGCTTTCCGCTCGGTCGCCAGGGGATGGAATCCAACCATGCGATAGTGTTTCGATTTCCTAAGCGAGACAACCGCAATCTCTGGAAGTCTAAATTGATTCCCTGTGCCACGCACGGCACAGTAATGATTCATTGTTTCTCAGTGTCTCAAATGTTGAAATGTTTGTAAAGCTTATGAGACATAACTGCGGGGTCATCAGTTCCTAAACATACAAACTACTTATGAACTGCCTTACACTAAAGACAGCAAAAACAACCATGCCCGAAGGGGGGTTCGAACCCCCGACGGGGAACGGCCTCTCGCATTGTAGCATAGCGCCTCAATGCGCCTAGCTCCTCCGCCGAAGCTTTCAGTGCCTCTCCGCTACTCTTGTGTAGTTTGCGAACGAACTAGTTCGGAAGAGCGCTCCCACAGGTGACCTACGCGAACTAGTACGCAGATCCCTTGCCTCTTACTTCGTCCGCTCCTTTTCCAAAGGTTGACGGGGAACAGCGAGAGGACGCGAGAGCGCACATAATCGCGTGATTACTTTCTGCCAGAAATCCATTTCAAAAATAAAATACTACGAGTACTCTGTATGCAAAGTAGTTGAATACCATTGTATCACCCATTCGTGTAAATAACAACTTCATTTGCTTAAGTATTTGATGTATAATTGCCCAAAAATACGGGTAATAGCACACACTTGGGCAACACTTATCATTATAGAAAAAAGCTGTCATAACAAAGGAAAGAGCTCTTTTAGTAGCGGTAGCAAAAGCCAAAAAGAGCGGAGGAACTAAAAAGAGCGACCTACTTCGCGACCGAGCTGCGAACTAAAAGGAGAGCTACCGGTCGCGAACTAAAATATGCGCGATCGGTCGCCAACTAAAACATGCATTACCGGTCGCGAACTATTATGCTAAACGTATCTCGCTTATTAGTTCGTTGGATTCTTTTCCGAAGACCGACAGCCAATAGCGAGAGGGCGCAAAACAGAATAAAAAACACGTGTTTGTGTTCTGCTGACGAGAGCCATTTCGAGGTGAGCGTCTGACTGCTAGATTACATAGTTCAGTGCTACAAAATTTCTTTTTTGAAGTATTCTGTACTCTGCAATATCTGACTAATAAATTCCATAATGCCAAGATATAGATATAACTCTAATCGAGAAATTATTTCTTTTGGTTTGCGTGATATCGTTAGCGGCTCAAGCAGCAAGCGCATGAAGCGGCTAGGTGGGGAACCTCTCACTCCACCTGCATGCGCAGACCACGCCGTTCAGTCGTCACTGGGAGCGGACGAAATAAAAGAACGAACTAGTTCGCGGTAGAGCCACGAACTAAAGTGAGCGCTGCCGATCGCGAACTATTATGCGCAAGTCTACTCTCCGCGCCCTTCCTGCTCATCGTTGAGACTGATAATGAAGCATTACATTCGTCCGCTAGCAGATATTTTCCACTACACAGGTTCTTCCTGTTTCAGCTGAGCTCCGCAGATCTCCCTGCTCCGCTCGCTGTGAACAGTCAGATGGGACGGCACAAATCGCCAGCTGGTGCGGCGATATTTTCCTCCCGTCTGCTCTGCCTTATATGAGCACGATACTCCTACTCGTAACTGCTATGACATAGCGACATGCTACCTCATGGTATTAGGAAATGAAATGATCGCATGGCTTTATTGCCCCGAATATTGCCATCGGAGTTCGGCCGCCTTCTCCGAGTATTTTATTGAAGCCACTTCGGCGACCTGCATGTCGATGACAATGAAAGTCATTACACAATACCCAGTCCCCTGCCGAGATACGAACCGCTTGTATTAGGGATCAGGGACGCTGAGCTGCAGGGGTGGACAAAGAAATGATAACCTAAAATCAAGTGATATTTTACGAATCTTTTATTGAATGACTTGGATAAGGTGGCAGATAATGTACCAATGTAACCAATCGATTTAATTTACTTTTCTGAAAAAGGTTCAAAAACTAAACCAGTAAAGTTGTAAATATACTAAACAACTGATGGTACGCAATATGCGGATTTTTTAAAAGTTTTTTTGTACTTCATATGGTTTATTACGTCATACCTCTTTAATTATGTTTGCCAGTGGGTTATGACTGGGCACATCTGCACACGTTTCCTCCTGCGCACATCTGCTCTTCCCACCTCTCCTTCTCATCATCTCCTCCTTCTTCTTCCTATATATCCATTGCCTGTGCCACTCATTTTTCATCTCCTACTCCCACTTTCTCTGTCAAAGTATTCATTCCCCCTCTCTCATCCTTCATCTTCTCCCACCCTTTTCTCTATGCTCAGCCATTCCCACCGAAGCATGTAAGTAACAGATGTATTCCATACAGTTAGATTAGATTAGATTAGATTAGATTAATACTTGTTCCATAGATCATGAATACGACACTTCGTAATGATGTGGAACGTGTCAGTTAAATGAAGTGTGTCTATACATAATATTACATGACACTCAATATTTGCATATTTTTTTTATTTATTTTTTTTTTTTTAAGTTTTTCCTAAAGTACTAACTTTTATCTAGAAATTCATCTAATGTGTAGAAGGAATTGCCATTCAGAAATTCTCTTAATTCATTTTTAAATGCTAGTTGGCTATCTGTCAGAATTTTGATACTACTAGGTAAGTGACCAAAGACTTTTGAGGCAGAAAATTTAACCCCTTTTTGTGACAGAGCTAAATTTAACCTTGAATAGTGTATGTCACCCTTTCTCCTAGTGTTGTAGCTATGCACACTGCTGTTACATTTGAATTCAGTTGGATTGTTAATAACAAATTTCATAAGTGAATATATATATTGTGAAGCTACTGTGAAGATTCCTAGATCCTTAAACAAATGTCTGCAGGATGATCTTGGGTGGGCTCCAGCAATTATTCTGATGACCCGCTTTTGGGCGATGAATACTTTCTTACTAAATGATGAATTGCCCCAGAATATGATGCCATAAGAAAGCAGAGAATGAAAATAGGCATAGTATGCTAGTTTACTGAGTTGTATATCACCAAAGTTTGCAATCACCCTAATAGCATAAGTAGCTGAGCTCAAACGTTTCAGCAGATCTTCAATGTGTTTCTTCCAATTCAACCCTTCATCAATGCATAAACCTAAAAATTTTGAATATTCTACCTTAGCTATAGATTTCTGGTTGAAGTCAATATTAATTAATGGTGTGATGCCATTTATTGTGTGAAACTGAATATACTGTGTTTTTTCAAAATTTAAAGAGAGTCCATTTACAGAGAACCATCTAATAATTCTCTGAAATACTTCATTGACAATTTCATCAGTTAATTCCTGTGATTTGGGTGTGATAGCGATACTTGTATCATCAGCAAAGAGAACTAGCTTGGCATCTTTATGAATATAGAAAGGCAAATCATTAATATATATTAAGAACAGCAAAGGTCCCAGTACCGAACCCTGTGGCACCCCATGCTTGATAGTTCCCCAGTTTGAGGACTTGGCAGTTTTTTGTATATTATGTGAATTACTTATATCAACTTTCTGAACTCTTCCAGTTAGGTATGATTTAAACCATTACGCATTTCCTCTTCCCCATCTCTTCATCCATCTCATCCTCCGTAAATCAAGGACCATCTCATTCTCATCCCTCCTGTCCTTCTACCTTTCGGCTTCACTCCATCTTCTATTCTGCACCTGCTCCTCTGCACTCTATATGTCAGTATTGTCCTCCCCACTGTTTTCATGTCAACACAACCTCCTCCTCTCTCTGTCCAACTCTTCCCCATATGTCTCTTTCTACACATTGTATGTTTACCCGTGACGTGTTCCACTCATGCCCAGTCACAGAAATATTTTTCGTGCCGTGGGGGAGGGGGGGGGGTTCGGGCAAGGGCTAATTAATTCTCCATGTGTGGAAAATGGAAAAAGAACACGATGAAATCGTCGATCCAGCTGAGGTTAATTTAATTGACACATTCTTGAGGATATATACAACACACTGTCACATACGCAGAGAGCCATCCGCACAGTCACCAAAGCGTGTGTAAAGTTAACGCAACTACAGTGTATTCCCTGACATTCATTTAATTTTGTTGTCTCCATTATCGAAGTGTTTTGGGGAAGTCAATTATTTTTCTTTTTCCGTATTGACCAAAAAAGTATATAAATAAACAAAATAAAAAATTCAAAAAATAATCCGCACACGTCAAGTAACTGACCTTGCTCCTTGTTAATGCTCAATGAGCCTGCAAGTCGAATGGGGAACTGCAGTCCTTGTAATCGTGGGAATGCGTGAAATGAGCACATCTTCTCCTTTCGACTTTCCAGTACGAATAGTTGCCTCGATGATGTTCGGTATCATGTTCTTCACAGTGAGTCTTGTTCCATTAGACAATCGGGGATGAATAATGTTCACATCCTTTCACCTGTCTGTCACCATCTCCCCTCTCTCATTCCCCTCCTCTTCCCTTTCTCTGTCAGCCTCCGTCTCTCCCGTCTCTCTCCCGTGTCTTCCCCTGCCCTCTCTCCTCCTCCACCCCTTAGTCTCCCGCCTATATATCAAAACGTAGATATGTGCGCTAAGTTTCATGATGGCTGCTCAAAAGATGTCAAAGTCTCAATCTGTTTCAGCGTGAAGTGGAACAGACGTAATAACACATTCTAAGGTACCCTCTGCTACGCACCATGCGGTGGCTTACGAAAGGTAGCACCTGTATTAATCGCGGTATAAACTACCTCAATTTCCAAATTTCATTCATATCCATCCAGCCATTTCAGCGTTAAGGCGTAAGAAACGAAGTAACTAATAGCAAAGCACCCTACAACATTCACCATACGAAGTAAATTTTTTAGCACGCCTAGCCTATAACCTTCGCGCAAGTGAAAACAATGAGTTGACAAAGTTTTATCGCAATGTACAGTATATATGGCATGTTACGGCATGGCCGTGCATCAAACACGGAAAAAAAGACATTAAGTTGTATATATTAGATTATATTGAGAGTAGATTGCAACTCACTGTCGCAGACGGGATAGAGGCTGTCTGGGCTGTCAGAGCTGGACTTCACCATGGACGTGTAGTTGCACTTCATGAAGCCTGTTACGTACAGTCTGAGTTCAAACTCAACGTTCTGTGTCCGGACGAAAATCATTGTTCAGCATGGTCGCCTTGCTCTCATGCTTCCTCCGAGCTGAAATCCGTAAATAGCGGTCATTTGCTGCAAAGGTGGCCTTGGGTGGCCAGAGCGAAGCAGTCATCGACAGTTTCTGCATCTCCTCCTGCATTCGTACAATATCGCCTGGTTTGTCTCAGACACGTCTGGAAACTCCCCTTGATGATAGTTCCTCGTGACACAAAGTAACAATGCAGACACGATCAACATTCGCAACTGACCTTCTAGGATTGCAGAGCTACAGTCAATACAAGCGGTGTGCTTCCTTCCTGATGTTATGACTGGAAATAATGGGCCATCTTACAAGTTCCGTCCCATTTTCACTGCTCATGCGAGGTTGTTTACATCTTTGGGCTGGTTACGTGACTGCACTGGAGAATTCAAGGAATTGTGGCAATTTATAGATTCAACGTCAGTGTTCAGGAGAGCAAATTCCTCCCTCCTTTTTTTGCAAGTACACGAGTGTAACCTTCATGTTTGAGTAGTACTCCACATATTCATTCAGATACTATCCATGTCAATTTTCCAATTTTTGTGATATATGAATCTTTCAAAGTATCTATGTAGTGGGCCGGTTACGAGAATATATTTGAAAATATCTCGCAAGTTGTTAATTGCACATTCTCATGTCAATGCGACTAATTAGTACAAAAGTAACGAATGGATTACAATTTTATCAAATAGTGATACTGGTACTTCAAAAATACATTCTGAAACAACACTACTGGCCATCTAAAATGCAACCCCGGGAAAGACACGTGATTGACGATATAACCATGTAAAGTAAAAAAATATGGCTAAATCTGTGTTACTGGTTATAACGGCTCCTAAGCTGCGATCGCTTCGCAAGTTCAAGAGCCGTGGACGTGTTGTTGGTGATAGCAGTTTGTGCTGTTTCAGCGTAATGCCAAACTTCATCAGGTGGAGCTGCGGGTGGGTTATCCCAGAACACTACTGCGAGATAAAAGAGAAAAAGAGGTGGGGTAATGTCTTTAAGCCGCGGCGGAGTGGCCGAGCGAATTGAGGCGCTGTGCTAGATACGCGAGGCCGTTCCCCGTCGGAGGTTCGATTCCCCCTCCCCCCTCGGGCATGGATGTTTGTGCCGTCTTTAGTATAAGCTAGTTCATAAGTTATTAAAATTGGAATAACCACCTTTGGTCGCATTGAAACCTTTCTTTTTTATATTACAGATCGATTTCGGTCAGTGTCTGTTCATCGTCAATGCTGCAAAAAGTCAAAAATACACAATCAGTCTCTAGACGAGAAAACATTACAAAATTAAGAAACGTAATAGACAATATGCGGACGTATAAGTCATCACAATATGAAGAGAAAACTACAAAACAGTATCATACCTAGAGTCCAAACCCTGTGGGCCCACAAAAACTTGCACTTTGCATGTTAACATCAGATAGGAAGTACATTTGAAGGATGTCAATCATAAACTGATTTCTTAGCTGCAAACCTAGTTACGTGTGTGAGGATGGCACCCAGCGCCCTGTATATAAAATGTAAATTACAATAAGCCATACTTTTCGGGAGATATAACGTAACACTTAGCTTGAGGTACAGGACATGGTCATCAAGGAACAAACAAAGTCTAAAATAAATCCCCATTAAATTTTAGAAGTTTTACATGTGCAGTGTTGCCCTGTGTAACAGTATGCCAAAAGTGCCATAACTTCAAGAGTAAAAATTACAAAAAAATATATAAACTGAAATTACATACGTAGGATGTGTCATGATTTGCAAATGAAGTAATATTCATTACTACTAATAAAAAGGGAATACGGAGAAACAGGCCAAGTGCGTCCTCTGTCAAACTGATCATGCAAGAGTTGTCATAGCTCTCTAAGAAAATACAACATCTGCAAAATGTATCTTCAGCACAGTAAACAATCCAACAATCAAAACATGCTACTTCAGTCTGAAACCTCCATTGTGTACTTAAACAGAATATCAAAGTGTACTAATCCGAACATTGTGAACAACCGTAACAAAAACGTAAAAACCATTAACAAAAAATTTAAACTAGTTTTATCTTCACAAATGCCTCTACAAAATAGTATGCTGAGGCAAAATTATGTTACGTTTATAAAGCTACATCAGCCTTTCCAGCTATAAGAAAAAAGTCTTGCAAATTAAAAAAAAAAAAAAAAAAAAAAAAAAAAAAAAAAAAAAAAAAAAAAAAACGTTGGCAGCAGAATGCTGCAACGAATAACTAGTGTCACGCTGAAAGGTATAATCTATATAAAGCTCTTTGAAAAAATCTTTTAATGTGGTCGCTCTGCACCAGACTCCAGAGGGAATCAAAAAAAAGTTCAAATGTTTGTATAGCTTAAGGGACTTAACTACGGGGTCATCAGTCCCTAAACTTACAAACTACTTATGAACTAGCTAACACTAAGGACGGCACAAATATCCATGCCCGAGGGGGGATTCGAACCCCCGACCGTAGTGGCCGTGCAGACCGTGACTGGAGCGCCTCAGTCCCCTCGGCCACCGCGGCCGGCTCAGATGGAATCGTCTCCATGTATAGTTCATAAGTAGATTGTAAGTTTAGGGACTGATTACCTCGCAGTTAAGTCCCATAAGCGTTACAAACATTTAAACATTTGGATGTCTTTAAATTTCGAGAAAGTTAATTATCTGAAAGTGAATACTAAGTTTCCAACTTTTTCCCTTCTTTCATTCTCGGTCCTGTTATCAAGAAACTTCGTGCCAATGCTTCTACTTGTAATAAAAAAAAAAAAAAAAAAAAAAAAAAAAAAAAAAAAAAAAAAAAAAACAATAAAGATGAGAGTTTCTGTTCACTAACGTGGTATCTTCTTCCGCTGCCGTTGTTCCCTGTGCAGAAGCTTTTCTTGATGTGAGGCTGAAATAGGAGTGCAATGTGGCTAGGCTTGGATTCTAAAATGAAGTACGTCACAGGAAATTTCGAGATGCGAGTGGCTTTTCTTGTTCTATTTATAATTCACTGCTCCTTTACAGACAGGCACAACTGTAGAATTGAAATTCACAAACGTTTAACAATATACAACATTTTTACGTGAAACCCGCACGAGATTTGCCTCGACTCTTGGATGTTAATGGTCCGAGGCGCTTAGCTTGACTTATTGCGGCAGGAGTAACATTCCGCGCCCGTAGCTACATTTTGGCGCCAACGGAACATTCTAGAGTGTTACGCCTGACATCTTTCCATTAAACTAAAATTTAAATAACTTTCTAAATAAGAGAATCATAGCTTAATACAAGACAGTTACATTGTATTAACAGGTATATTTAAATTAACCATAGTATATTAATAATGCTGGAGTGTTTTGGGGGACTGATATTATAAGAGCAAATCAGATATTAGAGGAAATATGGGCGGAGTTTTCCCACTCGACCATATAATCCGTGTTTTACTCATACTACATATTACGCAATGTTCTTCCAAAGCCGCGCGGGAGTAGCCGAGCGGTCTGGAGGGCTCGTTATGGATCGCGCGATCTCCCGCGTCGGGGGTTCAAATCATCCCTTGGGCATGGATGTGTGTCGTCCTTAGGTTAGTTTAACTTAGTTTAAGTAGTTTGTAAGACTAGGGACTGATGTTCAAATGTTCAAATATTTGTAAATCTATCGGACCAAACTACGTGGTCATCAGTCCGTAGCTTACGAACTACTTAAACTAAGGTAAACTAACCCAAGGACAACACACACACACCCATGCCCTAAGGATGACTCGAACCTCCGATGGCGAGCAACCGCGGGATCCGCAGCGAGGCTCCTTAGACCGCTCGGCTACTGCACCGCGGCTATAAGGGCTGATGAGCAACGTAGTTTCGTCCCATAGAATTTCAAGCATTTGAAAATTTGAGCACTTCTAATACAATAAAGAGATCTTACAGATTAAAAATATTAAAGAGCAAGTAAATGGCTGCAGATCAGCCTCGTCATAATAGGCTTTCGGCAATCATCCACCTGATGTCTTCGACAGGCGAGAAATAAGCAGAAGAAATCAAAAGGCAGCAATTTGACGCGTGACGAGTAAGTGTTGAATATTGCAGTGATCGAGTGTTATCCTGTATATATATATATATATATATATATATATATATATATATATATATATATATATATATATATGTGTGTGTGTGTGTGTGTGTGTGTGTGTGTGTTCATAAAACCATTCATTCTATTGCAATGAACTGTTTTCACCGTACGCCCACGAAGGTTCCTGGCCCAAAAACAAAAGAGCACGGCATAAGGCTCAGGAGAAATGACTTCAAAAATACTGAGAGGCCACCGCGCGAGAATACCCAGATTTATGCGTGATTATGGCAGTAGTTAGGGACCTGCAACAAAGTTTGCATGTAATGTCGGAATTTTATGAAGCGTTTTGTAACTGACCCTGTCACAAAATGATGAAACGAAAAGAAGTCAACCGAGTTTCGATTTAGATGCCGTAAAACTGTCGCATCACGAATGATCGTGAATCAAATAATGTTAGCATTATAGATTTACATGTTACTATTTATTTTGTCCTTAAGTCTCTCTTAATTCTCTTGCATCCAAAATTAAGCTATCTGTTTTCTTGATCTCTATAAAAGCGAAAGGACACTCACTCACTCATTCACTCATTCATTCAGAAAACTACTTCACCTATCAAGCTGAAATTTGGCAGGAATGTAGTTTATAGGTAGAAAACGTCAGCTAAGAAAGTATTTTCTGATAGGTGCACGGCGGAGCATACGTCTCCTGCAGACTCACGAAGTCTACAGCTTCATTCCGATATTCACGAAATTTCGCATGCTTGACCTCCAAAACAAGGGGAAGGTCGCCGTCTACCTTAGGTTTCATACGGTGCATAGGGGTGGGTAGTTTGCAACATAAAAAAGGGTTACCTAAATAGCTTGGTCGCGCCATATTTTGAGAACGACTCGACCGATTTCAAAGACTCTTTTTTGTTTTCGTTATTCTTAGAACAAGGGTTGAATGTAATAAACCTGGATTATTTGAGAACAACACAGTGCGTTTCTCAATCTGACACTGCGTTTCTATAGCAAAGAAATGTATAGTTTTGCTCCGATATTTATGAAATTTTGTACACTCTATCTTAAAAACATGAGGAATGTCATTGTCTGTTTAAAATTTCGTTCGGTGCATGGTGGGGGTAGGTAAAGTACGGAATTTTATAAAATACATAGTTTTGCTCCGATATTTATGAAATTTTGTACACTCTACCTTAAAAACAAGAGGAATGTCACTGTCTGTTTAAAATTTCGTTCGGTGCATGGTGGGAGTAGGTAAAGTACGGAATTTTATAAAATGCATAGTTTTGCTCCAATATTTGTGAATTTTAGCACACATGACCTTTAAACCAAGAGGAAGACCACTGGGTAGATAAATGTTTGTATGGTTCATGACAGAGTGTACATTGCAGAAAAATTGTCGAGAGAGGGAAAGGTGAAAAAGAACACAATGATGGGAGAGAAAGAGGGGGAGGGGAGGTCTACGAGAGAGTAGGATAAATAAACACCCGGGAAATGCCAGGTTTACAGCTAGTATAACATAAATATAGGTGTATGATTAAGCCATGATGGCGTGCCACCGCAAATGTTGAACGTAAAATGGCGGGGTAAGAGGACCATGCGTGTGACTTTTGCAGATTTGGGGCGGAAGGGAGCCGTGCTCGAATAGCCAATCGGTAGCTCAGCGTCTTTTGTCACAGGGTTCACCGCCTTTTTAATAAAAACCCTGAACCAATTTATCGTCTAACACAACGAAACAAACTCTAGCCACGGCGGAGTGGCCCAGCGGATTGAGGCGCTATTCTCCGATGCGCGAGGCCGTTCCCCATCGGGGGTTCTAATCCTCCCTCGGGCATGGATGTTTATTCTGTCTTTAGTATAAGTTAGTTTATAAGTAGTTTGTAAGTTTATGAACTGATGTCGCCGCAGTTACGTCCCATAAGGTTAAAAAAAAATTTGAAGATTTTAAACAAACTCCATATCAAGTACGTAAGGAAACGCTGTTCCAAGGGGAAATTCGGGATTCCAACAAAGACGTTGTAAAAATAACTTGACTCCCTGACGGCGCTGCTGTCGCAGAATAATTGGAACCTTGGGCCGGCCGCCATTATAGTGGCAAGCATCGGATGAATAAGAGTGTTGGTAGGAGGTAAATCGAATATTATATAGCGGTACATTTACTGCGTTGGGAGTCACTTCTGTACTTTTTGACTATTGCAGTATACATGAAGTATGATGGAGAAGAGCTACGCAGTGTTTAACTGTACAAAACGGTAAGACAAAGGATCGTCAAATTTCATTTTTGATTATGTATAATAACTGTTGGGGGCACAACATCAGTTACCTCACTGCAGTTCGAATGTTTGTTTATGAGCTCAATATTAGTCATTTTAATACAAAATTTAATCTGCTTTACATACAGGTATAACAACTGAATAGGTTTGCAGAACTGTGTATACTTCCAAACCTGAATAAACATAGCAACACAGGACACACATTGCAATCTTCAACCCAGTGTCGATATACTCCGCCGTGCGAAGGTAGCCGTGTGGTATAAGGCATCATGCTACGGACTGGGTAGCCGCTCTCGCTGAAGGTTCGAGTCCTCCCACAGACATGGGTGTTTGTGTTGTCCATAGTGTAAGTTATTGCAGATCAGACTTGAAGTCGTGATGGAGGTGTGCAGCCATAATTATCAATGTAATAAGAAAGAAATTAAAAAAAGCTGATTGGCTGCTGACAATAAAACCATGCAGGTAACGATAAAATCTTTATTCCTTTTGTACCGACGCGTTTCGGGCGTAGCCCACCTTCAGGGTACCTGGTAAGCGTAAAAACTAAGATAATACGTGTACTGTCAAACAGTTAAAAGTAAATGTGAAACAAAAAGAGAAATAACACAAGATAGAATTTATACATACCATAACACTACTCATTTAGGTACAGAGAAACAGTGGTAACATTAATATGTGTGTACAAACCTTAGTACTTTCCTCGAAAGCTAAAAGTAAACTGAAATCAATTTTTTTCAGAGCCGTTAGGGCGAATACAAACCACGTGAGGCCAGCACCTCACCTAAGACGTCATAAAGATATATGAATATAACAGTCCATATATACAAACATAATATTATTCCGTGATTTATTAAGTTTTCAAATTTATACTCATTTTTCGATCACCCGGTTCATGTATTTGCAAGTGGAGAGGAGCCCGCCCTCATTTTGTTTTGCCGCCGCCCCGGGTCTCCGGCAGCCCTAGTCCGCCACTGCATGGAGAATACGTAGTATAGACAAGAAGATAGTATCTTTCGAAATGTGGTGCTACAGAAGAATGCTGACGATTAGGCGCGTGGATCGCGTAACGTATGGGGATGTACTGAACAGAATTGGGGAGAAAAGATATTTCTGGCATACCTTGACTAACAAAGAAGACATCGATTGCTGGGACACTTTCTTAGACATTAAGGAATTGTGATATTATGTAGCATTGCAGAGAAGTGCATGCGGTATAATCGCGGGAGACTAAGAAACGAACACAGTAAGCAGGTTCAAAAGGATGTGGTTTGCCGTTCTTATAAGAGTGCACGAAGAGGACTACTCGGGATGGAGTAAGGTGGAGACCTGCATCAAACCAGTCTCCTGATTTGAAGACCACAACAGCAACAAAGGGAATCTTTGACACTTGTATATCACGCTTTCATTAATCTTGTTAATCTCTGCTGTAGTTGGCAATGATAGGACTCTGTAATGACATGAGGACCCAGTATAGTGAGACGGAATCCTTTTCATCTGGACGATCAGGGCGCACATTCACTCGCGGAACTTCGCAGTATATATATATATATATATATATATATATATATATATATATATATATATAAGGAAAAAAATAACCTCAATAGATAAGCCACTACTATCTACACAACAACCTGAATTTTCAAATTTATTGCTGTAATCGAAACTCTGATTATTGATGATTCAATTAACACTGAAGTGATATTAAAAAGATTTTTTGAACGTCAAAATTGCGGCCCCCAAAATTGTGCCCCCCTGATCAGATGCACATGTTGCACCTGCCTATTTACGGCCCTGCGTATCATAGACGTAGCATGGATATGATTTCGGAAGGGGTTTTCAGTGCATGGACATTGTAGTAACGTGTACTCTTAACAGAACTGCAAACTGTATAAATAACGTATTCGTCCCAAAGGACTGTATACCAGAGAGGCACCATGGTATAACAAAAGTACTAGACACGTTAAGAATCTAAATATTCTCCAAAATAAGAACAAGCAACTCATATTTTTAAGATAGAAATATGTATGGCAGTCAGAAAGGCAGTGTATGAAGTTTGCAATAACTTCTGGAGCATTATCAAAGAAACACTCGATAACTCAAGATTTTACATTAAGTGAAAGTTGCAGTGGCTGAAAATAAGTGTCATATACTCTTTGACTAGACAAGAACTTGATTCGTTTACACAGGAACATCAAGAAACTTGCTATCATTGCACACTGCTGGCCATTAAAAATGGCTACACAAAGAAGAAATGCAGATGATAAACGGGTACTCATTGGACACCTATATTATACTAGAACTGACATGTGATTACATTTTCACGCAATTTGGATGCATAGATCCTCAGAAATCAGTACCCAGAACAACCACCTGTGGCCGTAATAACGGCCATGATTTCTGGCCGTGCAGCCCGTGCAGCTTCAACACGATACCACAGTTCATAAACAATGGTGACTGACGAAATGTGACGAGCCAGTTGCTTGGCCACCATTGACCAGACGTTTTCAGTTGGTGAGAGATCTGGAGAATGTGCTAGTCAGGGCAGCAGTCGAACATTTTCCGCATCCACAAAGGCCCGTGCTAGACCTGCAACATGCGGTCGTGCATTATACTGCTCAAATGTATGGTTTCGCAGGGATCGAATGAAGCGTAAATCCACGGATCGTAACACATCTGGAATGCAAGGGTCGCTGTTCAAAGTGCCGTCGATGCGAACAAGAGGTGGAAGAGACGTGTAGCAAATGGCACCCCATACCATCACGCCGGGTGATACGCCAGTATGACGATGACGAATACACGCTTCCAATGTGCGTTCACCGCGATGTAGCCAAACACGGATGCGACCATCATGATGCTGTGAACAGAACCTAGAATATTCCGAAAACATGACGTTTTGTCAGTCGAGCACCCGGGTTCGTCGTTGCGTACACAATCGCAGGCGCTCCAGTCTCTGATGCAGCATCAGGGGTAACTGCAGCCATGGTCTCCGAGCTGATAGTCCATGCTGCTGCAAACATCGTCGAACCGTTCGTGCAGATGGTTGTTGTCTTGCAAACGTCCCCATATGTTGACTCAGGTATCGAGACGTGGGTGCACGATCTGTCACAGCCATGCGACAGCCATAAGATACCTGTCATCTTGACTGCTACTGATACAAGGCCGTTGGGTTCCAGCAAGGCGTTCCGTATTTCCTTCCTGAACCCACGGATTCCATATTCTGCTAACAGTCATTGGATCGCGACCAACGCGAGCAGCAGTGTCGCGATACGATTAACCGCAATCGCGATAGGCCACAATCTGACCTTTATCAAAGTAGGAAACGTGATGGTACGCATTTCTCCTCCTTACTCGAGGTATCACAACAACGTTTCACCAGTCAACGCCGGTCACTGCTGTTTGTGTATAAGAAATCTTTTGGAAACTTTCCTGTCAACACGTTGTAGGTGTCGCCACCGGCGCCAACCTTTTGTGAATGCTCTGAAAAGCTAATCATTTGCACATGACAGCATCGTCTTCCTGGACGTTAAATTTCGCTTCTGTAGCACGTCATCTTCGTATTGTAGCAATTTTAATGTAGTATTGTAAGCCGGCCGCGGTGGCCGAGGAGACTGAGGCGCTCCAGTCACGGTCTGCACGACCGCTACGGTCGGGGGTTCGAATCCCCCCTCGGGCATGGATATTTGTGCCGTCCTAGTTCGTAAGTAGTTCGTAAGTTTAGGGACTGATGACCCCGTAGTTAAGTCCCATAAGCTTAATATTTGAACATTTGATTTTAATATTGTAATTACGTATAGTGGTGTTGAGAAACGGCACAAATATATAAAACACAATGAAACTTCAGGGCCCTAAGGGCTAATGACGGCTTATACACGGAATCTCCTCCAAATCTGGTCCACATCTTTACCATATTTTACTTGTATACCTTGAGCAAGAAGTTATTTCAAGTGATTGGAACATGTGCAAGTCACACTCATGTATAAGGAACAGACGTATTACATCAAAGACACATAGGAAAAACTAAATAAACAACTTATTGATCACCCTAACTGTTAATACATTTAACCCACTATCAGACAAGACGGTCAATTCCTCCACAAATGTTTCCAGTTAGCTACAGGCCCATGATTTTTACTCAGGTGTATATCTCTTCGTCCGAAACATACTAATGCCCAAAAATGGAATTTCTTACGGGTCCAAAAACATGCGAATCGTATGGGGAGAAATCAGAACTGTATGAGGCAGCTTCAAGTCTTGGCAAAATGTAGGTGGACTCTATGCTGATACAGAAGGATGCCATTTTTGTTAACATTTCGGGAGGTGTTTGTACCCCACAAACTCTTCCTCTGCCTACGCCCATAATAGGGATATTATTGATGTTTTACGTGCGCACCGTTTCGTATCATCATCATTTTCATCCATTACACAATAAATCAGTGAAATATACGGGCCGTAAATCCAACTAAATACCTGGGAATAACAGTAACGAGCAACGTAAATTGGAAAAAACACATACGAAAGATTGCTTACAAGGCGAACCAAAGACTACTCAATACTCAAGAATATCCAACACTTCTACTAAAGAAACCTCCTACACTATTGCCTCTGACGGAGGATTTAGACAAAGTTCAGAGAAGAACAGATCTTTTTGTACCACCGCGATATAGCGGAGAGAATATCACGGTAAATGATGAGCGAGTTGTGTTGGAAATCTGTGAAAGAATGGCGTTATTCGTTGCAGCGAGATCTATTTGCGAAATTTCTTTCACAAGCTTTCTCTTCCGAATGCGAAACCTCCTACATAGGGAGACATTGTTATCACAATGAAATTAGTGAGATCAGATCGAAAACGAAAAGATTCAAATGTTTCTTTTCCCCACGCGCTTGTAGAGAATGGAACTGTAGAGGAATATCATAAAATTGGTTCAATGAACCCTCTGCCATTCACTTCAAAGTGACTTCCAGAGTATTTCTGTAGATGTGAAGTTAAATCACTATGGTTTTCAGCGTTCAGTCTGGAGCATAGATCCCTTCTAAAATTCATCCATCGTCCCCTATTCAACGTTAACATTGATGTCTCGTCGGATGAAACGTTTGGAACTTAAAAATCATTCTTGATCGATTCCCTTTTCTTCCTGGTCTACCTCAGCTGCTCGTACCCTCTACTGCTGAACTTGTGAATCCTTTAGGTAACTTTCCTTTTCCCATGGATTTAACATGACCCTATCATCAACACTGATTCGCTCTAATTGCTTCATCTACGGTGTTTATTCCCAGGTTTTCTATTTTCTCACTACTGACAACCTTCTGCCATTTTTCTCATTGATTAATACCTGTCATCATTCTTACAGTTTTCCTATATGTAATCTCAACATTATCCACGCAGCATTCAATCTCATACAACAAAAATGGACGAAATATTGAACGGCGCACTGCTAACATAGTCTTAGTACTGACTTTCTTTTTGCAGCAGAGTAACTCGTAGATGAGCAGTCACTGCATTACCTCTCACTATGTTGCCAACCTGTGAGGAAATATATGCTGAGTACTTGAAACTGTACAAATGTTCTAACTTTATTTCTTGTGTCATTCAGTCTGTGTAAATATGTTTTTCACAGACATTAGTTTTAGTTTCGGTTTTGAAGTATTAGTTTGCAATCTTGCAATCGAATCTGCCATCACCACTAAGTCAGTAGCATGTGCAAGATTGCCGCTTATTTTGTTTCCACCTGTTCCCATCGTATATGCAACACCCGAACACCCATAAGACCTTGCCGTGCCATTTTTATATAATTTTGAAATTCGTATTTGCCATTAATAAGATTAAATTTATTTTCATCCCTGACAAAATCAAAACAACTGTTTTGGCACTTACTTGGTTCTCCTGTTTCATGTGACTACAGTCTTAAACATTTTGAAGCAATTATATTGTGGCACTTCATTTTCTGTCACCTTTTTATGACTGTTAGATGGGTCACTTTTACACTGACACAATACTAGGAACGCTTGATTTACTTGGAATTCCACAAAGCGAACTATATTGGTCAAATCATGCTCAACCGTGATAACATTAGCGGGAACAGGCCTACACGTGCTAAGAATCATTATGTAATACAATTTAATCATGATATTGATTGGACTTCTGATGATATTTCCTCCTTTTACACTGCACACCACTAACAAGGTAATGAAATACCTTTCGACTTGTCACATGTTTGACCATTTCAGTAAACCAATCTACAACAACCTTTTCGATGGACCATTAAATAATAATAAAAATAATAAAATGCATAGAATCTGGTACTTGAACATCACAGATTGTTCTCCTAGGGTCTTTAGCTACTACAGAGACATGGTGCATTTTATTTGTGAACGGAGAGCCCGCAGATTTTGATGTCAGTAGGGGGGAAACATTTCCTCATAGATGCGAATTAGAAATTCTGAGGACATTTTCATTTATTTCATGACACTTTTTATGACATTTTATCGATTTACTTTGACGCGTGTGAGTTGTCCCTCTGTATTTTAAAATCAGAATATAATAATCGTCATGTTACCTGATTGTCTAAAGTAATTATAATTAAAAATGTTCAGTTGTTTGTAAACCTATTGGACCAAACTGCAGTGGTCATCAGTCCCTAGACTTACAAAACTATTTAAAATGAGTTACATTAAGGACAACACGCACGCACACACACACACACACACACACACACACACACACACACACACACACACACACACAAGCGCGCGCGCGCGTTTGCGCCTGAGGGAGCATTCGAACCTCCGACGGCGCGTCCCGCGGCAAGGCGCCTCAGATCGCTCGGGCACTGGACGGCAGCGAAGAGTGAATAACTTGACTTTCTTCATAGATTAATGCCCTTTGATTATGGACTTACTCTGGTCTAAAATCACTTTCTCTAGCTCACATCGTAGTGTAAGAGAGACAAACTATCTGTAGGCCTATATCGTTATTTTTTATTAAAAATTTACTGTCAGTTCTCCCATAAATTTTTTTTCTAATGGATGTTTGGGTTGGAAGTGGCATAATCATTTGTTGTTGTTGTGGTCTTCAGACTGGTTTGATGCAGCTCTCCACAATACCTGAGCAAGCCTCTTCAACCCCACATATAAACGGCAACCTACATCTATCTGAATCTGCTTGCTGTATCCATCTTTTGGTCTTCCTCTGCGTTTTTTACCTCACACACTTCCATCCAACGCTAAATTCACAATTCCTTGATGCCTAAGCATGTGTCCTACTAATCGATCCCTTCTATTAGTCAAGGTATGCCAGAAATTCCTTTTCTCCCCAATTCCGTTCAGTACCTCCTCATTAGTTACGCGATCGGCCCACCTAATCTTCAGCATTATTCTGTAGTACTGTAAGAAAATTGCCTATTGAAGGTCGTCAAAAAATCTCAAAATTCAGAATGCGTAATGATATGGTCTAGTAATAATAATTTTGTTATTGAATGTTGTAGCAAATCACAACTAATGGGTCGCAACAACACTTTCGCAGTGTAAGTTAGAATTTTGAATAAATAAGAAAATTGATATTAATTAACTTAAAACAGTCACTGTAGTAATTAATGAAGCTTGGCCCTATCTGACTTAGCATTGACTACAGCCTCCAACTAGCACTTCTTATGATTCACGAACAGCGCAACTTCACTAATAATTGTGTCAGAATTCATGTAGTGGTGATGGCGTGTTCATGTTATAATCAAAATTGTAATAGCAGAGACTCTGATTGCAATGATAATAGCTCAGTGCAGTGAAACTCAGTGGTGCAATGAGCTTCACAAATACTACAGTCAAAGTTCTCAATAATTTTGATATTATTGTTTAAAGCATTCAAGTTCCTTATAAAACTTTACGTGAACTATTTTTTTTTTATTGGTTCCAGGGCCTGGGTAGCGTACGCGTGGAACTGGCTGAGCAGAGTTTGGCATTTAACGTATTTCATTAAAAAAATTACTTCTGTCAAGTCTGGTTAATCAACTATAATACTTTAACTACTGTTAGCCTGGTTACTTTCTACATAAATAAAACCAACTTTGCTTTACTTGCAAACTTTCTTGCACTTTAATTACTAGTCTCTGTGATTATAACACGTTTAGCAATTCTTTAACTCGTCTAGAAATTTCCTTAAAACTGATCGTAATTACTTTGAAAAATGATTGAACTTGTTGGTCAATGTACAGGCTTGCATAATCAACATAATCTAATAATGGTGATAATGGGGTGACTACAACTACTTACAAAATTAAGACTGGTTTCAAAATAAGTCATGTATAATTGAACCAAAATTCAGATTGGGTTGACAGTACATTTACATGCATTCAAAATAAAATGTTACAAAAGTACTCATCTGCTTTCGTCGTGAAGTCCAAACAAGACAGATATGATTACAATAGGTACTCTTACTATAACAACGATCACACTCGGTGACAATAGACTTGATACCAAACAATTACTTTTCTTGCACACATGAAAAACATTACTCTGATCACTTTCGAGTATAAATAAACTTATTTCGCACTTCGTTCAATACATTAAACAGTACGCTACTCAAGCTTATTGTAATTGCATTAAACTCGCGCCACACTGCGCCTACCGTGCCTCTGCACCAGCAACAAAACATTTATGTGTTTACTACAGCGAGTCCGCTCCGCGACTACATTTATGTCTTTACTTTGGCGAGTCCGCACCGCGACTGCTTCAGCAGCGCGACACTCACAGCTACTACTTCTTTACCAAAGACAGTCTTTACAACAGGTTTAACATTTTCTCTGGCGCATTGCTAACTTACAGCATAAGAATGTCCGTGAATACATGCCGGTTTACACATATAGAACATGTTTACACTGAATGATTCAATATAGAAAATGACGTTACATAAGAAATATATCTAGCATACAAGAAATGAAAAAAAAAAAAAAAACATGAAATAAACAAATTTAAGACAATATATACATTACTTTAAATCAAACTGTAAGATACACCAACAGGTGTACTCTTACAGTACCACATTTGAAAAGCCTCTATCCTCTTCCTGTCCGCACTATTTCGCAGAATATATGACAATTGCGATTGGGCAAAGCTGAAAATGTGTGCCCAGCTGAGATTCGAACCAAGGTCTCCTGCTTTCCAAGCAATTCAGCTGACCACTACACCACTGGGCACACAGCGATCACCGCACCTGAAAGGTCTACCTAAGCACGCCTCCCGTCAGACAGAAATTCCCAGAATAACAAGTGCAGGATCAGAGTGACGTCTGTCCTTTCGGAACAGACGCCACATGTATGAACATAATATTCCAGTGTCGGGCAGTGAATGGTCCTTTCGTTAGTAAGGAAGGGTGGGCAAGTTTGGGGCCCTTAGTCTTACGTGAATTAGTTTCAAAACTACGAGTTTGAGTACTGAGGGCAGGGTAAAGCAGGGAATTTTGCGGGAGGCTTAGGTACTCCTTGCAGGTGCTGTAATCACTGTGTCTCCAGTGGTGTAGTGGTCAGCGGAGCTGCCTAGAAAGCAGCAGACGCAGGTTCGTATCACGGTAGGGTATAAAATCTTAGCTTTGGCCAATCACAGTTGATGTCATATTCTGCGAATATGAAATAATAATAACTGAAGGATCAGAAGCACGACGTCTGTTCTTTCGTACTTTGTTGTTTTGCAATGTACTCCAGCAACTTTTGAAACAATGAGCAATGCATTTGTATTAATGGAATTTTTTTTTATTTTTTTTTTTTTTTTTTTTTTTTTTTTTTTTTTTTTTTTTTAACCCATGTACAACTGTTTCGTCGTATTTCAAGCACTTCGGCAGTAAATATACTGTTCTTTGTATGAATTACAGTTCGTGAAACGTCCTAGATACTGGCGTAGCTGATCATAAACTGTTAATTTACTCGTCAAACAAGTGCCTTTGAAAGGACCATACAGATGTTCAACAACACGGTAATTCAATTCTAGTCATTAGAATCTATTGTATCTTCATTTTTGTGGAGACGATGTGTTAATGCAGACATTCATCTCAGTAATGTTGCAGCTTAATTTAATTTTCCTTCGCCTCCAGAATTCCGACCGTGATCAGTAGTCTGCTTCCTTCGGGATTCTGGTCAAGTTCTATATCTACATCTACATACAGACTCCGCAATTCACCGTAAGGTGCGTGGCAGATGGTACACTCTACCACTACTAGGCATTTCCTTTCCTATTCCACTACCAAATAGAACGAGGAAAAAAAAGAATGCATATATGCCTCCGTACGAGCCCTAATTTCTCTTGTCTTTGTGATCACTACGCGAAATGTAAGTAGGCGGCAGCAAGATCGTACTACACTCAGCTTCAAATTCCGGCCGTCTAAATTTCCTCAACAGAAATTCACGAAAAGAACGTCGTCCTTCCTCCAGCGATTCCATATTGAGTTGCCGGAGCATTTAGAAAATAATAGCGGTCCTATCACACTCTCCGGGGCACGCCTGACGATACACTCGTCTCTGATGAACACTCGCCGTCGAGAACGACGTACTGCGTTCTATTACTGAGGAAGTCCAGCCAGTCACAAATCTCTGAACCTATTCCATAAGCTCGTATCTTCGTTAGCAGTCTGCAGTGTGGCACCGCGTCGAACGCCTTTTTGAAGTCGAGAAAAACACAATCCGCCTGTTGCCCTTCATCCATGGCTCGCAAGACGTCTTGTGAGAAAAGGGCAAGCTGTGTTTCACATGAACGATGTTTCCTAAACCCGTGCTGATTCATAGAAAGAAGCTTCTCCGTTTCAAGGAAATTTACTATATTCGAACTGAATTCAAATGTTTGTATAGCTTATGGGATTTAACTACGGGGTCATCAGTCCCTAAACTTACGAACTACTTATGAACTAGCTAACAGTGAGGACAGCACAAAAATCCACGCCCGAGTGGGGAATCGAACCCCCGACCATAGTGGCCGTGCAAACAGTGAATGAGGCGCCTCAGTCCCCTCGGCCATCGCCGCAAGCTATTCGAACTGAGAATATGTTCCAAAATTCTACATGAAACTGATGTCAACGATATTGGCCTGTAATTGTGTGGGTCAGTTCTCTTTCCTTTCTTGTAAACGGGAGTCACCTGCGCTTTTTTCCAATCACTAGGAACTTTGCGCTGAATTAAAAATTCGCGATAAATGCAAGCTAAATAGGGGATCAATGCCTCAGATTACTCTTTGTAAAACCGAACTGGTATTCTATCCGTTTGTTTCTCTAAGGTCTCTCTCATCCTTGAAACCCTATGATTTTCTATTTTACACCTGGATGCACAGTACCGACAAAGAGTGGTGCGCCTTGAAAGACGACGTCGATTTCGTTGCGACGATACCAGAAAACAACTGGGCGAGCTAGATGTACTGAAAATGGTTTCAGCGTCGTAGTCACATAGTTGCAAGAATGTCATATATGTATACCGTGTAACAAGAAATGTTTACAACCGTAAGACTCAATGTCAGAGTGATACCAACGTGTGAAGAAAACCGGCATTATCGCAGACAGATGCACTCGAACTTCCCACAGGAAACTAAGCTACTTTGAAAGAGGTGTCATTGTGGTGCGATTGTATTGTCGGCGATTGCCACAAAATTGGAACGTGCAGTGCAAGTTGTATAGCAATGCTGGTTGCAGTGGCCACGTGAACATCCTCACACAAGAAGCTCTGGGCGTCCACGCAGCACAGACTTCCGCAGATATCGTCGTATTATAAGTGGAGCATTTGTAAATGGTACACTTATCAAAGCACAGATAAGAATGTTTGTGTGCTTAGAAGTGCCAACACGAAACGTTGGCAACCGTTTAGCAGGATACGGTGGACGATGCACAGAGACGAGTTTTCGTCCGAAGCGCCGGGCGAGTTCATTCCTTTGGTCGGTAGGGGAGGCCGCTTCAGTCCACTTCCGCCTGCCGGCCATTGCACGTCGAGAGAGCGCACCGCTATAAACGGCGTGGCAGCACCGTCTCCAAGCGCTAGAGGTGCAGGGAGAGTTCTGCGTAGCCAGGCACGAGACATTGTCTTCAGTGTGATTAAATTGATGTCGTAAAAGACAAAACAGGGGATAAAAATCCCATTAAAAGTGTCCTTGAAAGAGTGCAGGCTGCTGCTAGTGTTTCACTTCGGACGGTGAAAAAAGAGAGTAGTCCGGAAGGTTTCGCTACTGCAGAAAAAAACGGAATAAAGAGAAAAAGGTCTTAGGTGATTTTCACGAACGAGTTGTGAAGAGATTGATAAACAATTTTCACATGAGAAAATGTTCAAATGTTTGTAGAGCTTAAGGGACGTAACTACGGTGTCATCAGTCCCTAAACTTACAAATTATTAATGAACTAGCTAATACTACGGACCTCAATTTCCACGTGACAAACGAAAAGCGCTCCAGAATAAAGTAACATTTTCCCGTGAAAAGGGAAAATACAACTTTGAAGGGAAGTATTTTTTCATTGCGGTACCTACTCCAAAAGTTAGTCTTCAGGTACATTTTTTTAATTTCTATGTAATTCTAAAATGCCTTATTTTTCGTGCAATTAGCACGCTTGTTATTTACCAGGTGGCGCAAAAATCATGTTACAACAAGGTGCTTTGTAACGTTTAGAAATACGCACTAGACGTGTGGCTTGTTTAAATAAAATAGTACCGTGAAGGGTGTTGACCTCTCATATATGTCGATGAAACATACATTCGCAGTTCGCATACCACGTCCAATGATTAGACAGATGGAGAAAGTAATGGAGTAAAGAAGCACACTTGAAAAGGAAATAATCTGATTATAGAACATGCAAGTAACTGATGAGGACAAGTAGTTCTGCAGACTATACGTTATTAATGTTTCTAAAGGGTTGAAGGAAGGATTTACTTTTTCTGGTCTACAATATTGTAGAAGAGTAGTAATGAGGATTCCTTTTAAATTTAAACACCTTTTATAATGCAGGGACAGAAATACCATCTGTCTTATTAACACGTTTCATATTGTGGGTGTTTGATTTAGTACTGTTTCTGACACTGTTTAAGTTCCATCCAGATGACTCCAGTAAACTGAAGACATATAAAAAAAATTCTGTTTGCAAGATAAACAGAAACATCATACTTCATGCATTCACACAAGTAATACTAACATATCAGTCCATATCCTGTATCGCCAATGTTCCATAAATAACATTTTAAGTAACATGTTTTTCGAAGTAACATAGCTAATATTAATAAAATGATTCGTTTTCCAACAACTGCTTTTCCTATCCTCCTATATATTCCTACTTAATTACTTTAATTTCTTATCTTTTCCAGTCTTTCCTATCACCTTTTCGAGGAATTTTGTTATAAGTTTGGCTCCTATCATAAATTTAGTATTTTAAGTTGGCCTCGTGTGTCCCGCTTGACTGTCTGGTGAAAGACTCGAAGAGGTTTTCCGACATTATTGAAAAGTCATCTTCAAACGCTACTCCGTTGACAGTCATTCTGGTCGATTTTCTTGTGAGGGAAATTGCATTTATTCGTCGACCTTCCCGTTGGAAGTGCAAAACTCTTGCATCTTTTCTAGAGAGAAGTGGGTGATGAAATGCCTTGTTTCACTCCAGTGTTGATTACAAACGTCCGAGAGAACCCTCGCATGAAATTAACTCGAGATATTGTTTTCATCTTACTGTGAATTTAATTTATACTGAAAGATTTTTCTTTCTGGGAATGATAGTATTAACAGTTCGAGGGAAAATGAATCAGGATAGCATGAGCGGCAGGCAGTACAGGTTGACGAGACTGTGACGAGAGGCGTCTGTTACAGAAAATCACGCCACTGCTGTTGATTGGCACACAGAATGGTTTTAATTGAAAAGTCATTTCCTGAAAGCTGTCCGCAGCATCACAGAAATTCCGAGGGCAGGTGTCAACGCGGATCTGTCAGTCTCCCCAACTGTCGATCACACGGGGGCGACACATGCCACAGGCAACGCGCACACACGGTATCGTCTCTTCGGGGAACACCACCCCGAGCGTGCTCTTAACATGAAAACGCATCGCTGTATAAATACACTAGCTTACATGCTCGTGCTTCGCAACGGTTGTTGAAGGGGGCCCTGTGAGTATCGTGGCTATTTAGGGTTCCGGACCTCAGTCAGTAAAAATAGGATCCTAGTTGGATCGCTCTGTCAATAAACTCCGTTGTCCTAGCCAAGATGTCAAATGTAAGTAAAAGACATTGTCCAAAACGACGTATCTTCATAAAGATATCAAATGTAAGTAAAAGTCATTGTCCGAAACGATGTATATACATAAACGTTTTTGTAAAAAAGATGAAACGTGCCAAAATAAGGAAAGAAATGTTGTTAAGTATTTAATACACAAAGCGAAATCAATAACACTATGTTCAATGTTTATTGGTATTCGTAGACATAAGATTAGTTAATTCTGTCACAGACGTTCGCTTCCTTGTTATACTACCCCATACTTATTATGCAGCAGCAGTGTTTATTAGTTCTTTGGTGCACTACAGCGCCTCCATCACTTGTTTGCTGTACTACGCAATCCATACTTCAAGCATAGCCTACATCTAAAACAATTTTCCTTATTCCACTTTTATGAAACGAAGTTGCTCCATGCAAACCCGTGAAGTAGTTTTGGAGATCGGGTATCTCTAATATATGAAGACAGTTACTGAAAGCACTTAAGATTGCGATGTATCTTTTTTCCATGATCTGATTTTGATGGAATCATGCGTATATGTTTCCCCAATCTTAGCTCAATTTTTCTGTGAGAACCGCATGAAAATGTCAGTAGTTTCTTTTTAATACGTTGGCGAAACGTGTTAGAAACAGGTATATCTTCATGAATATGATGTAGCGTACGTCGTACATCAGTTGTATTCGCCATTTAAACATTTATTTGATGATTATTCATATCACTGGACAATGGTCTGAGGCATGGAAAGCTGAAAATAATAACTATTTCCTTAATGAAGTAGAAATATCACTTAAAACAATTATTATTCTTACGGTTGGCTCTCTTTTCGTTAGACAAACTTCTATAGCAGTTGTACATATTCGTTGGACTGTGATATCAGTATATAAATATATGAATTAAACACGGCGAGGATTGTATCAGTTTTATATTCATTGCATTGAATCATATTTCGTAGAACATAGCAACCAAGAAAATTATTTTCAGAAATATGGTAAATCTGAATAGTCAAAGAGTATTTTCAAAGGACAATAATCCGATCGCTGCCCCAAAACTTTACACGTACATCCGCAGCGCTATCTATAAGTTCTTTACTGCATTATGCCGTTCTTTCCAAGCATGAAATACAACTAATACTTCAAATTACGATATCTTTTATTTTCCTCATCTGATTTTCATTAACTGAAGCCAATATGTTGCCCCAGGTTATTCTCTATTTATCTATGATACCCCCATGAATGTTCATTTAGTACTTTTGGAGATTACTCTATACAAATAGACACATAGATTGCTTTCATATAAATGTTACTTCCTCTGATACGATTTTGTGAAATGAAGGGTTTCTGTAACCGTAAGATACCCTCACGTTTTCTGTGAAAAAACCCTTGAAAATTCGTCTGTTAGTTTTGGAGATGAAACAGAAAGCTAGACACGACGGTTGTCGATGAAAAACGTTAAATTGTGATATTCTTCATTCCGTGATCCGATTTTTATGAAACCATATATGTTCTCCCGAGGTACGCTGAAGTTACCTGTGAAAACTCCATGCGAATTCGTGAAGTAGTTTTGGAGAAGTGGTTTCCAATAGACGAACAAACAGACATAACAGTTTGTGAACACACTTCGTGAAAATGTTTTTATCTAAAAATTAATACTAAAGGCGTAGTCCAAATCAACTTTATTCAAGATTAACGTATTAATACGTGGGCTGGAACTTAAATAGTGGCAACTATTTATCCACAACCGATACAAAAGCGTTACATGTTCATAATGTTCAAATGTTTGTAAATTTATCGCAGCAAACTGCGTGGTCATCAGTCTATAACTTACAAACTACTTAAACTGAGGTAAACTAACCTGAGGACAACACACACACACACACATATGCCCTAGGGGGGACTCGTACCTCCAACGGCGAGCAACCGCGCAGTCCGCAGCGGCCGGCCGGGGTGGACGAGGGGGCTGAGGCGCTTCAGTCACGGTCTGCATGGCCACTACGGTCGGAGGTTCAAATCCCCCATCCCCCATTGTGCCGTCCTAGTTCGTAATTAGTTCATAAGTAGTTTGTAAGTTTAGGGACTGATGACCCCGTAGTTCAGTCCCATAAGCTTTAGAAATATTTGAACATTTATTCCGCAGCGAGGCGCCTTAGACCCTTCGGCTATTACACGGCGGCAGCGTTACGAGTTTTCATCTGTTACCGTCCTTCAAAGTAGTCACCAGCGTGGTGCAGAACCCATTTACAGCGATTTGGAAGGCGTAGTATACCGTATGCACAGCCTGTTCTGTTGATGATGCGAATGAATCGGTCTGCTCCCTGTCGAATCCTTGGAACAGTTCTGAATTGAATACCACGAAGTGGTTATTTCATCTTCGGAATAAAGTGAAAGTCACAAGGACTTAAGTCTGGGAGTATGGTAGGTGGTGCAGTACTTTCCAGTCTAATCGAGCGAACAGAGCAGCCACCGCTTGCGCTGAATGCTCCCGCGCATGGTCGTGCAAAATGGTGGGTGATTTGCTCAGAAAGTGTTGCTGCTCCTTCACAAAGCTGGTCGCAGATGATGCTCCGAAAACGATCAGTAAGACTGCTCGATATATATCTCCGACAGTTAGCCGACTTTCGTTGAAGGCTTTTACCCAGCCTGCCGCTGTGGCCGAGGGGACTGAGGCGCTCCAGTCACGGTCTGCACGGCTACTACGGTTGGGGGTTCGAATCCTCCCTCGGGCTTGGATATTCGTGCCGTCCTTATTCCTAGTTAGTTCATAAGTAGTTTGTAAGCTTAGGGACTGATGACCCCGTAGTTAAGTCCCATAATATATACAAACAAAAAGCTTTTACCCAGAGTGCCACTGTTCTGTACGGCAATGCCCATTTCCCATACTACTCTTGAAGACCTCGATGTCAGTGTCGTGGTGTACGACCTTTGATACATTCAATCTTGATGCAGCTCCGTTGTTCCTGTTTCGAAAACATAGTGACATCGTTACGTTAGACCGCTCGCTGACAAATGACTGTTTCCCTCCATTATGCCCACGTCAGTGACGTGGGACGGACGAGTCCATTTACTCGGAGGTAAGGTAGGTATGTAAACAACGTGTGCTATCAGCGACAATAGTAGATTTCATTTCATAGTGTCCCCACAGCAGTGTTGCCGCTATTTAAGTTCCAACCCTAAATTAATTCCTATGCTAATGTGTTAAGTTTTCGATTTTGCCGTGCAGAGTAGCCGTGTGTTTCATGGCATTATGTTACGGACTGGGCGGCTGCTCCAGGTGGAGTTTCGACCCCTCCCTCCGGCATGTGTCTGTGTTTATTTTATTTTATTTCTTCTTTTACGTATGAACCACTATGGACTATGATTATTTCAACTGTTTCTCCTTTCTTTTCCTCCATATTTCTCTCATCGTTATCCGGTGTTTCTCTCTTCTTTCTTCGGTCCTCTTGGTTACAGTCTTTTTCTTCGGTTTTTCCTGGAAACATTTGGCATCCTTTAATTTCGTTCTGAGTGGTAGTCTTTTCTCTATATCCTGTTGGCTAATTTGGAGCTCATCTATGAACCTTTCAACTTCTTTGCACTATGTGTTATCCATTTTTAATTTACTGAAGAAACAGAACAGTCTTTTTGTCAGTCTGTTGGGATCCAGCCTTTGTATCTGAGCGTAAAAAGTTTTTTTTTTTTCCTAATTACATGAGTGACTTTTTCAATAATTGTATAGCTAGATTTCAGTAGTATGACGAATTCTGTATTGTGTCTTGTGAGATTACCGCCCAATAGAAATACTGGTAATTAATAGCATTTGATAATTAAACAGTATGAAGTTCACTGCAAACATTGACCATGCCAATGCACTAAATGTTACACAATTTTAATCTTATTAAGGTAGCAATGTATGTACACAGTTGGGTGACAACATTTATAGTTAAGCCATAGGTAGAAGTTCTCCATGTTGAGATTTGCGGTGTGCTTGTAGCTGACGGGAGGCCAGCGAGTAGGCCGAAGTTGGTGGCTTGTTCCAACTTAGGATTTTACAGTTCGTTTCCGGTGAGGGGAGAGAGGGACAATGGCGAGTGCCAGGCACAGTGCAGTGCACAAATATTGTAATACTACTGGCATTTGAAGTAATACGATGCAGTTAGGAACCTTTAAGGCCCTCATTACAAAATAGCCTGTTGATAAATAAACAATACATTAGCTGATATAGCCACATCTAACGTAATATGTTTAATTGACAATGAAAAGTAATAAATTACCAACGAAGACAAGACAGTTACACAACTAGCATGGCAATATTTGTTTATAAAAATAATATATTAACTATTTCTCATTTTATTTTCAATTAATCTTTTGTATTTTATCTTGAAGTATTCAGTTAAATCACTTATCTGTGGTATAAGAAATTGCACAATTATGATAAACAGTACAAAGGATGTTTATATTAATATAAAAACGTAAGAAAATATTTGTTTAATGTGTAGTGTAATTATTTTGATTTTAAGTAAAGTTTTAGAAATGTATTGGCTGAGCGCTGTACGTTGGCAAATCGGTTACAACAGCTTACATGGGGAAGTTGATGACGTAGGGGAAAAACCCCGGCAGTTGAGTTTTGGCGTGCGCGCACACGAGGGCAGGAAGTGAGGACTCCAGACCACGTGGTGTGACTGGCCTGGTGGCGTCGCTCTGCCTCAGTCGGCATGTGGATCTCGAGGTGGTGACTTGAGTTTTGTGTGTGGCAATCGCCACGTGTGGTTGCTCGTCGTAGACTGCACCAAGTTAAATCGAGTGCTACTGTGTGTTTGTGAATAATTAGCCGGTGCAACAAGGTGTGCATCGCATTAAATTAAAGTGACTGTGATTTGTTAATGTAACACGTGTCGTCGCTTAGGCATGAACATAAACGGTGTTTGAGACAGCCACGTGGTGTGAAATCAATTCGCGACAAATATTCATTTTGTCTGGGGGTTCACGAGCTATAACTTTATTTGGTACATTTACCGGCGTACAGACGCGACAGCCACAGGGTTCAAGTATTGTGAAATAAACAACATAAAGTGAACTTTCACGTGTTTTCTAAAACAGTAGTTGGTACACCCTTTTCTCTCATGAACTTGAACTTATTATGAATTTGTTTTGTTAATCATATGCAGGGAAGGAAAGCTGCGAACGTGTGATATCATCCCCTAGAAAACGAGTCAAACAGTCGCAATAACAGTTCCAGTGTTTTTGCATGTTTAGGAATTTGGTTCGCAGCTGGTGGTTGTGAGTTTCAAAAATTAATCTTTCCCTATTTTAAACTCTCACCCCGACCTTCACGCTCGCAGTCTCCTCTTTAACTGGCCCCAAGATTTTCCTTAATATTTTCCTTTCAGTAATTTGTAGTGATTCCATCATTGCCTTTTTGTTTATTTTATTTATTTATTTATTTTTGTCCATAGTGTAAGTTAGTTTAAGTCGTTTGAAAGACTGGAGGCTGATGACCATATCAAATTGACCCACTAGGTTTACGTACATTTGAACATTTTGGATTAAAATTAGTAGTAATCGTTATGTATTTCCACCATCCTAAAGTGTACTGACTTTATGCGATCCTCGTCAATACTCGTAGATCCCATTACTGATATTTTTATTGTAACAAAAATTGAATGGTTAGAACAATTAAAAAAAATTACTCCCTTTGGTGGTCCAATGTCAATTATCTTTTCGTTTCACGATTTTAATTGTGGTACCCAGGTGAAATACTTAGTAACGAATGATCACTTCGTTATTATCATTTGAAAAACCGACAGAGAATAAGAATGCTTTCTTTTGTTTTTTATACTCAGTTCCATTTATCTTTAGGAATAAGGAAGATCGTTTGGCCACACAATACTTTTCTCGTCTCCTTTTAACGCAGCACCCTGCGTACCCCGTTAACAGCGCAGTTCTGGAATTAGAGTTCGGCGAGCGCGCAGTCTCCTAATTAGAGTCGGTTCCAATTAGGGCGGTGGCGAACGAACGGGACCGAGACCGAGTAACGAGGACGAGGATCCAGGCAGCGGGCGAGAGGCGTGGCGATGTAGCGGTGCGAGCGCAAAGTAGTGGGAAGGGGGGGAGGGCAGACGCCGGAAGTCCACCAGACACTCGCAGTTCTGCTGAGCGGACTGCGCAGAGGACAGCACAAAAACAAACAACGAGAGGGCGGATGTGTCGTCGGGCCGCACTGGATCATTTCCGTCTATGCGCAACACAATATCACGTAATGCTAAAATATGGTTTTGGTTTGATACACGGTTGCAGGAAATATATTCCATCAAAAACATAAAATGTACGAAAGTGTAAGTCTTGCGACGAATTCCTTCCACCATAATATGATCTTACAGGAAACCAAGTCAGTTATTTTAGTCAGTGTCCGTGGAACAACCAATTCAACTCTTTTCATGATTTTTTATCTAATTAGTTATCTACTAACATCTATCAAAATTATATATCTTTATTACTATAATAAATATAATGACTTGGAATTCGCACCACAATATAATGGCATAAAAATAAATATAATGAACTGGCAATTGCAAATCGTCATAATGATATAACAATAACTTATATTCTATTTGTAACCGATCATAAGGAATAAGGACACTCACATGTACATAAAGTTTTTTCTTTTTTTGTATTAGTATATGTTGCCAATATTAATTTAAATGTTAGGAAGTCCTTTCTGAAAGCATTTGTCTGGAGTGTAGCATTGTATGGGAGTGAAACGTGGACGATAAGGAGTTCAGATAAAAAGATGGTAGAAGCTTTCGAAATGTGGTGCTACAGACGAATGATGAAAATTAGATGGTAGATCACATAGCTAATGAGGAGGTGCTTAACCGAATCTGCGAGAAAAGGAGTTTCTGGCATCTCCTGGCTAAGAGAAGGGATAGATTGGTTGGACACATTCTGAGACAACAAGGATTTGTCCACTTAGCATTAGAAGGATGCGTGTGGGGTAAAAATCGTACAGGGAGACCGAGGAACGAATATAGTAAGCAGATTCAAAAGGATGTAGGTTGCCGAACGTGTTCTCAGATGAAGAGGTTTGCACAGGACAGGGTAGCATGGAGTGCTGCATCAAACCAGTCTACGGACTGAAGACCATAACAACAACAACATGTTGCCATGGGAAACAAAGTCGGTTATTTTACCTGGTGTTCATAGAACAACTTACATGTTATCTATCAACATTTATAGCGACTGTATTAATATAATACATTTTTTGTTCTATAATACATAAAATAACTTCGCAATCTCACCATAATATAATGACATTAGGATACATATAATGATTGGGCAATTTCTCATCGACGAATAAAAATAATTTATATTCCACTGTGTAACCAAACGTAATTACTTAGGAATGAAATACCTCACATTTGCGTAAAGTATTTTAAATATTATATTACGTTGCCATGCGATTCCCAAATAATTATATCTAATATAGAAACGAAGATGTATAACTTTGATATAGTCATTACAGATGTTGGTAGATAAATAATTAGATAAAAAATATGATAAAGTTTTGAATAGGTCGTTCCATGAACACTAAGTAAAATAACCAACTTGGTTTCCCATAAAATCTCACGACTTTTTTATGGTGGAAGGAATTCGTCGCGAGACTTGCATATTTGTTCATTTTATGTTTTTGATGGGACATCACTTCATTTTGTAGGTAGTCCTTTTCTGTAAATTTATTTGTACAACTAACATGGATTTTCTTGAGATTCATTTCCTATCTCTTTGGTTTGGTTCGGTTTCGTCTGTTTCGGTTTCATTTGGTTTGATGTAATAGTCCTTGGGAAGTGCGATAAATCTATTAAATTGTTATTATCCAATCCTTTCATCATGTATAGTACTGCCATCTTTGGTGGATCAATATACAAATAACAAGTTCGTGTTGTATTTCGCATCAGTTTGTGAACTTTATAATACTTGGAAGATGCGGATTAGTGAATTAGTATTACATAAATATCATCAAGTTCGTCTAATATACGACAGAATTTTCCTTACGGCAGTGGTGGCGTAGTGTGCTGAAGTTCGGAGCGACTGACGAATGAGACACTCCGGAAACGGGTCATGTAGAATTAGGGGCATAATCTTTCCTGTTGACCTTTAAGAAAATAATCAAATGTTCAAATGTTTGTATAGCTTATGGGACTTAACTACGGGGTCATCAGTCCCTAAACTTACAAACTACTTATGAACTAGCTAACACTAAGGACGGCACAAATATCCATGCCCGAGGGGGGATTCGAGCCCCCGACCCTAGTGGCCGTGCAGAACGTGACTGGAGCGCCTCAGTCCCCTCGGCCACCACGGCCGGCAGAAAATAATCAATTCAGTCCCTATTCTGTAGTTTATAGGTTTTTGTACATAAGCGTCAGGCAAACATTTCGTTGCCAACATCTGCACACTAAGACATCGCCGTAAGTAAAATTTAGCCTTTACGTCAAAACTCTAATTGTGGCGAAATTTTATCACTTTGTCCCTATTTGTTACGACTGTTATAACCGGACACAATTGTTGATAAATTGTTTAAAGTGACAGGAAGACCAATAATACTGTATTTGGTAGTGCCAGTCTAGTAATGTGTGTCTGTGGTTCTGACTAGGAGTGTTTGTTTCAGCACCCAAAACACTGATAATCCAGGATGTTTTCCTTTCGATGCTACATCTACATCTACATGCGATACTCTGAAAATCACATTTAAGTGCCTGGCAAAGGGTTCATCGAACCACCTTTATACTGTTTATCTCTCATTCCATTCTCAAACAGCGCACGGGAAGAAAGATCACCTGAATCTCTCCGTTCGAGCTCTGATTTCTTGTATTTTATTCTGATGATCATTTCTCCCTATGTAAGTGGAAGACAACAATATATTTTCGGATTCGGAGGAGAATGTTGGCGATTGGAATGTCGTAAGTAGCCCACACCGCAGCGATAAGGTCAGTTGTTGTAATGATTCCCATCATAGATCCTGCATCATTTCCGTAACGCTGTCTCCCCTGTAAACAACAGCAGAGGACCAATAACACTATCCTGTGGAACGCCCGATATCACCTCTGCGTTAGTCGATGATTTGCCATCGATTACTACAAACTGTGTCCTCTCTGAAAGGAAATCACCTATCCGTCGCAAATTTGGAGCGATATACCATAACCACGCAATTTGATTAAAATCCCGTTTGTGAGGTACGGTGTCAAAAGCCTTCTGGAAATCAAGAGATACGGAACTGATTTGCGAACACTTGTCGATAGCACTCATCACTTCCTGTGAGTAAAGAGCTAGTTGTGTTTCGCATGAACGATATTTTCTAAATTGACTTTGGGTCAACAGATCATTCTGTTCGAGATAATTCATAATATTTGAATATATGGTATGTTCCAAAACCCTACTGAAAATTGACGTCAATAAAACAGGCCTGTAGTTTAGTGGGTTACTCCTACTGCCTTTCTTGAATATAGGTGTGATCTGTGCAACATTCCAATCTTTTCGTACAGATTCTTCTTTGAGAGAGCGGTTGTATATGGCTGTCAAGTAAGGAGCTATCGCTTTAGCACAATCATATAGAAATCTAATGGGTATACAGTCCGGACCAGAAGACCTGTTATTGTTTAGTTCAAATGTTTGTAGAGCTTATGGGACTTAACTACGGGGTCATCAGTCCCTAAGCTTACAAACTACTTATATACTAGCTAATACTAAAGACGGCACAAATATCCATGCCCGAGGAGGGATTCGGACCTCCGACCGTAGTGGCCGTGCAGACTGTAACTGGCGAGCCGCAGCCAGCTCGGCCACAGCAGTCGGCACTTGTTAAGTGATTTAAGTTGCTTCACTACTTCGAGGTTATCTACTTCAACGTTACTCATTCTGTTTGTAATTCGTAAACTGGAATATTGGTTTCATCTTCTTTGGTGAATGAGTTCCTGAAACCTATGTTTAGTAACTCTGCTTCTGTAGCGCTATCATCGGCAGGATCGCCATTACTATCACATAGTGAGGGTATTGTTTGTGTTTTGCTCCTAGTACATTTAACATGCGACCAAAATCTCTTTGTGATTTCAGTCAAGTCTCGAGAAAGATTTTCGTTGTGATAAGTATTGCAGGCATCTAGCATTGAAGTCCTCGCTAAATTTCTAGCTTCTGTGTAGGATCGCCAATCCTGGGGATTTTGTGTTCGTTTAACTTTAGCATGCCTTTTCCGTTGCTTTTGCATCAGTGTCCTGACCTGTTTTCTGTACCAATAGAGGATCACCTCCTTCTTTTATTAATTTATTTGGTATAACACTGTCAATGGCTGTCGATACCACTTCTTAGAATTTGAGCCACATCTGGTCTACACTAACGTTTTGTGTTAAAAACGAATGGATGTTGTCTTTAAAGAAGCAATTTATTTTATTTCTATCTTCTTTCCTGAACAAATACACTTTTCGTCAATTTTTGGTAACTTTGGGACTTTCAATATTCAATCTCGCAACGACAGCTCTGTGTTCAATAATATCTGTATCCGTTTTGATGCTCGTTATGAGCTCAGGGTTATTTGTTGCTAAGAGATCAATTTTGTTTTGACATCCATTTACAATTCTGTTTATAATAATAATAATAATAATAATAATAATAATAATAATAATATGGTTTTCTGTTCAGCAGGACCTAATTGAGGAGTAAGACTCCATAGTCATGGAACAAGTCAATACATGAAGTGTAACACAAGAAACTGCTCAGTCTCATATGGCCCATGAACTAATTATCAGAGAAATTGTTGAGTACAATTTCACCCGATGTTTTATGCGTACCTCCTGATTTGAAAATATAATTTCGCTAACAGACTGAGGGTAAATTAAAATCACCGCCTACTATTATCGTATGAGTTGGGTAAGTTTTTGTAATTAGACTCAGGTGTTCTTTATACCTTTCTACTATTGTATTGTCGGAGTCGGGAGGCCGGTAAAAGGTACCAATTATTAACTTCTTACGATTTTCAGGTACAACCTCTACCCATAACAGCTCACAGGAACTTCAACTTCAACTTCGCTGCACGAAAGACTACTTTTGACGGCGTCAACACGCCTCCACCTATTTTGTTTAATCTATCCCTTCTGTGCACAGTTCGATCTTTTACAAAAACTTTTGCTGAACTTATTTCCGGCTTGAGCCAACTATGATCGCAATAACTTGATTGACTTAAGTAGTCTAATATTTTTGATTTCCTTTTACTTAGGAGAACTCTACAACATATTTTGATCATTGTTAGTTATTCATAGTTATGTGTTGAGTTAGATTTATAGAGCGTAGGTACCTACCTATGTTTTTGCATAGATCATACCTACATATTGCTGAGTACAAAACGTAAGTTATTTAGTTGTAGAGTTGTTGTGACCTCGTCGCACTTTTGTTGTTTACTCGTGCCGGTCTAGTTGTCTATAAAGGTACTGCTCCAGGAAATGAAGTTACTGTAACAACTTTTCAGATTAATAATATAAGTTTTATTGACTCAAAAGTTTAGTACTCATCTTTAGAACATATGTCTGTTTCTTCTTGCTTCTCGCGGCGTCGTCCGTAAGAGGCTAGCTGCGCTGTGACCTAGTTACTGCTAAATTCGTATCCGCGTTCTTACTTAGTGACTGCCTGCGTTCTGACTAGTATCTGTCATATTCCCGAATAGTAACTGCCGGGCGACCAGCCGAATGTTGGCCTAGACATAGCCGCTTGTAGAGGGCGCGCATCTTCTGTTCTCCCTCCAGGATGCGCGGCGCCTGCTTGCTATTGTCTTTCGGTCGATCACTGCCTTCTCCACGATCGTTCTCTACGTCTGGTGTGTGGCGCTGACTTTACGCCACAACATCCCCCCCCCCCCCCCGGAACCGCCGAACGGTTGTGGTGTATGGAGCTCGACAACTGTGGAGGAGGAAGGATCGTGAACGTACTGATGGACCGGAGTCTGTAGCTTCAAAGGACGGCAGACTACCAGCCGGGCCCCGCCATCCGGCCTGAGCTCGCGAGGGAACGTCCTCTGGGGAAACCTCCGAAGGACCCACATCCACGACCTGTAGCCCAGGAGATAACGTAGACGGTGACGTCGGTGGCGACGTCGGCGTTGGATGCTGCGTGGCGTCTTGCTCAATGTCTACATCTACATACACACTCCGCAATATGCCTCTGTACGAGCCCCCATTTCTCTTATTTTGTCTTTGTGATCACTACGCGAAATGTAAGTAGGTGGCAGCAAGATCGTACTACACTCAGCTTCAAATTCCGGCCCTCTAAATTTCCTCAACATAATTTCACGAGAAGAACGTCGTCTTTCCTCCAGCGATCCCCAATTGAGTTGCCGGAGCATTTCCGTGACACTCGAGCATTGGTCGAACTTACCGGTAACAAATCTAGCTGCTCGCCTCTGAACCGCCTCTATGTCTTCCTTTAAACTGATCTGCTGCGGGTCCCAAACACTTGAGCAATACTCAAGACGTGGTCGTACAAGCGTTTTATACGCAGTCTCCTTTACAGGTGAAGTACATCTTCTCAAAATTCTCCCAATAAACCGAAGTCGGCTGTCCGCCTCACAACTGTCCTTACATGTTCGTTCCATTTCATATCGCTCTGCAACGTTACGCCTAGATATTTGAACGAGGCGACAACATCAAGAAGCTCACTAATAATGCTGTATTCGAACATTATGGGTTTGTTCTTCCTACTCATGAGCATGACCTTACATTTTTCTACATTGAGATCTAGCCGCAATTATTCGCACCAACTGGAAATTTTTTTCTAAGTCATCTTGTGTGCTATTACAGTCACTTAAAAACGATACCCTCCCACACACTACAGCATCACCAGCAACAGCCGCAAATTACAACTTACTCTGTCCATCAGATCATTTATATAGATTGAAAATAATGTCCATGGGGATGTCCAGGTGAGGCGGAGGCAGCGATGGCTCCATGACGTCGGGCAGTGGCGCCATGAAGATCTGCGGCGGGGTACGGCTGGCGAGATCGCGCAGGCTGTGAAGGCCGCGCGGTCTGCGTGTTGCGCGAATCTGCCGAGAAAAACGCAGAAGGATCACAGGGTACATGACAAGGGCGAATTTGGTTGCGGTGCCTGCGAATGATGCCACCGGGACCTGAAATTTCAAACATGTGCGCACCGCATCGTCGGATGATCGCGCCCCGCTCCCACCGTCTGCGACCGCCAAAAACTGAAAAGACTGGGTTACGCGGAGCGAAGCGATACTTGCCTGTCGGCGGCTGCTGTTGCTCCGGGCGGCGCGGTGGGTGGAGCAGATGGAGCAGGGTGATTTTGACAGTGTTTTGTAAATCTGTGCTTAAGGTGAAATATAGGAGAAATATTAATTTAAAATTTTGTGTCGACCATATCAATCGTAGTTAGCACCTGACCTTCCAATTGATAATTGAAGAACTTTTAAAAATAATGTCTTTGAATTATCTGTGAATCAAAGTGACTAAATATAATTAAAATTTTATGACTTTTATAGGTAAAGACTAGTGAATGTTTATGTGACGTGCTTCGTTAAATGGAACTACCGGGAAAGAAAAGATTATATTACAAAAAGGATTTATAATTTTTAAAACAAGCCCCTGAGTCCGTAGCCTATCCCGAATTAAAGTCCACAGATGTTATTTACGCACTCGCGTATAAGTTCGATTTAATTAAGCCTTTCAAATAAATTCAATCATAGTAAACCAAAAGTTTGGAATATTTTTGCACCTGATTATCTATTTCAGATACAACCACAAAGACTGAGTGAGATCTTATCGTTACGAACAACAAACGATTACTCTGCTTTACGGTGTTTAGACGCGGTTTCTCTGAGACTGTACTGTTCGTTACTTCAAAAATATATTGACTGTTACTGAAATTTTGAAAAGTGCGTAAAAAATTTTTGCCTCTTACAAATTATTGGAATTCAATCAGGATGAAAATGGCTAGTTTGTGCTGCGATTGCGATGTAGTGTTACAAAGACGACAGACGGTCGTCTTTCACTGAGCACATTTGCCATCGGTAGACTGTAGGTAGTGAACACTGTCCTAGTACAGGTATTTCATTGTTATTGTAAGCCGTTAACTTTGTTTCAGCGCGATAAAGGCGCGGCAACCTAACTGTTCATATGTTTTGCGATTGAGCAATGTGAGTGATGCACCTGTGTCTAGTTAAAATTACAGAAACGTCATTCACACGCAAAAGTGACACAAATTTTTCTGGCCTGACGTACAACTTGTGCTACTTCCGTGTCCGCGATGTTACGAGGGTTAGCCATTGGTTTGGAAAATACTGCATTTATTGAATAACTATAGACTTGTCGCTGTTTGGGCCGGGAGGGCAAATTTCCTTTGCTGTAAGCACACTGCTTCTATATGAACTTTCTTGCCGCATGGATAGCATTTTACTGACCGCGACGGACAGTTCTGCCGTTCGTGCCGCGACAAACACTGCGGGAATGATTTCACTTCCTTATTAGGCAAGGTTCCGCGTCTAACAACGCGTTTACGCTTTGAGCGACCAGGCGCTCGTACTGTTCCAAAATCTGTTCCACTTGGTGGAACGACGGATCTGACATTTTTAGAATCTGTTCTCGAAATCTACCGTCAGGCAGCCACTACATTGATTTGCTGTTCGTAATATGCCATGAGGGCTTCTGCCACTTAATCGTAAGAAAGTTCAGAATGTTCCGTGGTGGGAAACAGTTTTTTCACAAGACGGAACGTTGTGGTCCCTACACACGATAACAGGAAATGAAGTTTGACAGTACCTTGTATCCGGTGTACTGTGGCATAGTCTTCATACTGTTGTAGCCAATCCGACCGGTCTTCTTCTTCTTCGTCACATTCTCGGAATGGTGGAATTGCTGGTGGTGGTGGCTGCTGCAGTGGTATTTGCGTATTTTGAGACACAGGTGAGGCCAGTTGTTGTACGGCTTGCATGAGAGATGCAATTTGTTGGCTCAGAGACTGAAACATTTGCATCAGCTGCTGTGCATCGTGCGCAGGAAGCTGCGGCGCAGTGGCAGGTCTAGTAGCCTTGGTGCAATTATAATAATCAGTTCCCAAGAGATTTAACAGACATACATCACTTATAAAAATGAATATATACCTGAAAAATTATACAACTGTACAAAGTAAAATTAATTAATATGAGGTCTTACGAGTTTTATATGTCATTTTTATTTTGACTACTACATTTCTTTCTTTGGATCCTGCACTTATAATCTTGTACATTATGCAAGACAGCGTTATTTCTTATATATTATCCGATAACTATAACATGATTTTAGAAGAAAGGATATGGGATAGGAGAAATACTAAATCAAGGCAGGAATAAATAAATACCCGGGCAACGACAGGTATTCAGCTAGTACGTATATATAGTTTATTATACTATGTACAGTTACAACATCCCAACTAATAAAACACAAATAATATACGCCTCTCGCACATACGTAGTATATTGTTCACAGCAGGTTGTTACGAGATAAGCAACCAGGAATCAGTTGTGAAAGGCTGAACAGAGCAGGGAGTTGCTGCAGTACCTGTTCAAAAGGCGTGGCGCTGCGACGAAGCGGAGGCGGGACGACTTCTGCGAAACAGCCAAGCATTGTGTGCGACGACCAGTTTCGCTCGGCGGAAGGCACGACCAGCCCACTAGCTGGGGGCGGGAGAACTCGATTGCGGCGATATTTATGCAGTCTGCTATCGGTAGATAACATCGAGACAGCGGGCTGAGTGCAAAGATGTCGTTAGCAGATTAAGACCCCTAACAACCACTTTGCTTCATGACTCCAGAACTGGCCCTCATTCATCTCCCTCTCTTCCGAAACGTTGGTAGAAAAATAATTGTGTTGCCAAAGATAATGATATCGAGGCGCAAAAATCGTAACTATAGCTTGCGTAAGGAAATGCGACTACTATTGTTCGTATGTAAATTATTTTGCAAACACTTCACTATTGCAGTCTTGCCTCCTGTGGTCCTCCTGTGTTGCCACAATGGATATTCGAGAGTAACCAATCCACTGCAAATTCCTTTTACTATTTTTATTATATATACTTATTAAACAAATATTGCTGGTCACAATAATTGTCTTACTCTGTATTAAAACTGTGTTTTTGGTAAGCGTCGACGGTCTGTATTGAAATATTTTGAATTATCTCGAACAGAATGATCTATTTACCCAAGGTCAGCACGGATTTAAAAAAAAAAACATTATTCATGCGAAACACAACTAGCTCTTTATTCACACGAAGTGATTTGTGTTATTCACAATGGTTCGCAAATCGATTCTGTATTTCTTGACTTCCAGAAGGCTTATGACACCGTACCTCACAAACGGCTTTTAATCAAATTGCTTGATTATGGTATATCGCCACAAATTTGCGATTGGATAGGTGATTTACTGTCAGAGAGGACACAGTCCGTAGTAATCGATGGTAAGGCATCGACTAAAACAGAGGTGATATCGGGCGTTCCACAGGGTAGTTTCATTGGTCCTCTGCTGTTCCTTATTTATATAAACGATTTAAGGGAAAATCTAAGTTGCTCTCTTAGGTTGTTTGCTGATGACGCCGTCATTTACCGTCTAGTAAAATCATCTGAAGATCAAAGCCAACTGCAGAAACATACGCGTTGAAGATTGTTATTGATCGCTTTTAATGGATGTTCACATTGGTCGTAATTAACAGTGGAGTCTAACATGTCATTTCTGATATGTTGCACAGGATAAGTTTCAATACCCCATTCTCAGTCGTTAATATACACTACCGGCCATTAAAATTGCTACACCAAGAAGAAATGCAGATGACAAACAGGTATTCATTGGACAAATATATTATACTAGAACTGACATGTGATTACATTTCCACGCAATTTGGGTGCATAGATCCTTGATATGCCTGGGCATTGAGTCAAACAGTGCTTGGATAGCGTGTACAGGTACAGATGCCCATGCAGCCTCAACACGATACCACAGCTCATCAAGAGTAGTGACTGATGTATTGTGACGAACCAGTTTCTCGCCCACCATTGACCAGACGTTTTCAATTAGTGAGAGATATGGATAATGTGCTGGCCAGAGCAGCAGTCAAACATTTTTCGTATCCATAACGACCCATACCGGACCTGAAACATGCGGTCGTGCATTATCCTGCTGAAATGTATGGTTTCGCAGGGATCGAAGGAATGGTAGAGCCACGGGTCGTAACACGTCTGAAATTTAACGGCCTCTGTTCAAATTTCTGTCAATGCGAACAAGAGCTGACCGAGATATGTAACCATCCCCTACCATCACGCATGGTGATACGCCTGTATGGCGATGACGAAGAGACACGTCCAATGTGCGTTCACCGCGATGTCGCCAAACACTGATGCGACCATCATGATGCTGTAAATAGATCCTGGATTCATCCGAATAAATGACGTTTTGCCGTTCGTGCACCCAGGTTTGTCGTTGCGTACACCATCGCAGGCGCTCCTGTCTGTGATGCACCGTCAAGGGTAACCGCAGCCATGGTCTCCGAGCTGATAGTCCATGCTGCTACAAACGTCGTCGAACTGTTAGTGCAGATCGTTGTTGTCTCGCTAACGTCCCCATCTGTTGACTCGGGGATACAGACGTGGCTGCACTATCCGTTACAGCCATGCGGATAAGATGCCTGTCATCTCGACTGCTAGTGATACGAGGCCGTTAGGATCCAGCACGGCGTTCCGTATTGCCCTCCTGAACCCACCGATTCCATATTCTGCTAACAGGCATTGGAACGCGACCAACGCTAGCAGAAATGTCGCGATACGATAAACCGCAATCACGATAGGCTAAAATTCGACCTTTATCAAAGTCGGAAATGCGATGACACGCATTTCTCCTCCTTTGACCAGCCATCACAACAACGTTTCACCAGGCAACGCCGGTCAACTGCTGTTTGTGTATGAGAAATCGGATGGAAACGTTCCGCATGTCATCACGTTGTAGGTGTCGCCACCACCGCCAACCCTGTGTGAATGCTCTGAAAAGCTAATCATTTGCATATCAAATCACCTTCTTCCTGTCGGTTAAATCTCGCGTCTGTAGCAAGTCATCTTCGTGGTGTAGCAATGTTGATAGCCAGGAGTGTATGACTTCAAAATGCTTGAATGATATTCCTATTTGGGCCTGTTGAAAACCATGATAATGACTGAAAGAAAAGGAGCAGGGTGAGATTCCTCTTCATCACATCCTTTAAGCCATTGTTAATGTCAATACATTCCGCATTCCTCCAGGAGGGAAGTACCACAAGAGAAAATGACCGAGAAAGAAAGACTGATTAATGAACAACGCGGTTCGTCCTAAGAGCAGGCAATGGGAGAAATTTGAACATAATAAGAGAGTTGAGTAATGTAATATTGGGAAGTTCATAGGCACAAACAAGATACTGTAGGAATCAATGAAGTATAATGAAAAAAGGAGGTGAAACTTGAGCAGAAAGATGAAAGGCTGTTGGCAAGATGCATCAAAGAAATCAGTATAACTGTAGATTGAAGAAATAGGACGAAGAATATAACGTAACAAGTAGTCCAACAACAAATATTAAGAACCCGTTACCAACAAATTCAATTGAATTATTCGACAGCAGTAACTTAAATTAAAGAATATTTAATTTTAGCTTGTGAAACGCAAATGTATAAACTTCACGTTATTTCATAAACGCATTTGAAGCACAAAACCATACTGCTCAGAGTTACTGTCTCAGCCGAAGTTTATGAAAGCTGCTGATAAAACGCTCCATTGTGCTCGTAAACATTGTGTGCAAAGAGTATCCGATGATGAAGGTAGGATACTCAGATGGAAAGATGGCGGCATAGGTGTTTGTAAATGTATTCTTTCATTTGCGATGTGCGGATGAAACTTAATAGTCATCATTTTAAAATTCTTCGAGGTTTTCATGTGGTAGTTTAGCAGTTTCAATAAAATCTGGACCTTTGCTTAGGTGAGAGCTTCACTGGTGACAGCGAGACCAACTGTACAACAGTTAATTACCTCTCATCTACATCTACATCTACATCCATACTCCGCAATTCACCGTAAGGTGCGTGGCGGAGGGTATAGTGTACCACTACTAGGCATTTCCTTTCCTATTCCACTCCTAAATTGAACGACGAAAAAAAGAATGCCTATATGCCTCCGTACGAGCCCTAATTTCCCCTTGTCTTTGTGATCTTTACGTGAAATGTAAGTAGGCGGCAGCAAGATCGTACTACACTCAGCTTCAAATTCCGGCCCTCTAAATTTACTCAACAGAAATTCACGAAAAGAACGTCGTCTTTCTTCCAGCGATCCCCAAATGAGTTGCCGGAGCATTTCCGTGACACTCGCGCATTGGTCGAACCTACCGGTAACAAATCTAGCTGCTCGCCTCTGAACCGCCTCTATGTCTTCCTTTAAACTGATCTGCTGCGTGTCCCAAACAATTGAGCAATACTCAAGACGTGGTCGTACAAGCGTTTTATACGCGGTCTCCTTTACAGGTGAAGTACATCTTCCCAAAATTCTCACAATAAACCTAAGTCGGCTGTCCGCCTTACTCACAACTGTCCTTACATGTTCGTTCCATTTCATATCGCTCTGCAATGTTACGCCTAGATATTTGAACCACGCGACAGCATCAAGGAGCTCACTACTAATGCTGTATTCGAACATTATGGGATTGTTTTATTCTACTCAAGCGCATCACCTTACATTTTTCTAAATTGAGAGCTAGCTGCCAAACTTCGCACCAACTAGAAATTTTTTCTAAATCATCCTGTATGCTATTACAGTCAGTTACAGACGACACCCTCCCATACACCACAGCATCATCAGCTAACAGCCGCATATTACAATTTACTCTGCCCATCAGATCATTTATATAGATAGAAAATAATAGCGGTCCTATCACACTCCCCTGAGGCACGCCTGACGATACACTCGTCTCTGATGAACACTCGCCACCGAGAACAACGTACTGTGTTCTGTTACTTAGGAAGTCTTCCAGCCAGTTACAAATCTGTGAACCTATTCTATAAGCTCGTATCTCCGTTATCAGTCTGCAGTGTGGCACCGCGTCGAACGTGTTTTTGAAGTCGAGAAAAACACAATCCGCCTGTTGCCCTTCGTCCACGGCTCGCAAAATATCATGTGAGAAAAGGGAAAGCTGAGTTTAACATGAACGATGTTTCCTAAACCCGTGCTGATTCATGGAAAGAAGCTTTTCTGTTTCAAGTAAATTTACTATATTCTAACTGAGAATATGCTCCAAAATTCTACATGAAACTGATGTCAACGATATTGGCCTGTAATTGTGTGGGTCAGTTCTCTTTCCTTTCTTATAAACGGGAGTTACCTGCGCTTTTTTCCAATCACTAGGAACTTTGCGCTGAATTAAAGATTCGCGATAAATGCAAGCTAAGTAGGGGGCCAACGCCACAGAATAGTATTTGTAAAACCGAACTGGTATTCCATCCGGACCAGCAGACTTTTTCGTATTTAGCTCTCTCAGCTGCTTCTCTACACCGGAAATACCTATTGCTATGTCCCCCATTTCGGAATTAGTACGTTGATCAAATGATGCGGTCCTTCTGCGTGAAAGATTTCTTAAAGGTTAAATTTAGAACTTCAGCTTTCCGTTTGCTTTCTTCTATTACTGCCCCGGAATGATCAACGAGTGACTGGACAGTGGACTTTGAACCGCTTATCGATTTTACATAGGACCAGAATTTTTTCGGATTCTCGGAAAGATCTTTTGGTAAGGTATGGCTGTGATAATTATTGTATGCTTCGCGCATCGATCTTTTTATAGACGCACGAACCTCTACTAGCTTTTGCCTGTCATTACTTGCGTGTTCTTTTTTGAATCGAGAGTGCAACAGCCTTTGCTTTCTCAGCAGCTTTCTAACATTATTATTATACCAAGGTAGATCTTTTCCATCCTTAATCGTCTTTACTGGCACATAATTCTCTAACCCTTTATTAACAATACACTTAAATGTAGTCCACAATTACTCTACATCCATAGTCTCGGAATTAAACGATGCCCATTCATTTTCTAAGTGCGATCGTAACATTTGCTTATCGGCTCTTCCCAACAAATACACGCTCCTAGCCTTTTTGATTGGTTTATGAACTTTGGTCATCATCGACGCTATAACGATATCATGATCACTAATTCCTGTCTCTACACAGACATCGTTAATAAATGTGTTCAAATGTTTGTAGAACTTATGGGACTTAACTACGGGGTCATCAGTCCCTAAGCTTACAAACTACTTACGAACTAGCTAAGACTAAGGACGGCACAAATATCCATGCCCGAGGGGGGTATCGAACCCCCGACCGTAGTGGCCGTGCAGACCGTGACTGGAGCGCCTCAGTACCCTCGGCCACCACGGCCGGCATCGTTAATAAGGTCAGGCCTGTTTGTGGTCTAGAATATTTCCATTGCGCGTGGGTTGCCGGTTTAACTGCTCAAGACAGTTTTCGGACAGCATACTGTAGAGATATTGTGTTTTCCGACTGCCAAAATTACACGATGTGCCACCTTTGACAGTGGTTATGTCAAAGCGAACACTGTAATCAGCTTTTTGGTATATTCTCCAGCAATTTCGACACGTTACGAGTGTGGAAGTAGTCTGGAATATTGGCAGTACTGGGAATGCCAAAATAACGATGAAAATACTAGTGAAATGAAGAGGTTGACATACGTCGGGCTTCGTCAGTCCAGTCTGAAGTACGATTGTAAAAAAGTATACAAACGCTACTAACAGCATTACAATGTATTTGCAAGATCAGGCATCGCCAAACACTGCCCCTTGGGCACGGGCGCCTTTGCCGCGCCCCTGCCCCGCGCACTGTGCGCAGCGGCGTTTGGAGCAGACTGGCGAGCAGCAAGAGGTAAAATGGTTTTCTACTTAGTTATATAATTATTTTCGAAATTTAAAGTTATTGTAATAAGTCGATATATTTACGTTTTTAGCACAGTATGTTTTTTAATACTTTCAAATGTTATGTTTTGTGCACTTTCTCATTTACACTTATTACATTTTGACAGCACAGTTCACATAACTGATATATATGTGTTTAAATATAATTTGCATTTCTTTTTCTGAATGTGTTAGGTATATACAAAATGATCATGTAATTCTACACTTCAATTCTTTTCACAGTGATACAATTTGCTTTACGTAATATCTCTGTTGTTTTGACTTGAGATGTCGAAAATTATCCTTTCTCTTTAAGGAATACATTAAAGGTTTCTAAATATGTTAAACAGCTTAATGCAAATGGTACTGTTTTTCAAGAAGGATACGTATTTCTGCTAATCGCATGACTACTGCGTAATGTGCTTATTTCATTAAAGAATAAAGTTTTCGCTTTGGCGAATGAAAAAAGTTGGCAAATATATATTAGTGCTAAAACCTGGTTTATAAAAGTAGCTTTACTGTGTTGCAAAAAATGCCTTCCTTCGTTTCCCTCTTGCAGCGAGTGGCATATAGCCGTCTCACTCCCACACATGCTGCAGTGGTGGGGGAAGTAGTGCACCCGTCAAAATGGCTCGCGCCCGAAGTGTGCTAGCATCTTTTCAAAGGAACTATGGGAAAATAGGCCTAAAACCAACCTTTTTTGTTATTTTTTTATTTTTGCTTCAACAAAAAATATTTAACCATAAGAATGAGACTCCATAGCTCTTACATAAAATTAGTTTTAAAATAGCATATTTATGAGACTAGTTCATTTGAAAAACATATATCTTTCAGAATGAAAGCTACTGTATACATGGCGAGTGTGCATGTACAATACTAATAGAATCAACTTTGGGTCTCAAGATTACTAAGTTTTTCTTCGATTCTTGTGTTATTTTCTAAAGATTCTGCCGTACATACACCAATGGTTACCTAAACAGTAAATGGTTTGCTTGTTGTAATATTCTTGGACCACATTACAGAGCTGCGCTTCCTCTGTTACTTCGTTTACGTTGGCTCTGACCGCGGGACAGCCCAGCGCCACAGCTGGGGCGGCGCCTTTGATCTGTATGTTACCAAGCGTTGCGCTCGCCGCCATATTGAAAAGCAGTAAACGCGGAACTATAGCCACTTAGTACTTTGGCTGCAAATGGACTTTTTGCGAACTGCAGCTAATCTCACCGACTTTTACGAAAGGAAACGGCTTTTCATTATGCACTCATCTATTTTGCGCCCTCGTCTTGCACTTAATTGTAATCCAACGAAAGAAATAGGCCTAATTTTAATACAACTACGAAAATGTACGGTGGAATCGATGATCGTTTTATTTGGTGCTTATCTCTAGAAAAATCCCAAATAACGCGGAGTTATGTTTAGGAAATTAGTTATAAACAAGAGAGTGACTTTACAACTGCCAGGTTTTATTTGACACGAATAAATTCGCACAAAACATTGAGTCAGGCGTAGCAGCAGATTGTGATTACACAGAACTAATGACGTCTAGGCATATATAAAAGTTGTATTTGCTTTAGGGGTATAATTAATTTACTGATCAGAGAAGGGCATATAGAGGAATCTGTCAACCACAGAGCACGAACAGCATAAAATAATTATTCCCCATAATCTATTTGTTTGAGTATCCGAAAAGCATTCGTTGCCAACATTAGCACACTACGCCTCCAATGCCGTAAGTAAAATTTTACCTGCCTACTTACGCACTATTCTATGTCATTCATTATATATTATTCCCTGCAACGTTAAACTTATAAAATATAAATGTATTTCAACATTTAGATGCTGATGAACTGCTGCAGCAACAGCAACAGCAAGAGTTATCGACAGGAGAAGAGGCAAGGCTACTTTTAATAATTATGCACACATTACTTTGATTCGAAACTGATAACATTTAACTTTCACTACACATATAGCGACATTCACTTACTGCTCAGCATCTTTTGGGAAGGTGAAGAAACTTATATCCTTATTTGTATTAGAATTAAAGCGGAAATTAGGTGCTGAACACCATCGGCCGCCTTTTCTTTTATTGCTGCTCATAATAAAAGCTGAACAGCTCCAACTACTGACACACAGTTCTTTCTTTTCACTGCACTGTACCAAATACTTGTTTACTTTTATGCGATTCAGGCTGTTAAAACACCCAATTAACAAACAAAGACGGCGCATTACCGCGCCCCACAGTAGGGAGTAATCACGCGTTTACTGCTTTTCAAGATGGCCGATTCCGCGCATGCGCACTAAATTTTGGACGACAGACCGCAGCGGGAGTATCCTTTCTGTATACACCTCATTCTGTGCCAGCGCAGAGCAGTGCCGTGCGGTCTCTCTCTTTCCGCATCTATCTCTCTCGCTCCGTTGCCGACACTATTTGCAGTGTACTGCAGTGTATTCCACACGCGGAACACGTTCGCCGGCCGCCGTGGCCGAGGTGACTGAGGCGCTCGAGTCACGGTCTGCACGGCCACTACGGTCGGGGGCTCGAATCTCGACTCGGGCATGCGTATTTGTGCCGTCCTTAGTCTTAGCTAGTTCATAAATAGTTTGTAAGTTTAGGGACTGATGGCCCCGTAGTTAAGTCGCATAAGTTCTAGAAACATTTTTTTGGAACGCGGTCGCGGGCGCGTCCGTCGGGCGGAAATATTGGCCATACCTATGCTAGAGTACAATGCCGGCCAGTGTGAAAACAGGTTTCTGAATCGACGTACAGACGTCAAATATGAATGGAAGACAAATAACTGGAGTTGTAAGAAAATGTTTGATCAACTGGAGGGTTTAAAAGTTGGATGAAATAATACGAATACCATGCATCATACATCACATACTACACCACGGCGTATGTGTCAACAGTGACACGCGACCGCAGTGAACGATTAGCGTGCGATGTCTGGGACGTTAAGTTGCAGAATATTATACGTTTCATTCTGCGACAGTCAACACAAATTATCGATGGAATGGGTCATCTCTAGACGTCCGAGCAGGACAACTTAATAGTGCGCATTTAGTGGGAGCATCTGTGATGAAAACGGTTGCACTCCGTAACTTATTTTCACCGGTAGTGTCCTCGGTGATGTTCAAATGATTTTAAATCTGTGGGACTTAACAGCTTGCTTATTAGTCCCTAGGCTTACAAACCACTTAAACTAAGTTAAATTAACGTAAGGACAACACATACAGTCATGCCCCAGGAAGGATTCGAACCTCCGATGGCGAGCAACTGCGCTCTCCGCAGCGAGTAGCCTCAGACCGCTCTGCTACTCCACTTTGGTCGTCGGTAACTTAAAACATTACTGGAGAACAGAAACAGTGGGCGAAACCTGAATTTGAAAACACCGATGAGTATAACAATTACAGCCAGACAGCATAAAACTGCCACGGCGAACGCGATTGCAAACTTCAACACCCGTTGCTTGCTTAAGGAATATCTTCCCAATTGTGGGATTGGATTCACGATTTCCTATCAGAAAGGACACAGTTCGTAGTAAATGATGGTACATCATCGAGTAAAACGGGATCGATATATGGCGTTCCCCAGGGAAGCGTTATAGGTCCCATACTTTTCCTTTATAAACGATTTACTGCTTCAACAAGCCTTTCAATATAACAATTGGAAGCAGGGAGCAGTGGGAGAAAGTAGTTCGACACCGTACGGGGGATATTGTCTGGTTCACTGATGGGTTAAAATCAGACCAAGGCGTTGGGGCCGAGGTATACGGGGTGCAGCCAAGACTCGAGGGCGTCATCTCTCTTGAGAAACTAGCCTCAGTATTCCAGGCCGAAATCACTGCCATCACGGCGTGTGTAGAGGAGAATTTGCGTAGGTGCTACAAAGACCGTAGCATCTATATCTATCCAGACATCCAGGCAGCCCTGAGATCACTGGAAGCTCCTGCAATAAGGTCTAAAATTGTTGCAAAATGTCACAGGGTTCTGGTGGAGCTAGGGGAAAGAAATAGAGTAAACCTATTGTGGGTCCCTGGCCACTCGGGGATCAGTTTCAATGCCGACAGATTAGCCAGGATGGGGGCAGAGACTCCATTTATTGGACCGGAACCTGTCCTAAAAATCACCAAGGCAATGGTCAAATTGGAGCTACGTAACTGGCTCAGAAGACAGGACGTAGAATATTGGACCAAAGTCTATCAACAAAAACATGGCAAGGTAATGATGCCAAAGTTATGTTTCAAAAGAAGCTCTGCAATCCTGGGCCTGAACAGGAGAGAGACTCATGCTTGGATTGCTGACAGGCCATGGGATTTTCAAAAAACATCTACATACAATGGGAATAACAGAAGAGGACCCTAAATGTAGGATCTGTGATGACGGTGATGAAACTGCATCACATCTTATCTTCGAATGCATTGCATTGGAGAGTAAAAGGCACAGAACATTTGGGACAACCAGATCCGAAGAAATTGTGTCTAATAAAGAACTGCTAAAGGGACTCCTTGCACTGTTCAAGGGCATTGGTTGGCTTCACTGGATATACAGGGAGCGATACTGCACAATAAACTTAGTTTCAGTGCGGGCAATGGCGGGTTGGACCAAGACTGTTTTGGCTTCTCTGAGAAAATCAAATCAAATCAAGTGGATTTTGAAGACTCACATGGGTGTATGTCACACGTCATTGTGTTTCTGAATTACAACAACAAACTTCTAGGGGATGTAGAAGGTGTCTTGAGGAACAAAATGAGCATAGAGACCCATTCCCGGAAACGCCACTCAACGACGCTACGGAGACTCCAAGTTACAAGCATCGGCGCCTGCCGATAGACATCCCCTCCAGCAAGTTTGACGCCCTGTAGCGACTTTTTCGGCCATGGGTTTCTGTACGCTTGTTCAAGACATCTTCTACATTCCCTTGAAGTGTGTTGATGTAATTGTGTAATTCTGAAACACAATGACGTACGGAAGACACGCCCCTCTGTCTTCGACGTCCATTCACTGCTGGAAATGAGCGCAGGGCGAAATTTTCTGAGAGACTTTTTTTTCTTATTGCTGGTATGTTAGGAATCGCGCTGCGAATCCCGAGTGCGCGAACTTCGCATACTAGAAGCAGCAATGACGTTTGTACTTTCACATGGCACAAATATCAGGCCGTTTATTACAAATATAAAACGATATAGAGGGTCAGTGACCTTCATGTTATCATTGCCACAATTACTGAGCTCCAGAACGATACCTTCACTCTGCAGCGGAGTGTGTGCTGATATGAAAATTCCTGGCAGATTAAAATTGTGTGCCGGAACCGGGACTCGAATCTGGGACCTTTGCCTTTCGCGGGCAAGCGCTCTACCACTGAGCTACCCCGACACGACTCACGGCTCAGCCCCACAACTTCAATTCTGCCAGTACCTCGCCTCCTACTTTTCACACTTCACAGAAGTTCTCCTGCGAAAATTGCAAGAAAGGATATTGTGGAGTCATGGCTTAGCCACAACTAAGGGATGTTTCCAGAATGAAACTTTCACTCTGCAGCGGAGTGTGCGCTGATATGTAACTTCCTGGCAGAGCACTTTCCCGCGAAAGGCAAAAGTCCCTCTTTCGAGTCCCGGTTCCGACACACAATTTTAATCTGCCAGGAAGTTTCAATTGCTGAGCTGTTTGAGAAGAGGTGTGGGAAAGAAGTCTTTGCGCAAGCGTAAGGTCTGGTGCCGGTTCCTCTTGTCGGACTTCAGTGCTCGATATTTTCTGTAAATAATGGGAGGAGTGATTATACAATGTAAGCTTTCACGGCCGGCGTCAACTTCATTTAAAACTTCCGGGCTCATAAGCCGTGGTAGATTTGTAAAACTTTCCCCTAACGTTTCATCTTCGGCTGCGGAAGACATCTTCAGAGGTAGAGTGGCGAACTGCGATGAGAACTTTTTTTTTTTTTTTTTTTTTTTTTTTTTTTTTTTGTCTGGTGCTGGAGCCCAAGTACTACCGCCTTTGGCGGCTGGACTTCCAGGGTGAAAGGTAAGAGGATTCTTTTGTCTTTATTGTACTCATTGCAGGGGGTTAGGGCTCACAAGGGTCCTTTTTGTCCTGCATTCTCGACATCAAAATTATCTGTCAAGTATCGATGTTGCCAGTCCTCTTATAGCTGAAGTGTAAGCTCCATATTGATGGTTAGTGTTCTAAGTCCACTGATGGTCCTAGATGGTGACTGGTAGATTCTGTTTCTCCTGTTTTTCGGCAGCGATCATGTCCAATATATACCGCCATTGAATTTTCGTTAAGACTGGATAGGTATTGACGTAGAGTGTGTCAGTTTTGTGAAAGTACTTGAAAATCGGTTTCAAGAGCCGTGGGTCCAATGGCCTGGGGGGGCTTAGTGGGTTTGACGGCCGCTAAATAGTAATGAACGGGCGATTGCCCAGCTTTAAATTTATCCGCTTCTTGTGCTGCAAATTCCATAAATTGTGGTAGGTCTTTTGTGCTTTTCACTAAGGAGTGCATCTTCTCGTATTCAATTTGCTCTTCGCTCTTGGGAGTGGATACCGATCCCGTGGATGGTGACGAATCTTGAGTCTGTGTTCGCAATGCTGGCTCAACTGTGTGAACCGCCATGTCCCCTTGTGTACAGACGTCCATCACTTCCTGGGGATCGTCCGTTTGAGTGGTCGCATGCGACAGAGTGCGTCGTGGTTTCGGCTTCTTTAAAGAGAGAACTTCCTCTCGGAGTTGCTGCACTTCGGTACGTAGCGCCTCTAGTTCCTTCCTAACGGCGGCACGCTCCTCCTCCATCGCCGATAAAATCGCAGCGATGGTGTGCTCCGAATGTTGGGCCGTGGCCTGCTCATGTGCTGGCGGGTTCGCAGGTCGAGCCTTGGTCCTCGCTGATCCCCTGGCTGTAGTGGCGGTTGTCAGGACGCTTGTTCCTGCCCGCTCATCTTCCCACCGTGTGACGTAAGGGCAGCGGCGGTGGTTCGCTGCATGTGCGCCGCCGCAGTTCACACATTTGTGTGGAGCCCCCTTTGGTGCCGTGCAGTCGCGTGTACCGTGCGACCCTGCGCATTTTAAACACGCGGCTGCGTTGTTACGTTGCAGTGCTGCGTGGCCAAACTTTTGGCAACGGTAGCACTGCAGTGGTCGTTGTCGCGTCTTCTTGTGGGGCACAATGCTGGCAACAAGAGCAAGTGCTCTAGAATCGCAGCGATGTGCCCCGTCGCAGCAACTAGTGTCCTTCCTCGTTCGCGGCGTACCATGGCACGTGTCTTGGCGCGAGCGAGGGTGCGTGCTGGACGGCCTCTCGGCGGAAACTGCGCGATGAGAACTTCAAGGAGCGCCGTATATATAGGCGAGAGCAGCACAAGACATCACGTGACGTCGGCTACGACACTATCTCTGGTATTGCCAACATTATTAGCAGAGAAGAATTGATTGTCATTCCGTTGGTGTAAAGCAGAAGTCCAAATTCTGTCTAATTTAACAGCTTCCTCTTTCCTGTTAAAATTATTGCGATGTTTATAGATCTCGATTGGTTCTCTATATGTGCGCGCATGATAGTGCGAAGTTGAAATGTTCAAATGTTTGTATAGTCTATGGGACTTAACTACGGGGCCATCACTCCCTAAACTTACAAACTACTTATGAACTACTTACGGACTAGGACGGCACAAATATCCATGCCCGAGAGGGGATTCGAACCCCCGACCGTAGTGACCGTGCAGACCGTGACTGGAGCGCCTTAGTCCCCTCGGCCACCGCGGCCGGCTAGTGCGAAGTGTTTGAGATGACACTAATCTCATTAAATTTAATTTCATGGTTACCTTCCTGGTATACATGTTCCGCTACGGCCGATTTCTCCCCGTGCCCCAAGCGGCAATTCCTTTTATGTTCGACCAGACGAGTGTTGACGCTTCTTTTTGTAGTTCCAATGTAGACTGAACCACAGCTCCAGGCAATTTTATATACATCTGGTGTATTCAACGGATGTCTTACATCTTTTGCAGATCTTAAATATTCTTTTATCTTCCTCGTAGGTCTAAAAATGGTTTCTATCTCTATTGCACTTTTGCAATACGGTCTGTAACCTTATTTATGAACGGAAGAAAAACTTTCCCCTTGACAGTAACTACCTCCCTGGGACGAAAGGCTCTTCCTATTTCTTTGGCAGAATAGCCGTTCTTCTGGAAGGTGGATCGTAAATGCTCCAACTCAACTTTTAAATAAGTAGCTTCACAAATTTTATGCGCCCTGACAACCAAAGTCTTAACCACGCCTCTTTTTTGTCTTGGATGGTGGTTAGAGTCTTTATGCAGGTAACGATCAGTATGAGTAGCCTTCCAGTAGACATTGTGGCCCAGCGTGCCGTCCACGTGCTTGGTTACAGACACATCGAGAAAATTCAGCTGCCCGTTGCTCTCTGTTTCCATTGTAAGTTGTATTTTGGGTTTGATAACATTGAGATGCGTTAAGAAGGCAACTAATTCCGCTGCACCGTGTGTCCACACCACAAAAGTGTCATCGACATATCGATGCCACCTGGCTGACTTTTTATTAGCAGTCTGCAACGCCTGTTGTTCGAACGACTCAATAAATAGATTGGCCACCGCTGGACACAGTGGACTTTCCATAGCCACTCCGTCAATCTGTTCATAGAACTCGTTATTATACTGAAAATAGTTAGTGGCGAGGCATTGTCTAAACAGTGATACTATGTCAGGTTTAAAAATATCCGCTATGCATGAGATAGCTTCGTTGACTGGAATCATCGTAAACGTCAAAGCTAACAAGAATATAACTACGGGCAACATTCACCTCTTTTACTTTTTCAATGAAATGAGCCTAAATTTTTATATGGCTGTCAGTTTTCCCAACATAGGGCTCCAACAACGAGGCCAGATGTCTAGCTAACTCCTGAGTGGGTGACCCAGTGGCACTCACAAATGAAGTAATGGGAGGAGATTACTTGATTTCTACTTAAATGGTGAGTTTACATCAACTGAGGTGGTAAGGGGAATAATCTCAGTTTGGTAAAAAAGGAAAAAAAAAGTGGAGACTAGCGGTTTTGGACGTTCATTGAGTCAGTTATCTGGCCTACATTTACAAGCTTCCTAGGGTTTTATTTGCGGACGGAGAAGTTAGTACTGCTTCCTCCCACAAGTCCCCTAAAACCCCCACATCCTTGCGGGTGCTGTTGCGTAACAGTGTGCGTTTGTACCGCCCTACAGTACGCACGAGGTGCCGTTGTTGCTGTCCAAGTCTTTATGGAAAGCATAGAGTTCTGAATAATCTGTCGTCTTCTATAGTTGTGTCCCCAGCGCAGAAGACAGCACACAGGTCGTTGGTTCTTCTACAGCATACAAGTGAGGCTAAAATAAGTTCTGTATGATGGAAGCATAAGAAGCGACTCGCGAGATTTTAATTGTCAGGGATGCCATTAATTAAATAAATAATAAAATATGAACAACTATTGTTAATCCGACACGGTCTATGCTGCCCATAGCTCATGTTGAGACCTCGACTATTATCACTATTACACAAATCTTTACGCGTGACCGGCGCGGTCCGGCGCGTATAGTGGTCAGCTCGAGACTCAAACTGCGGCACGTTGCGAGACTAGAGGGCACCTGACGCTCTATTTCACCTAAAAACAGGGCCGTCGATCGCCTTCTGCAAAATCGCTCTTAAACTGTCCAAACCTAGCCTGTCCTTGAGAAAGATTTATCACAAATTCTCAGCTCTGAATAATTAATATTTAATATATAATAAACTAAACTAATTTCAAAAGAAATCACGTGACGTGAAATGCAGCAGCCAATGCGAGGAAAGCACTAGTAACATGGGCGGGCTTTCCCACGGGAACCAGCACCTACTGTGCCATATGCTACTGCCCCCCACCCCACATTTCAACATATGCTGCACTTCTGTCTTTCTTCCGCGTTTAAGACACGTACGATGCTAGCAAAGAAACGGCCAGCGGCCAGAAATATGAAGTGGCCATAGGCCAGGAATATCGCACATTGTACGATGCAGTTAATGCAGTGAACCCAGAGAAACTTCAGCCACCAGCTGCTTATGGTTCAGGTGTTTAAAAATATTTTATCCTGTGCAGATATCCCTCCCCACACCACCCACCCAAACACGCCTGTTACGTCAACAGACAGTAGGAGGCCCGCGGAGATTCTGCGAGTTGTCGCAGATGCGTCCTCCGCTATCGGCCGCCACTGGAGCAGAAGGAACTTTGCTCGTTTCGCGGCGGACGCCGTGGAACGCGTAGCATTGTGTCGCCTCGCCTGGCCGCTCTGTCGCTCTCTCTCTTCGCTGTCCCACGCGGTTCCCTCGCTGTCTGAGCGCTCCGCTCCTATCTCCGATACTTGGCTCCCACCGCACTGCTCTGTCGACAGGCCCACTTTCCAATAGAGCAGTGTTTCCAAACGTTTTTGAATACGCTACCCCCTTCCAACTAAAAATATATATCTCCGCCAGCATGAAAAGTTGGTGAGTTAACTTGTGACAAAACACTTGCAACATCAGAGGTATCTGTATCAGCAGTTCCTTTGCACCAGTTTTCATATCGTGTCACAAACTTATCTAATATAGTTACTGATGAACTAAAACTGTTCAATAAAGGTATTAAATGTGCTTCTCCATGCACCATCACAGGTAAAATTAGACGTACTGAAAGTTGATCTTGAGTTCGCTCTAGAGCTAGATACCTCTAAGAAACATTTAGTAGCCCATGAAATTAAAGGAAGTAAGCTTAGACTTTAACGTCCCGTCGACAGCTTGGTCATTAGAGACGGAGCTAACACTAGAAGTTTTGGGTAAGGATGGGGAAGGAAATCGACCGTGCCCTTTTTAAAGGAGCCGTCCCGGCATTTGCCTGGAGGGATTTAGGGAAATCACGGAAAACCTAAATCAGGATGACCGGAGGTGGATTTGAACCACCATCCTCCCGAATGCGAGTCGAGTGTGTTACCACTGCGCCACCTCGCTCGGTCATGAAATTAAAAGTGTTCCTTCTAATTTTGATGTAGTATCACACAACAAAATTAATACGTTGCAGAAGTTTAAAAACAAAGTAATTTCTGATGATGTCATCGTTTCTAAACCTGATAAATCTAACAGTTTGGTACTTATGTACAAAAGTGATTACAGTCAGCCTGAGAAGCAGAAAGCTGGTTTGTGACGAATAAATAAGTATATATATATGTGGCGTGTGTTACGAAAGAACAGACGTCACTTCTTATCCAGCAGTTGTTATGCTTTCATATTCGCAGAATATATGACATCAACTCATCAACTGCTATTGGGCAAAGCTGAAAGCGTGTACCCAGGCGGGATTCGAACCAGGATCTCCTGCTTTCTAGACAGTTCCGCTGAACAATACAACACTGGGGCCACAGTGATCACCGCACCTGCAAGGACTACCTAAGCACGCCTCCCGCCGGACACAAATTACCAGCTTCGCCCTGCCCACAGGTAGGTAGTGTTTGCAGGTGCGGTGATCACTGTGTTCCCAGTGGTGTAGCGCTCACCGCAACTGCATAGAAAGCAGGTTTCTCCAATTTGTGGAAATCTGTCGTTGCCTGCGAATCCATTTGTGAACCTTTCAATTTCTATTGGTTATAAATAGATCCTTCATATTTTGCTTTATTTTAATACATATCCGTTTTTCGTTATGTCTCTCATTTAATGAAAACTCCATGTTAGCAGCTGCTAACGGAATTGTCACTTAACTTTATTACATATTCTCACGGAATAAGTAGGCATTTATTCTATAAGAGGCATGTGAATCTTCATTTGGGTGGGAGAGTGATTGTGGTAGCTACATTCACACTTGCTACATGTACATATATTTATCATTAAAGTGGAATGTATTGTATTCATACAATTTCAAAATGTACTTCGGCTATTTTGAGAGCACAAAATTAATGAAATTGAGGAGATTTCTAACAGAACTTACAACACAAGTGTAACATTTTCCAGTGATTACCGACGAAACTTAACTATGTTATTTCTCTGTGTCCAATCATCTGAAAGTTACTATTCTGTTTACACAACAATGTATGTTTCTGTGTCATATATTGAATTTTTATACATATTCCGACAGCATCGTTCAAGGAAAGGGAAAGCAAATGTAGAAACACGTGAATATTACATAAATATCACGGGGGGAAACTACAGTCGTTACTTCCCCCGAGGTCATGCAGCTCTACTGTATGACTATACGATGATGGCGTCTTATTGGGTAAAATATTCCGGAGGTAAAATAGTTCCCCATTCGGATCTCCGGGCGGGGACTACTCAGGAGGATGTCGTAATCAAGAAAAACAAAACAGGCAATCTATGGGTCGGAGCGTGGAATGTTCTAACCCTTAATCGCTCAGATAAGCTAGAAAATTTGAAAATAGGTATGGATAGGTTAAAGTCAGATATGGTAGGGATTAGCGAAGTTCGGTGACAGGATGAACAGGATTACTGGTCAGGTGAGTACAGGGTTATCAATACAAAATCAGTTGGTGGTAACGCAGGAGTAGGTCTGATAATGAATAAGAAAATAGGAATGCGGGTATGTTACTATGAACAGCATAGTGAACGCATTATCGTAGTAAAGGTAGACACGAAGCGAACACCGACCACACTAGTGCTAGTTTATATAGCAACTAGCACGGTCGATGATGAGGATATCAAAAAAATTTATGAGGAGATAAAAGAAATCATTCATGAAGTTAAGGGAGACGAAAACTTGATTGTGATGGGGGACTGGAACTCGGTAGTGGGAAAGGGAAAAGAAGGAAATGTAGTACGTGAATATGGACTGGGAAAAGGAATGGAAGAGGAGATCGCTTGGTAGAATATTGCGCAGAGCACAATTTAATGATCACCAACACTTGGTTTAATCATCATGAAGAAGGCTATATACGTGGAAGAGACCAGGAGACACTGGAAGGTACCAGATTGACTTTATAATGGTAAGGAATGGATTTAGAAACCAGTTTCTAAACTGTAAGACATATCCAGAGGCAGATATAGACTCTGACCATAACTTATTGGTTATGAACTGTAGATTAAAACTTAAGAGATTGCAGAAAAGTAGAAAGGTTAGGAGATGGAACCTGGACAAATTGAAGGAATCAGAGGTGCTTGAGAGTTTCAGAGGGAGCATTAGGCAAGGATTGGCTGAAACGGGGGAAGGTAATACAGTAGAAGAAGAATGGGTAGCTCTGAGAGATAGGGTTTTGAAGGCTGCAGAGGACCATACAGGCAGAAGGACAAGGCCTAATAGAAATCCCTGGATAACACGTGATATACTGAACTTAATTGATGAGAGGAGAAAATATAAAAATTCAGCAAGTGAAACAGGAAAAAGGGAGTACAAACGTCTGAAAAATGCGATTGACAGGAAGTGCAGTCTGGCTAATCAGGAATGGCTAGAGGACAAATGCAGAACCCTAGAAGAATGCTTAACTAGCGGAAAGATAGATACCGTCTACAGGAAAATAAAAGAGATATTTGGAGACAAGAAAAGCAGCTGTATGAATATCAAGAACTCAGACGGAAAACCAGTATTAAGCAAAGAGGGAAAGGCTGAACTGTCGAAGAAATATATAGAGGGCCTATACAAAGGAAATAAACTTAAAACAGTACTCTAGAAATGTAAGATGAAGTAGCAAGATGAGGTAGGAAATATGATACTGCGAGAAGAATTTGACAGAGCGCTGAAGGACTTGAGTCGAAACAAGATCCCTGGAGTACATGATATTCCGTCTCAACTGCTGATGTCGTTAGGAGAGCCAGTCATGAAAAAATTGTTCCACGTGGTATGCAAGATGTATGAGACAGGGGAAATACTCTCCGACTTCAAGAAGGATATTGTAATTCCAATTCCAAAGAATGCAAGTGCAGACAACCATCAGTTTAATAAGTCATGGGTGCAAAATACTATCAAGAATTATTTACAGACGAATGGAAAAACTTGTGGAATCCTACCTCGCGGAAGATCAGTTTGGATTTAGAAGAAGTGTAGGAACACGAGAGGCAATACTCAGATTATGACTTATCTTAGAAGATGGGCTAAGGAAAGGGAAACCTACGTTTTTAGCGTTTGTCGATTTGGAGAAAGTTTTAGACAATGTCTACTGGAATACACTCTTCCAAATTCTGAAGGTATCAGAGGTAAAATATAGGGAGTGAAGAGTTATTTTCAAACTATACAAAAACCAGACAGCAGTTATTAGAGTCCAAGGGCAAGAAAGGGACGCAGAGGCTGGAAAAGGAGTAAGACAGGGTTGTAGCCTTTCCCCAATGTTGTTCAATCTGTACATTGAGCAGGCAGTGAAGGAAGGGAAGGAGAAACTTGGAGTTTCAGATTCACTTTTCAGACACCATCTGAAACTTATGTCTGTCGACCTGAGTATCAGAGAGGTGTGAAAAGGCTCAGCCAGTTTGAATCAGTTGATAACGTAATTCCTAGCTCTGGTGTCGATTGCGCAGTCGACAGTCTTGTGTCTGCTACACACAGTCTGAGATGGTGAGACGTAGCCGAGCCTGTGGTTTCGTTAAACAGTGTGCTTACGTGAACACAGAGGCTGAGAGTAGGGCATGCATGCTTCTGTCTGGAGAAGTATTTTTTATGTTTCTTTTGATCGATCTGACCGCGATTTGCAGCACTCCAGCGCACTGCCACCTCCGACCCAGTTCCATCGATACAGGCATCAGCAACATTTGCTTAAGTATTGCTTGCAACTGCTTACCTGGGCGAGAGTTAGGATTCTTCCTTTTGACGGTTTTCTTAAACATCATTTTATGTGGAAAGTGCTGGTTTTATAGCACGCTACCTTGTTCTCCTTCGTGTTGTGAGTTATTTGCCACTGTCCGAAATATCAGTTATAGTTGGAACTTGCCAGTCAGTTATTAGTGTCATTTTTGTATTTGTTCATTAATTCTAAACTGAAAGTGTTTGACATTTTTAAAGTTTTGAGAACTTGGAAGAAGAGTGCAGTTCTCTAAACAAAATTCTGACTCAGATATCCAAGTGAAAAAAGCGTGTCTTTACTATTTTTCTTAATGGAACTGCACTAAATTAAGTGACGATTCCAATCTATGCATCTTAAATAACATTTAAATGTTGGCAACGGATACACGAGTTAGGTTTTCTCTCCTTCAGAAGGGAGTAAGAGAGAAGTTATTTCATCTGACTACACAAACTAAATAGTGTGGGATAATTTAAATTAGGACAAAGGGTTATACTTTAACAAAATTATTTATTGTCCAAGGCATGAAGAACAAAAGGGGGGAGGGGCAATTTAAATACAATAAACACACACAAGAGAATCCACATTTACAAATATTATAAGGCCCTAATACTGCTCACCTGCAAAAGTAGTACTAGCGTAATTAATGATGATTATTTTTCAGAGGGGAGAAGGGAGAAATTGACACACATTCTCACACGAATACATGTGCCAAGCCATGCGGGTACTCACCAGCACCGAACACAAATAACAGCATCGCCAGCAGCAGGACGCGGTGTGGAACAGTAAGTTCACTTGCGCACTAATAAAACAGAAAACTCTGTCCCATAATGCATGGTATTGTCGCTTAGGTTCAGGGTAGGTATCAGTGGGAACAAACGCACATGATAGAAGACTACGTGGCGTTCGATGCAGTCGCGAAATATAAGTTTCCAGAGAAATTCAAGATATCGGATAAATAGGAAAATTCGCTAAATAGCACTTAAAAACGAGCGGTCTGGGGTTCTTTTTGCACAGAGGGTGGGGGGAGGGGGGGAGGAGGTCAAAACTGCACTCTACAGGATCGGATGTTAGAATCCCAAAAATTAAAAAATATACATTTAGCACAAGTAAGACCGCGGTATATGTCATGCAACCATTCCTTTTACACGGGGTAATGATATCTAGATAATAAGGATAATAAGCAAGGTCGCAGAAAGGCAGGACAGGGTCAGATGACGAAATTTGAACAAGTTAGAGAGAATTCAATTTCGTAAGAAATAAGAACGCGAGATAGATCATGTAACCATCCGATATATTCAGGGAAATGATGTCTAGCTAATTAGTTACGTTACAGAAACTGGCGAGCTCTTCCTTGTCATGGGTCCCTGACGAGTACGTTAGCTGGATTCCACTAGTGCAGTTCGGAGTCCTATTGGTATCTCTCCGCCCTTCGGTATCACTGTGGGTGTTCATCAAGATTCTGCCCTTTCACCTTTACTATTCATCCTCTGCAAGGATACGGCAACAACTGACATACAGTCTTCACATCCATGGACCCTTATTTATGCCGACGATGTGGTACTTTCTGAACAAACCCGCCTAGAACTCCACCAGGTTCAAACGTGGAGGACAGTCTGGCTGAAAATGGACTGCCCCTCAATGTCCAGAAGACTGAATACTTAAAATGCGGCTCTCTAACCAGCTGCACCATAAGTATCGGAGTAGAAGACGTGCAGAAGACCACACATTGTAAGTACCTGGGGTCCGTTGTCACCTCAGACTGTGACACAACTCTCGATGCTCGGACGAGAGTGAATGCAGGTTGACTCAAGTGGAGACAGGTCACTGGAGTCCTCTGCGATAAAAAGATGCCTCAAGTCTCAAGGCAAAAGTTTACAAAACCATTGTACGTCCAGCAGCGATCTATGGGACTGAGTGTTGCCCTATGACGAAACAACAAGAACAAATGCTACATACAACGGACATGAAGATGCTTCGTTGATCCATGGGGCTGACCCGATGTGACCATGTAAAAATAGAGAAGTCCGGCAAAAGTTTGGTGTGGCCCCCATCACAGACGAACTGAGTGAAGCCCGTCTCCGCTGGTACGGCCACATCATCAGAAAGCAAGACACCTCGGTTGCAAAAGCAGCACTCCACATTAACCCAGGAGGAACCACGAGGAAGACCGGCAAAGAGGTGGACTGACAACATCAAGGCAGACATGGATGCTGTTGGTTTAAGGGAAGAAGATTTCAACGACAGAAAGAAATGGAGGGGACGTAGCAAAGTAGCAGATCCTGAAGTCGCAATTAATGCTTGGAAAGAGAGAGAGAGAAGCTTACAGTACTTCGCGGGGTTGGATCATAAAAAAGTTGAAAAAAGAGAAAATTAAAATTTCAAAGAAATAAAAACGCGACTTATGCCATATAACGATTCATTCTACCCAGGAGAAGAAGAGCTATCTAATTGGAATGACTACAGTATAGAACACGCTGTTTGCCATACACGTGGGGCAGCGAGTACGGAAGTTACAAGTTTAGATGTACCAAAATTTCGAGGAAAATTTCCACATTACACGTACTAGAAATCACAACATCTAAACAAGTTTATAGTAACAACTCGTCCGCATAGGGTGATCAAGTAAGCTGAGGGCTTTATCTCCTACCGTCCACCACGTGTTCTATGGACAAAGCGCAGTCACCGGAAGTATCGAAAAGTTCCCGAGAAACATCAAATTTATCAACCAAATGAACATGAGAAACATTCAAACATGTTTAAACGTTGGAAGGAAGGGCTCTACAGTCAGGGATTGCAAGGAATCAGTTAACGAATACCAGTGAGGCCGCGAAATCAAACTTCGGCAAAAATCATCATGAAATTAGCAATCCAGCATAAAAGTAATTAAAATGTCACCGTTACGCATTGCGGTGATGTTAATAGTGAGAACTAGAGACGCGAATGCGTATTTTCAACATACTATCGAATCCGAACATAGCCACGTGCTCAGAATAGAGCCAACACCAAGATCAAACTTACGTCAACAGAGACCAGCCAGCGACTCCTGGCAGCCCTCGTGGTCGCTACCCTCCAGCTACCTAAAGTGGAGGGGGACCCTCTCCAGAGGGTTTAGCCGACTCAGGTAGGTTAGAATCTCTGGAGATGCTATAAACACTGAAGAAGTGAAGCCAGAAAACTGGGCATTTCGCCATTTGTTTGTGCCCAAAACATTGGCCATATTGTCTGTGTATAGGGGTTCTAGTCGTTCAAATGTGCGTCATATATACGTAAATACTCCAATGTGACTGTCAATTTAGTTGCTTACGTAAAGAAGGCAACATGCACATAGGATTTTAAGCGAGAAATCTTTGTTTTGGGCACAAAAGCATAGCCCCCGTGGCTTCACCCAATGTCTGATCTCAGCATAGGTAACGCCACCTCCTTTTATTCTAACCTACTTGGGTAAACTTAACGAGCACGCTGGACAAGGAATTTGAATGGGAACCTTCGCTAAGCATCTTTGCTAACGATTTGCCTCTGGCCGGCAGTTGGTAGAACTTGAGAGAATCATAGGCAACTGCAGCCATTCTGTTAGAACCAACAGACAATAAGAGCAACGAGGCGCAGCTAAAGCTTACTTAAACTCTTTTGTACACAAGTCCCAATCATTCTGTGCAAGCGGGGACTGTGGGAACATATCACAGAATACGCTATAACATATGTGCCCTCAGACACAAAAAACAGGCAATTAAAATTATGAAAACCAAAAAATTATTCCATATTTTAGACAAGAAATTATCTTGAACATCTGGTATCTCGCATCGAATGGAGCGTCTCGTTACGCTCAGAAAATGTCTGAAGCCCATCAACATTTATTTACTGTGGATAAAATAAATGGAACACGCTGTAAGGACGTGTTTCAAACTGTTACTACTTTCGTCAGTTAATGGATCTGAAAGTTCTGTGAAATAAATTAAGTACATTTTAACCTGGATCTGATTCAGTAGCTAGATTCCCCATTTTTCATTATATTTTGGTGGGTATATGTTTGTCATTAGGCCAGACCTCCTTTAGGGCACATTTCAGTAATTCTTAGGAAGGGTCTGCCAATCCACCCCCGTCCTTGTGCTCCCTATTTCCCACATATCTGCACCTCACAAACCAACCAAAAAACCGACCATCAACCGCGTAACTTTACACGGCTACAGAGACTGTCTTCATGGACGCATCCCTCCGCACCATGGAGAACAATAAGGCAGATTTAAAGTGTGTGTGTATGTGTGTGTGTGTGTGTGTGTGTGTGTGTGACACCTTTATCCATCCTGTGTTCATGACTTTAAATTGTGATGACTTGAACAGCGTCGGTCTTCCCATTGTCATAATGTGTTGAGAAGCGGGCCCATAATTACATGCACATCATTACAGTTGTTCTTTTAATTCAAGTTTCTAATTAAAGGAGGTCATTATGCAAAATAACCGTCATGCAGTAGTTGGAAAGATGTTAGCTATTCACTATGGGATTGAAAAGGAACCCTTTGGATTCCCGGCGTTCAGACGAGCGGACCATTCGTTCTCGTCTACTTTTGGTAGAAATCAGCCAAGCCTGTTTCGACCGAGAGAGGACGTCTCCTGAGGCTGGAGACGAAAGGCTTGGTATCACCAACCAACAATTCGGCCTACAGAGTGATGTACCTTCACGGAAGCAGCATCTCCAGACAGCAGAACAGCAGCTTCAACTGTCGCCATGGTAAAAAGTATGCAGCATCGGCGTGACAGGGAAATATATTCTTTGGACTCAATTATTAACGAAGGAGTATCGTGGGTTTATAAACGGGCCAAAGAATTCCAATCATTTAGATTTCTTACTCGTCTATCCAAATTTTGCACGCAGTAGTCGGCATAAGGTAGCAAACTTAATTTAACAAAAGTAGCAATATTTCCTTTCTACAACTTTTTTAACTCCCATTCCTTAATTCTCAGCTAAAGGTTAATAACTTTTGCCTAGTGACTTATTGAAGAAACATGTGTCCAAAGCAATGAATCTAACTGTTAATTTTAAACCTATTTCGCATTTCACCAGTTAGCTCCTCATATTTCAGTTTCAACTGAAGTACGATTCTCAGCGTTATTCTCCACTTTATGATTTATTGTTCATGTATTATACATATTCGCCTTATCATTTCCGTTCCGCAAGTTAAATATTAATTGGGCGAAGTGAAGTAAAAAATTCTGGAACCTTACGCTCAGACATACACGAAGAGTTCAGAAATTTTTAATAGCATTTCTCAGAGTCGAAATGTCTGCAGTTCATCTTTTGATTTCGTGTCTCTTCATCACTTTGATAAAGTCTTTTGATGGTGACTGCGACTACAACAGTATCATGTTTGTCAGGCCGTCTATCACTGATAACGCTGTGGAACAGATCGTTTCTGGTCTGAACGGTAAGGTCTAGAACACCTGTTTGGAGCGCATCTCAGCTGTCAATTCCTGGTGTTGCATACCAAAAGTGTTTCGGTATCAATAATTGCTAATGGAATATCATATCATATAATGTCGTTTTATCTGTATATATTCCCATAATACTCGTCACTATCTGTGTAATCGATTACAAAATTACATCGCTACTTCATTTACACTATGAATTCGTTATCAATTAAAGAATAGAAAATCATATAAGGTTCTCGTTGTGCACGTATACAAACCGTAGGAGTTCCTTGTTCTAAAATTGAAAACAACAGCGGTAAATGTTTTATAAATAACTTGTTCTCAACCAGTTGAACGTGACTCTTAAACTGATTAGTCATATCAAGATCATAATACACTGCAGGGATTTATACTGAAGTACATTTATTGTAATTACTGTCTCTAGACTACATTGTCTTGTTATGTACTTTGGAACAGAGCCTTTTCTGTACTCTGAATTGTGCCCTATCTATTTGTTTTTAATACATATCAGATTTAGAATCTAATCACATATATGAATATATATTGGAAGTGTTTTTTCTAACACCGTGAAATCAGAACTGTCAAAAGTAATAAGTACAATATGTTGTTGTTATTAATGTGATCATCAGTCGGAAGACTGGGTTCATGCAATTCAATCTCAGGGAATTTTAACTTGCACCTTCCAATCTCACACAAAAAACTACACACACACACACACACACACACACACACACACACACAAATTAGCGCGCAATGCAAAACTGACTATCATTGATGTCTCGGAAAAGTCTTATCAATCGATATTTTCTTTTAATCTGGTTATGCCAAAAAATTCTTTATTCCACAATTCTGTTGATTATCTCCTAATTACTTACGCGATATACCCACCGAACCAACATTTTAAATTCTTCTATCCTCTTCTCTGAACTGTTTATCGTCTACGTTTAACTACAGTCAAATGTCAGCAGAAAAGACTCCTTAACACTGAAATTAACAGCAGATGTTAACAAACTTCCCTCTTCAGAAATTCTTTCTCCTACTTCCATCATTCTCCGACCATAATAAATAGCTTTATTGTGTCATTTCCTCATGTAATTTCCACGACAGTACTTTTTTTTTTTTTTTTTTTTTTTTTTTTTTTTTTTTTTTTTTTTTTTTTTTTTGCTGTTTATAATGTTCATCTTCCAGTACGTTTTATGATATTGTCTTGTCGTTTGCAGTGTTTGACAGAATTACGACATTGGAAAAATGTTTTTATATCGTTTCCCTGTACTTTGCCTTTCCAAATTCCTCCGTGTTTTACTTTGCAGACTGCCCGATATATAGATTTAATGGCAGTGACGATGGAAGGCTACAGCCCTGATTTACTCCTTCCCAGCTACTGCGCTCCTTTTATGGCCTTCGACTCTTACAACAGCTGTCTGGTTTATGTACAGGTTTCATATAAATTTCGTTCCCTGTATTTTACCCCCGACACCTAAAGTATTTCACAGACTGTAATTCACTCGATATTGTCACAAACGTCCTCCAAATCCTCAGACGCTATAAATGTAAGTTGGCCTTTCCTGAAGCTGTCTCTAACATATGTCGTAGTGTCAGTATTGCCTCGTAAGCTACTACATTTCCTCAAATCCAACTACATCTTCCCCGAAGTAAGATTCCACCAATTTATCTGTCCTTCTGTTAATAAGTGTGTCAGTATTCTGCAACTATCAGTTTAAGCAAAGTGTTTTTGTTGTTGTTGTGGTATTCAGTCCGCAGACTGGTTTGATGCAGCTCTCCACGCTTCCCTGTGCTGTGCAAGTCTCTTCATCTGAGGATACGTTCGGCAACCTACATCCTTTAGAATCTGCTTACTATATTCATCCGTCGGTCTGCCTCTACGATTTTTACCCCACACGCTTCCTTCTAATGCTAAGTTGAAAATTCCTTGATGTTTCAGAATGTGTCCAACCAATTTATCCCTTCTCTCAGTCAGTATATGCCAGAAATTCCTTTTCCCCCGATTCGGTTAAGCACCTCATTAGTTAGTGATCTACCCATCTAATTTTCATCATTCGTCTGTAGCACCGCATTTCAAAAGCTTCTATCATCATTTTATCTGAACTCCTTATCGTCCACGTTTCCCTCCCATACAATGCTACACTCCAGACAAATGCTTTCAGAAAGAATTCCTAACATTTAAATTAATATTGGATGTTAACAGTTTCGCTTCTTTAGAAACGCTTTTCTTCCCATAGCCATTCTACATTTTATATCTTCTTTACTTCGGCCATCACAAGTTACTTGCTACCCAAATAACAACATTCATCTACTACTTTTATTGTCTCATTATCTATTCTAATTTCTTCAGCATCGCCTGACATTTCATTACCATCGTTTTACTCTTGTTAATGTTCATCTTATACCTTCTTTTCAAGACACTGTCCATCCCATTCAGTTGATTTTCCAGATCTTTTGCGGTCTCTGACAGAATTACTATGTCATCGGAAAAAGCAATGTTTTTATTTCTTGCCGGCCGCGGTGGCCGAGAAGACTGAGGCGCTTCAGTCACGGTCTGCACGGCCACTACGGTCGGGGGTTCGAATCCCTCCTAGGGCATGGATATTTGTGCCGTCCTAGTTCGTAAGTAGTTTGTAAGTTTAGGGACTGATGACCCTGTAGTTAAGTCCCATAAGCTTCACAAACATTTGAACATTTTTTTTTATTTCTTATCCCTGCACTTTAATGTCTCTGCAAATTTCTCCTTCCCTTCCTTCACTGCCTGCTCAATGTACAGATTGAACAACATTGGGGAAAGGCTACAACCCTGTCTTACTCCTTTCCCAGCCTCTGCGTCCCTTTCTTGCCCTTGGAGTGCAGCAGATGGCAAAAATAACCGAAGTCTCAAAACATACACAAGTAAGCCTAAGTCGAGCCGACCGCTCTCGTCGGTCTTGTAAGACGAAGTCAAAACTCACATAAGAAAATACCTAAGTCTCACCGACTGTAGTCGTCGGTTGTTTAAAACTAAGTCCCTTCTGGATCGCTGCTCCGCAAAGTGCGAGGCTAGCGCCTCACTGGAAAGCAAGATCCAATCGCTGTCTAGGCACCAATTTTCCTCCAATGCGCGAACACGGCGCCCAAATAGCTGCGAAAAACTGTCCTCACGCTCAGTGCAGTCCAATGGCGACTGTTTCCGCGCAACGCGCCCCACATAGCCGTTTTCGCGGTATCTATTCCTCCGCGTGTCGGTCACTGTCCTGGACCTAACGGTACGTCTTGGTGTGGCTCTGCCGTTCCCAGGGTGAGCATGACGCAAATATCGACGCCACACTGGCGCCTACCCCCCACCCCCAGCCTGAGGGTTCGGCAGCAGGTAGCAGCACGACGGGGTCAGCTGACCGCTACTGCGCGGCCCTCACTCTGTGTCATGAATGGGTGTTTTCCTCGAAGGCTCGTTCTCCATCTTACATGGACTCGACACCCCCCCCTCTCTCTCTCTCTCTCTCTCTCTCTCTCTCTCTCTCTCTCTCTCTCGTTCTGGAGTCACCCAGAAGTGCTTTAGAAACAGACAGGATTCACTGGCTTGGCCTCCGCATGGAACTCAAAAAACAGTAGAACCTCTCTAATCTATATCTACGTCTACACGGGATACTCTTCAAATCACATTTAAGTGCCTGGTAGAGAGGTCATCGAATCACCATTATACTATTTATCTCCCATTCCATTCTCGAATAGCAAATAGCGCGCGGGATTAAGAACACCTGAATCTCTCCGTTCGAGCTCTGATTTCTCGTATTTTATTCTGATGATCATTTCTACCTATGCAAGTTGGAGTCAACAATATATTTTCGCATTCGGAGGAGAATGTTGGCGATTTGAGTTTCGTAAGTAGCCCACGCCGCAGCGATAAGCGCAGTTGTTGTAAAGGCGGGTCCACACTGAGAGCGCCGCGCCGCTGCAGGCCGCGCACTGCTGTAGTACAGCAGAAGGCGCCGTCCGCGCCAAGCCGCGCCGTTCCGAGGCACGCACTGTCGTTCCAGTTGGAGCGCGCGCACGTCCGAAGATGGAGCGAGCCGAGATTGTGAGTGCCGCATTTATTGTGCCGTACCATCAGTTAAGGACGAATCGTCGTCATTGGGTAACCCTAGTGTTAAAGAGTAGGGCATTGTACGGTGGAAATGATCTTTTCAATGGACTACTTACAGGCGACAGTGGACAGTTCGAAAACTTTTATCGAATGTCTTTCGAAGACTTCGAATATCTGTTGAAAGTGATCGAACCAGACGTGACGAAGAAAGACACAGCCGACGCCACTTGCGACCCACTGACAAGCATCACTTTTTATGGTTTTCATGTGGTAATTATTGCCTTTAGGTCCCACAGTTCCCGCCTTTGTCTATACAGCTCTATGAGGTTCTCACTCTGTTTCCGGTCCCACTCCATAATAGGACACCTATGCGAGAACACGACCTGTCACCGCGAATTGACGCACGCAGTAAACTAGCGCACCCGCCAGCCGAAGCCCCGTCTAAAGTGAGCACGCGCAAACGCGCCACTGCCTTTCAAGTACCGACAACAGCCGAAACGCTGCGCGGCGCGGCACAGCGCGCTCGGTGTAGATCCGCCTTAATGATTCCCATCCCAGATCCTGTATCATTTCCGTAACTCTGTCCCCCCTGTATCGTGACAATACGAAACGATCCTTCCTTCTTTGGAGTCTTTCGATGTCCTCCGTCAAACCCACCTGATAAGGATCCCACTCTGGGCAGCAATACACCAAAAATGGACGGACAAGTGTAGTGTATGCAGTTTCTTTTGTAGTTACGTTGCATGTTTTAAAGGTTCTGCAGTCTCTGGTTCGCCTTTCCCACGACATTATCTACATGCTCTATCCAATTTAAGTCTGAAGTAATAGTAATTCCTAGGTATTTTGTGGAGTTTACGGACTTCTCTTCTGATTGATTTATCTTGTAAACAAAGTAGGATGATCCGTCACTCCGCTTAGTCCGACCATGTTCAGGCTGGCCATCCTGTGCCGGCTTGTCACTGACTGGACGCTTCTCGGGCCGTTGTTGCGGTGTCTATCGCTGTGCTTATTGTTATGCTGTACATTATTATGCAGTTTTATCCTTTGTTGGGATTAAAAAGCATCGTTGCTTGTTTTATTTCGTGTTCTCTACAGTACTTATTACATTCATTGTGTGTACAGTTTCAGATTCAAACGAAAACACATAAATCTTTCACTAAATGAAAAATTAGCAGTGCTACAAAGACTACACAAAGGAGATTCGCTCCGAAAAAATTGCAAAGGAACTGAATGAATTAAGAATTGGAGGAAGAATCGGAAAGACATTGAATCCTATACAGTTTCGATTGATGTGAAAACACTCCGAAGAATCGCAAAACATTAAAAAAGTCTAAACTTGAACTGCTTGGTAACGCACTATGGTTGTGATTTAGTCAAGAAAGGAGGAAAGGAACTCTTAACATCTGGGCCAATTCTCAAAGAAAAAGCGATAGTTTTGCCCAGAAAACTGGAAGCCGAAAGTAAATTTCTTGCCAGTGAAGGAAAACTCGTCATGGTGTCCGATTTGTTTCTACAGGCAGTACAGTACTGTAATTTGTTTGTCGTTTTTCCTTTTAAAACAATACTTATTATTAGTGTGTGTAGTCGTTTTTAGTTGATATATTAATACTGTGTAGAAAACATCATTTTATATTACTGTAGAAGTCTTTTAGTTCTTAAATAGTTTAATTTTTTGTACTAAATGTCTTTTTATACTTTTGCGATAAGTTTTAGATATTTCGGATAATCCGGCCTTTTTCGTTCCGACCGTGGTCCCAGGCCCAAAGGTGACGGATTAGAGGGGTTCTACCGTACTGAAAATATCAATAACCCGTAAAGTTGGCGGGGCAGTTCTCGACGTCTTTCAGCCACATTCTCTGTAGTGGTTTAAAGAGTGTCTACCAACTATGCAGGAGGTCCCGGGTTGTAATCCTCGCCACAGCACAAATTTTAATTCAACGAATCTTATATTCCTTTGGCGTTCATCGCTCAGTTATCAACACCATCGCTTTGCTAATTGCCACCAGAAACAAAATCTTACATATGCACTGCAAGGAAACTGGAACCAATCGGCGACATATCGCTCCTGCCTAATTGATTATTATTATTATTATTATTTTATTCGTATGAACAGGTATTTCGTTCATAGCATAGTTTGTTCGCTAAATGGAGGTCTCTTTCTGAATTGTTAAAATCAAACTGCCTGCGATTCTTTACATCAGCCATCTAAGCCAGCAGAAAAAGAATCGGGCATGCACAATTGGGGTGGGGGGGGGGATGCAATAGCCCCCATTGCCTCTCCCCCTTGGATCCTTCCCACGCATGAAGAGCCACAGTCCTGTCGACACTTCACACCCTGTCATGCTTCGCAGTGAAGACAGTTTTGATCGGGTTGCCCGTGCTGATCGGCGGATAACGACCACAGAATTGCTTGAAGAAGTACAAAAGACTCGAATGGAATTTTATCGGGATCAGCTGGATCAGTATCAAGCTGAAGATGACAACAAATTTCTGACCTGCATCGTCACAGAGACGAGACCTGGTTTCATCACTAACGAAAGACCTATGGTTGCGTAGACTGTCCCGGCGTAATAAATGATAATATTCATCTCGGGTTTGCAGCCGGATACCGTCGTCAACTAGACACGATATTTCGGCAGACCAACTGGCTGTCATCTTCAGGTGAGAGCGCTAATACACTTACTCGCCGGAATTGGATGATGAAACAGTCAAGTTATGTCGTCATGTGCTGACTTCGACGTATTTCCTTTTTAATGATACGTTTTTTGAACAAACTGACGGGGTGGCTATGGGGAGTCCTCTTTCCCCCATGGTCGCAAACCTTTTTATGGAGGACTTTGAAGACATGGCTTTAAGGACGTCGTTTCTTAAGCCTACCAGTTTTTGGAGAAACGTTTATGGTTTGGCCTCATGGAATGGATGCTTTACATCATTTTTTAGATCATGTTAATCGTCTCCATCCCAATATTAAATTTATGATGGGGGTAGAAAAAGGTGGGAAACTTCCTTTTCTGAATGTTTTGGTTCAAACGAACAGGTGACGGGACCTTAGGAAATGGAGTGTATCGCAAGACCACACATACCGATCTTTATCTTCGTGCGACGAGCTGTCATCCGCCACACCAACGTACTTGCGTACTTTAGTAAAAAGAGTGTACGCCATCTCTGATGCTGAACATCTGGGTGAAGAACTCAAAAATGTTCAAATGTTTGTAGAGCTTATGGAACTTAACTACGGGGTCATCAGTCCCTAAACATACAAACTACTTATGAACTACTTAATTCTAAGGACGGCACAAATATCCATGCCCGTGCATCAAAGTTGTCTTTAAACAGAATGGGTACATTGCTCAACAAATTTGTCGTGCGTTTCAATTTAGTCCAAAAGGTGAACCATTAGAGGAAAATTACAAGCCTTTCGTCGGGAATATTTCCTCGAAAATTTCAAGAATTTTAAGAAGATTTGACATTAAAAGAGTTTTTATGTCCCCACCTAAGACTAAGGCCCTCCTTGGGTGAGGACTGAGGAAACCCGGTGTTTATAGTATTCCATGTTATTGTGGTATAACTTACATCGCCCAACCGATCCGCACAGTTCAGGATTGGTGTGTGGAACACCACCGTCATACTTGTTTGCTTCAACCTGAAAAGTCAGCTGTTGCTGAACATTGTCTGAATGAGGGACACAAGATGTTATATGATGAAACTAAACCGATTGCTCCTGCTTCCCGCTACTGGGAATGTGTTCTGAAAGAATCCATAGAAATTCGTATGGCCGATAATATTATTAACAGGGGCAAGGGCTTTCCTCTAAGTAAGACTTGGAACCCGATCTTATCTGACATTAAGCAACAACGGTCTTCATTTAGACCTGCTGTTTCTTTTAACTAGCCTTATTTCGACCCATCGTTTTTGTCGATTTTCTCCACCGGCGTGCTACTAATTCTATTGCGCCTAGGTGGCCTCTACTTTGGTTTCGCTCACGCGCGGTGGGTCGTCAGCGGTGTATAAAGGGGCCGCTGTCTCTGTTCTGCCTCAGTTTCCGTCGAGTATCAGCGCACTCACCTGAAGATGGCAGCCAGTGGGTCTGCCGAAATATCGTGTCTAGTTGATGACGGTATCCGGCTGCATACCCGAGATAAATATTAACGAAAGACCTGTAAGGAAGTGGTTAGCCTCAGCTGGTTCCGATTTTTACAAGAGCGGCAAGCGGAGTCTGATTGAACGCTGGCAAAAGGGCATAACTAATGGTGGTGACTATGTGAAAAAATATTGCTTCATTTAGGAGTGATAACGTCATTTATGTATCTCCTGCACTTTCAATGAATACAAATAGGAGGCATTACTTTCAGAACGACCATCGTAATAAAGTTTTAAGTCACTATTGAAATTATTATTTGTTCGTAGCACGGCATTGCCCATCGCTATTGCTCATTATGTTTTCGGCCATTGTTTATCGAACGCAGAGGGAAGGTGTGCGCTTTCCGTCAGAGCGGATGCAAATGTTCTCATTAGTTGAAAATAATTAGTGGATTTGTGTGGCAGTCTACTGTTTACCAATTAATGTTTGTTTACCAATTAATGTTTTATGTACGGTTCTGTGGTACACAGAACAATTCCGTGTGTTTGCGTCGACTCTGTTGAGCAGGACCAAACATCGGAAACGTATCATAAAATGGAAAATAACGAGGATTTCACTGAACTTGCACGATATTAGATATTTAAATTACATGGAGCACATTTCATTTTCACACTTAAGGAATCTGTGTTCTTTGAAGGTGAAATTAACGTAGCCTTTTTTTTTTTTTTTTTTTTTTTTTTTGGGTGTGCTTGTTGCCACACATTACAGTAATAAAGCGATTAGAAGTATTTGCAGTTTATAGTTTGTAAATTTCACTCGTCGAGTAAGGGAACAAATTACTTTCAAAAGATACTTGAGATCTGTCACCGTTAAGAAACAACAGCAACAAGCAGTAAAAGATACAAGCCAGTATGAGATACGCAACTGCCCCATTTCAGGCACATACTTTATACCTATATAAACAACGTTTTTTTATTACATGCTTTAGTAGCGGAGCGATAAGAATAACACAAGAAATCGGGAAGTCAGACAAGAGTGTTCTTTATCACCCACACTTTTTAATAGTCTCAATGAATGACGAAAGCACATGGATAACTACCATCCACTGTCATGTACAGTATTTAACTCACTTCTTTTTCCAGATGACCAGGTCATACTCGCTGATATAGAGGACAAACTTCAATTAGCAGTATGGTCCTTACATATAACGGTACAGCAATATAATCTAACAATATCTACAAATAAAACTAAATTTATGGTCTTTTGTGTAAAAGATCACCGTCGAGCTAAAATCATAATAGATAATATTTTGGAACAAGCTCATATATTCAACTACCTATACTGTGATATATCATCTTAAATTTATGACAATGATCCTGGAAAGACGTTGCAGAAGTTCTTAGATATGTTTCGTACGATTAAGGGAACGCTCTTAAATAACACAAGGAAACAGCACTAAAAACGTATACTACAACGACCGTACCTTTATTCCTCTTTGGATCCGAAGCATGGACTTTGGCGAATAAACAATTACTGACAAGGAAAGTACCTGGGCTCGAACAAACACATATACATCAAAATCGTACGAGAGATAATGTTAAGATCCCTTATTGCACTAGTGACACTCCCGCATCTGCAAATCTCTGCAGTCGTCCGTTAGAGGCCTCTGTGTGCGCCATGCCGCATTGCACTTTGACCTGTCGGTTCGCCAGTAGGGACGGCGCGGTGTGCCTCCGAAGTTGCGTTTTGTGATGTTATTTGTGTGGTGAAGCGTCAGATGGGGCGGCGATTGATAATCAATCCTGCTAAAGTATTGTGATTGGTTGAGATGGAGTTACGAAGAACCATTCTTTGTGAAGATGATATTAGTGTAGAAGATGAATCATTCGTATGCTTTCTCGTGTCTGTTATGGTACAGAAATATAAGTTAGATACTATTCTAACACTAATACAAAATAATGATAATAGGGATGATAATGACAAGAACTCATTGCTAGCGGCAGTGCTACGGTAATTGCGGGAAGAGGCGATGCAAACAGTGGCAGTGAATACCAACAGTCTTCCGAGAAAAACGTTAAAGTTGCAACTATCACACGGCTTTTGATGACAATATGCTAGAGAACATGCACGATGATTATTACATAAGTTGTAGTTCAGTTATCTGCATTACGTATGGCGTCTACAATTACATCTACAGTGCTATCTAGAGCATGATTGCAAAGTTATGCATAAGAACTACACCCACCAGCACGTTGAGGTGTACGTAGAGATACTGTAACCAAACGTTGTTACAGATATGTTTGTTCGAGCCCAAGTACTTTCCTTGTGAGACTAGAAACAGCAGGATTCAATTTAGAAGATCATAAGGGGAATTCATGGAATATATGACATCAACTGCGATTGGGCAAAGCTGAAAATGTGTACCCAGCCGTGATTCGAGCCCGGGTATCCTGCTTTCTAGGCAGTTGCGCTGACCAATACACCACTGGGGACACAGTGATCACCGCACCTGCAAGGACTACCTAGGCACGCCTCCCGTCAGATACAAATTCCCAGCTTCGCCCTGCCCACAGTACTCAAACTCGTAGTTATGAAACTAATTCCCGTAAGAGTAAGGGCTTCAAACTTGCCCACCCCTACCCACTAACGATAGGATCATTGCCCGTCACCGGCATATTATATATATACATGTGACGTCTGTTCCGAAAGAACAGACGTCACTTCTGATCCTGCAGTTGTTATTATTTAATATTCATGGAATATATGACATCAACTGCGAATGGGCAAAGCTGAAAATGTGTACCCAGCCGGGATTCGAACCCGGGTCTCCTGCTTTCTAGACAGTTGCGCTGACCCTACACCACTGGGGACACAGTGATCACCGCACCTGCAAGGACTACCTAGGCACGCCTCTCGTCAGATACAAATTCCCAGAAGCCCTTACTCTTACGGGAATTAGTTTCATAACTACGAGTTTGAGTACTGTGGGTAGAGCGAAGCTGGGAATTTGTATCTGACGGGAGGCGTGCTTAGGTAGTCCTTGCAGGTGCGGTGATCACTGTGTCCCCAGTGGTGTAGGGGTAGCGCAACTGTCTAGAAAGCAGGAGACCCGGGTTCGAATCCCGGTTGGCTACACATGTATATATACATAAGAGGAATAGTGAGAAGAGACAGAAACTCCGTGTTGTAGGAACAATAGGAAAGATGCAAGAAGGAATGGCCCGAAGATATGATGCCTATGGATCAAACCAGGATACCAAAGAAGACCTTTGTCTGCAGACCCAGAGAGAAAAAGAATAGGAAGACTACAGATAAGGTAGCACGATCAGGTGGAAATTGCTTGGCTTCGAAAATGTATATAGTAATGACTTTCAAAATCACTGAGACGTGATAAGGGCGATATAGGTGGCCAGTAATGGAAACGAGAGAAATAAACAAAAAAGTTGCCAAAATGCCGAAGAACCCTGGAAATACGTGGGGGAGGGGGGGGGGGGACGGGTGGTACAACTGGAGAGTCTGTATATAGGGAGGGACAGAGAGAGATAGAAAGAGAGAGAGAGAGAGAGAGAGAGAGAGAGAGAGAGAGAGACAGAGAGAGAGAGAGGGTCTTGGTGAAATTACATGTGACTGGTTAAACAGCTACTAAATTAAAAAAAAGTAAGAATTGACACTGCAGACAGACAAATACATGAAAATAGTTCGCTGGTATTTAACTACAGCGTTGTCGGTGCTGCCTGCTACATAGCTGACGACCAACTGAATCGACTACTGCTGCTAACACACTTACCAAAACAAATCACACGACTGACGCGGTAAGGAATGCTCAAAGCACTGCTATCAAATTACACTATTTTGACACAAACTTACTTTGAAAGGAAGGAGAGTTGACGATATTCATGAATTGTAAAGAAATGTGACGCGGCTTTTAACATAATCCCAAAAGGATAATTTCTGCAAAGTTTCAAGAACATGTCTCGCAGACACCAGAGATGCATAGTTAAGGTAGGTGACTCTTTCGCAGGAAAGTAAGGTAACTGTATTTCGTAGTTCATCTATGATAATTTTGGAGGAGTATTTACCTAACTTTATTGTCACAGATTGTAGTTTGTAAGCCTAGGGACTGTTGACCACAGTAGTTTGGCCTCATAGATTTACAGACTTTTAGCTTTTGGAACTGTGAGCTTTTCCGGATGCAGTCACATTTTCCACAACCGATTCAGTAACTGAAGAGACGGCAAGTACTCCTAATTCAGCCGTATCAGCGTCTAGCCGAACTCAACTGACATCACAGTGAGTCCTCTCGTTTTCTAAGGGATGTCGAAGGCCTATTGCATGCTTATGGTGTTACTAGATAACATACAAGTCGAATGCGAAACACAACTAGCTCTTTACTCACACGAGGTGATGAGTGCTATCGACAAGGGTTCGCAAATTGATCCCGTATTTCTTGATTTCCAGATGGCTTTTGACACCGAACCTCACAAACGGCTTTTAATCAAATTGCGTGGTTATGGTATGTCGCCCCAAATTTGCGATTGGATAGGGGATTTCCTGTCAGAGAGGACACAGTTCGCAGTAATTGGTGGTAAGGCATCAACTAAAACAGAGGTGATATCGGGCGTTCCACAGGGTAGTGTTATTAGTCCTATGCTGTTCCTTATTTACATAAACGATTTGGAGGAAACTCTCAGTAGCTCTCTTAGGTTGTTTGCAAATGACGCCGTCATTTACCGTCCAATAAAATCATCTGAAGATCAAAACCAACTGCAGAACGATCTGAATAAGATATCAGTATGGTGTAAAAATTGGCAATTGATCAAAATAATGGGAAGTGTGAAGTCGTCCACATGAGTACGAAAAGAATTCCGTTAAATTTGTTTATAGGATAAAGCAATCAAAAGTGAAGGCCCTAAGCTTCACAATATACCTAGTAATTACTAGTACTTCAGATTTAAAGTGGAAAGAACTCGTAGATAATGTGGTGGGAAAGGCGAACCAAAGACTCCGTTTTATTGGTAGAACCCTTAAAAGATGCAACAGAACTACTAAAGAAACTGCATACACTTCGCTTGTCCGTCCTTTTTTGGAGTATTGCTTCCCGGTGTGGGATCCTTATCAGGTATGTTTGACGGAAGACATCGAAAGAGTCCAGAGGAGGGCAGCTCGTTTTGTACTGTCACGATATGGGGAAGGGTTACGAAAATGATACAGGATCTGGGATGGGAATCATTAAAACAAAGGCGCTTATAGCTGCGGTGTGTGCTACTTACGAAACTCCAATCGCCAACACTCTCCTCCGAATGCGAAAATATATTGTTGCATTGTTGACTCCCACCAACATAGGCAGAAATAATCATCAGAATAAAGTACGAGAAATCAGAGCTCGCACGGAGATATACTGGTGTTCTTTCTTCCCGCGCGCTATTCGATAATGGAATGGGAGATAAAATAGTATAACGGTGGTTCGATGAACCGTCTGCCAGGCACTTAAATGTGCAGAGTATCCCATGTAGATGCAGATGTAGAATACAAAGTGTAATCTAACGATATTGGTTAATGCTACCGTGACCGTGTCGTAGATTATTGGATTAACGAAGGAAGAAAACGTTCAGTGTGTGAACACTAGATTTTGTCTTCACTGAAAATATCAAGGGGAGACAGCGCTACTATGCAAAGCTTAGCTGTCGATTGAAGACAGTCCGTTATCTTGTAGAGCCAAGGAAATACGTTTTTAAATTTAAGAACTATATGGTTCTTGCCCCGTTAACTTCCACTCATTTCTGATAATATATTTGATATATTGTACTTTTGTGGATAAATATAGACCTTCCAGATAGCTGAACCGTAATTTATTAACGCAAAATCTCATTCGATATGTATGACTTACGCATCTGGATAATACCCAAATGCTTTACAAGAACTGTAATTGCCAGTTGCAGTAGTTCACAGAACCAAGCTCTACCATTTTCGTAAGTTCAGTAATGAATAATCGATTTTTTATGTTGAACATACGAAAATTCTATCCTGCCTTGACGTAGTACTTCTCCTATCCCTTCTTTCTCTGTCCATCTCCTTTTTCTAAAAACTTGCTATAAGAAATAAAGCTGTCTCAGATAATGTAAAAAATTATACGTGAAGTTTGACATATGAAATGTCTACGATCTCATGTCTATTGAGTTGTATGTCGTTCAGTTGTAAAATTTTTCATGTATGTATTCATTTGTATAAGTGCTGTATGTCTATAAAGTAAGTCGCGAATATAATTAGTAGTAAAGAAGCAATATATTAAAACTTGATACGTGATAGGGTGACTTTCCATAAACGTTACTGTTGTGCCCATATCTCATGAACTACGTGTCACACTGCCCTACAATTTCGAAGGTACATTCGGCTGTCTGTAAAATTTCCTGAGACTACAATTTGTAGTTTAGAAATTATAAATTGTGACGTCATACCGAATTCAGTAGTTTTAGTCCATGAACAGCGGAAAAGTAGCACGAGAGAAAATTATTCCCTTTCATTATTTTGATGTGGTTGCCTGCGAGAAAAAGTTTAAATAAGGTTTGAAATTATGTTTAAAGTTGGTTGCATGTCGCTAAGTACTATCATTCTCATATAGTGTATTTAAGCTTCGTCGCATTATGTGGCAATCTTATTGTTTATGACGTTGTATCTCCTGAACTATGCGTAGTATGTGGTTCGTACTCCTGCAGCAATTGTTATCTCACGTAAGGAATATGTGTATCAAATTTGGTTAAAATCGGTCCAGTTGTTTAGGAGAAAATGAGCATCATTGTCGCTTAATGCAGCAGTTCTTCCGCGCATCTCATTGTTTATGACGTCATATCTCGTCAACTATGTGTTGTACCTGATTCTTACACTTACGGCGACCCTCCTCATGGATTGAAGCTTACATGTACAATATATGATAAAGATTAGAACAAAACTGTAGATTTCTATGCAACACGTACACACAAACATACGGACCCTCTGCTTTATATATTAGCCTAGCTGAAAACTCGGGGCTGCCTGGGTATTTATTTATTTATTCCTGCCATTTTTCAGGTAATTTCCATTTGTATAAGGGTTGTATGTCTAAAATCTCTTGGTAATACAATTAGTACTAAAGACTTAATAGACTGAAACTTGGTGCTTGATGGGGATTTTTCCAAGAACGTTACTGATTATGTACTTATATTTGATGAACTACATGTCATACTGTGATACAATTTAGAAGGTACACTCAACTATACGCGTGTATACTGTCTGTAAAATTTCCTGTGGCTCCGCTTCGTAGTGTAGAAATTATAAATTGAACGTCATACCGAAAGCCACAGTTTCAGTCCACGAACAGCGGAACGTTATTGTTTATGTGCTCATATCTCATGAACTACGTGTTGCACTGTGATATAATTTCGGAGGTACATTAAACTATATCTCTATATAGTGTCTGTAAAATTTCCTGTGGCTGCAATTTGTAATGTACAAATTATAACGTCATATCTAATGCTGTAGTTTTACTCCATACACAGCGGAAAAAGTAGTAATCTTGAAACTTTTTTCCTTCATCATTTTCCTATGTTGTCAGCGAGAAAAAGTTTAATAAAGGTTTGAAATTATGTTTAAAGCTTTTTCCAAGTCGCTAAGTACTCTAATGCTCAAGTAGCGTATTTACAAAGTCTCGCTGCATTATGTGGCAGTTTTTTTGTTGTTGCGATTCCTATTGTTTATGAAGTCATATCTTCTGATCCATGCGTCGTACGTGATTCTTAACCCTGCAGAAAATGTTACCTCACGATAAAAATGTGTGTACCAAATTTGGTTGAAATCGGTCCAGTGATTTAGGAGAAAATGAGCAGCATTGTCACCAAATGCAGCTGTTTTTCGCGCATCTCATTGTTTATGACGTCATATATTCTAAACTGTGGATAGTACGTATTTATACACTCACAGTGACCGCTCTCATGGAGTGAAGCTTACGTGCACAAAATTTCATAAAGATTAGAACAAAACTGTAGATTGGTATTCAACACGTAAACATAAACACACAAACATGCGGAAACTCTGTTTTATATATTAGAAGAAGTAGAAGAAAAAGATGATTTATTGATTTATGTTCACCTTTTTGTTGATGAAAATACGGCACATATATGTACAAACGTTTGCCATCCCTGGTGTAGGCTAACACTCGAAGAACATTTGCCTGTTTTCGGGTGTGCAGCCGGATGTAGTTGTTTTCGTACCACGATATTTCCTTACCTACGTTCAAAGATTGTATACCTCCCTTTTAACCATGCTCCCCCAACCGACTACGGCATTGTTTTAATATCACTTTTGGAAGCCAGTTAAAGAACAAGCATTTACGGTCAGGAAACATGTTTTGTGACCTACGACAAAACACTGTGCTTGAAAGCCCGAGACATTGTGGAGAGCCAGCAGCATCCTCAGCTCGTCAACATAGCTTGGAGGTTTTCACCTCCTGATATCATTCATGGGGGCCATCGGTGCCATAATGGCAGGAAGTGGACTCAAGGAACTTCTCTGTTCAATATTTTCTGGAAACACTATTGAAAAAATCCTATTTATATCAATGCGTTAATAATCGTCGTCAATGAGTAATTTCTTCTTTACTTAACATATATACGATAAGATGACTGCAGTTCATCTGGGTCAGTTTATTGATTAACCCGATTTTTCCAACTTTTCGTTTTTTAACGATAACTAGAAATCTATTGGGCCTATGGACTTCGTTCTGTACTTAGATTAAAGCTATATAACTGCTTTATAACTTTTTTTCATATTACCTTCCCCGTGGGATGATCACTAGAGCCAATATTCTAGCCGAAAGATGACTAAAATCGGAAATTTTAACTTTTTGGAGAAATAAGTCAATTTTTGAAGTCCAATATCTCGGGAACTGTTAGACTTACAGAGCTGCGGTTGGGATTCAATTTTAGAATAATATATCTAGATTAATAAAGGTGTAAGTGACTATTCGTCAAAATACCACCCTTCACGAATTATAAGGAGACAATCTGAATAGCTGCCTTAGACTGTTCGCGGATGATGCTGTCGTTTATCGGTTAGTAAAGTCAACAGAGGATCAAAAGCAACTGCAAAGCGAATTAGAGAAAATATCCACATGGTGCGAAAATTGGCAATTGACACTAAATAAAGAAAAGTGTGAAGTAATACACATGACCACTAAAAGAAATCCGCTGAACTTCAATTACGTGATAATTCAGTCAAACCTTCGTCGTGGCCTTCAGTCCGGAGACTGGTTTGATGCAGCTCTCCACAATACCCTATCCTGAGCAAGCCTCTTCATCTCCACATAAGAACGGCAACCTACGTCTGTCTGAATCTGCTTACTGTATCCATATCTTGGTCTTACCCCACACACTTTCCTACAACGCTAAATTCATAATTCCTTGATGTCTAGGAATGTGTCCTACCAATCTATCCCCTCTTTTAGTCAAGGTATGCCAGAAATTTCTTTTCTCCCCAATTCTGTTCAGTACCTCCTCATTAGTTACGCGATCCACCCACCTAATCTTCAGCATTCTTCTGTAGCACCACATTTCAAAAGCCTCAATCCTCTTCCGCACTGTTTATCGTCCATGTTTCACTCCCATACAAGGCAACACTATATACAAATGCCTTCAGAAAGGACTTCCTTAGGCTTAAATCAATATTCGATTTTAACTAATTTCTCTTTCTCAAGAACGCTTTCCTACCAATTGCCATTTTGCATTTTATATCTTCTGTACTGCGACCATCATTTCTTATTTTACTTCCCAAGTAACAAAACTCATCTACCTCCTTTATTGCTTCGTTTCCCAATCTAATTCCTTCAGCATCACCTGATTTTCTAACACTGCACTCCATTACCCTAGTTTTGCTCTTGTTAATATTCATCTTATATGCATCTTTCAGCACACTGTCCATTCCGTTCAGCTGCTCTTCCAGGTCCTTTGCTGTATCTGACAGAATTACTATGTCGTCGGAAAAACGCAATGTTTTTAATTCTTCCCCCTGAACTTTAATTCCGTCTCCAAATTTCTCCTTGCTTTCCTTTATAGCTTGCTCAATGTACAAATTGAATAACTTTGGAGAAAGGGTACAACCCTGTCTTACTCCCTTTCCAACCACTGCGTCCCTTTCATGCCCTTCAACTCCGACAACCGCTGTCTGGTTTTTGTACAAGTTGTAAATAACCTTACGCTCCCTATATTTTACTCGTGCTTGCTTCAAACTTGAAAGAGTCTATTTCAATTAACATTGTCAAAAGCCTTCTCCAAATCCACAAAAGTTAGAAATGTAGGTTTACCTTTTTTTAATCTATTTTCTACGATAAGCCGTAAAGTGAGTATTGCCTCCGGTGTTCCTACATTTCTTCTGAACCCAAACTGATCTTCCCCGAGGTCGTATTTACCAGCTTTTCCATCCTTCTGTAAATAATTCGTGTTAATATTTTGCAACCATGACTTATTAAACTGATGGTTCTGTAGTTTTCACACCTGTCTGCACCTGATTTCTTTGGAATGGGGATTATAACATTTTTCTTAAAGTCTGAGGGTACTTCACCTGTCTCATACATCTTACACACCAGGTGAAACAATTTTGTCATGGCTGGATCTCCCAGAGACTTCAGTATCTCTGAGGGAATACCATCTCCTCCAGTGGCCCTGATTCGACTTAGGTCTTTCAGTGCTCTGTGAAATTCATCTCTCAGTATAGTATCTCCTATTTCATCATCATCTACTTCTTCTCCTCTTTCTACAATATTGCCTCTAAGTTCATTTCCTTCATAGAGCCTCTCTATATATTCTTTCCACCTTTTAGCTTTCCCTTCCTTGCTGAGAACAGGTTTTCCATCAGTGTCCTTGATATTCAAAGAGTTGTTCTTCTTATCTGCAAATGTTTCTTTTATTTTCCTGTAGGCTGTATCTATTTTCCTCTATTTATACATTCTGCTACATCCTTGCATTTGCTTTCTAGCCACTCGTGCTTAGCCATTTTTCACTTCCTGTCGATCTTATTTCTAAGTCGTCTGTACTCCATTTTGCCTGTTTCATTTAATGCATTTTTATATTTTCTCCTTTCATCGATTAAATTTAGTATCTCTGTGATATCCAAGAATTTTTTGTAGGTCTTGCCTTCCTACCTATTTTGTCCTCTGCTGCCTTCACTATTTCATCTCTCAATTTTACCCATTCCTCCTCAACTGTTTTATTTTCCCCTGTTTCTGTCAATTGTTGCCTGAAGCTCCCACTGAAATTCTTAAAAACTTCAGGTTCCTTCAACTTATCCAGGTCCCTTCTCCTTATTTTCCTACCTTTATGTAGTTTCTTCAGTTTCAGCCTACAAATAATAACCAACAAGTTATGGTCAAAGTCTATATCTGCCCCTGGGTATGTCTTACAGTTTAAAACCTGGTTCCGAAATCTATGTTTTTCATTATAAAATCTATCTGGTATCTCCCGGTGTCTCCTGGCCTCTTCCACGTATACAATCTTCTTTTGTGATTCTTAAACCAGGTGTTTGTTATAACTAAATCATGTTCTGTGCCAAATTCTACCAGCCGGCTTCCTCTTTCATTCCTTTCGCCCAGACCATATTCATTTACTATATTCCCTTCCCTTCCTTGTCCTACTACCGAATTCCAGTCTCCCATAACAATTAAGTTTTCCTCTCCCTTAATTGTCTGAAAAATTTCCTTTAGCTTCTCATATATTTCTTTGATCTCATCATCGGCAGAGCTAGTTGGCATATAAACCTGTGCTACTGTGGTCGATGTTGGCTTCGTATCTATCTTGACTAATATAATGCGATCACTGTGTTGCTCGTGGCAGTTTACCCGCATTCCTATTTTTCTTATTCATTATCAAACTTACTCCTGTAATACCCCAATTGATTTTTTATTTATAACCCTGTACTCACCTGACCAGAAATCCTGTTCGTCTTGAACAGGCTGCTGCCCCTCTTCAGAAACCACACGTTTGTCTGGCCTCTCCACAGATACTCCTCCGCTGTGGTTGCGCCTACGGTACGGCTATCTGTATCGTTGAGGCACGCAAGCCACCCCACCTCGTCAATGTCTGTGGTTCATGGGAGTGGTTAAACCTTAAGGTCGTAAAATCTACCAAATACCTAGGAGTTACAATTACGAAAAACTTTGATTGGAGAGAACCTATAGAAAATATTGTGCGGAAGGCGAACCAAAGGTTACGTTTCATTGGCAGAACGCTTCGAAGATGCACCAGCTCCACCAAAGAGACTGCCTACATCACACTTGTGCGTCCTCTCCTGGAGTACTGTTGCCCCTTGTGGGACCCTCATCAGGTGGGACTGACGGAAGACATTGAGAAGGTTCAGAGAAGGGCAGCTCCTGTTTTATCACGTTACGGGGGGGGGGGGGGGGGGGGTGAAGCGTCACGGAAATGTTGCACGAATTGGGGTGGAAATCATTATGAGAAAGACGTTATTCAATGCGGTGTGATCTGTTTGCGAAGTTTCAATCACCGACTTTTACTTCTGAATGTGAAAATACTTTGCTAGCACCCACCTACTTAGGGAGACGGGACCATCCCAATAAAATAAGAAAATCAGATCGAAAACGGAACGATTTAGGTGTTCTTTCTTCCCGCGCGCTATTAAAGAATGGAACGGTAGAGAAAAGTTATGAAATTGGTTAATGAACCCTCTGCCAGGCACTTAAATGTGATTTGCAGAGTATCTGTGTAGATGTAGATAAGCCAAAACCAGAAAAAATTCCGAAAATTTCGAGGTTTCTTGGCTCTTAAAAGTTAAGCTAAAGGATTTCGAAGTTGCAAACTTGGTTTAATACTACTTTAATATGTCCTAACAACATACCAAAAATTCAGCTTCCTGCAATTTTTTTGGGCCTAAGGCCATTGTTTTTGTCTACGACGGTGTCTCCTGTAGCCGTATGTCGCTCAGCAACGACTACTGATGTCGCTTGCTTCAGTTCGCCGTGTCTTCTGTGTCCCTTGCACCTATTATATAATATCTCATCGATGTTTTTGTGTGGGTACGCCATATCTTCCGTACTACTTACCCAAAATTAATGATTAAGGTATCATTATCAAGGTTTGGGTCTGCACTAATGAAAGTCTTTTCCAATAGCTGTTATTTTTCCAGAGATATTTTGGGTGGACAAGATAGCTGGGATACCCAGTATATAGGTACTTGCAGCTGCCTTTTCTGTGACTAATCAGGATAAAGTGCGAATTATTAGCACGGGTCAGCTAGTCTTCCCGGTGTATGCCTTGCCGCGTTTACAAGGAATTCGGATTGAGGAGTCCCAGGTCGTCTGTTACTGTACCTAATAGGGCACGCGTTTTCGTTAGTGGTGGGAAAATGCATTCGATTTTATGTAAAGTAACGGATTCTGACAATTTTATTAGAAACATTACCGTCGAAGGGCAGGCATGCCATTATCCTCACTTCGTCGGCGTATTCTGTCTGTTATTTGGTCTTCTGCCTGAAAGCATACTGAAAAGGAGGTACTGATGGAAGGCCCGAGCCCCAAGTAGCAACATTTGCCAGTTTAAAGAACAATTTATTTAAAGAAAGGACATTTGAATAGCTCATTCTATAAACCAATCTCGACAATAGAGAATCAAGCAACTAGATTTTTCTAACAAACAGATCAACCTTTACGGGCCCTTCTTTTTTTACATATAAAGAACATTAGCAAAACTTAATTAAGGAAACTGCACTTATATATATATATATATATATATATATATATATATATATATATATATATATATATTACTGGAGCAATAGGAACAATTTAAAACAAAGTCATGATTGACATTTAAAAATAAGGAGAATGCTCGCGAGCACCCTTTTAAAAACCAACAAGGATATGAACTTACAAATGCAACCTAAGAAAACCAGTGTTTACAGGACAAGAATTTAACTTAACTTGACGACGAACCGCAGTGGGCAAGAGAGCCCGTAAGGACAAAGCTTTCGTGAAACCAATTACAGATACTAGGTTTCAACACTAAGTGCAGGAACCCGCACACCACTGGAATGGAAACCTAACCGGGCCCTGCGCGCTGGTCCGGCCGCCAGACTACAAATCTTTAACCTCAATGCCAACTGGAACATACAAATATAAAGGAAACAATTACTAAATGTTCATAAATCAACAACAGTTTAAAGTAATCAAACACACTACACAAAATTTTTGAAATATTGCGGGACGACAGATTATCGTTAATCCAAATTTGGAAGAAAATGCGCCAACATAGGCATTGGCACCCCGCGTTAACTAGTCGCCTACACTTAAGGACCACGAAAAGGTAGCGCAGAGTGCCAGCAATGAATAACTATCAAATACAAGCGCTGACAACATCGGTGCACATAAAATATAAAATAGCATCACAGACACAAATTAAATGTTCAAGAGTGCTATTATCGCCAAATAACCTTACAGATCTTGTGACAACTTACTGGAAATGATATTACCTCACGTCCACCGGGCATAAGCTTACCAACTTGTAATCAGTCTGTTACCAAGTGCATCAACTAACTAGTGCCGTATTCAGGTGATGCTTCACGGTTCTATGCCAGCCACACAACATCACACGGCAATAACAACAGGCATCTTCATCCACGACGTACAAATTATTTGCGAGACACTTGGCGACTTAAATAATACACAACACTTCTGAAACAGACAGATGTATTACAGTACAGCACTCAAACATCCGCTAGTAAGTGTCACACTCCGATACCAAACTTGACTTCCACATTCCCTTGCTAGAGAACCATGGGGCACAGAACCGCCAACAGGTGTAACCGTCGCCGCAATCCACCGTCTGCTGACACACTGCCAACTCGCCCGGCCCACGGAAGGTACAGCCCCCTGGTGCGTGCTACGTCTCCCACCGCCACACGTCTCCGCCCCGAAAATCACTCCACTGCCCACTCGGGGAAACAGAGATATATATCGGCGGTAATGGCAACGATAATCGCAATTCCACGGAGCGGAACTCGAAAATCGAACCGAACGGTTCACATACCGAATTTCTCGCACGTTGAATTCCGTTACCCTTCAAAATCATTACGAGATACTTGTAATTGATTCCGTACTGGAGTTTGCGCCAACCCACAACAATATTGCAATAAAAATAAGACGTTACAGCTTGGCGGGCGATATGAAATATTTATTTTACAAAAATTCACATATCGAGAAAACTGATGAAACATCATCAGTGCAGATTTCGAGTCATTATGACTCATGTACTCTGCATAAAACATTTAATCGTCAAACCCATAAAATAACTACACCGGTCTTCCTGGTACACGTCACAACGATATTTTTAACTTGTAAATTTTTTGCAAACTGAATATTTCACATCGCCCGCCAAGCTGAAAGGCTTTACTTCTAAAGATAGTTACGTTATAAACTGCTAAATGGGCTTGGATGACGTACAAAGTAGAACTGTTTTACTGGTATTTATTTGGGTGTTTGTTAGGTATATAATCCCGTGGCCAAGAAGATTCAAATTTATCACTTTTCATCACGAGCGAGTAAAGTGTATATTTCTTTTCTGTCGCGCCAGGTAACTGCGATTATACTTTCACCACAGCCAAAGCAGATATTTTTACTATTGTAATCAACTGCTGAACATCATACTTGTGTCATTTTGTTCAATAATCAGTGTATTGCTTGATCATTAAAAGTTTACCCATTATTTTCCTGTATCATACTCCTCTCTTCATTTTCCGAATATCCGGAAAAAATATTACCAGTGTATTCAAATTTTTGTAGCTTGAGATATTATTTTAATAATTGAATACCACAATACAGGTATAACGGTGTCTTTTTTCATAATTACATATTGTCTACAAATGGGTTGTGCGAAGGCAAACTTCGTGCTCAAGTATCTTTCAACAAAAAACTGGAATACACTCTTTCAAATTATGAAATGTAGCAGGGGTAACTTACAGGGAGCGAAGAGTTACATTCAGCTTGTAAAAAACCAGACAGCAGTGATTAGAGTCGAAGCGCATGTAACGGACGCTGTAGTTCAGAACGGAGTGAGACGAGATTGTAGCCTTTCCACAGTGTTGCTCAGTCAGTAAACTGCCCCAGCTGTGAAGGAATAGGAGAGATTCGGAGAGGGAATTAAAGTTCAGGACATAGTAATTCTGTCAGAGACCGCAAATGTTCTGGAACAGCAACTGAACGGAATGTATAGGCCTTGAAAGAAGGTTATAGGATGAACATTAACAATAGCAAAACAAGGGTAATGCAATATAGATTCAGAAAATCAGGCGATGCTGGAGGAATCAGATTAGGTAATGAGACAATAAAAATAGTAGCAGAATAACTTCTGATGGCCGAAGTAGAGATGATATAAAATGCAGAATGGCTATGGGAAGAAAAGCGTTTCTGAAGAATCGAAATTTGTTCAAATCCATTAGCAGCGCGCCTGATGTATTTCAAACGTCAACTTAGCTACGCAGTTTCTCCGGATGTAATTGGCGCATCGCGATGCAACCGACGTCTTTTTTTTTTTTTTTTTTTTTTTTTTTTCCCTATCGATTGCTTAAGAAATAATTTGGGGTATCCAATTTAAAAAAAAAAACAAAAAAAAAAAAAACGTAAGTTTGTGTTGAAAATAATATTTCTTCGCGTTTTAGAGTGTCTCATACTTTCATAAGCCCCTGCCGTATGTACATGACCGTATAAGTAGTTTTTCAATATCTCTTGTAGTTTCAGAGATATCTGGGGTGAAACAGTTGAGTGGAACACCCTGTGTATACTATAGAATGTCTGTAGTTTATGGAGAATATTGTATGAATCGTGAAAATTTTTACAAGTGGGTAGAGAAGTTTAAAAATGGTCTCGAAACAATGACTGACGAACGCCGTTCTGGCTGATCAGTTGCAGTTTCAACTCAATCAGTTGCAAGTCGAATTGATAACATTATTCGTATCCACCGTCGTGTGACTGGGGAATTGATAGTTGATAAGGCTCAACTTAGTACTATACAGTTCATAACAATATCTGTAACTAGCTGAAGTACCTCAAAATACGTGTAAGATGAGTCCCACGAGGAGACTGAGGCGCTCCAGTCACGGTCTGCACGGCCACTACGGTCGGGGGTTCGAATCCCCCCTCGGGCATGGATATTTGTGCCGTCCTAGTTCGTAAGTAGTTCATAAGTAGTTTGTAAGTTTAGGGACTGATGACCCCCGTAGTTAAGTCCCATAAACTATACAAACATTTGAACATTTTTTTGATGAGTCCCAAAGGATTTGACGTGGCTAGACAAAGAAAAAATTTTGAGAGTGCGCACTGAGCTAAAGGAATGTTTTAAGAGTGAATGTGAGCATTTCCTCGATAAACTTTCAACTTGTCATTAAACTTAGGTTCATTATTGTGAGGCAGAATCAAAAAGGCAAAGCATGGTGTGAAAGCACACCAGCTGCCAAGAAAAAAATTCAAAACCAGTCACCAGCGAAAAAGGACATTTTTACGGCGTTTTGGGGCGCTGAAGGTCAAGTTTTATTTGTGGCAATCAGTGAAACCATCGAAAAAATTGACTGGGAAGTACTGCCTCATCAACCCTCTTCTGATTTAGCACATAGTGATTTACTTTGGAGCACTGAAGAAAGACGTTCCAGGACAACGAAGACGTGAAAACTTTTGTAGGAAAATTGGTTCAAAATAAAACCCGAGTAGTATTTGGCATTCATTATACGCTGCCAAAGAGCGTGAATTTCACTTTATCCAAGGGAGGGAGAGAGATTGATTTTTGTTTCCTCACTGTAACATTTGTAAAATTCATTAATGCCTTATATTGAAAAATTAGATTCATAGACACACCCATATACAGGGATATACAAAAAGTAGGAAATGATTTCTAACATTTATTGCTTCGAAACTACAAAATACAGAAAAATAATTCCAACGTTCCTGGAAAGGGGAAAGGCCAAATTTTCGTGTATTCACTATGAACATCATGTGATACTCGACAGATATCGAAACGGTAGCTCATTTCTTGCCATAGTTTGTTTCTCGTCGCCGAATTCATCGGACTAACCTAACTACACATGCTTCAAGGTTGTTGCGTCAGATTCATAAGATTCATCTACATGGATGCTGGTGCCCTACTTTGTTTCTCTACGCACTACCGAAATTCTCTGAAAGACACCATTCCAGTAGGTTTGATTCTACGAAGAAAAAAAAGAAAGAAAAAAATAGGGAAAAAACTCAGGGTTTAACGTTCCATCGACAGCGTTGTGATTAGAGATGTTTAGATTTGTGGGTAAGGTTCTGGAAGGAAGTCGGTCGTGCTCTGTGAAAGAAACCATTGCTGCAATTGCCTATAGTTCTTTAAGAATCACAAGGAAACGTAAATCATGATGACCGTAGGTGGATTTGAAACACCGTCCTCCCGATTGCGAGTCCTGTGTGTAACCACTGCGCCACCTCGGTCGGTGGGATTGACAAGAAGCAGAATCCGAACTCTCCGGACCTCACACCTTGTTTGTGACTTTTATATGAGAGGTTGCATACAAGACCTACTCTTTATCCCTGCATGTCTAATACTCTTCAAATTCTGTGACATCGAACTGTAGACGCTGTGATTTCGATAACGAAGGACCAACTGCTTCGTTTGAGGCGCCAGTTAAATATCTGTCGAGTAACACATGGTTGCTAACGTGCTCATAATGAATGCCTCAAGATTTGACCTTTAATCTTTACAAGAACTTTGGAATCATATTTCAAATCTGTTCCTTCTATTTGATTAGACCTGTATAACACTGCAAAATTGTGTCAAAATTTTAAAGTATCCGGTCATAGCACAAAACCAGGCTGTAAGTTAGACATAATTATAGGAGGAGGTACAGGCGAGCGGGGAAATTGACGTAGAAAGAGGAAGGAGGAGTTAATTGGGTGCGCGTGATGTTGACATGGAGCGGGATCAGGTTGGGATGCACAGAAATATGGGTAAGGAAGATCACATGGAGAAACAGAGGGGGGAAGATGGGGAGAGGTTAAGGGGAGACAGTGGTAAAAATAATGAAAAAAAATAACATTTTTTATTTGGTTCTTTGTCAGTAAATATAATTGAGATTATAATCGCAATTTTTTTCCTTGAAATACGAGTTACATATGGTATTAAAATTTTTGTTACCTTAAGCAGTGCAATGTGCCATGCGAAAGTATTTAGGAGATGGAGACTGTGCTTTCAAGAATGTGGTTGAAAGTCAGCTCAAATTCAAATGTTAATATGTCAAGCTTATGGGACTTAACTGCGGGGTCATCAATCCCTAAACTTACAAACTACTTATGAACTAATTTATACCAAAGACAACACAAACATCCATGCCCGAAGGACGATTCGCACCTCCGACGCGGGAGACCACGCAATCCGTAACAAGGCGCTCCAGACCGCTCGGCTACTGCCGCCCGGCTGAAAGTCAGCCCTATGGAACTACACTATTGAAAAACTGGAGTGCCTAAGCCATATTCAGAAAAGGATCGGTGGACGACTCATAACAGTTGTTGCAGGCAATAAGGACAAGCTACCAAAGGATGGGAAGCAACTGGAGATAAAAATAGACTAACAAAGAATTGACATACTAAAGTCTATTATGGTGCTGTAATTAGAAGTATCATCACAGGTTTGAATAATGTGAGGAAAGCAGTTTTGGCCATTTGGTTTCATTACCTGTCGTATACACCTCAACGTGATCTATGTTCTAATAAATGGTGCAAATTTTTGAAAAGAAAGAAAAGTAGGGACACTTACATCCATAAAAATAACCTTCCTTATGAAGGAAAACACAAAAACCCAAATGAAAGTTTCAATGCTCTTATTTGGAAGAGATGTCCAAAGACTGTGTTTGTTTCCAGTTTGGTAGTGAAGATTTCTGCTTTGAAAGCTGCAGCAGTGTTTAATTATGGGAATCTAACAAGACTTCACATTCTCAGAAAGTTGGACTTTACACCTGGAGTCATCACTGAAGAGAAACTGCAGATCATCAATAAGCAACGAATCGCGAAGCCAGAGACTTCAGTATAGAATGTAGAAAAATGCTAGGCAAAGGAGCAGAGGAGCTAAAAGAATTGCAGAGGATGATGAGGAACAACTGGAGTAATGACATGGGCAGTTTTAGCTGGTTTTCTCTTAACAGGAAAACATATATCAGAAATTATTGGAAGGATTAAGATGAAATTTGGCACACCTATTCTTTTACATGAAAGTAATCTTTAGTTGAACACTATTTTAATCTAGACATTATAAACAGTTTTATGGTTCCAGCGGAGTGTGCGCTGATGTGAAACTTCCCGGCAGATTAAAACTGTGTGCCGGAACCGGGACTCGAACCTGGCAACTTTGCCTTTCGCGAGAAACCGCTCTACCACTGACTCACGATGCCGCCTCACAACTTTACTTCCGCCAGTACCTCGCCTCCTACTTTCCAAACTTCACAAAAGTGCTCCTGCGAACCTTGGAAGACTAACATTACTGGAAAAAAGGGTATGGTGGATACATGGCTTAGCCACAGCCAAAGCCCAGGTTCGAGTCCCGGTTCCGGCACACAATTTTAATCTGCCAGGAGGTTTCAGTTTGATGGTTGATAATATATTGAAAAAATTGCGCGTAAGAATGTTCGAAGCCAAAATATGACAGAAAGTAATACCATTAATTTACCAAAAAGTCACTGCACTTGATCATACATTCACCCGTGTAGATTACAATACCATAAAAGAAAATGGCTAATTTTGTGTAGAAATAATGAAAAATATAACGTATCAAAAATTCGCTCACAGCATTAAAATGTTATTAAATATTCTGATTTTTTTTAATCCAATTAGATACCTATACATAAGTGTGCAAAATTTCAGTGATATTGAACAAAAAATGGCAGAGATATGAATTTCCAAAAATATCTGTGCAAGGCCACCGCCTGCCCCTAAAGGGAACTGGAGAGGTGGGGGGGGGGGGGGGCAGGAACTGCACACACACACACACACACACACACACACACACACACACAGAGAGAGAGAGAGAGAGAGAGAGAGAGAGAGAGAGAGAGAGAGAGAGAGAGAGGGGGGGGGAGGAGGAACGAGGACGGGGGCCGAGAGAGAGGAAATGGGATAAATGGAGCTGAGAGAGTAGGATGTACATCCATCCCCATCCACAAGGCACTGATAAATTATACATACAGTAAAGCAGGGTAATGGCGCCACCCTGGGACATCGCGCCACACCAGTTTTATGACGAATGGTTTGCAGTACGGGTACCCTTGCCTCTGTTCTATCTACGTTACCTACCGCGAAACTAATTCCTGTGGTCTCCGTCCGTAATTGTTGACAGGTATTAATCGTGTGAAAGAAATTGTTAGTCTCGACCTTTTGGATCTAATTTGCGAGCTTGTATTTTATTGAAATAAGTACCTGTATGGGCTGTCAGTGCTTTTTAATACTCGTATTAACGTAATCTGTAGATATTTAGCTTCGATTTCGAGTCTCTAACCTAATTGTTTCGCAAAATCTTTGGCTTTAAACTGACGTTCTTAGACATATTTTTCAACTGGGGAAATGACGCCATGGTGGAGAATTTAGGCAAAATGAAGTGTAATACAGAAGCATAAATTTTGTGAAATGTGCACTTGCAGAAAGTAGAGAATATAGTAGGTTTGAAGTGCCAAAAACTATACCGGTATTTCTGACTTTTGCGGTGTCTTAATGAAGCCTAAATTATAAAATGTATTTTTATTCCAGTTTTACCTCGATAAGTACTTGCAGCCTTCTAAATGTCTAATACAGAAGAGTGCTACGTATAAATTACAACGGTTATAAGACTTATGTGCTACTACTCAGTCATTGTGTACGTTGATCCTTGATTTTCAAATGTATGGCGTCATTACCCCGCAACGCAATATATTTTGTAACAATAAAAGGTGCGTCTGTACGAAAAAGACGCACCTTTAATGAGGTTAAAAAAAATGGTTTCCCTTAAGGTGGCGCTGTTCCCCTGGTCTCCCCTAGTAGACTTGTGTCATTTCCTTGCCGGCCGCGGTGGCCGAGGGGACTGAGGCGCTCCAGTCACGGTCTGCACGGCCACTACGGTCGGGGTTCGAATTCCCCCTCGGGCATGGATATTTGTGCCGTCTTTAGTATAAGGTAGTTGATAAGTAGTTTGTAAGTTTAGGGACTGATGACCCCGTAGTTAAGTCCCATAAGCTTAACAAACATTTGAACATTTTCATTTCCTTGTTTTCCATTTAGGGCCAGTTAGTCCATCTCTCGTTAATCTTCTCGTTAGTAAACGAGAAGATGCCTTTAACGTCCATTTAAATGTGCTCGTTAAGTGCAATGCGTTTGTCAATGCCAGATACACCTCTCGTTTGCTAACCTGGAGAAAACGAGATGGTACGATATATTTCGACTAGGATGGCAATAGAAACAAATGAAAGTGCCGTCTGAATAAACAGCTGTTTCCCTTATTTAACTATCAGGGAAGAGGTTAACAGATAGTTGTTAATTTGTTTTACGGAAAACAAACATGAAGGAAGCTCGAATTTTATAAGAAGTTAGTGCGAGTGTGTTGTGTCCTCAATAGAGAAATATTAGGGTGCATTGGAATGTAAAAAAACGAACGCTACGACATGGAAGGAGACGCAAAAAGCGACATGATCGCGTGTGGCAAATGAATTCAATGCTTTCCACGGATTATGTAGGACAGTAAAAATGCTTAGGACTTAGTACTATAACAAGCCAAGTGGGTAGTATCTTAGTGCAAGCTTGTACATAGGCAAAAGTATACTGTTTCTGTAGATCGGAGGAAGGAATCACATTTTAGGCCTCACACTAAGCGCAACAAGCATAAGTACATACTGGGTAAAACTTTACGACGCTTCTCGCCAGGCTGCAGTACTTATGTTGACAACAGATAAACAATGAAGTGTAGAATTGTGATAATATTTTTCACGAGCTACAGAGTAAATGTTATTGCTGCTCGTTTCACTCGCAGCAAAATTAATACTGTACCTGCTCTATGGTTGACAGGTTCTTGTATGTACCCTTGTCCGTTCAGAAAAAATTTTTTTTCGTTTTAATTGAAGTTGTTACGAAAAATCATTTATTGGTCGTCTGAGTTGCCGTCATTACTATTGGTCCCAGCATAACCACTGCAGCCCGGCGACAAGCGTCGTACAATTTAACCAAATACTGAATTAATAAGCTTGCAGGCATAAATAATGTACCGTATTCTATTTTCTATTACGACAGATAACTTACAAAATACGTAACTATCTGTTGGACTCTTGAGATGGTCGTGGAGATTTTCATGTAGCGTTTCGAAGACGAAATAGCGTAACAAATTCTGTATCATCTCAGCATTCAAAATGACTTGGGCGAACAAAAATACGTCTAGGTCGCATTATAGGAGCAATGACATCTAGATCGTCTAAAATATTGACATCGTCTTCATTGTCAACCAAGTCTCTTATTTCAACCATTTTCATCATACCGATTCTCACTGAACTAGTCGTTACCCATAAGTTTGTATTTTGATATCGCAAGAATAATTTTAAGGTTATGTTGCGTATCTGCAATACAACAAACTAATCTGCTAGCTACTGACATGGATGGGGCAAGAAATATGGCGATAAAATGTTTCAATGAAGCTGCTTTCCACACTAGTTTTTCATACATGTAATGCTTCTGTTATTTTGTTCGATAAATCGGTATTATCACGTGAATATATTGCAGTATTTTAGCGCTTTGGAATCTTTCTATTTTCATACAGATTCTCACTTAACTGCTAGTTATCCGAGTAACGAGCAGAATTCTACTCGTTAACTTAACGGCCGGTTTGAGGTCTTTTAACGTCTTTTTAACTCATAACGAAACATTGACAAACGCGGTTCTTCGCTAACGACAAGTTAAAATCTTAACCGGAACTTAACGAGACATTGACAAACCGGCCATAAGTCTGTAGCCAAGCAAGCCGCAGCGATGTAAGGGCCGTCACATATCTCATTATACGATCCCGTTGTGCTATTGTTTCCCAGTACTGAATTCACTGCTACATACGATCTGTTCTGAGGACTTTACTAAGATCCACGGTATTTCCAGTTGAGCGCCGTTTGTGCGCCAGGAAAGTGTCCGCACCTCTACTGGTGTGCACGCGTCTCCTATGCACAGTAGAAGCAGAGCCACGCCTACCGTGTCTAGGCTACTCGGCAGTGTCGGGTCAGCCGGCTGCGGTTTAGGCCGTGCTCCCAAACTGGTTCCCGGCTTACCCAACAGCCGCGGGTCGCAGTAAAACCCAGCCCAGGGCGACCGGGGAACTTTGAGGTACACCGGCCACCGCCGGGGACTACACGCTTTCTCTCTTCCCGGCTCTCCGCCGATAGACGCACGCTGCTCCACTTTACGTCGCTGTCCTTGCTAAAGATCTTGCTACCTGTCGCCATTAATGACCGTGTATATTCCGAGAGCGGTTCATTTTATATCATTAGAACACCTGGCCACCACGACTAATTCGAACTGGAGTGGTATGTTCCGAAAGTAGAATCTCCGATAATGGAAGACACACTGCTGTATTCAGAATTTTAAGTAGCCTACGACACAAATGGCGCGCCCCCGTTAGATATTACAGGAGGAAATCTGTAGTAAACACTAACATAAGTGGTCGATTTCGTAAGCAATACAGGTTCAATGTGAATTCAGTGACTCGCATATTTATTGGAATGCGATGAAACAAGAAGAATAACAAAAACGACATAGATAAATTTCTTGATCAAAAAAATTCGAACCAGTAGATTCGATACAGTAGAATCCTTTAGCAATTTATTACAATTTCAGGACAGTACAGTATCGTAAGTAATTTATTATACAGCTGCATGAGCATAATATTGACAGGATAGAGTGTTTATTTACGTCAGATATCTTCAGTCAGTTCTTCAAGATTGGATGTGTTCTTAGATGCAACCAACTTAGTTGAGCCTTCTGATAGTTTCAACTGACTCTACAGCGTAACATTATCGTCGTCTCACAACGAGAAATCGTCTTTCACTTCTCCAATTTACCTTTGTTTGCAAACTCGTTCAAGACTAATGCATAAACAGTTTTTAAAGCTCGAATTAGCCAAAATTCTTGCCTTTGTACGTGCAACGAATTACAGCAATAACAGATATAAATATCCTCCATATAAGAAAACATAATCATATTTACAGAGTGTATGAACGTGAAAATAAGCAAGAATTTTGGCTAATTTGAGCTTTAAAAACTGTTCATGCATTAGTCTTGAACTGAGTCTATAGCGTAATATTATCGTCGTCTCGCAACGAGAAATCGTCTTTCACTTCTCCAATTTACCTTTGTTTGCAAACTCGTTCCTCCGCCTTAGAATGTATCATAGTCAATTTCACATAAATAATCAGCTGTAGTTATAGATACGACTTAATTTAAAAAAAAATTATTACTTCCTAGCGATTTCTTAATATCGATTTCGCGTTTGGTAATATTGTAGCAAATGTAGAACAGCAGTCTCTCCTAAGATATATTGTAGTAAGGACAGAATACCAGTGGTTGTGGGTGATGTTTGGTTGAGAGGAAAGTACTATCTACAATCAACGCAGTTATTACTTTAATGCTGTGCCCGGTGTAACAGGACTATCCCCCGCTCATCCTAAACGCAACTTGTCCATTCCGCCAGTGCAGGAGTGATTACTGAAGTTGGGGATACTACTGCAATTCTTATTGAAGCTCTGGATACCGCACTGTGACTACTTACATTTCGTGACATTTACTTCAGAACTCGCGATACTAGGAATTCTGTGACATGAGGTGAGGTGATGAGTTAATTCACATTAATTGTCGACACTACTGACGAAACGAATAATAATAAGCCTGAACAATTATCACGTATTAAAATATGAGGATAATGTTTCAATAGCAGCATTACTATAAATTCACCCTCTTATTGTAGCTAGTATCGACAGGCAGGACTGAAATCTGTAATTAGTAAAGCCTCTATTGAGATCGGTGAAGTGTTCTACAAAGTATCATTTGGAAACGATAATTTGAAAGGCAACATGGGCAGAATATAGAAATTTCAGATAAATAAAGACTTACCGAAGTGTTTTCAGTTTCAAAGAGACTGTATATAAATTGATTTATTCACTAATTAACATATCAACTTTAATGTACGACATTTCATACCTTTTTAAATATTATCACTTGTAGATAATTACCACTAACATTGTAAAAATGTTAGTATCACATTTCTAAACTTATGTAATTTGTTTAATTGACATCTGTAATTGTCATTGTTTATTTTGAGAAATCGGCATATTATAAAAAAACTGAAAAAGGTATCATGAAAATTATTACTGATTTGTAATAGATAATTTCATTGGCACCAATTTATGTAATGAGTTTTGTTTGACGTAATAATATGTAATTGTGATGAACATTTTGGAGACCTTATAATAATGGATATAACGGAATGTGTTGTTCGGCAGTGTATATACAGGGTGTTACATAAAGGTACTACCAAACTTTCAGGAAACATTCCTCACACACAAAGAAAGAAAATATGTTATGTGGATATCTGTCCGGAAACGCTTAATTTCCATGTTAGAGCTCATTTTATTACTTCCCTTCAAATCACATTAATCATGGAATGGAAACACACAACAACAGAACGTACCAGCGTGACTTCAAACACTTTGTTACAGGAAATGTTCAAAATGTCCTCCGTTAGCGAGGATACATGCATCCATCCTCCGTCTCAGGGAATCCCTGATGCACTGATGCAGCCCTGAAGGAATGGCGTATTGTATCACAGCCGTCCACAATACGAGCACGAAGAGTCTCTACATTTGGTACCGGGGTTTAGTAGACAAGAGCTTTCAAATCCCCCATAAATGAAAGTCAAGAGGGTTGAGGTCAGGAGAGCGTGGAGGCCATCGAATTGGTCCACCTCTACCAATCCATCGGTCACCGTATCTGTTGTTGAGAAGCGTACGAACACGTCGACTGAAATGTACAGGAGCTCCATCGTGCATGAACCACATGTTGTGTCGTACTTGAAAGGCATATGTTCTAGCAGCACAGGTAGAGTATCCCGTATGAAATCATGATAACGTGCTCCAGTGAGCGTAGGTGGAAGAACATTAGGCCTAATCAAGACATAACCATCAATTCCTGTCCAAACGTTCACGGAAAATCTGTGTTGACGTGATTGTACAATTTCTTGCGGATACTCGTTAACCCAAACATGTTGATTGTGAAAATTTACAATTTTATCACGTTGGAATGAAGCCTCATCCGTAAATAGCACATTTGCACTGAAATGAGGAGTGACACATTGTTTGATGAACCATTCACAGAAGTGTACCCGTGGAGGCCAATCAGCTGCTGATAATGCCTGCACACGCTGTACACGGTACGGAAACAACTGGTTCTCCCGTAGCACTCTCCATACAGTGATTTAGTCAAGGTTACCTTGTACAGCAGCATCTTCTCTGACGGGACATTAGGGTTATCGTCAACTGCACGAAGAATTGCCTCGTCCATTGCAGGTGTCCTCGTCGTTCTAGGTCTTCCCCAGTCGCGAATCATAGGCTGGAATGTTCCGTGCTCCCTAAGATGCCGATCAATTGTTTCGAACGTCTTCCTGTCGGGACACCTTCATTCTGGAAATCTGTCTCGATACAAAAGTACCGCGCCACGGTTATTGCCCCGTGCTAATACATACATCAAATGGGCATCTGCCAACTCCGCATTTGTAAACATTGCACTGACTGCAAAACCACGTTCATGATGAACACTAAAGAGTTGATGCTACGTACTGATGTGCTTGATGCAAGTACAGTACAGCAATGAGTCGCATGTCAACACAAGCACGGAAGTCAACATTACCTTCCTTCAATTGGGCCAACTGGCGGTGAATCGAGGAAGTACAGTACATACTTACGAAACAATTGGGTATTTTGACAACTGTCAGCACGAATTATTTCAATTTATATTTAAAGATAAATACTAAAATGAGCTCTAACATGGAAATTAAGCGTTTCCGGACACATGTCCACATACCATATTGTGTGTGAGGAATGTTTCCTGAAAGTTTGGTCGAACCTTTTTGTAACACCCTGCATACGAATGCATTGCAGCACCTAGTCAGTGGAAGTATTCAGTTCTTATTTGGCATCGAATCTGTGAAGTTGGTTGATACGTTGTATATGTGTAGTTGGTTTTACTGTCGATATTTGAAGTGGAATCTGTTTTGGAAAACTTGATTGGAGAGAAAGTTACAAGTTAATAAACGTCATGTTAAATGGATTTAGGTGTTTCACCGAAGACAATCACCTCCACTGAAGCCAGAGATATATTTAGAGGGCGAAATCAAGCAGATCACTCTAATCTAAACATTGGAACAAAAGGATAAGTACTTAATGGTTGCTAATTATCATATTTCATTTCATATGGAGGTGTGTAAATTATGCTGATTATTGATGTGAAACTGACTATGATACATTCTAAGGCGGAGGAACAACGGATTATAGCAATAATATATATATATATATATATATATATATATATATATATATATATATATATATATATATATATCCTCCATATCGGAAAACATAATGATATTTACAGAGTGTGTGAGCGAGAAAATAAGCAAGAAGTAAATAACTTTTTCCGGTAACCTAACGAGAATTGCATTAAAAAAATTGTATCCATTAATCAAACAGACAGTTAAACCAATAACTTCTTCCAGTAATCACAATAACAGTTTTAAATTGCAGAATAGTTGACAAAACGTAGAAGGAAGGCAAATGTCTGTGAAACTACATCAGTTATCAATGTTTCAACAAAGAGCAATGCCATTAGTCTCTTGGAACACGCCGGTACCTTTACTCATACAAAATCTCGGAAAAGTTTTGTAATGTACTTTGGAATGACACACTTTGCTTTCCACGTAAAGGAATTTAAAAACAGTAATGAAATTAGAGTTAGCCGGAAACAGACAGCAACGGGATTCATAATTCGGCTCGTAACAGTACTCCGAAGGTGACCTGCAAATGACTAAAAAGTAGAAAATCAATTTTGGTTCCATCTGAAAAAGATATTTCTCCCGTTTCCAAAGATGTATGGTCTATTTACTACCGCAGTGGAATAGCCGAGCAGACCAAGGCGAAGCGGTAGAGTAGCCGAGCGGTTAAGGCACCTCGCTGCAAAGCCCGCGGTTGCTCGCCGTGGAGGTTCGAGTCCTCCCTGGGGTTTAAGTAATTTGTAAGCTACGGACTAATGACCACGCATTTTGGTCCGATAGATTTACAGACATTTGAACATTTGAGCACCAAGGCGCATTGCTACGGTGTGCGCGCGGCCGTACCCCGTCGGAGGTTCGAGTCCTTCCTCGGGCAAGGATGTATTTGTCGTCTTTAGTTTACGTAGTTTGTAAGTGAGTCCCCTAGAATTACCAAGCATTTGAACATTTTGTTTATTGACTTTTAAATAGTTATTATAGTCTTAAACGATCATTGAAATGTTTGTAAATCTATCGGACTCAACAGCGTGGTTATTAATTCGTAGCTTACAAACCACTTAAACTACGTTAAACTAACCTAAGGACAACACACACATTCCGAGGGAGGATTCGAACCCCCGACGCGGGAGGCCGCGCGGTCCGCAACGTGGCGCTCCAGACCGCTCGGCTACTCCCTTTGAACAAATGCCTGCATGTTGGCCAAACTGATGCTTCAGACAAGCAATATCACCATAAGTATTTCATGCCTGCCACAGTCATGTAACCAATATAGCCAATATACAGGGACCTTGCAGATAAAAAATTACTTATCAAATTTGTGGTGTCGCACAAGTACAAAGTGCGCGCCACTTACTTTCGCCGCGCGCCGCCATGCTCGCACGGCGCGGCGTTCTCACGACGACAGCCACGAGCGCCCTCTGCGACAACTCCGCTCGTGGCCACCACTGAAGGACATCGTTCACTTCGCACTTCGGACGGAGATAGCAACCAGTTAGGACCTTCGTAATCAGATAGGCACCATTGAAGACTTTGCTATCGTACAGGCACTAGGCAGGCCTCTAACAACTATGTATCAACATTCTGCAGTACTATGTAAAAGTTAAGTATTGTTACATTCTGTGCAATATATATCTCTTTCTAATTTACTCTAGTGTTTATAGTTTCTGGCTGCTCCCCTCCGTACCTGCACCAGCGTGCTGTCTATATTCCTGTGTCGGTCTCATTCCACTCGGCCACCGACACCGACGACGAGGCTGGGACACAAAAGCGGCGACGAAGTTGGGACACAAAAGTGGCGACGAGGAGTGATAGTACCTTGGACCAGCCCACTTGCAGCAGCCAGACAGCAGCAGTCGGAGCACGCAGAAATTGCTCCCGCCCACCCACCCTTATTATAAGATTTTTGGGGGAATATTTTCAGTTACGTGTTTGTGGACTTTTTTTGTTGCAGAGCGTCCTCTTTCGTATTGCATTTGTGTTTTGTTATAATTTACTTGTATGCGCGGCGCCTAATCGGTCAGCATGGCCACTACCCCGAACCCAAACTTAATGGAAATTATTCAGTTACAGACGGCGCAAATCACTCAACTACTGCAGGCCGTGTCGCAGTTGACGACACAGGCTGCTCACCAACAACAACAGCCGCCGCTTCAGCAGCCCACACCTGCCGTCGCAACGCTTCCTACATTTCGCCAGTACAATGAACGTGAGGAAGAATGGAGCGACTATTTCGCACAGTTTCAAGAACTCGTCGCAGCTCATCAAATTACAGGTCAGAGAGTGAAGAACCTTTTCTTATCGATTGTGGGCCCCCAGACTTTCGTACTATTGCAAAATCTTTTCCCTCTCGCATCTCCTCGTGATGTAGACTTTCAACAAATTGTAGATGCACTGAATGCTCATTATGAGAGAAAAGTTCTTGTAGCCGCTGCACGGTACCGATTTTTCAGGCTTAAAAAATTACCGCAGCAGTCACACCAAGAGTGGATTACGGAATTGAAGGGCTTAACCCGCCAATGTAAATTTACTTGCTCTTGTGGACTTTCGTATAGTGACGTGATGTTGAGGGATGCGATTACGCAGAATATTCAGGACCCCAGAATTAGAGCAGCAATTCTGAAACAGTCTGACCCCTCATTAGACAGTGTACTGCAGCTTATAGAAGCGCATGATACTTTTGACTTAGCAGATGTAGAAATGCATAGCCACAGTAGAAATTCAGTGCGCCGCAACGGACGCTTTCCTAGCCGTAGTTCTCAGTATAGCACTAGTGATTCTTATTTTTCTACCGGCCGTGCTGAACAGACAGTGAACAGTAGCCAGAGTAAAAGTGCGACGCAAAGGTCGCCCCATAGTGTTAGACACAGTAATTTGCATAACGGGCGCCAACGCTCATTTCAGAAAAATGTTCGTAAGTCTTGCCCCCAGTGTGTGTCTCGCCACAAGCGTGCTCATTGCCCTAGTCGCAACGCAACCTGTTATCAATGTGGCAAATCGGGACATGTGCAGTCTGTGTGTATGCAAATTAAAAACTCAAAGAACAGTAACGTTAGAAACGGTGCTTCGCATAGTGCGAGAACAGTTCATTCTGTAAATGTTATACGGGCTGTGGAATTGAACAGTGCTTTCCTTGGATCTCAATTTCAAGAAATTAGTTCTGCGCCTATGGCAAAACTATATAGTGCACCACGTAGCAAGCGCCAACGAGCGCGTAAAACAGTTCAACGGAAACGGGTTCGGGACAAGCAAAATAACTATGAACAGTGCATACCTGTAGTGAAAATAGTGCCTTCTGCAACTTCTTAATGTAAAAGTGCCCAGTACTGTGTAGATTGTGCCAGTAGACTTGTTGTAGATACTGAAAGTAATTTTAGTGCAGTAGCCTCGCATTGCGCGGACGCCGATCCGGCGGTAGTGCCATCTAGTGACAGTGTTGTTAATCCGCTGCGTGCCGAGTCTGCGCCGCTCACTTCACTACGCGGCCCGCGCAAGGGCAGTAAACAAACCGTAGCAGACGTTGCCCACATTCGCGCTCCTGTCGAGCGCCGCAAGCAAAAACTGTTTGTGACTCTCTTCATAGAAAATAAGTCGGTGCAATTTCAGCTTGATACTGGTTCCGCTGTCACATTAATAAATAAAGACACTTATGAACTTCTGGGTTCGCCAAAATTGTCACCGTCACAGCAAGTGTTAACAGCATACACAGGTCAAAATATTCCCGTGCTAGGAACGTGTAGCCTGCCTGCCTCTTTCCAAGGTATAACAAAAACAGTTGCTTTTGTAGTTCTTCAGGCCAAATCGACACAGAACATTTTTGGACTAGATGCTTTTGCCTTGTTTGGTTTATCAATTCAAAGAGATGTGCTTCAAATTTCGTCTGTAGTGCCTCAGGATAAAATCAATGCATTGTGTGACAAATATAGTGACTTGTTTTCGCCGGAACTGGGTTGTGCTAAAGACTTCGTGGGACATGTAACTTTAAAAGAATCTGCAGTTCCAAAATTTCGTAAAGCTAGACCAGTGCCTATCGCAATGCAGGATACAGTTGCCGAAGAACTTAAACGTTGGCAAGATAGTGGGGTGATTTCTCCTGTTTCTGCGAGTCAGTGGGCCTCGCCTATAGTAATTATACCCAAGCCGTCAGGAAAACTTCGTCTCTGTGCGGACTTCAAATCAACAGTGAACAGTCAAACAATTGTAGACACTTATCCCCCGCCCAGACCTGACGAACTAATGGACAAATTAGGACAGTCTCGTTTCTTTTCTAAGATTGATTTAGCAGAGGCATACTTACAGATTCCACTTGATGACGAGTCAAAAAAGTTTTTCGTCATTAATACTCACATGGGGCTTTTTCAATTTCAACGCCTACCCTTTGGCAGTTCTTCCGCCCCCGCTATTTTTCAGCGCTTTTTGGAACAGCTGACAGTTTCGGTACCTTGTTACTCGAACTATTTAGATGACATTGTGGTATCCGGGCGTACAGTTGAAGAACATTTAGCAAACCTGGAGTGCCTTTTCAAAGTGTTGACTGCAGCAGGTCTACGTTGTAATAAAGCAAAGTGTTCGTTTTTTCAAACTGAAATAGAGAACCTAGGCCATGTGATTAATGCCCAAGGAATTCATCCCTTACAGTCACATCTTCGAGCAATCAAAGACTTGCCTCCTCCTAAGAATGTGCACGAATTGCAAGCAGTAATGGGGAAGCTGAACTATTATTTCAGATTTATTCCCAATGCCTCTCAGATTGCAGCTCCACTGCATCACTTACGTAGGAAGAATGTTCCTTTTGTATGGTCTAAAGATTGTCAGGTTGCCTTTGACAAAGTAAAGTCTGCACTACTCAGTGATGCATGTTTGATTCCCTTTGACCCACAGAAGCCTGTAGTGTTAGCAGTTGACGCCTCGTCGTACGGTATGGGTGCCGTTCTGTCGCATTGTATTGGCTCTTACGATCGTCCTATTGCCTTTGCATCCAAGCTACTGACGCCAACGCAACAGAATTACAGCCATATAGAAAAGGAGGCCTTAGCAATCATTTACGGCGTCATAAAGTTTCATCATTATCTCTATGGCAGAAAATTCTATTTGTTTACAGACCACAAGCCTCTCACGTCGTTGTTCTCACTCACAAAGCCGATTCCGCCCCGTACGGCACAAAAGCTTCAGAGATGGTCCTTGATATTGCCTAATTATCAGTATGAGATTTTGTACCGACCTACCACTAAACATGCTAACGCGGACACACTTTCCCGACTTCCGGTTGGCCAGGATGTATAATTTGATTCTTCAGAAATGGCATGTTGTCAGATAGACTCCAGAGATGCTTCCGCTGTCGCAGACTTCCCTTTGAACTCTCGTCGGGTTGCACAGGGAACAGCTTCGGATGCAGACTTAAGTGTGGTAGCACGTTTTGTTCGCTTTGGTTGGCCTGCCAGAGCCAAAGACATTGATCGGCCTCTGGTTCGACGTTATTTTGCACAACGTCATGCATTATCTTTAAGTCAGGGTGTTCTGTTGTTGCATACCGACAACGACCATGCACGAGTGATTGTTCCTCGTTCCCTGCAACGAGAAGTATTACGCCTCCCGCATCAAGGACATTGGGGTATTGTTAGGACAAAGCAATTGGCCAGACGTCATTGTACCTGGGTTGGTATGGACGCTCAGATAGAGAGCATGACGTCACAGTGTACTGTTTGTGCGGAGCATCAGGCGGCTCCTCCGCAACGTTTCTCAGACTGGCCACGCCCCAAGGGACCATGGCAACGTTTATACATTGACTTTGCCGAACCTTTCTGGAATACGCGATGGTTAATTGTTGTCGACACTTTCAGCAAGTTTCCTTTTGTGATTGCCATGAACTCAACGACAGCGTCTAGTACAATCAGTGCCTTAACATCAGTGTTTTGCATCAAAGGCTTGCCTGAAACTATCGTCAGTGACAATGGACCTCAGTTTGTTAGTGCGGAATTTCAACAGTTTTGTCGTGTGAATGGCATTCAGCATATTACCACTGCACCTTTTCACCCTCAGTCCAATGGTGAAGCAGAACGTTTCTTTCGAACATTCAAGTCACACATGGAAAAGATGAAAGGTCAGCACTCCAGGCAGCAAGTTCTTCCGCAGGGTCGGAGCTGCGGCGCCACGCAAACCAATTGCGTCTGCATAGGTCGCGCGATCCTGTCTCCGGTTTCTTGATTCCAGACCCAGTTCACCGCCAGGGAGCACAACCACATCGTTCGTCCCCGGACTACGAGATCGTCCCGATGGAGATCGACGCGACGCCGCCGCTGTCGCCGCCGCAGATGACAGCGTCACCGAGAGGGACTCCGGGACCGTGCGTGTCGCCGCCGCCTGGGCCACGCACCTCAGAAGAAGATGACCTGCTCAATCTGGGCGGCAGGGTGCGCCCTTCCGCAGGTTTCGGTGGGTTCCCTGGAGAATCGCAAGGCGGATGCCGGGGCGCGGACGGCGTCTCGATCCCAGCCTCAGCTACGACGCCCGTCCCACCAGTAACGCCCCCGCCCAGGCCCTTCTCCCAGTGCCGTCGCCGTGGCCCTCAGCCCTACGCCACGACGGCGCGGCGGTTTGGGGGGGAGTGGTGTGGTGTCGCACAAGTACAAACTGCGCGCCACTTACTTTCGCCGCGCGCCGCCATGCTCGCACGGCGCGGCGTTCTCACGACGACAGCCACGAGCGCCCTCTGCGACAACTCCGCTCGTGGCCACCACTGAAGGACATCGTTCACTTCGCACTTCGGACGGAGATAGCAACCAGTTAGGACCTTCGTAATCAGATAGGCACCATTGAAGACTTTGCTATCGTACAGGCACTAGGCAGGCCTCTAACAACTATGTATCAACATTCTGCAGTACTATGTAAAAGTTAAGTATTGTTACATTCTGTGCAATATATATCTCTTTCTAATTTACTCTAGTGTTTATAGTTTCTGGCTGCTCCCCTCCGTACCTGCACCAGCGTGCTGTCTATATTCCTGTGTCGGTCTCATTCCACTCGGCCACCGACACCGACGACGAAGCTGGGACACAAAAGCGGCGACGAAGTTGGGACACAAAAAAATGTCTACATGGCCGTACGCAAAATCCTAATGAGATTTTCAACTGCTGCGTGTGGCAACGGCTACTGAAAACAGTCTTTGTTGGATGGACAGTACTGAAAATAGATGTGATGGATGCTGTTACCTGTTTCAGTGATGGTGTAATTAGCAGGACAAAAGTAATGGACAAATTAGGCATCCAACCAGGAAATAATGACAGCTGCTCTGACTGCCATAGATTGTCAGCGAGAGGAAAAGGCTCTTGAAAAAGCCGTCTGCATAGAATAAAGAAGCAGCTGGGCAGGAAGATTATGCCACTGGAATGTTCTGAAATTCTGAAAGAGGAATACGTTGAGTCAAAAACACTGAGAATATTCTTTTCTATTTTATCGAAACTACAGATTCAGAACATTAGGTACATATTTCTTCATAATGTTTGTAGCTATGTTCACCAAATTTCTCCCGATTGAATAATAGGATAGTGGCTTTGTGTTATGCCTAATTCATTGCAGAAATGATCTATGTTTGTCATTCTGTATATAATTTTCACTGTTATTTTTAGACTAAATAGTAATGAAGTGTAATTAAGGTTTTTCTATTTCCTCAGATATAGTGCAACCTACGAAGCAGGAGGCATAATCTGTTCCTACGAATATTCACAGCAGCCTGCCACATTCAAAGTACTATTAGACTGACGATGTACTACAAAATGATTCCAGAATGCCAAAGTGTATTATAAAACCATCTATTAGGCAAAATATTGTAAGATATGTCATAGTTTCAGAATTACATCTTATAAAATAGGCTGTATGTGTGTCTGTATGTATGTATGTTCCTCATCTCCCCCTAAACTACTAGACCGATTTCAACCAAACTTGGTTAATATCAGGCAACAATCCACTGTCGGGGTAAGAATCACCTACGACACATACTTAAGGAGATATGACGTCATAAACAATGAGATGCGCGAAAAACTGCTGCGTCAAACGACAATGCTGCATATTTTCTACTAAACCACTGGACCGATTTCACCCCAAATTAGGTACACAAATTTCGTACGTGAGATAACAACTGCTGTAAGAGTATGAGCTACGTACGACACATGGTTCAGGAGACATAACGTCATGAACAATAGGAATCGCAAAAAACTGGTATATATTGCGACGAGACTTTTATAAATACACTGTTTAAGAATGACAGTACTTGGCGACTTGCAACAAACTTTAAACATAATTTCAAACCTTCACTAAACATTTTCTCGCAGGCAACCACATCAAAATAATGAAAGGAAAAAAAGTTCTCGCTTACTACTTTTTCGTGTTTATGAAGCAAAACTATGGCATTCGGTATAACGTTACAATTTATGATTTCTACACTACCAATTGTACTCGCAGGAAATTTTGCAGACAGAATACACAATTAAAGTTGAATGTACATTTGAAATTGTATCACAGTACGACACATAGTTCATGAGATATGAGGACGTAAAGAGTAACGTTCATGGAAAACCGCCCCATGAAGCATCACGTTTTAATCTATTACTTCTTTACTACTAACCATATTTGTAACAGATTTTACCGACATACAACACTTATACAAATCAAAATATTCCTGCAAAATTTTACAATTGTACAACATATCTATACTAAAAATAAATCTCTAAATGTGGGTCTGTTGCTATTCGCTTCAATCTTCAAAACTATTGGACGATTTTCGTGCGGTTTTCACAGTAAACATGAACGAAGATTCGTTCAGGATCTAGACATGATTTCTTAAAAATAGAATCACGAAGTGTTTTCATAGAATGTCGTGTGTGTCTGTTCATCTGCTATAAACCACTTCTCCAAAACTACTTCACGAATTCGCATGTGGTTTTCACAGGTATGGTAACTGCAATGTACCTTGGGACCACATATAGACTTAGTTTCATAAAAATCGGATCACGGAAAGAAGAAAATCACAATTTAACGTTTTTATCGACAATCGTCATGTCTATCTTTCTCTTTGATCTCCAAAACTAATAGACGAATTTTCAGGCGTTTTTCGCAGGACACGTGAGGGTATCTCGCGGTTACAGAAACGCTTTATTTCACAAAATCGTATCAGGAAAAGTTATATCACTATTTAAACATTTCTCTGAAAGCAATCACATGTGTCTATTTGTAGATAGTGGTCTCCAAAAGTACCAAATGAACATTCATGGGGGTATCACAGACAAATAGAGAATATCCTGGGGCAACATATAGCTTCATTTTATCAAAATCAGACCACGAATGTAAAAGATATCGTAATTTGAAGTTTTAGGTGTATTTCATGCTTGGAAAGAACGCCGTAATTCAGCAAAGAACTAATAGAAAGCGCTATGGGTGTTCATGTGAAGTTCGGGCAGCGATCGTGTTATTACTCATTGAAAATACTACTTACTCGTAGACTTTTCAAATGTACCATATTTCTGAAAATCGTTTTCTTGGTTGCTATGTTCTGCGAAATATGATTCAACGTAATGAATATAAAACTGATATAATCCATATAGTTACATACTGATATCACAGTGAAACGTATATGTACAACTGCTATGGAAGTTTAAGTCTCACGCTTGGAGCGACAACAGCGCATCTAACGGAAAGAGAGCCAACCGTAAGAATAGTAATTATTGTCAGTGATATTTCTACTTCATTAAGGAAATACTTATTATATTTCAGCTTTCCATGCCTCAGCCCATTATCCAGAGATATAATTAATCATGAAATACATGTTTTAAATGGCGAATTTAACTGATGTATGATGTAAGATACATCATATTCATGAAGATATGCCTATTTGTATTAAGTTTCGCAAACGCATTACAAAAGAAGAAACTACTAACACATTTTCAAGCGGTTTTCACAGGAAATTTGAGCTAAGATTGGGGCAACATATAGGCACGATATCATCAAAATCAGATCACGGAGAAAAGATACATCGCAATCTTAAGTGTTTTCAGTAACTGTCTGTTCATCTATTAGAAATACCTAATTTCCTAAACTACTTCACGGATTTGCATGGAGCAACTTCATAAGGGAAATTGTTTTAGATGTAGGTTATGCTTGAAGCGATGGAGGCGCTGTAGTGCACGAAAGAACTAACAAACACCGCTGCTGCATAATAAGTATGGGGTAGTACAACAAGGAAGCGAACGTCTGTGACAGAATTAACTAATCTTATGTCTACGAATACCAATGAACATTGAACATAGTGTTACTGATTTCTCTTTGTGTATTAGTTAGCGACATTTCTTTGATTCTTTTGGCACGTTTCACTTTTTGTATCAAAAACTTTATTAAGCTACATCGTTTCGCCCAATGACTTTTACATTTGACATCTTGGCTAGGACAACTGAGTTTATTGACAGAGCGATCCAACAAGGATTCTGTTTTTACTGACTGAGGTGCGGAACCCTAAAAAACCATGATACACACAGGTTCTCCTTCAACAACTGTTGCGAAGCACTGGCATATAAGCTAGTATTTCAATAAATATACTATTACAGTGTGAGTTAAAGCCATTCCGTGTTGGTACAAAATCGCTACTTTCTCGCATTGTAAATGAAGAGTAATGTCCACCGAAAGAAAGGTATAAAAATGCATTCCGTTCACATCCAGGTCCTACAAACACCAAGTACGGGCAAAAATTGCCCGTATGTTTTTTTACAGAAAAATCATAAAAATCCCTCTTTGTTTATGGGTCTTTTTCTATTTGTCTCTCGCCTTATAAAGTGCAACACTGTGCATTTCTATGCTTACAGTTTTAAAAACTGCAAATAAAATATACAAAATTTATCCCCAATTGCACATTTTGTCGTGGGTTGGTACTTTATGTGACCATAATTCTTAATATCTTCCCTACAACCACCAAGTACGGAGAAAAAATTTTATTGTAAAATCAGTGTCCATCACCTCTAATTTTAGTGTATCACAGCTATTTACAAGCCTAACAGACCTAATAACTGCTGACATTATTTTAAATAATAGTATATAAACAAAATGTAACAATACTGCGAAAGTAACCCTTTCGGTCCTATATCTGCTGGTAATCCAAGACTACAATACTGCAATAAGGATAACGCAATGTACATATGTTTGACAGACAACATCTGATGTAAAAGAGAAAGAAAAATGCATTTTACAGGATTCACAGCTTATTGAAATACGCGCAAAATTTGCTCTTCTTTGGTGCTCCGTGTAACCTAAAATACCTTGGTGTTGCTAGGGTCATTCATATTTCCCACCACGCTTGACAACCTTGAGTTAGCATATAAACTGCTCGAAATAAATATTAGTACATCCACTTAGAGTTTCCAGCTCACTTAATATTTATTGTTGAAACAGTTCATATGCAGTACATGAAGTGATTACACTTTACATCAATTATTCAATTGGGACTGAGGTACAGCGTGTCGAGCCTTGCCAAAACACATGTTAGTACGTGTAGTCCAAGCATTACGGAGAATTGGTTGCAAAAATTATTACCTGAAAACAAAAACAAAAATATGGACGTGTAGGAAATAATATTTGAAATAGAGTTTCTATTTTATGAAACTCGAGCATAGATGGCGAAATTAGTCGAAAAAATTCAGAAAGTTCCAAAAACTGTACTTATTAAATAAAAAACGATAACTCCGATGGAAAATGTTATTTATCGATTCCTATCTTGTCCGTTTCGAAATGTATAAAAAACACTTAAAATTCTTTGAAAACTAGATTCTTCGACAAAATTCACGTCTTCAAATTTATTATTTACCAGAAGTATGAGAATAAATAAGTAAAAAAGACTGTTTTCGAAAAAATTAAATATATTTAGTTTTTCTCTTTTGCTACAAAAAAAAAGGCTGCTAGGAAATGGGCTAGTTGCACAGATTTCAAAGCAAATAATGTTGCTCTACGACCTTCTCGAGCCGAGATAAATGTTTTTGTTTAAAAAAAATATAGTGGACATAATCTACATTTTACAGCGATGTATTTCTAAGCCTATTAGTAAGTAAAAATACTTGGATACATTGCAGTGTTTTCTAGTGTTACTAATCGACTGGTAAAGTGAAGCATGCAAGCGCGCAGTGCCTTGGGTCAGAGCACGCGAGCGGGCGTTGGGCTTTAGGGAGGGAGGGGGGGGGGGGGCGGTAGAGACTGGCGCGTGTTCTCTGAAAACATTTTTACCGGCCATACTTGCAAAATCTTTTGTAAATTTTTGGAAACATTTTTGTTTCCTTTGGGAAACAACGTCCCTCTTTTTTATGCTTTACTAGCTGTAAACCTGCCGTTGCCCTGGTGCTTATTTATCCTACACTTTCGTAGTCCACATCCTCTCCCCCCTCCCCCTCGCCCCCCACTCTCTGCATCCACCTCTTTATTTTTGTTGTGAACTAGCTTTCGGCTTCTTAGGCCATTTTCAGACAACTTAATACTGCAGATTATCCACATCGCACCAGCTGCTTTGTTTAGAGTACAAATATTTTATCAAGATAACTGTCAGTCATAGACTATCTACCATTTAACTATTTTATAAACAGAGACGCCCAACCAATTAAAACAAAACTGTAAGTAAGACATAAGTATACATTAATTTTAAACAAATAGGTTGAAACAAACAATGGTTCAGTGAATACTAATAAGTACAACTGCATATTAAATTAACTTCTATATACGAGCAAAAGTAGGAGGGGAACAGGTTAGTGAGGAAGACATAAAAATGAAATGTTGGTGGGGAACAAATACATAAATTTGGAATATGTGAATATTTAATAAAGGAACATGAAGTATATAGCCTATATTAAAATCGCTGGTTTTCCAGAGAGTGATGTGAGTAACACATGACAGGAAAACAATGGAATGTGGATGAGAGACCTTTCGACGAGGATGGTGGCAGAATTATACATAATAAGTTACTTTAATAATGGCGAATACTGGAATTGGGTCTGATCATTGAGAATTAGGTTCGGTTTCTAGCTTGGTGTTTGTTGATAGAGAGAATTTCAAACAATGTTAGCTTCCTAACTTTATTTGCTCTGTGGAGAACATCGAATTCAATGTCAAAGGCATGTCATTCATTTAAGGCATATCCTGCAATGGTTGAGTCTCCAACTCCTCTCATGTTCAGCGAGACTAGTAGTTATAGCCCTACCTGACTGACCTACATATACGTTCATCATGTTGGTTTTGCTGTACTCATTTTTTTCTTGTTGCAGTTAAATAAGTGGGAAAGGGTGCGCCTTTTTTTGCAAAAATTTATGTTTTTTACTTATTGCCTAACATGTTTCGGAACCTTTGTTCCATCATCAGTGGGATATTTATTAAATCTGTAAGTATAAAATTTTTACAATGTACACTGTCGTTTACTATTCGAAGAAAAATCATGAAAAATGCAAGAAATATGGTTTACCTTGCGTTTTTACATTCCATGTTTCCGAGAGAAGCATTCAAGTTCTTTATGGCCTGCCATCTGCAAACAGCTTACGTTTTTGAGGAATGTACGCTTTTGTAAACGTGAAATTTATTTTTCTAAGGAAGACGTGTTTAGAAATCGCGTAAATATTTCGAAAATTTCTTGTTCATACTCACGGTTGTGCTTGGGGAGTGTTGCTCTCTTTTCTGCTAAATGCGTGTGGATTGGATTTTTCACCGAATTGGTATTCCAGTTTTTTGCATCTTGTCACATAATGAGTATGTAATTCTGTTTTTAATGGTGTCGTTGCTCGTTGCTGAGTTCGCTTCCTAGCATTATTAGGTTTGACATTCCAACTTGCAAATGAAAAAAACATTTTATTTTATAAAAATGGAAAACTGTTCACTCTTAATTAATAAGCAGGTAATAAAAATAAAACATTTTACTAGATATCTATGTATGCCCAAGAGCCATCGTTCCACCTCAATAAAAACTTGCACACCGCTGAAAGCAGATTACAAATTCATTCTGTAAGCAGACGAAATAAACTTGAACATCAATTACGTGCTTATATGGAGCTCTCCATGAAATGCGAGAAATTTCGAAAAACCGAGAGAAAACAAAGGAGAGTTACAACGATATCTTTACGATACATTTACATCGTGAGGTTAATGCACTGATACCTAGGTAACAAGAAATGTGCGACGAAATCAGCCTATGTCTTATATGAAACTAGCCACCCGCCACGATTTTGCACGGATAGCAAAAAATACTGTGGTGACATGACTTCTGGGGGATGGACAAAGAAAATCGAGTGGCGATGTTTTAACAGATATACCTGTAAGTACAGTGCCTTGATACGTCCAACCGAAGCACTTGTGTTTCAGACAAAACGGGAAATCCATTTCTTTTATTAACTCATCTCACTGCCAGAGACAGCAGAGGAATTGGAAGAGCAATTAAACGGGATTGCCAGTGACTTAAACGGGGGTTACTAGAATTATTTACAGACGAATAGAAAAAACTGGTGGAATCCGACCTTGGGGAAGATCGGTGCGGATTTACGAGAGGCGTAGGAACAGTTCAGGCAATATTCACATTACGACTTACTAGGATCTACATGTACATAAATACTCTGCAACTCACAGTCCGCCTCCGTAGCTCAGTGGCAACGTCTCTGACTGCCGATGTAAGGTGTCCGAGTTCGATTCCCGGCAGGGGACTGGGTTTTGTATGTTGTCCTAATCATCATCGTCATCACATCATCGGCACGCAAGTCGCCCAAGGGGCGTCAACTAAAAAGAGTTGCGCTACATCTACATCTACATACATACTCCGCAATTCACCGTAAGGTGCGTGGCGGAGGGTACACTGTACCACTACTAAGCAATTTCTTTCCTATTCCCCTCCCAAATTGAACGAGGAAAAAGAGTGCCTATATGCCTCCGTACGATCCCTAATTTCTCTTATCTTGTCTTTGTGATCTTTACGCGAAATGTAAGTAGGCGGCAGCAAGATCATACTACACAAAGCTTCTAATTCCGGCCCTCTAAATTTACTTAACAGAAATTCACGAAAAGAACATCGACTTTCTTCCAGCGATCCCCAAATGAGTTTGCCGGAGCATTTCCGTGACACTCGCGCATTGGTCGAACCTACCGGTAACAAATCTAGCTGCTCGCCTCTGAAACGCCCCTATGTCTTCCTTCAAACCGATCTGTTGCGGGTCCCAAATACTTGAGCAATACTCAAGACGTGGTCGTACAAGCGTTTTATACGCTGTCTCCTTTACAGGTGAAGTACATCTTCCCAAAATTCTCCCAATAAATCGAAGTCGGCTGTCCGCCCTACTCACAACTGACCTTACATGCTCGTTCCATTTCTTATCGCTCTGCAATGTTACGCCTAGATATTTGAACGACGCGACAGCATCAAGAAGCTCACTACTAATGCTGTATTCGAACATTATGGGATTGCTTTTTCTACTCATGCGCATCACCTTACTTTTTTCTACATTGAGAGCTAGCTGCCATTCTTCCCACCAACTAGAAATTTTGTCAAAGCATCCTGTATGCTGTTATAGTCTGTTACAGACGACACCCTCCCATACACCACAGCATCATCAGCAAACAGCCGCAAATTACAACTTACTCTGTCCATCAGATCATTTATATAGATAGAAAATAATAGCGGTTCTATCACACTCCCCTGGGGCACGCCTGACGATACACTCGTCTCCGATGAACACTCGCCGTCAAGAACAACGTACTGCGTTCTATTACTTAGGAAGTCTTCCAGCCAGTCACTAATCTGCGAACCTATTCCATAAGCTCGTATCTTCATTAGCAGAACGGCGGCCGAACTATGCCAACTATGCCATAAGATCATTTCACTTCATTTCTGTAAGTCACACTGAAGTGTATGGCAGAGGGTTAATCGAACCTCTCATATGAAATTTATCTACAGTTACATTCTCTACTAGCTCGTGGGGAAAAAGGAACACCTAAATCTTTCCGTTTTCGATCTGATTTCTCTTATTTTGATGATCGTGTCTTCCTACGAATGTGGGTGCAAACAAAATATGTTGGTATTCGGAAGAGAAAGTTGCTGAAAGACGTTTCGCAAATAGATCTCATCGCAACGAAAAAAGCCTTTCTTTTAATGGTTTCCAACCCAACTTGTGCACGATTTCAGTCATATGCTTCCCCCTACATCACGATAATACAAAACGAATTGCCCTTCTCTGAACTTACTGTAAAGCGCCGGTCAGTCCCTCTTGGAGGGGATCCCACAATGACCAGCAATACTCCAAATAGGACGCACATATGTGGTGTAGGGTGTTTCTTTAGTAGAACTGTTGCAAATTCTAAGTGTGCTGCCAACGAAACGTAGTCTTTGGTTCGTTTTCCCTACATTGTTTTCTACATCTATATCTACATATATACTCCTCAACTCACGTCGTCTTTACTCCAGCGATTCCCACTTGAGTTCCCGGAGAATTTCTGTGACACTCGGGCATTTGTCGAACCTACAAGTAAGAAACCTAGCTGCTCGCCTCCAAACTGCTTCTATGTCTTCATTTAAACTGATCTGCTGCGGGTTCCAAACCCTTGATCACTTGATCAATACTCAAACTCTGGTCGTACAAGCGTTTTATGTGCGGTCTCTTTTACAGATAAGTAGATATTCCAATAATTCTCCTCATTAAACCGAAGTCGACTGTCCGCCTTACTCACAACAGTCCTTACACGTTTTTCATTTCATGTCGCTCTGCAATATTACGCCTAGATATTTGAACGACACGACTGTATCAAGAATCTCACTACTAATGCTGTATTCAAACATTATGAGCATCACCTTACATTTTTCTACATTTTGAGCTAGCTGCTATTATCCACACCGACCAGAAACTTTGTCTAAAACATCCGGTATGGCTTGACCACGTCCGGTGCACCTGAAGGTGCCTCAACAGCAGGGTCAGACAGAGGGGGAAGCATGTGACACCTGAGGTGTCCCACTGGACACACCAGACTCCTCACCGCCGTTGCACCCCGAGCCAGCAGCCTGAAGACCGCTGACTGTAACCAGCAGCACTCACAGCTGTTCGTGAGGAAAACTTACGGTTTTAACCTATGTATATCGAAGAAGGTTTTGACAATGATGGCTGGAATACACTTTTTTCAAATTCTGAAGTTGGCAGGGGCCAAGTATGGGGATCGAAGTATTGTATGTGTGTAAGGTTTCTAGCCTTTGGCTCAATATTATTCAATCAGCTGTGCAAGCTGTGAAGGGGAGCAAGGAGAAATTTCGAGAGGGAATTAAAGTTCAGGCAGAAGAAATAAAAACTTTCCGTTTGCCGATGACAGAGTAATTCTGTCAGAGCCAGAAAGCGACCTGGAAGAACACTTGAACGGAATGGAAAATATCTAGAAAGGAGGGTATAAAATGAACATTAACAAAAAAAAAACAAAAAAAAAACAAAAAAAAAAACAAAAAAAAACGGGGGTGATGGAATACAGTGTAAGAACATAAGCCGATGCGGAATGAATTAGCTTAGATATTGAGGCAATAAGAGTGGTACATCAGTTTCGTTGCTTTGGTAGCAAGATAACTTCTGATGGCCAAAGTGAAGCAGTTATAAAATTCAGAAGGACTATGGGAACAAAGCAATTCTGAAAAACAGAAATTAATCCAAATGTGAGGAATTTATTTCTGAAAGTTGTCTGGAACGTAGCATTGTACGGGAGTGGAACGTGGACGATAAGGAGTTCAGAAAAGAAGATAATAAAAGCGTTTTGAATGTGGTGATTAGAGTATTAGATGTGTAGATTGCGAAACTTATGAGGAGGTGCTGGTCAGAATTGGAGAGAAAAGAAATTCTGGCATACCTTGACTAAAAGAAGCGATCGATTCGTAGGGCACAAAATCATCAATTTAAAACTGTAAGTGTGGGGTAAAAATTGCAGAGGGAGACAGGGAGATGAATACTGTAATCAGGTTCAAAAGGATGTAGGTTTCCTTTCGTATTCTCAGATGAAGAGGCTTGCACAGGTCAGAGTAGTGTGGAGAGCTGCATCAAACCAGTCTCGCGACTGAAGGTCACAACAACGTAAGGCCAGCGAATAGCAATATTTCTTTTGTTGTTGTTTTATTGGAGTAAACAGGAAGAAATTTTATGTGGTCCAACTTGAGAGCAAGTCACGTACAATTTGTCGTGTCAGTAGCACGAATGTTCCACATTTGAGCGGCAACAGTCAACCATTTGTCTTGTGCTTTTCTGATGGTTATAACAAAGGCAAGATTCAAAGGGGACTGGAACAGCTTGAATTCGATCTGTAACTCGTTGTAAATCATCGCTATGTCTTCGCCTTTGAATCTTACACCGACGATTGTTACCTCGACTATATTTGGTCTCAATTCTTTGATGGTAAATCTGGTTACGTTGTCTTTAGCATTGATAGTTGTGCTACGGTTGGCTCTTTATCCGATAGGGGCACTTCTTTCAAGAAGATGGAACACGCTTTAATAAATCAACATAGGCTTTGTTCATGCCTTGTATCAGATCTAGAAATATTTGAAATTAGTTCTGTTACTTACTGCGACTGTAGGATCGGCTTTTGTATATAATTACCATTTGTAAAGTTTTGTTTTGATTAGAAGATGGTACCACATCAGTGACTTTCCACATTTTTGACATTATACATATATAGAGCAAGCGTAGAAAATGAGGGATGTGGTACAATCTTTCCATCCCAACAAGACCTTACAAATCGAAGATACTTACAAAATCCGTGCATAACCAATTTCTCTCATTTATATATCTATGTCGATTTATTGTAGCATGTTCCATCTTCCTATCACATACCTAGTATCCAGCATAACGCTTTCATCATTTGAAGATGAACCTGAACATGTTGGATAATTGGTTCATTAAATAAATAAGTACCATTTCAAGATAAAGTGATAGGTAGCATTTTTCGGAAATTATATTGATAATCTGGTTGTTGGATAAATACATTGACTGTAATAGACGTCAATCGCAGTTTTATTTGGCACTGAAAAGTTGTTGAAATGTTTGTAGACCTAAAGGACCAAACCACTCTGTTCGTCGTTCATCTGTCCCTAGAGTTTCAAACTACTTAAGCTAACTCATCCTAAGGTCGATAAACATACTCTTACCTGAGGTAGGACTCGAATCTCCGCCGGGAGAGACCACGCGCGCCGCAACATGGTGCTCGAGAACATACTGCCATTCTCGTGCGGCTATCTGGTAATGAGCCATACCAGCTAGGAAAACTGTTTGTTCAGATTCAATAATCACAAACCAGTTCTGTGTAATTAGTCAATTTTTGATCTAACTATCTGTTAATAACTTCAAAACTTGGACTTGCGATGATTCACCATGATTTTGTTATGTATAAACCATAAATGACTGAAATTCCAGATTTCATACCTTTCTATGTTGCAATTAACTTCCTTCGTTTACAGACACCTATCATCAGTAAACAGAAATATTTTAGAATCATATCTAACTTGGTCGTTCAAACTACAGAATATCATCAGTGAATAATTCTAATGTTGTGATCATTGTCCAAAGTCGAAAATTAGACACACAAATTTAATACTTGAACGGCTCTCTAGGTGTATGGAGACATGTTGATTCAAAATCTGCATTTTTTTAAAGGATGAAGCGAAATATGTAAAAAAGGGCGAGAAAGTATGACAGTGGCTACATGGAAGAAAACCCAACACAGATTGACAAATTTACGGAAGAACTGACTGAAAGAGAAATATTTAAAAAGCCAAAAGCCGACGTAAAAGTATCATTGTAGAAAACAATGTAATTAGTGAAGGAAATGGTGGTATGCAAAACATAAGTTTTGAAACACGTATTCGTAAATAAAAAAGAAACGTATTGTGTTTTGTTATTAATGTATAACTCCAAAAGAACAGACGCAATACAGATTACAGTATACTTGTAAATACTGTTCCTCAATTCAAATGCATACGACAGTTCGTCCTCTTACGGGAACACAGTGAGGCCGTTAGATAGACGACCCAAAGAGGAAAAGGTCACTCTAGACGGAGTATAAGTTTCCCTTATGGTAGTGAACTGAAACGTCCTTGGTCATTCAGAGGATTCCTACGATTGATGACGTAAAAAATAATTCCGGATGCCCGGACGAGCATATGCATAGCATTCCTCACGAAAACCACCGTTCGGCCCTCTCCAGGTGTGCTTCAGAATTACATTAAATAATCTGTGGTGTACAGGTGCTGACCGTAACCCCGGTTGCATCCTCACAAAATATGTATGCTTGAAATCATGATAGCAAATAGAATACTTGCACCTCATGTGACGAACTGAAGGGTGACGTGGCGCAGTTGTAACACACAGGACTCACATTCGGGAGAACGGTGGTTCAAATCCACCTCCGGCCATTCAGATTTAGATTTCCCGTAATTTCCGTAAATTTCTCCAGGAAGATTCCGGCATGGTTCGTTTCAAAGGGCACGGTCGATTTCCTTCCGAATCCTTACCCACAAAAAATCATCATGATTTCTAAGGAACGTTTAACGCTAATCTTCCTTCCGAACTACTTTAACATTTACGTACATTGTAAAATTTAGGATAACAGTTTTCGCTCGTAATTTGAACATCAATCTTTTCCTACTTCATAAACTCGCTATAATCAATGGCAGAGTCAGGTAAATCGTGAAAATAAAAAAAGAAAATTTTATTTACTTACTAAATGAAGTTATTCAACCTGTGAGTTTGGAAGAGCTTAGCGGTGGCTTTATCTTTGCATTAACAAAATTCTGTCAGTGAACTAATAAGTGATGAAAAATTTTACAATATTTTTGTGCTTGGTTTTCACGATTGTTTGAACTCCCTTAATGGACCCTACTTTACTCAGCATGGACGAAATAAATTAACATTGATTTGCCACCTGAGAAAGTAACAACGTTTGGAAAATATGAAAATAAACTGCCACAATATAAAATGCATTGATTTCTTTCTGGTACATCTCGATATACTAAGAGGTAAAGCATGATTTAGCCCGATTATGCTACTTCGTCATTCGTACCCAGTCCCCGTTGGGTAGTATGATGTAAACGGTTTATTCGTGAATTCTGAATACTCATTTATAGCACTGACGACACTGCCTTGTGTTTTTATGCACCACATGACATTTCTGTTATACATATACTACGAACATGATGTGTACATATCCTCCGGCGAACATCAAAATGAGCCCAAGTGTGCTCATGTGTAGTTTTTCCAATAAAATATTAATTAATCGCAAAAGCTAGTTGTAAATATTGGTTATTTGTAGCTCTAACTCATTTCATTAAAATAAGTAAGTGGATATTTAAGCAAACATTAGTATTTAAATTTAATTCCGAATAAACTCCATAGAATCCCAGAGATTGTTCGCCATTGTAATTATTAACGCTTCTGCAAGCTGAGTTCAAACAGATACACCTACCTACTCACCCACACACACACACACACACACACACAAACACACACACACACACACACACACAAAGAGATGCCCAAACGCGCAATTGCTAATACTGATATTGAGCTTTATATTCCATTACTCTGTCAATTACCTTGTAAATTTTAGCAGTACTAAATGTATTTATAAATTTTAATAATAGCGTTTATTCATAATTATAAGCATTATCGTAACCCGTAACCCGTTTATTCCTTTTTTATGTCAGTCAATCTCGCTCTTACCTCTATACCCACCGTCTTCTACCCAACTTTCCATCCATTTCAGTTCCGTTTTTAAGCAACCCAATCCTTACGACGTCATATCTCCTGAAATATGTGCCCTAAATATAATATACCTTGTGCGTAGAAAAATGGCCAGCAAAATGTTTTTCGAATGGTGCTTGTATCATAGGAGTAATAAATTACAACTTGATGAATGAAGAGGCAGGATTTCATGCACTTATTTGTTTATGACGTCATATCTCCTGAACTTTTTGTCGTATTATGATATTATATGGAAGGTTCATTCGGTCGTATAGGCGTTTACTGCCAGTAAAATGTCCCTCGAAAACAGTAGTAAGCGCTGGATTTCTTTCGCTTTATCATTTTGCTCCAGCTGTCGTCGAGAAAAAGTTTCGTAAACGTTTGAAACTGTGTGTAAAGTTTATTGCAAAACACTAATTGCTCTCATCCTCAAAGAGTGAGGAAATATTTTGTGGTTCTCGTTGTTAATGACATCACCTGTCCTTATCTAGGTATCGTAGGTGGTTTCACCCCCAACAGCTATTGATGTCATACAATAAAGAATATGTGCTCCAGTAATTTAGGAGGCGATGTTGAACACACTCACGCACGCACGCACAGACACACACACACACAAACACACACACACACTCACATATATATATATATATATATATATATATATATAGGCTGACGCACTTTTTCCGAATATTTGGAAGGACATAAATCGGATTTAAAATAAGATACAATGAAAGTTGTTCACCTCGAAAAGATCGACCCTCCTGCAACATTCCCAGGGACGAGGGGGTCACTTAATTCTTGAAATTAGCCTGTTATTAAACTAACCAAAATTTCGAGCAGTTGAGATCTGCGAATGTAAGTTAAAACGCTCACTGCTGCTCTAAATTACTTTATGAGTGGCCACAGTACCTGCGCAACGGAAATTTATCTAACTGCTCACTGATTAAGGGAGCAGCCAACGTTCTGACAAACACAAAATCAATGTTAAAAAAAAAAAAATGAATAGATAATTAAACATTGGACGGGAGTATTAAATCATAAAGCAGAGGTTTGATACTTTAAAATCATAATCCATTCAGTAAAATAACAAGCAAATAAATGTGGAGAGACCAAATTAAGCACACACCTTGTACAAAAGTCAATTAAAATATATAATTACTGCCCATATTACACTTTTTTCTGCCCTTTGTGAATCTGGAGGTAACATGGGAGGAAATTTTCAAATACACAATGGATAGCTGAAAGCACATTCATTCATTCACAGACACGCGCATAATGCTTAGCGGTTCAGTACAAAAACTGGAACACTTGTAAGCAGCGACGAAACGAAGCGTCGGGGGCGTCTTGACGAGATGGCGGGTGTCTTGATCACACATTTATTAAATATACTGTGCACTTCAATGAACTCATGTGTAGGGAGGCAGCGGCTCATTATTCTTAAGTACCACATGGTGTGCGACCACGCTGAATTTCATAACATTTACAAACAGGAATTAATTCAGAATAAGCAAGTAAAGCACGCGCGAGAATTAGTATAGAAGAAAGCTAGTATTAACAAAAGCATGGCTGAAGGCCGAAGTAACGACCGTTACGAAAGCACGTGATGAAATCGGTCATACAAGACAGGAAAGACGGAATCAAGAAAATCTGAGAAATATTTAGCGTACTCACGGATACTGTAACGACTCGAAAAGTCAGTTAAAAACACAAAAAAATTCAAACACACTAAGTTTACACAAAGGCTGAAGGCCACACACGTGTATTCTAACTTAAGCTCAAATGTTCAAATGTTTGTACAGCTTATGGGACTTAACTACGGGGTCATCAGTCCCTAAGCTTACAAACTACTTATGAACTAGCTTATCCTAAGGACGGCACAAATATCCATGCCCGAAGGGGGATTCGAACCCCTGACCGTAGTGGCCGTGCAGACCGTGACTGGAGCGCCTCAGTCCCCTCGGCCACCTCGGCCGGCTCTAACTTAAGCAAAACCCCCAAAATCATCAGCGGAATAAAAATGCTGATAATGAATTTACATCGAATTTACTCAAGTACTGTAAATTAAACATTTCGCCTCGCATAGCGAAAGAATTACTCAAAAAACTATCACTGTAAACCAAGACTGCCTGATCACAAAGAAAGTAAAGTCCTATCAGCCTGTCCTTCCCCTCAGCATGATTCGGCGGAGTACTTACTTCCACGGTCGTCGGAGCCAGAATGAAGAGTGAAGATTGAAGCTCTAAGGCGTCGGAAAAACCTCACCCACCATACACCAGATGTAGAACACGTAAAAGCGACGCAGAGTGCGTTCAGGGACTCGTGTTTACCAACCCTTGCTACCTGGCCAAGACAATTCCCTCTACAACCGCTCCCAGAGAGGTCTCCTGTCACCTCTTTCGTCCAAGATTAGGTTGGTACGACACTAAAAACACGGCCACCTCGCCATCTTGCCAAGTAAGCCTGTTTCTGTCCAGGCACAGACGCCAGCGCAGACAACAAATGAAGCCATGCGTTCTTAACTAAAGCAAAACGAGGCCTAAAGCGGGAGGCGGCGACTGTAAGCCATTGCGCGGCAGGCAGTCAATATTAAGAGCAACCTTCCACATTCACATGGACACACAAATTCAGTCACACAGGTGGAAACATTTATAAATATGGGGCAAACATACATAAACATGGGACACTGATCATTAATAAAAATAATAAAATAATTAACACACAGATAGTTAACATTAATGTTACAGAAGCAATTTAGGTTAATGAATCAATCAAAATGGAACACTACCACACATTCAGTGGACATATTTCAATCTCAAGGAGGAACCTCTAATTTTTCGCAAATAACTTTGTATGACGGGCAACCACGGCTAAAATATTTATACATAATTAAGAAACTTTCACACAGTTAAAAATTAGGTGTTAAAATTGTAATATTCTGAATGAAAGTCCTTGTTCCACTTGAGCTGTTATTTTATTGGAGTCGTGAAGACCCGCACAACCGGTTTCGCAACCTACAGTTGCATCTTCAGGCGCTCTTTTACTGTACAGGATGATAATTGTTTTAATAAAATGAATAGATTAAAAATTACATATTAAAAACAAAAAATCTGAACTAGTTATGTATGAGAAAGTTACATGCAAGAAAAAAAAATTATATAGAAGCCAGTAGGCTAGTAATTGCAGTAAATATTTTTATGCTACTTACAACGTTTTCCATATAAGTTATTTGCGTTGGATAACGGGGTTAATGGTGAGGTTGTATTCGCACTTCCGCCCAGCACGGAAATGCAATATTTGATCACCTTGATGGAGCTGATGAACCTCACTACACTGGCCACAATCTGAAAGTAAAAAAAATTATGTATTCCTATTCTACGCGAAAATCCGATTTACCAACAACATCCGTGGTTCTCTGTACCCATTTTAATGGTTGTTTATTGTAGGGCTACCCATCACGTCACCTTATGTCACAGGCCAAACAAGTTTTAGTAAACTGACTGCCGACTTTTCTATTATTTTACCAAAAATGACAAGAACCGCACGGTAGACATCTTTTTATGTTTTGACGAAAGAGCGAAGGCGCTTGCGGTACGACCTCACCATTAACCCCGTTATCCATCACAAATGACTTACATGGAAAACTTTGTAAGTAACATAAAGAATATTTATTTTAATTACTAGCCTACTCACTTCTATATAAAATTTTTTTGCATGTAAGTTCGTTTAACATAACTAGTTCAGATTTTTGTTTTTCATGTGTAATTTTCAATCTATTCATTTTATTAAAACAATTATCATCCTGTACAGTAAAAGTGCGCCTGAAGATGCAACTGTAGGTTGCGAAACCGGTTGTGCGGGTCTACACGACTACAATAAAATAACAGCTCAAGTGGACCAAGGACTTTCATTCAGAATATTACAATTTTAACACATAATTTTTAACTGTGTGAAAGTTTCTTAATTATGTACACTCTATTTTTGTTACAGGTTTGGATTCTCCGTGAATAAGGAAATGTAACTCTTGTATGCAACCTTTTTTCGTGTCATGATATACGGCGCTGTAGTTGGCGAACATGAAAATGAGTTGAAAATTGTGGGTAAACAATAATGTAAAGCAAATACACTTCATGTTAGAAAAATAAAATTACAGTTTTTGATATTTTTGATAATGCTATAATGTGACACTCCGAATGAAGCCCATATCTTTATTATGCTCTCAGCCCGTGTACCGACTGTCCATTGTACTTTAATAATTCGGACTCTACACATCTCTAAGCAATAGTTCCATGATGTTAATGACTGCAGATATAGCAGATGTTGTTTACCAGTATTTTAAGGCTCATAGAAATATTAAAGGAGCTCATCAAAGGTATGCTATTCTGTTGCCTGATACGGATGTTCCTTCAGCAACGACTTCTCGCAGTATTCTCCATCAGTTTGCCAAATATGGATTTGCTGAACATATGCAAAGTGTCCGATGTCTGTTTTCTTATTATTTTTTTTATTTATTTGTTTAGTTTTTAGATATTACCGTGTTTCAATAAATATCAACACATTTTTTATTTTGCCGATTACAGCGTCATCTATCATAGAACGAAAAATTGTCTCATACAAAATTACATACTTTTTTACATGAAGAATCCCAATCTGCAATAAAAAAATAGGGGTTCCTATCTAAGATTTCAAAGTCTTCTTCCTCCCACCGGGGGGGGGGGGGGGGGGTGGTCGACCATTATGTTACTGGGTTGTTAACGATGATGAACAAATTTTAGTGGAACTTTTATTTAATTAGATTTTTTTTTTACTTTTTCAAATATGACTGAAAACAGTTTTACGTTTGTTGCTAATTTTAGTTCCTCGCTGTAAATAGCTCCGTAAAGTTGTACATGCCTGGTAATCATCAGTCTCCTGAGACAGATAGTTCATGAATCAAACACTTGAACGTCTTTTTGAATTACCAAAGATTTTAACTGCTAAATTTTTCACGAAGACTCGATTTTATTTACATGTTCTTCTATTCCATTGGAGTGTTTTTGAGTTGTCTGTCGCGACTGTTCTCATCAATTGTTTATGTAGCAGTAAAAAAATAACTGAATCAGCCACTGCAGGAAGATAATGTGCAAAACTTTTTTTACGAAAATTAGTTATAGATTGTAACTGGATGGTGAAGGGTAGCCGGGTTCATTTCTACGAGAAAAGCGGTTCTCAACCATCAAATGGTACAACTAACCAACGTTGTCATCTTCATTGTTTGCAAAAGTTACGAGTCATTGACTCATGCCTTTACTACAATCACCATGTGGAGTTGTATTCAATTGAACGCAGAAACTATTGGTGACCTTGTGTTGCTTTTGTAAGGTTTAAGAATTAATTGTACTTCACAGAAGGCCAAAAAAATTTTACGGTAAAACTAAAAATGTTTCTGAACTATGTGAAAAGCAATATAATATCGGTGGGCTAGCTTTAGAATACATAAAAAATTTACCATTACCAAATATTACTGTTAGAGATCTTTTTTAATGTGAGACAATTATGGGTCAGTGTTTTTAGCATACACGATATGAAAACTTAGTCATTCACACTTTATGAATACCTTGAAGGGGAAGTCAAAAAAGCTGCAAATGAGGTTTGTTCATTTGTGTATAATATCTATAAATATGTCTCAGAGTATGTGAAAGAGTTGAACCTGTTTTCTGACTTTGCTACTGTACTGTGCTACTTGTATGAGTTCCGGGCACGCAGTTTCCTCTCAAACGGTACATATTTCGGGATTGTAGAAACGTTTCTAAGACTCCTGACAGGACTTATTTACCCTAAGAGTGTGACATAACGATAACAAAAGGCACCAAGTACATATTCGGTAGAAGCTATTTAAAAACTGGTGACCCGCCTATTTTAAATAGCGTCCCTAGCTGTCGTCGGGACGTTAAACCCTAAGTTTCGATTTTTTTTTAAAGTGTTGCCTCTCGGAATCAAGCGAGGAAGAAATTTCTAAAGAACATAACATTTCTTTTTCTCCTTCTAAATGGATGAGATCTGCATATGGTTAAATAAATACAGAACATATTCATGGGCGGTGTCGTCAGATATTCCATCACCTTCACAGACAATATATATCTTAAAATTGAAAAAGGAACAATTAAAAATAGAGATGAAACATGAAAAGAGCTTACATGAAGGTTATAAATCTATATAATAAAAATGTTATTAGAAAATATCAAATCGACAAGTATTTGCAAGTATTTCTTTTAATTGTTGCATCCACTGTCATTATTTGAAAATACGTCATGAGTAGGTGATTTTTAAATTCACTTTATTGCTAAACTATTAATTACAAAACAGAAATAGACTTGCTACACAGTTATTGACATGACACTTAACATTGACATAAAAATAACAATAAGTAAATAGGTGGACGTTCCTGTAGAAAGTTTTATCCTGGTCCTGGAAAATTTTACATTTTGACAATTACTTTTCTATAAAGACCGATTCAATAATATACGAATTTTGGAGATATTTCTCTTTCGATTGTTATTCGTTCGTGGAATTTCTATTTTTGGATCCCCTTAGCGCGACACAAGATCACGTTATAGCATTTATTTTTTAAGATTTGTTTTGTGACATTCAAGAGTGTCGACAATTTTATCGCACTTCCTTTCTTCGTAACGCTTACATTTAGTTCGTTCGTATAATTGCCTCGAGTTATGTGCATTCATATAAATTTATTTTGTTCCTCACTGTTGAAGTTTTCGAACGTTAAGTGCTGCAGCTTGGTTCCAAACTCAATTTATGAGCCTACCTAGCTGGACACCACTTTAGCATTTTACTTCATCATCACGGGTTAAGTGAATTTTCGTCATCCAGAGTGCTTGGGAAATTAATAACAGTTTCCCAATATACTTCCGGCAACTCATCCTAGTGTTAAATTGATTATCGACGCACACAAGAGTACATATGGTGCATTAGAGGCACTGCACTGCAGCTGGCTCCTGCAAGTGAATCATAGTGATGAAGCCAGCGATTCTGTTACTATGTCGAAAATTTCAGCAATGAGGCGGAAACTGTCTTGAGCTGTTAAACCGACAGCCACACGCAATGGAAATATTTTAGACCTTATAGCTGCAAACAGTGTAGAAGTAATAACTTGTAATGCCATGAGAAATGCCATATTTATACATCATGACCATACGAAAAGTAGTAAGCGATAAAAATTTATCCTTTCATCATTTTGTTGGGCTTGTCAGAGGGAAAATGTTTCGTAAACATTTGAAATTAAGTTTCAAGTTGAAACACGTCCACTGAATTTGTGGTCGTGTTCCACTTTGAATTATTCATTAACCGAAAGTGTTTCTGCACCATTAATATTGTCTATTAGTATGTTTATTATTTTCTTAATCTGTTTACTAATGATCAATGCCCCATGTTTATAAGTTTCCACCCGTGTGATTGAACTTGTGTGATCATGTGAATGTGCCCGCCTCGTGCTTTAGGGCCTCGTTTACTTTAATTAACAACGCATGGCTTTGTTTGTCATATGCGCTGGCGTGTACTGGATGGCCAGAGACAATGTTACTTCGCAAGATGGCGAGCTGGCCGTGTTCTTAGTGTAGTGGCAACCTAATGGACGAAAGAGGTGACAAGAGACCTCTCTGGGAAATAACTGTATGGTGACGAATTACAGTATTGATATTTTTATCAATACTAGCTGAACCCCCGCTGCTTCGCATGCGTAGGCTGGTTGGTCTATACCAGTCGTTTCTTTTTAATCCTGATAGAGAATCCATATCTCAGGTTTCGTAGTTATAGCTTGAAATTTGAGTTACAGCCATATTTTTGAAAATCAATTTTTGAATCTCGTATTTCGCCCCCTTATTGGTTGAATTTCAAAAAATGCCGAATCCAAATCCGAAAATTTGTAGTTCTAACTTCAAAATTGCCTAAATAGCAACCACCCCCTCTCCAATTTAACCCCGTTGATGGTTGAATTTCCAAAAATACCGAAACACGTATTTTTTTATGTCTAACCAACTATGCAAATATCAATTTTTGCAGCTCTAGCTTCAAAATTGTATCAATAGCAACGTGTTTCAAAAATAATTTTTGATCCTCTATTTCCAAAAATACTAAAAATCATGGATTTTTAATCCTGACCAAGATTCCATATCCGAAGTTTCGTTGTTGTAGCTTAAAATTTGAGTTAACAGCAACATATTTTTGAAAATCAATTTTTTGCGTCACCTATTTTACCCCGTTATTTGTCGAATTTCAAAAAATACCGAAACCCTGAATTAAAATCCGAAATTTTGTAGTTCTAGCTTCAAAATTGCCTAAATAGCTACGTATTTTCAAAAAACGTTTCATCCGCTATTTCACCCCCTTACGGACGGAATATCGAAAAATCGCTTCTTAAATGACGCCTACAGAGTAAGATCAACACCCTCCACAAATTTCAAGTGTCTGTCTTCAGTGGTTTGGGCTGGGCGATGATGAGTCAGTCAGTCAGTCAATCGGGACACTTCCTTTCATATATATAGATTATTTCACAATAGCGAATTTTTATTAGGGTCACTGTATAAGGTATGGATGTTATACCAAATTGTGATATATGAAAATTTGTGCGGGGCCGGGACTCGAACCCGGGTTTCCTGCTTTCCGCAAGGGGTCGCCCTAACCACTAGGCTACCCGAACACGACTCCAGGACCGACCCAAACTTCCATATGCCACACTGACTGCACACATATCACTCAACTACATTTATCCCTTAGCACTCGCAGCTTAATATGTATTCCCGCACAAGGGAGAATGAAAACAACGAGGCATTAATCTATGCTGTTATCGTCATTGCCTCGCTTAGGCATCTTTTAAATAACTGTATGGTAACGAATTACAGTGTTGATATTTTTATCAAAATTATTTCGCAATAGGGAATTTTTCTTAGCGTCACTGCATAAGATGTGGATGTTATACCAAATTGTGACATATGAAAATTTGTGCTTGGCCGGGACTCGAACCCCGGTTTCCCGCTTTTCGCTAGCTATTGCGGAATAATATTGATAAAAATAGAAACACTGTAATTCGTGACCATACAGTTATTTAACAGATGCCCAAGAGAGGCAAGTGCTAAGTGCTAGGGGATGGCCGGCCGCGGTGGCCGAGGGGACTGAGGCGCTTCAGTCACGGTCTGCACAGTCACTACGGTCGGGGGTTAGAATCCCGACTCGGGCATGGATATTTGTGCCGGCCTTAGTTGTAGGTAATTCATAAGTAGTTTGTAAGTTTAGGGACTGAAGACCCTGTAGTTAAGTCCCTTAAGCTTAACAAACATTGAACATTGAACATTACTAGGGGATGTCTGTAGTTGACTAATATGTGTGCAGTCAGTGTGGCATGTGGAAATTTGGGACGGTCCTGAGTCGTGTTCGGGTAGCCTAGTGGTTAAGGCGACCGCTCGCGAAAAGCTCGAGACCCGGGTTCGCGTCCCGGCCCAGCACAAAATTTCATATGTCACAATTTGGTATAACATCCATACCTTGTACAGTGACACTATATAAAATTCGCTATTGTGAATATTGATAAAAACCTCTCTGGGAGTCGTTGAAGAGGGTATTATGTTCCTCAGGTAGAGAAGGTTAGTAGACACTATGCTCTGAACGCACTCTGTATGGATTTTTAGCTCGCTCTACATCCGGTGTGTGTGTTGGGGAAGGTTTTGGCGTTGCCTTAGTGCTTCACTCTTGCTGCGACCGTGGAAGTAAGTACTTTGTCGAATCATGCTGAGGGAAAGGTTTGCTGTTTGCTTTATTTGTGATCAGGCAGTCGTGGTTTATCAGTAATAGTTTTCTTGAGTAATTCTTTCGTTATTTGAGGCAAAGTGGCTCTTAATTTATAGAACTCGAGTAATTCGGTGTAACTTTAGTATTTGCATTTTCATTCTGGTGATGATTGTGTCCGGTTTTTCTCAAGTTAGAATACTCTTGTGTGGCCTTCAGCCTTTGTGTAAACTTAGTATGATTAAATCTTCTTGTTGTTTTTAACTAACGTTTTCGCTTCACTGCTGTATCCGTGAGTATGCTAAATAATTCTCAGATTTTCTAGTTTGATTCCGTCTTTCCTGTCTTGTATGACCGATTACACCATGTGCTTTCGTAATGGTTATTACTTTGGCCTTCAACCATGCTTTTATTAATACTAGCTTTCGTCTATATGAATTATTGAAATGTTCCTTAATTGTGTATTCTTAATTAACTTCTTTTGTAAATTCTATTCGGCGTGGTCGCATACAGCTTAAGGATAGTCTACCGCTGCATCCCCACACTTGAGTGCGTTTGGTGCATAGTGATATCCAAATTTGTAATTCAAGACTCCCGACATCTCCTCAAAACGACGCCGACGCTTCGTTTGTAGCTGCTATCAAGTGATCCCAAATGAGTAAAGCACCACAAGCATTATGCGCATGTCTGGCTTTGAATGACTGAATGTGAGACTTTAACTTTTCCCGGCGTAATGAGTGTTCAAACAACTTACGGGTATGCTGCCGGGTGACGTCGTCGACAACCGCCGATATTTCGGCAGGAGAACACCCTGCCATTCTCAAGGCACAACTGCACTTAAGGAAGCAATATACAAGCGTATTTAATACCTCGGTTTGCAAAGTGTAAACAAGGAAGATAACACACACAGTACAAGTCACAGCAGAGTCAACACAACCAAAGGTGACCAAACATCAAAAATATCGATAGTGACTTAATCAACAGGTGAGGCAGCATTAATTTTATCCCTCTGTTTTTTGACGAGAGACAGTGCCGGATTCCAAGCAGAATTTAAACAAAAACCACCATCTCTGTTTATAAGGTCGACGCTAGTTTGATTTCAACAGCTTCCTTAATAACACTATCCCAATAGGTGGAGGTGCATGCCAGGATCTCCGTGTTGTTGTATTCCATAGGATGACCGGTGTCAAGACAGTGTTCTGCAACAGCGGATTTGTTGGGCTGTTGTAAGCGCGTGTAACGTTTATGTTCAGTACACCGGTCTTCCATAGTCCTGATTGTCTGACCAATATATGACATGCCACAACTGCAAGGAATACGATATATACCTGCCTTACGCAAACCAAGATCATCCTTTACGGACCCCAAGAGGGCCTTTATCTTAGAAGGTGGTCGAAAAACACATTTCACATCATATTTCCGTAAAATACGACCAATCTTGTTGGAAATACTTCCTGCGTAAGGCAAAAAAGCCATAGATTTAGGTGCCACTTCATTACTATCGTCACTCACCCGTTGCACATAAGGCTGATAGCGCAATGCACGTTTTATCTGTCTCTCACTATAACCATTCTGACGAAAAGTCACCTCGAGATGGGACAACTCAGCTGACAAACTTTCAGGGTCTGAAATGACATGTGCCCTGTGAACCAAAGTACGAAGTACTTCACGCTGAGCTGGATGGTGACAACTATCAGCTCGCAGATACAAATCTGTGTGAGTAGGCTTCCTATAAACAGAATGTCCCAATGTACCATCAACCTTCCTTCTGACCAACACATCAAGGAAAGGAAGGCAGCCATTCTGTTCCACCTCCATTGTGAACTGAATATTCGGGTGGATTGAATTTAGGTGTTCCAAAAAACCATTTAAATTCTCACTACCATGAGGCCAAACAACAAAAGTGTCGTCTACATATCTGAGAAAACACGCAGGTTTCAGAGTCGCTGACGCTAAAGCACGTTCCTCAAAATCCTCCATAAACAAATTGGCCACAATTCCCATTGCAACTCCATCAGTTTGTTCATAGTACTGACCATTGAATAAAAAGTAAGTGGAAGTTAGCACATGTCGAAAAAGGTTTGTTAACTCGACACCAAACTTAACCTCAATTAGCTGCAACGAATCTGACAGAGGAACGCGAGTGAAGAGAGACACAACATCAAAACTCACTAAAATATCAGAGTCATTCAAACGCAATCCCTGCAATCGACGTAAGAAATCCGCCGAGTTCTTAATGTGATGTTCACACCTGCCCACCATTGGACTCAACAAACTAGCAAGATGTTTAGCTACACGATATGTCGGAGCACCAATGTTAGACACTATAGGCCTCAGAGGAATGTTCTGTTTGTGAACCTTAGAAAGGCCATACAATCTAGGTGGAACAGCACAGTAAGAATTAAGACTTTTGATGGTCTCCGGTGAGAAAGGACTTTTTTTCAGGAGGTTATTAGTCTTTCTCTCAACACTCTTTGTGGGGTCAGCACCGATCCTACGATATGTCGAATCAGAAAGTAGACATTGCATCTTTTGAATGTAATCATCTTTATTCATCAAAACTGTGGCGTTTCCCTTGTCCGCAGGCAAGATAACAATATCAGGATCCATTCTGAGAGAACGTAAAGCAGACGCCTCAGCTGCTGTTATATTACACTTGGGTGGACGGGCCCCAGTCAACACACGACAAGCTTCCCTCCTAGCCTCTTCTGCAGAATCGGAAGGTAGTTTGGAAACAGCCTGTTCAATAGAACTTATGAAATCAACGACCGGCAAACGCTTAGGCGTCGGTGCGAAATTCAAACCCTTCCCCAACACAGATAAAGCTGCGTCGTCATAAGTTTTCTCCGTGAGATTGATCACAGATCGTTGCGAAACTAAATTGGAATCAGACTCTGAGCCAATGTGCTTTCATCTATCCATTGAGTGTTTGCAAGTTTCCACTCACGTTACCTCCATATTCATAAAGGGCAGAAACAATTTTATTATATGCAGCAACTTTATAGTCTAATTCACTATTAAGGTGTGTGCTTTATTTGGTCATCTCTCATTTATTTGCTTGTTATTTTATCGAATAGATGATGATTTGAAGTATCATACCTCAGCTTATAATTTCGTACTCCCTGTCCCATGTTTAATTATATATTCATTTAATTTTAACATTAATTTTGTGTTTGTTAACTGTTGATTGCTCCCTTAAGGAGTGAGCAGTTAGATAAATTTCCATTGTGCAAGTACTGTGGCCATTCGTAAAGTAATTTAGAGCAGCAGTGAGCGTTTTAACTTGCATTTGCAGATCTCAGCTGCCCGAGATCTTGTTTAAATAATTTAACAGGCTACTTTCAAAGTTTATTGCATGTCGCCAAGTTCTCTCATTCTCAAATAGTTGACGAATACACGCTCCGCAACATGCAGTTTTCATTGTCTATAGCGTGATATCGTATGAACTACGTATCGTAGATTGTTTTTGCAATGATAACAAATGATTCGCGACGTTAAAGAATGTTTGTACTAAATTTGTTTGAAATTGGTGCATTAGTTTAGAACCAGAAGTAGAATTTTATCGCATGATGAGACCGTTTTCCACGTCATTGTTTATGATGACATATCTCCCTATGTATGTGTCGTAGGTGGTTCTTATCACGACAGAGAATGTTGCCTCATAGAACATGTGTATCATTTGGTAAAAATCGGTCCAGTTGTCTAGGAGGAGATGTGAACATAAATAAAATGTTCAGATGTTTGTAGAACTTATGGGACTTAACTACGGGGTTATCAGTCCCTAAACTTACAAACTACTTATGAACTAGCTAATACTAAGGATGGCACAAATATCCATGTCCGAGGGGGGGATTTGAACCCTCCCCCCCCCCCGAACATAAATACATACACATATACCCGCATACACAAAGGTATACATACATCTTATAGATACAGGATGTTTTAAGAACAGTCGTAATTATTTTAGGAGGTAGTGATATAGACGTAATAAAAATGCCGTATAACAACAGTATATTTATACTGAGATACAGTCTTCAAGCAAAGGAAAATGATGACGCTCAAAATTAATTTTTCAAAAATTCCATCACCGACTTCAGTGAACTTTTCACTCCTCTTTGTAACACTACCTGTAGTTCTCCTGATGTCCTCATCTCGGCTCTTTTTCCTTATTTTTGTAGAGTTTGCTTTTCAACCTTGGTGACCAAGAAACGTGTCCATATCTAACGATGCATATTGCACAGAATATTGGGTGTAGATAATGTGTCACCTGAAGACTAAAATCTGCACGAGACCCATCATGCAGGAGGAAAATACGTGTTCTTGTAGCCAAGGGAATCTCTACCAATAATGCTGCAAACTCAATTTCAAGAAACTTTAGATGACGGAGTCCTGTAAGACGATGCGGTAACAGAACAGGCCCGGTTAACTGATTGTCTATCAAACAACACAACAAATTTACCCGATGAGTGTTCTTTGGTTCTCCACAATGTCATGTGCGTTTTCTTCTGACCTCTCGGTTGAATCACGAGCGTTCGAGTGGCTACATAAGTGAAGAGTCATAATGGGATTACTTGGTGATGTTCAGGTATCCAAGACAGAAATCCAATATTGTCTATGTTCATCTCACGGTCGAGGGTGTTGAATGAGCCGTACAAGTTACGGATGGTACCAGCGCTCACATAATCACCACTGTAAGTGTGACACTGACATGTGCAAACATTTTGCGTATGCTTGTTGAATAACTGCGTGCTACCAAATGAATCTTCTAGTTCTTCGGCAGTCTATTCATTTAGAAATCGAAAGATTAAAACATTTCGACCGTTTCGGAAGGGTTGAAATAAATTCAACGACAAAGCTGAAAATTTGTGCTGGACCGGGATTCGAGCGCGGAATTCCCGCATTGGGGCAGGGGTTGCTTTAACCAATTATTATTATTATTATTATTTGGATGGAAGTACTATGTTTTATTCATTTATTTTAATGTTTTCTTTGTTCTTTATTTACATTTTTATTTTATTTGGGTGGGATGTTTATTTAGGGTATAATGTAATTAAAATAATAAAGAAAAGGAAGTGAAAGAAAACAACGTCAGCAGATTCTTCGTCAGTTTAAACCACGGAATTGGAATGTGGGAGTATCGCTGCTCGCTTCTTCGCGTTGAATGTGTAAGTGTAGGTCTGTATCAAATTGTTTTGCCGATATTTTCTTGGTCTTCCCATCAAACAAGGACGCACTCCAGCGTTGAAATGAAAACAACAAAAATTCACAGCATCAACTCTCTTACAAGGGGGGGGGGGGGTTCAGGCGGCTTCTCGAATTCTTTAATACCTTGTCTAGTGGGTCATTCCGTTTTATTATAATTATAAAATATTTTCTTGTCAGAGCTGATACACCCCAGCTGTTTGGAGGATCCGTCAATACTATTCTTAAAAAAATTCGCATAATGTGTTTGATATTTTTTGCGCCGTTGTATTTTCTCGTGTTATTCGTTTAAGTGTAACCAGTAGAGCATCACTTCCATATCGTTATTGTCAAATATATAACTTGCTGTCATCCCTGCGATCCAGTTGATTGCATTGGTTGTTGGGGGGAAGTAAGTCACATTCGGAGAAAGTATCACTGCCGGTGTTATCTCCATTTGTGTAGTTCGTCGCAGAAAAGCTATTATTCAACTGCTTCCCCGCACCCTAGACGGTGTGCATCTGTATCTGTCAGGTCGCAGCTCACGCAAAGCAGTGTTTCAGCCATGTTTATGGCGTGTAATCTTTCCTGCGTCATTTATCTCTGATTAACTAAAACGTACCACGTGGATCTCACCGCAGTAGGTAAGTACGGTGGATGCACTGAACGCCATATAACGGGCCAGTTTTTCCTCGGGTGTCGTCTCTCCATCACATTCCTGTCCTGACGCAGCATTAATACGTTTGTTAGACCAAGGCCACCGTCTCTTGTCAAGAGCCTGAGAGTGGTACGTGGTACCTTCAATATCATCCCGTTGCTTACGAAATTCCAATTTGGCTATCCAGGCACGCTTCCCTTCCAATACAAATTCTCAACTTCCCTGCCCATTGATATCTCTTGCTCGAAGCATTTAGCGGTTCAGATACACCGCTGTGTGTTGAAAACGCGAGTAATCACTCTTGAATCTCGTATTCTGCGGCTGGACAATTGTATGCCGCATTCTGTAAAAGCAGCGTATCTATTAAGAAACCTATACTCATATACCTCATAGGTTTACTCAGGATGTGCTACACCACAATGAAAAGTTGAGTGTAACCTAATTACGAGTTGAATATCAATACTACGTCACGGCGGACTAGTCGAGCGGACTAAAGCACCTCGCTGCGGAGCGCGCGGTTGCTCGCTGTGGAGGTTCGAGTCCTCCCTGGGGCATGGGTGTGTGTGTGTGTTGTCCTTAGATTAGTTTACCTAGGTTTAAGTAGTTTGTAAGCTACGGACTGATGACCACGCAGTTTGGTCCAATAGATTTACAAACATTTGAACATTTTTTATCAATTCTACTGACATAAATACGACCATACCAAGATGTGTAGCAAGCCAGGAAACGAAAACACATTAAATTCAGCTGTAACCAATAAAAATTTAAATGCAATTCTTCTCAAATATCCCTATTAAAATTTTAAGTATTCCTACTGAAATATACGGTACATACATTACATTCCTCTGTTGGAATATTTCTGCGCTGTGTGGGACCCTAGCCAGATAGGGTTGATTGAGGGCATCGGTAAAGTACAAAGACCAGAAGCTCTTTTTGTACTATTACATAATATGGGAGAAAGTGTGAGAGTTAACACACGCCAGTTGGAGTGCGAAGCATTAAAATAAGTGTGTTTCTCGTTACGGCGAGAAATATTTATGGAATTTAAATCACTAGATTTCTCTTCTGAATGGGAAAATATTTTGTCAAGCTTCCCCCCACACCACCACCACCTGTGTACGATGAAACTAATATCTGGAGCTGGAATTGTAAGATTATTATGTACTCCATTTGAATGTGCAATTTTTAATATAAAGTTTCTTTATCCACCTATTTTATTTATTTTAAGCGAGAGGCGAATGCATGAAACAATCCTAACAGAATTTTTAATTCTTTGCATCGCATTGTATTCTCTATCTTCCATATATTGAGACACTGTATGTCGCTGGAAACTAATTACTTAATGATATTAATATATCCTACGCCTGAGGCACAAGGCAGGATTTACGCTTTAAAGAAAAAAAAAAGTGGATTCAGCGACTGCCACGACTGAGGCCCAGACATTAATTCAATGCCTGGCAATGATCTCCATAAAACCTGGATGTATAACTCTGGTGTCTGAGCATAGAACTACAGGGTCCCGCACATTCAGATGTTTTACACACGTTTTCGCATTGACCGACATGTTTAAATTTGACATACCAATTTGCATTAGTTATTAAGTGACAGAAATTGCTTGTTTACATCTTTATTTGATATTTATGTCAATACGCGATGTAACAAGCTAATATGGAAGCAGATTTTCTTCTCGTTTTCTTGTAATACTTTATAGCAGCCATGTTTGAATTTGGCAAGAAACGACATATGAATATCTATGGCTGACACGCTCCAGGTATTATAAAGATTAAAGATGCCTCGCATTGATGCAATGTCTCTGATATATTGAGACAATATATGTCTCTGACAGTTAATTATTGCTTGACATTTATCTGTGAATTACAGTGTAATAACATCGTCTAACATATACAGTCCCAACACTTTCACTGATTTTTGTTACACAAAACGACAGCAGCGCTCCAGGTGGCTGGCGAGGTACATTTCTGAATACGATATCGAATGTGAATAGTGCTGTTTAAATTGAATTTATCATACTCTTTACAACGGGGAAGGTATGTAGTGCCATAAAAATAGTTAATAACCAGAAAATAACTCCACATTTGTCTTTAGGGAATTGCTAAGAACCATCGGAGTGTATTAAACGGTACTTTTCAGGACGTTTATTTAAGATTATCTACGATTTTTTCATCGAGAATTTCATTTTCTATTAGGAGCAAAAGTTGCTAATAAACAACAGAAGACCCAACCATCTACAGAAAGACGTCGGTTTTCTACCCACTAACGGCAAGATTTCTTCAGTACAATTTCAGCCAAATCATTAAGTGTTGATCATAACACACTTATATGTAATATAATACCAAATGAGACAGTACAGCAGTATCTAAAAGGAAATCCTCAGCCGCAGCGGAGCGGTCGAGCGCATAGAGGCGCTACGCTCCGATGCGCGAGGCAGCGGATGTTCGAATCGCCCCTCGAGCATGGATGATTGTGTCGTCTATAGTATTAGTTTACAAGTAGTTTGTAAATTTAGGGGCTGAAGACCCCGTAGTTACGTCCGTTAATCTTAACAAACATTTGAACTTTTTTTTTTAATTCTCACAATCGTGACAGTAAAACATCGAAAGCAAAAACTCAGTCTCCCAACAAAGCATAAACCATTTGCAAAATTGTTACTACATCTGAACCACAAACGGCAAGGATCTTCAAGATATTCGTTTTATAATCAAAAGCAATTATAACATTATATCGTCCATATTGGAATGTTGTAAGGAACTGCGACTGTTATTAGCAATAAAAGTTCAAATAAAAACAATTAACTGCATCAGTCAATTATTTTTATTTCTCCCATGACGCGTTTCGAGAGTTTACACTCTCATCTTCAGGGGGAACAACGGTTTTTTGCTTACATTCATACTGCCTGGATGCTGGCAGGATCAATGTAATCAAAAAACCGTTATTCCCCCTAAAGATGAGTGTGTAAACTCTCTAAACGCGTCGTGGGAGAAATAAAAGTAAGTGACTGATGCAGATAATTGTTTTTATTTGATCTTTGATTATAAAAGCAATTATACTCAGAAGTATATGAGTTTATAACAAAGACACGAGTGAAGTGTAAAAGTGTTCGAATCAGTAGCTCCATATCGAGTTTTTACAAGTCAAACAATGTTACTGTTATATAGGGACAGACCACAACAGGAATTAATGTTTCTCGTTTGTTTATATACTCTCAGGTTCAGCGGAGTAGGCTACAAAATATCCACATATTCGTATTTCCTCGTGAACAAGTTGTTGTTTATATCACAGAATCAGGGAAATTCGGCTGTTTTTACTTTTATTTCACGGTTATTTATGTCTCTCGATGTTTTACTAATGTTTGGAACGCAAAAATTACAGAATCTATTTGGTGATTATCTAGAAAAGTAATTACGAACAAATATTTCTCTTACAGTACCTTGCCTACCACCAGGAGCGCTAGTGTCGTTGGAACTCTCAGTTGGTAAACAACTTTCACAGTAGTGAGTGTCGCAACTGCGTATGTTAGACTGTGGTAGTAATCTACATGCTGATAGCAGAAAAATATGGACAAAAAATTACTACGTCCCGTAAAATTAATAATGTTCTGCATGCAGCAGTTTGTGAAAAGTTGAAATACGTAAAGAATTTGATATTGCGAACGCTTTGCAGTCGAGGGAAATTGAGAATTGAGACCGAATTACAGCAATATTTGAATGTAGTATATTCGCACCAGACAGAAAACGTATGGAACTCAGTGAATCGCATAGAAAGACATTGTTAATTTAACGTGAAAAATTACTCCGCGCTTCTCAGCTTGATGCTGAACATTTTTCCGCTGTAATCTAGCTGTAAATCTCACGAGCTCTGGCAGTAATCCGCCCTATCCGTACCCTGGTTGCAGAGTCGTTTATTTTTCCGGCCGCTGTCCTGAATTCGGCCTGTAATTGAAACGTGTGTTGTCTTTATTTCAATGCTCAGTGTCCGTGTATTCATACAGCCGCTACGAGCAATATCAGTGGCTGTTAACTGACATCGGTATGTTGCTTGGAAACCGGGGTCGACGAACGTTCCACACGAACAGCAAATACGCAACCTAAACATGTATGAAACAGAACTGTTGCTGGAATCTGAAAAAGGTTTTGTGCTACAGCACCGAATTCTGTTAAATAGCGATGTCAGTCTGATTGCTGTGCTGTTTTTCACACGGTACAATTTTATTTGAAATAAATGTGCTATTTATAAACGTCCAGGTAATGTCCTCCACCAATGCATACTATATTGCCTTTTTTGACGTTAAAATTTATCACAACTCTCATCGCTACATAATTTCAGCTTCATTCGATCCATCGTTGAAGTGGATGGCGGTCTGTGATTAATCGTAAATTGACAGAATTCAGGGAAAAAGCAGCAGTGCGCTTGTGAATTTAATGTATTTTTTCGACCTGTTCTCCGCAAAATAAATTAACTTTGAAAACGCGCAGCAATTCATTGGATTAATTAAAGGGATAATTTCAGCTCTTGCTGTTACTAACTATACTGCTATGCAGAAAAGATTAAATAGAAAGATGGGTGGTGATATCGCAGTCAGATTCATTTAGGAGATAACACGTTTAATAAAGATTCAAAGTACAGCCCAGCGAGGAAGCTGATGAAATTGCTATTGGGCATTCTACCACTGATGGCTATGATATTCCAGAATGAAACTTTCACTCTGCAGCGGAGCGTGCGCTGATATGAAACTTCCTGGCAGATTAAAATTGTGTGCCAGAAACGGAACTCGAACCAGGGACCTTTGTCTTTCGCGGGCAAGCGCACTACCGACTGTGCTATCCCGACCCGACTCAGGATGCCGCCTCACAACTTTACTTCCGCCAGTACCTCTCCTCCTACTTTCCAAACTTCACAGAAGCTCTTCTGCGAACCATGCAAGACTAGCACTCCTGGAAGAAAGGATATGGTGGAGACATGGCTTAGCCACAGCCTAAGGGATGTTTCCAGAATGAAACTCACTCTGCAGCGGAGTGTGCGCTGATATGAAACTTTGGCTATGATATTATTTCACGCTTAGGTATTGAAACAAAGGGACTCTGAATGTGTTGTTCGAGTACAGTAGTACAATTTGGGTCCACATGTTTCCAAATATGGTCTGGTGTAGAAGCAGGTGATGTATCCCGGGCCAGTAGTAAACGACCAGACGTTCACGTTTCATGCGTTGGCCACCGAATGGGGAACCCAGCTGACAGACGAAGTCGGGAATTTGTTTGAGAATGTGTACTTGTCTCCTGCTCAGAGGAACGTAGTTTTTCGACTCAGTCGTAAGTATTATAGGAGGTGATACTATACAGAGATTGGATTAAAAATTTAATATAACCTGTGTACCATTTTTATTGAATACAGATATATAGCTGTTATTATGAAATCCAAACAAACGTAGATCAAATGTAAATCAAGAAATTTTCACTGATTTATCCGTCGGTTCTTGGTAGTACAACATCACATTTACTTAAAGGAGAATTTTGTATATCTTCTACATGTTCATTTTCACTTAGTTACCGGTTTTCGGCTTACTAGGACATATTCAAATTTTAAACAACGTCGAAAACTGGTTATTTAAATAAGAACCGACGAAAGAATCAGTCAAAATATCCAAATCAGTTTGTTGAACATACCAAGAGCTGTATATCTGTATCCAATAAAAACTGGACACACGTTATATGAAATTTTAACTGAAAATCGTCTTTATTGCCATCTTCGAAAATATTTGGTATTTTTCCTGAAATATGATGTAGTAAACAGATGAAATATTGTTTTTGGTGAGCATTACTTGAAGCTTTACCAAAGTGAAAGGTCTATGAACCTGAGCTTGTTCATCATATAAATAGGCACCTCACACCGCAGGAGCTGGTATGAAATCGCTTTTTATAATGAGGACGATAACACATGTGAGCGACGTAGTTACGCACGAAGTGCAAGAAAACCAATACAGTTTCACAGTGGCAGTCTAAAACACAAATGTTTTAATCATCACGATACATCATGCAGTTCCGAGAAGTGATGTTAACGCAGCGATTCATTTGCTGTAAGTTGACAACAAACGAAGTAGACGCGTGAAGCAGACGACTCAACAAGCGTACCGTTTGAACGCTTCTTTGTAGTTCGACGGTCTATCGCAAGAGGCGCTGCAGCTCACGACGACTTCCATAAGTGCGTGTTGCACGTCTCGTATACAAAGGGCTTTAAGGAATTTTTCTCTCACAGGCTTAACTGTTCGCGCTCGACCTTAGCACCTCCACGCTTTCCCTATCGTTCCACCTTGAAGCGCGGAAGCACCTTCGTACATGACGACAACTATAGTGGACCTGCAATGCGTACTATAGATATGGGGGAGTGGCATCCAGTACCCCTATGTACCTTCGCGTATTGTGACAAGACAAAATTTACCACTATTAATACTGGCAGTCAGAGCCACGGGAACAGAGACATTTGGCAACGACACTTCCGATAGCCTATAGCAGCAGTAGCTGAAGCAAGAGACAGCCTGTACAGGGAGATAGTGGCCATGAATGATACCGCTGCTGATTGGCTGAGAGCTCAGGACGCCATCTTTTAATCTATCTTGGTGGGTTCTGTGATTCCGTTTCAATTGTGATTTACTCTAGGAAGTTCAGGCCTGAATCACACAATAGTGGATGGACTGTGGTAACGTGAGCAACGTCTTTCAGTTCCATATTTCTTCACCAGCAGTCGGCAAACTTCCATTACAGTTACAACGGCGGCAAAAAAGAGGACGTTCGAAATTCTGTCTATATTGTTGTTATATAAATTTGATTTCATTTATTTTATTGACATAGCTGTACTGTAGATAGATTTTTTTCGTAAATATCTCTTAAAGTGATCTTTTTTTTTTTTCAAATTATTGGAATATAATCTAAAAGGAAATGAACTTAGGGACAAAGTTGTACGAAGGAGAAAGGAAGTAAATGAAGATGAAATAGGAGATATTATACTGAGAGAATAATTTGACAGAGCATGAAAGACCTAGGTCGGAACAAGGCTCCGGGAGTAGATGACATTTCCTCAGAACTACTAAAGTCTCTGAGTGAGTGAGCCATGACAAAACTGTTACACCTGATGTGTAAGATGTATGAGACAGGCGAAATACCCTCAGACTTTAAGAAAAATGTAATAATCCCAATTCCAAAGAAATCAGCCGCAGACAGGTGTGAAAAATTACAGAACCATCATCGTGATAAGTCATAGTTGCAAAATTTGAACACCAATTATCTACAGGGGACTGGAAAAGCTGGTAGGATCTGACGTCGGTGAAGATCAATTTGGATTCAGGAAGAACGTAGAAACGACTTATCTTAGAAGATAGATTAAGGAAAGGCAAACCTACATTTTTAGCTTTTGTAGATTTGGAGAAACCTGTTGATAATGTTGATTGGAATACACTCTTTCAAACTCTGAAATCATCAGAGGTAAAATACAGGTAAAGGAGAATTATTTACAACTTTTACAAAAGCCAGACCGCAGTTATTAGACTCGAAAGGCATGTAAGGAAAGCATTAGTTGGGAAGGGAGTAAGACAGGGTTGTAGCCTTTCTCAAATGTTATTCAATTTGTACATCGAGAAGGCGGTGAATGAAAGCAAGGAAAAATTTGGAATAGAGATTAAAGTTCAGACATTGTAATTCTGTCAGAGACAGCAAAGGACCTGGAAGAACAGTTGAATGGAATGGACAATGTGTTGAAGAGAGCGTATAAAATGAACATTAACAAGAGCAAAACAATGAAGGTTGTGGATCAGTTTAGTTACTTGGGTTGTAAAATAATATATGACGGTCGAAGTACAGAGAATAGAAAATGCAGAATGACAATGGGAAGAAAAGCATTTTTGAAAAAGAGAAATTTGCTAACTATGAAGGTAGTGGATGAGTTTAGTTACTTGGGTTGTAAAATAACATATGACGATGCTGAAGTAATTAGATTAGGTAACGAAACAATGAAGGTGGTAGATGAGTTTTGTTACTTGGGTAGTAAAATAACATGCGATGGTCGCAGTACAGAGGATAGAAAATGCAGAATGACAATGGGAAAAAAGCATTTTTGAAAAAGAGAAATTTGCTAACATCGAATATTAATTTAAGTGTAAGGAAGTCTTTTCTGAAGGCATTTGTGTGGAGTGTTGCCTTGTACGGGAGTGAAACATGGACGATAAACAATGCGGACAGAAATTGAATAGAGGCTTTTGAAATATGGTGTTACAGAATAATGCTGAAGATTAGGTGGGTAGATCGCATAACTAATTAAGAGGTACTGAACAGAATTGGTGAGAAAAGGAATTTTTGTCAAATTTTGACCAAAAGAAGGGATCGCTTGGTAGGACACCTTCTTAGATATCGAGGAATCGTAAATTTAGCATTGGAGGGAAGTGTGTGGGGTAAAAATCGCAGAGGGAGACCAAGAGACGCATGTAGTAAGCAGATTCAAATGTATGTGGGTTGCCGTTCTTATGAGGAGATGAAAAGGCTTGCTCAGGATAGAATAGTGTGGAGAGCTGCATCAAACCAGTCTCCGGACTGAAGACCATGACAACAACACCAACAATCTGGAACTTTAGCATCTGCACAACGGAGCTTGTTGGATAAAGACTTGTTGACAATGTTTGATATCCTTATTTCTTTTGGCATGTGAGCTGTCAGACAGCCAGTTGATTTCATATGATCCTGTGATGTTATTATGTCATTTCTTTCAAAAGGCATATTAATGTAAAATTATGCAGGTCATAAAAAATTATAGTGGAGGCCCAACCCACACAATTGTGTATGTGAAAAATTTCTGAATTTTTTTTTCCTGTTTTGTAATGAATTACTGTATCGATTTTGTATGTTAAACGTACCTATCTACATTATTGTCACATCATCTATTACAACCTTGGGTCTGAAAGGGGTATGTGTGAAAACCTCCTGTGGCCGTTTCTGGACTGTAGTCGGTCTTAAATGCTTCTGGCAACATTGTCACTGTGCAGTACACAATGCTGCACTTTACACAAATAAACATACTGTTGGTCTGTTTGTGACGACAATTTTAGAACTTATGATTTAAAGTTGATTTGAAGACACTTTACAAGTATAACTAATAATGTGCATTACATAATCATTAAGGACAGTAAAGGGAAATGCCTTCTTAGTCTGCTGTTATCTGTAAAATAGAGAGTGAACTGGCCATATGCTGCTTGTGTGCTCAAGGAAGGAAGAAACACGGGAATAGTGTGCGGTGAAAGTTAACCCAGAAGGTGGCAACCACAAAGGCGACTTATGGAAACGATTTACTCCTCTGTGTGTGAAGTAAGTATGTTCTCCTGCGGGAGACAATAAAATAATGGGAATGCACCTGTCCTATAAGTCGCCATGCTATGGATTGCGCGGCCTCTCCCCATAGGATTTTCAAGTCCTCCATCGGGAATAGGTGTCTGTGCGTTTTTCTTAGCGTAAGTGAGTTGAAGTTGGTTCAAGTAGTTTGTAAATCTAGAGACCGATGAGCTCAGCAGTTTGGTCCAACAGGTTTATAAACGTTTGAAGTCATTTTTATTTGAAATGGGACAAACATGCGGTGAAAGTGGCAGAGAACTAGGGAATGCTAAGGACGAGCAACCAAAGTAAATAAGTCCCTCGTGGAAACTGTTAACAGCATAAAGGTGTTTCGTTTCCATTAAAGAGGAAACAGTAGAACGAAGTAGGGCATCCTTCATCCGCAGAGTGACCCTATGTATGCAAGACAATGGTTATCACTTTGAGCATGATGTGTGAACGCTATCTTTAGTATGTAGTGCTGGTGTCACAGTGCAAGTTTCTACAAAGGACCATTTTACCCAGTGATGTTCAGAAACATTTGTTTGAAACAATTTCTCACGTAACGCATTAGATAAACATAACATTGATAATTATTTGAGGAAATGCATACTGTAAACCATCAGCTGTTTACGGTTTACAGTATGCATTTCCTCAAATATCTTACGGCTTTTGAACCACATCTCAATAAAAATTTGATTGATACTTATGTGGTAATAAAACTAATTGGATAAACATGTTTACATTCATCTTCTATGTCTTACCTAAACTTCCCAAATCAAAACATTTTTACCTAAACAACGGTAAAATCATTAGTCCACTTGCTCGTTTCACTAAAACCATCAACATGAATTCTACTATTATGAGTGAATAATTGTACATCTACATACATACTCCGCAATTCACCGTAAAGTGCGTGACGGAGGGTACACTGTACCACTACTAGGCATTTCCTTTTCTATTCCATTCCCAAATGGAACGAGGAAAAAAAGAATGCCTATATGCCTCCGTACGAGCCCTAATTTCTCTTATCTTGTCTTTGTGATCTTTACGCAAAATGTAAGTAGGTGGCAGCAAGATCGTACTACACTCAGCTTCAAATTCCGGCCCTCTAAATTTACTTCACAGAAATTCACGAAAAGAACGTCGTCTTTCTTCCAGCGATCCCCAATTGAGTTGCCGGAGCATTTCCGTGACACTCGCGCATTGGTCGAACCTACCGGTAACAAATCTAGCCGCTCGCCTCTATGTCTTCCTTTAAACTGATCTGCTGCGGGTCCCAAACACTTGAGCAATACTCAAGACGTGGTCGTACAAGCATTTTATACGCGGTCTCCTTTACAGGTGAAGTACATCTCCCCAAAATTCTCCCAATAAACCGAAGTCGGCTGTCCGCCTTACTCACAAATGTCCTTACATGTTCATTCCATTTCATATCGCTCTGTAATGTTACGCCTAGATATTTGAACGACGCGACAGCATCAAGAAGCTCACTACTAATGCTGTATTCGAACATTATAGGATTGTTTTTTCTACTCATGCGCATTACCTTACATTTTTCTACATTGAAAGCTAGCTGCCATTCTTCGCACCAACTAGAAATTTTGTCTAAGTCATCCTGTATGCTATTACAGTCAGTTACAGACGACACCCTCCTATACACCACAGCATTATCAGAAAACAGCCGCAAATTACAACTTACTCAGTCTATCAGATCATTTATATAGATAGAAAATAATAGCAGTCCTATCATACTCCCCTGGGGCACGCTCGACGATACACTCGTCTCTGATAAACACTCGCCGTCGAGAACAACGTACTGCGTTCTAGGAAGTCTTCCAGCCAGTCACAAATCTGTGAACCTATTCCATAAGCTTGTTAGCAGTCTGCAGTGTGGCACCGCGTCGAACGCCTTTTTAAGTCGAGAAAAACACAATCCGTCTTTTGCCCTTCATCCATGGCTCGCAAGATGTCGTATGAGAAAAGGGCAAGGTGAGTTTCACATGAACAATGTTTCTCAAACCCGAGCTGATTCATGGAAAGAAGCTTTTCCGTTTCAAGGAAATTTGTTATATTCTAACGGAGAATATGCTCTAAAATTCTACATGAAACTGATGTCAACGATATTGGACTGTAATTGTGTGGGTAAGTTCTCTTTGCTTTCTTATAAACGGGAGTCACCTGCGCTTTTTTCCAGTCACTAGGAACTTTGCGCTGAATTAAAGATTCGCGATAAATGGTAGCTAAGTAGGGGGCCAATGCCGATGAATAGTCTTTGTAAAACCGAACTGGTATTCCATCCGGACCAGCAGACTTTTTCATATTTAGCTCTCTCAGCTGCTTCTCTACACCGGAAATACCTATTGCTATGTCCCCCATTTCGTAATTAGTACGTTTATCAAATGATGGTACATTTGTGCGGTCCTCCTGCGTGAGAGATTCTTAAAGGTTAAATTTAAAACTTCAGCTTTCCGTTCGCTTTCTTCTATTACTGCCCCGGAATGATCAACGAGTGATTGGACAGTGGGCTTTGACCCGCTTATCGATTTTATATAGGACCAGAATTTTTTCGGGTTCTCGGAAAGATCTTTAGCTAAGGTAAGGCTGTGATAATTATTGTATGCTTCGCGCATTGATCTTTTTTTAGACACTCGAATCTCTACTAACTTTTGCCTGTCATCATTTGCGTGTTCTTTTTTGAATCGAGAGTGCAACATCCTTTACTTTCTCAGCAGCTTTCTAACATTATTATTATACCACGGTGGATCTTTTCCATCCTTAATCGTCTTTACTGGCACATATTTCTCTAACTATTAACAATGGACTTAAATTTAGTCCACAATTCCTCTACATCCATAGTCCCGGAATTAAACGATGCCCACTCATTTTCTAAGTGCGATCGTAACATTTGCTTATCGGCTCTTCCCAACAAAAAGGCGTTCCTAGCCTTCTTGATTGGTTTATGAACTTTGGTCACCATCGACGCTATGAAGATATCACTAATTCTTGTCTCTACACAGACATCGTTTATAAGTCAGGCCTGTTTGTGGCTATAAGGTCTAGAATATTTTCATTGCGCGTGGGTTGCCGGTTTAACTGCTCAAGACAGTTTTCGGAGAATGTGTCCAAAAGTAGCTCGCAAGACTGCTTGTCTGTACCGCCTGAAATGTAACTAGCGAGGTCCCAATCTATAGTCTTCACTGTCATTGTCACTAGCGCTATATCTATAGTAAATTAAAGTTTAAACGTTGAACGGCATTACCTATTTAGTAACGGATTAACGATAAGCGAAGTTAACTTTGTGACTAACGTTGTGATACACAGATATGTTACAGAACCGATTCACCGCTAGCCTATAGGATAAATACCTGCTTGAATGAACGACTTTAATGCAGGATGGCAGCAGACCGTATTATTCGTTTCGGACCTTTTGATAAGTATGGAAGTGCGATTACTCATGTCAACCACATCGCGATTACGGGCAGCATGCGGTTCATGCCTGAGCCTCAGGACGTGCGCTAGCAGCGTATTTCGGGTTTTTCAAGCGCCAACTACTCGTCGCAATATCTCGGGATGTAATTGGAATATTGCGATGCAATCAACGCCATTGTTCATGTGATTTGCCATGCTATGAATTTCTAAGGAAAAAATGTAGGGTGTCCATTAAAAAAACACAAGTTTGTGTTAAAAAACACATTTGATTTCGTTTTAGAATGTTTCCAAATATGTACATTCACGGGCCCCAGCCGTACATTGATACCGGTGAAAGTCGTTTTCCAATAGCTGTTATTGTTCTAGAGATATTTTGGGTGGACAAGATAGCTGGGACACCCATATATATCTCTACGATAACTCCGAAAACTACGTCAAACTTCTTTGTTTCTTCAAGGACTAAAATATTTTCGTTTCTTATGGGCTAACGACGTAATTGCATGATTTCACAAAAGGTGAGACAAATTATACATTACGCCTGATACTGTTAAATAGTAGCAGATTGTGTTTATTAATCTATGTTAAAACATTTGATAGTCCATTACTATTTCGCTTGTTCAATCAGAGATATTTAATGCTAACTGTGTAATTAATCTACAATCAATATTTTCTTTATCATGCGCTGGATCAGTTGAAATATATCGCATTTGCGAATAAAATAAAGAAATATCTCGTCTTAAAATTGAGAGGAAAAATTAATTTGCCTACTCTCCTTCCTATTCCCTGTCTCCAACCATATGTATTGTTCAAATGTTTGTATAGTCTATGGAACTTAACTACGGGGTCATCAGTCCCTCAACTTACGAACTACTTATGAACTACTTACGAACTAGGACGGCACAAATATCTATGCCCGAGGGGATTCGAACCCCCGACCGTAGTGGCCGTGCAGACCGTGACTGGAGCGCCTTAGTCCCCTCGGCCACTGCGGCCGGCATATGTATTGTCACCAGTTGGTCTAACTTTTACGGTATGCACTGTAAATCTTGAAATCGGCCATTTTCAATGTATATCTTTTGATATGGCAACGGGTTTGTAAGATGTATCTAATGACATCAGCATTTCATACTAGCTCATTCGTATAAACAGATTCGACGTAAGAGTTACAGTTCAAAAGTTGTTTGGAATTACAGGCTGGAGTGATCTCCACAAAAGATCATTTAATGTGTTCAGTGTGCTGCCCATCTTAGCCAACAAACAACTGAAAGTGCTGATCTGAACTCCGTGCACTCGTGTTTCCAGAAAAATGCTGGAACATGCTTCTTCAATGCTTTGCTGCAGATGGTGTCTGTGTGTACAGTGAAAGTGAGAAAAAATTGTTTTAAATGGGCCAACAGATAAAAGTGGTGTGAGATCAGGTGATCTAGGTGGCCATGCCGCGGTGGAGTAGCCGAGCGGTCTAAAGCACCTCGCTCCGGAGCGCGCGGTTGCTCGCCTTGGAGATTCGAGTTCTCCCTGGGGTATGGGTGTGTGTGTGTGTGTGTGTGTTTGTTTGTCCGTAGGTTAGTTTACCTAGGTTTAAATAGTTTATAAGCTACGGACTGATGACCACGCAGTTTGATCCGATAGATGTACAGACATGAACTTGTAGGTGGCCATTACACAAAATCACGTAGATCAGTCCAAGTGACCAGGAAATTGACATATAACCAGTGAGGAACAACTGGACGAGAGTCCTCCACACCACGGCTGAGGTGGGTTCCCATCCTCTTGAAAGTAAGAGGGAAAGCTGCGATCTTCATCCAGAACTAAGGCAAACACCACTGCTTGCAGCATTTCCAGCTAGCTTTCAGGTTTTAGATTCTGATCAATGAAAATAGGTCCGATTATATGGGTACCCACAGTAAGGTGTGACGTGTGAGCAGGAAGAGCAAGCCTGTAAATCCGTGTGAAGTCAGGCGAGAGCCATGTTCGCACTGTTGACTAGATAGACGGGGCTGTGAGTACGGAGCTGGAGGGCTAACAACGGGGAAGGCCTCAGACAAGGCCTCAGATTTGGCAGATCGCTTGTGTACAACCTAAAACGAAGGAATCTAAGAGTTTTGGGTCAACACCTCCGCGTTTTTGAGAAAATCACCCCTAAAGGTTATGACGAGCAATAGACTCAAAATAGGAGGGATCGACAGATAATTGTAAATAGAGCCGCTTCTGTACCAACAAGGTAAACGATTTTCACCGATAGCGCAACGGCCAATATAACTAACTGGGCATCGGAAAACCCGGGTTCAAATCTCGAAGAAACCTGGTGGATGTTATTCGTTTCGTTTGCAGGTCAGAAGGGTTAAAAACGCTGCACAGTAAAATACGCCAAACTATACACCTGTATGCCAGCTGATGTTTATTTTTATTGCCAGGTTAAAATATTTCCAGGTCTCAGAATTGCTGTGTGGTTCTGGAAACCCAGCGGAAATTGCACAACCGCAGGCATGCAATAACTTTCAGCACCGTTTTTCCAGGCAATGATATCATATGCGTAGTACGCATCTACATTAATTCCCGAAAAAGACATCTTTTTAAATGTAATTTGGTTTACGTTCTAGGAGGCGATCCAATTATGATATTATAGAATGATATAAAAAAAGAGGCCAAGATCGCTGATCATCAATTTTTATTTATGACGACCGGTTTCGTTGAACTATGTCAGCATCATCTGGTCAAATAAAACAGTTTTACAAGGCCATAATCTTGTAATGTCAATCAGTTGTTATGTAACAATTTACAGTGCATAGGTGCACTATGTCATTATAATAAAACATAATTATCACACTGAGTGACAATAGCAAACTCTTCTATAATATATCTTTCTATAATATTTTAAATGTAAACCAATTTTTTCCCTGATTCTTCGGAAGGAACAATGTAGCTGTCGAAACATTGCATTCGTTAGATATTCTTGGTGCCGTGAGTATATTTGTTTTCAATGTTTATGTGTCCAGTACATCCATCTAGTTGTTAGAAGAAAAGTGAGGACACGCAACAATGACTGGAAGAGTCAATGTAAAGTAACCTGGAGCGACATTTTAGTTGTTTACTATCCCAAGAGGTTTGAGAAATTTATTTGCCTACCTTTCTATAAAAATAAGTAAATAAAAATTATCAAATGTTTGTAAATCTATCAGACCAAACTGTGTGGTCATCAGTCCGTAGCTTACAAACTACTTAAACCAAGGTAAACTAACCTAAGGACAACACACACACACCCATGCCCCAGGGAGAACTCGAACCTCCGACGGCGAACAACAACACGCTCCGCAAAGAGGCGCCTTAGACCGCTCGGCTGCTCCATCGCGGCTACCTTTCTATCATTCATTGTTGATTTACTTATGTTATTAGCCGTCCATAACCCTTTGGTCATCAGTCCGTAGCTTACAAACTACTTAAATCAAGGTAAACTAACCTAAGGACAACACACACACCCATGCCCTAGGGAGACCTCGAACCTCCGACGGCGTGCAATAGCACGCTCCGCAGAGAGGCGCCTTAGACCGCTCGGCTACTCCACCGCGGCTACCTTTCTATCATTTGTTGTTGATTTACTTATGTTATTAGCCCTCCATAACCCTTTGGAGAGGTGGAAAAATACAAACGGGAAGAATAACACCCGTTATGATTCTTCGAGATTCCAAACTCGTGTTCTCCGATTCATAGCCAGTTACCTTTCCCGTTGCGCTATCGGCGAAAATCGGCGAAAATCGTTTGCTATGTGGGTAAAGAAGCGGCAGTTCAAAATTCCTCTCCTTGATTTCTGGAAAAGTATGCGCTTGTGAACCCCATACCTGATGATAAAAAAAATGCTCTATTTACAATTATCTATCGATCTCTCCAAATTTGCGTCGATTGCTCGTCATAACCTTTAGGGGTGATTTTCTCTAAAACCCGGCGATTTGGCCCAAAGTAACGTAGATTCATTCATTTTAGGTTGTACACGAGCGACCTGCTAAATTTGAGACGAATCGGTTGGCCGTGTCTGAGGCTTCCCCGTTGTCAGTCAGAAACAGCGCTCTTGACGACATTAGCATGGCGAGTACAAGCAAAACAGACCAATCGATCTTACTTTCAGTATGGGCAAATCTGTTTCTTTTTGTGTTTGCGTTTGGTGTGTAACAGAAAAGTACGAAGTATAAAAAACGTAATTTAGAGCAAATGAGTATGGGAAATATGAAGGAGAAGAACGAGACGCCTTAATGTCTGAATTAAAGGAACGTGCTGATGTGGAGAACTGTCAGAGTAACGAAGCCTCTTTTCGTCTGAGCTACAGAGTAGTGCTACATATAGCCAAGAAAGTTAGACCATTCACTGAGGTGAGTTTCGAAACAAGTGATTGTGACGGCCACTGAAGAAGTGTCCATATTTGGAAGAATTCTTTGAAAAAGTGAGTGTCTCCAGAAGCTGTTATGTGACGTTTTCAGGACACGGCTACAGATGTGCAAGAAGAACTGGGTGTTACAGCACGATGAGAGTACTGATATATCCGATAGTTAGATATTTTCATTCGGAGCGTGATGATTACCTGAATGGAAGGCAAGAATTTTTAGATTTGATCAGTCTCAAGGGCACCACCACTGGTTGGACATTTTTGAAGACGTTGAAAAAGCTGTTGAAATCTTTGGCCTGATTTGGAATAAGCTTGTTTCTATAGCACCAGATGGTAGGTGTTAATGATGTGGGTGAAAGGAAGTTTGAAACATGTTTCTGGTGCAAAATAAGAACTCGCTGCCGTTTAGAGCATACTTCATCAGTATAATCTATGTGCAAAATAAATGAAAATTTCAACTTCTGTGGATACGGTGGTACAAGTCACAAATTCCATCCGATCACGAGGCCTAAGACATACAGAATTACAAAGTTTTCTTGAAGAATCTGGTACTCACTGCCGTGGCGCGCCCCGCAGAACCACGACGTGGCGCCGCAGCGCAGCCCTGCGCGCGCCAGCTCAAGAGACGCACACGCCGCGCACCGATAAGTCGGCAGCGGCGGAGGCGGACAGTTCGAACCGCGCGCCACGACCCAGACCCGGCTCCTTCCGGCAGGCGGCACTGCACCGCCCCAAGTCTCCAGGTCCGCTCACCGCGCAGACGCGAGGGACCTCTTCGCACCTCGCACGAAGACAGTATGACTGTCTCAGCGGCCAATCAGCGGTCGCGGCATGCAAATAGCGGCGCAAGGACACTAGCCGGCGCCGCCTTAAGTATCCGCACCACGGCTAAGACCGGCGTCTTCTGACACCGCGGACCACGAGGGAGCACCGCCGCCGAAGCCACGTCTCCGCTACGCCTGGCCACCGACTGCCGGACTCTGCCGCTTCCAGCCGAGGTCCCGAAGCAGAGGACACCGAACTTCGAGGAACCTCTACATTGTACAAGAGTCAGAAATAATTATCAGGACGACTTGCTTCTAGGGCATTATTTAATCTATTCAAAGAAGTTGTGTTTTTTTTTTTTGTTATTGGTAATTGAAATATTATTTTTCATTGTACTGTGCACGTTAAGCAGAGAATATATTCGAAATTATAGAGAGATACAGATCATCTCGTGTTTCTGTTGTATATAACACTCACTATGGTGATCTTCCTAATTTTTGTAATGTGCGCTGGTTCAGCAGGGGTAAGGTGCTAGATCGATTGAGTTATAAAATGAAATAGCATTATTCATGACTAGTCAAAATCAGCCTGTTCTTCTGGTGGAAGGAGAAACCTGTATATGTGACTTAGCATTCCTTGCTAACTGGCAACTTCAACGATTTAAATACCTCATACCAAGGAAAAGGTCTGCTCTTAAAATATATGTACTGCAGAATTAAAGCCTCCAAAATGGCACTGAATCTGTGGGTGAATCAACTGCAGGTTGCAAACACTCCGCTTTTTCGTAAGTGCGTCTTCCTGATCTTACTCTCTTCGAAGAATATGCGCAAATTCTGGAAGCTCTTCGTTTAGTGTTTGAGTCTCGGTTTGAAAATGTGGAAATACTGTCTACTATGAGTCAGGTCTTTGCAGCACCGTCTTCAGTGGATGTTAACAGTGCTCCTGCCAGGTACGAAGGCTTGGCAGATTTTTATAAGAATGCTCCTCAAAACAGATTTCGAATTTTGAATGCCCTCTCTTCTTGAATATTGTGTATGTTCGGTTCGGCCGGACGCGGTGGCTGAGGGTACTGAGGCGCTTCGGTCACGGTCTGCACGGCCACTACGGTCGGGGGTTCGAATCCCCCCTGGGGCATGGATATTTGTGCCGTCCTAGTTCGTAAGTAGTTTGTAAGTTTAGGGACTGATAACTACGGGGTCAAGTCCCATAAGCTTTACAAACATTTGAACATTTTGTTCGGTTCGACTTATGATTGTGAACATTCTGTTCTATTATGAAATCATTAAAGTCCCAATACCGAAACACCTTGTCAGATCACAAGCTAAAGTGCAGTCTTCGTTTAAAAACATTTAAAACATTGCATCGTAACCATGAAACACTAACCAAAGAAAAACGATATGGAAAAATGTCGGTCAATGTCTACTTAATTGAACTGTATAGCTTTTCTCTAAATTGTAGAGAAAAATGTATCATGTTCCATTCTCTTTACAACATTGCCAACTTCACATTAAATGACTACTACATTAATGCGTTCTCATGGCTTAGAGACGGGATAAAATTGTCTGTAATCTGTGTCCATTGTTTAGTAAAAACAGTATGTTTTAAAATTAGAGTATCGTAGACCTTCTATTCTTCACACCAGATCTGTTCCCTGTCTTCCCTAAATTGCTGCACTCCTCAAGCCGCATTCTATTTCTCCGCAGCAACAGCACAGAGCACGTGACGTCACATGGTCAACTGTCCTTCCTTGTGAGCAGGCAGAGCGGCCTGGACCAGCACCACGTAGGGAGAGACAGGGTTTCGCAACAGTCCGTGTCACTTCACAGCGATCAGGCCGCGAACGCCAGCTGATTGGCTGGCCGCTACGAGATAGTGGGTGTGTCCCAGCGGCCAGCCAGTTAGCTGGCGCTCGCGGCTTTGGGCACTATTTTGTATCTATTCGCACCAAGGGGTCTACTTATCGAAGCTGTGCCTCCATTAAATATTTTAGGTCTTTCGGTAGCTATTCGGACGCTGTTGCCAGATCTGTTCGCATTATCTAATCAGAAGTATAGCTCCGCGCATGCGCACTGTTGGTGAGCAGGGGACACGGCTGCTGCGGCCCGCGAATTGCTGCGTGAAACGTTTTCCTACCATTCCAGACAGCCTGTCAGAATGTAACACAAAAATTAAAATAGTTTATTTTCTAATTTGCCTACATAACAAGACAGAGCGTTACGAGAACTACCTACTGACACTTTTTTTTTTTTTCAATTAAATTTTAAAAAATGTCATTGGAGAAGAGAATATTTGAACTATATAAAAAAGAAACTTTCACACAGTTAAAAATTAGGCGTTAAAATTGTTATAGTCTGAAAGTCCTTGGTCCGCTTGAGCTGTTATTTTATTGGAGTCGTGAAGAACCGCACTACCGGTTTCACTACTTTCAGTTGCATCTTCAGGTGCTTTTTGAAAAGTTTTGTGATGGATAACGGGGTTAATGGTGAGGTCGTACCACAAGCACCTTCGCTCTTTTCGCTAAAAACATATAAAAATGTCTACCGTCCGGTTCTTCTCATTTTTGGTAAAAATATAGACAAGTCGGCAATCAGTTTAGTAAATTTTTTTTATCCTGTAACCCATCATGTCGCCTTATGTCACAGACCAAACAATTTTTACTAAACTGTTTGCCGACTTTTCTATATTTTTACCAACAATGGCAAGAATCGCACGGTAGACTTCTTTTTATGTTTTTGACGAAAAGAGCGAAGGTGCTTTCCTCACCATTTACCCCGTTATCCATCACAAATTATTATATGGAAAACTTTTAAAAAAGCACCTGAAGATGCAACTGAAATTAGTGAACCGGTAGTGCGGTTCTTCACGACTCCAGTAAAATAACAGCTCAGACCATGGACTTTCATTCAGACCATTACAATTTTAACACCTACTTTTTAACTGTGTGAAACTTTCTTAATTATTTATAGATATTTAGCTGTTCTTTATATAAAAAATTTGTTTATTCGCTTCACTCTATCACCATACCTCTTAAACTAAGTGTCGCACGGGAAAATAATTCTGTCATTGCTTTCAGTGCTATATTTTGTCGACGTTTGCAAACTTTCCGCCCAATCTATTCGGTGATAGTGAAATACTAAATTAAACTCTCATGTCTGGCGCAGAACGTTTACCAAACCAACGTCCGAAATGTAGTAAGCGACAAACTTTTCCCTTTACATTATTTTGTGGGGGTGTAAAAGAGAAACGTTTCGGAAATGATTTGAATTTATTTTTGCCGTTTGTAGGACGGCGTTAGGTGCGACCGTATGTCCTAAACAAGCGCAGTATTGTGCGATTCATTGCCGACGCGCGAGATCAGCGTGTTCGGAGGGACAGTTTACTAGGCGTGGCGTTAGCAGCAGAGAGAGCGCAGTGCTGACAGTGAAAAACTTTTCTTTTTGGCGCTACGGAAGTTGCGGGGAAGTAAAAGGATTACATATTAGTCGAGGCAGCTCTTAGAAGCGCAAATTAGTCGGACTAATGTTTTTACTGAAGAAGGGGCGTAGAATATTTTAAAAACAAAACAGTTGTTTGACGATGCGAAAAAAGCTAAAGGAATTTTTTAGATTCACTCATAACCAGTTTTAGTATCTTCTGTCGTTAACTGAACAAAACCTGAAATGTCACCGATCGAGGTGGCGCAGTGATAACACACTGGACTCGTATTCGGAAGGATGGTGGTTCAAATCCACCTCAGGCCATTCAGATTTAAGTTCTCCTTGATTTCCCTAAATCTCTCCAGGCAAAAGCCGGGATGGTTCATTTCGAAGGGTACGGCCGATTTCCTTCCCCTATCCTTCTCCAAAAATCCGAGCGTGAGCTCCGTCTCTAATGACCAAACAGTCAACGGGACGTGAAAACCTAAGATTCTCTTCCTGAAAAGTCAAGTTTGATTCCATCTTGAATACAACTGCTCAGTGCTTGTTATCGTATATGGGTGATGAAGAGCAGTCGCAAATATTTATTTATTGTCGCAAAAACTGATTATGGTCGCTGTGTGAGTGTCATCGGTGCTTAAATCATAGTTTGAAACGTAAAATATTTTCAATCTTCATATTGAAGATTATATAATCGTCAATATGAAGACTGAAAACTTTCCTTTGTTTCAAATTGCGTTACAAGCATTGGGAGTAGTCACACATGAATGATTTGTGACGAGATAAAAAAAGTAAAACAATAAAAATACAAGTCTATGTAGGTTGTTTCACTCGCAGCAATTTCATCTTTTATAATAAGAATGAACCTCCGATATCGAAAAAACTAATGCGAGAGCTAACTTTTACAGTACGTGCTAAAGAATATTGCAGATCATGCTCCTTTTAAACAAATAGAAAATTGTTTCAAACGAGATGATTTCCACTGACCTCAGAAAATTCCTTTCTTTTTTTAATTAAACATTATAAAAGCGTTTTATGTAACTAATAAATACTCCGTTTGTCGAAAAGTACAGTTTAGAAGTACCGTTTAGAAGTTTAATAATATTCTCTTTTTTAGTGACCTTTTTTTTAATATAATTGAGAAAATGTGTCAATAGGTAGTTATCGTAACACTGTCGTGTTATGTTAACAAATTATAAAATACGCTACTTTAATTTTTCACATTCTGAAGGACTGTCTCGCATTGGAGGAAAATGTTTCATACAGCGATTCGGGGCCACTACAGCTGTCCCCCCTGCTCACCAGCAGTGCGCATGCGCGGAGGAGCAGACACATACACTCTGATTGGCTAATGTAAGCAGATCTGCCAACAGCGCTGCGGTGAGACGATACAAACATCCACGGCCGAGGGAGGATTCGAACTCCCGCTGGGAAACGGCCTCGCGCATCGGAGCTTCATCAATACGCCCAGCTACTCCGCTGCAGCTAACATTATTTATCTGGCAGTGTTATCTATGAACAAAATAACGTACCAGGTAATAAAATACCTCGATATAAACGTCTGCATCGGGCATGAAATACATGACACAGAAAATAGTTGGATCAAAAATTTTAAAACTCACATTTTTACGTTTGGTGCACTGTATTAATACAGAAAACACTGAATTTTAATTCTTCAGAAGCTGAATTCATATGACACTGAAAGGATTAAGAAAGTGGTATTAATGTTAAAAAATATCTCTTGCATAGGTCTTAAAAAAGTTTTCCAAAATCAATGCTACGTGAGTTAAACTGCTACGAATCACGACACATGCTGTATCCTATTACATTGCTTCTATTTGACAATATAAACATCACGCTCAACCTCCGAAGACCGCTAGAGTTGGTAACACACGCATTCGGAGCTGGGGCATGCACAATGCTCTGTTCTCGGCTTCAAATTATTCGGGCATCCCCCCCATGTCAGAAAGTGCTGATGTGTTGAGGCGCTATACTCCGATGCGCGAGTCCGTTCCCTGTCGGGGATTCGAATGCTCCCTCAGGCATTGATGTTTGCGCTGTCTTTACTGTAAGTTAGTTCATAAGTAGTGTGTAAGTTTCGGTACTGCTGACCCAGCAGTTAAGTCCCATAAGCTCAACAAACAATTGGACATTTCTAGGGCTGATGTTACTTGATACATCACACTATCCCTTTATATTCGAAATGCTCGATTTGAAGATGGTGCCCATGTTCGAGATAATCAGTAAAAGAAAGACCATTTGAAACATATCTAAATAGAACATTCACGTCCCCCAGTTCCAGGAGAGTTTTGAAATAATACTCACCTTATACTATTTGAACAGACATGGACGTTGCAGGTATGTGCCACTCTGTCGTGCAGCAACGAATGACAGTCATTTGACCTGCTCCAGTAGTGTAGAACGTATTTTTTAAGATCACTCATAATTTTGTCGCATGTCTCGCAGAGTTTTATTTTATTTTATTTTATTTTTCTTCCTCACACATGATGAGATTTTTCTGTAAACTGAAGCAGCGTGAAATTAGAATGAAACTTTCACTCTGCAGCGGAGTGTGCGCTGATATGAAACTTCCTGGCAGATTAAATTGTGTGCCGGAACCGGGACTTGAACCTGGGACCTTTACCTTTCGCGGGCACGCGCACTACCGACCGTGCTATCCCGACACGACTCACGATACCGCCTCACAACTCTACTTCCGTCAGTACATCACCTCCTACTTTCCAAACTTCACAGAAACTATCCTGCAAACCATGGAAGACATCCCTTAGGCTGTGGCTAAGCCAGGTCTCCACCATATCCTTTCTTCCAGGAGTGCTAGTCTTGCATGGTTCGCAGAAGAGCTTCTGTGAAGTTTGGAAAGTAGGAGGCGAGGTACTGGCGGAAGTAGAGTTGTGAGGCGACATCGTGAGTCGTGTCGGGGTAGCACAGTCGGTAGTGCGCTTGCCCGCGAAAGGCAAAGGTCCCAGGTTCGAGTCCCGGTTCCGGCACACAATTTTAATCTGCCAAGAAGTTTCAACGTGAAATTAATTTATGCATGTGTTGTTAAGTGAAATAAGGGGCCGGTTGGTTGTAACATACAGACCGGAAGCTGGAAGAGAATTTAAACTGAATACGGTTCACAGGCGTCCACACTATAAACGATCGACTACGTGTTGCCCCTGTCATTGTGTACGCAGTAATCGTTGCGGAACGTGATAAGCTGGCTTTCGCAGAGGCTGTTAACGAGGGTCATTAAAGCTGTGTGGGAGCTAGCGGCGAAATTTCCACACCGTTTTCATCCTCGGGGGCCACGCTTTGATGAGCACTAAACACGTGTTTATAGTCCCGTATTTCACCTGCAATGCATTATCGGCTCGTACGACTATTACGTACACGTTTTCGGTCGCCCAACGTTAAATACACATACCTAAATGTTCTTCACTGTGTCGAAGGAAACATCGTCTTTGAAATTCAATTGGAAACTTTTTTCTTCCAAAAAGGTCTTCCTTATTAATTCTGGAGGAGTTTTTCTTATGGCGCTAGAGGCTAGAGCGCTTGACACTCATAGAGAGTGATGGGACTTCTGTAAATTTCAATTAATGATCGAAATTCTCCACAGAGGTGATAAATTATTTTTCAAAAGAGATAGATTGGCTGGCCAGTACTTACCTTTTTGCTGTACCGTCGATACTCACGCACAGAAAGAAAAAGGATGAAAATAAAACAAGCTTCCGGAACTGTGTTCCTTCTTCAGATAAGAGAGGGGAAGAAAAAAAAAGAAAAAGAATGTGAAAGGAAGAGGAAGGTAATTCACGACCTAGGTCATGAGGATGGTGTTTGAACATTGTGGAAGTCAGAGATACTGTTTATTAGTCTACTGTAAATGTTATACTTAAATCCATACTGCAATGAGACTACCCACCTACATACATTAAGCATACTTTGACCACTACGTACAAAGCTGATACCAAACTTTACACCACAATGAGTAAACTATAGAGGCGTATTCTTTCAACACTGTGTGTACCGCAATGTCAACAGGTGCACGAATATTTGTAACATTGCATTAGTTAATGGGAAACACGCTGAAGTAGATGACGTAAAAAGTGAATTATACAAAATGGTATTTTTCAATTTGCTGAAATTACTCGTTCTTTATAATACTAAAACTTGAGCAGTATGATCCCTTTGTAGTATGCAGTACTCATGATACCAAGACGACACATCTTTATTTAATTACAAAAATCCAGTGATTCATACTTGGCTTTATTTTAGCCACTAGAAGACAATACAGGAAAAGATACTATTTAGTACCTGACCTAATCTTATTCGTTCATTCATCTTAGAAATAACAACTGTTAGTAACGCAATGTGTATGTGGTAGCATCAAAATCCAAATTTTGTTAATTACGTTTAATCATAAATGTGTAACTAGCCCTATTCACTTTCAGAATAGATATTAGTCTATATCGAGATTGTAAAAGTTCATTTTAACTTTTGATATGGATAAATTCACTATTTTATCGGCGGTAAAATAAAACTATTGGAAATTTGATAATTGACTATTTTTAAATGAACCTTTCATATTCATTTAATTGCAATAATCAGTATTATCGCCAATGTGGCAATAGTTATAGCGCATACCTAGGAAGGAGGAGGTCCGCGGCTCGAATCTTGGCCGCTGCAAAAAAATCTTAATTCAATTTCTTTGCTTCGATTTAATATTTTTGATATATAACGAGACACAATAAGTTGATTTCTTATTTGATAATTAGTATTCAGTTCAGTAATTGTTTACATGTTATAAATACTATAGCTGCTCAGGCAGCGGGAGTCAGTGTTCCGTTAACCTTTTGAGTCGTAAAGCCCTTATTACGCTGTGGTTAATCGAGGTGCTTCAAGAGGAATAGTAAATGTTTTAAGAGATGTACATATTGACAAATTTTAATAAAAATGCGTCCGATTTTTCTTGCATGTAACCCAAAATAGACTCAAAGCAAAGGCAAATGAGGACATTATTATTTCGTCGGTGTTTTGTAGAAAATCATCGTATTGGATTAAAAACACAATTTTGTGTATGTCGTAAATTTTTATGTAGGTTTCAGATTTTTTATTTACAAAGACGTATTCAGACTTTAAAGTTAAAGTTGTTGATTGTCTTCTCAAGTACTTTGGATACCACGAGAAAGAACGTAACGTAAAGCTTACCCGATGACGAAACACTAAAATGTTTCATATTTAAATGTTTCAACTCGTTTATAATCTGGAGAAAAGCGAGTGGGAAATGGTACTTAACGCATCACGTAACCGATTTTTTGTTCACAATATACAGGCTGAATCTAAATTCGCCCAGTCGGGTTTTGCAGCGCGATTCCTCACATGCTAGCAATAAAAAAAATTTCTCTCACAACATTTCGTCCTGCGCATATTTCCGGCAGTAAATGGACGTCGAAGAGTGAGATGGGTGTGTGTCCCATACGTCAGTGTGTTTCAGAATTACACTACTACACCAACAAACTTATAGGGGATGTGGGAGGTGTCTTGAGGAACAAAGTGAGCATAGGAACCCATGCGCGGAAACGCCATCCAACGACGATACGTAGATTTCAAGTTACAGGCGCCAGCTACTGCCGCTAGACATCCCGTCCAGAAACTTCGACGCTCTGTAACGTAATTGGATGACGTTTCCGGACATGGGTTACTATGCTCACTTTGTTCCTCAAAACACCTCCCATATCCGCTAGAAGATTGTTGGTGTAGTAGTGTAATTCTGAAACACACTGACGTATGGGACACACACCCATCTCACTCTTCGACGTCCATTTACTGCCGGAAATATGCGCAGGGCGAAATGTTGTGAGAGACATTTTTTTTATTGCTAGCATGTGAGGAATCGCGCTGAGAGGCCCGAGTGCGCGAATTTAGATTCACCCTGTATAAATGACTTCGTAGATAATATCGGACGTTCAGTGAGGTTTTCTCGGACGATGAGGTAATTTATCGAGAAGTCGCAATACTGGGAAAGGGTATAGAAATGCAGCATGATCTGCAATCTAACTATACTTTGTGTAAGGAATGTCAAGGGAGACTCAACACAAAACAGTGAAAAAATTGCTGCGTTAACACAGAAAGGAAGATCTTTTATTATATATATACGCGATAGCAGGACAAACACTGGAAACAGATAAAATATCTGAGAGAAGACATTAGGGGCGATGTGAAATGGAACGATCACATAAAATCAGTCGTGGGTAAGGGGGAAGCCAGATATTTATTGGAAGAATTCTCAGTAAGGGTAGAACGTCAAGAAAGGATGTAGGTTACAATCTCTCGGTCGCAAGTGCTTGAGTAATGCTCATCAGCATGGGATCCGTACCGGGTAGATTAATGGAATACATATTCAGCGGAGAGCAGCATGCTTACTTACGGGCTCATTTCGTAAGCGCGAAAGCGTCAAGGAGGTGATGAAAAACTCCAGTGGCACACGTGCAAGAGAGGCGTTCTGTACCGCGGTACGGGCTTCTGTCAAATTTCCGAGAGCGTATGTTTCGTGGAGAGTCAACCAGAATATTCCTTCCTCCTGCGTAAATCCCGCGAAGTGTTCACAAGGACACCGTTAAAGAGATTATGGGTCAGGCTGAGGCATAATGCAATCATCTTTATTGAAACCTGATGCCTAGACAGAAGCAGCACTTCATCTTGTGCTTAGAAAACCAAAGCAATGCATCTACGAACGTGGGGTGGAGAAGTATGGCGTAGTATGAGCAACCATTGAGTTGGAGATGATCTGATCGTGACCGTGATTATTCTCATTGTCATTTAACTTAATATCTGTTTTCTTCACATGGCGACTGTTCATCCAGACGGGGCACAATACTCTGCAGTAGAGTAAACTAAACTTAGAGCTGAGCAGCGTAGAGTAGTCGCACTTGCACCCCAAGAAGAACCACACAGTTTTCGAATTACGTTGTTTCGTGTCTGAATCTTGGCAGGACTCTTTCTGAGATGTTCTTGCAATGACAGTGTTCTGTAGAGTTTTAACACCGAGATATGTGGGGCTTCTATTATCGCTGAGAACAGTGTTATGGAAGTATACTTTGAAGTACACTGAAGCCATTTTGTTGTTCAGGTGAAAACAAGAAACTTCTGTTTTACTCTTCTTGGTTGGAGTCTCCATTTTTTAAATTATTTTCCTAAAACGGAGAGATCTTCTGTTAATATTTCTTCTGTCTTCTCGAAGCAAAGATCTTCGTGGCAAGAGCCCAGTCCTCCGCATGCCTAAATTTCCTACATCTTGTAGCGGGTATATCTGAGAAATATAAACTGAACGAAAGTGGGGCAAGTTCTGGACCTTGCAGCTTTCCATTATTTAGTTTGTTGGGTTTCCTGTTTTCATCCCCCATGACTGCACGAAATTTTCTGCCACTGAGTACGTTATTTATAATATGGGCCAGACTCCTATATGGAATCACTTGAGTTTGCTGATTACACCTTCTCTCCATGTTGTGTCGTAAGCAGCCTTTCAGTCAATACTTTCTACTAAAATCCTTAGTCTTTGCTGGAATACAGCTTCAATAAAGGTAGTTAGTGACAAGACTTGGTCGACATGTAACACTATAGGTCATTTCCCTATTAATTTTATCGCATTTATAATTTCGGAAACATGTATCGATTGTAGCAGTAAGGACTGTGGGTAATGTAATATCTATATTAAACTCTTAGTTGCTAGGTGATGTGTTAAATTTATGTATTGAATTACTTTTTAATTTTTGTAAAATTATCGCTATGAAAATGAGTATTGTTAAACTGGTATTACTTTGAAACTTGTTTTGTGATCTTTTTATTGTAATAAGCTGGTACACGCATAGGGCTTGTAAAATTTATGAATGTAAAAGTTAGAAAAAGGTGTAAGTAAACCGGAACTATGTGTTTGGCATATAAAAGGTGGCGTGAGAAAATGCTAGAGCTGTGGCAAGAAACGTGGATAAAGAAAGAGACATTCTGGACGTCATGGTGCCAACATCATCGTGAAAGCTGTGATTCATGGCTGTATAAACTATTTTATGCACCAGCAAAGTCGCCTTGGATGAAGCATCGTAACTATCTGCTAGGAGTGGAAATTAATTATGTAGCTCTAAATATTATTTCGGCGCCAAGGAGAAATATTAAGTGCCCCTAGTACTGAAGAGCCAATCGTTATAGCCACTAAAATCTTCGCTGCCACCACCACAGGATGAACAAGTAACAAGTCTTAACTTTGTATTAATGCTTAGACCAGCAGTGTGTACCTTCAAATGAAAATAAACATGTGTATAGTTTAAATTTTGAGTTTGGAACACTAATTACGTTCTATTTCACTGTACAAGACAGGGCCCTCCATAGTAAAGAACGTTCTGAGTATCCTGTTTTACAAAAAATTTGAATAGCTTAGTTAATAAGTATTTATTCCGTGTGAGATTTGCAGTTATAAAAGTGTTCTTTGATAGTGTGGATGCTATTCAGATACTTAAAAAAAGGTAGGTTGTGTTCTAGTTCACTATTTCAATGATACTACAAATAAGATTATTCTCTAGTATCCTATACTAATTTAGTAATGACAGCTAGATTATCTGTCTTTAATGAAATTTCTGTTGGTTCATCTCTTGTAATTGGGGAAACATGTCCAGTTAAGACTGCAGTTACGTTTTTTTAGTAAGAAAAATCGAGATTAATGACAGTTTCATGTGGATTAAAGTGTGAATACTTACAATAACAAAGCGGTATTGTAATTAAATTCAGTATTTCTTTATGAGTGTTGTAAGTTGATGAACACATCTGAACATATAGCTGAATGTTTACTATTTGATACAACTGCAATAAAAATTAGTTTGGTACCAATTCAGAACAGTAACCGTGAATTTGCTATATGTTTAACTGTGGCTATCTGTATAAAATATTACTACTTCCAAAGCAGGTATACAGTGAGTAGCAGCCTATTTTTACTATTATCATTTTCCAAGAACCATAGAATCATCTACATAAAATTGAATATAAAATTTTGTGGAATAGAGAAATTTAATGTGAGTTTAATACATAACAGTAGCATCAGATTTTTTTGTTCATGTATGCTCTAATTTTGTGCAAAAACTTTACATCATCATTGAATTAATATTGAATTGATTACAGTCTACGGTTTATGGTGCAATGTATGTTTAATTATATAAACTTCGAATATGCGCATAAATTAAACACTGTATTGGTGCAGATCAACCTAAGTAGGCTAGTGACTTATTTCCTTTTTACTGATTACTGATTGGTTTCAGAACACACGAGTGTTGTTTTAGCAACATATTTACAGTTAGTTACTCTATTGTCGTAACTAAATATGAGGTGACGAAACTGCATTAGGATTATTTATTCATTAGGAATCTACACAAGGTCAAAAATTAATCTTCTCAGATGGTAACATTACGACTGTATTGTATATTAAGGCGGCTCCAGCTATTTGTAGCAGCTTCTCTGTATGATGAATTGTGCTTGTTCCAGAGACATCGTTTCAAACATTTTTGTAGTCATTCTGATGAAGATTAGCCCTTCAAATAATATGTAGCATACGCTAAGCAATACTATTGATCTATAAATCTCTGGACGTTCATAAAGCTTTCCTGGCTTTAGGACTGCAATTATCAATTATCTTACTTATTTAAAATAAGCGAGGTAGATTCCCTGACCTCAGAATTTACGTTAGAAACCTAGATAACCATAATTACGTACTTTGTCCACAATTAATTAGAAAGTCAGTATATATTCCATAAAATCCCGGTGCTTGAAAGGTTTTTATGTCTTTTAAGGCTACCTCAATATCTTGGACATCAGTGGTCTAATATATTCCGAATCAAGAGGGTTTGTGGACTTGTGACTGGTTTACTGTTTTTGACGTACCTTATACGATTTCTTTCTCTTATTGATCTAGACATATCAACTAAATTTTATTTGGAATGACTGCAGAACTTTTACGACAGATGGGAATGGCCCCACAAAGCTTCCGTAACAATGACCATGTCTTTATGCTCGATTCGACGAAATACATAGATGTTACAGTTTCAGTCCATCCTTCTCTTCGACCATTATCTAGATTCGACCATTATCTAGATTTTGAAGCAGTTTACCCTCGATTTCTTGTTCACCGCTTGCAAGGAATTCTTGGTACAGCTTTTCAGTTGCATCAGTATAGCCAGGAGAATGTTCCTCCCTATAGATTCTAGAAATCATTCTTATTGCTGTGGCAATACCCACAAATCCTTCGTAATTGTTACTGTTGGTGGTATCCATGTAGCATATTCATCAAGGTCACGTGATAACGTTTTCCAGTCTTCTTTTTCTTTTGTCCCTTTTTGGACGTGTATAAGAAGTGGCCATGAGTATTTGAAATCATATATCAAGCCACATAGGAAGTCTTGAAGTACTTTCCTTGATGTGAGCAGAGATTAATTATTCTGATCACTGGAAACGAAACATAGGTGTGGAATGTTTTCTGTTTCCATGCAGCGGATCTAAATGTTCCTCTATCTTTTGCATCAATTTCAATATTGATATTATGTTCATCAGCCCAGTTCATGAGAGTTTCTCCATTACTATCAGTGGTGCTATAATTCCATTCTTCATGGTGACTGTTGAAAGCTTGTCAGTTCAGTAAAGAACCATTTGAATGATTTTTTATTTTCATGTAAAACAGCCAGGAGAACACTAGGATAGTCTGGCAGCCTGATCGTTGTTGCTCTTTCAGCACTACCCAGGGAGCACGTGAAGTGTAATTTTATGTTAAAACCTACAGACGTGAGCAACTTCACTCCCCATGGTCATGGTGAAAATCGGGTTTTCTGCCGTTTATTCTCTTCGTTGGTGGACGACATTTCAAGTGCGTAACTCGCAGTCTTCTTCAGGTGTTTGCTGACAGTGATCCCCACATCACCCTCACGCTCACGCTCCTCATGACGGACCTCGACCTTGGTCCGATGGGTTGCAGGCTAAGCATTAACTGCTGTTCCTGCGGTACCTGAAACATATGAAACACAAATTACTGGCCTGACTGGAAGAAGGGTCTTAGGGTGTCAGATAATGACGGTGTGGTTTCTTCCACAGTTGCTACGAGATTATAAGATTAATCTCGTAGCAGGTCAGGCCAACGAGACGTTGGCCTAAAGTGTTGTTGTGTCCCAAGGTCCCGGACGAGCCGGTTTTGGGGCTGCTGTGACTTCTCGTAGAACTTCCTGGCGGTGGCGCGGAACCTCTCCCGGAGTGGCAAAATGCCGACTTCGTCATGAAGCTGGGCGGTGGAGTACCGCTTCGGAAGATGCAGGGCAGTCTTCAGGGCGCGGTTCTGGATCCTCTGCAGCGACTCGATGTGGAGGTCTGCGGCGTTTCCAAGTACTGGGGACGCGTACTCGAGCACTGGGCGAACCAGTGACAAGTACAGCGTGATCCCATGTTGCGACGGCAGCGACGACTGCGGGTTATGTAGCGGGTAAACTGATCCCCATGTAGAACGAGACCTGAAATTATACCTACATAGGCTCTCTGTTTGCGCTCCGTCCGTGCTATGAGGTCACCAATAGTAGGTCTTTCATGTATTGTTCTTCCTGCGGCTGTTCCGAACCACAGTCTTACACATAAAGAAACTCTATATGGAAAAATCTAGCGCTAGTAGGTAATAACAGAAGAAAATGTTAAAATATTTGTGAAGCTTAAGGGACTTAACTGCGGGGTCATCAGTCCCGAAACTTACAAACTACTTATGAACTACCTTATACTAAAGACGACATAAACATCCATGCCCGAGGGGGATTCGAACCCCCGACGGGGAACGACCTCGGGCATTGGAGCATAGCGCCTCAATGCGCTTGGCCACTCCGCCGCGTCTAACAGTAGAATGGCGGGGAGAAAACTGAGAAGTTACTATTTTCAATGCTGTTACTTTCACAAGTACTACTCACTAAACGGGGTGGGGAATTTGTAATAGAAATATGAAAACGTTCCTAAAGTAATATAACTACTTCCGTTAACGACCGTTTATAATACACGACCGCACGGAATGGCCACATTTTCATAGCTGTTATTTTAAATTGACTGGAGGAATACAGTTATAAAAAACGCGAGAACGTGAAAAAAAAACACATTTATACACTTAACTGTTCATGAAAAAAACTGGCCATTTATATAGCCAATTTCACATTGCCGAGACAGAACGATACAACTCCCCATAAGCCCTCTTGTGGTCCAGAACGTTCTGTCACCCTGGCGTGTCGTATCCGGCTTCCTCTCTCAGGTTGCCACCCGACAGGAGCGGTCGTTAATGCTGTTTTAGGCCGCTCGCGTTCAAATTGCCGCTGCAGACACGGAAGTTCCAAGTACTGGTTTCTGTTCTCTTCCCGTAACAGCGCACAAAAATTTAACACTACATATGGAATGCCCCATTGAAGGATTTGGGCTGGGCAACCTCGGCCGACTTGTTTCGTTAGTCTACCTGCCCATGATCGCTAAACTTCGTCACTATAAATAAGATACATGTTGCATCTGGAGTATCCTGTTGTAATACCCATGCGCAGAAGATTACAAAATTCTCTTAATCGTGTCCATGCAGCTGTTGATGGAGAGAAATGTGATATAGATAGAACCGTTGTCTGTGGAGAATGCGTAGGACAGTTACCTGGCTAATAGTACTTCCTCGTGCGACTGCGCGGGAAAAGACTTACGGACCAACTGCAACAGGAGTTGGATCATTAATTTCCCCACTTATTTCGTCTCTTGTTCCCATCTGTTACGTTGTCTATGTATTGCACTACCACATTCACTTAAGGGATTGTAGAGGTTGATAAATAACTGCTATGATAAGTGACGTCTATTCGGATTCATTTCAGCACGCACAGTACAAGAACGTAGTGCATTCTTCCTACTCTCTCCAAACACCATGAGCATGTGGCCTGTGGTTGTCACTGACCACCGCATTATCTGGCAGCTAATTACGTTCTTCATATATTTTTGATGTTCATCTGTCTTTTACGAGCTGCCCAGAACGCAGTTGTGCAATTCGTCTTTCATGTTCTCTCGCTTGATAAGGATAGTCGCACGTCAGGGATATCTTCACTACCAATTGTAAGTGTGTGTGAGATCCTTTTCTTTGTGAAATATGATGAAAATATAATCAGTTCAGTTGAAATCTTTTACTTATTTAAAATGAACCACCTTTTAATAATTCGTGACGTGTTTCTATTTTTCCAGTATTAATCTTGATTATGTAACACGATGCTTGGAGCCATTGTTGGACTTGTATCTATAATTTACTGGAAACATCTAGATATCATTGTAACTTTCATGAGTGTGACTTTATAGTAATGCCTGCAAGGAAATCTTCGGAATTAAACGATTTAAACAGTCTTTCGTCACAAAAGATTTTTTTTTCTTTTTTTCACGGTCATTCAGTTAGTACAATCCGCTCTAAGCAAATCAAGCATCATTTTACACAATGCAGCAAGAGTTTTACAGCCTCATATGCTACATCCAGTCAACGTAATGCAAGTATTATGGTAAAAAAAAAATCATTGCGGAATCTGTTAGTTTCTTCGTGTAATATTGTGATCAGGTGTTGCTTTTATTCCAAATTACTACCGCCGCTAAACTTTAAAGTCAGGTTGCGCCTCCTTTTTGGAGTCTGCTATTTATAAAGTTACTTAAATGTGTCAGATCCACCAAGTTACTTCCCTGTAATATTACAACTCTAGTGAAACTTTAAAAGCGGACCCGAACATTAACAACCACTCCAACACCTGATAGGATTAAAGAAAGCGCAATATTACAGGTCTTTCCTTCATTTGTAAATCCCATCGTCCACTCACTGCTTGGACTGTGAGAAACTGACTACCGAGTCGCAATGTACTCAAGGAAGACACAAGCACGATGTGAACAATCATGAAAACACGGTACTTAGCAACTACACCGTTGCATCGGATAAAGAAGTGTTGGATTGGAAAGTTTTCACAATACATCTCGTACACGAATGGCACAATAGTCATGCATCAAACACAACTGACATTTTAATTTATCCTACTTTTATTTTTTTTATGTCAATAGACATTATTCAAAAGTTCAATATTTTTACGTGTTGAACCAAACTACTCTCGTCACCTGTCTGTAGATTTACAAACAACCTAAGCTTAATTGCCTAAGGACCAATGAAGAATTAAAAAAAAAAAAAAAACATAGAAAATCTACTGTCTCCCATGAGTGGTTTTTATCTACGAGTTTTAATACTGCATACATGTGAGACTTAACCACCGTGGCTATTTTAATTTCTGAATATGTGTTTTAACTGCTCCATGTTTTGTCAATTCTCCAATTTTATCTGCGTTTATTTTTCTCCTCTTGTATGTTTTAAATCTATACGTCAAAGTTGTTTGTACTCTCGGCTGAAGAGCAGCAATGAAGCTACTGCCAGCATGCCACCACCAGGCTGCTTTAATATTACAAGAAAGAAAAAAAATTAATTGAGGACAATACACACATACATGCACCAGGGAAATAGGCATTGTTCAATTTCCAAAAGTGTTTGTATCCACAATAAAATACACAGTTTCTGTGTATTATTAAACTCTGTTTATTGGCTAACAATACGAGCCCCTGGAATAATCCGTTCTCAGAAAACCGAACCTCATTAGCACTTCCCATTTCCGCAATATTTGCTGTGTAAATTTTAAGTGATTTGCTCTGTATAAGTACACAGAGTGCGTTAATGAACTAATGATTAAATACGTGGCGTGAAAGCGTGCTTTGTGGCAATATTAATATATTCTCCGCCAAATATTGGCGCGGTTAATTCGATACGTCATCATTGAGAATATCAAACAGACGGCTGCAAATAATGGGACAACTAGCATCATTTACTCGGGTTCGTAGAAATTACACTAACGTTCAGACAGTGGCACACTTTGAAAGACAAGAGAGAGGATGATCATATCGGCATTTGAAACATCTTGGCTCGCGGTTTCGAGGTCAGCATCGATATTTCGGCGCGACACCGCCTATCGTCAAAGTGTGCATGCGGTTCTCGTTGTCGCTACAAACCGAAGGTAATGGAGCAGTGTTACCTGAACCGACACGGAAGATGCTCACATATGCGCGAAACGTAGCGTAAAAATCGGTGATTTTCAAAGAGGATGCATTGTTGGCATGAGAGTTTGTTTCATACCACCCCTATGAACCACAGACATTGCCGAGGCTCGGTGGCTTGCGAGCCTCAACTATACAAATACCTGAATCGTAGGTGCAACCATAGCGGAGGAGTATCTGTGGAGAGACCAAGAAATGTGTGGTTCTTGAAATGGGGCAGCAGCCTTTTCAGTAGAGGCAACAGTCTGACTGAGCTGGCCTTGTAACATCAGCTAATGTGGTTTTGCCACACAGTTACTGCGAAGGGCTGAAATCAAGGGGAAACTACAGCCGTTACTTCTCCTGACGACATTCAGCTATACTGTATGAATATATGATTATAGCATCCTCTTGGGTAAAATATTCCCGAGGTAAAATAGTCCCCTATTCGGATCTCAGGGCGCGAATTACTCAGGAGCGTGTGATCATCAGGAAAGACAACACCGGCATTCTACGGATCGGAGCGTGGAATGTTAGATCCCATAATCGGGTAGGTTGAAGTTAGATATAGTAGGGATTAGTGAAGTTCGGTGGAAAGAAGAACAGGGTTCCTGGCAAGTACAGGATTATAAATACAAAATCAGTTGGGGGTATTGCATGAGTAGGTCTCATAATGAATAAGAAAATGGGACTGCGGGTAAACTACTATGAGCAACACAGTTATCGCATTACCGTAGTCAAGATAGATACGAAGTCAACACAGACCACAATAATACATGTTTTTATGCCAACTAGCTCTGCCGATGAGGAGATCGAAGAAATGTATGAGGAGGTAAAGGAAATTATTTAGACAATTAAGGGAGAGGAAAATTTAATTGTTATGGTAGACTGGAATTCGGTAGTAGGAAAAGGAAAGGAAGGGGAGGGAAGATAGTAGGTTAATATGTACTGGGCAAAAGAAATGAAAGAGGAAGCAGCCTGGTCGAATTTTGAAATGAACATAATTTAGTTATAGCAAACACCCGGTTTAACAATCACGGAAGGAGGTTGTATATGTGAAAGAGACCAGGAGACATAAACTGTGAGACATACCCCACCCTACACACCGAAATCCTACAATGCCTTCGCAGGCCGCGGTGGCCGAGGAGACTAAGGTGTTTCAGTCACGGTCTGCACGCCCACTACGGTCGGGGGTTCGAATCCCCCCTCGTCATGGATATTTGTGCCGTCCTAGTTCGTAAGTAGTTCATAAGTAGTTTGTAAGTTTAGGGACTGATGACCCCGTAGTTAAGTCCCATAAGCTTTACAAACATTTGATTACAATGCCTTCCCCGAATCCACTATGGTGCTAACGACACTCTCAATCCTTATTACACCGTCCCCACAGCCCACAAACACACCCACCTCCTGCCTGCGGACTGCCCTCCGTCACCACTGTGATCATGAAGCTGACTACTATAATCATGGAGGAAGAGGTGTTCGAACAACTCATTGCCATGCCCAACTTATCCATCCGCTCTGCCAAGCGGATCTTCCAGGCCACCGTCCCAACCTACCTGATATGGATCTTCACAGAGTGCGCATCATCCCTCAACCTCCAGGGGGCCCTGATCTACAAGGTGGAACCGTCCCGATCCCAACCCCAATTCTACCTCTGTGCCAGGTGTCTCATATATACATCCACATTTACATCTACATCTACATACATACTCTGCAATTCACCGTAAGGTGCGTGGCGGAGGGTACACTGTACCACTACTAGGTATTTTCTTTCCTATTCCACTCCCAAATCGAACGAGGAAAAAAGAATGCCTATATGCCTCCGTACGAGCTCTAATTTCTCTTATCTTGTCTTTGTGATCTATACGCGAAATGTAAGTAGGCGGCAGCAAGATCGTACTACACTCAGCTTCAAATTCCGGCCTTCTAAATTTACTTAACAGAAATTCACGAAAAGAACGTCGTCTTTCTTCCAGCGATCCCCAATTGAGTTGCCGGAGCATTTCCGTGACACTAACGCATTGGTCGAACCTACCAGTAACTAATCTAGCTGCTCGCCTTTGAGCCGCCTCTATGTCTTCCTTTAAACTGATCTGCTGCGGGTCCCAAACACTTGAGCAGTACTCAAGACGTGGTCGTACAAGCTTTTTATACGCGGTCTCTTATACAGGTGAAGCACATCTTCCCAAAATTCTCCCAATAAACCGAAGTTGGCTGTCCGCCTTACTCACAACTGTCCTTACATGTTCGTTCCATTTCATATCGCTCTGCAATGTTACGCCTACATATTTGAGCGACGCGACAGCATCAAGAAGCTCACTACTAATGCTGTATTCGAACATTATGGGATGTTTCTCCTACTCATGCGCATCACCTTACATTTTTCTACATTGAGAGCTAGCTGCCATTCTTCACACCAGCTATAAATTTTGTCTAAGTCATCCTGTATGTTATTACAGTCAGTTACAGACGACACCCTCCCATACACTACAGCATCATCAGCAAACAGCCGCAAATTACAACTTACTCTGTCCATCAGATCATTTATATAGATAGAAGATAATAGTCGTCCTATCACACTCCCATGGGGCACGCCTGACGATATACTCGTCTCTGATGAACACTCACCGTCGAGAACAACGTACTGCGTTCTATTACTTAGGAAGTCTTCCAGCCAGTCACAAATCTGTGAATCTATTCCATAAGCACGTATCTTCGTTAGCATTCTGCAGTGCAACAGACTTTGCTTTCTCAGCAGCTTTCTAACATTATTATTATACCACGATGTATCTTTTCCATCCTTAATCGTCTTTACTGGCACATATTTCTTTAACCCTTTATTAACAATGCACTTAAATTTAGTCCACAATTCCTCTACATCCATAGTCCCGGAATTAAACGATGCCCATTCATTTTCTAAGTGCGATCGTAACATTTGCTTATCGGCTCTTCCTAACAATCACACGCTCCTAGCCTTCTTGATTGGTTTATGAACTTTGGTCACCATCGACGCTATGACGATATCATGATCACTAATTCCTGTCTCTACACAGACATCGTTAATAAGATCAGGCCTGTTAGTGGCTATAAGGTCTAGAATATTTCCATTGCGCGTGGGTTGCCGGTTTAACTGCTCAAGACAGTTTTCGGAGAATGTGTCCAAAATGACCACCAGATGCAGAACTGCCAAAACTCCCCCACATATCCTCACTGCAAGTCCTCCCACCACAAACATTGTCCCAATCTTGCCTCCCCTCCCATCTACAACACTTGTAGTGGACCCTATCCACCTGTTCATACAAATGTGAGTCTGTCCCCACCCCCACCACCCCAGAAGTCACCATCCCCATTCGCCCCATCGACCCATTCATGCACCCCAACAACTCCTTGCTCCTCCCTCCCCCACCACCACCAAAGACATCATCCTGTATGTAACCACCGTCCTCACAAACATCCGTCCTTTCAACACCCGCACACCTTTCAGCAGATTGCACTGGCTGCACAGTCATTTCTTCACCTTGAAACCTTTGTCACCTTCTCCTGCAACCACTCACATTTCACCTTCTCCCCCCACCTCGAAACCCAAGTTTCAGCTTGTAACACCACATCGCGACCATAGCATTAGAATCACGGTATTCCGACCTTTTTCATCGTTACGTAATTTTAGTAATTTGTTAAGAGGCAGAATTTTTTCATTATTCAAAAATTTTTAGTAAATTCAAATTATATCAGCGTAATTCAGAGTGATAGTATCCGGGGAATGCTTAGGTCAAAACATCTCGTATATCAGAGATCATTTGTCAGATAGCTATTGTAAATAGTACCAGCAGTTGAGTTACTCACTCCCTCTATGTGTTTAGCTCTCTGTGTTTAGCTCTTTATGTGCTCAGCTCTCTATGTCACTAGATTTCACTACGTGCTTAGCTCTCAGCAGGACTATCTCAGTGAATAGCTTGAAGTATTATATGCGTTTTTATTCCAAGACACGAAAAAACCCGAGAAAATATTTAAAATTTAATATAAACTTTTATATCGTGATCATACGCGAAAGCGAACATTATCTTTGGACTTTGATCGGGATAGGCTAGGACATAAGAATTAGAAACTTCTGCCTCCCGTAATAAACTGATGAACATTCCAGGTAGATTAATACAATCAAACTATGACAAAAATAATAACGAATTGTGAACTTATAAAGTGTGTACTGTGAAAGTGTTGCGAATGTAACTATTGATTTCAGAATAGAGAATCTATGAAGCTTAAAAAATCTTAAATAGTTATTCCACTATTTAGTTCCCTAATATTGTCCCAGCATATTTTAAAAGCGAAGGAATATATCTAACAGCAGTGGCCAGGAGAAACGTACTGTGAAATTTTCTAAAGAATAATTCTATCAAGGAAAAAGATCAAGCAAAAAACATTATCTTTGTGATGGGCGTCAAATTATCTGAACTATAGGGACTCAATGATTAGAATTTTTTTATTCTTTGGTTTATTAAATATCAGCCCGTGAGAAACGGATTTTCATGCTCAAACATTAAGTAAGATTTAAATAACATCCTGTACCAATATTTACAGTGAAAAATTCAACAAAGATATAAATTTTATTAACTACGAAGAAATACCAGGTCTACTAACTTAATTTTCATACTGAGGTGACAAATACAATTTTGAACCTATACATCCAATATAATTGTGACAATCAAGACGTAATGTACAGCTTAAAAGTCGCAAAGGTAAAACCCTAATATAAAACGAAGTCAACACAACTGTCGCCCCAGTCACCAAACCAAACCATGTCGCCGCCCAGCGACAAATTGTCGCCCTAGAACATGGGGCTCGACTAAATACAAAGAAAAATTAAGAAGACTGAAGAAACGGATATTAAGAAATTATACCGAAAGATCGACGAAGAATCTATTTCAGAAGTCGACTAAGAATCCAAAATCAAGGAAGAGACGGAAAACCCAATCAAGATTGTTGAAATGAAAAACTGGATGAAATAGTACAATTTTTGGACAATATTAACAATTGTTGCTGTGACGCGTGGACTTCTTGCAGAATCGTAAAAAGGTGATTATCTTTCTCAACCTTTTAATTACTGCGAGATATTGTGAAATAATTAATTATCAGTTTGTTTATTCTTCCGAGCATTATATGGAATAATTCTTTCCAAAGTAAGAAATTGTGACCAAAAAAGGGATATTTATGTTCTACTGACTACGGAAGTATAAGGTAAGGACATCAGTTTTACTCCATATTTTGCCTTGCGGAACGAAGTAGTTTTAATTACATCTGTGTTGTGCACAATAGATTGACTGACAGACAGAATTAAGTTTGATTTAAATAATAAAGATTAATTGAATACTAATACTGATCCCCACAAGGCAAAATATATTTTGTATTGTAGTTTGTAACAGTGTATAGCAGTACTTAGTTTTATTTGTGATTTTCTGAAAATGTTTAGGTTAAGATTGAGTCCGATAGGATTTTCTTGAATTTGAGTGTGTAGGTATTGTAAACTTTTAAATTGTGTGGTAAAGATAGTGTTAGGTACTGAACAGAATTTAACTTTTATATTGTGGTTAGGCGTACATGCAGGTCAGAAATGGAACACACAAACCGAATGATGACTCGATCACAAGACAATTTGAACGCGAGGAATGAAATAGGCCGGGAATGTTATTCCGAACCGGAATTAGATGAACATGCCGAGGATACGCCGATACCTCAATCTATTGGAAATTTCAGTCCACAACCAAGCACATCGCGAGGTCACGAGTTTACAACAGAATCGCCGCGAGTGCAAATTTTGAATCCGAATAACCATACCGCCAACATTGTAGATCCATTTGCATTGATTTTGCAAAAATTAGAACAACAGGCTAGACAAACACAAGAACAAAATAAAAAATTAGAAGAACAGGCTAGACAAACAGAAGAACTGAATCAGCAAATCAAACTTTCTCAAGAAAAACAAACACAAGAGATAAATAAAAAAAATGATGAACAGCCTAAACAGATACAACTTGTTCGGGAAGAACAGACAAAAAAGTTAGACGAACACTGTAGACAGATAAATGAACAATTCAAACGTCAGGAAGAAACTATTAACGATCTCCGAGCAGAAACTCGTAAAAATTATGAATTTTAAAAACATCGTTTGGATGGATAATGCGAACAGAATGAACCTTTAAAACAAGAAGTACACAATACCGCCACTAACCTTAAAGCCGAAATTGAAGAGCGAGATACACGTCGCGACAGAATAACTAATCACTCAATAGCGGAATTTAAAAACTTACGAATAGACGTAGAAGGATTTAAAACATCTTCAGATGTACCTGTGGATATAGTGATTGATACAGGATCTTCGATCTCTGGAATAAGTGAGAGTTTTTATAAATTAATTTCAAAGAATGTATCTGTTCCCACATTTCCTGTATAATCTTGTACGGTGACTGGAGCATTAGGTTTAAGTTTTCAACGAGTAAAGACTCAATGCTGGGTGGCAGTAAATGTAGATGATGATGTACGTAATGACGCATACCTCGTAATTCCTAAAATGACCACGCCATGCATTTGGGGATTAAATATTTTATGTGGGAGGGATGCAGAAATCGACTTCTCTTTAGGTTATTTAGTTATAAGTGGCTCAAGTGGCCGGATAAAGTTGTTCTTAACTGGTGTGGAGAACGAACAATCTATAAAATGCTGTAATTTGAAGATTAATTATATGGCTCCTACAGCTTGCTACTTGGAAGAAGATATTCTTGCTAACAAATTTATTAGTGAAGAATCAGTGAATAGAATACAAAAACTGTTTTAGAAAATATCTGAATATGGTTACCTCACAGAGCAGCAACAAGATGATCTAGCCTCATTGTTAGTGATATAATATGATATAATATAAGTGTTTGGTATAATTAAAGGATATGTTTACCACATGAATGTATATCCGCACAAAGTTTATTGTAGGTCTTCCTATTCGGTACCGTGGACAAAACAGGAAAAGGTAAAGGCATAAAAGAAAATGTTAAAATGGAATATCATAGAACCTTCTCATTCAGAATATTGTAGTCCTTTTTTGGCAATTTATAAGGCAGATAATAGCGTTCGTCTTGTACTAGATGCAAGAGAAATAAATAAAATAATTGTTCCTGTAAGAACCCATCCTGAAAAGTTGGATGTACTTCTACAGAAATTTCATGGAATGCAGTTTTTATCTTCAATCGATTTAAGGTCAAGCTATCGGCAGATTTTATTAGCTGAAGAATCAAGGAAATATACTGCTTTCACTTTTGCTGGTCGATCATATCTTTTTTGTGTTATGCCTTTTGGATTATCTATGAGTGGTGGAGTTTTTATTGAAGCTTTAGACACTGTATTAAAACCTGATTTAATTGACAAAGTAACTGTCTATGTGGACGACTTACTTATTGCTACTAATACATGGGAAGAACATTAAGAATTATTAGAAGCAGTTTTAGCACATTTTCAAGAATATGGTGTAAATTTGCTAAAATCCAAGTTTACCAGACAAGAACTAAGATTATTGGGACATATTATCTCACCAACAGGTATACTACCTGATAAAGGTAAAATGAGTGCTATAAAGAATTTTCCTTATCCAACCACAAAGAAACAATTAAAATCATTTATTGGATTAAGATCATTTTTTCGAAAATATTTATCTAACAATTTAATAAATAATGATGTCTTGTTTAAACTACTCCTAAAGAATGTTCCATGGAATTGGACTAAGGAGTGTTGTTTTGTATTCGATGCAATCAAGAAGGCTTTAGAAGCGAGTGCAGAAAAACGTAAAAAGAAATTTGACAGAAATATCTCCAAGACTATAGAATATCAAATAGGTATCTCATATTACTGTGAACGCATCCTTATTCTTGTGACATTAAAAAGAAAAATAAGAAGTGGTCGTTATTGTACGAAGGACCTTATGAAATAGTTAATATACCGCACGAAACAGCTACTGACTAGTAAACCCTAGAACGAGAATAGCTAAAGGACTATATTCTTATAAGGACATGAAAAAGATTTACTAACTAGTCATTAATGGGTACTGTATATATATGTTATATGCTATATGACTTTCTTCTGTATATAATGTGTTATAGCCTTTAAATGATTATATGTAGGTCATAAGTGATGTTTATGTATATGTGTGATGATTTACAATACGTTCTAATGACTTGTAAAAGATTACATACGCAAGACAAAACGAGTAAAAACAGAGTATGCTACTCAGGAGTAGTCTTGTAACAATGTTGGTAGCGACATTGCATCATGGGAAAGATAGACAGCAATAGTGAAAATTTTACTTCTGTACCTGAAGGCAGTGTTGTCAGCGTTTGCAATACTGTTGCATCATGGGAGATAGACGGTGCAACTATTAAACTTTATTACGCGGCTGTGTCCGAAAAGTTAACCTTACAGATATATTGACTGTTGAAAAAGAGAGCTTTAAGAAAATACAATCTTATTCTCTCACAGATGGAATAAATATGAATGGATTTAAGATTCTGAGAATGACATTCCTTTACACGACATCTGAACTGATATTTTTATCGAAAGTACGATGTGTAGTAATGCGATTTAGGCTTAGATATAAGAGTGTCTTTTCTATAATGTTATGATTCTACTTCAGTTTAGTGAAAGATTTTTATTCTTGTGTACTGTAAAATGTTTGTAAGTACAATGATATATAAGTCAGTTTTCTGACTGATTAATTATAAATGACATTGTTTAAATTAGAGATGGGCGTACTCGGGTTCCACGCCAACCCGAGTTAACGTAGTTGAAATTTCACCTAACCCGAGTTAACCTTAGTTGGCTAACCCGAGTAAGGACAAAAATGTACGTTAACGGCCAGTTTCATTCGCCGTTCAGTTAACGAAATCGATATGCACAAAATTATTATACAGCAGTCGCTAGAATTAACGAGCCAAAAAAGTAAATAAAAAATAAAAACTTTCGTTTGCATTTTGCGTCATGGTTAGCAAATCCGAATCGGTACGAAGTGGATGGATATTTCGGCTATCAATGTGTTGACACACAATGTAGACATTTTTTTCATAATGATAACTGAAACCATACAATAGGCAAGGAATGAAGTACTTTTAATTAAACTAGGTAAAACCATGGAGTTATTAGAACACGCGAAGTTTGACTTCAAGTAATTACGAGTAGCAAGTTATCTGCCGAATTTTTACCCTTCAAATTCATTTGTTGTAATTGCCAATGCTAACCGAAACACACGTTGTTTACTTTAATAATTAATTAAATATTATTTTTAGTGAAGCACAAGTGTCGTAGTACCGGTAAGTCAATCAGTCCACCCTGTTCGACACCATCACAGATTTCGGTGGAAATTCAAATGAACATTCGCACCGTCGATGGAGATAGGTGAAGTTAACATTCGTTGAAACAATGACTGTCACTGGTTTGAATCCATGCCCTAGTTTGCAAAGAGGGAGCATGAATTTCTGCCGAATTTGAGTTATTATAACTCGGAAAATTTGGCGGTCTCGTACAGCGTTATGCATTCTCCTAAAAGTAATTGTGAAACGAATTTTAAAAGGCAAATTCAACCTGTAAATTTTAGGCAAATCGCCCGAATAAATTGACATCCACATTTTGACTTCACATATCACAGGGAGACCAGTTTGAAAAGTTTTATAGAACATAATGTAATGTAAAACCAGGTCGAAAATAAATTATTCATTATTCGAATGTGGTACATTAATGAACCTTTATAATTGGAACTGTGTTACTAGTTTATTACATGCCAAGGTTCCCATTCGTCCAAGGGATGTACAATCAAGATGCCGAACTTTGAAACTTTCCCGAGTGCAGATTTTATCGGGCTATTTTGCCTAAAATTTACTGACTGCATATAGCTCGTAAATTTATTTTCATTATTATTCTTAAAAGAAACAATGAATTGTACAAGGTAGCCAAATATCATTTCTTTGGATAATACATCACTCCAGTTCGTCTAGTGTTTTATTGCGCAATTATGGGCAAGGCGGGAAATAGGGGATGAAAGTCGTTTTGAATGTATGTAGCGCGACACTGTACGGGTCTACTCGGGTTGCAGCCACTGCAGCGTGCCACCGCCGACGGGCAAGGCCGCACTAACTCGAGTAAGCTGCCTGGTGTGCCGGGCGGAGCCAACTCGAGTAATGGTGCCAACTGCGTCCTGCCAGGGAAAACTCGAGTTAAGACGACTCGGGTTCCGCGCGCATGCGCAGTGCTGCCTGCTGCGTCGCACCTGTGCCAACTCGGGTTAGGCCAACTCGAGTAAGCAGTGGCTGCCTAGTGCCTCTCCTGCCTGCTACATGTCACTAGTGCCGTGGCGGTCACATTCTGACTCGGCGCGACAAATCGGGTAAACTCGGATTTCGACGGCGCAACGGTGACAGTAACACGTACTCAACTCGAGTCGGTAGTAGTCTTACTCGAGTTGACCCGAAATAGTCTTAACCCGAGTTAACTCGGGTTGGTAACTCGAGTTGACCCATCCCTAGTTTGAATGGAGCTTCACTCCAATATAATTTACAAGATTTAAGCTGCCTTCAGCTGCAGGTAACTTTCTTGAAAAACAATATAAGATTTTATTACTGTAATTAATAAATCATTACTTAGAACTATGTTGAGTGCACAAACAACATAAGATGTAATTAGAAGGCACAAATCGAACTTTCACAAGTAATTTGAGGCTTATTTTGTCGAGATTAACCGGGAAATTTCCGCGGGAAATTAAAGTTCAGTAATTCGCGAATTTTTTTATGCATTTGCAACACAAGGCAAAATGTAGTAAAAATGTATGTCCAATGCATACTTGACCTCATCCAGATGTTAATATTTTGCAATGATTTAAATAATTAATTATAGTGTTCAGTTCTGTTTATTTTTGTTTACATGTGGTGACAGATAAGACTGTGCTACAGCAGCAATCTGCAACCCGTGTGATGACTTAAATCGAATAAACTGTGAGCAACAGTGTTCGATAGTGCTTGTGTGTTGATAAAACTGTCAATTTACAGCGATCAGCACAAACTAAACCAGTACAAATTTATTTAAGTGGGCCAATTAACCACTAAATAATATATACAAGCCATTATTCAGTACTTAATTCGTGAAACGAAACTTCGACATTTTAGCAGTTCCTTGTGTCTGTAGTGCATAAATGTCGGTACCATATCGAACTGTAACCAGTCGATTCCGACATTCGAATGCCTGCTACTCGCGTCACAAAGACTGATAATATTGGACCAAGAAGTAAAAGCACAAAGACTGTGCACTCAATGTTAAAATATTAATGAACTCAGTGACTTCTTTGCTTACAGGAAGAATTATCATTAGAGATACTCTAATATTTTGTACAATGATTGTTGCATGTTCGTGTGAACTTTGGTGTCTTTCGAGGTCATGTTGGACCCTCGGGGGCCTGTCTTCCTGTTGAAGAACGGTCCATCGTCTTCACATGAAGACGTCGCATCTTCATCGATCGACGAAGTTATATTTCTGAGACTACAATTACACTACTTACATGTAGTAGTAGGAACATATGTCGCTCAAATAACATCACAACATCATAGTAAAGGACCAAGAGTCCCGTTACACACACGCAGGATGTTATTTTCAGCTCTAAAATGAAACTGAAATAATTCGAAATGAAATAACTTTATTTTAAATGATTTCATGAAATAATGCTACAGGATAGTGACATATGTAAATATTGTTTTAACATTATGTACTAGATATAGATCAAAGTCATAGAATAAAGTTAGATTTTATGAGTTGAAGTATACAAAAAAAATCAAAATTTCTTGTAAAATCATAGCAACCAAAAAGATACTATTGTTATGTCTCACGAAGTTGTGTTAAGGTCTAGATGGAGTTTGTTAACAAGTGAACAAACACCATCTGGGGGCCTGTGTAACACAACATCGCGACCATAGCATTAGATACACGGTATTACGACCTTTTTCATCATTACGTAATTTGTTAAGAGGCAGAATTTTCTCATTTTTCAAAAATTTTAGTAAATTCAAATTATATCAGCGTAATTCAGAGTAATAGTATCCAGGGAATACTTAGGTCAAAACATCTCGTATATCAGAGATCATTTGTCAGATTGCTATTATAAAATAGTACCAGCAGTTGAGTTACTCTCTCCCTCTATGTCTTTAGCTCTCTGTGTGTTTAGCTCTCTATGTGCTCAGCTCTATGTCACAAGATTTCACTACGTGCTTCGCTCTCAGCAGGACTATCTCATTGCTTAGCTTGAGGTATTATACGCGTTTTTATTCCAAGACACGAAAAAACCCGAGAAAATATTTAAAATTTAATATAAACTTTTATATCGTGATCATACGCGAAAGCGAACATTATCTTTGGACTTTGATCGGGATAGGCTAGGACATAAGAATTAGAAACTTCTGCCTCCCGTAATAAACTGATGAACATTCCAGGTAGATTAATACAATCAAACTATGACAAAAATAATAACGAATTGTGAACTTATAAAGTGTGTACTGTGAAAGTGTTGCGAATGTAACTATTGATTTCAGAATAGAGAATCTATGAAGCTTAAAAAAATCTTAAATAGTTATTCCAGTATTTAGTTCCCTAATATTGTCCCAGCATATTTTAAAAGTGAAGGAATATATCTAACAGCAGTGGCCAGGAGAAACGTACTGTGAAATTTTCTAAAGAATAATTCTATCAAGGAAAAAGATCAAGCAAAAAACATTATCTTTGTGATGGGCGTCAAATTATCTGAACTATCGGGACTCAATGATTAGAATTTTTTATTCTTTGGTTTATTAAATATCAGCCCGTGAGAAACGGATTTTCATGCTCAAACATTAAGTAAGATTTAAATAACATCCTGTACCAATAGTTAAAGTGAACAATTCAACAAAGATATAAATTTTATTAACTACGAAAAAGTACCAGGTCTACCGACTTAATTTTCATACTGAGGTGGCGAATAGAATTTTGAACCTATCCATCCAATATAACTGTGACAATCAAGACGTAATGTACAGCTTAAAAGTCGCAAAGTTAAAACCCTAATATAAAACGAAGCCAACACAACTGTCGCCCCAGTCACAAAACCAAACCATGTCACCGCCCACCCACAAGCTCATCTGTTCCCCCTCTTCTCATCTACCCCTCTCCTACCCCCACCCCCTTTTACACTATGGCAAGCCCATAACATCCAATCCCTTCCTACCAATAAGAACCTCTTCATGCATACCCTCTCCCAACACCACGTGGACGCCTTCCCACCATCCTATCAGCACCAATGCTTACCTTGTCCATCGCACTACTGGCCCCTATCTCTTAGCCAGAGGCAGAGTGGTGATCGGCCAACTCTGCCACTACCCTGTCTGGCTCCCTCCTAAACGATCCCACTGAACATCTGATACTTAGCCTCAGCCTCCCTTCTCTCACCATCACACTCATCACCATCTACATCCGCAGACCTCTCCGCTCCAATATATCCCACATCGACCGCACCTAAATGAGCTGTATGTATGCCTCCGACCTCAACCTTTCTTTCCATCAGCCTGCTGAAGTCCAGTGGTGGCGTCAGTTCGTCACCACCTCCCCTGCAAGCAATACCACCTCCAAAGTCATTATAGCGTCTCCCAATCTCCTTGGGCGCATTACAGCGGACGTTCTCGACCTTATAGGCAGTGACCATGCCCCTGTCCTTCTTACTCTTGACCACCAACCCCATCCTGCCTGAGCTCCCCATCCTAGACCCCCTCCAAAACTTATCACATGCTGACTGTAATGCCTATAGTCACTCCACAGCTATCTCAGTCGAAATCCACTCCCATACCCTCCACACGCACTTACACACACACACACACACACACACACACACACACACACAAACACACATACACACCCAACGACATTGACCATGCCTCATCCTTTTTCTTCTACACCGTTTCTGACGTGGTTGAAGCCCACATTTCCAAAAAAGCCATATGCCCACATAGTCGTACCCTTCCTCCACAGGCCGTCTTCCTTCTACATGAATCCCGCCTCCTCTACCGATGATACTTGCGGTCCCGGGACTATAACCACGCTCAGACGCCACCGGCAACTCCAACGTCTGTGAAAAAACGCCGGAACTGACGACAGACATGCACCCGCCTTAGCTCAACTCTCCACATCAACTCCTCAAAGTCCTGAAAAGCCTTCCTGGCCGTCACTCCACACCCTACTACCCACTCCTCCATGATAACCATCCATTCCATGACAATACCAGTAAGTTTTCAACATACCTGGCAATCCTAACTGTTCCTAACATCTATGAGCGCACAGGCACCTCCTCTCCTCTGCTCGCTCCTTGCTTCCTGTACTTGGGGCAATTTGATGCCTCAGAATTCAAAACACCTATTACGGCACACAACATCATAACAACACTTCTCACAAAATGCAACATTGCTCCCGGCCATGAGTGGCTAACCTACAGGCTGTCCCATCTTTTACCACACCATCCTCGCCAAGCTGTACAATTTTATCCTCCATACCGGTTTCTATACACGCCTTTGGAAAATCTCCCGCATTCTCATGCCCCAAACCCAACAAACCACCATCCCACACCCCCTCCTACCGTCCTATCAGCCTTATCTCCGTGTTCAGCATGATCCTGGAAACCACCCTTTCCTGCCCTATTTATCAATACCTCCGCCAACACCAGCTCCTTCCTTTATCCCACTGTGGCTTCCGACCATCCTTCTCCGCCTACAAACAACTCCTCCACCTCATCTCCTATCTGTCCAGGTCAATTCCCATTGCTCCAGTATCTTTGTATCCCTTCACAAGGAAACAGACTATGACCTTATATGGCATTCCGGTCTCCTCTTCAAGTTCCACCTCTATGCCCTTCTCGTTAATTATATCTTCCTAATTGCTTCCTTCCTAACCCATCACTCATCCTCTGTCACTGCCTGCAACTCCCGATTGTTTTACCCCTCCGCTGGGGTGCCCCAGGCTTCTGCCCAAACCTCAGCCTCCCGTCCCTCTCCTGCAATATGCGGACGACCCTGCCTTCCTAGCGCTCATCCCCTCCCTTGACCAATGCCAACTTTTGCTCCAATCTCACTTCACCGAGTTTGCTGCATGGTGCAACCGGCGGCTCCTCTCTGTCAATTCAGACAAATCTCAGGCAATCATAACAGGTCATAACACCACTTCCTTCTACCTCCCCGACATCTACCTGACACTCCCAGGCCGTCCTATCCATTAGACCCCCATCCTGTATTACCTTGGCCTCACCCTTGATCGAAACCTTTCCTGGTCCCCCACCTCAAAACCATCGGTGAAAACGCCATGTCCTGTCCAATCCTCCTGAAACTCCTCGCCGGCTGGACATGGGGACTAATCATCCTTCCCACCTGTAAATCCAACATGCACCCCATCCTCTGCTCCTTCCACCCTGCCTGGATTTCCGTTTCCCCCACCTATTATCAGGCCCTCCAAATCCTAGAACACCACACCCTCCCCCTTGCCTACCATATCCATCTCCCCTGCCCCATGCGGATCCTATACGAATTCATTCCCTCTCCTCACCTCCTGCTCCACCTTAAACACCTCTGAATCCTGTACGTCACCCACGAAATAGATTCCCACAACCCCGAAGTATAGCCCATCCTGACCGACCCTGGGCCTCTGCCACGCCTACACCACTGTATTCCTTTCCCAAGGCCACTTCTACGGCCTTTCCCTATCGGATGTCGGTCTTCGTCCTGAAAATTACCGCGATCCTTTTCCCGTAGTATCAGCGCCCCCTCTCCCCCTCCTCTCTACTTCTTTCCCCCCGCTTGAGTTTTCACCTTTCCGAACCCGGAGTCTCAACCCCCGTCCTTCCCCCACCGCTTCCTACCCATCCCCTACCACCTCCCTGTGGGGGCCTTAGTGACGAATTTTAAACAGTGTCGTCTAGTGTTCAGCGCATCGGTGATATCGTGAGTGTTTTTACATTGCGTCGAACAACCTGTCTTTTTAAAGCAGTGTAGTCGTTAAAATTTTTCGTTTCTTCAGTGACTGTTCTAAATGTGATTTTACCGCCGCTGTGGCACAGACTGTTTGTTTCCGTCGTCTTGTTCATTTGCTTTGTCAACAGTGTTTCTGTAGTACTGTATCATGTTTTTGTAATTCATCACTGATTTCTTCTTGCCAAGTTTTTACATTCACCAACGTTTTAACCTCATGCCGTGTTTTTAAAACTTCATTGTCAATTTATTACAGTTGAAAATTTACCAACTGTTACGTTTACGTGCATGGTGAAACGAATTTCTCAGGTTTTGTTTGCAGCTCTTTGTTGCAATTTACAGGGACAATTGGGACGATTTATTTGGTATTTCGAATAATGTTGGTACAGGAGTTCATAACACTTTTTTTCCTGTCTGCGTTCATGACCTGGTTTTGATCGAATTCAACGAATAAAAGTTCACATTGCATGGGCGAAGTGTATCCTTTTTCAGGTGATCTTTCCTTTGCAATTTATGAGCCATTTTCTACTCCTAAGGAGATCAAAGCATCATTATTTAACATTATGTAATTTTCAGATGAATCTTAATGAAAACATTTCAGCAATACGACTATTAATAGCACTTTGGACTCTCAGCGAATCTCAGAAATGCAATTGTTGTGTCTTTACTGGTTGTTGCTGCAATTAACTGCGGTACAAGCGTCCCCGGTTCCAAAAACCATCGTGAAAAGGAATATATGCTGAGAATAGTACGACATACAACACACGGGACACCGCCAAATCGATAGTGTCCCCTGCTGGCCGCTTGGGGCGCTGCTATCGTGGTGGGTAACAAATATTCGCTCGAGTGTCGTAACTGTCGTTATAGAGTGCGGTATGAGGCGCACGCGTAGCAGCGTTTCATTACTGGGTACTTCATCCAGATCTGTCGGTGCGTTGAATACAACGTTCACCCACACGGACCACGAGGAGTAAAGTGTATCCTGGTGAGATGCAGTGATATCGGACACGGGCAGCACAAAAGCAATAACTCGGCGCGAGCCAAACAGCGATTGCGGTGGTGACTCGGCACACAAGCCGTTTCCACTTTCGCATTGCGCAACCGCAGTCCACCAGCAGTGGCTATTCTGTCCCCACCTGACAATCGCTCCCGCCTGTTTTCGTTTCACTGTGTCCCGACCGGCCGGAGCTATTAGCTACGCTTTTCTGTGCCACGCGGAGAAGGTTTATTGCTGTTCGCTCCACTGATATAAAACGAACGTCGCCGTCCAAAAATGAAGTGCTTGAATACAGGTCCTTTCACACCGAGGTCACACTATGTCACGTTACGTAACGTGACAGACTTTTCAAAAGATCTGTTTCCATAGTTTTAAATGGTGTTATTCATACTGCCCTAGCAGAGCCTCATAGACGACAGACGAATCTGCGGGATAGCTCCGAGACCGATCTTTTCTAAACCTCTGTGGACGTCTGAGGTCACGCGCAAGCGCACTGGCCCGCTACCCTGCCACACGCATGACCACTAGGGTCAAGATCAATAATGCCAAAACTTGAACACAAATCAGAATTCAAGCCAACTACATCTTTGACTAGTATGTAAATAAAGGTATAAAATATAAATAAATGTATATATTGTAAGTTTTGTGTCCCAGCCTCGTCGCCGCTTTTGTGTCTCGTTTCCGTCGTAGATGTCGGTGGCCGAGCAGACAGACCGACACAGGAATAAAGGACGCACGCTTGTACAGGTACGAAGGTGAGCAGCCAGTGGGACAGCAGAAACTAGAAACACTAGAGTAAATTAGAACGAGATATATATTGCACAGAATTTATACAGTACTTAACTTTTACATAGCTCAGTACTGCAGGATGCTGATACATAGTTGATAGAGGCCTGCCTAGTGCCTATCCGATAGCAAAGTCTTCAATGGTGCCTATCTGATTACGAAGTGTTAACTGGTTCCTATCTCAGTCCCAAGTGAACGATGTCGTTCAGTGGTGGCCACGAGCGGAGTTGTACCAGAGGGCGCTCGTGGCTGACGTCGTAAGAACGCCGCGCCGTGCGTGCATGGCGGCGCGCGGCGAAAGTAGGTGGCGCGCACTTTGGACTTGTGCGACACCACAGTAAATATGAATATATAATTAGTATGGTTGATTGGTTGGGTAGGGTGTTGGTGGAACTCGAATTGCAGCCACCTCCTCGTGGTGAGTTCTGGGTCTTTAAACAAATTGGCTGGTGAAATGGGCGAAAAGCTGCAAAGTTATGATCTTATCTCTCTAAATAATCAAATCACAATAAATGAAACCTAACATATTTAAAACAAACATATAAATACGAGATATTAGTAAATTTCCGTAACATTTTGAACATTTAGAAATGTTGTCATATTTCGATAGTTAAGGCCTTTAGCGCTAACTGATTACATACGCTAGCACTATCCAAAATATTTTTATGTTAAACTATACATGGATACGCAGGTTTTTTTAGTCCTATTAGGACGTGGTACTGAAAGATATATTTTTATCTGACCTTTCAGAAATTCTATACATTTATCGTTTTTTTAGAAACTTTAAGCCCTTTGCGCAAACTGAAGATATTAAGTTAGAGTTTTTAAATTATATTTTCGTTAATCAGCACATAAATACGCAACTTTCGAGCCCTATTACAACTCGATACTCAAAAATTCACTTTTTTCGGCCCACCCTAATGACCACACCTGTCGAGCAGTTTCGTGCTGTCACTTGTTACAAGAAGCTGTATTGCTTATATGTTATGTGTTATGGATATGTTAATTGAAGCCGTCAGAACGCGATAACTGTTGTGAAACATAGATTTGGAGGAATATAGAGACAGCTATTTAATTGCCACAGTATGGGGCGAAATAGCAGAGCAACTGGGACAAATAGTAACTGGTTCTTAATTGTACTAGTTCAAGCTCAATAACTTTCATAATAACCCTTAATAATTGTATATAATAATATTACCAACATAAATGGGCGGTGTTAATATTTATTACGCCCGCTTTAATGTTAGCATAAATGTGTATTATTTATACTCTTTAATTAACAACCTAAATTAAATTTAGTACAAAATCTCGCAATTGTAAAAAAACACGACTTAAAAAATAGAAAAACACATGCATGTTAAATACAAATTGGCATTACGTTTATACGAAATTGTCTCAACAAATTATTACATCTCAAATAATATTCATATACAGACAAAATCAACATTATTACTACAAGGCACAAACTGTTAGCATCACAATAGCAAATATTAATCATACACAACAGCAGAATACACACAAATTCTCAGGACAAATGTTGTTTTGGTTATCATTAAATGTGGTTCAACTGCCATGACAGGCTTACTTCTTCGGACATGAAGTGATTTCGTATCTACATATACATCTACATCTACACGGGATACTATGCAAATCACATTTAAGTGCCTGGCAGGGGGTTCATCGAACCACAATTATACTATTTATCTCCCATTCCATTCTCGAATAGCGCGCGGGAAGAAAGAACTCCTGAATCTCTCTGTTCGAGCTCTGATTTCTCGTATTTTATTCTGATGATCATTTCTACCTATGTAAGTGGGAGTCAACAATATATTTTCGCATTCGCAGGAGAATGTTGGTGATTGGAGTTTCGCAAGTAGCCCACGCCGCAGCGATAAGCGCCGTTGTTGTAGTGATTCCCATCCCAGATCCTGTATCATTTCCGTAACGCTGTCTCCCCTATATCGTGACAATACGAAACGAGCTGCCCTTCTTTGGACACTTTCGATGTCCTCCGTCAAACCCACCTGATAAGGATCCCACACTGGGCTGCAATACTCCAAAAATGGACGGACTAGCGCAGTGTATGCAGTTTCTTTAGTAGTTCTGTTGCATCTTTTAAGGAAGGGTTCTGCCAATAAAACGTAGTCTCTGGTTCGCCTTTCCCACGATATTATCTACGTCTTCTTTCCAGTTTAGTTCTGAAGTAATAGTAATTCCTAGGTATTTTGTGGAGTTTACGGCCTTCACATTTGATTGATTTATGTCGTAAACAAAGTTTAACGGATTTCTTTTCGTACTCATGTGGACGACTTCACACTTCTCATTATTTAGAGCCAATTGCCAATTTTTACACCATACTGATATTCAGATCGTTCTGCAGCTGGTTTTGATCTTCAGATGATTTTACTAGACGGTAAATGACGGCGTCATCTGCAAACAACCTAAGAGAGCTACTTAGATTTTCCCCTAAATCGTTTTTGTAAATAAGGAATAGCAGAGGACCAATAACACTACCCTGTGGAACGCCCGATATCACCTCTGTTTTAGTCGATGCCTTACCATCGATTACTACGAATTGTGTCCTCTCTGACAAGAAATCCCCTATCCAATCGCAAATTTGGGGCGATATCTCATAACCATGCAATTTGATTAAAAGCCGTTTGTGAGGTACGGTGTCAAAAGCTTTCTGGAAATCAAGAAATACGGAATCGATTTGCGAACCTTTGTCGATAGCACCCATCACTTCGTGTGAATAAAGAGCTAGTTGTGTTTCGCATGACCTTGGGTCAATAGATCGTTCTGTTCGAGATAATTCATAATATTTGAATACAAGATATGTTCGAAAACCCTGCTGCAAATTTACGTCAATGAAATAGGCCTGTAGTTTAGTGGGTTACTCCTACTGCCTTTCTTGAATATAGGTGTGAGCTGTGCAACTTTCCAATCTTTTGGTACAGATCCTTCTATGAGAGAGCGGTTGTATATGACTGTTAAGTAAGGAGCTATCGCTTCAGCATAATCAGATAGAAATATAATGGGTATACAATTCGGACCAGAAGACTTGTTCTTGTTAAGTGATTTTAGTTGCTGCACTACTCCGATGATATCTACTTCTACGTTACTCATTACGGCATCTGTTCGTAATTCGAAATCTGGAATACTGGTTTCGTCTTCTTTGGTGAATGAGTTTCTAAAAGCTAAGATAAGTAACTCTGCTTTAGTAGCGCTGTCATCGGCAGGATCGCCATTACTATCACGTAGTGAAGGTATTGTTTGTGATTTGCCCCGAGTATATTTAACATATGACCAAAATCTCTTTGGGTTTTCAGTCAAATTACGAGAAAGAGTTTCGTTGTGATAAATATTGTAGGCATCTCGCATTGAAATCCTCGCTAAATTTCGAGCTTCTGAGTACGATCACAAATCCTGGGGATTTCGTGTTCGTTTAAATTTAGTATGCCTTTTCCTTTGCTTTTGCAACAGTGTCCTGACCTGTTTTGTGTACCAAGGGGGATCGCCTCCTTCTTTTATTAATTTATTTGGTAGCTTCTTTAGGTTTTTGAACACCATAACGAGGAATAGGTTTTCATGTTCTGTCATAAGCTTCTAAAATTTCCTCATACATCACTATTGGAGAAAATGATCCATTTGAACAAAGCTAATAGTGGAGGACGGCTGTTGCTTTGACTATCTTGTTTACTACGTGCTGCTTATAGTTTAATGGTCTGAAATAGATACACCATCTTTGTGCGAGGATGCCAAAAGCATTTTCACCTACTCTTATACATCTATAAAGTCTCTAGTTGAAAATCCTTCTTGCATCGTTGTCGGTCCTTTGGGAATAGACGAAGGAAGAAACCTTTAAATGAGGAAAATTTTTTTCACAAACAATTACGTAAGGGTCATTTAAGTTTTCCTCAAATAATGGTTCATCAGGAGGTACTGCCATAGCATAGTTGCTTAGTCTTTTCCATAATTCACTCTCAACAAAAATACTACTGTCAGATTCTTTTCCATAAGCACCACTTGTATTCTGAATCAAACAGTCCCAAAAGGATAGAGTAGGGTTTTTTGCAATTAAGATAGTTTGATCCAGAGATCAGAGAGGGGGGGGGGGTCGCTTATATCTGTACGTGTTTGCCATCAATGGTTCCTATACAATGGGGAAAATCCAATCTAGAACGGAAGCCCTCTTCAGTGTTTCGCCATATGTTTTCCTCTGGAGTTGGCATGTATAGAGGTTGTAGATTCTTCCACAAAGCATCACACAGCTCTTCAATTATTTTTTACACGGTACTAACTCCAGTTCTGTAGCTGAAGCTGATTGTTGTAAATGTATCTCCCGTAGAAAATAATCTGAAAAAATGCCCAACACTTTAATAGTGTTATTTTTTTACAGAAACGAATTTGAAAGAGGAATTGAGTAAATTACATGAGCGCCACCGCCAAACTTTATTTCAGAACGAGACCAAGTCAGGCCAATCAGCTACAAAATTCAAGTCATGGAAATACGAACAACAATTGGAGTTCCTCGTTATAACAGTGAAACATAGGCAGAAAGACCTGTCAAGAAGTGAGTCACGTAACTTTACCACTGGAAATATCCCGTAAACCACAACAAAATTTTAATAACTAATTTCGCAGACCGAATGTGAGGAGATGGGCTGGTGTAATTGCTTAATACAAACCATTAAAAATGCACGGAAGTATGTTTTTAACACAAACATATGTTTCTTGTAATGGAAAACTAGTATTATTTTTAGCACAACTGAAAATAGGGAAACACAAGTAATGGCATTCGTTACATTGTAAAATGTTAATTGCATCCAGAGTTACTGTAACCTAAAGTTGACGCAATTCAGTCGTGTGTATTGGACAGAACCGAATTAATTAGGGATACAGAAAGAACAGTCATGTGACGTATGTACAGAAGACACTTGAACAGCACATTACGTCCACATGCCAACATTTTTATTAGTCTTTTTCCCTGAAGAATACTATACTGCACTGACTTGTTACAAGTAACTGTACATTAACAAGAGAATTTAGATTTTTTTTTTTTTTTTTTTTCATTTACAGAATGTGAAAGAGTGTGCCCTGACATTTCAGTCCAATAAATGTGCAAAGTTATGCCCATCATTTTCTGCACATATTTGCAATCTACCGCGCAATGCATTTCATACTCGACGCAGTCCCTCTGGTGTAATGCTGCCTGAATACGTTAGTGTTAGCTAGTTGATAAAGTAGTTTGTAAGTTTAGGGACTGATGACCCCGTAGTTAAGTCCCATAAGCTATACAAACATTTGAACAGTGTACCTCCTCCTGGTGCACTCCTCCTTGCCGTCATCGCCCTGGTCAACAAACTATCATGTGGTTACTCTTCTTTCCAGGGCAGAGCCCCCTGGGAACGATCTCGCGCGCCAAAGTTAAAACAGGTGAGCACGATCCGATAGATCGCACCGGCTCACATGGCAGACGTTAGTGTAAGTAGTTTCTAAATCTAGGGACTGGGACTAATAACCATTGCGGTTTGGTCCCATAGCTTTACAAACATTTGAACAACGTTTCAGTTGACAAAAATAAATAAATAAAAAGTGTTTGCTACGACCTACACAGGAAAATATTGCGTAACACAGTTCCTTTGCTCACTGAGGATTCTTTATGTCTTTATTCAGCACTTCATTTCAAAACCTCTGAAACAGGTGAGCCAGCAGATTCATCCAGTAGAGGATGAATGAGATGTCTCTTTGTACGGTATGTGTCGTACATGGGCGTTATCTTGAAGTCGTCCATTTCAATCTCAATCAGTTTTTTTTTATTGGAAGAGATAGTGTGATATATGAAATAACATCAACATTTTCTGACCAGTTATGTTTGCTATAGATTGTTCGTTTGAAAGTGTAACGTTTCAAAGTGTAACGCTCCTAAGTCCCCCGGCTTTGTAATAAATTGAGTGTATTGATCGTTGCTCGTGTCATAGATTACTGTGGAGATGGCAAAACTATTAAACTCTCGAGAATGGAGGTATTTCTCTACGCTGAGAATCGAATTTCTTGTAGAAATTTTGTATTCTTGAAGGTTGCGTGTTCTACGTAGTTGATTCTCACTTTGAAGACGTTCCTCATTTTGTACCAGGTTGGTAGTGGAATTCTTAACACTCGGGTGTGTTGACACTTGAACAAATCTATTCTCAGTCAAATGTTACGAAACCAATACATGTCCGCCACATTGTACAAACACATAAGCAAAGTGGTTATTCTTTATATCAAGTTCAATGACATAGACTCGAATGTTTACGAACAAAACCTTACAGAAGTGTAACGGACACTGGACTGACCTCACAGAGCTTTCCGAGATTTCTTTCATAGAATGTCCAAAATTGGAAGTAACGTCTTACGATTTTCACTTACTAATATGTACGAAATTACTTAATTTACACTTAAAATTTTGAAACAGGCATTGGTTGTTCAGATAAACAGTGTGAATTGACTATTTTGTGAAAGTTTTTGTTTTGAATCTTGTGGTGCGTTTCCGAATATTAAATACAGTGCAAATACTTAAATTTACGCGTGAAATGTCTTCAAATATCAATTGAACCGACATCAATCCATCCCAAGTAAAGCTGTGAGATAAGAGACTTCACTTTCATTTGTGGTATCAAACATATCGAAAAAGGCACGTCTCAGCATATTTACATCGTTTCTTTACAATTGACAAGTGTATTCCGACATATTTTTATATCTACAATACGTTTAAATTATGTGAGCAACATACGGAAATAGATTATATGTCTAAACAAGTTAGCTGTACACTTCGTGACGATCCATAGACAGATAAGGTTAAATTGCACAAGTATCCCAGAAAGTGCTATTAGGTTGAAAAATGGTTGATCTGTAGGTTTATAATAGAGTAACGTAAACTTCACAATAAACGTCATATGTGGCGTCATAAAAGGAAGAAATGTTACCACATACAGATTGGCAATTTGCGGAATTTTCCGAGAAAAACCTTCTTGTCATCAACTAGTTTGGAAGGTTTTATGCAGTGTGGATTCTGGTCTCTCCAGTAGTTGTGAGTATTGAATTCACTACTGACAGAAAAGTTAGCTTCATCTTTCAACAAGATATTTCTCGCAAAATAGGGACCTCGTTATAACGAATATTTTCACAGGATTGAACTTTTCAGAAAATACTGATGTTAATTACTTAGGTTCAAGATGGCGGATTTCATAATGACGCCAATGTTTGGCACATGCCGTAAAAGGTAAACTGCTCACCCATACTTTACTGGACTTCATATTTTCCAGCTTCTACATATTTTTAAAGAAATCTTATTGAAATGTTTAGGTACACTAGTTCGTATAGAGTTGTTTAAAATAACGGGGTTTACTGCGAAGATTGACTCACCCTGTGCTATGAGAACAGACACCGATGCGCCGCGGCTGAATAGCCGTGCGCACTGAGGAGCCGTGTTACTGTGCGCGCGGCCGTTCGCAGTCGGAGGATCGAGTCTCCCTCGGGCATGGGTGTATGTGTTGTCCTTAGGTTAATTTACCTTAGTTTAAGTAGTTTGTAAGCAACGGACTAACAACCAAGCAGTTAAGTCCCATAGATTTACAAACATTTGAACATTTAAGACACCGACGTGGCATATTTCAGTAAATTTGTTCTACAGCACAGATTGGTAGTTACTAGTATATCAGTACTGATACTAGATTTGCAAACGTAGGTACAGTGAATTTGGAAGATACGCCGCGTGCGCTATGGAACGCGCACCACTCATATTGTTGGCAGACACCAGGCGTGTGCGCCTTTCTGGACACTAGTTTTCCAGTGGACATCAGGTCCAGGAAGTGTCTCGTAACTCTGGGGGAATATCGCTGGATCACCTTTCTTCACATGGATTGCTTATCAGAGTACTTTGTCTCACTCTACAAACTCTCGAAGTATCTCACGAAAGATTTCCAAATACCATGGATTATAAACGGGAATGTATACGTAAACGGAGGTTCGAGTCCTCCCTGGGGCATGGGTGTGTGTGTGTGTGTATGTGTGTGTGTGTGTGTGTGTGTGTATGTATGTGTGTTGTCCTTAGGTTAGTTTACCTTAATTTAAGTAGTTTGTAAGCTATGGACTGATGACCACGCAGTTTGGTCCGATACATTTACAAACATTTGAACATTCTAAGGCGCCTTACTGTGGAGTGCGTGAATGCTCCTCATTGGATGTTGAGTCCTCCCTCAGCCATGTGTGTGTGTGTGTGTGTGTGTGTGTGTGTGTGTGTGTGTGTGTTGTGCATAGTATATGTTAGTTTAAGTAGTTTCTAAGTCTAGAGACGGGGACTGATAACCTTTTCAGTTTGGTCCCATAGCTTTACAAACATTTGAACAACGTTTCAGTTGGCAAAAATAAGTAAATAAAAAATGCTTACTGGGACCTCCACCTACACAGTTCGTTTGCTCATTGAGGATTCTTTATGTCTTTATTCAGCGCTTTATTTCAACACCGCTAAAGGAGGTGGGCAAGCAGAATCATTCAGTAGAGAATGGATGAGATGTCTATTTGTACGGTATGTGCCGTACATGGGCGTCATCTTGAAATCGACCATTTTCATTTTCAAACAGTTTTCGATCAACTTACTAATGGAGGACATAGTAATAAGTATTTCCGGTGTAGAGAAGCAGCTGAGAGAGCCACATACGTTGAAAACGAATGACGAATTTGGATCAAATTTGGAATGGATGTAGCTTATATCGAGAACTATCAATTTCTGAAGTTTCACTGTTTGCTTGAGAAAAGTCGTTTAAGAAAGTAGAACATCATGAAAGACGTATCAGAAATTATCGGATTACACTTGGAGAAAAAAGTAATTAACACTGGAATGCGACCGCCATGTAAGCTAGACGACGGTGTGGAACATTCTCAATTGTTACATCCCTTATGGTTTTCAGCGTGTGCCTGTCTTATTAACGATAAACTTTCCATATTGCTGGCAGTTTTCTCACTGATTTATTTACCATGCAACCACGATCCCGGGATTTGTGTCATCCATGCTATTCACAGATGAGTGCTTTTATGTAGTCCTCGCGGTGGCGATAGTAAAAAAGTGCTAGGAAGAAGGACGTGGTGGCTGATAGCTGGCTGGCACTGAAGGTACAACGTTCTGCAAAATTTGCCTTTATTAGTTGTACAAAAAAACCTTTAAATCTGATACATAAGCTATAAGTGATGTCTTCTCGAAGTTTAGTCCCAAAACCCAACACCCCCCAACCCCAGTACTAATATTATATTTCTAAACGTAACTACAGTGAATTTGGAAGTTAGATATAGTGGGGATTATTGAAGTTCGGTGGCAGGATGAACAGGATTTCTGGTCAGGTGAGTACAGGATTATAAATACAAAATCAATTGGGGGTATCACAGGAGTAGGATTGATAATGAATAAGAAAATAGGAATGCGGGTAAACTACTATGACCAGCACAGTGATCGCATTATCATTGTCAAGATAGATACGAAGCCAACACCGACAACAGTAGTACAGGTTTATATGCCAACTAGCTCTGCCGATGATGATGAAATCAAAGAAATATATGAGGAGCTAAAGGAAATTATTCAGACAATTAAGGGAGAGGAAAACTTAATTGTTATGGGAGACTGGAATTCGGTAGTAGGACAAGGAAGGGAAGGGAAGATAGTAGGTGAATATGGTCTGGGCAAAATGATTGAAAGAGGAAGCCGCCTGGTAGAATTTTGCACAGAACATAATTTAGTTATAACAAACACTTGGTTCAAGAATAACAAAATAAGGCTGTATACATGGAAGAGACCAGGAGACACCGGAAGATACCAGATAGATTTTATAATGGTAAGACATAGATTTCGGAACCAGGTTTTACAGTGTAAGGCATACCCAGGGGCAGATATAGACTCTGACCATAACTTGTTGGTTATGAACTGTAGGCTGAAACTAAAGAAACTACAAAAAGGTTGGAAAATAAGGGGATGGGACCTGGATAAATTCAAGGAACCTGAGGTTCTTAAGAATTTCAGAGGGAGCTTTAGGCAACAATTGACAGAAACACGGGAAAATAAAACAGTAGAGGAGGAATGGGTAAAATTGAGAGAAGAAATAGTGAAGGTAGCAGAGGACAAAATAGGTAGGAAGGAAAGACCTACAAAAAAATCCTTGGATATCACAGGAGATACTAAATTTAATTGATGAAAGGAGAAAATATAAAAATGCATTAAATGAAACAGGCAAAATGGAGTACAGACGACTAAGAAATGAGATTGACAGGAAATGCAAAATGGATAAGCAGGAGTGGCTAGAAGGCAAATGCAAGAATGTAGAAGAATGTATAAATAGGGGAAAATAGATACAGCCTACAGGAAAATAAAAGAAACATTTGGAGATAAGAAAAGCAGCTCTATGTTTTGTGTCCCAGCCACGTCGCCGCTTTTGTGTCTCGTTTCCGTCGTAGGTGTCGGTGGCCGAGTAGGAAGACCGACACAGGAATAAAGGTAGCACGCTTGTGCAGGTACGGAGGTGAGCAGCCAGTGGGACAGCAGAAACTAGAAACACTAGAGTAAATTAGAACGAGATATACATTGCACAGAATTTATACAATACTTAACTTTTCCATAGTTCAGTACGGCAGAATTCTAATACATAGTTTAGCTAGAGGTCTGCCTAGTGCCTATCCGATAGTCAAGCCTTCACTGGTGTCTATCTGAATACGAAGTGTTAACTGGTTCCTTTCTCAGTCGCAAGTGAACGATGTCGTTCAGTGGTGGCCACGAGCGGAGTTGTAGCAGAGGGCGCTCGTGGCTGACGTCGTAAGAACGCCGCGCCGTGCGTACATGGCGGCGCGCGGCAAAAGTAGGTGGCGCGCACTTTGGACTTGTGCGACACCACAGTAAATATGAATATATAATTAGTATGGTTGATTGGTATGATTGATGGAAAACCAGTTCTCAGAAAAGAAGGGAAAGCTGAAAGTTGGAAAGAGTATGTAGAGGGGCTCTACAAAGGAAATGAACTTAGAGACAATATTGTAGGAAGGGAAGAGGATGTAGATGAAGACGAAATAGGAGATACTGTACTGAGAGAAGAATTTGACAGAGCCCTGAAAGACCTAAGTCGAAACAAGGCACCTGGAGTAGATGATATTCCCTCAGAGCTATTGAAGTCTCTGGGAGAACCAGCCATGACAAAATTGTTTCACCTGGTGTTTAAGATGCATGAGACTGGTGAAGTACCCTCAGACTTTAAGAAAAATGTTATAATCCCCGTTCCAAAGAAAGCAGGTGCAGACAGGTGTGAAAACTACAGAACCATCAGTTTAATCAGTCATGGTTTCAAAATATTAACACGAATTATATACAGAAGTATGGAAAAGCTGGTAGAAGACGACCTCGGGGAAGATCAGTATGGATTCAGGAGAAATGTAGGAACACGGGAGGCAATACTCACTTTACGGCTTATCCTAGAAGATAGATTAAGGAAAGGCAAACCTACATTTCTAGCTTTGGTAGATTTGGAGAAGGCTTTTGACAATGTTGATTGGAATAAACTCTTTCAGGTTCTGAAGCAAGCAGGAGTAAAATATAGGGAGCGTAAGGTTATTTACAACTTGTACAAAAACCAGACAGCGGTTGTCAGAGTTGAAGGGCCTGAAAGGGATGCAGTGGTTGGAAAGGGAGTAAGACAGGGTTGTAGTCTTTCTCCACTGTTATTCAATTTGTACATTGAGCAAACTATAAAGGAAAGCAAGGAGAAATTTGGAGAAGGAATTAAAGTTCAGAGTGAAGAATTAAAAACATTGCGTTTTGCCGACGACATAGTTCTTCTGTCAGATTCAGCAAAGGACCTGGAAGAGCAATTGAACGGAATGGACAGTGTGCTGAAAGGTGCATATAAGATGAACATTAACAAGAGCAAAACTAGGGTAATGGAGTGCAGTGTAAGAAAATCAGGTGATGCTGAAGGAATTTGATTGGGAAACGAAGCAATAAAGGAGGTAGATGAGTTTTGTTACTTGGACAGTAAAATAACAAATGATGGTCGCAGTACAGAGGATATAAAATGCAGAATGGCAATGGGTAGAAAAGCGTTCTTGAAAAAGAGAAATTTGTTAACATCGAATATTGATTTAAGCCTAAGGAAGTCCTTTCTGAAGGCATTTGTATGGAGTGTTGCCTTGTATGGGAGTGAGTCATGGACGATAAACAGTGCGGACAGGAAGAGGATTGAGGCTTTTGAAATATGGTGCTACAGAAGAAAGCTGAAGATTAGGTGGGTGGATCGCGTAACTAATGAGGAGGTACTGAACAGAATTGGGGAGGAACAAAATTTCTGGCATACCTTGACTAAAAGAAGGGATAGATTGGTAGGAAACATTCTTAGACATCAAGGAATTGTGAATTTAGCGTTGGAGGGAAGTGTGTGGGGAAAAATCGCTGGGGAAGACCAAGAGACGGATACAGTAAGCAGATTCAGACAGATTTAGGTTCTCGTTCTTATGTGGAGATGAAGAGGCTTGCTCAGGATAGGGTATTGTGGAGAGCTGCATCAAACCAGTCTCCGGACTGAAGACCACAACAACAACACAACTATAACTCCTGCAGGAACAGGAGATAAACAAAGGATCCCTATCAGAGGATGCGATGGTTATCGCCGCCAACTATTCTGTTCTTGGTGACGACTGAACTGCATTTGCGCCGGCCGCGGTGGCCGAGGGGACTGAGGCGCTTCAGTCAGGGTCTGCACGGCCACTACGGTCGGGGGTTCGAATCCCCCCTCGGGCATGGATATTTGTGCCGTCCTTAGTTGTAGGTAGTTCATAAGTAGTTTGTAAGTTTAGGGACTGATGACCCCGTAGTTAAGTCCCTTAAGCTTAACAAACATTTGAACATTTGATTTGAACTGCATTTGCGAGCTGAACAAACTATGGGCGTGCAATGCGGCGTGCCCGACCTGGACACGCGATGGTTCTACAGTCGTGTTCCCGCGATGACTGACCACCTAGCCGCGGTCGACAACATCTAGCATCAAGTTGATACTATAAGTTGAAATGTACTTGAGCTCGCGTTTTCTAATCTCATAACAGTCATCTATGGTTAAGTATGCACAATCGCCATGGTATGGTGAGAGCGAAACATCAACATTGGTGCATCCGGAAAACTTGGGCTGGGATAATTGACGGCCGTATTTTGTAACCAGTCTTCCTTTGAAGTCGCCTAACAGGCCGTAACTTTCAGCATTTTTCGCGGGTGGCTCTGCCTCCCCTGCTAAAAGAAGTAGACTTGCACATAATAGTTCGCGATCGGGAGCGCTCGCTTTAGTTCCCGGCTCTGCCGATAACTCAAATGTTTCAAATGTTTGTATAGTCTATGGGACTTAACAATAGGGACATCGGTCCCTGAACTTACAAACTACTTATGAACTACTTAGGAACTAGGACGTCACAAATATCTATGCCCGAGGGGGGATTCGAACCCCGACCGTAGTGGCCGTGCAGACAGTGACTGGAGCGCCTTAGTCCCCTCGGCCACCGCGGCTGGCTGCCGAGAACTAGTTCGTTCTTTCGTCCGCTCCCAGTGACGGCTGAGCGCCGTGGTCTGCGCATGCAAGTGGAGGGAGACGTTCCCCCACCTAGCTGCTTCATGCGCTTGCTGCTTGAGCCGCTAAAGATATCACGCAAACCAAATGAAACAGTTTGTGGATAATTTATTGCTTTTAAGTTTAGAGTTATCTCTATATCTTGGCATTACGGAATTTATTAGTCAAATATTGCAGAGTGCAGAATACTTCAAAACAGAAATTTTGTAGCAGTGAACTATGTAATCTAGCAGGCAGACGCTCACCTCGAAATGGCTCTCATCAGCAGAAGGCAAACACGTAATTTTTAATTCTGCTGCGCGCCCTCTCGCTATTGCCCGTCGGTCTTCAGAAAAGAATTCAACGAAGAAGCGAGATACGTTTGGCATAATAGTTCGCGACCGGTAACGCATGTTTTAGTTCGCGACCTATTGCACATATTTCAGTTCGCGACCGATCGCGTATATTTTAGTTTGTGACCTATGGCACATATTTTAATTCGCGACCGATCGCGCATATTTTAGTTCGCGACCGATCGGGCATATTTTAGTTCGGGACCGATCGCGCATATTTCAGTTCGCGACCGATCGCACATATTTTATTTCACGACCTATTGCACATATTTTATTTCGCGACCGGTAGCTCTCCTTTCAGTTCGCAGCTCGGCCGCGAAGTAGGTCGCTATCTTTAGTTCCTCCGTTCTTTTTGGCTTTTGCTATCGCTACTAAAAGTACAGCTGAGCTGCATCTCAGCTCGAAATGACGGTAACTGGCAGAAGGGAATCACACGATTCTGCTCGCTCTCGCGTCCTCTCGCTGTACCCTGTAAGTCTTCGGAAAAGGGGCGGACGAACTAAGAGGCGAGTGATCTGCGAACTAGTTCGCGTAGTTCGCTTCTGGGAGCGCTCTTCCGAAATAGTTCGTTCGCGAACTACACAAGACTAGAAAGAAGCGCCATTATGTGGCTGCTAGACTATTTTAAACACATACTGTATCTGTGACCGCATGGTAGAGCGCCTATTAGACCGCAGTTTTGTAAAAGAGTATGATTGAATAAATTGTTTCCAGAATATCAAACATACATTTCCGGTCATATGTTCATCACACCTTTTTATGTACTGTAACTTGTCTTCGATCAATTCCTAGAGTCTGCACATTGTGAAAAATATTATCCTCTGTATCAATTATAAAAGTTTTTCTTCCGCTGTTCTTCTGACTCAGTGCGACTCAAATGGCAAATTTTTTTTTGCGTTGATTGGTGCCAATCGGCTTATTTGACACTGTCAGGAATTTCTTTGAGTTACATAACTGTTGAAAAGCAACAAAATAAAATTATCAGCACCAAAATCTTGCTCACGAACAATGCCTAAGACAGTACCGTATATGTTGTTGGTCGGAAGATATTTTAGTGTTAAAAATAGACTGTTCACCTATTTATCATATCAACAGTGTGAGGCGAATAATCTCTCTTCATCAACTCGATATTACAAAATCTAAAAACAAAGGACCTGGTCGCCCTTCTTACTAGGCTCCTGAACTTTGGCTCGGTGTCTTCAGCAGGCGAAGACCCGCTGCAACGAGGACGTTGCTCTCTTAGGGCAGTAAACGGCCGAAGGTAGGCGTCCGGCTTCATGTCATCGCTGAACGCTTATTTCTTCGTGCTGCGGCAGAATGGGAAACCCTATACATTCTGCGGCTCGACGTAGCCACGCACCAGGCCAAACACAGTGTCCGAACGGCCACTCTCCTGACAACAGAACGCAACAGGAAATTTAATGTATGTTCTGAGGCTGCACAAAGAGTCAACGTGAAATTCGTCTTACCCTGCAAAAATAAATAAATTAGCTGTTTTGAGCTACATAAATTTAAAAATTGAAATTAAAAATTATGGACCAAGTAATTTATTCGACTGAAAAATATTAAAAAGTATCCAATAAGATTCAGACGTACACTTGGTAATTAATACACGTACACAGTGACACCCCTTTATTTCATAAACGGTTCCAGATATCGAAGCGAGGTTTCCCATAATTGATTGCACACTGAGGGGCAGAAACTTTGACATGTGATAAAGGCTCCTAACTCTGGTATCTATGGAGCTATTGAAGTGTTTATTTTTTATTGTTTTCCAAAGGAAGCATATACTTTTCGTAACTGCATTCAGTAACTATTGGATAGAAAATTACAGTGATATAGCACTCATTATTGCTAACAATGAAGCTTTTCCCAAAAAATTTAGAAACGTAAATAATATAAGCATCAAAGTAAAGACTAAATAAATGAAAATGGAGAAATTAAATGAGGCCACAGTCAGCTATGTATGTCTATATTCCCTATTGCCGCAATGACAGTTGGAGCAAATCTTTAGGAAATCCCCAATTTTGCCCAAGCAGGTAATCGAGTGAAGTTTGGTAACGTATTTAGACTAATACTTATTCCATAGATCATATATACGACATTTTGTAATGATGTGGAACGTGTCAGTTTAGTAAATGTTGTCTTGAAAATCAATATTTTAAGGATTCTCTTTACACTTTTTTGTTGTTTTTTATTTATTTATTTATTCAACGTTTTATCTAATAATTCATCTACATTATAGAAGGAGTTGCCATTCCGAAATTCCATTAATTTCTTTTTAAATACTAGTTGGCTATCTGCCAGACTTTTGATGCTACTTGGTAAGTGACCAAAGACTTTGGAGGCATCATAATTCATCCCTTTCTGAAGAATACAAAAATAGATAACGAACAATAATTACTCTTTGGAAAATCTAGTTACTCTTTGACTTTTCAACTTTACCATATTTTAGAAAATACTTTTATTTGTTCCTCTGTTTTAATTAAAATGATTAAAGCCATGCTTATAAATTCCTCGCCGCGCGGAATGGCCGCGTGGTGTAAGGCGAACTGGGCCGCCGTTCCCGCCGGAGGTTCGAGTCTTACCTTAGATTGTGTGTGTGTGTGTGTGTGTGTGTGTGTGTGTGTGTGTGTGTGTGTGTGTGTGTGTGTTGTCCGTAGTGTACGTTACTTTAAGTAGTTTGTAAGTCTAGGGACTGATGACGATAGCAGTTTGGTCCTCAGCTGGTTCAATACACATTTACATACTAATAGCAGTATAAGCGTAGCCAGGATATGATTTTGGGAGGGGTTTCCAGTTAACGAACATTGTAATAACGTGTACCCTTAATAGAACTGCAAATGACACTAAACTGTGTATATTATAATTAATTGCAATACTAAAGAGGCACTTATTTGGATTTTACTTATCCTACGAAATAGGAAGAAGGCATATTACTTAATGAAGATAGGCAAATGCCGATCGAAACACTGATGGCAATCAGAAAGACATCGCATGAAGCTTTCAATATCTTCTGAATCATTATCAGAGAAGCACTTCTTAGTTCAAATTTTTGCTGCACCGTACTTTGAAGCTGTCAATGGCAAACAGTAAGTGTACATGTGCTCTTTGACTTGACGGTAACCTTGATTCGTGTATTTAGGAATATCAGGAAACATTACTGACGAATATTGTGATATGACCCAAACTGAAATTACTATCGTGGTGTTGAAGTACGGCTCGGATCTCAAAAGCGCGTTCAAGCTCTACAGTCCCACAGGTCGCTGACAATTTCTACACAGAATCTCAGACGGATTTTGTCCTCCTCTTTACCATACGTTACCGTGGGTACCTTGACGAAGGAATTGTTCCTATTGTTTGCAAAACAGGCAGGTCGTACTACTCGATAAGGAGTAGACGAAAGAAGACGCCGGGGAGAAAACTAAGTAAACTGCTTATTGTTTCCGTAGTAATCACCATAATTCTTACAACATTTAACCCACTGTGAGACAAGATGGTCAATTCCTCCGTGCACAAATTCTGCAGTTAGCTGCAGGACCCTTGACTTTTACTAAGGTGTGCACAACTTCGTACAACACATATCGACGGTCAAGAATGTCTTTCTTCAGGGCTCCAAAAATATGGCAATCACATGGCGAGAAACAGGGAGTGTGGAGCATATGTAACGGCTTCCCAAACTTGCCAAAATGTACGCGGACTTTATTCCGACACAGAATGGTGTCCTCTTTTAGCTTTATTAGTATTTCGTGAGGGGTTTGAACCCCAGAAACCCCCAACGCCCTCATAGCTACTCCCAAGAATATCAGAATCTAAAGTATATGAGAAGTTTTCGTCTGGCTCTTTGAATAACAGTAACGTTCCAAGCTATCAACACTAGCAATGCGCAGTCAAACGCGAAGTCACGTAAACGATGCTAGGTCTCTAAAGGCATCACATCAGGAACAGAAGTATGGAATCATACAATCGGACGACTTTTCATGCTGTTATTTCACTTATATCCCATTGATGAATTTGACCGCGAAAGGCAAAGTTCGCTTCCGGCACACAGTTTTAATCGGCCAGCATTCAATCTGGTGTATTCTCTGGATTTTTATTATTTGTGTCAGAAGCGTCATGTATAGATTAGTACAAAACCTAGAACAAATAGAAATTAATTAATTACATACGTATAAAATACGAAACTATAAACAACAAACAGAAACATTATATACATTTGGCCCAAAAGCGGGCTATGTGGGCAGCCAACATTAGGTCCTCTAAAGTGAATTGTGAAGGACATGAAGGGCACTTATGCACATGTTGGATCGACTGCACGTGCAATCAAAGAGGTTAGATGTACTAGAATATCCCGACTTCAGAAGATTATCTCTTAACCGTGTAGTGTTGGTGCGTAAGCTATTTAGTTACCTCCAAACCGTCCAGCCCTCATTGTAGCCTGGTGCCAATTCTTCCTTTGGTTCCATCCAGTGCCTTTCTATCTACCTCATCGACCTCTCCACCCTCGATCCAGTTTGGTCACTGGGTTCCTCAGTTGCTCTGAGGCAGTTCTGTCTATATTTCGGGCGTTTGGTGGCTCTCAGACAATTCGGCGCTCGCTCTTTCACTGTAGGCTGCAGTTTCTCTATGCACAATTGGATGTTCAGTACCAGCAAGGTGGTATAGCTTGTCGGTTGGTGTAGGTTTCAGGCATGTGCGCCGTGGATGGTAGGTTCTGGAGGTGGGCCGTGGCTAGCAAGGATAGTGGACTTGGTCTGCAACTGAAAGAATCGATTAGTTCACGTGCACTTTTACTACAAAAGAAGGGAATACTCAACCTTTATGTGTGGTATTGATGCAAAGTCCTATGTAATACATCAGACAGTAGTAGTGCTCCGGGTTCCGCAAACGCAGCCAGCTGGCTCGTTGTAGACGGATCTCTGATATACTGACGTACTCTTCCATTGACTCGTTGACTGATAGACTGAACGTCATAATAATAATATGTTTCACAGAACCTAATTGTGGAGTAAGACTCCTTGGTCATGGAACAAGCCAATTAATGATGTTTAACACAATAATGGTAATAGGAAAACTTTAAGGAGTCATATGCAAAAGAAAATCATAAGCCCAAGAGAAAAGAGTCAATAACGAAAAAAAAAAAAGTTTTGTGTCCCAGCCTCGTCGCCGCTTTTGTGTCTCGTTTCCGTCGTAGGTGTCGGTGGCCGAGTAGACAGACCGACACAGGAATAAAGGACGCACGCTTGTGCAGGTACGAAGGTGAGCAGCCAGTGGGACAGCAGAAACTAAAAACACTAGAGTAAATTAGAACGAGATATATATTGCACAGAATTTATACAGTACTTAACTTTTACATAGCTCAGTACTGCAGGATGCTGATACATAGTTGATAGAGGCCTGCCTAGTGCCTATCCGATAGCAAAGTCTTCAATGGTGCCTATCTGATTCCGAACTGTTAACTCGTTCCTATCTCAGTTCCAAGTGAACGATGTCGTTCAGTGGTGGCCACGAGCGGGGTTGTAGCAGAGGACGCTCGTGGCTGACGTCGTAAGAACGCCGCGCCGTGCGTGCATGGCGGCGCGCGGCGAAAGTAGGTGGCGCGCACTTTGTACTTGTGCGACACCACAAAAAGAATTAGCTTAATTGTTTAACTTTTCCAGGACTTCATCTATACTAATAATAAATCTGTCGCTGTTCACTTAAATCTTCAAAACTACTACATGAATCTTCATGGGGTTTTCACAGGAAACATGAAAAAAGGTTGGGTCAACATATAGGCATAATCTTATCAAAATCGGATCACGAAAAAAAAGGTATCGTAATTTCGTTTTCAGTAACTGCCATGACTGTTAGTTCAAGTATGAAAAACCTCTTATCTCCAAAACTACGTAACGAATTTGCATGGGGGTTTCACAGGTAACTTGACCGTAACGTTGGACATCATACAAACATCGTTTCATAAAAATCGGATCACGGAGAAAAGAATATCGTGAATTGAATTTTTTTATCTACGACCGTCATGTCTGTGTCTCTTCGAACACATTTATATCCAAAACTACTAGACGAATTTTCATGGGGTTTTCACACCAAACGCTCATATCGTACGGTTACATAAAGGCTTCAATAATTAAAATCAGATTGGACAAAGTAAAGATATCATAATTTAATCATTTGTTTAAAAGCCATCCTGTATGTCTATTTGTTGAAGGTAATCTCCAAATGTACTACACGTACTTTCATGGATTTCCATAGGTAAATTGAGAATAGTTTGGAGAGTAACATAGGCTTCATTTCATCAAAATCGGATCAGAGGAAGGAAAGATTTCGTAACTTGAAGTTTTATGTGTATAGTATGCTTATAAGTATGGTGTAGTACAGCTAATCTCCAAGAGTACTATACGAACTTTGATGGGGTTTCTTAGGTCAACAGATACTACCTTGGGGCAACATATAAGCTTCTTTTGATCAAAATCAGATCAAGGAAGGAAGAGATATCGTAATTTGTAGTTTCTGGTGTGTGCTATGCTTGAAGTGCAGCGTAGTATTGCAAAGATCCGCTATAGGCGCTGTTACATAGTATACATAGACCAAAGATCTTAGGCGATGCTGCGTTTTTCATTCAGATAACTAAGGTGTAATACACTGAAACAAGGGCTACGACTTTCCTTACGGCAGCGGTGTAGTATATTGATGTTGGCAACGGCCGTTGAATCTTTTTTGAAAAATCAGTCATGTCCAATGGGGGCTATAATTCTTTGTATTGACAATGAAATAAATAATTAATGTTCTACCGATCTGTAAATTAATGATCTCCATAAAGCGAATATTTCGTTGCCAACGTTTACATAGTAAACCGCTGCCACTTCAAGTAAAATTTAATGCAGGTGTACAAAAAGAAAAATCATTTGCTAGGAATTGTTGGATTTGTAGTGCAGCAAAAAAAAAAAAAAAAAAAAAAAAAAAAAAAAAAAAAAGATCGTGTGTGCGTATTCCCTCAGTAACAGAAGTATTTTGAATTAAGAGCCGCAATCTTATATCTTATCCCTGCAAATAAGAACTAACATTGAACAGCGAGTTGCTGATTACACTTTGTATATTCACAGCTTAACGACAAATGTTTGCTTCTTTTGACAGGGAACATTTGAGTTTATAATATATCGGCATTGTTTCGCGTCTATCGACGCTCTAATATAAGAATTCTTTGCAAGGAATATCGAATCTGTGTACTTCCCGATTTGATTTCGGTGTATACTCATTACATTTTGAGAGCGTTATGTTTAGGAATGCATCGGAAACGCCATAGTACAATTCCAATTATTGATTACAGTGATGTTATCTTGCAAGATCTCTCTTGGGAAAGCTCACGACGTCTAGTACTAATCAAGAATGCCTGCGTTCGATATATATATATATATGTAACATCCGTCTCTTTGATCACATTTCACCATCTTATAAGCAACTATCCTGGCTCCGTGCTGACAAGCGCAGAGATTTTCATACACACTGTTTCCTCTACTCTCTTATCAACGTACACTGTCCCCCATATCTTTCCTCGACCTTAACACTCTTATCTGATCAACATAACAGAACTACTCGTTCCTGTCAGAGCAAAACTCTTTCTGTCCCTATCCATCACTCAGCCGGTTTCTCAAAATCCTTTTCAGTAGCAGGAACCAGGCTCTGGAACAATGTACCTCAGTATATCAGAGAACTGAATAACACTGCCAGCTTCAAACGACAGTTAATGGGTTATCTACTAAAGCAGTAATGACGCCAGTCTTTATTACCCTACGGTCCAGCCACGTCACATCCATTCCTCCTCGCAAATATTCTCCGACTGCCATTGTTCTCGTCAGGTACAGCTTTCTTAACTTCCTTCTGTCAGAATTCGCCATGCCTTAACCAGTCTCGATATATTTAAAAGTAAATATTGTATCTGCTAATGTCAATGTTTTTACTTCTATTATTACACCAGCAGCAGTAGAAGGTGTCTCAGTGGTACTGTTAGTATTAATCATATTTAGAGTTAAGTTATTACCTTCTATTTACATCCTTTTACATGTAATCAACCTGTGTAAATAATGTTATTAACTGTTCATCTGTAAAAATCATTACTATGTTTTAGGTAACTCACATGTAAAGAAATACTGTATGTGTAAGAACCTGGTCCGATGTAAGAGAGGGCCTGATGGCCCTAATCTGATCAGGCTAAATAAATAAATAAAATAAATAAATAGTACAAGAAACGACAAAGTGAGGCGACGTTAGTTACTTAGTACACCAAATAACTAATTATGGCGTTGCTGCGTATTTTTTATTCTCATAAATGTGGTGTAATACACTACAAAAGGGGTGCAATTTTACTTACGGTGGCGGCGTTGTGTGCAAATGTTGGCAACCGCCACTGAATGCTGTTTCAAAGATCAGTCACGTAGAATGATGGAAGTATCTCTTTATGTTCGCGATGTAATAAATAATTTATGATGTTGTGATCAGTAAATTAATCCTCCTCCTAAAGCGAATAGTTCGTTGCTAACGATAGCAAACTAAACCGCTGTCACTGCAAGTAAAATTTAACCCAGGTAGGACAATTTTTTTCTGCCTAGCTGTCTGCCATATGCTTTGCAACGTCATGGAAAGAAAAGAAGTGCATCTTTCGACGGGTATAGCAAGTAAATTGTACATAGAGTAGAAATATCTATGGAATGAGCATTGCGTTCTGTGCATCTTCTCAACATTAAGCTAGAATTACCTCGTAATATTGAGACAATTCCACTCTTTCCACACATTTATTTGCTCTTACGATTGGTTTGTACCGCATTCGCTGTAATAAAGTCCCACATCCTTTCCGCAGAGCAACCACTTCATCAGAAACCTCTATGCTTTCATAATAGTTCGGTACACTATTGTGATTTAAATTTGTAATTACTTACATTAAGATAGAGCAAGGCGTCTTCTTTTGTAGAGACAATTGTACTCATAGTTACAATCCGACTTCTGAATATATCGTTCTATTACACAAGGTCGACTTCAACTTTGTGCTTAACAATGTAATCAGTGAAGGACGTGAGGACATGTATTAGCTGAATGAGTTCCCGGTACTGCTAATACAGTCAAGACAATTCATGGGTATATACTACTATATTTAATGAAAAGTTCTATACAGACGATCAGTTGACGCCATTACTTCTTCTATTACCCAGACATACTTTATCGCACATTGACACCACCATGACGTCTCATTTGAACAGACTTGAACTGCTCTGTTGATTAAATTACCAGACTTTCATCATTCGTCGAGTTTTCGATAATCGGGAGCGCTGCATACAGAATAACTACATTGTCCCCAGTGCAACACTGCAGCACACTAATACTTCAGCATTCACTTATTATGAGAGATATACAGTTTAGTACTACGCCATAGAACCAGCACCTGGCACTGTTATTAGTATTAGTATTTTTCATCTTAACGATAGACGTGTTATCAGACGTTTACGCCAAACAGACATTCTTAACTTTATGAACACAACCTAACATTGAATTTACATTGTTCCGCAATACGGACATAAATTAATATCACTCTTAGTATGAAAAACTTTATGAACATTCATCGTTTTCGATAATGACTTCTACTTAAATTTGACATCTTGGCTAGGAAAACTGAGTTTATTGACAGAGCGATTCAACAAGGATTGTGTTTTTGCTGACCTACGTTCGGAACCCACAGAACCATGATATACACAGGTCCCTCTTTAACAACCGTTGTGAAGCACGGGCATGTAAGCTAGTAGCCAACAAAAATAATAATATCGGAAATCAGTCTCTTGGCCTAAATACCGTATGTAAATTTTGGTTATTGTTATTATTTAACCGAATCCGTACTTTAACACACAGACAATTTTCAGGAGACTCCTGTTAATCATAAGCATTATACAACAGCAATTTTACTTGCTCATATCCAGTCACTGTGATAAAGACATGAATTAAGACAATGTTAAGGAAGAGATACGAAGTACGTAGGTCTTGGTTACGCTCCAGTCTAGTCATTCGGCCAGAAATGGTGAAAACCGAGAACCTGGGAATAATCGAGAACTCCTTCCCCGAGAACGAAAAGGAATCGAATACCAAACCGAGAACTCACACTCTTTCCTACTTGTACTTCAAAACTGTTTGTAGCTCTGGCTACAATTAACGTGTTTTAATCTCGTCGATTTATTAAAATGTATTTTCTGTGTTAAGGAAACTATTCGGCACCTTTATCAGAGTAATCCTTTAGTGGTAATTACAGCAATCGTTTTATGTAAATAGATTGGAGTAATTAGTACTGAAAAGAATGCATACACTACGGTTGTCTGTCCTATTTTGGAGTACTGCTGCGCAGTGCGGGATCTTTATCAGGTATGACTGATGGGCGACATCAAAATAGTTCGAAGTAGGTTAGTTCGTATTGTATTATCACGATACAGGGCAGAGAGTTTCATGGGATTGATACAGTAGTTGGAGTGGGAATCGATAGAACAACGGCGTTTATCGTGGTGGAAACATTTATTTACGAATTTCGATAGCCAAATTTATCCTCCAAATGGGAAAATGTGTAGTTATCTGCCTGGTACATAGTGTAGGATGGCTAGCTCATATCCATTGGCATTGAGTTGCTTCGAAATTTCATAGCTTGTAGATCACGTCATAGATGGAATGGGTGGGAAAAGATAACATATCGCTTTCCCGTGAGAAATTGCCAATAGTGACTAAACGTATTCTGATTGGCTCCCACCACTATGATTTTCTAATTATAAATAGTAGGTAAATTATTGTATAGAACTTAACGTGATTTTGTGTAATTAATGTGTTTGTGTGATGCTTTATTATGCTGTCTTTCATTTATGTAATTATGCTCTAGTTAACAAAAACAGTTGAATGTTCTAGAAAGTGCGCTTCGCGCCAAAATTGGTGGTACGCGAGACCAGACGGCTCTCGCATTTAGACCTATGACAGTCGCGCCCTTAAAATAGCCTGTCAGGCACTACATTAATATTTTTCAACTACTGTGATTAGAATTCAAGTGTACTAGGATCATGGACAGTATTATATATGTCGCTTGTTGTTTCACTGATGTAGTAATATTACGAAACAACTGTCATCCCTTCTTATTTGTAAAGTAGCCACAGTTTCAGAAGTTCCACAGCACTTCAAGATACAATGACCAACTACCTGTGCGCTGCTTCTGCGTGGGGACAACAACGGAAAAGAAGAAGCCGGATAGTGAGCAGAAACATTAACTGCACGCACTGACAATGCATGTAGTTCTATGGCCCTCACGTGCAGTGCTACGTGATTGAATCGTGCTACGTTGGCACGATTGTGGTGGTAACACCTCCGAGGGAAAGTATTAGAGAGAGAAACAGATAAATTATTTTTATAAAAACTTTTCAATTACTTTTGTCATACTTTCTAGCCGCGGCGGAGCGGCCGAGCGCATCGAGGCGCTATGCTACGATGCGCGAGGCAGTTTCCCGTTGCGGGTTTGAATTCCCCCCCCCCCTCGAACATGGGGTTTATGCCATTTTTAGTCTAAGCTAGTTCATAACTAGTTTGTAAGATTAGGGATTGATGACCCTATTGTTAAGTCCCACAAACTTTACAAACATACTCTCTATCGATCTCATATCTAAAAATGTTCATATGTTTGTAGAGCTTATGGGACTTAACTACGGGGTCATCAGTCCCTAAACTTATAAACTACTTATGAACTGCCGACCGCGGTGGCCAAGCAGTCTGCGGCGCGCCAGTCACGGTCTGCACGGCCACTACGGTCGGGGCTTCGAATCCCCCCCTCAGGTATGAATATTTGTGCCGTCCTTAGTATTAGCTAGTTCATAAGCTTAGGGACTGATGACCCCGTAGTTAAGTCCCATAAGTTCTACAAACATTTGAACATTTGAACTTGTGAACTAGTGTGTACTAAAAACGGCACAAACACCCATGTTCGAGGGGGATTTGAACCCCCGACATAGAACGGCCTCGCGCATCGTAGCATATCGCCTCAAAGGACTGGGCCGCTCCGCCGCGGCGATCTGATATCACCGACCCCGCCGTGATAGAAGGAAATGATCATCATAATAAGAGCAAAAACGAGAGGCATAGCTCGAAAGCAAATATTTAGATGTTGTTTATTTCTTTTCTCTATGCGAAACTGGAATGGTAGATAATTTGTATGAAAGTGATTCGATGAACCTTCTGCGAAGCACTTAGACGTGATCTGCTTGAGCACCCCTATGTAGGATAACATTACTGTGGCTCGTTGCTTACATAATTTACATAGTGGCGCATGAAAACCACTGTACAGCAATTAGTGAGAAGACTTTGATAGAATCTGTTAGAGCGCTATCCCGCAATTGTAACTCTCATGTTCAATAGGAAAATCGACATTAATGTACTTGTATAGGAAATAATACTAAAATCGACATTAATGTACTTGTATAGGAAAAGAATCTCCCCATCACTTTATATCGGACTCTGTAAGCCTGTTTGTTCAGTCTGCACTTCTCAGTTAAAAGCCGGAAACAGCGCTGACCATACTCGAGGGTCTCTTGCTGTTCGGAGATAGGAAAGTATGCTTCCATTGGAACGCGGCCCTCCCTAAAACTCCCTTGGCCAGTTGACGAATTCAGTACAGAAAACTTCGTGGAACGGTATGACGTTATCGCGCTCCCTGTGTTTGTTGTATAATCTAGTAGTCGTGTCTTTGTAGTTCATAGCGTCTGTATTCGCCTAGTGATACTGTCGTACGACTCTGGATCTGTGACAGAGAGACATGTCTTTAAAACAGTGACTATTCTTTTCGAAATTAGTCATGGCTACAAGAAGGAATACGACTGACGTGTTGGATGTTTTTCTCCTGAAAAACAACCACGGCGCCAAAATCTTTTAGTGTATTGCAACTGATATGATGCAGACTAAAATATTTTGGAAACTCTAAAAATTGAAAGAAACACAGTTTGTTCATCCACATACTACAGCAGAGAAATCCAGTTAGAACAACATATGCGGACAATTGTAGGCACGATGTAACGGAAAACACCGGTGTTTTTCAACAAAACAATGGTAGCAGGTCGGTAGAACACAAGCAACACGTGAATAACAACTTTTATTTAGCAAGAACTCTTTGCAGATGAAACTTTGTGCTGTTAGTTACATTGATTACGGACTGATTAAAAAGATAGCAATTAGTTTTCAGCCTTTGTCTCTCATTGCAAATGCTTCCAGGAAATATTTTATGAACTCAAAATATAAACTGCTATCTGGAAAACGGCTCATTGAGTTATTTCTACTGCACGTTTGTGAAGATTTTAAGAGCAGCATCAGTCGAAATTGCTGAAGCGAATTTTGTGTCTATAATGCTCTCCTGATAGCTCTGAGTCGTACATGCCACTGACATCCCTTTTAATATCTCAAGATGGTAGCCTATGTACTCATATTATTTTTCAATTACAAGGATTCTACCTTCTCATTCTGGAGAAAACAAGTAGGCTAAGGAACACAAAATTCAGTGAGTGGGGTATTCAGAACAAAGTCGTAAAACTTGTTACTACCAATGCAGGTATATGTCAGGTGAAAAGCACATCACAGTGTCAGTAATTCCGTCAATGCTGCGTGACTTAACAGAAAAGAGTAAAAAGAATCGCACCCAAGACCGAATGTGTTCAACAACTTCAGAAAATAAAAATAGTTTGGGAAACTTCGAAACAAAAACAAAAAAGGAACATTATTGGGGCGATCTAGAATTGTTTAATAAGAGGTTTTCAGCCAAGATAGCTTTCTTCTTTTAATTACGTGACCGGTTTCGACGTGCTAGACCCTATTTTCAGACCTGCCGTATTTTTTAAGTCACTGCTATTTCAACAATTTTTAACATACCAAATTGGTATACATCCACATTGATGTGTCTTCCAAATAGAATTTACACGTAAATAATAAAATGACTGAAACCATCTTTCTCAAGGTCTAAGAGGCACTTCAGAATCAAGTTCAGTACTGACACTGAAATACTTGATTCTGAAGTGCCTCTGACTTAGACCTTGAGAAAAATGGGTTCAGATGTATTATTATTGACGTGTAAATTTTATTTGGACGTCACATCAATGTGGATGTATACTAACTTGCTATGTTAAAAATTGTTGCAATAGCAGTGACGTAAAAAAATTACGGCAGGTCTGAAGATGGCGTATAGCACGCCGAAACCGGTCATGTAATTAAAAGAAGAAAGCGATCTTGGCTGAAAACCTCTTATTAAAAAACAAAAAAAAACATTGTTACCACAACAATATTTCCAGACCCAAGATTGTATTTATTTGATTCTTTTCTTAAGTAGGCCTTGGCACAGAAGAAAATGTTTAATAACGGAATCAGCAACAGCTGTTAATTATAAAATTGTTCTATGTATGCACTACTCGAATTTCAAGACCTATGACCCATCATCAGGTGTATATGCAAATTAATACAATAAAATAATGACGTCTGTCATGTAATAAAATTGCTACGCTTCATCCTTACTAATTGTAAGATGTTTTAGAACAAAGGAAGTATAGATACTTAGTGAGTCCAAAATACTGTTACATATGGCAACAATTGAAATTAGTTGGTCCCTGGTACAGGCAACAAACCGGGAGGCAGTGTTGGCAATTTGGGTCCGACGTACCCAATCACAAAGCAGGGTCTGCATGTAAAACAAAACATCCCGTAATTAAACAGCGGAACATCGAATAGACAGAAAATCAGCACTGTAAAGAACAGAAACGTGGTTGAATTTTACGCGCACCTAACCCATTTGCTGCTACATATAAGAGTTTTGTGGATTCACTGAGTACATATACTCACTTTGTTCTAAATCATTGTAGTAAAATGGCAATCAATTCATTACATGACATACGTCACTATTTATTTGATTATAATTTGCAGATGTACATGATGATGCTACATACGTCTCGAATAACGTTTTTAAAAGTAATAACTGTTGCGGATCCCATTATTAAGGACTAGCTGAAAACACGACTTTGCCCGGGTATTTATTTATTCATTCCTGCCTTGTCTTAGTACTTCTATCGACGCGGTGGAGTGGCCAAGCGCATGTCCCCTCGGGCATCGATGTTTATTTCGTCTTTAGTATAAGGTAGTTCAGAAGTAATTTGTAAGTTTAGGGACTGATGTCCCCGAAGTTAAGTCCCTTAAGCTTAACAAACATTTGAACATTTTGAACTTCTCCTATCCCTTCTATCTCTGTCCATTCCTTGTTTCTCGTAACATGCTATATCTATCGAAGAATAAATAAGAAATAAGGCTGCCTTCATAACGTACAAAATTAGAAGTGCATTATCCAGACCAAGAAAGATAGTCGTCAAAATTCAAATGATATATAAAAAGTAGACGATCTCAGACTTATTGAGTTTTATGTTGTACAATTGTATAAGCTTTCGGGAATATATTAATTTGTGTAAGTGCTGTATGTCTGTAAAATATGTTGTGAATACAATTAGTAGGAAATAATATATTAAAACTAGTGGCTTGATGGGGCGATTTTTCATAATCTTTACTGTTTATGTTCTCATATCTGATAAACTACGAGTACTGTGATTCAATTTCGAAGGCACATCAACTATATGTGTGTATACTCTCTGCAGAATTTCCCGCGGCTACAATTTGAAGTGTATAAATTATAAATCGTATCGCCATACCGAATGCTGTAGTTTTACTCCATAAACAGCGGAAAAGTAGTAGCAGAAACTTTTTTTCCTTTCATCATTTTGATATGGTTGTCAGCGAGAAAAAGTTTAATAAAGGTTTTAAATTACATTTAAAGTTTGTTGCAAGTCGCTAGGTACTCTGATTCTCATATAGCGTATTTATAAAATCTCGCCGCATTATGTGGCACTTTTTTGCGATTACTATTGTTTATGACGTCATATCGTCTGAACCATGTGTCGTATGTTATTCTTAACCCTACAGCAAATGTTACCTCTCGGTAAGAAATGTGTGTACCAAAGTTGGTTGAAATCGGTCCAGTGTTTAGGAGAAAATGAGCAGCATTGTCGCTTAATGCAGCAGTTTTTCGCGCATCTTTGTTTATGACGTCAAATCTCGTGAACTATGTATCGTATGTGATTCTTACACTTAAGGCGACCGTCCTCGTGGATTGAAGCTTACGTGTACAAAGTGTCATAAAGATTGGAACAAAACTGTAGATTTTTATGCAACACGTACACACAAACATACCGACACTCTGCTTTATATAGGGTGAATCACCTAACACTTGCAACGCAAATATTGTGGAAACGGAAGTGCGATTGATGTGCGGTTTTGACGTAATGAATTGGTAGTCAAGGACTCGTATTGTTAGCAAATAAACAGATTGTATAAATATCTAGAAAGTCAATTTTTATACAAACATACAATTTTCCAAATGGAACAATGGTTGTTTGTATCACGCAGTGAAATTTTTGACACCAGCTATGAAGTATTTTGAATGACATTTTTATCACGTTTAGTTTGGCAGCTACAAACATTCAAAATTTTGAGGGCGGAGGCGACGACAGCGTAGCTAATTGGCTGGTGGTCATGAGGCAGTGGAGCGTGCCCCAGGGCTAGCCACTCTTCCAGTTAGCTACGCTATCGCAGCTTCCACCCCCGAATCTTAGAACGGTTGTAGCTGCCAAATTAAACGTGATAAAAATGTAAAAAAAAAAAAAAAAAAAAAAAAAAAAAAAAAAAAAAAAAAAAATCTAATGTTTGTAAATCTATAGGACCAAAGTGCGTGATCATCATTCCGTAGCTTGCAAACTACTTAAACCTAGGTAAACTAACCCAAGGACAACACACACACACACACACCCATGCCTCAGGGAGGACTCGAAAATCCACGGTGAGCAACCGCGCGCTCCGCAGCGAGACGCTTTAGACCGCTGGGCTACTCCACCGCGGCGATAAAAATGTCATACAAAATTCTTTGTACACAGCTGGTGTAAAAAATCCAGTGCATGATAGAAACAATTATTGTTCCATTTTAAAAATTATATATTTGCATACACTTTCTAGGTACTTTTACAATCTGTTTATTGGCTAACAATACGAGCCCTTGACTACCAATCCATTCTGTGAAAACCGCACATCATTAGCACTTTCCGTTTCCGTAATATGTGCGGCGCAAGTTTTAGCTGAATATGAATTGTTGTGGGCGTCCCGACGAAAGAAATTGCGGCAGAAGAAAATGCCGGAAATGCTTAACGGGGGATCACAGAAGAACCTAAGCCGTGATAACATGGGAGATAACTGAGCCTGATAACACAAGGATGGCTACCAGTACACGAGATGCGGTGAGCCATTAGAAGAGGCGAAAATATCAGCAGAAAATATCTGGACATTTTTGGTAAGGTAAAACATATTCCACACATATTACCGTAGTGCTATGTTAAACAGTATTAGAAAACACCACAGTGTGGAAGAGAAGAAAATTCACAGGATTTCTGGAAAACACGTAAACAAATATTCAGAATAATATGTCCTGGCTACCAAGTCACTCACTCACTCCATGGCACTATGGTTATCTGAGGACCTTGGCCTCCTCAGTCACAGATTTCCAGTCGCCTTAATCTTCCCAGTTTGAATGACGTTACCGAATCAATTTTTCATTACTCCTAATTCTCCAAATATCACCTTCTTTTACAGGTCCAAAAGTCTTCCTCAGCACGTTCCTTTCACATATATTTAAATTCTTCCCCAAAGCATCCGTCATTATCCGTGCCCCATACATAAGAACTGGTTTGATCACTGTTTTGTAATATGTCAGATTTTGTTTCCTACATAGGTATATAGTGGTACATAGTGCTCTATATGATCTGTCACCAGCCTTAATTCGGTTTGTTGTATCTGTTTCCACTTTGTTTTCAGATGTTATTACTGAACAACATAAATAAATCTATCTACTCTTTCAAAGTTGTACCCCCTAACTGTAGATCATCTGTGTTTCTTCTTTCTCATTTACTATATACTTAGATTTTGTCTCACTGATTACTAAACCAAGGTTCTTGGCAGCGACTTCAAACTCAATGAAGGTTGATGTGACTCCGTTCTTCTAGCACTCATTACTACATCATTTGCATAGGCTAAGACATGCAGAAGTCTATTGTAAATAATGCTTCCTTGATTTGTGCTTATTGATCTTACTGCTTTCTCTAATACCAGGTTGGATAGGGCGGGGTAATGGGTTTTTCTGTCATAAGCCGTCTTTCGTTGGGAACGATGTCGACAGACATCCCTGAACTTTCAGTACGAAGTCTTTCTACATCTACATACATACTCCGCAATTCACCGTAAGGTGCTTGGCGGAGGTTACACTGTACCACTACTAGGCATTTCCTTTCCTATTCCACTCCCAGATTGAACGAGGAAAAAAAGAATGCCTATATGCCTCCGTACGAGCCCTAATTTCTCTTATCTTGTCTTTGTGATCTTTACGCGAAATGTAAGTAGGTGGCAGCAAGATCGTACTACACTCAGCTTCAAATTCCGGCCCTCTAAATTTACTTAACAGAAATTCACGAAAAGAAGGTCGTCTTTCTTCCAGCGATCCCCAATTGAGTTGCCGGAGCATTTCCGTGACACTCGCGCATTGGTCGAACCTACCGGTAACAAATCTAGCTGCTCGCCTCTGAACCGCCTCTATGTCTTCCTTCAAACTGATCTGCTGCGGGTCCGAAATACTTGAGCAATACTCAAGACGTGGTCGTATAAATGTTTTATACGCGGTCTCCTTTACAGGTGAAGTACATCTTCCCAAAATTCTCCCAATAAACCAAAGTCGGCTGTCTGCCTTACTCACAACTGTCCTTACATGCTCGTTCCATTTCATATCGCTCTGCAATGTTACGCCTAGATATTTGAACGACGCGACCGCATCAAGAAGCTCACTACTGATGCTGTATTCGAACATTATAGGATTGCTTTTTCTACTCATGCGCATCACCTTACATTTTTCTACATTGAGAGCTAGCTGCCATTCTTCGCACCAACTAGAAATTTTGTCTAAGTCAACCTGTATGCTATTACAGTCAGTTACAGACGACACCCTCCATACACCACAGCATCATCAGCAAACAGCCGCATATTACAACTTACTCTGTCCATCAGATCATTTATATAGATAGAAAATAATAGCGGTCCTATCACACTCCCCTGGGGCACGCCTGACGATACACTCCTCTCTGATGAACACTCGCCGTCGAGAACAACGTACTGCGTTCTATTACTTAGGAAGTCTTCCAGCCAGTCACAAATCTGTGAACCTAATCCATAAGCTCGTATCTTCGTTAGCAGTCTGGCACCGCGTCGAACGCCTTTTTGAAGTCGAGAAAAACACAATCCGCCTGTTGCCCTTCGTCCATGGCTCGCAAGATGCCATGTGAGAAAAGGGCAAGCTGAGTTTCACATGAACGATGTTTCCTAAACCCGTGCTGATTCATGGAAAGAAGCTTTTCCGTTTCAAGGAAATTTACTATATTCGAACTGAGAATATGCTCCAAAATTCTACATGAAACTGATGTCAACGATATTGACCTGTAATTGTATGGGTCAGTTCTCTTTCCTTTCTTATACACGGGAGTCACCTGCGCTTTTTTTCAATCACTAGGAACTTTGCGCTGAATTAAAGATTGGCTATAAATGCAAGCTAAGTAGGGGGCCAACGCCGCAGAATAGTCTTTGTACAACCGAACTGGTATTCCATCCCGACCAGCAGACTTTTTCGTATTTAGCTCTCTCAGCTGCTTCTCTACACCGGAAATACCTATTGCTATATCCCCCATTTCGGAATTAGTATGTTGATCAAATGATGGTATATTTGTGCGGTCCTCCTGCGTGAAAGATTTCTTAAAGGTTAAATTTAGAACTTCAGCTTTCCGTTTGCTTTCTTCTATTACTGCCCCGGAATGATCAACTAGTAACTGGACAGTGGGCTTTGACCCGCTTATCGATATTACATAGGACCAGAATTTTTCCGGGTTCTCGGAAAGATCTTTTGCTAAGGTATGGCTGTGATAATTATTGTATGCTTCACGCATCGATCTTTTTATAGACGCACGAATCTCTACTAACTTTTGCCTGTCATCATTTGCGTGTTCTTTTTTGAATCGAGAGTGCAACAGCCTTTGCTTTCTCAGCAGCTTTCTAACATTATTATTATACCACGGTGGATCTTTTCCATCCTTAATCGTCTTTACTGACACACATTTCTCTAACCCTTTATTTACAATGCACTTAAATTTAGTCCACAATTCCTCTACATCCATAGTCCCGGAATTAAACGATGCCCATTCATTTTCTAAGTGCGATCGTAACATTTGCTTGTCGGCTCTTCCCAACAAAAACACGCTCCTAGCCTTCTTGATTGGTTTATGAACTTTGGTCACCATCGACGCTATGACGATATCATGATCACTAATTCCTGTCTCTACACAGACATCGTTAATAAGGTCAGGCCTGCTTGTGGCTATAAGGTCTAGAATATTTCCATTGCGCGTGGGTTGCCGGTTTAACTGCTCAAGACAGTTTTCGGAGGATGTGTCCAAAAGTAGCTCGCAAGACTGCTTGTCTGTACCGCCTGAAATGTAACTAGCGAGGTGCGATACTTCAATAAAAAAAACTTACTCGGACTTCTTGCCGCGTCAATTCTTGATAAAATATCAAGCTTTCGAAGATCTCCTCCATCTTCTTCGTCAGGAGCCGCTGACTGTGGTTGCCTTAAATAGCCCATGGACGGCTTCTGATTGGTCAGCTTCTGAATGGTTGGCAGCTACCTCACGCTGTCAGAGATTCGGTCTACGTCTGCGCTGGTGGCGCCACCCCTCCAGTAGTATCGTGGTGCGAAATATCTCTGCTCCATATCTGTATCAAGCGCTCATATCCATGAACCGCTAAGATTATACCCGCTATCACGGTTGAAGTTGTTCTCTCACATTCTTATTTCGACAGCCTCTTTGATTACAGAGTCCCAGTATGTGTAGGCCTGGGACAAAATTTTTGTTTCGTCGAACAAAATTGTATGTTTGTTTGTAAGGCTATGCTCAGCGACCGCTGATTTCCCCAGTTCTAGGTTTTTAATATGCTGCTGGTGTTCTGTACAGCGTTCGGAAACGGTACGAATTGACTGACCAATATAACTATTTCCGCACTCACACGGTGTTGTGTCCGTCCTGAAAGAGTGCTTGCTCCCGCTAGAGAGCGATCGCGGGGCAGTGCAGCGACGCGGGTGCAGCGGCCACCAACAGATGGAGCCGCTGCCACTGCCGCCGCTCCACTTTATGCTTCCGCGCGAGGCGTACAATCGAGACAAGGACAATCGGATTCCGCACATCCTACGATCAATTGAGATCCCTCCGCCGCCCGTGATATAGGCGGGCGCCAATCCGACACCAGCAATCAACGGAGTCTACTGTCGGAAGTCAGAGTCTCAGCGTGCCCGTCCCAGAGAGTCTTCGCACGTCCTCGATAGTTGGTCCGTGTCCGTTATCCCCGTCGGTATGGGGCAGTCAGTATTAAAAAGTGACAGTCGGTATTTGGCCGTCAGAAACAGTATTCCTGTCGGGACATCGTTACGCATGTCACAGTAACCTGCAGACAAGCTAGAGATATATTGACGTAGGTTGGTGGACTAGGAAATGGTGACAGTATTGTATTTACGGAAGACTGCTTCGAGGCATTAGACATTGCTTGCTCAGAAACTACGAGCAAAGAAAGTTAAGTTGTATTTATCTTTTGTATTGTCGTGTTCATACATAATAAATGTGTTTAACAGTGGTGCAATAATTTCTGTTACACGAATCGTGCCCTTGAGTTGACCTGGCCGACCCTCGTCCACCTTGTGTACATAACACACGGTATGTTGTATATTTCAGGAATACTGAGTCCGAGCCTATCCTTAACAGGGCGCAGCATCTCCTTAATTTTCCTGGGTGGTCGGAAAAACGATCTTATACCTCGTCTCCCCAGAACACTGCCTATTTCGCTCGATATGGCTCCACAGAAAGGCAGGAACGCCGTCGGTTGCCCATCACTTGGATCTTCAGCATTATCCCGTTTCCGTTTCTTGGCAAACATTGCCTTGATATCACGTGCGCCATAGCCGTTCTTGCTGGAGATGATGAATTTCGGATTCCAAATGGTCATTGTCAGAAACAGTTTTGCTTTGTATATTAATGTGTTTAGAACGGCTCTCTTGTGAACTGGGTGATGGAAACTCTGTGCGCTGAGATACAAATCCGTATGCGTCAGTTTGCGGTCTACAGAGTGTCCGAGACGCCCAACGATTTTCCGTTGTACTAAAACATCTAGAAAATGGAGCCCTCCTTCTTTCTCCAACTCGACAGTAAACTGGATGCTACAGTGGATACCATTCATGTGCTCCACCAAGTGTTCGAGTTCTTCCACGCCATGTGGCCACACCATGAAAATGTCATTGACATAACGAGAAAATGAAGCTGGACGAAGAGAAGCTGAATTTAATGCCCGTTCTTCAAAGTTCTCCCTAAAAAAAGTTTGCCATTGATGCTGACAACGGGGAACCCATAACCTGTCGGGAATCGAACCCGGGCCTCCTACGTGGTATTCAGCGACGCTGCCACTGAGCTACGGAGGCGGACACAGCTGGCTGAAATTCCATGGGACAAAACTGATCTGCTACAAATAATGTAGGCGACACGTGGAATCGCTGTTCATTGATATTTTAATGAATTTTTAGTGCCCAGTTGTCTCCATTTACGTCCAGCGTACAAGTCTCATTAACAACAGTTATCACAACCCAGTACGCACATTTCACACGTCAATAATACAAATTTTCACATTTCTTGTGTGGAATACAAGGGTCTGAGGTCTACATTTTAATGTGGCACAATTGCTAATAATCGATTCATTATACCGGTAGAAGCACTTTCCACACGACCGACACGGAAGAACTTTACATAATTGTTTGAATTAAGAGTTCAGAGTGCCGTGGACTGTGCCTCATATCAAACATGACACCCGACTCATTTACATGGCGCGAAAGCATCCAATTTATATCATACAACTACGATACTGAAAAATTACGTATTGTTAATTGAGTTCATTACATTAATTATAACGGAAAAAGTAAACGATTACATACAACTGGCTATAGTAGGAGGTAGCGTAAATAGTACTGAGTAAATTGATATACAAATCTCTGTTATATTAATATTGCCTCATTTTCAAATATATATTTAAATAGGTTTTTAATCAATTACTTCGTAATATACGGTAATTATACAGATACTAATGAGGGCACAACTTTCCTAACATTAATTGTGAAACATAATAATATCTCCTTCAATACTACGACAAAAGAACTTAATTAGTTTTATCAGAGACACAATTAGCATACTATATGAAATATAACAATGTACCTCTCACATAACTAATTAATATCTGATAATTAAACAAATTTCTGCGACGCCAAATCAGAGAAAATAACTTCTGCTAGTCACATTAGAAAAAGAAAAACAAAATTTTTTGAAAAGAAAATGATAATATACTAATTACATTCTTATCTAGATTATTCGGCAACAGTGGTATCGGGAGGTTCAGTAATACAAGGAGATGGGGAAAATTTACAACTACATCTACATACATACTCCGCAATCCACCGTACGGTGCGTGGTGGAGGGTACACTGTACCACTACTATGCATTTCCTTTCCTATTCCACTCCCAAACAGAACGAGGAAAAATAGAATGCCTATATGCCTCCGTACGAGCCCTAATTTCTCTTATCTTGGCTTTGTGATCTTAACGCGAAATGTAAGTAGGCGGCAGCAAGATCGTACTACACTCGTCTTCAAATTCCTGCCCTCTAAATTTACTTAACAGAAATTCGCGGAAAGAACGTCGTCTTTCTTCCAGTGATCCCCAGCATTTCCGTGACACTCGCGCATTGGTCGAACCTACCGGTAACAAACCTAGCTGCTCGCCTCTGAACTGCTTCTATGTCTTGCTTTAAACTGATCTGCTGCGGGTCCCAAACACTTGAGCAATACTCAAGACGTGGTCGTACAAGCGTTTTATACGCGGTATCCTTTACAGATGTACATCTTCCCAAAATTCTCCCAATAAACCGAAGTCGGCTGTCCGCCTTACTCACAACTGTCCTTACATATTCGTTCCATTTAATATCGCTCTGCAATGTTACGCCTAGATATTTGAACGACGCGACAGCATCAAGAAGTTCACTACTCATGCTGTATTCGAATATTATGGGATTGTTTTTCCCACTCATGCACATCTCCTTACATTTTTCTACGTTGAGAGCTAGCTGCCATTCTTTGCACCAACTAGAAATTTTGTGCAAGTCATCCTCCCATACACCACATCATCATCAGCAAAAAGCCGCAAATTACTAGTTACTCTGTCCATTAGATCATTTATATAGACAGAAAATAATAGCGGTCCTATCACACTCCTCTGGGGCACGCCTACATACTTCGATACATGCTCTCACTGCATAGTTGTTCAGCAACTAGTTGAAGCTGAAAGGACTGCGCAAGCCACCGCTAAAGAGTTCAGAGTAAGGAAAAGTCTGATGAAAAAGTCTGCAAAGGATAAAGAAGCAGGTGGCCAACAAGATTATGCCACTAGAATGTTCTGACAAAGGCGTACGTCGATTCAGAAACAGTGTCAACATTCTTTTCTCAGTTTCTCGAAACTACATTTCCAGAACATTAGGTACATATATTTTCATAATGGTTTACCTATGTTCACCAAATGTCTCCCAATTGAAGAATGGGACAGGTTATTGTATTATGCCTAATTCATTCTAGGAATGATCTATGTTTGTCATTCTGTATATAATTTTAACGGTAATTGTTAGATAAAATAGTAATGAAGTCTAGTAAGGGTTTTCCTATTTTCTCAGGTATGCTGCACACTACAAGACAAGATTATTAGCCGACATTGTCGGTATGGAGAGCGATCCTAAAATAATATTATAAATGTTATGCCTTCAATATGAATATAAAGCCAAGATCGTATGTATAAGTTACTCATTTACTTTAATACTTTGTCAAACAAATAAAATACAAACTGAAACATATGAAATTAATTGATTTTTCCCGTGGTACTTGACAGAACATGATAATAATATAAAAAAGGAACAAATTCCTTATGTTTTGCAAAACTTTTTTATTGGTCACAAACTGGCTTTCGGCTTCTTAGGCCATCATCAGGTGACAACTGAATGTAGTACACATGTTTTCAAAGATGTTAAGATTTACAAAGATGTTATCACAGACAATCGATACTTCACAGGAAAGTTCATCGCAAATATTTATTTATGAGAGTTATTAACATCTATATAAAAATATAATAAATATGTGTAACGCATCAAAACTAATATGATTATTTTTGTTGAAAAGGAAGGTTGAAAATAAAACTTATTTTAGTAGAGGTGTAGAGGGGAACTGGATCTGATCGTTTAATACTAATCTAGCATCCTGAGCCAAATGTTTATTGATTTCCAATATTGCTAGTAGTGTCATCTTTCTGCTTTTCTTCAGGGGATGTAGAATCTCAAAGTTTACATCATAATCATGGTCTTCTCTGAGCAGATGTTCAGCAAAGATTGAATCTGTCTTTTTTAACCTCCAGCTTCTCTCATGTTCTGATAATCTAATAGCTACAGCCCTGCCAGACTGACCAACGCACAGTTTCCCACAATGTTTGCATGTGATTTTGTATACACCACTCTGTGATAGGGGTTGAATTTTGTCCTTACTATTGAATAAGTACTTAGAAATGTTGTTTGTATTGTAAAATGCAGGCCTGTAAAATCGAGATTTTAACTTTCTATCAGTTTGATCTGAAATTTTGCAAGCAATTCACTTATAAAAACTTGTATAAATATTGTTTCACAATCTAAAATGTAATAATTTTTTACAATAATTACCTTCAATAAATGCTGGAAAGCTACAATATGTGTTTTTCCATATGAAAAGACTATATAGAAAATATAATTTGAAGTAACATCGAAGAATATATATATATATATTTTTTAAATTGCGGGTCTAACTGACCCATTCACAATATGTGTGTCTCTGTTTCGAACACAATAGGAAGGATAAATAAGCACTCTGGCTTCAGACAGTTTGAATGGTAGCTTGTTTTTGGTTAATCTGTTCACTGTGGTCTTAAAATCGTACACATGCCAGTCCCGCACAACTAATAATCACAAGAAAACAAAACCTCTAACTTGTTTTACGCATTATTGAGCAATAAGCCGATAATAATGACCTTCAAACACTACAGCCAACCTGTAAGGTAAAAAATAAGCGACTTCAACAATAAAGATTTAGCACTAAATCTAAAAGCAAAACAATATCTCTGATAACCAACTGGTAGATGTTCAGTTTTGGCAAAACTCGGTTTCTATAGATGTAGAGTTTAGAACAATTTCACTGTTTTGTGTGCAAGATTACAAAGGTAAATAGTAGTTTCGATATATTTCGTGTCCTGCAATGGATGCATCTCATTTTTAAGTACACGAATATGCACGCAAATCATTTCTGCAAAATTTGTAGATGTTGAGTTTTGTGGAAACGCTTCTCAATTCTTCGAGAAACTGACTACTTCTGCGCCAGTCTTAAAGGTGTCGAGTGTTTTTCGCGAATTGCAAATGGTCGGGTGTGTCTCGAACATCAGCCAGGGTCAGCAGAGATTCGGGATGTAACCACAAAGGTTTTCCCAGCATAATAATTGTTTGTAATCTTCTCGGGTCTGCAGCCGGATACTAAAGTCAACTTGACAAGTTGACTTTAGTATCCGGCTGCAGACCCGAGAAGATTACAAAGAGAGTCGGGATGCTCAGGAATTTTGCGTAGCCGTAACAGGTAGTACAGTTGGGCAACACCAGCTTCTTGCGATTCAATCCCACATTGTGAATCGATTTCTACGATTCGTTCACGATTCTTTCGCGATTCTTTAGTCTGCATTGGCACGATTCTTACTTCTACATCTTGCTCATAGATGGCAATACATGTCTGTTTCGTGGTTATTGGAATCTTAACCTTTTGCATCTGATCCTACGATTCATTTACGATTCTTTCTGGTCTGCGACGGCACGAAACTTCAAAATGCCAAAAAGGTGATAATATGGGTATTGGATGTTTTAATGTTTATGGTGCGTAAAGTTCAGACTTAAAATAATAATGAGGCAAAGCTATTCGATTCAGCTCTCAAAACTTCCCGAGAAAATAGTGTTTGAAGTTTCGCGAGCAGTTATAAATGAGGAGCATCGTTTCAAAACGTATTAAGTGCACTTTTGATCAAAATGTATTTTGATAGGATTTCCCCATGTTTTTATGCACTCTTTAATGCTGTGAATTCAGATTGAAACATTTTGGGTTATATCCCTTAAAATTTCCATGTCGAAGTAGATGCGTCGGATCAAATCGTATTAAGTGCACGGGAACGATCGGTTCAAAGAGTGTTATGCGCAACTTTCATCTAGTTAATTTGGACAACCTGCATTCAACTCGCGCCTCTTTGCTGATATTTCCCGCCAGTTGTTATGCTGACATATCCGTAAGCTTAGAAGTGAGGTTTCAGTTCATTGAGCTCATCATGGAAGGAAGTGAACCTATTGGAGAATGATCCAAAGCAAGTAGGAAGCGAATCAAGAATACGAAAACCAAACGCCAGCGGGAAGTGGAAGCTTGGTAAGTGCCGATTCTACTGTCTTATGACTTACAGTCAACACTAGAGCATTGTTTATTCTATCATATCCTTCGTACGCTTACTTTGGAGTGACACTAAGGAGAAATATTGCTATAACTATAACGAAAGTTCATACTAAAAGGCATAATATGGTTATGGTGAGCGAACCTCAGAGCAACAGTTTACAAATCAGCGGGAAAAGTAAGAGCTCTTGGACATGACTGGACTGTCAGAGACTACAAAATACTCGCAAAACAATTCAGAAAATTGGATGGAATAAAGGAAATGAAGAGGGTAATGTTGAAGAAATGTACTATAAATGATAAGCCCTCGTCAGAGTAAAGATGAAGCCAACATATAGATGTGATGAGCCATCAAAACATTTTGTAACAATACTGAAACGAGGAACAAACATGAAGCAAGTGTACGAACCTCCTGTGCTTGATCATTTGAGAGCTTTAAGCGATGCAAAGAAATTAGACGCAGACACACTTTTGAAGGCAAAATTTGGCGATAACTGGAGAGAAACTCATAGTTTGCATATGTATAAATTAGCTCTAGATTTCGAAGCAGCACCTGAGTGTTGTGATCCTGAAGATAGTGATTGTTTGGAAGAAGAAACTGGACTTTCAAGATTGTGATATGTTGATGTCGTACTGTAAAATCCAGGTTATTGATTCTATATGCATTTATACAGCATAATTTGTAATCTCAAAGTACGTAAATTTAGTATAACCTAATATCTTAACCTGTGAAAAATTTACTGAATGTTAATAATACATGGTTTTTTTTTTTTTTTTTTTACTTTCTCTGAACTTTGTGTATTGTTGTAAAAATTTTAAAACAGTAAATAAACATAAACTACAGCAAAACTGATTTGAAAAGCTATAAGTGTTTGATCTCCTCTGTGTATGTTTATTGACTAAACGGTTCAGAACGTATTATGTTCAGTATATCGGTTCAAAACGTATTAAGTGACAATTTTAAATTTAAATATAAGGTCACTTAATGAAAAACCAATTTCAGTTTTGCGGATTCTCAAACGTTACCCTAGTATATAAACTCTGACATCTCAATTTTGTGGATACCTTTCCCAGTTCGGAAGTAAAACGTTTTTCTTCGTTTTTGAAAAATGTACATTTGTGCACCTAATACGTTTTGAAACGACGCTCCTCAAATACATATGACACTACCAACTATTTCTGCTGTCATCATAGCTCATTTAGGAGCGTTATAGGTTTTGGTGAACGTAGGTCACTTATTTCGAATCTTGCTGTAACCTTTTTTTCCGTTCTGTTTGAATACTTCGGCCATTTAAATATAAATTTAATTAAATCTAAGGTAATTAACACATATCTAATCACTATAAAATACTTATTATGTTAATCAATTAGTTTAAGAAAACACATCTATATAAATAAATATTAAAAATAAAAAAACCGTCTGTAAATATTTAATTTCTTTCGACATACAAGATATTCGAATTTATTAAAGTGTTTCTTTTGTGTAAAATCGGTTTCTTTCAGGAAAGCTGATAACGTAAAAAACCAAAATGGTAAAAAAGATTTTTGATATGGCTTTAAAAACATTTACATTCGTCTGTTTATATAAAAAGAATATTTTTGTAAAACTGAGTTTTTACAAAAATCTACAACTATTTGAAAGAACTCAAAAAGCTTAAACCTCTCTAAACACAAAATATAATCCGAATCGTTACAGCCATTTCAGGGATACGTGAAATATAAATGTGTAAGGATTGCTCGTTTAAATACGTAATATGTAAACTGTATAAAACACGTATGTTCGTATGTATTGGCAGCTTTGTATTTCGCTGTGCTTTGTTTCTGTCATCTGTAATTCGTGAATAGGCTGATAATTAACAGCTAACGATCTTCGTTCTGTGCTCCCTTTGTTCACACGCTTCCTGGCTTTCGTAATTATTCGGCAGAATTCGCCACTTGCTTTCGAATCATGAATCGTTGGATCTTGGAATCGTCACGAGACAGGCGATTCTTTTGAACGACGATTCGTCCCCCCTATTGACTTCTCTCCGGCATTCGGAATGTTTCGGCACTATTCGGCAAGATTCGGCAGTGGCCTTCGAATCATGAATCGTTGGAATTTAGAATCGTCACGAAACAAACGATTCTTTTGAACGACGATTCGTCCGGATCACGATTCGATTCTTACGATTCTTTATTTGTATTCGTTCAAATGATCGACTCATTCACGAATCGCCACAACTCTAACAGGTAGCGGAGGGAGAGCGAGTTGCGCGAATGTTGTGCTTCGGATGGGTCGCTCTCGTCGGCGCGGCGGTCGAATAAAGAGGTTCCGGCCGCGGCTCTCGTTAAACGCCCTACTGAATGCACGGCGATTGCGGCTGAAAGCCTGCGGCGGAATGCATGTCCCAGGGGGCCTCCGCCAGCCACTATTACGGCGGATTTGTGGGGCTCGCTTGGCACCGCGCCATCCCAGATAGCATCTCGCTTTTTTTATTTTCACCAAAGAGTGCTCCATCATTAGTACCGCCTGGTGCGCGAAATGGCAGAATAATATGGCGCGCTCTTTTTTTTATGTTGCAGGACGCCAAAGCGCCAGCAGTAGCCGAGCTCCGTCTAGTCCCAGGGCGTCGCTCAGTGCGACGGAAACCCCAAAACATGGCCAAAACCCCAAGGAGACGTTTAATTCACACGAAACTCACCACACGGGGTTACGAATTTGATGATAAAAAATGTATGAACAAAATGTCGGAGCTAATATAGAAACGTGACCCATGAAAATCCATGATAATCTCTGTTTACAGGGTGAATCTAACTTTGCGCACTCGGGCTTCGCAGCGCGATTCCTCACGTGCTAGCAATAAGACAATGTCTGTCACAAAATTTCGTCCGCATATTCCCGGCAGTAAATGGAATGAGATGGGCGTGTGTCCCATACGTCAGTGTGTTTCAGAATTACACCACTACACGAACAAAGTTTTAGGGGATGTGGGAGTTGTCTTGAGGAACAAAGTGAGCATCGAAACCCATGGTTGATGTTTCCGAGTATGGGTTTCTATGCTCAGTTTGTTCCTCAAGACACCTCTCACATCCCCTAAAGTTTATTGGTGTAGTAGTGTACTTGTGAAACACACTGACGTATGGGTCACATACCCATCCTCATTTCGACGTCCATTTACTGCCGGAAATATGCGCAGGACGAAATTTTGTGACAGACATTTTTTTATTGCTAGCATGTGAGGAATCGCGCTGCGAGGTCGAGTGTGCTAATTTAGATTAACCCTCTATATAAAAGAGAAAGGTCAGTCAATCACTCACTCACTCACTAACTAAACACGAAATCTCGAATACTACTTTACCTATGATAGTAAAGTTCGATAGAAATGTAGTTTATAGGAAGACGTCAGCAACGAAAGGATTTTGAGAAAGGGCCGATAATTTAGGAGATATGACGTCATAAACAATTAAAACTTCCCCGTCTTGCGGCACGTGAAAGTATGACTTTATCAGTCCACTATTTGAGAAGGAGAGTACTTAGCGACAATATCAATCCTTTAGGATTTCAGTCCTCGCTTAACCATCAAAATAATGAAAGCAAAATTTTTTCTCGCTTCCTACTTTTTCGGTATTCATGCATTTAAATTATGGAATTTGGCATGACGTCACAGTTTATTACTCGTACACTATACACTGTACACACATACCACTGAACGTACGTTACAAATTTTATCATGAGATATGAAGTCATAAACAATTATGGTCATGAAAAACCTTCTCATTACGCATGACGTTTTGATTTATTACGTCTTTTCTACTAACTCTATTCGCGTTCCCAACCCAAGGTGTGATGCGATCCGTGCCGAGGGGTGCGTGGCACATGGGTGAATGTGTCTCGAACGGAGCCTCAGGGATACCAGGTGACCTCCCTGAGTAAGTAGCTTTGCACCGCGCGGGGTTATCGTGGTGTGGACCATATAAATCCGCAAATCTCGTGGGACTAAGATGAACACGGAGAAAAAAATACTTTAAATGAATCCGAGGGGCAATCTGAGACCTCAGATACTCAGACATTGGGATCAGGACCGATGGAGTGCACTCCTACATCTCAGTCAGGGTCTAGACCTGAGCAAGAAGTGGGAACTGTAACAGAGAAGCTGGACCAGATTTGGATTAAGGCCTTGTCTGGGGCTCAGAGGAGGAAACTTCTCAAGCAACAGAAGCAAAAGGAAGGAAAAGAATGGCTTCCTAAACATAAGTGGAGGGAATCAAAAGGGCTTGAGCCCAAGACCCCCAAAAAGAAACTGCCTCAGGTCGAAGGGGATACACAGACCCCCTCGACATCAAAGACAGGTGGCAAGATGGTTAGGGAGGAATCTAAGACTCTCTCCTCTCTGGACAAGCGTGATCCTAAAAGGCTGAGGCAGGAAATAGGGAAACAGACCTATAGTACTGCAGTCTCGGTCTTTAGAATGGCGGTTGTCCAAGAAGGAGCATCACCTCGCAACAGGAGGAGCTCGTGCTCTCTTTGAAGAGATTGGGGGGGACGCTGGTCCAGGACCCAAATTCAGGAGGATCTATCTAGATCGCAGTACCCTCATTTTTGTCTGCAAGGGGGAGCACTCAGCAGAATGGCTTAAGGACAAGGTGCCCATGATACTCCCGTGGGGGGATGGGAAGCTGCTGGTCAAGACAGCAACCGAACTCCTGAAGACCGCAAAGGTATCAATATGGGTACCAAAGATCCTTAAGGATGTCCCTCCAAAGACTCTGTTTGAGAAAATAAGGGTCCAGAACCCAAAAGTCTCGACAGAGGATTGGAGGGTAATTAACCAAAAGGTCGTTCCAGAAGGACGAACCCTGGTTGTGGAGGTAGGAGAGAAGTCCCTGAAGGCAATGCGAGAGCAAGGCCTGAAACTGTTTTTAGGATTCTCGCAGGTCGCCGTCAGGGTAATCAAAGACCTTAAAGGATATAATGGCAGCAAGATGGGGACTGGAAGTGCTGCAGATAAACCTGCAGCACAGTAAAGGGGCCACTGCTGCCCTGAGCCGTCGCCTGGGGAGACAGGAGGTGGACGTGGCCCTGATACAAGAACCCTATTTATACAAAAGGGGTGTATCGGGCCTTTGTGGCACTGGAGGTAAGCTGATTTATGCTAGAAATCTAAAAAACTCCAGAACATGCATTTACGTTAGAAATGGAATACCTTTCACACCAATGATGGATTTTTGTTCCAGGGACTTGGTGACCATCAGGATGCAGCAACGTGAGGAAGGTATCACGAGGGAAATTGTTTTGGCCTCAGCATACCTTCCTTACGAAGGCAGCTCTCCTCCTCCTTTGGAAGTGAGGAGACTGATGGAAGCCTGCCATCGGCAAGGTGGCGAACTGTTGGTGGGATGTGATGCCAATGCCCACAATCTATCGTGGGGCAGCAAGGACACCAACAGTAGAGGTGAGCACCTTCTTGAATTTCTCCTGTCTAACAACTTGGAGATCCTGAATAGGGGTCATGAACCCACATTCAGGAATAGTAGAAAGGAAGAAGTAATTGACATAACTTTTGGTTCCATGATGATGGTAAGTTACGTCAAACATTGGCATGTGGTCCTGGAGCCATCCTCATCAGATCTCATATATATTAAATTCAAGGTTGAAATGGGAACCACACAGACCATGGCCAATAGGAACCCCAGGAAAACGTACTGGGAGACATATAGGAAAGACCTTGACTTCAGCCTATCGGAAATTAAAACTTCGATAAGGAATCCAGCAGAGTTTGAGGCTGTAACCTCTGCTATAGTGACCAGGACAACTGCTCAATCACCAAGAAGTGCACATATAGGAGTGTGCCTTGGTGGAATAATAACCTGGAAATGCAAAGGAAACAGGTACAAAGACTGTTTAACCTTGCGAGGCGCAAAGGACAATGGGCAAAGTATCATGAGGCCCTTGTCAATTACAACCTTGCCATCAGACGGGCAAAGGAGGCATCCTGGAAGGTATTCTGTGAGGAAGTGATGGGCACGGTTGCTCAAGCGAGACTCCATAAAATCCTCACTAGGGTACCAACTAATCCAGGAGGAACATTGAGGAAGGAGGATGGGGAGTATACAAAGACAGCACATGAAACGCTGGAACTGATCCTCAAGACTCACGTTCCTCAATATACTCTGGGGGATAACTCAGACCAGAAAGCGATTCCTGAGAGACAACCGTTCTCAGGTATTCGCAAAGAGGACTGGGATCTGGCCAAGGGCCGGCCGCGGTGGCCGAGGAGACTGAGGCGCTTCAGTCACGGTCTGCACGGCCACTATGGTCGGGGGTTCAAATCCCCCCTCGGGCATGGATATTTGTGCCGTCCTAGTTCGTAAGTAGTTCGTAAGTAGTTTGTAAGTTTAGGGACTGATGACCCCGTAGTTAAGCCCCATAAGCTTTACAAACATTTGAACATTTTTTTCTGGCCAAGGAGTGTGTGGATTTCAGTAAGGTAGGATGGGCGGTGGGAACATTTCAACCGTTCAAGTCACCCGGCCCCGATGCAATCTTTCCAGCTCTCCTGCAACAAGCGGGAGAAAATCTTATTAGATTCCTATGCAGGTTATTCAGGGTTAGCCTAGCAGCAAGAATCATTCCCAATGCCTGGAGGGCAGGAAGGTTGTATTCATTCCAAAGACAGGGAGAATTGATCATACCAAGGCCAGGGATATGAGACCAATCAGCCTGTCCTCCTTCATTCTTAAGACATTGGAAAAGCTGGTTAATGTGCATGTTGGAGAAAGGAGGTTAAGTACGGCTCCTCTACATTCAAACCAACATGCATATCAGCCAGGTAAATCATGTGAGACAGCTCTCCACCATCTCGTTAGGAAGGTGGAGAAAGCGCTACACTTTCAGGAAATAGCCCTCTGTATCTTCCTGGACATTGAGGGGGCTTTTAGCAACACGACCTTCGATTCCATGGTTAGGGCAGCAGAGGTGCATGACCTAGGGACCACTATATGTAGGTGGACTAGGGCCATGCTCAGTGGAAGAAAGGTAGAGGCTACCATGGTGAATGAAAAAATGGTAATCAACACCACTAGGGGTTGCCCGCAAGGAGGAGTTCTTTCCTCTTTATTGTGGAATCTAGTGGTAAATCATCTCATTGGAGAATTAAACTCTAGGCAGTACTTTTGCCAAGGATACGCAGATGATCTTGTTATAGTAATACTTGGCATATTTTCTGACACAGTGATGAGTATGGCACAAGGTGCATTGGACATTGTGCAAGTCTGGTGCAGAAAACAGGATCTGGGGGTTAGTCCTAAGAAGACGTTGTACCATTCACAAGGAAACATATCCAACACTCAAGTTGGAATCTAAAGCTTTTCAATGAAGCGCTACCTGTGAAGGGGACAGTGAAATATCTAGGGGTTACCCTAGATGAGAAACTGACATGGACCCCTCATATTAGGAATATTTGCTCCAAGGCAGAAGGTACTTTGGTAAATACCAGGAGAGCTTGTGGCAAAAATTGGGGCCTGAGCCCCAAGGGTATGCCCTGGATATACACCACAGTGATTAGACCCAGGATCACCTATGGGGCGGTCGTGTGGTGGAAGAAGGTAGAACAGCAGGTTGCTGCTAAGGAGCTTGGTAAGGTGCAGAGATTAGCCTGCTTAGCTATAACAGGCAGAATTAGCAGCACACCAACTGCTGAGATGGAAACCATGCTGGATATGCCACCATTACACCTTTGGGTCAAGATGGAGGCAGCGGCTGGTGCATACAGACTCAAATCTGGCAACAACTGGAACTCTTTGGGATATCCAGAATCACACACTAAAATAGTGAGTGAGGTAAATATAGGAAAGGTTGGGGAAATACCAGCCAACTATATTATAACCCCATACTGCTTCAACAAGCCTTTCAATATATCAATTGGAAGTAGGGATCAATGGGAGAAAATAGTTCGACACCGTATGGGGGATATTGTCTGGTTCACTGACGGGTCAAAATCCGACCAAGGTGTTGGGGCCGGGGTATATGAAGTGCAGCCAAGATCGGAGGGCGTCATCTCTCTAGGAAAACTGGCCTCAGTATTCCAGGCCGAAATCACTGCCATCAGGGCGTGTGTGGAGGAGAATTTACGTAGGTGCTACAAAGATCGTAGCATCTATATCTATTCAGACAGTCAGGCAGCCCTGAGATCACTGGCAGCTCCTGCAACAAGGTCTAAAATTGTTGCAGAATGTCACAGGGTTCTGGTGGAGCTAGGGGAAAGCAATAGAGTAAACTTATTGTGGGTCCCTGGCCACTCGGGGATCAGTGGCAACGAACATGCCGATAGATTAGCCAGTATGGGGGCAGAGATTCCATTTATTGGACCGGAACCTGTCCTGACAATCACCAAGGCAATGATCCAATTGGAGCTACGTAAGTGGCTCAGAAGACAGCACGTAGAATATTGGATCAAAGTCTACCAACAAAAACATGGCAAGGTAATGATGCCAAAGCCATGTTTTAAAAGAAGCTCTGCAATCCTGGGCCTGAACAGGAGAGAGATTAGACTCATGGTTGGATTGCTGACAGGCCATGGGAATTTCAAAAAACACCTACGTACAATGGGAATAACAGAAGAGGACCCTAAATGTAGGATCTGTGATGACGGTAATGAAACTGCATCACATCTAATCTTCGAATGCATTGCATTGGAGAGTAAAAGGCACAGAACATTTGGGACAACCAGACCCGAAGAAATTGTGTCTAATAAAGAACTGGTAAAGGGACTCCTTGCACTGTTCAAGGGCATTCGTTGGCTTTACTAGAAAAACAGGGAGCGATACCGCACAATAAACTTAGTTTCGGTGCGAGTAGTGGCGGGTTAGACCAAGACTGTTTTGGCTTCCCTGGAAAAATCAAATCAAATCAATCAACAACTCTATTCGTGACGTATTTTGCAGACTTTTACACATACACTACTGCATGTACCTTCGCAACAATAATATCGTATTACGACATATGGTTTAGGTGCTGTTACGTCAAAGACAATGAAATGCATGAAAATTCGCCCTAATAAGCTTAAGCTTGTAATTTGCTACGTCTTTACTACAAAATCCATTTACAACACATTTCGCAGGCAGTTTCCTAATATTACACTCTACGTATTTGATAAATAATATTTCTGTAGGACACATAATTCAGGAGATCTCTCCCTCTATATGAAAAAGCGACAGTTCACTTACGCAACTCACTCACTGACTAAACACGAATCCTGAAAATTAATGCACATATGAAGCTGAAATTTTACCGGTAGAAGACGTCAGCTAATAAAGTATTTTGCGATAGGGCCGAATTAAGGTGCACAGCGGAGGCCACTTCTACAGACTGACGAAATCTACAGTTTCATCCCGATCTAACGAAATTTTGCTCGCATGACCTTCTAAACAAGAAAAAGCCCACCATCTACCTAAAGTTTCATACGGTGGCGGTGTGGAGGGAGGGGGGGGGGAGGGAGGAATAGGAGGGTACGTTGCAACATAAAAATGGATTACTATATGGTGACGCATTGCAGTGATGATAATACTACCAATATTATTTTCTCGCAATAGCGAATTTCTCTTAGCCTCACTGTATAAGGTATGGATGTTCTATCAAATGATAAAAATGGATCCCTAAATACCTTGGTGGCGCCATAACTTGAAAACGGCTCGATCGATTTCACAGATCCTTTCAGATCCATTTGATTTATTTATTTTCGTTATTCTCAGAACAGGGGTTGTGTGAAATAAAACAGCAATATTTGAGACCAACAAAGTGCGTTTTTCAATGTGACCCTGTGTTTCTATCGCTTACAAATCTATAGTTATGTTCCGGGAATTTTAAAAAGTGCATAGTTTTGCTCCAGTCTTGATGAATTTTTGCACACATGACCTTTAAACCAAGACGAAGGTCATTGGGTACATAAGTATTTGCATGTCACATGACAGAGGGTAACTTGCAAAAACTTTTGCCGGTAGAAGCTGGAAACGAACAGAGCGATGGGAGAGAAAGATATGTATGCAGAGAGAGGAGGGAACGGGTGGCAGACTACGAGTGTAGAATAAACAAACACCCAGCAACGCCGGGCTTACAGCTAGTTTATTAATAGTAGCGTGTAGTATTTAGACACTCATAATTAATATACTACCAACGAAATAACATAATATTTGTCGAAAATATATCGGAAAAAAAATTCTTCAATACCGTACACATTGTAATTCAATAATATAATGAAACAATTTTCGAAGTTGGTGAGAGAATACAAATAATAAATGTAATAGTATAATCAACGATACAAGTAATAAGTGTAGCTAATAAAGGCAATCGTTCTTAACATTGAAAACTTAATACGATTGAAGATGTTGTTCTGATGCATAAAAAATGGTATGATTGGTTTTCTATCTAGCATTAAATATCGCTATCGAAGTTCTCAGAGTCAGAATCCATACCGGAATTTTTCATGGGCGATCGTGGTGTTATTTGAAATGCAGGTGACAATAACAGCTTCATTGCCTCCTTTGACCCACTTTTCATGTGTGTTTGTGGTAGTTTTCCAGTACTGGATATGAATGGGTCCGAAGTTACCAGAACGTCTTTAAAATGTCTTCCCGATATCTTTTAATATCTTTGTTCCTCGCATGTTATGCTATGAAATATCGCCCGCAAGGGCAATTATAAATATTCATTATACATGAGGAATGGTAGATTTTGGCAGCTGAGTCTTTCCAATTCCATCATATAATTAATCACATAGGAGTTCAACTTCCGCGGTATATTGCGGTATTACAGGATGACTTAGACATAATTTCTAGTTGGTGCGAAGAATGGCAGCTAGCTCTCAATGTAGAAAAATGTAAGGTGATGCACATAAGTAGAAAAAACCATCCTATAATGTTCGAATACAGCATTAGTAGTGAGCTTCTTGATGCTGTCGCGTCGTTCAAATATCTAGGCGTAACATTGCAGAGCGATATGAAATGGAAAGAACATGTAAGGACAGTTGTGAGAATTTTGGGAAGATGTACTTCACCTGTAAAGGAGACCGCGTATGAAACGCTTGTACGACCACGTCTTGAGTATTGCTCAAGTTTTTGGGACCCGCAGCAGATCAGTTTAAAGGAAAACATAGAGGCGGTTCAGAGGCAAGCAGCTAGATTTGTTACCGGTAGGTTCGACCAATGCGCGAGTGTCACGGAAATGCTCCGGCAACTCAATTGGGGATCGCTGGAAGAAAGACGACGTTCTTTTCGTGTATTTCTGTTAAGTAAATTTAGAGGGCCGGAATTTGAAGCTGAGTGTAGTACGATCTTGCTGCCGCCTCCTTACATTTCGCGTAAAGATCACAAAGACAAGATAAGAGAAATTAGGGCTCGTACGGAGGCATTCTTTTTTTCCTCGTCCCATTTGGGAGTGGAGTAGGAAAGGAAATGCCTAGTAGTGGTACAGTGTACCCTCCACCATGCACCTTACGCTGAATTGCGGAGTATGTATGTAGATGTAGATATGCTACTTTTGCTGTAGTTGAAAATACCATTTCGGCAAAGCAGGGTAGTTTTGCAAGGGCATCGGATAATTAAAAAAATGTTTGTATAGTCTATGGGACTTAAATACGGGGTCATCAGTCACTAAACTTACAAACTACTTATGAACTACTTACGAACTAGGACGGCACAAATATCCATGCCCGAGGGGGGATTCGAACCCCCGACCGTAGTGGCCGTGCCGACATCGGATAATATAATACAAATAGGATAACCATGAAATTTATACCGATTTAGTGTACGAACATTTTCAACATACCTATAGCAAACGTTTCCATCTTGTAGCTCTGAAATTCTAAACTTCATTACCAAAATATACACTCACAAACCAACAGTATATCCGTCTTGCTATCACAGCGCCGCGTGTGCTCTCGACGATGGTCACTTTTGAAGTGACGTAACTCGACAGGTGTCGAAGGTGGCTACCTCTCCTTCTGGAATGAGATGCACCAATCCTTCCCCTAACCATCAAAATTCCCAGAATCTGAAATTCATTTTTGGGGTTTTTGGCCACGTTTTGGGGATTCCGTCCCACTGTGCGTCGCCAGCCAGCATACATGGCGTTGCCCGCTCGATTTTTGTTAGAATTTGGGTGGTTCAAAGGATGCCGCAAGACGGGCTGAATTTCACTATTGGCTTCCAACGGAGAGCGCAGCCGCGCTAGGTTGGTAACACAAAGAAGATAATTTTTATTATTGGCACACGTCACGCCGCACCGTAGCATAAGCAGTTGGTAGTACAAATATGGCTCCGCGAATCGATTCTCTTCTCAACTTCCTGCGACAGGGAGGAATAATGGGAAACATTGGCGCTGGTAAAGGCACCAGCTCCCATGATTGGGACAGAAACGCAGTATTGGCCCGTAACTACACTGCTCGAAACAATTAGGCGGGCAGGTGATATAACATGCACGATATACGTATGGTAACGTATTTTATTGAGATATTGATTACAATTGTAAATTTTTGTGTGACACAGTACGATATTTTGCTGTGTCTTTCGTTGCGGTTAAAACAGGTATGTTGCTTGTTGGAATAAGGTAAGGCTGTTCTACGATGGGAAAAACAGGGTCGCTACAGGGATTTAGCAATTATGAGCCAGCTAAAGCAGGTCTGCTTTATAGCTACTCGTTCAAGACTGATCTGATGTTAAATTCAGTACTAATAATTATGATCATAACTAACTTTCAAATCAAACTAATTAAAGATTAGTTGAAAAAATTAATTATTCACAAACCCTATAATTCTGGCCCTAATAATAATACCTGCACATTTAATTAAGAAAGAGTGCGTGTAAAGTATTGAAAGCGCAACGGATATTTTGAACAATGCAAGAACAATAGGTAGTCTTCATAAGGCTGACAGACTAGACTAAACATTTGAGTGCGAGAGATATCTGAGAAAGCACAAATCACTTTCTAATAAGGCAACCGCGAGAATTTATCCCGCTAACTGACTGATTGCACAATTTCAATAGCTAAACTTCAGGAAGCAGTGAGCGACTATTAGCAGCAGCAGCAGAAGACGTGTGTCAGTCTCTTATACGGGAGGAGGGGAGGGGTGCTACTTCATGAACAAATGATATGCCTATGTCATCTACAGCGCGTTCAGCCCGACGCTGCAAGATCACCATGCCAGGCGACGGGTCTGTCATTGGATGTTGTGGAACAGCATCACATTTTGTGTACCGCTGAGGTGGGTTTTACAAAATATGCTTTGTGAATTTTCATAAGCAGAATGTGGAGGCACACATATATCCACAAGAAATTCAGGAGAAAGGGAATGATCACCGATTTTCAATCAACGTATGGGCAAGCGTACTTGGCGATTGATTAACAGGGCCGTCCGTGCTACCACAATGGTTGAATGGAGTGCTGGAATGCGCCACATCAGCTGTGGTTCGTGCCTGATACCGCAACAGAACACTTTCGTGACAGTGTGCGCGAACATCTGAGGCAGACGTTTCAGAACCGCTGGGCTGGTCGAGGATGACCGGCACCTTGGCCTGATCGTTTTCCAGCCCTTAATCCCCTAGACGTTTGGTTACAGGAACACTTTAACCAAGTAGTCTACGCAACTCCAATCAAAGATGCGCAGAGAGTGTCGCGACTTAAGTGCTTGCAAGCAACTACAACAGAAATGACTTGGTGCATTTTAATAGATATATGAGACAATCAAAGTAGTAGATGAATTTTGATATTTGGATAGCAAGATAATTTCTGATGGCCGACGTAAAGAAGATATAAAATGCAGAATGGCTATGGGAAGAAAAGCGTTTCTAAAGAAGCGAAACTTGTTAATATCCAATATAAATTTAAATGTTAGGAAGTCTTTTCTGAAAGCATTTGTCTGGAGTGTAGCATTGTATGGGAGTGAAACGTGGACGATAAGGAGTTCAGATAAAAAGGTAATAGAAGCTTTAGAAATGTGGTGCTACAGACGAATGATGAAGATTAGATGGGTAGATCACGTAACTAATGAGGAGGTGCTTAAACGAATCGGGGAGAAAAGGAGTTTCTGGCATATACTGACTAAAAGAAGGGATAGATTGGTTGAACACATTCTGAGACATCAAGGAATTGTCAACTTAGCATTAGAAGGATGCGTGTGGGGTAAAAATCGTAGAGGGAGACCGAGGGACGAATATAGTAAGCAGATTCAAAGGGATGTAGGTTGCCAAACGTATTCTCAGATGAAGAGACTTGCACAGGACAGGGTAGCGTGGAGGGCTGCATCAGACCAGTCTGCGGACTGAAGACAACAACAACAACATCACTAATAACGCCGAAGGTAGGAGGGATGACTTGTCGTGAACGGATGCCACGTCAAACACTAATAAACACGTGTTTACTTTAGAAAGGTTGCTGTTCCGGACCCATGTTTTTCGATGAGTACTTCCCAGTGGCGGCTCGTACAAAATTTGACCAGTGTGCTACAATATTACAAAAAGTAAACAGGAAACAAAATATACTAAAATAAAAAGTCAACCTTTGTGTGATTGCCTTTAATTAAATATCAATTAATACTGTATTCACAGTAAGACCTTCAGGGGAATCTATAACAGCGCTGCCAACTGCATGTATTAACCGCAGGTAGTAAATATAACGTTTAAAAAAATATTAATTCTATTTACAAAAATTAAAATTTAGACTCAGAGGTATTTGAATACGGCCGCGGTGGAGTAGCTCAGCGGTCTAAAATGCCTAGCTGCGGAGCGCGCGGTTGCTCGCCGTGGAGGTTCGAGTCCTCCCTGGGTCATGGGTGTGTGTGTTGACCGTAGATTAGTTTACCTAGGTTTAAGTAGTTTGTAAGCTATGGACTGATGACCACGCAGTTTCGTCCGATAGATTTACAGACAGACAGATTTGAATACGAGCCTCACACAGGATTTCAGAGAGAACGCACAAGACGCCTGAGTCAGCGCTCTATTTGACTCTGTAAGCCGCTATATTCTTCATATACTATTCTTTCGCAGCCGTCACACGCAGCGCGAAGAGAAATATTGATGTGATGCTGCAGTCGGTCTCAGCACACATGAGTCCCCAGGCCTGACATCACGTGTGCGCAGGCGCACTAGCGAACAGACGACTGCGCCGCCTCTCTGCGCACGTACCAGTGCGGCTGAATCCCACTGAAGCACAAGGAGCTGATTTCCAGCTATCGCGGCGAGAGCGCTCCAAAATGCGTTTTCATCCTTATTATTAGCATTCTAATACGCATTGCAAGGGAATTGGCATAATTTTATTGTGATATCTGGCTCGTATTCCAAGAGAAAGGATGTAATTTTACAGCGATTTCTCGCTTGCATTCGAAGAGAAGTGGCATAATTTAGTAACATATTTACAGTGTGCTGCAGCACATTAGTACACTATCACCAGCCACCACTTTTTCGATGAGTACTACCGCAAGGTATTGGATACTTTCTTTAACATCAAGTATACCAGTTAGGTAACAGAGTACGTCGGATGCAAGTGCTACACTGAGAAGCGGAAGTTGGCGCAGGTGAGAGGCATTTCTGACCGCGTCAACCCGCACAGATGGCTGTCGATGTCGCGTTGCTTACATTCCGAATCGAGGAGTGTCCAGTTCGACTTCCTCGATCGATTTCTCCTGGAGCACAGCCAGTCGCTCGTTGGACTAGTGACATACGGACGCCTAGTGACAAATGGCGAGCTGTGCTACTCGCAGGGTGGGCCTGATCGACCGTGCGATATCGATCAGCGGTGGGTCGAGCGGCGGCCCAACTGCGGTCAGCCACCTCCAGTGTTGCACAACAGCAGCGCCCGGGCCAGTTGTGGGAGGGGGCCCAACTTCTGCCTCTGGAATCCACGCGCCGCGCCGCGCCGCTAGGCCCTCAGGGAATTCCTAGCAGCTGCACCGACGGCGCTGGCGCTCGGCGGAGTTTGCCGGACATTTGCGCTTGACCATTCCCAGTAGTAACCCCCAGGTAAGTGAGGCTCTTCCTCGATCTCGTCGTGTGTGTGTGTGTTCGCTTTCAAACCACATACCCGACAATACGTAAGGAAGGCTCCTCCTTTTAAATCTAGAAATAACGACGCCAAATGAAAATTTCTTGCAGAACAGTTGCACCTAACCAACTTAAAATCATCACCAGAGACGCATGAAAATAATAAGAATAAATAAGAACGAGAAACGCCTTTCGCTCTGTAACGGAAACTACCATATCCAGAAAACAATAATAGAAAAGTAACACCTCGTAAACGACCAACCCAATCTATAAAACCACACCCTTTGCAAGATAATTGAATGTCTAACATAACAATAAACAAGGATACATTAACTCCCACTTCCTATCACCTCAACCCTAACACACAACACAACCCCAACAAACTCGCTGTTACATGTCTGGCAAACATCTTGGATATCCTGGTCTCTAATGTTCTAAATGACCGACGCGCGCACACACACACACACACACACACACACACACACACACGCACACACACAAAAACACACTCAAATCTGAAATACATAAATAACGAATAAATAAGAAACTAAAAATAAAATAAAATGGTCGTAATGCACGAAAAGCAGTTGAATAATAAGAACAACATAGTGAATCTATGTTTAAGCTAAAAACGGATCGAATATTCAAAATATCCACGGTGTACTGCCGGTCTACAGTGTCCAACGGGCACAATATTTCGGCGATCATACATGTCGCTACCATCAGGTGAACGGACTCGTGGAAACGCGCCGGCACGGAGATCCGCACGCTACGGCTCAGTCCGTCAGTTCCCCTGATGATGGCGACATGTATGATCGCCGAAATATTGTGCCCGTCGGACACTGTAGACCGGCAGTACACCCGTGGATATTTTGAATAACAAATACGCCGGGAGAAACTCACGAATCATAGATCGAATATTATTTCATTAATCAGACTCGTGATGTGTAAACTTTATTTAACTTAGAAAATATGAAGTAAAAACAAATCATACCGAAACAACGAGACAAAAATTGGCATTATTTGACAAAACGTACATCACAAACCGACTAACCCCGACCAACAAGATTAAATAAGAGCAATGGGATGTAAAGAAGGAGGATTGACTCTGTAAGTAAATTATACATCTACTTCAAAACACAGAAAGTTCTTGAACAGTTTAAAACTGTTTATGATCTGTATATGCAAAACAAATTGTGCAAACCTTTACACCCATATTTACAGAACCACAGAACAAGATTTATAAATCAAACGCGAAACACGTGTGATAAGGGAAAAAATGTCATATTTGCGTTCAGCACAATACGGGAAACTTATTGTTATCTTTGCTAGTTATTGATCGTGAACAAATATGTAAACTTTTTTTATTTTATTTTTTATTTTTTTATGAGTTGTATCAAGCAAACTAAAAGAGAAAATGAACTTCATGAGGAAGATAAAGAAGAAAAAACGTCTTGGCCTTGTCACATATTACGCAGGAACTGTGTACTGCAGAAGATAACCAAGGTATAGGTGTAAGGAAAAAATAAGGCGGTGTTTGATATGTTAACATCAGGGAAAGGAAGAAGCTACAAGTAAATGGATGTTTAGCTGATACCTTTCTGAGGCCTGATTTACTGAATGATACAGAGTTCTGTATAATAACAACATATTTCAAACTTCTCTTCCATGTCTACAGAAATATAGAGCTTCTCTCCAACACCCGCAAATCGAAATATTTAATTCCGTAAACAGAAAAAATACCATCAACTGTGTCAGTAGTAGTTCCAAACATAAATATAGTCCCACACTAACTCCGTCTTCCTGGTAACTTGTTCCCTTAATCATTGAGACGGTATCAGCCCGTCACTGTCGGTCGGAGCAACAAGAAGAAAAGGATAAAAAAAATTGTTCGCTAAACACAGTATTTCTGTCTGTTTCAATTATCACTAACCAAAACATAACAATAAGGAAGAGAGAAATAGAGAAATAATGATTTCAATGCTTGAGATGAAATCATTTCACCTACAATCAGATGTCCCTTACGGCGAAAAGTAGACCAATAACGTGTCGTCCGACAACTTTCAAACAGAAAGAAAATTTGTTCATAAAATTGGAAAATGCAGTTAAAAAAGGTAGAGGTAACTATAGTTTATGGTGAGAGAAAGTTCATTTTGATGGTGTTTAATGTTGGCTTCCTTAAGTCAAGTCGGCCTGCTTATCGACAAAAAAAAATAAATAATAATAATAATGAACTGCTTTCAGAAAGGTAAGTTTCATCGTTAAGACTTTTGGGTATACTGTTATATAGCCTAAAACACTCCTTAATTTTTACGGTTAATAAAAGTTGATTCCCACCAGACTTTTCACAGGTTTTGAACTGTCAAAACGAAAAAAGATGATTCACCATTTTGGAGGGTTAAAATCAGCCTAAGTAGGCCCCAATCTATTATTTTATTTACATATTTTTATTCTTCACTATAACTCAGTATTAGCACTCACAGAACTTCCGCAATACACTTAATAATTTAAATAATAATTTTCATAGTTTTCTATTGCAACATATTTTATTCCCAGTTTTGAAAATAGACAAAGGTGTTCAAACAGGACCTTAGGTTGCAGTGGCTTCATAATTTCTTACGGTTCTCGCTATCCTGTCTTCCAGGTACAGTTATTACTTGTCCCTTCAAGGAACATCTCCAAGTTCGCATATATTCTTAGTGAACTTTGCTTCCTTTTTCAAGCACTCGATCAGAAACGTTATTCTGTGTTGCGTATTTCCAATGTTGTTGTTGTTGTGGTTTTCAGTCCGGATACTGATTTCATGCAGCTCTCCACCCTACCCTATCAGGATTAGAACTGCAACCCACAGTCATTTGCTCACTCTACTCTTCTCCAATGTATTCGTCATCCAATGCTAAATTCATGATTCCTTGATGTCTAAGAATGCGTCGTAACAATCGATCCCTTCTATTAGTCAAGGTATGCCAGAAATTCCTCTTCTCCTTAATTCTGTTCCCTGCGTCCTAATAAGTCATGCAAGCTACCCACCTAATCATCAGCGTTATTCTGTAGCACTATATTTCAAAAGCCTATATCCTCTTTCTTTCTGAACTATTAACTGCAGAACAAGGTAAGACTCCACAGTAAGACTCTTCAGTAAAGACTTTCTTAAATTTCAATTAATAATTGATGTTACCATATTTATCTTTTTCATAAATGCTTTTCTTCCCTTTGCCACTCAGCATTTCATATCTTCTTTATTGCGACCATCATATGTTATTTTACTGCGAAAGTAACAAAACTCATCTTCATTGTTTCGTTACCTAATCTAATTCCCTCAGCATAGCCTGATTTTCGTAGACTGCATTTCATTGCTCTTGTTTTGCCGTTGTTAATGTTTATCGAATACTCTCAACACCCTTCATCTACATCTCTTTCAAATCTGTTCAATTGCTCTTGCAAAACATTTGCCGTCGCTTTGAGAATTACAATGCCACCAGCATAACAAATGTATTTCTTTCTTCAGCCTGAACTTTAATGCCTTCTCCAAATTTCTCCTTGCTTCCTTTCACAGTTTGCGCGATGCATAAAATGAGTAATATTGGAGAAAGGCTATATCTCCGTCTTGCTCCCTTTCCAACCAATACTTCCAATAACATTTATTTTGTTATACCACCCTTCAATAGTATTCGTATTTGCTACCTTTTCATATAACATTTCGACTTTACTGTTGAGATATTCTAAGTAGACAGGTTTAAAGAAAAATTTACTAAATACAATTATGGACAATCAGTTTAATAAGTTGAGTGAAGAGAAAGAGCTAGCTCCTGATTATTTGAAACCTACACTAAGTTCAGTAATTGTAAAAAAGACCTCAAATTCTTCATACCTGAATTTAAAAAACTTATTTCTATACATGTTAAAAAGGTGTATACTAAAAGAGATGATCTGAATGAAGATTCATATTATTTTTATTTAGGGCTCACGAAAATCTAATATTGTAATGTTGTCGATTTCTGGCTACAGATCAGTAAGCATTTAGAAATTTGTAAACAAGCTATAATGCGTAGACACGAGAAGAAGCTTAGTAAACTTTCCTGTCTGCTGCCTGTTGAAACATTTTCTCAGAGTACTTTTAAGAAAAGCAGTCATGTCTTTTATAAGAGAATTTTAAATAATACTAACATTACATTCACACAAAATGAAACTGCCTTACGGGAAAATGGTTTACATCTACATCTACGTAAATACTCTGGAAGTCACATTGAACTGCATGGCAGATGGTTCATCCAAACGATTTTATGATGTTTCTTTACAGGTCCAGTCTGTAATAGCTCGCGTGAGAAAAGGACGCCCTAATATTTCCGTTTTCGATCTGATGATCATTCCTTCCTATGTAGGTGTGTGCTAAGAAAACCTGTTCGCATTCGAAAGAGAAAGTTGGTGAAAGAAATTTTGCAAATAGAACTCGTTGCAACAAGTAACGCCTTTCTTTTAATGATTTTCCACCCTAACTCGTACAACGTTTGCGTGACACTCTCTCCCCTATATCGCGATAATACAAAACGAGCTGCCCTTCTCTGTACTTTCTCTAAATAGTCTGTCAATCCAACTTGGTGAGTGAGAATCCCACAATGCGCAAGAATGCCTCAAAATAGGACGCACAAGTGTAGTGTAGGCAGTTTCTTTAGTAGAGCTGTTGCATCTTCTTAGTGTTCTGCCAACGAAAAGTAGTCTTTAGTTCGCTTTCTCTACAATATTTTCTATGTGTTCTTTCCGGTTTAAGTTGTTTGTAATTGTTATTCCTAGGTATTTAGTTGAATTTACTGCCTGTAGTTTTGACTTATTTATCGTGTGAATGACGTTTAACTGACTTTTTTAGTGGTCATATAATTGGGGGCCACCCTCATGAAACACAGACATTGCAGAGGTGGGGTGGCTTGCGTGCCTCAACAATACAGATACCCGTGGTGCAGGTGCAACCACAGCGGAGGGGTATCTTTGGAGAGGTGAGACAAACGTGTGGTTCCTGAAGAGGGGCAGCAGCCTTTTCAGTAGTTACGGGGGCAACAGTCTGGATGATTGACTGAGCTGGCCTTGTAACATCAGCTAATGTGGCTTTGCAACAAAGTTACCACGAACGGTTGAAAGCAAGGGGATACCACAGTCGTTTACATTCCCGAGGACATGCAGCTCTATGTGATGATGGCATCCAACCGGGTAAAATATTCCGGAGGTAAAATAGTCCCTCATTCGGATCTCCGGGCGGGGTCTACTCAAGAGGATGTGCTCATCAGGTTTGACAACACTGGCATTCTACGGATCAGAGAGTGGAATATTAGATCCCTTAATCGGTAGGGAGGTTAGAAAATTTGAAAAGGGAAATAGATAGATTGTAGTTGGAATTAGTGAAGTCCAGTGGAAAGAGGAACAGGATTTCTCGTCAGGCGAGTACATGATTATAAATACAAAATCATTTTGGGTTATTACAGGAGTATGTCTAATTATTAATAACAAAATAGGGATATGGGTAAACTACTATGAGTAGTGCAGTGATTGCATTGAGGTAGTCATGATAGATACGAAGCCAACACCGACTACAGTAGTACAGCTTTATATGCCAACTAGCTCTGCCGATGATTAGGATATTAAAGAAATTTATCAGGGGGTAAAGGAAATTATTCAGACAATTAAGGGAGAAGAAAACTTAATTCTGATGGGAGAGTGGAATTCGGTAGTAGGAAACGGGAGGGAAGTTATCAGAGTTGAAGGGATGCATAGGTTGGGAATGGAGTAAGACAGGGTTGTAGCCTTTCTCCAATGTTATTCAATGTGTACATTGTGCAAGCTATAAAGGAAAGCAAGGAGAAATTTGGAATAGGGGTTAAAGTTCAGGGTGAGGAAATAAAAACTGGCGTTTTGCCGATGACATTGTAATGCTGTCAGAGACAGCAAAGGACCTGGAGGAGCAGTTGAAGGGAATGAGTAGTGTGTTGAAGAGAGCGTATAAGATGAACATTAACAACAACAAAACAAGGGTAATGGTGTGCAGTCTAAGAAAATCTGGTGATGCTGAAGATATTAGATTGGGCAACGAAACAATAAGTGTGAGTTTTGTTACTTGGACAGTAAAATAATATATGATGATCGCAGTACAGAGGATATAAAATGTAGAATGGCTATGGGTAGAAAAGCGTTTGTGAGAAAGAAAAATTTGGTAACGTTGAATATTAATTTAAGTGTAAGAAAGTCCTTCCTGAAGGCTTTTGTGTGGAGTGTTGCCTTGTACGGGAGTGAAACATGGTCGATAAACAGTGCGGACAGGAAGAGGATAGAGGCTTTTGAAATGTGATGCTACAGATTAGGTGGCTGGATCGCGTAACTAATGAGGAGGTACTGAACTGAATTGGGAAAAAAAATTAATTTACCTTGACTAAAAGAAGGGATCGATTTAATGGGACACATTCTTAGACATCAAGGAATCGTGAATTTAGCGTTGAAGGGAAGTGTGTGGAGTAAAAATCGCAGTGGAAGACGGAGAGATGAATACAATAAGCAGATTCAAATCGATGTATTTTGCCGTTCTTATGAGGAGATGAAGAGGCTTGCTCAGAATAGAATAGGGTGTAGAGCTACAAAAAAACAAGTCTCTAGACTGAAGACCAAAACAACGGCAACATGAATGGTGGGTTTGGGACACTGAAAAATTTCTAGGCATGAAGTAATAAGCGCGTTCGATTAGGTCGTTCTATGGTGAAAGGCAGATGCGAATCTCGTCTGTGCAAAGCACTTGATGGTGATTCTGAAGAGCCGAGGCAGCATGCTGTTCAGCCCATCTGTACCGTGCTGCTTATTGCCTTGGTGCAAAAGGGGAACCTCACCATGGCCGTTGAGAGTGAAGCTGCGTATTAAGTACAGTTTGAGTCGAAACACGGTGTCCTGAGGCTACAATAAAATCGATATTCAGCAAGGTGGCGTTTCTTTGAGGCTATCTCCGAGCTGAACTCCGTCACGTATCGGCCACCAGCTGCTGTTGTAGGCTTTGGGCGGCCAAAGCGGTGCGAGTCATCGACAGTTCCTGCATCCCTGCACCTCTTACACGTTCGAACAATATCGGTTGGATTATTTAGGAGATGCCTGCATAATACCCTTGGTGAGAGTCCCTTCTGACACAAAGTAAGAATGCACATATCATCAAAATTCGGAAATGACATTCTAGACAGAGCACAACTACAATCCACAAGAGCAGTGCCCTCATGTTGTTAGGAATGCAACTGATCGTACGTCTTACGCACTCGGTCGCATTGGCATGCTCATGGGTGGTTGAGTGACATGTTTGGAAAATCTAAGGAAAATCTAAGGAACTGTGTGCTTGATGCAACATACACATTCAATGCCTGTCTTCAGGAGACTTTGGGTGATGCAACAGTTTTTATGAGTGCATATATTTTTTAATAATCTAGTTCTATTTGAAGGGCGTCACTTGTCCCATATCCCTATACAAGGCTTTCGGTACATCTCTGCTCCACACTTCGTTCTACTAATTTAATTTCCTATCACTTCAGATAGAACAAACAGCCTTATGGTCGCTAATGGCCTCTTCCATTACAGGGTGAAAACGTATTTAAACTGACAAACTCTGGGATGTTGTAGGGGACATCAAAACAAATATTTTTTCCTATGAGGAGTATTTAAACCGTTAGAGGATGATTTCTCTGGCGGAAAATTAATTAAACCAAAAAACTTCCATTTTTTATTACCAATTACATTAGATTTCCAAAAATGCCTCCATTAACACGTAAACAAAGGTTACACCGTCGGATCATGTCCTGCCTGACACGGGCAAAAAACCCCAAGAGTATCCTGAAATGTTCCTGCTGCTGTTACTGTCCGGGCAACCAGATCCTCTTCTGATGCAACAGGAGCTACGTAAACAAGGTTGTGCATCTCTCCCCACACAAAAGAGTCCAGATGGGACATATCTGGGGATCTAGCAGGCCATGATACGGGACCACCTCTGCCAATCCACGTTTCTGGGAACCGTCGGTCCTGGACAACTATAGACCTATTTCTATGCCATCGGTTTTTTCTAAAGTTATTGAAAAGGCTGTATATCCAAGAATAATTGATCATTTCAGTACACATAGTTTTTTGTCAAACGTACAGTTTGGTTTTAGAAGTGGTTTAACGACTGAAAATGCTATTTTTTGCATTTCTCTGTGAGGCACTCGATGGGTTAAATAAGAGGCTACGGACATTAGGCGTCTTCTTTGATTTAACAAAAGCGTTTGATTGTGTTGATCACAAAATATTGTTGCAGAAGTTGGAACATTATGGAATACGGGGAGTAGCCCACAACTGGTTTACCTCTTACTTTAATAATAGACAACAGAAGGTAATTCTCCGCATTGTAGAAAATGGCTATGACATACATTCGCAATGGGGCACAATTAAGTGTGGGCTGTCCCAGGGGTCTGTTTTGGGACCGTTGCTGTTTCTTATTAATATAAATGATATGCCTTCGAGTATAACAGGTGATTGTAAAATATTTTTGTTTGCTGGTGATACCAGCTTGGTAGTGAAGGATGTTGTCCGTAATATTGACACAGTATCAAATAATGCATTTCAAGACATACGTTCATGGCTTGTAGAAAACAAGTTGATGTTAAATCAGAGTAAAACTCAGTTTTTACAATTTCTAACACGTAATTTGACGAAAGCCAACATTTTGATTACTCATAATGGGCATATGAGAAGCGAGACCGAACAGTTCAGATTTCTAGGTTTTCAGATGGATAGTAAGCTGTCGTGGAAAGCCCATGTTCAGGATCTTGTTCCAAAACTAAATTCTGCTTTATTTACCATTAGAACAATATCTGAAATGAGTGATTTTTCAACACGAAAAGTGGTCTATTACGCTTACTTTCACTCACTTATGACGTACAGCATTATTTTTTGGGGCAAGTCGCGTGATGCAAAAAGGATATTTCTGGCTCAGAAACGGGCGGTTCGACCAATATGAGGTGTAAGTTCACGAACGTCATGTCGACCCCTTTTCAGTAGTCTGGGAATTTTGACACTGGCGTCACAATACGTTTTTTCTTTAATTTCGTTTGTTGTTAATAATATCAGCTTATTTCCACGAGTTAGTAGTTTTCACTCGGTGAATACTAGACAGAAGTCGAATCTACATTTGCATCAGACCACCTTGACACTAGTGCAGAAAGGTGTGCAGTATTCCGGAGCATCCATTTTCAATAAGCTGCCACGAGAACTAAAGAATATTAGCACTAACCCACACGCTTTCAAATCTAAATTGAAGAGTTACCTCATGGCTCACTCCTTTTATTCTGTCGAGTAACTCTTATAAAAGTTAAAGAATTGAGCTAATTCATTTTGTTCTTTATTGATTCTTTTCACTCTGTATAAAGATTGTTCTGTGCATAGGACTCCTTGAAAATTTTCTATTGCCATTCATGTATTGATTTGTTCCATGACCATGGCGTCTCACTCCTCAATCAGGCAATTATTATTATTATTATTATTATTAGGAGACCGCGCGGCCAATTTCGCGTGTCGATCTATGTAATAATTAAACAACGGCCTTGACGATTAGATTATCCAACTCTAAGTTATTTGCAGCATCCATTTTAAGACGAACCTCGTGCGCAACCCTGCTCTCGCACCAGTTGTAATCGCATGACGCTCCCGTTCTAAAGCCTGAGAATTGAATCCTGCCTCTATTAGACAGCGCGATTACATTACTCCGGGTACTCTCCAAGGTTCCTCTGCAGCGCTCTGCTGCTGGGGTAGGCACACTGTAAAGGGATCTGGTAAACACGTCGGGCCCTATTTTGATGCTAACCTTCACCCACGTAATTACACATTCTGATTGTGTAATGAAATGATTACTTGATATTGATGTAATCCGTTGACGCTGTACCACATCTGAACTTCTATTAAGTAATTGGTGTAAAAAGATGTGACCACTTATGGCACATATTTCTACATACTCCCAGTAATTCGTGAAAAGCTGAAGATGAACCATCTGTATGACTGAGACGTCTTTTGGTCTCGCCGTCTAGCCGAGAAGTGCCGGGATCGTATCTCGACCTGACCACGGATTCTTCATTCTTCTTTAAACTAGCCAAAACAGCACACGGATCACACTGTATACGGAGCTGTATGTCACCTGTCAACGTCGTTTAAGTGGGTTACGTAAGAGACCAAGCACCAAAACGTTTTCCAATGAAAATGTTGATTTGCCAACTTCATTAATTTGGTTTATATGCCCATTTTTTTTTAATTTTTTTTTTTTTTTTTTTTTTTTTTTTTTTTTTTTTTTTTTTTTTTTTTTTTTTTTTTTTTTTGATAGGTAAGAGTGGCCAGGAGAGTGCTACGTCTGTTCTTACCATAGTCAGGCTGTCATTATTGATTCTTCTTTATTCTAGTACAAAGGATCATTCTTATGCGAAAGGAGTTTTACGACAATAGTTGTATGTGATAAGTTGAAAATTACTCCCAATCCAGGACACGAATTCTGGTCTTCTATTTACTTTGCCATTGCCCTGCTTGCTGCACCATTCGGACACAGCAATTGCCACGACTGCATGAGCTACGCAAGCATGCAAGCAAACATTTCACATTTTCAAATTATCCACAGACAACTGACGGAGTGATTGCTATTAGCTGCACCCCCCCCCCCCCCGCCACACACACACACACAGTCATACAAACATGTCTGCAGCTCTCATGTCGTTATCATTTATTGCATCAACGGGCATTTAAGGCCTACAGCAGAGGAACGAAAGGAAGATAATAATGCCTTACAAAGGAGAAAATTATAAAAACGACACTATACAATATTTTTCAAAAGTAACAAGCGGAACATTACACCTTTAATAACGCGAAACAGAGTGAATTATACAGAAATAATGAGAGATATAAAAGACAGGACACTATACAATATTAACCAACACATTACAACATAATAAGCCTGAAAAAGTGGCACTGCACCAAAAACCCAAAAAGAGACACATACAAAGGCAAAAAAAAAAAAAAAAAAAAAAAAAAAAAAAAAAAAAAAAAAAAAAAAAAAAAAAAAGGTTACAGTAAAAGCAATGTTTGTCAGTCAGGAGAGAGGAAGTATCCGTTGCAGATGGTAGTCTTTCTTTCACTGTCTCTTTCATCCTCTACGGCTGCCGCGGTGGAGTAGCCGAGCGGTCTAAGGCGCCTCGCTGCGGAGCGCGCGGTTGCTCGCCATCGGGGTTTCGAGTCCTCCCTGGAGCATGGGTGTGTGTGTTTGTCCTTAGGTTAGTTTACCTTAGTTTAAGTACATTGTGAGCTACGGACTAATAACCACGCAGTTTGGTCCGACAGACTTACAAACATTTGAACTTCCATCGCTTCTTCAGGCGTCCTCTTGGGCGTTTTCTCGTGGTTTGAGAGTGGAGAACTCTGTAGGGAAGGTATCCGCCAACTCGTAATAATTGGCCAAACCACTGGTGTCTCTTCTGCCTCAATATCCTTTCAATGAGTGACTTTTCAAACCGCTGATAAAGGTGCTCTTTATTTGTTAGTTCCAATTCACCTTCCATGGTACTGTAGACGGGTCCATAAATCTTGGGTAGTACCTTCCTTCGAAACGCACAATTTGATTCTTCTACTGTTGCCGATGTCGTACACGTTTCACAACCATACTAGCCGTACGAGTGTCATTTACAGGTGGACCAAATTCGTCTGTGCAATCAGACGATATTTTAAAAGTTTGTCTAGACTAAAGAACATGCGACTAGCATTTGTTATCCGTTCATTTTTATTGGTTAGTTCGGACCCCAGAAATTTAAACTCTTCAACACGTTCAATGCTATGCCCATCGACAACAGTGGAAGAAGATATAACGGAATATTTAGTTTTTTCCTCGTTCACCATCAGCGCAATTTTCTTTGAATTGTGAAGGTATCGGGAAGTATCAGCGCGTACTTGCTCTAGAGTGTCGTCAAGGATCAAACATCGTCAGCAGATGCCAGGATCGTGTCTGCTCCTACCATCTCCATCTCTCTAACTTGACAAGTGTGACGGATTACTTCTTCCAAGGCCATATTGAATAACATTTGTAGCAGTGGATGTCCTTCTCTCAATCCATTTTGGATAGTGAATGGAGATAATAACTGGTTGCCATATCGTACTTGAGATGTTGACTGCGGTTGTATTTTTCTGGGATACCAAGATCCTCTAACGTATCCGGTCAGGGCTGTTATAAGCTTACCGAAGATCGATGAAGATGAGGTGTAGTTTGTGATTGAACTCGTAGAATTTTTCTATCAGCTGCCTCAAAGTAAATATGTGATTAATTGTCGACCGTCCAGAGACGAGTCCACAATAATAGGCCTCTACAATTCCTTCGGCTAGTGGTTTCATGCGGTTTAGTAACAGCGTTATAAAGACTTTGTAGCCAGTTTCAAGTAATGAAATCCCTAGGCAGCTGGATAATTGTGTAGCATCACTCTTCCTGAAGATGAAACTTGTAATTGCTTCCTTTCATTCTTCAGGAATTATTTCTGCTGCTCATATGGTAGGTATAAATCGTTTCAAAGCATCCATCAGTGTTTCTCCACCCAAGTGAAACATCTCAGTTGTGATTACCACTACCTCATGGAGCCTTGTTGTTCTTGAGTGCATTAAGGGCATCACTGATTTCCTCCTCGGACGGTTCAAGGTCCTCTACTCTATTAAAATTGGTACCCCTTTGTTACCACTGGTGGAATGTCCTGATTAAATAGGTTCTCAAAATGTTTATAATTAATTTTATCTGCTCTTGCGGCGTTACCACATCACCCGTTTGATTTGTCAGAACCAATGCATGTTCTTGGTAGACACCTCTGGCAAATCTTGAGGTCTGTAAAAACGGGCGTCACGACTTTGCAATCAGCAGACTTTAGTGGTGTTCCCGTTTCTTCTTTGTTACGAGTTGATCTGATTACACCTTGGTTCGTAGTAAGCATCCTTGCTTCTTCCGAGTGTTGTTGCAGCCAATGTATCCTGTTTGCTGATCCGATCTCAACAGATTATCAACATTCTTGATCGTACCAAGGTTGACATCTGCGTTTTGGATGGTAAAAGAGTTCTTCATTTACATTCTCTAAGACTGCTTCCCTTAACAGGAAATTAGATTAGATTAGTTGGTTCGTTCCATAGATCTAGGTTGAGGTGATCCTAGTGGATGTGGAACATGTCAATATTTTTTCCTCATTGTTTGGATCCTCCAATACTATGAGATTTTCCGTACTTTTATCTTGCTAGAGCAGTCTCACTTCTTCATCTTCCAACTTGTCCATCTCAAATCGGACAATCTTTTCAGTATTCATTCACCACTTGGTAGGTAGTTTCGGACGTAGAAATGATCAGAATTCATATCTGCCCCACGGAAGGATCGTACATGTACGACACTACCATCATGTCCTCGATCGACAAGAACGTGATCGACCTGGTTCATCGTACTCCCATCTGGAGATATCCATGTTATTTTATGTACTGCTTCGTTCGGAGAGAATGCGCTTCTAGTGGCCATACTCCTTGTTGTCGCAATGTTTATTACTTTAATACCAATGTCGTTACTTGTTTCATGGATACTATCAGTACCAATCGTTGGAAGATATCGCACTTCTCTTCCGAATTGGAATTGAGATCTCCTCTTACAAAGTGAATTGAATGTCTTGGTAGTCACATTCTATAGATCATGGTAGAAATTATTCTTTTATTTCTTCATCAGAACCGTCTGATGGAGCATGACAATTAACTAGGCAGTTCTTATATGGTTTAACGTTTAAAATCACCCAGCAGATGCGGTCATTGACTTGAGAGTTTTTGTAGACAGCTCATGTCAGTTGATTGTGGACAGCAAATCCAACTCCTGAATTCAATACTTCACTTAGATCACTGCTGTTAGGAAGCGTCAATCTTCATAATACCCTTAGTAAGTCTTGTTTCTTCAATTTTTGCCATTAGGCATCGGAATTTACTCAGTTCTCCCATGTTGCAATTTTAAAGCCAGAAAATCAATTTTTGTAAAGGCAGAAAATCAATTTTCGTAACCATTTTGATCCGTCTGGCCTTTCTTTTTGTCTTTTTCTGTCGCTCTCCTCCTACCTCATACGCTAGGTACCGCCAATGGCGGAGATTACAGCAGCGAAGGAAGATATTTAGTAACTTTTGACTATGAAAGAAAATTACCTCCTTTCTTCCCAATATTTTCCTAGTGTATTTGTACACTAGGATATAGGTGAATATTTTGAATGAAATGCAAATAATGACAGCGAAGCGTTGTTCTCAGGGCCAATTTGGAGACGTTTTAACACACATTGCCTAAGTTGAGGGGATTCCATTTTGTTCGAATAGTCATGATCTTCTGTAGTTTAGTGTATAAACTACATAGTCTTTTTGTAGCAATATCATTTCTCGAATTTTCGATACTAGTTTCGGTGTCAAATGCATTAGGAAGTAATAAATAAATTAGCAAACTATATAAGGGAATAATAATGAATAACTCGCAACAGCTAGCAATTACTTTCGTGTCAGTTCTTCATTTTGCGTACCGTATTCCAAGTAACAAGGTATTGTTTTAAATTGATTATTAAATTTACCTCAGGGCTAATTCAACCGAAATGAAATAAACTGATTGGAAAAGTCTGATTAATTCTAATTGAGAATGCATTCTGTCATATTCATGAAGGATTCAGGGAAAATTAATTGCGCGGATTTAACATTTTTATTTCTTTCATTTGTGTCGCTCACTCTGAATATCAGAAATATCGCTATGCGTACCTTACGCAGAAATTCACGTTGTGGAAAAGGATTTTAACCAAAATTGCATTCCAGCAGAATAGTTATCAATAGCCCTCGACTTTTCCGTGGGGTACTCTTCTATATATCAATACCACAAGATGCATGAAAATTAAAATTAAAAAAAAATAAAAATAAAAAAAAAATGTAATTACCACATAAATCTGAAGCTTTCTGGTTTGATCGAAGGTACATTATGTGACATAGTACAGTTCACAGTTTTCCTAAATCTTGTTTTATAACCACAGAAGTATGTCATCCTATCAACAATGTAGTAAGTACTTGGTTTGTGAATGGTACTTCCAGAATGGGAAGGTATGTAATTCTGACTTTCTGATTAATTACAAGAGTTTAACGAAACGCACAGAACAGTTGTGTAATATTCAACAGTATTTATTGTTCAAGTAACCAGTGTTTTAGCTGTTGCGCCAGCATCAGGTACAGTGGTAGGAACATGTAGCTGCGAATGTTTCAAATTTAAGGGTTCTTAAACTGTTATTAACAGAATACAACAGTTGGTTTTCTGTGATGGCAGGTGGTACTGTAAATTATTCCATTGTAATTGTTATGAACTTAAAAGAACATGTCACTCATTTTATACCACAATTCACAACAATTGTTCTAAGTAAAAATATCAGTTGAAACGAACATAGCTGCCATGTTTACTAGAAACTCGCTGTAGAATTGAGCTAATCATTTAATTAAAAATATACATTGAAACAAACATTTTTGGCAGGTTCAACAAAAATCGGCTATAAAAATGATCATATCATTAACGGCTGGAATATTTGAAACATCTCAGAGGGAAATTAGGCAGGTTAATACAGCTGAGTTTATATAGATTGGAATGTTTTATATCTGTTAACGTTTAACTATAGGTGTGCGCCTCGGTTGCGCAGTGGTAGAATGCAAGACTACAAATCAAAAGATCGCGGGTTCAACCCCAACCAGGTCCTAGGATTTTTATCTGTCACTTTCCACGTCTTTCATCTCTGGTAGTATTGCTCATGTGAAAAATACCGAGTAGCACCGTGGTTCGGAACCCTCTTTATACTGTAGGTCCCCCTATAACTGGCTGAGTAAGTCAGTTCGAAGGTTGGAGGAAGGCCACGACATACCACCTCCAAACAGGACCATGCCTAGGAAAGCACTCTGGTAGTTCACACAAATCTTCACCTTCACTGGCCTAAATGTTCAAGAAGATACAATTACAAGACGTTACTGATACAGGAAGCAAAAGTATGTCAACAACCTATTTCAACAGTCAATATTATTCAGACACATCTAATTCCAAAATTAGTTTCTCTAAAACGAAAATTAAATGTTGCTTCTTGTAAGAAAACAGAAAGAGGTTTGTCAAAACAACGTGGATTAAAGTAGATATGAAACGGTAGTTCAGCATTCCTGATCGCATATCTACATACCTGATAATATCTCAAATTCAAATTTCATTTCTTTTGCACCTAGTCGAGATACGTGTGCTGGGCAATGGAGACTGGAAGTTGACGAAATCGTGCACGACGTTCATGCAAAATGGGAAGCAAATTTGAAAATTTATGATAATTATAAATACTATACTTCTTTTGATTGATTTTTATACTAAGTTAGTATCGTAACCCAAAGCTGCAACGATCGGATGGGTGTGATAGAGTGTAATCTTTAATTGCTCTAGTCGATAGTAAAATTTAACATTAAAATCGTGCAGCCTATACATGAAAAAACATCACATCGCAAAACGTAATTTGTGGGTTCTGCAATTAGCAGACACTAAAATCTGAAACCGTCTGATTGCATCGTGTGCCACACCAATCTTCGCTGTCAGTTACAAAAAGAAGAGACTAGTTCATGAAGCTGTGAAAAAAAAAATTGATGAAATTAGTTTCATTCGGAAATAGGTGATACATGTTTAGACTATAATTAAAATTATTAATGGAAATAATGAATATAAAGACAAAATCAACACTCACTTCGTTACTAGACAGTTCAGAATACAAGCCCAAAGTGATGTACTTAAAACATTTACAATTTCCTCTAGAAGTTTCTAAGTCAATCGAAGGGTTTTTCGGATACATTTTGGCATCTTTTACAGATTTCATTTAACACAGTGTCACGTAAATCGTGTAAATTTTATCTGAGTTGTGCATAGTTGTAAATAGCTCTTTTCTTTTTTCATGAAAAACAGAAAAATACATAGAAACAATTTGGAAATATAAAATTTAATAATATGAAGTAGGCCCACCGTATCATCCAGTACTTTAGACAGAAGCGACATCCTTATCTTAATGAAGAAGTGTAGGTAAGCAATTTAGATAATGCCCTAAACTCCACCAGCTTCCAAGAGATGCAGGAACGACCAAATGTTTAATGTGTAATTAAATCGTATAATTCGTGTATTAAATAGTATAATAGTATATTTATTCACTAATACCTACTTCAACTTGAATACTATAGTTGATAGACAGTGTATAGCGTTCCTACTCTCCACAAACAAAATATTCCAGTATGACCTCTATTGACTTAATTTTCATCTTCATGTTACAAATAAGCTAGACAATTGAATGACCTAATGAAAATTAAAACGAAGTTTAAATGTAGTCTTGGTGTTCTCAAATCAGGTAACTTAGTGGAGAAGTTAAAAGATATCCAAATCCAGTCTAGTGCCAAGTTAGTATCTTTTCATATCAGCAACTTATTCACGAATTTACCTATAGACGGCATTTTAAATATTCTCACAGACTTCTTAGATAAAGTAGAAGTTAACCCACTTGACGCAGATCACATAAAGGTAGGCACATACACTTGCCTAATACAAAATTATATCCTCAATTCTGAGGAACAAATCTTGGAGTAATCCACTCTCTTCCAAGATTGAATAATAGTTTAGGTATATTGATGATGTGTTTATGTACGGCTACTGCAAGGAATCTTGAAATAATCCTCGAACAGCTAAATTCTGATCACAATGCATCGAATGCACAATGTAATTTGGAGATAGCTACACACATCAACAACGTCAACATTTTTAGCAAAGCGTCACCGCAGACAGTGCAATAGCTGCCAGTTCACAAAGATGCTGCTCTTTATTCCGTGATTAATCATTTATTATCCATCCCCATAAGTAATGACACTTTACAAATTAAATGAAATCATATAAACAGCATCATATGTTAGACACACCCCAAACTCCACATTGTATAGAAAACATAAATAACAGCCCCCTTCTTCACTCTGATCTTAATTTAAAACCTCAAAACTCCAGTATTTGGTGAGCAATTGCAGAAAATTGTACATCAATATGTCCATAAAACGTTGATAAAAAAAATTAAAACCTAATTTTACGTACGTTACATTAGTGTTCAGTTTGTGAACAATGGTAAACAGTGCTGCAACTTCGAAAAAGAGTAAAATACACAAAATTAATTGTAATTGTGGCAAATTCTACATTTGTCGACCAGGCAGTGCAATATTCATTACAATGAGGGAACACCTTATAATTTAGAAGATTTGGACAGAAGATTCTATGTTTTCAGACTACCTACATAAAGAAGTCCACATTTACAATGAAAAATATTAAATTCTACATCATATTCAAAAAGCGAAGAAGATGAACTTCTATTAAATAATGGAAACTGGTAAACATATCTCCACATTCCCAAACTTGGTACTGAATACGTGCAGATTCTGAATCTACTCATAACCTCATCCAGATCTTCCCAACTACCAGCTTGCCCTGTGTTGTAATTACAGTTTCATGACCGACGTAAAAAGTGTTCATGGTCTAGTTAAAAAAGTCACATTGTATAATCACAACCTGGCTAATATAAATTTATTATCTTTGCAATATTAGACATTTAAGCTAGTAACTCCAGTATGATTGGTACTGTAATCTTCTGCTTACTGTCATACTTATTCATTCCAAATATTCAACTGCCGGCCGCGGTGGCCGCGGGGACTGAGGCGCTTCAGTCACGGTCTGCACGGCCACTACGATCGGGGGTTCGAATCCCCCCTCGGGCATGGATATTTGTACTGTCCAAGTTCGTAAGTAGTTCTTAAGTAGTTTGTAAGTTTAGGGACCGATGACCCCGTAGTTAAGTCCCATAGACTATACAAACATTTGAACATTTGAAATTTTCACAGTACGTCAGACAGAGAAAGAAAGAGAAACAAAGAACAAACAATTCTCCATTTCAAGAAAGAACTTTAGATACTAACATGGAAGTGAGATGACACTATGAGCACTTGCTGTATAGAGACCCTCTATAAGGAGGCAGTAGCCAACCGCCAGGTGTCCGCCATGTTCTTACCAGACTGCGAGCGTAACGTGCATTTAGATAGCGAACCAAGCAGAGATGCTGCCGCTTAACTACTGAAATAAGTCATCAGTTACACCCATGAGACCAAATCGCATCTTCTAGCTTAATAATAAATGCGTGGTTAAAACAAATGCCATTCAACTATATTGATATAGGCAAATAAATTTGTAAGCAAATAAGTCTCGTGAAGCAGTGTCTATCTATGCCGAATGTTAATACCATATTTTACGATGTTCTGGTAACATTGACAGTTGACATTTGATTAATAATAAGACAAGAATTTCATGTTATATAGCTCAAAGTGTGTGCTATTTGAAATTTTTCTGTCTGCATATCTATCGCTGAAATTAGTACACAATTATCGCTTTGCGCCGCCATATAATGCAAGTGTGCTCCTGCCGATCTTATAACATTTTCCTACACTAGGAAACATCAAAAACGCCGTTCTGTAAATACTTTTAGGAACACAGTTCCACAGAAAATCGGAAAAATACAAATACTATCTCTACTGAAATAGCAGAAACAGGCCAAAAATAGGTAAGTGAATATCTGCAACTAGTCAATAGAACGCCCTTTTTCATGTTACAACCCATAACCAACATGGGATTCTGATCAGCCAATAATACACAGCCAAGGAACAGGTGTCATAGCCATGACTGATGACCCCGTAGTTAAGTCCCATAGACTATACAAACATTTGAACATTTGAAATATTCAATCTGTTGATGATAAGATAATTTTTCAGTAAATTTCGATGAAACATGTCGCCAAGTTTTATTGTTAGATATTTCTTAGGCCTATTGTTGCATATATATATATATATATATATATATATATATATATATATATATATATATATATATACATTCCGTACAAAAAAGCACAACGTTAACTGAATAGAAATTTAGAATCCTTCTTTGTGGTACTGGGGACGACTTTCTCTCTCTCTCTGTCTCTCTCTCTTTCTCTCTCTGTGTGTGTGTGTGTGTGTGTGTGTACGCGCGCTTGTGTGTGTGTGTCTGTCTGTCTGTGTGTGTATGGGTGTGTGTGTGTGTTTATGTGTGTGACTTTGCCGTTAAGGACGCTCACCGGCCAGGTTATCAGCAGCCCTTAAGACAACGAGTTGATAGGGGCGTCGTTAAAATGGCTTTAAAAGAAGTCATAAAACAAGGAAGACTAGGTCCTCCTTAGTTTTGCCTGCTGGCAACCTCGCCATTATTTGCTTAAACGAACTATCTCACATGCCTTAAGATACTCTAAAATCGGCAATATTCTAAAACAGGTATTCAACATTTGTTAATGCAAAAGGAAAATTAAAATAACGACCGTTTGCATACAACAAACATAGATGAGACACGGACTAATAATTGACATTCAAATCCTTTTGTGAAGGCATGACGCAAAAAAGCGTCAAGTCTAACATAATAGTGAAAACTCGAGACGCCTCGAGATGGTGGTGATTGCTTTCGTTAGGTATGTGTTCAATATACGCTTGCACGGTCACATCAGTCCTTTATATACCCCGATAGGTGGATGCGCCCACATAAGTGGCGCGATTTTCAAACGCTGTGGGTACTTTGTTTATTTCTCAGCCACCAGTGCCCACAATACGTTAAACAGCTATCATCATTCCACAACTGCAATGCCAGATCGGATATGTGTAGAATTTGGCTGCACCTTCCCACAACACTACATCTTTCTCCGTATCTTTCTCCATCTCAAACCATACGACCAAGGAACACACTGCCATGTGATCTACGTCTTACCCTAAACCACTCGACATACAAGATGGAACTCAAAATTCACATTGTATTATGGAAGCTATTTCTTCTGATGAAGTGAGTGACATGTTAATTTTCCAGAAATTATTTGTAAATGCTAGTTTCAAATATTCAAGGGCATTATTCACTGACCCTATCCCAAACTATCAGTAACAGATATAAAGTACTTGTTAAATAGATTTTCTAGAAAAGGTAATGTACAGGCAACTTCTCAATCACCTAACCTCAAATGACATATTGTCTAGAACACAATTTAGATTTCTGAAAGGTTCCGATATCGAGAAGACTATTTACACCTACACTGAGAATGTACTTTATTCATTAGATAATAAATTACCAGCAGCAGGTATTTTCTGTAATTTATCAAAGGCCTTTGATTGTGTAAACCATAACAGCCTTTTAAGTAAATTAGAATTCTATGGTGTCACGGGAATTGCTGCAAAATGGTTCAAGTCGTACCTTGCTAACGGGAAACGAAGGGTGTCAATGCAAGGGACTAGTGAATTAAGGCATCCGTCATCATCAGATTGGAAATAAATTACACATGGTGTCCTCTTTGAACATCATGTGAATTAACAAATGTTAAAACAGAAATTATGGTATATTTTAAACGTTAGTTTGACGTACCTGTATAAACTGCATAATGCAATTGTTTCAATGTTTACGTTGTCTTTCCTCAAATGTCTCGGAAGAAGACATATTAACTCTCTCTTAAACTGTCCTCATGATATGTTTCTGGGTTTTGTGTATGAAACATAGTTTCCTAAGTCTGTTAATGAATTAATAAAGTGTTGTAAACGATTCTGTTAAAATGGAAGTAGAACGTGATCACTGGAAGTATGTCATATGCCCGTCATCTACATTATTTCCTTTAATTTACTTGGGTTATGTTTCGAAATCGCAAAAATAAGTGTAAAATACGGCATGCCTGCTTTCTGCAGACAAACTAGGGGGAGGTTGCGCAGTTATCTGGGCACCCATAACCAGTACTATAACTACCGTAACTAGTGGTATAACAGTGAATGAACATCTCATCATCCTCCACAGCAAACTCCTTACTGTGACCAACATGTCGGGAGTAAACGCTGCCATGTCCCAAAATGATAGTGCCACCATACCACACGGACAGCAAGGAAAAAAACATCGTTTAGACGCTTTTTTTACAGCATAAAATGTTATCAGACGCCGCCCTTCCACAGTAAAATCGCCATGTCTGAACATAATTGAAGTACTTGAGAGTTGTATTGGTAGAAGAGTGGATTACATTCCATTGTAAACCATACCGACACTACACAATCTTTTCCTTGAGAGTGGCAGCTGTTCTGATACGAGGGTTGGAACTTAAATAGAGGCAGTTATTTGTTCACAACTGATACAATACCGTTACATGTTTGAACTTGTAACTGTCCTTCAAAGTAGTCACTAGCGTTGTATAGCACCCATTGCCAGCGATGTAGAAGGTGTAGTATACCGTTAGCAGAGCCTGTTCTGTTAATGGTGCAAATGCAGCTATCTACTGCCTGTCGAATCTGTGGAACATTTCAGAAGCTAATGGTTTCTTTACCATCACCGTTATCATCATCATCATCATCATCATTAGAGACTGATTACGCCTTTCAGCGTTCAGTCTGGAGCATAGTACCTCTAATAAAATTCCTCCGTGATCCCCTATTCAATGCTAACATTGATGCCTCGTCTGATGTTATGCCTTTTACTTCAAAATCATTCTGCACCGAATCTAAAAGTACTTTCTTCTTGGTCTACCTCGACTCCTCTTACCCTCCGCTGCCGAGCTCATGAGTGCCGCGGTGGAGTAGCCGAGCAGTCTAAAGTGTCTGGATGCGGAGCGCGCGGTTGCTCGCCGTGGAGGTTGGAGTCCTCCCTGGGTGTGTGTGTTTGTCCTTAGGTTAGTTTGTAAGCTACGGACTGATGACCACGCAGTTTGCTCCGATAGATTTACAAACATTTTGAGCTCATGAGTCTCTTAGGTAACCTTGCTTCTCCTATGCATGTAACATGACTCCCACCATCTCAGTCTGTTCGCTCTAACTGCTTCATCTATGTTGTTCATTCCCAGTTTTTCTTTGATTTCCTTATTATGGACACCCTCCTGCCATTATTCCCATCTATTAGTACCTGAAATCATTCTTGCTACTTTCATATCTGTAACCTCTACCTTATGAATAAGGTAACCTGTATCCACCCAACTTTCACTCCCATACAACAGAGTTGGTCGAAAGATAGAGCGGTGCACTGCTAACTTAGTCTTGGTACTTACCTCCTTCTTGCAGAAAAGAGTAGATCTTAGCTGAGCACTCATTGCATTAGCTTTGATGCACCTGGATTCAAGTTCTTTCGCTACGTTGCCATCCTGTGAGAAAATACATCCCAGGTACTTGAAACTGTCTACCTGTTCTAACTTTGTTCCTCCTATCTGGCACTCAATCTGTTTGATTCTCTTTCCCACAGACATTACTTTCATTTTGGGGATGCTGATCTTCATATCATAATCCTTGCACCTCTGATCGAGCTCTGAAATATTGGTTTGCAACCTTTCAATCGAATCTGCCATTACAACTAAGTCATCTGCATATGCAAGACTGCTTATTTTGTTTTGAGCTATTTTAATCCCACCCTGCCAGTCTACTGTTTTCAACATAAGATCCATGAATAGCATGAACAACAGTGGTGACAGGCTACAGCCTTGTCTTACCCCTGAAACTACCCTGAACCATGAGCTTAATCTTTTATCTACTCTAACTGCCACCTGACAGTCTACGTAAAGCCCTTTGATTGCCTGCAGAAGTTTGCCTCCTATACCATAATCTTGAAGAACTGACAATAGCTTCCTCCTGGGAACACGGTCATAAGCCTTTTCCAGATCTATGAAACATAGATACAATTTCCTGTTCCATTCATAGCACTTTTCCATTACCTGCCGTAGGCTAATGATCTGGTCCTGACAGCCTCTAATAGGCCTAAACCCACACCTTAGAAATTAAAACAAGTTCAGAAGGACTTAAGTCCGGGGGTATGGTTGATGGTACAGTACTTCCCAGTTCCATCGACATAGCAGAGCAGCCACAGCTAGCGCTGTATCCGCCCCCGTATTGTCCTGCATTATGATGGGTGGGTTGCGCAGAAAGTGTTGCGGCTTTTTTCGCAAAGCTGGTCGTAATTGATGCTCCAAAAAACAACAGTAGCACTGTGCCTTGACGGACTGCCGTGGAAGAACGTAATGCTTTAGGATAACACCATCACAGTCGTACACGAGAAGCAGCATAACTTTCACCATATTGTGACTCTGAGACACTTTCGACTTTCTCGGCAACCCATAATGACGCCATTCGTTGGAATGGCGTTTCAGGTTTGGCTCGTACGATGTGGCCCATGTCACTTCTAGTGTTACATTAGACGTGAGAAAGAGTCTTCTTCGCGCTCATAGCTCTCCAAGTGCGTCTGAGCAGCGTCGTAGCGCATCCATATCTCCATATCCGTCAGTTCATGTGGAAGCCATCGAGACAACTCGATTTTTCTCATGACCAAGCGTTCCTTGAGGATGCGAAGCTCAATCGTATGAGCTAATCCGGTTTCGTGGGCGAACTAACGAATCGCCTGGCGTCGATCACTGTCCTCTAACACGGCAACAATGCACTTCTATTTGAGGGAAGCTAGGACAACCTGTCCACTGCGTGCTGCCACAGTTTTCCGAAATTCGTTGAAGGCTTTTACTCACTGTACTGTACGGCAATGCCGATTCCCCGCACGCCTTTTGAAGACTTTGATGACACTGTCCTGCTGTACCACCCTGGCACATTCAATCTAGGTCAAACTATGTTGTTCCTGAATCGAAAACATGGTGACACCGTCAATTTAGACCGCTCGCTCACAAGTGTCTGTTTTTCCCTCGATTGTGCACATGCCGTTGACGTGGGACGGGCGAGTCCATTTACTCGGAGTTAGGTAAGTCAACAACGAGCGTTACCAGCTACAATAGTAGGCTAGATTCCATTGCATAGTGTCTTCACAGCAGTATCGCCACCTTTTCAGTTCAAACCCCCGTATATAAATATTGTAAATTAGTCTACTTGAGACCAGACGCGTTTCGCTTTATTCTAAAGCATCTTCAGAGGTCAGCTGTACAAAAAATGGTTTGTATTACAGTATTTGTTTGATTTTTTACTAAAGTCGATCGGTAAAAGTTCTCATGCATTTGGTTTATTTTGATTCTGAATAAATTGGACTACTAATATTACTTGCGAATTTTTATGTTTTCCTCTTCATGAAACATAAAAAAATGTATATTAAAAAATATTAGTAATATTAGTAGTCCAATTTATTCAGAATCAAAACAATCCAATTGCATGAGAACTGTTACCGATCGAATGTAGTAAAAAGTCAAACAAATAATGTAATACAAACCATTTCTTGTACAGCTGACTAGTGAATATACTTTAGAATAAAGCGAAACGCGTATGGTCTAAAGTAGACTAATTTACAGTTGCATAAGACGGTCTCATAACCTACATAAATTGTATAACTGCAACTGCGAAAAAGGAGGCCAAAAACACGAATAAATATGTATAAATATTGTGACTGTGTCAGACGATCATACTGTTTTGTTCAGCGTATTTATTAGACAGCAGTAGTGGGTCACGTGTTTTCCGGGAAATGCATGCAGTGCGAAATGACTTCACCTAAGAATAAAAAAACTCGTGCTTATGGAGACCGACGAATGCGGTTGGCATTTGGAGCGGTGTGAAGTGGTCAGTGTTTTACCTGCGTATTCGTTGAAAGATCGTTCACGTGGCATGTGGCAGTGTAAAGGTATGAAATTACTTCCGCCCGCGTTTCTTCTTTCTGAAACATGTAATATTGCTTTGATTTCTGTTCCGATAACTCGGGAAACTAATTTCTGCAGCTTAATTTTGGCTTTCTCTGTGAGTTCGCGCACGTGTCGCCAAGCAACCTTCTGCATCTTGCTCCTCCTTTGTTTCAGAAACGCTTTATCAGACACCCGATATTCTGGCAGTGCATTTTAGTTAGTTTAACCCAGTTCAGCAGCCACAATTTGTAGTTACACTCGACCAATCTTATTCATGAATATTTTTAGTCCCGTGCGGTTCCTTTCTTTGCTGCTGAATATTTTTCATCAGTGTTTTAATAAGAATTTCCCTATATTGCACGTATTGAGTATAATCATTGCTTTCTGAGACCATAAGCGTACATGATAAGTGGAGTGATGTATGTATGGTAACATGGGCTATGATAGTGAATTATCTCGTAAGGGAAACCCAGGTTCCCAGCTGAGCTCTTGTGCCAACGGTTTCTGCATTGTTATCCTCTCAGTGTAGCACAACATTACCTCCTTTGCGAATATGTGTAACAAGTAAGCGACTCCCATTATCGTACAATTAACTGATTGTGAATTGATAGTGTCTCAATGTACTCAGGAATTATATAAAGCCAGCCGCCGTGGCCGAGAGGACTGAGGCGCTCCAGTCACGGTCTGCACGGCTACTACGGTCGGGGTTCGAATCCCCTCTCGGGGATGGATATTTGTGCCGTCCTTAGAATTAGTTAGTTCATAAGTAGTTTGTAAGTTTAGGGACTGATGACCCCCGTAGTTAAGTCCCATAAACTATACAAACATTTGAACAATTATATAGAAAAATAAACGTATGTCTCATTTTTAATTTCCCATTCTATTTTCTTTTCATTATACTCATCTCTGCCCACAGTCGACAGGGGAAACTTATTTCCCAATTCCACTTACTTAATACCCAAATCATGCTTCACAATAGGAATTAGGCATGCGGTATCGTAAGCTTCTTTTGGGGTATTAGATACACAAGCCGCACGTTTGTAGGAAGCATTTTAAAGAATGATTCACCACACCATACCGCATGCTTCCAGTCATCAAGTGTCCAGGTTTTATGGTCGTCGGACCACTTGCTTAGCTAGTTTGTGTTGACTTCCGTTATTAATGGTGTAACAACTGCAGCCCTTCCACAAACGTTAAGATCCAGCTGTAATGTTTTCTATCGAAACCGTAAAACAGAAGTGAGTGTTGCCTTACTTAGTCGCTTTTATGCCGTCTGGCCACAATGACTCTTAATATTCGTCGATCGTTGTCAGTTAACTTCGACTTTCGCCCATTATTATACCTCTTCAATGATACTTTACCTCGTTTTGTGTACGACGTTATTACCGAGGGTACAGTCATTAGTGAAACGTTGAAGTGCGTAACTATCTTGGTCACATACGCTCCCGGTAACTGCCCACTGTCTAGTCTGACAGATCATACATTACACCAACCATTTGTGTTCACGTCGCAGAACTGCAAGGTAGCATTTTAAGACTTCGAAATTACAGTATGCACAGCGGTCGCGTTTCAGTGTTGACACGTAAGCAGTGGTGCCAACTTGCAACAAGACGTAGCATACTTCATGGTGTCCATATTATTTCGTCGAACCTTTTCATGTAGATTCGGATGCAAGTGTACAACAGAGTATAATAAAAGGGATAGCCATTCTTACTGTACTGGCTGCCGATCTCGTAAAACTAGATGTTTGACGGCAGCGGCGCTAGGAATGTGAAAAAAGGGAAAGCGATTGTTAACATCCGTTTAGGAACATGCGACGAAAAAAAGGGCACAGGAGGGAATACGTTGACTCGTGTCTGTAATTTGGTCCAGTGGCGAACCTTATCCCCATAAAACAAAAGGAAAACCGCATGTTTTCTGAAAAGGGGAAATGTACCCTAACCACATGATCCTAGGTAAAAGTGAGGTTTATGTGTCCGTGAGCGGTGCTGTATGTGTGGACGCTGGCAATGCCGCGATGAATGACGCAGGTGAAAGCGGCCAATGAGGATTCGCGTTCGGGTGGCCAATAAGATTGCTCTTACCATGTGTAGTGAATTTGGCGTCAGTTTTAAACATTTTGTCTGGCATTTGTGTGCAGCGTTTTGTTAGTGATTTCGCAAGGAGTTTCACTGATCTCGTCATTAAAGTTTTCAAGATTTATTAAATATCCATGTAGTTTTTGGTATATCTCAATATTTTGTGCTATTTGAAATGTTTTGAAACGGAACGTATTTCACTGATATTTGGACTTCAAGAAAAGTTTACGGAAATTAATTAATGCTGTTCCTGGTGCTCTATGGTTGTATATACCCTTGCCCGATCAATAAATGAGCACTTTAAAACAAAAATGACGAGGTAAGATACCTAGAAGTACTATTTACATACAGTAAAACTTAACCAATTCGTGTTGTTTGCAGCAATTCGACTTCGACAAGTTAATGTATTTGTACAGCAGTAGATCGGGTTCTACAAGTTTAGTACCATCCGTGGGATAAAGATTAAGTGCTTTACATCACTTTTAATGCACAGGAGAGTGCATTTTGTTTCGTTTTTTGACACTGGAGTCATGTTCACAAGATGTGAAAAAAAACATGTTAACATGAAGTTTGAATGACTTTATTTTCAAAGTAAATCACACCATTTTTATGGGGAACAGCGCACACTTCTCGATCACGTTTCTCCACTACTTTTCCGTTCAGGTTTAATATTTTCTTGTAACGTAAAATTGAAATACCTGTGTCTCTCTCTCTCACACACAAGTAATACAACTGACTACCTATAATTTTGTAAGTGCCTTGCAATACGTGAATAATGAGGCTTATTAAAAGTAGTGCTCACTTCCCGATGAAAATGCCAGATGCTGTAACATTTCAGATGGTCTGTACAAAAAGGCTGCATAAGTCGTGCAATAACCACAATTAAAATTCGCTGGTGAAAATAATTTTGACTACATAGTACAGCCAGAATGCAGATTTCACAGGGCAAAGATTCTGAAACAATATCCAAATGAGTTTTCTTGTCATTACGCTCAAGCCGAATTACAGAACGTAAATGTAAATTTCACATTGACTGACCTGCAATATGTTTACATCTACTACGCCGATTTATTTAAAAACCATAAAGAGTAAAGCTATTTCTTATTGGCCGCGCGATCGTGAGTCCTGATTGGCTGCAGTAGGACTGAGAGGTCCGAGAATCAGTTCCCTTGCTCTCATCCGCTTTTGGGCTCGTGCAAAACAGACGCACTCTAGAGGCCCAACCTCCGTGCGGGGCGAACGGCCGCATGCCGTCCGCTCCCGCCTAGCGGCTGTTCGGTATCAGCCACCAACTATGTAAACCATTACCGTAACCTTTTCCATTTTCTAATCCGTACCTTAGACTGGCACTCATTCATTGCATCCGACCCCAGGGCGAGTCCCGCCATGTTACCGCGTATTTCAGAATATACCAAATATTAACTTCAATTCTTTCTTTTATTTGCCATTCAGCCATCCTTTCATAGGGCGCCCACGAGCCTTCGCCGCTCCACTTTCCATCCTGACAACGCCTCCAACCCATCTTATTTGTACAGCAGTGGGATGGATTGCACAAGTTTAGTATCATCCGTAGGATAATGATTAAGTGCTGTACATCACTTTTACTGCAGAGGAAAGTGCATTTTGTTTCGTTCTTTGACACTGGAGTCATTAACTTACAGTTCTTTGATTTTCCTTAATTTTCAAATGCTGTGTGTGACCCATGGTCAAATATGCCATACGATCATTTCATTTTTTTGCGACAGCGAGGGTCTCAGGAGCGTTTTATCAGCAGGTGTTGATGATGGAGTTCAGCGGCGATGTCGTTGTTGACCTTGAACTCGCGGCCCGACGTGCTTCAAATGCCAATGATACCTGAAGAACATACTGCTGTACGCATCCTGGGAAAATGAGTCTCATGTCCCTTGTCTTTCAAGATGTTCTCGTTTTTTTTCCGAAGATGAGTGTATTTTCCAGCCGTTTGCGAGATTTATTTTGTTAATCGTGTCATTAACGTATTGCGACCAAGTGAGGTGGTGTAGTGGTAACACACTGGACTCGCATTATGGAAGACGATGTTCTAAATCCACCTCCTCCCAGCCACATGAGAATTTTCCGAAATCACTCGAGGGAAATTTCGGCATGCTTCCTTTGAGAGGGCATGGCCGATTTCCTTACCCTTTCTTAACAAAAAAGTCGAGCTTGAGTTGCGTCTCCAATGACCGCGCTGTCGACGGAACGTTAAAACTTCCTTCTTTCATTCATTAATTAAATACATAGCGAAGCGTAAAAAGAAATGTCTAAGATTGTAATAACCTATCGAAGCGATTAAATTTTTTTTTTTTTTTTTGGTCGTTCTCAAAGTACTTTAAGCGAAATGCAACAGAGATTACAAACATTTCAAATGAAAACTCTAAAAATGCTCTACAGTTGCTATAAATAAAAAAAAAACATGTATTAAACGTCTTTAGTATTTTTTGTCATGACGTGTTTTTATATCAAACCATCTTCTAATGACCTTTAATATACAAAATATACACCATATGTTCTGTAAAATTCCTACAATCAAGCACTTTACAGGAAGCAGATATATACATGAAAATTACATACCAAAATGTACATAGAAGAGAGAAAATTTTTGAGTCACAGTCGTGCACTGTAAATTAAGATAAATGTTGTTGATTATTCAGGTTGTCCTACAGGCCAGCGGTCAGATACAGCAATGTCCATAATTGTCGTTTGCGGAACAGAAAAACTGCCGTTTTGTCGGTGACAAAAAGCAATAATTAGCTGACACTTTCATATTTGTTCTACACTCCTGGCCATTTAAATTGCTACACCACGAAGATGACGTGCTACAGACGCGAAATTTAACCGACAGGAAGATGCTGCGATATGCAAATGATTAGTTCACACAAGGCGTTCACACAAGGTTGGCGCCGGTGGCGACTCCTCCAACGCGCTGACACAAGGAAAGTTTCCAACCGATTTCTCATACACAAACAGCAGTTGTTCGACGTGGCCTGGTGAAACGTTGTTGTGATGTCTCGTGTAAGGAGGTGATAGCTTATCGCGATTGCGGTTTATCGTATCGCGACAATGCTGCTCGCGCTGGTCGCGATCCAATGACTGTTACCAGAATATTGAATCGGTGGGTTGGCTTGCAAACGTCCTCATCCGTTGACTCAGGGATCGAGACGTGGCTGCACGATCCGCTACAGCCATGCGACTGCTAGCGATTCGAGGCCGTTGGCATCCTGCACGGCGTTCCGTATTGCCCTCCTGAACCCATCGATTCCATATCCTGCTAATAGCCATTGGATCGTGACCAATGCAGCAATATTGCGATACAATAAATCACAATCGCGATAGGCTACAATCCGACCTTTATCAAAGTCGGAAACGTGATGGTACGCATTACGCATTTCTCCTCCTTACACGAGGCATCACAACAACGTTTCACTAGACAACGCCGGTCAACTGCTGTTTGTGCATGAGAAATCTATTGTAAACTTTCCTCGTGTCAGCACGTTGTAGGTGTCGCCACCGGCGCCGACCTTGTGTGAATGCTCTGAAAAGCTAATCAATTGCATATGACAGCATCTTCTTCCTGTCGGTTAAATTTCGCGTCTGTAGCACGTCATATTCGTGGTGTAGCAATTTAAATGGCCAGGAGTGTAGAACAAATATGAAAGGGTCAGCTAATTATCGCTAGCAATTTATACACACACACACACACATATATATATATATATATATATATATTGCTTTTTAGAAATGTCTGTCTAGGTATGTTTGCGTTTGGATATGTGTGAGTGTGTGTGTATTTGTTTACCTTCCTTTTTGTCCCCTAAGGTAAGTCTTTCCACTCCTGGGATTGGAATGACTCCTTTTCCACTCCTTTAAAACCAATATCCTTCCCTTTCTCCTCCCCTTTTTTCCTCTTTTTCCTGAAGAAGCTGCCAGTGGTGGCGAAAGCTTGTATGTGTGTTTGTGTGTGATTATTTGTGCCTATCGACGAGGCGGTCCGTTTGGTAAGTCATCCGATTTCTATTATATATATATATATATATATATATATATATATATATATATATATAATATTTCTGATATTGCATTGCAAAAATCCAATTGTTTACCATATATATATATATATATATATATATATATATATATATATATATGGTAAACAATTGGATTTTTGCAATGCAATATCAGAGAATTTTGAGGTGTATAAAAATATTATATCATCATATAGCATTTATGTAGTTACGAATAAAACATACACGAATAGAATGTCGTCAAAATCAAGTTCAGAAAATTTTCCATCATATCAGAGGAAATCCTCAGTCACATTATAATTGGAGAGAAGGTCATCAAAGATTGCAAAATAGCAGTTGTCATGAGAAGATGTATTAATCGCGAAACGCGTCATGACAAAAAATAATGAAGTTCATGGTAATTTTGTGGATTTAGCGCAGACATACTGCCTTTTTTTTAGTTATCATTTGGTCTGGTTAAATTTTACGGGGAAGTAACACAAATGGCAGTTTCAATGGATTTTATTGTTTACCAGCCTCGGGATTGTTCCGTTGTCTTATGATGCATCGGCCTTCTTTCGCGGGTAGCGGAGCACCTGTACTTTGCTTCCTTCGTAGCTCACATGCGCTGAACTTCTGGAAACCACGCTGCTCCTTTGTCTCGGAGCCTTGCAGAACTTCAGATACCTCGACAGGTAATCGATCGCGTTGTTATATAATGTTCCGCAGGTAATTTGGTGTATTATAACGCCCACGGTGGATTTATCTCTTGTGAAGGTCTGACAAAATAAACTGTTACAAAGCAGCGACTACCTACTTATTAAAACAAGCTACAGCCTGCCATGCATCGCTGTGGCTTACTCTGATATGATTTGAATGGAAAGTAAATGAAACGATTCATGCAAACATAGAGACGCAGAGAAAGTACAGCAATCTACTTTGCGCTCCTGATGCTATGTAGAATGAAAGAAACATTAGATCTTTTGACACAAAATTACAACTAACAGTAAAGCTGAATGGAATGTCAAAATATTTTATTTGTCTGTCTTCTGCACAAATAAACACCTCAGGCGATTTATCAACTTTGGAGCAGGCTACATTTAATGGACGTTGAAAAATGCTACCGTTCTCTACATTCCGTCCATCCACTCCTCTGCCCCATTCTTTGATATCACCACTCTATATACCTTCGCCTTCTTCTCTATGCGCCATCTCTTTCCATCGCCCCATCTTGCCCCTCCTCTCTTCTTCTCCTCCATTTCTCGGTTCGTATCTTATTTCCTTAGTCGTATCAATTCAAAATCAAAAAATTTTTGTTGTTCTATTCTTCAGTCCGGATACTGGTTTCATGCAGCATTCCACCCTATTTTATCCTAAGCAAGCCTCGTCATCTCCTCATAAGAACGGCAACGCAAATCCATCTCAATTTGCTTACTATGTGAGTCTTTTCCTCTGCTATTTTTCTCCGACACACTTAAATTTACGATATCTTGAGGTCTAAGAATATGTCCTTCCACTTGATCCCCTCGTTTAGTCGAGGAATGCCAAAAATTCCTTTTCTCCCCAATTCTATACAGTACCTCTTCATTAATTACATGACCTACCCACCTAATCTTCAGCATTCTTCTATAGCTCCACATTTCAAAAGCCTCTATCCTCTTCATGCCTAAACTATTTATCGTCCAAATTTCACTGCCGTACAAGGCAATACTCCACACAAATGCACTCAGAAAAGTCTTCCTTACTCTTAGATTAATATTCGATGCTAGCAAATTTCTCTTTTCAAAAAAGCCGTTGCCAACTCAACCACCACCTTCGTTAATAATTATAAACTAACAGAAAAATGAAGAATTTGTTCACGTAAGGCCATAGAAAACGGAGATATGGTCCAGGTCGCACCACCAGAGCCGCATCCCCCCTCAACGCCCACCCGCCCCCTCCAGAGAGCGACACTTTATCCGACTGGCAATGCTGGACATATCTGCGTTCTGCTCGGCTCTGACGCGACAGTAAAGCAATATATCACATCGTATACTATCAGCCCGCCCTCTTTTATCACGGTATGGGTTACGTGTGGGTCGTGCACTTCTCTGCCTACCTTCGACATGACAAAAACATGCTAGACTGCAATGGTGAATGGAAAGACGTCACTCGGACAGGGAATAGCATCAAATTCTGTTTGTTCTGGAGTGATGGCCGCATTTAAATTTGCAGCAGGCAGGGCAGAGCGATGTTTCAGTGACTGCAGGCGCGCATGACTTACAGCGCTAGTTCAAGAGCTTTCCTCTTCAGTTTCAATACCAGAAAGCATGTTGAATAAAATAACGACACACACTACTCCCCATAAACTAGAATTAGCGTAAGTAATATAAAATGTCTTGGATGCGGGTGTATTGAAATATACTACTGGCCATTAAAATTGATACACCAAGAAGAAATGCAGATGATAAATGGGTAATCACTGAACAAATATATTATTTTTCACGCAATTTGGGTGCATAGATAATGAAAAATCAGTACCCAGAAAAACCACTCTGGCCGTAATAACGGCCTTGATACGCCTGGGCATTGAGTCAAACAGACCTTGGATGGCGTTTAAAGGTATAGATGCACATTCAACACAATACCACAGTTCATGAAGAGTGAACGGCGTATTGTGACGAGCTAGTTGCTCGGCCACCATTGACAAGACGTTTTCAGTTGGTGACAGATATGTGCTGGCCAGGGCAGCAGTCGAACATTTTCCCGATCTAGAAAGGCCCGTACAGGACCTGCAACATGTGATCGTGCATTATCCTGCTGAAATGTAGGGTTTCCCAGGGATCGAATGAATTGTAGAGCCACAGGGCCGTAAAACATTTGAAATGTAACGGCCACTACTCAAAGCGTCGTTGATGCGAACAAGAGGTAACCGAGACGAGTAACGAATGGCACCCCATACCATCACGCAGGGTGATATGCCAGTTTGGCGATGACGAATACACGCTTCCAATGTGCGTTCACCGCGATGTCGCCAAACGCGGATGCGAGCATCATGAATCTGTAAACAGAACCTGGATTCATCCGAAAAAATGACGTTTTGCCATTCATGCACCCAGGTTCGTCGTTGCGTACACCATCGCAGGCGCTTCTATCTGTGATGCAGCATCAAGGGTAACCGCAACCATGGTCTCCGAGCTGATAGTCCATGCTGCTGGAAACGTCGTTGAATTGTTTGTGCAGATGTTTGTTGTCTTGCAAACGTCCACATCTGTTGAGTCAGTGATCGAGACGTGGCTGCACGATCCGTTACAGCCATGCCGATACGATGCCTGTCATCTCGACTGCTAATGATACTAGTCCGTTGGAATCCAGCACGGCGTTCCGTATTACCCTCCTGAAACCATCGATTCCACAATCTGCTGACAGTCATTAGATCGCGACAACCGCGAACAGCAATGTTGCGATACGATAAACCGAAATCGTAATAGGCTACAATCCGACTTTTATCAAAGTCGGAAACGTGATGGAACGCATTTCTCCTCCTTACACGAGGCATCACAACGACGTTTCACCGAGCAACGCCGGTCAACTGGTGTTTGTGTATGAGAAATCGGGTGGAAACTTTCGTCATGTCAGCACGTTGTAGGTGTCGTCACCGGCGCCGACCTTGTGTGAATGCTCTGAAAAGCTAATTATTAGTATACCACAATATCTTTTTTCGGTCGGTTAAATTTCGCATCTGTAGCACCTCACCTTTGTGGTGTAGCAATTTTAATGGCCAGGAGTGTAGATACGCAAAGCTGTCGAAACGGGTTTATTTAAACACAACCGGTTTCACATCAGTTGAGATGGATATTCAGGTACTTTAATGGTTACATGTTCACAATAACGTGTGGTCGTCAGTCATAAAATATCTTCCACGTTCCTACCCAATTCGAAGTAATTAGCAACGTAGGTGAATAGCAAATTGGATAGGGACGGGGAAGTTATTTAATGATTGACAACCACACATTATTGAGAAGCATTCGATCGGGGCATCCTGAACACTGGATGCTGTCCTTCATAAAATATGTAATCATTATCGTAATGTATACATGAAGACGTATGTCAAATGATGTGAAACCGGTTGTGCTTAAATAAATATTTTTCGGCAGCTTTGCGCTTCTGTAACAATACACGAGCACCCAAGACTGTTTATATTATTTAAATTTAGGTTTTTGCAGAGTAGTGTGTGTTGTAAATGCGATACAATATGTTACTGCAAGAACGAGTGCGTTGTTGATGTCACAGGATATCAAAGGCATTGAAGGCAAGGAGAGGCGTTGAATTAAAATTTGTGCTGTGGCCAGGATTCGAACCTGGGACCTCCTGCTTACTAGGCAGACGCTGTAAACCTCACAGGTAACACAGCATTACGAATAATACGGCTACACGGACTGCCTTCAACCGTGTCTCCCTCCACAACACATACACTGTGCATTTTAAAGCTGACCACAACAAACATTTTTAATTCAAACCTCACCTTATCTTCAATACCTTTGTTACAAGGCGACAAATTATGTCTCAAGAAATTGAATTACTGTCGATATTTGTATCATAGGATATTGTCTTAGCCCGCCAGATCGCCATACTAATCGCCAATCCAAAATATGTGCCATCCAACACGGATGAAGTTTGGACAAGGTGAATGGAACATTGAAGGCTAAATCACAGGTAGCTATTCGCACCTAATAAGCTTCGATACCATGAAGCTTGGAACGAGATGTCATGGCCCAACCCTATATTGCATGGTTTTGTCATATGGCAACAAACGATAAATTTACAAATAATACCAAGAAAAGCAATTGTTTAAGACGGTGCGACCATGTTGCAGTACACACGGTCTGGCTACATGGAGCTGGACTGAATTTAGTGCCAATTTTTTTTCACTAAAATCGTAATTTTTCATTGAAATTGACTTCCTAGAAAAAAAAGTCATGCAATAGAGGGCTAAAGCGCACGCCACGCCTCCTGGGCAACAGGACACACGTTGAAACGAGGTGACTCAAATGCTAATCATTTGTTCACAATTTACTAATGGTCATGTCCTGTCAATATGAACTATTTATAGTTTTAACGATATAATATAAAATGTATTTAACCCAAGTCGGTGCTTTAATAATTACATATTTTCAAACTATGGCCTTTTTGGCTACAAAAAATCTGCAGATTAGCTGCAATCAGTATACATATATAAAAATGGAACATGGGACGTGTGTCCATATATTTCACTTGGTAGCCAAAATTATTCACTGCAGACCAATGGCGGTTATGCATGAGAGTAGCCTATGGGTTCGCGGTGTGCACTATGTTGATTTGGTCGCGATGTGTTTCGGTGGGTGAGTGTGGCGAACGAAAATCCGTAAAATGTGGAGCAATACGACGACCAACAGATGCTCAAAGATAAAACACTGGGAAATACATACATTAACTGAGCATTAACTACACTGGCAATACACTAACATTGGAGGAGAGAATTGTAGTGTTTATGATCAAAATACTGATAACTGGATTAGAGAGACAAATATACGTCGACCGTCACGGTTTCATAATACATAGTACCATCTCCATATTATCTTTGAACTCCCCGCAATACACAGACTTTAGAGATGACGGAATGCTCGTAAGTCATAGGTTACTTTGGTTTAGCGGACAGTATCGCCGTTGTACACCATACCAGTTCCTTGTCGATACCTATAACAGGGTGGAAGATATAGGGGTTGAAAGTCGGCAGCTTATATAAAATTCGGACTAAAGGCCAGCGATGACTTTTGACACTATAATAGCAAAGAGGTTATATACATCAAAACGTGATGAACATTCTTCAGTCGTTTTTCTCCAACATGCGTACGAATAAAGAAAAATAACTGCATATTGCTGTTTGAAAAGTAAAACGACAAAGAAAAATGCAACAGCGTAAGAAAGAAATTTCGCGTTCTCGATCCGTTTCTAAAAGACACTAAACAGCGCTGAAAAGTTAATCTACAAGCGATAGAAACTTGAAATTTCTAGACGTTGTTTATCTTACACTGTAGGCATCAGCGATTTTTGAATATTCCCATCCCTAAGGGAGTGAAATAGGACATGAATTTTTTTTAAGTACGTTGCTATTCAGGCAATTTTGAAGCAAGCAATACAAAACTTCGGATTAAGATTTTTCATTGAAATTTTAAAAACACTGTTTCGATATTTTTGGAAATTCAATCATTAAGCTGGTGAATGAAGTGAAAATCTTTTATGGGTGCTATTAAGACTATTTTGATGCTAGAAATGCGAAAATTGGGATTTGGAACCATGGTTAGAATTAAAAAAAATGTGTTTCTGGATGTTTTGAATTCTGCCGTCAAAGGTACAATATGGCGTGCAAAGTTACATCAAAATACTTGATTAGGAAAGCATTTTTAAAGGTAAGACTATGAATATATTTAGAAGTAGAAACAATTAATGCAGACCATTAAGTCAACGCGTGCGAAACTGCCGGAAATAAGCGAGTTGTATAATACAAATTTTGTGAGACTTTATAATACGAAAGTGACAGAATACGATAATATTTATATAAAATTAGATTTCATGTACTTCTTGTAACGTGCGTCTTCCATATAATACCTTTGTTACGCCACCAGGTCTTGTACAGTTCGAAAATATACTGTAATTTATTCCTGTTGATGATATTTACTGGTGTTTGTCAATGATATTTTACGGTTACAACAGGTTGTTTATATATGTACCAACGATATATTAATTAGTCCAAAGGGTATATCGTCGGTTTAAGCTAAATTTGGTGTTGCTTTTATTGAAATATTCCATTATTTACTATTTTAAATAAATATCTGAAAATAGTCATGAACTGACATTTCTGAGAATTTTCTTTCCATCATTTCGCATATTCGCATTTTTTCTCTACAACTATATAGCCCTTTTTAGAGAACCATCCGTTTCGTAAGTTGCCTACGTTAGCGGTACTTCGCAGTAAACTCTCTGAACTGTACGTTTGTGTTTCAAATCATATGTTCAAATGTTTGTAAATCTGCGTGGTCATCAGATCGTAGCTTACAAACTACTAAAACTAAGGTAAACTAACTTAAGGACAACACACACACACACACACACACACACACACACACACACACACACACACACACACACACACATGCCCCAGGAAGGACTCGAACCTCCGACGGCGAGCAACCGCGCGCTCCGCAGCGAGGCGCCTTAGGCCGCTCGGCTACTTCACCGCGGCTGTTTGTGTTTGACAACAACAGTTATCCATTAGCCGTGTCTTAGTTTCTGTGTATTCTGTGGTAATTTTCATAATTACTAAACCAAAAGAAGTGTTTAAAAAATACAACAGAACAAATATAACGGCAATAAAAAGAGTGGTTAGCGCCGAATGACGTGATAATTTGGTTGTAAATGTTGACAGTCCTTCTACTATTGCGAGTACTTCCAAGAGTCCTGGGAAACGCAGCTTCAGACAGTGAAACAAACTGCAATTTCATTATTAATCTCCATATACTTATTTCAGCTTTGTGTGAAACTGTGTGTTGTATATGTGGAGGGGAAATTAAAATTTCTGAAAAGTTATCTCAACGTAGTGGTCTGGTCCGCGAATAATGCGTTTGAACTATAAAACCAGAAAGACATCAGAAGTAAGCGTAAAGAATGGACTTTTTGAAACAAATCTAAGATACTTTAGGGACTTAGATGCATAAAAGCACTAAGAGTGTGATGGACCTGGACCAAAAGCAAATCATGAAGGAAGAAATTGCAACAAACGACATGTCAAAAGAAGCCAGATCCCAGAGAAGGAGTAGGTGAAGAAGATGAAGAAGGAGATGAGGACAATCATTCATGAGGATTCGATCTTTTATGGATCACTTGGCTGTATAAATTTTTTTCTTCAAACACAATTTTCTCGAAAATGACATTTTTAAGTATGAAGGCATTTTCTCAGAAACTTTTGAATCTACATCTCTGAATTATTTACCATATAACATAGATAGTACAATGATGTAGCAGCTTTACGTTAGTAGTATTTACTGTTATAGTTAAAATTCAAAAAAATATAATTGAGAAAATTCACAACAAAAATTATATTGTTATGGAAAAAGGAAGGTATAAGATGAACATTAACAAGAGTAAAACGAAGGTAATGATAATGGAATGCAATGTCAGAAAATCAGGCGATGCTGGAGGAATTAGATTAGGTAATGAGACAATAAAAGTAGTAGATGGATTTTGTTACTTGGGTAGCAAAATAACTTCTGATGGCCGATGTAAAGAAGATATAAAATGCAGAATGGCAATGGGAAGAAAAGCGTTTCTAAAGAAGGCAGACTTGTTAACATTCAATATTAATTTAAATGTTAGGAAGTCCTTTTTGAAAGAATATGTCTGGAGTGTAGCATTGTATGGGAGTGAAACGTGGACGATAAGGAGTTCAGATAAAAATATGATAGAAGCTTTTGAAATGTGGTGCTACAGACGAATGATGAAAATTAGATAGGTAGTTCACGTTGAAACGTGTCCATAAAAAATTATTTTTAATAAGAAAATGTCTAATATTGTGCCTCCTGTTTTGTATCGAGTAACTTGCTTGCAAGAAAATGTATAATATCGCTTCTACTGTATGTATCGATATGTGTAAAGTTTCATCTCTGGCAAAGATCATGTATTGCATAGCATTGTAGCTCGCACTGAGAGAGAGTAGCACTAGTGGTTCAGCTCGCTTAGAGAGCGGTTGGGTTGTGTGTATGGCTCCGATGTAGAGCAGAGGCTGCTCTGCCAGTAAGTCAGAAGTTGTATTATGTAGGTAATGTAATGCTGATTATCAATAATAAGTAACTTAACCCTGTTTCATATTTCATTTACGTAGTTAGAAAATTAACCTACTTCCTTCATTTGATAATTAGTTGATTTAGTGGAGTGTTGATTTGAATAATATTATTGAACATATTTCATTATTGGTGCCATAGTAAAATGATAGTTAATTTAAATTTCAATAATTAGAAACTGATCTACATAAATTCTCACAGTCAAGCATTAAGAAAGTGATTTGTGGTTTTTCTTATATCTTTCTCGCAGTCAAAATTTTTGAGTATAGTCAGTGTCTGTTTCAAAAGGTTACATGTCACAGTTGTTTTGTTAAAATATCCGTTGCGCACATAATCAGTTTAATGCACTGTTTCTTATACATCAATATCAGGGCCATAATTAAACCAAATAGCTGTGTTAATGAACAATTTATTGTCTGATTTAACGATAGGTTCAACATTCCACAACACACGTATAGCTTTTATCTGGCGACCCTGCCAGGATAGTTCACAAACAGGATCGTGACGTAGTTAGATACGTAGTCTTATTTCAGTTAGTTTGTCTTTTCCACTAACCAACTTACCTTTTGGCTCTTAATTTAATTTTTGTAGCACCATCCTCTGTTGTAGCAACAGTAGCATAGTAATTGTTTCTGTAGTCTGTTACTTACCATTCTTGAGATTGTGCAGTATTGTTTATAGTAGATGAATTGAATATACAAATAATTGCATTACTACTGAACAAGCCTCTCTTTTATATTGTCTGATGTTTGTTGTGATGAAAGTTCTAGTACCGCGGAACTCGTGTGATAATTAACGGTTCGCGTAATCTCGATTGTGACTGTATGTTGCACTTGCCCGATTCAGCCTATTGTTCTCTCATAATTACTGTGTGTAATTTTCAAAAAAATATGCAGTAGGTGAAAATAAATATTATTGGTCACTTTACTGCAAAATTCTGTTAACAATGTCGAAGAATAGGAGAGTCCGCGCTGATGCTAAATCTGCTTCCGAAAATGAGACCTTGAATGATGCAAGGAGAGAAGCTGAATTTTTACAAGAGTCTTCTCACTGCACTGATACAAATACGACAGTAAATACCGTGTCCGAAAACGCGGAACAGATTAGTTCAGGAACAGACAATATGGATAATGACAAAGTACAGGATTCGACAATACAGAATTCCGATTCTTGTAACGTGGTTGCGGAAAATAATCCATCGGTTCCGCCTAGCTCTGCTACAAAAAATACATGTGCAACAGCTATGGAAAACGTATTACCAAATGACTTCATGCAAATTTTATTGTCAAAGCTCTCTAAGTTAAATGAGGCACAGTCTCAGAAACTAAGTGAAAAACTTGAGAATAGTCAATTACAATTTCAGAAATTAAATGAAAAACTTGACAATAATCAATTACAATCTCAGAAATTAAATGAAAAACTTGAGAAAATAGAACAGACGTGCGATTCGAGGTTTGCGAGTATTCAAAGTAGTTTTAATAGAATAAATGAGGACAACAACCGGTTCAGGGAACAACTGCTCAATACTTTCAAATGTGAATCTCAGCAAATAAGACAAGATATTCGCGACGAGATTAACCCGGTAGTGGAAAACCTAGCGTCACGAGTGGAAAATATGGAAAGCTTTGCGTCACGAGTCGAAAATATGGAAACTACTGAACTCGCTCAATTGAAGCAGCAGAGTAATCTAATTGATGAAAAGCTGCAGAACTTCCAGTCAGTCACGACTGAACAGATCAATAAAATTAATAAACAGTTTGAGGATATTACTGTTAAAATTACCCAAATCAGTGATAACAGTGACAAAAGTTCTGATGTAACGCATCCTACCCCGTTTAATGAAACTAATGAATATCTCGCCCTTGACCGTTTCAAACAAGGTCAAATGACCATTAATCAGCAATACAAGGCTGAGGTCAGGAAATTAGATGATCGCTTGGCGCGAATAGAGAGGAAATTTGACCACACTTATGGAAATGCATACGAAGATGTAGAAGAAAATTTGAACGAAAATGACAATGATGATTCGACTCAAGTAGGTCGCTTGGTACGTGAACGAAGTGTACCTTGTAGTAACAACAATGAAGACGCAGTGCGTAGTTTACGCCCACTTACGCCGCACGGGCGAAAGGAAGCGTTTGACTACAAGCATTTCCTGACTGTACGTAAATTCAAGACATTTAAAAACTCTCCGAATGACTTGCACCCTAAAGAGTGGTTGCAGCAATTCGATTATTGTCTTCCCCCGAATTGGCCACTTGAGCACAGATTAGAATTTATATGTGGTTATCTGGAAGGCGAGCCAGCCACCAGAATGAGAGCTATTGCACAAGAGTGCTATAGCGAGAATCAGTTCCGACGCTCATTTCTATCCGCATACTGGTCGGAAGCGGCACAAGACCGCGTTAAAAACAGTATCGCGACATTCAAAACTTTTGAGCGATCAAATTTCTCGAGCCCAGTGGAATATTTCCAAAACTTAGTATACAAAAATCAATTTTTATCGGCACCTTACTGCCCTGCGGAATTAATCAGAATTTGTTTGAACAAATTGCCTCTACACTTGCGTCAAATTGCCATTGCGGCACGATGCAAGAATGATATTGAAGCCTTTAGAAATCTCTTACAAGACTTAGAGGAAGAAGACGAGGAAAATTCCTCGCGCAGTCGATATTTTGAAACAAACAAATATGATCGCCGGTCGCAACAAAGCCCGCCGCGTACTAAACGTTATTCAGAGCACGACGATAAACCAAAAAATAATTCTTTCACTAATGAATCTTACAAACAAAGTCGCGACAATGAGAACGGTGATTTTCATGATCGTGAAATTAACCGTGGAAGTTTTCGTGGCCGCAACCGAGGTGGTGGTTTTGGTCGCGGAGGACGCTACAATAATTACTATCATAACAGCAATACTTCGAATGATACTAATTGGCGTGATAGACGCAATACTGATAGTGATCGCGAGACTGAAAATCACAACAATAACGCTGAGAAGCGTAGTCGGGAGGGCACACGCGATAATTCTCGTGATCGCCTTCCACGATACGAAAACACAAATCAGGGCCAAAGCAGATCGCGTACCCCAGAAAGACAAGAGCAAAACATTGAAATCAGATCTGCCAATCCACACTATAATTCGTCAAAAAAGGGTCCGCGTCAGGTATGACTAGCGGACTCGACGGCAAATAATTCGGCCGTACAGAATTTGTGTGATCCTAACTATACGCTGAAACTTGTTCATTGTGAACGTCCTCACAGAGAGGAAGATTACGATGAACAACCTCCCGAACAAAACAGAATAGTAGTTTGTGCGGAAGTGCACAATACTGATGCTGGTAGCACCTCAGTAAGTGATAAGGCAAAACCGACACAACTTGTGTCAAAACCTAAAGCCGTTACTCCTGAAAGTAATGACAGTAACAAAAATTGTACTATCAAATTTCACGAAACAAATGAAAAGGTATCGTACAAACGTTATACTGCCCAACGGTTAAACGAGATAATTGTCGATCAGCAATATAATGACGACAATTCAGATTGGGAGACAGAAGCTTCGTCTTCAGACTCTGAGGAAGACACTATATACGAAATAAAATTCTTACAGTATCAACCAACAATTGCATATGACAGACCGGTCATGTACTTTGAAAGGCAGGACACAGTACTGCCACACAATAATGCAACTAACAGTAAGCTTGGAACAGCAAAAAATGATTTCGAACAATTAGATTTGCAGCACACCTCTGTTGCTGATTGGATAGACAATTACATGTCTTCTAATGACGATGATAGCGAATGCGAAGTTGATGAACAACCAAGATTTGAAAAGCATTTACCTTGTGAAAGCCTCATTAATCTTGGTAACACTTGTCTCAACAAAGAAATTTCTTATGAACCTTCTACCGAACAAGACGTAAAATTTGTACAGTTAGATGACATAAAAGAGGCACTATTAGAAGAGAAGGTAGAATGTCTCGATATTCCAATTCACCCTATTGTATCTGTGAAAATTGGCAAAATCAATCTTTCTGCTGTCTTAGATTCTGGTAGCCCAGTATCAGTAATCAGTGAAGTGACTTTCAAGAAATATCAGAATTTGCTTAACGGTCCTATTCTGCCTTTGCATTGCACTAAAATTCGTGGCGTTATTTCTAGCAAACCTGTCGAAATTCGACAGCAAACATACGTAGAATTTTTATGTCAAGGTCATACCTTTTCTGCCAACCTATTGATTGTCCCCCGCTTAACTACACAGATAATATTAGGTGTGGACTTCCTATACAAGTACAAGTTTACTTTAGATTTCAATACGGCTAGTGCCATTGCTTTTGTTCAGGAAAATGCCATTCAAATTAAATTCGAAGACTGGATTACCAGATATGAAGAAGGTGCCAGTTGTTTAAAATTTTTATCTATTTCTAATGCGACGCAGGATGTCAAACCTGATGATGATATAACAGATAAACATTTCGAGACTGAGCGAATTGACTTGATTTCTGACATCATTAAGAAAAAATTAGTAGAAGTTGAAGGTGCCTCAGAACGTGATAAGGAAGAATTGTTCCTTATCTTGCGGCGTTATTCCCGTGTATTCGCTAACAGTCCTGGTACCATAAAAAATTTTCTCTATGAATTTAAGATCAAAGAACATAATAAATTTTTTGTACCTCCATATCCCATTCCGATAGTATACAGGGAAAGAGTTAAGGCTGAAATTCAGTCCATGCTCAGTCAAGGTATAATTGAACCTGCAGTTAGCTCGTATAACAGTCCCCTACATATTGCTGAAAAAAGAGATAAGTCAATTCGATTAGTGCTCGATTCCAGACAAATTAACACTATCATTTTACCTGAAACCGACCGACCCCAAACCCTTGAAGAATTGTTACAAAAATTATATGGTGTCAAAGTTTTATCCTCATTAGATCTTAGGTCTAGTTTTTGGCAAGTGAAACTGCACCCCAACTGTAGGAAGTACACCGCGTTTCTCTGCTTCGGAAACTGTTATCAGTTCCGTAAACTGCCTTTCGGATTGAACATCTCCTCATCTGCTTTCATCCGTGCAATGAATGCCACACTTCCTGAGCACTTAAAACAACAAATCACAATTTACGTTGATGATATTGTAATTGCAGAATCTTCCTGGGAAAAACATAACAGTACTTTGGAATCTTTACTTGAAGTGTTTGCTCAATCCGGGATTACTGTCAACTTAGAGAAGTCACAGTTTGGTCGTTCTCAGATTAAATTTTTAGGGCACATTATTTCTAAAGATGGGATCCAGCCCGACCCCGAAAAGTTAGAGGCGATAATGAAAATGCCTGTTCCCACCACTAAACGCCAATTAAGAGCTTTCTTGGGTTTAATTAATTTCTATCGCCGTTTTATAAATTTGAAAGACCTAACTACTCCCAGATTATATGAATTAACTGGAAAGAATACTGTTTGGTTCTGGGATGAAGCTGCCCAAAGAGAATTTCTTTGCTTAAAAGATGCACTCCTTCACGCACCTATTCTGCACCATCCAGATTTGTATAAGAACTTTTGCATTTCTACCGATAGTTCAAAATTCGGACTTGGCGTTCACGTGTTTCAAGAGGATGAAGAAAATGGCTTTGCCACACAGAGAACCATTGCATTTGCTAGTCGCATATTATCCAAGTCAGAGCGGAACTATTCCGTCACTGAGCTTGAAGCTTTGGCAGTAGTTTGGGCATTCGAAAAATTCCGTTATTTCTTGTTTGGCAGACACACTAAAGTTTACACGGATCACCGTGCACTTCAATTCCTCATGTCGGCAAAACTTAACCATGATAGACTTAGACGATGGGCTTTGTTCCTTCAAGAATTCGATTTCTCTGTAATTTACATTCCTGGTAAACAAAACATCGTTGCAGACTCGCTATCTCGTTCGCCAGTTGGGCTCATCAAGGCGACGGAAGAGGCATACTTAGAAAATAACTTTACTATCCTCTATATGCAGCAAGTTGCTTTCGAAAATTACATATCTGCCACATTTTCTGACATTGCTAAAGAACAAGATAAAGATCCAATCTGGCGAGATATTAAAATAAAATGGCATGATAAATATAATGTTTCCATCAGACAATTTTACATTATCCATAATAACATTCTCTTCAAACGTAAAGCCCCTGACAGTCAATTTTGGTTAGTGTGTGTTCCGGAGGAATCCGTGAACAAATTGATTTGGTATATTCATCTCAGTTACGGACACTATGGTGCCAAGAAGTGCTTCGCGAAATTACGCGACTCTTGTTACTTCATCAACATGGAGAAACGTATACGCAATGTGTTATCTCGATGCAAATTGTGTCAGAAAGCAAAGCCGCCGACCATATCGCATTCTGCTCCACTTTTTCCGATTATACCTTCAAAATTAAAGCAGTTAGCAGCCGTTGATCTGTTTGGACCTCTTCCGAGAACTAACAATGGTTTCTCTTTTGTTTTCGTTGCTATTGAGCTCACATCAAAATTTGTATCTTTTACTCCGCTCCGCCGTGCCACGGCGAAGACAGTAACTAACGCCTTTGTCAAAAACTTCCTAAAAGATGTTGGCCATATAGATAAAGTCATCTCCGATAACGGACCTCAATTCCGTTCTCATGATTGGGCAAGGATGTTGCGGCGCAGAAACATCAAACCTGTGTTCATATCACTTTATCATGCTGCCTCTAACCCTTGTGAACGAGTGATGAAAGAGCTTGGAAAACTTTGTAGGCTGTATTGCTACCGACGACATAACACATGGGATAGATATCTTCTGTCATTTCAAAATATTATCAATGAACTTCCTAATGATTCTACAGGTCTTTCACCAATTCTGGTTCTGAAAAACAAGCAACCTCCCGACCGTATCAAGGAATTGATACCTCTTCCTAAACACAGAAGACTACGTCATCATGAGATCATTGAATTGGCGCTTAAAAACATAAAGAAAGCCGCTGAAAAAAGGAAACGCTCTCAACGTAATTGTTATGCTAAACAACTCTATGTAGGACAAAAGGTATTAATTAGATCCCACCACTTATCCCACAAGGGAAGATCTATGATTCACAAATTCTTCTTACTGTACAATGGTCCGTATCGAATCAAACGTATCATCCACGACAACGTCGTTGAGGTAGAAACTTTAAAGACGCACAAGTCGAAAGGCATACACCACATTTCCAATATTAAAATTTTCAAGGAATAAAGATGGGGTAGAGAGTCCATTAATCTGTTTTGGACACACCAAGTGGCGATTGGTGCCCCGTTCTCGAGCTGAGTGTCACTATTCTTCCGCTTTTCCTTAGTGCGCTCTATCTACCTCTTTTTCTCACTGTTACTTTTCTCTAACTCTGAATACTTATGCTCTGTGCTACGCTGGGATATTGTCATACGAAACTTTGATTATCTTGCAATTTGCATATAACGAACTCTGTGGCTGTGCAAGACAAATAAAATTAATGGAAATTTTTGATTGTGAAATCTAATCAAGTTCCTATGTTTCAGAAAATATCAAATTTCTCTTCTGTGTTACTAATTGCATAACTTACGAAGTTCTGAGCGAGTGAAGATTTTGAGTTGACATAAGCATTTTGTAAGCCAAGGACATTATGGAGGATGATGAGTAAGGCAATACACAATATGTCATGGTGGTCTTTAAAATGCATTATTGTTTATGGATAAATGATGGTAAGGAAGGTATTGGTAACAGTCAAAGATGTTTGATAAATGTAATTATGTGGAAAAGATTATACAATGATTATGAAGCAATTATGAGGAGAATCGCTATGTTGCTAATGATGCTATGTTCTGTTCTTTTCTTATGTGCTTACTCGCACTGCCCTTTTGTGTTTTCTCTTTGTGCTTATGTGCACCATTTTGTATGTTGATGCATTGTGCCTTCAATGGCATGTGTGATTGGTGAGATTCATATCCTTCTGATGCTCTGTAATTATTTGTAATTATGTGTAATGAATATTTCTAATTATGCTTGCAGCTATGCGTATTGCTCTTGTAATCAAAGCTTACCGCTATGCTCACTAATTATATACCTAAGCCCTACCACTATGCTAATTAATTTTATAATGAAGCTCAATGACAATGTATGGTTATGCTTATACGTTGCACACAGCCATCTCTCTTGCAAACTTGCAGCTATGCCATAAATTGCGCCTAGTTAAGTCTAGAAAGATAATGCACAGAGATATTTTGCTTTTGCTTACTGCTATCTTCCAAATTTTATTGATGATCTTGTTGACGAAAATCTGCAGCTATGCCTAACGAATATTACGTCTGTGTTTATGTTATTGGATGATTTACTGTGATGTACATCTATTACTGTGCCAAAATTTGCACTAATTGTTTTGTTTGACCCTACTGTTGACTCAGACAGACACAGACATGACCTGATGACTTGAACCTCTTTTGATATTCTCACGAAACTACCCTGATGTGTTATACCTTAAGGCAATGAAATATGTAGCTCAGTTGAGACAAAAGCCTGGCCATGGCAACTTATGTAATTTAAGTGTTATAATTTGGTGGTAATGTAATCACCACCATAGTGATATATATTAATTTAAAGAGATATGAACTAATGGTAATTGGAATGTCAATTTAAGTTATTTCATTATGACAACAAATTTACTTTACATGACCTAATGCCAAATTGATGACAAGCACCCTCAATGTATTTCATACGATTATGTGTTTGTAAAGCAATATGTACATAGTATGTAAAGCCTTGTGCTTATATGAAATGACACTAATGTTGTAGATACTCTAATATAAGAATTAAATTACTCATTAGTATTCAAATGTATCCGTCTTCAAGACCCTACCTGTAATGTAAAAATATGGTTTAATACCATGACCCCATCTGTACCACTTGAATTTGTGGGAAAATATTTCTGTAGATATGTTCTAATCAATGACTTTTCTTTCAGTCTAAACTGAAATATCATGACTATGTTACTAATTTGTGTGTAAAATGCTTTATTTCATGTACTTTGGACACGCATGGGAAGTGGCGATTTCGCACACGAGATTCCAGAATGCACACAGAACAATGGACGAGTTACTATACACCAATGATTTTGGGCCTTTTAATGAAGATGTTTGTTGGATGATGTTTGGCCACACAGTACTGTCCATTGCAGCCTTGGCCAACCACCACCATTTTGCTCTAATTTTGGCTATGCTGATGCAGTCTGCTAATAGCTCCGTTGGTTGGAACACACTTGGTTGTCGAATTGCATGGAGGAATACATCAGAACCTTTTCCCCATGACTTCCACTTCAATGCAACCAGCCAGCCCGCCTACAGTGTGGTGTAATCTTACAGTGTTTTGTGTTCGTGTGCAGACCTAAAATGAATGTTAGGAGCTAATGTGCTATTCGTGTGCATATACTATTCAGTGCCTCCCATTGCAAACGTTGTCCACAGGTTCATTACCAGTGTTTAGGTATATTTCATGGTTCTTTTACATTCAGTGACCAAAATAAAATTGTGCTCTTGATAGATACATATACTTAGTCTGAAATGTCATTGTGCCTATTCGATTGACAAACGTTATATTGAAATCCTATTGTGCTGAAGCAGTAACATTATTTTGTACATGATCAGAAGCCTATGTAGTCAAAAATTTTACATGTATGTTCTAGCATCCATGAAAGTATGGCATTTTAAATGCATCACAGAATACAAAACTGACACTTTATCTTATACTAAGTGCACTAAAAATTTACATAGACTACATTGTGCACAAGATACGAATGTTTATTTTATGTTTAAAAAAAATGATGACATTAGTTAAACTATCTTTTGTAAAACTTTGTATATGTTCATGTTTATTATTGTATATTTTTTTCCATTTGTGTATTACTTCTAGCTATCTCATTTTCTCCACTATATCATTTGTCAAACTATGTTTTCTGAAATTCTATATATACTTATGTTTACCATTATGTATAATTGTCATATATTCCACTTATTGCTGATGTTCTGTAAATTTTGACATTTGCTTATGCCTGTCACACCCTGTACCACTCCATGCGTGACTTTTGATGGTACTGTTCTGTAAAATGGCATGTATTTATGACTGTCACGTTTTTTTAAATTTTCTATGTACTCCATCTGTTGTTTTGATCTTGAATATATTGTATAAAAATGTTTATCAGGTTTTCATATTTTTCATGTTATATTTTGGATGTCATTAATGAATTTTTGGACTTGAAATTCAGTAATTTTGCTGGCTAGGCAATGCCATTGGCATCACCCACCCTACAAAATTTTAATAGGTAGGAGGGGGGTGATGAAACGTGTCCATAAAAAATTATTTTTATAAGAAAATATCTAATATTGTGCCTCCTGTTTTGTATCGAGTAACTTGCTTGCAAGAAAATGTATAATATCGCTTCTTCTGTATGTATCGATATGTGTAAAGTTTCATCTCTGGCAAAGATCATGTATTGCATAGCATTGTAGCTCGCACTGAGAGAGAGTAGCACTAGTGGTTCAGCTCGCTTAGAGAGCGGTTGGGTTGTGTGTATGGCTCCGATGTAGAGCAGAGGCTGCTCTGCCAGCAAGTCAGAAGTTGTATTATGTAGGTAATGTAATGCTGATTATCAATAATAAGTAACTTAACCCTGTTTCATATTTCATTTACGTAGTTAGAAAATTAACCTACTTCCTTCATTTGATAATTAGTTGATTTAGTGGAGTGTTGATTTGAATAATATTATTGAACATATTTCATTATTGGTGCTATAGTAAAATGATAGTTAATTTAAATTTCAATAATTAGAAACTGATCTACATAAATTCTCACAGTCAAGCATTAAGAAAGTGATTTGTGGTTTTTCTTATATCTTTCTCGCAGTCAAAATTTTTGAGTATAGTCAGTGTCTGTTTCAAAAGGTTACATGTCACAGTTGTTTTGTTAAAATATCCGTTGCGCACATAATCAGTTTAATGCACTGTTTCTTATACATCAATATCAGGGCCATAATTAAACCAAATAGCTGTGTTAATGAACAATTTATTGTCTGATTTAACGATAGGTTCAACATTCCACAACACACGTACAGCTTTTAACGTAAATAATGAGGAGGTGTTTAACCGAATCGTGGAGAAAAGGAATTTATGGCATATCCTGTCTAAGAGAAGAGATAGATTGGTTCGACACATTCTGAGACATCAAGGGATTTTCAACTTAGCTTTAGAAGGAAGCATGTGGAGTAAAAATCGTAGAGGGAGACCGAGGGACGAATATAGGAAGCAGATTCAAAAGGATGTAGGTTGCCGAACATATTCTCAGATGAAGAGACTTGCACAGGACAGAGTAGCGTGGAGAGCTGCATCAAACCAGTCTACGGACTGAAGACCACAAAAACAACAACAACAGGGAAAAAAACATAACTTTTTCCACCTATTATTGTAAAACGATTGTAGAGCAATGCGGACACAAACCAAGCGAGAACACGTGATACAAACACCACATTCATATTCTCAACAGTACCTGATAAAACTGGGCATTTATATGGCCAATTTCCCATTGTCGAGATAGGGCGGTACGAATCCTTGGTTTCCGTGGTACTTCCCGCTATCATTAGAACTATGAATGCACCTGCAGAGCTAATGTCAGGAAACACTAACATCTTACTAATGTGTAAGCACAGTCTACCATGGTGTTTACATACCTGTGGAAACGTCATTGCCCAACTATTGTGAACATGCATTACTAGTATCTGCACTGCTTATCTGCACATTACTGCCTCATAACAGGTATCGCTGCCGATACGCGACCTTGTCGTGCTAGCGACAGACTTCATGACACACACTGCACGAGTTTGCGAGGAGCCAGCTACCAAACTCACCGCTAGGTGGCGTACGTGGGTCATAATGTTTCTCTGATTTACCAATGCAGATCGGCTGTAGTAGGGGAAAGGGTTGTACCTTAGGACGGTTTTACCTTGGGACACTTTTTAATACAGGCGGTGCACTCTAGTGGAAACTTTAAGAACTATGAAGTTGCCAGGCCTATTTTCAAAGGGAATAAGAGGCCACATTGAGAAAGAGTTTTACAAGTTTTCGTGTTTGAAAGTAAAATTTAGCCACTATCCTTAGAAGATATAAATTAAAGCTAAGTATCATTATTGATATTTCTTAAATACAATATTGTAAGGCATTTTTTAAGTAAGCTATTGATAGCATAATTTATGATATAAATGTGTACATAGATTAGGATACTGTTTTCTGTTATTGTGTATTTGGTTTTATCTTGAGACACTTCTCCGGTTGCGCCTTGGGACACCTGAAAGGTGTATGATTGTCACTGATACACCAGAAAAATAATGAATTGAAGAGGAAAAAAAAAGAATTCTTTTTTCCAAAGAAAGAAGCCACTAAATGGACAAAGAAGTTTTGATCTTCCAGTTCTTCTGATGAAGAAATTCCCCAGTTTGGCAGTAGCTCTGGAGATAGCATATTTGATTTGTCATCTGAAGAAGAGGATTTGACATCTTTCCTACCATCCGGAAAAGTAACACTTTCTTGTTCTCAAGGTAGTTGGGTCTTGGTAAAAGTTGACATCAGTGGCAGATCTCATGTGTACTATGCGGAGTAGTTTTTGAAGGCACAGAACAAGATATAACTGTGAAATTCTCAAGGAAGCAAAGGACCATTTTGTATTCTCTAATGTTGAGAACATCATCATTGTTAATCGCAGTAACATAGTGAAAGAACTACCAGCTCCAGTGGTATGTTGTGGGTTTCATTCATTTAATATTTTATTCCCACCACATCTTGTTTTAAGGTAAAATAACTTTTGTATTTGGACTAACACGTTTACTACCTCATTCCAAAACGATTAATAAAAGTAAGAAATTTAAATACATGACCGTGTCCCAAGGTAAACCCACCACTGTCTCAAGGTGAAAACATAGGTTGTACCTTGGGACAAGTGCCACATAGGTCTTTATTGGTGAGTAATTATGTAAATATTGGATCTAGCCTAAGCTGCTGTTCGTTCAACATTACCTAAATTTGGTGCCTGTGATGGAGTAAATTTTCATATTTCTTATAAAAAAATTATAGTATAAAAATTTAAAAATAGTCCCAAGGTACAACCCTTTCCCCGACCTATTGCGAGTTGATCGTTGAACAGATCTTTCCTTCAGTGTTTCAAAATTTATATATCAGCATACTTTCTAAAATGTTTAATTGCTTTTCTTTACAAGGTTTATACAAGATCTACATGTTATGCAACATTTTAGAAATTAGGCAGATATGAAAGCTTTTAAAACACCAAAGGAGAGAGGCAGTCAACGATCAACTGGAGACAGTAGACAAGAATATCTTTACCGTTTCTGATGATATACTAAAAGATCAGCAATCCCATTACCACGCGATAGGTACTATAGCCGAGTTATATTCGTAATTACGAGAAACATTATAATCCATGGCGGTCAGTTTGATAACTGTCTGCTCGTGAACCCATCGCGAGCTCTCACAGTTGTGTGTGATGAGGCCTGTCGAAAGCTCGACGGAAGGACGCATGTCGATAGTGATACGTTTTCTGAGGACTATAAAGTGTAGATCTTATCATTTGGTTATGACCGACAAACCCGCAATTCGCCGTGAATATTCATAATAGCTGTGCAATGAAGCTTCCACAGGTATCTAAACACCAGTCTAGACTGTGTTAACACATTAAGAATGTAGTGTTTGCTGACATTAGACATGCAGGGGCACTGTTGCTCTTCTTTGGGTTTTCTAGTTCTGATGATGACAGTAATATTCGCCGAAACCGGTAAAATCAAGTGGAAATTCTGCATAAGCGATCTCTGCAATATCACAACAGGTGTACGTAAACAACAGATGGCGCCTAGCACCTAGCAATATGTGTAAATTGTTCATCTGTCGTAAATGTAATTCTAGTTTAATTTAAAGCCCTCAGATTTGACTGATGTAAATTGTAGACTACGTTTAACAGATTATTTGACTGATTAAACTTGAGTAATAAGTTAAAAATATTCCTTTCAGTACTTGTGTGGACGTCTTCATAGTTTTCATTATTTCGTGTCAGTTGCCCATTTTCGGACATTACAGGTATCTTATCTAAATCGTTTTTCAGTTGTTTTTGACCTTCAGAAGACTTTACTAAACGATAAATAACGGCTTCATCTGCAAACCTAACAGGACTACTTAGATTTTGTCCCAGATCATTTATGTAGAGAAGTAACAAGAGAGAACCTATACAGTACCTTCGGTTACGCCAGGTACCACCTCCTTCGCCTTTCTATCAGCTACTGTGAATTGCGCCCACGGTGACAGAAAATCTCCAATCCAATCGCGCTATTTCATTAAAATCTATTGTGATTGTACGGTGTCAAAAGTCTGTAAAAAGCTTTTATTGTTCTGCGTGTTTCAATTGGAGGCACGTTTTCAGCGATTGGAAACTCGATTACAGGGCGGACCGGCTTTGTTGCGCTACATATTGCGATGTTACTCGCTGCAATTCGGAGCCGCCTACCAAGCCAAAGCTTGCCACTCCCAACGGGAAAAGTCCAACGTGTCGTACACCTGGCATTCAATACCTTCACCGATTCTGAGAATAGATAATAAAGAAACGGAGGCACTACTTTCCAAAGTTCTTGTGCTTTCACAAGCATCCCAGTGTTGATGACGCACAAGAAATTTACAATAAAATATGAAAACTGAAAACAGATGCGTCTTTTATTAGTAAACTAGCTAAAAACCCGGTGTCGCCCGGATACTTATACATTCCAGTCTTAAATTAGTCCATCTCCCCTTTTCTCTCTTTGTCAACCTTCTCTTTCCTTCTCTGTCGCTGTCCATCTCTTCCTCCCCCCTATTCTCTCTCTCTCTCTCTTTCTCTCTCTATGTCCATGTCTCCTCTCCACTCTCTGATTCTCCTCCTCTCCCTCTCTCTGTCCATCTTGTCCCTCCCCTTTCTGTCCATCCCTCCTCCACGAACTCCTCTCCCTCCTATGCATGGTGACTGATCAAAAGGTTTCAAATTAAAAATACCCCCACCGATGGCTTGCAGATTACAAAAATATACTTCGTGAAAACATATATTTATATGCCGAATTTCATGGTGACCAGACAAACAATTTGTTGTAATGTACCCTCCGCCATGCACCGTAAGGTGTCTCCCTGTAGGTAGCTCATGCGTTAATTCAGGGTATAAGCTATCCGCATTCCAAATTTCATTCAAATCCGTCCAGCTGATTCAGTGTGAAGAGAAACAAGCGTATTATCTCATTATAGGGTACTCTCCGCCTCGCACCATACAGTGGCTTAAGAAAAGGTAGCCCATGTATTAATACAGCGTATGAGCTACCTCCATGCCAAATTTTATTCAAATCCGTCGATCCCTTCACCATGAAGGAGTAGCAAACATATTTACCCATTCTAAGGTACCCTCCGCCAAGCACCATACCTTGGCTTACGAAAGGTAGGCCTTGTATTAATCGGGTATCAGCTACCTCTTGTCGAAATTTCATTCATATCTTACTAGCCATTTCAGCGTGAAGGCATAAAAAACGAATTACTTGTAAAACATCTTCACCCATGCACCATACGAAGGATAATTTTAGTATGACTATAACCTTCGCGAAAGTGCAAACAATGTGTTGAAAAGTCTCATCGCAATAGGATAAACGGTATAACAGCGCAAAAAAAAGAAAAAAAAATCTGTCATTTAAAAATCTGAATAAAGTATGCTTTCCTCTTAAGCATATTTTTTTAAAAAATCTTACATTTAATTGCTTACATAAAATTCACATGGTGTGAACAATATTTGTGTTTTAAATGTTTATTTGATGATTATCACCCTGAAAAATATAACGTAACTTCCAGCGAGAGCTTCTAGAATTTTCAGAAATTTTATTCCATTCGAAACTTTGCCTAAATAAGAAAATTAACTGTTTAGTCACGTTAATTAATTGAAATGATTATTGGTTATCTGAATATATTAATACTACACTGATAAACTGAACTGTTCAATCATATTTAAAAATTTCATTATGATCAGAATACAATGGTAAAATATGACGAAGTCCATATGTAAAGTATCCTCCGTCATGCACCATACAAAATTTTATGTGACAGTGACCTCCCTCTTGTTTTGAAGGTCAACTGTCCAAAATGTCATCAAGATTTTAGGATGAATAAAGTGTCCTTATTCGCATGTCGCACGATGCTACAGGTTTTCAACCACATAATCGTTTATGACGTCATATCTTCTGATCTATACGTCGTAAGCAGTTTTTACCTCTACGTCAATTGTTACCTCATGGAAAGAATATATGTACCAAATTTGGTAGAAATAGGTACAGTGGTGTAAAAGCATTTCATTGTCTATTACGTCATGTCTCCTGAACTATTTGTCGTACAGTCATTTAATAGTGCTTACGACTATCGCGAAAAGGCAAGCAATATGTTGAGAAAGTTTCATCACAAACGGTTGAACGATATGGCAGCGTATAAAATACGAACACACAAACATTCATTTTTATATATTAGACTAGCAAACCCGACAACGCTTCGCAGTAGCTAATGTGTATGTGATGTATTCCCTAATCTCTTCCTCTCGCTATGTCTATCCCTTCCTCCCCCCCCCCCTTTTCCCCATCGCCTCCTGTCCCTAACTTCACACCACTCCCTCTTACCCCACACCATATCTATTTCGTGCCCCCTCCTCTCTGCGTCTATATCATCCCCCATTTTTACATCTATTTCATTCCCCCATTCTCCTCCTCCCCCCCTCTCTCTGATCTTATATATTGTTACTTCAGTCGGGCCGGCCGCTGTTGCCGAGGGGACTGAGGCGCTCCAGTCACGGTCTGCACGGCCACTACGGTCGGGGGTTCGAATCACCCCTCGGGCATGGATATTTGTGCCGTCCTTAGTCTTAGCTAGTTCATAAGTAGTTTGTAAGCTTAGGGACTGATGACCCCGTAGTTAAGTCCCATAAGCTCTACAAACATTTGAACATTTGAACTTCAGTCGGCACCCAGATTAGAATAGAAGTCAAAATGGATGGGCAACTCAGTTGGAATCAGTGGTATTCTTGAATGAGATCATCATATTCTTTGAACTTTCCTGTGATTATCGTTCTTCAATCACATTGTTCATAAGCTTCTTCACAGAGAGTTTAGTTCCACTGCATAGTTTCGGTTGGCTTAGATTGCGTAACATGATCATCACAGATCTGACCCTGATTTGCAAATTGTGCGGTGGCATTCCTGTGAAATCCAGTAAATTCAGGAATTCTGTTGGATAATTGACGACTTCATCAGTATCGGTAATGGAATCGATCTAAGTAAATAAATGCCGTTGGCCAGCGATTTGGCTTTGAATTTTCATGTCCAAATCGTCTACGTCCTTATTTTTCGCTGCCAAAATGGCTCGTTCGCTCAACCAAATATGGTTTTTGTAACCAGCAGCAATATCGTGATCAATTCTTCTTTTGATGTTGTGAACTGATTAAAATTAGATGGAAACGAAATGAGGTCAGTGGAAACGTCAATCGGAATTTTCCCATAACTTATGTCTAATAATTGAAAGTAAAACTCTTTAGCCGATTTATCATTTTGCTGCATTGGAGGCATTGGTCTAAGAAAATAAACAATGATCTGACATCAATTCTATCTTTGCAACGCTCCAAAGATATGATCACCACCCAGAGCTGCCCCCTCCCTTTGGTCAATGACTCCCTCCCACCTTTGGGGGACTAACTTAGAATATGTACCACCCAGAAAAGGAAAACCATTGAACTGTTTCAAAAACCATAGTGTATGTTGCTTGATACATTTTCCGATCGGTTTCCTGTAAGTGCCATTGTCTTGGTGATATTTTAATTGATTTTATTTAACAGTTCCAAGTGCTTGTGTGCTGAAACCTAAGGTAGTTGGGCCCTGATGTAATTAAGTGAGTGAAATTGTTCATCTCTACCTGCTTGATATTGCTTCAAAATTTTTGATCTTTCTTATCTATCGCTCCCTTGTTCGCTCTCCTCTCGGCAGTTTTAATTTGTAATTAATTTACTCAAGTGGGTTATGCCTTCTTCTTTCCTTAATATCTTAATGTAAGTGCGAAAAAAATGTTCAACTGTTTGTATAGTCTATGGGACTTAACTACGGGGTCATCAGTCCCTAAACTTACAAACTACTTATGAACTACTTACGAACTAGGACGATATGAGATTCTGCTCATATGGAATTGTTAAATTATAAGTTTTAAGCCCCTTATTTAATGTAATCTACCTTATTATTTATATGAGATTCTGCTCATATAGAATTGTTAAATTATAAGTTTTAAGCCCCATATTTATTGCTTTTACCTCCTTCGCCCTTGCCTTTGTGTTTAGTAATTTTATTATGATCTGAATTCCGTTCTCATTGGTGCCTTGAGCTGTAAATTTCTATTTGTTTTAAGTTGCATGTGCACTTTATTTTCTCATTTTAATGGGTTAAAAGAAGCTGTATAGATTCCTTTACAGATTTCATTTCAATAAATCTGTTACGCAGCAAGTGATAACTATCTTCGGTATACCCGTCTAGCCGCCCACATTCAGTTTTCGTCGCAAACGAACTAACTACTCCTTTCAATGACGGAACCTCATCCACATCGAATTTAGGAACCAGAAGGGCCTTATCACAAGCTTCATTTGGGGTTTTCCATACGTAAACCCAGGAAACAATGTAAACGATAATTCATGGCTACAGACCATCGAAACACGCCGACGATGTACAAAAGTTAATTAAATAATGTAACTACTGCCCGCATTAAAATTGTTTCTGCCCTTCATGAATATGGAGGTAACATGGGAGGAAATTTGCAAACACACAATGGATAGCTGAAAGCACATTCATTCATTCACAGACATGCACATAATGCTTAGCAGTACATCACTCTGCAGGAACACTTCAAAGCAGCGGCGAAACGAAGGGTCCGCAGTGTTCTATTTTGATTTATTCTTTGACCTAAAGTGATTCTGCACCATTGATGTAATCTATCTGTATGTTAATCATTTTTATCAATGATCAATGCCCCATGTTTATGTATGTTTGCCTCATATTTATAAATGTTTCCACCCGTGTGACTGAACTTGTGTGTTCATGTGAATGTGGAAGGTTGCTCTTAATATTGACTGACTGCCGCGCAATGGCCTACAGTCACCACCTCCTGCTCTAGACTTCATTTTGCTGCAGTGAAGAACGCATGGCTTCGTTCGTCGTCTGCGCTGGCGCCTGCTGGATGGCCAGAGACAAGCTTACTTTGCAAGGTAGCGAGGTGGCCGTGTTCTTAGTGTCGAACCAACCTAATCTTGAAAGAAAGAGGTGACAGGCTACCTCTCTCGGAGCGGTTGAAGAGGGAATTGTCTTGGGCACGTAGCAAGGGTTGGTAAACACTAGTCTCTGAACGCACTCTGCGTCGCTTTTAGCGCGCTCTACATCCGGTGTATTGTGGGGGGAGGGTTTTCCGAAGCCTTAGAGCCTCACTCTTGCTGCAGCCTTGGAAGTACGTCAGATTATGCTGAGGGGAAGGCTTGCTGTTAGAACTTTGATTTATTTGTGATCAGGCAGTCTTGGTTTTTCAGTGATAGTCTAGCGCTATGAGAGGCGAAGTGTTTCTTAATTTACAGAACTCGAGTAATTTCAGTGTAAATTTATTATTTGCATTTTCATTTCAGTGATGATTATGTTTCTGGTTTTGCTCAATTTAGAATACACATATGTGGCCTTTAGCCTTTGTGTAAACTTAGTATGTTTGAATTTCTTTGCTATTTTTATCTGACTTTCTGCGACTATGCTAAATATTTCTTCTGATTTGATTCCGTCTTTCCTGTCTTGTATGACCGATTGCACCACGTGCTTTCGTAACGATCTTTACTTCGGCCTTCACCAATGCTTCTGTTAATACTAGCCTTCTTCTATACTAATTCTCGCGTGTGATTTACTCGTTTAATAAATTAATTTCTGTTTGTAAATGATATGAAATTCAGCATGGTCGCACACCACGTGGTACTTAAGATTAGTGAGCCGCTGCCTACCCACACATGGGTTCATTTTAGTGCACAGTATATTTAAAAATTTGTGATCAAGACACCTTCCATTTCGTCAAGAGACTGCCGATGCTTCGTTTCGCCGCTGCTTTGAAGTGTTCCTGCAGAGTAATGTACTGCTAAGCATTATGTTCATGTCTGTGAATGAATGAATGTGCTTTCAGCTACCCATTGTCTGTTTGCAAATTTGCTACCACATTACCTCCATATTCATGAAGGACAGAAACAATTTTAATACAGGCAGTAGTTATAGGATTTAATTAACTTTTGTATAAGGTGTGTGCTTAATTTGGTTTCCCCACATTTATTTACTTGTTATTTTACTGAATAGATCATGATTTTAAAGTATCAAACCTCTGCTTTATGATTTCATGCTCCCCATCCCATGTTTAATTATCTATTCATTTATTTTTAACGTTGATTTTGTTTTTGGTAAAACGTTGGCTGCTCCCTTAAGGAGTGATAATTTAGATAAATTTCCGTTGCTCATGTATTGTGGCCACTCACAAAGTAATTTAGAGCAGTGGATCTCAACTGCCCAAGATCCTGCTAGTTCTCATAACAGAATACTTTAACCATATACATCCAGTCGTTACATGTTCAGGTTGGTGATTGTGGTACTACTTGATTACCTGTCAATAATGATTATTACCTAGTAATAGCAGGTTGCTGGTGTAAATTACGGATACAGTTGTTGTTACTGCACATTGTTTACCACTTTGGTCGCCCCAAACCTCTTTATTGTCTTTGTCAGAAGCAATTACTTCATCATCCCCCCCTGTGTATCATATAACCAGGAAAGTTGTCAGACCTTACATACGTGAGTACTGTTCCATTAGCAGTGACACCTGCTACTGGTCTGAAGCCTCCAGAACTTGTTCCCTGCATGATGTAATAGGCCGGCGCACGCCCTCTCGTGTAGGCAAGTTTGTTGTGGTTCACTGAGCCCTCTAGTGCAGTAAACAAACTTTCACAGACGGTTCAAAATGCTTAGTACCTCTTAGATATGGCTCGACCATGTCGGGAACGATGCTATTTGTAAGGATCTAACAGATTTGTAGATCAGCCTTGACAGAATTTTCATTTGTTAATTTTTAATCCTTGAAAACTAAGTTACATAAAACGCTTTCTTCTATTTCTTTGGTCAGAAGAAGCGCTGAAAACACGACATCAGCAGTGGAAGGACATGTAACGATACATATTACACGTTTTTATGCTCTTGATCATACTGAAGTAAAAGCACAATTTGCCGCTTACGAGTTGACTAGCAACCGAAAACACTTGTATAATTTCAGTACCTATGTATAAGATTGTCCATAACAGACCATGCTTACCAAAGATTCGGCACCTAAGTAAAATGTTGCCCGCAGCTGTACTGATTATAAACTCTGTAAATCTGTCGTACCTGTTGTCATTCTATTTGAACCAACTAGGCTCCTCGCATTTTCACAGGTACCCTGAGTATACTTTGGGACAACATACAGGTATATTCCCATCAAAATCGGATCACCGCAAATTACATATCGCAATTTGAAATCTTACTTACATCCTGCGTGTAAGTCTGCTGGTACACTGTTCAACTCCAAAACCACACAAGTCAAGAAAGGCATCAACAGAATTCTAGGTTTTATGCTCCTGTATATAAAAATGTTACAGATATATACAAAAACATCATTTCAGTTCTCTCTACTACTCATGCAAACAAACTCACAAGGTGTACGGCAATAACCAAGACATTCTGAATTTATGTTCCAGATAGGAGCAAAAATGTTCAAATGTTTTTAGAGCTTAAAGGACTTAACTGGGGGGTCATCAGTCCCATAGATTATACAAACATTTGAACATTTTTTTGAAGTTTCCACACTGTCAACGTAACACGAAACTCAGTGAAATTGCACAACTAAGAACGTTTCACCAGGCAACGCCTGTCAACTGTTGTTTGTGTATGAGAAATCGGTTGGAAAGTTACCTCATGTCAGCACGTTGTAGGTGTCGCCACCGTCGCCAACCTTGTGTGAATGCTCTGAAAAGCTAAACATTTGCATATCACAGCATCTTCTTACAGCGGGTTAAATTTCGCGTCTGTAGAACGTCATCTTCGTGGTGTAGCAATTTTAATGGCCAGAACAAATATGAAAGTGTCAGCTAACTATCGCTTTTTGTCACGGACAAAACAGCAGTGGAAACCTCTTAATACGCAATAACAAAACAGAAGACCACTACTCTTTCTTAGTAGTAACTTGAATTGGCAATTATTAAAGGTGTAGGTAATACTAACGATGGTGGAGGGTTGAGGATGAGCATGGCAAGTCCTACGTTCAAGCATCGAAAGGTGTCGGGTTCAATCTTCTAATAATTTCTCTTTCGTTACATTTTTTCTTCTGTTAAATATAAATTTGCATTATACTCTTACTTAAGCTGCTAGGCGCGTGTTCATAATCTGGGGCAGTAACAAAAAAAAAATTTTCAGGGAACTTCAACACAAGTCTTTGTACTTGTCTTTATTGTTAAATGGAAGAATCTTGATATACGAGGATCGTCAACAAAGTAAGTTCCGTTTCTATTTCTATCCGCAGCAGCGCGACGATCGCAGTTCCGTGCATGCGTGGTAGTTACTCAGACTCAAGGAGAAGACATGGACGCCATTTTCAGGTCGCTGTTGCCGACGTGTGCTTTGTAGCGCTTCTTTATAATGTCAGCTGTAATTGAAAATGCTGCCGCGTTTGAAATCAGATCTGTGTTTGGTTTTCTAAATGCAAAGAAAGTTAAATCAAAGGAAATTCTTCGACAAATCTGCGTGGTTTACAGGCAAAATGCTATGAGTGGTTCAGTGTTTAGAAGATGGGTCATACTGTTCAGTGAAGGGCGTGACGTCACACGGCGAATGTGACCAAACAGCTGTTACGGAAATTTCACTGTGACGTGTTTGATCATCCTCCATACAGCCCGGACGTTGCTTCTAGCGAGTTTCATTCCTTCTTACAAGGAAAGTACTTGGGCTCGAACAAACATATATACACCAAAATCGTATGAGAGATAATGTAAAGATCCCTTATTTCCCGCATCTGCAAAACTATGCAGTCGTCCGTTAGAGGCCTCTGCGTGTGCCTTGCCGCATTGCACTTTGACCTGTCGGTTCGCCAGTAGGGACGGTGCAGTGTGCCTCCAAAGTTGCGTTTTGTGATGTTATTTGTGTGGTGAAGCGTCAGATGGGGCGGCGATTGCTTATCAATCCTGCTAATCTATTACGATTAGTTGATTTGAAGTTACGAAGAACCCTTCTTCCTGAAGATGGTATTAGCGTAGAAGATGAATCATTTGCATGCTTTCTCGTATCTGTTATGGTACAGAAATATGAGCATAAGTTACTGTTGTTATAAACTCATAATAATGATAATAGGGATGTGAATGACGAACAACTCATTGCAAGCGGTAGTGCTACGGTAAGTGCGGGAAGAGGCGATGGAAGCAGTGGCAGTGAATACCAACAGTCTTTCGGGACGAAGGTTAAAGTTGCAACTATCATCACGGGTGTTGATGGCAATTCGCTAGAGAATATGTACGATGATTATTACATAAGTTATAGTTAAGATATCTGAATTACGTATTGCGTCTACAATTACATCTACAGTGCTATCTAGAGCATGGTTGTAGAGCTTTGCAGAAAAACGACACCCACCAGCACAGTGAGATGTACGTAGAGATCCTGTAACCAAACGTTCATACATATATGTTTGTTCGAACCCATGTACTTTCCTTATTAGACCTAAAATCTGTCCTTGGTACTCAACTATTCAACGATGATGACGAGCTGAAAGAACATGTTACCCCATGGTTGAATACACAGCCCGCAACCATCTATGAAGAAGGTATACAAAGACTTCTGCCACGCTATGACAAATGCCTACAAAATTTCGGAAGCTATGTCGAGAAGCAGTTTAAAAGTTAAAGTTTTTTGTACAATAAATATTTTTTCAGTATCTGTACATGTTTGTTTTATATAAACAAACGGAACTTACTTTGTGGATATCCCGCGCATATGCCCTGAACTAATATATGTCATAAAATTGTCATATGTCATAATCCCTATCTTCCCTTTATTTATATCTTCCATAAAAATTATTTAATTTAAATTATTCTAATTCTTTCTAACTGTTTTATTCAATCAGTGGGTTAACCCTTATATTGATAAATTTCTCTGGATATAAGAAGTTATTCTGTGCATAAAAAATTAGCAATGAGAAATGGGACCTGTCTTAGCATTCAGATGTCAGATCATTATAAATGACAGCAAATAAATAAATAAAATCAGTGCATATAGCGATGCAATCGCACAGACCACCGTCTGTTTAATGAAACAAGGTATTCACGGTTGACAGAAGTGCAGTTCAAATTCTGGGCCAGCCGTTCACATTCAGTTCTCCTCACACCCCTTCGGGCAAGTGTTGGAACGAATTAGGTCCGCACTCCGTACTTTGCTGAGACATTAACTCCTCCTCCTGCTTGTTATATACTTAGTTCATCTAATTACATTGACTTGATCATCTTCGTTATCCCGAGGCCGTGGGGAAATTTCTAATCCACTTACTCGAAGATGGAGCACTCGGCAGTGTCAGCCTTAAAAATTCGTCGTTGCTCTGGAGTGAAATATACCTTTTTATTCCACTTGTAATTACGCGAATAATTTTCTTCCGAATACGAATCTAATAAGTGTGATGGTAAAGGGTTGCTTAATGTAAAAAGTAATTTAGAAGATTAGCGTCTGGAAGGTTTACACATTATATATAGTACGTCAAATTCAGAATCAGTCATAGGCATCCGATGCAACTCTTGAAAGTTGTGAGAAAATCTACTTTGAATTTTTTTGTGTACCTTTAATTACCTTTAATAGAAACGAAATTTGCGACATTAAGCGTGGTTCATGGAAACGAAAATCAGGAAATCTTGTTTCGAGCGACAGTCCAGCATAAATTTTGCCTCCGCAGTGGCATAGCGTGTCCACATAGTAGGATCAATGCGGATAAATTATCAGCCAAGAATTCAACAATTATTACAGAATAAAAAAAAAGGAACCGATCCATTACAGGAAGGAAAAGGGTGGAGTTTCATAATAATTCACGATAACTGGAGGGTCGATAGTTCTAATCCTGGCACTCCTCATTACATATAAAATTATAAATTTATTTATGTTATTTGGATTGTTATGAAGTCTGCGACTGTATCATAAACTTTTTGAAATAATTTATACTGCAGCAGTCACTTTTACTAATATTTTTACTATCACGATGCGTTTCGGCAGCAAGCTGCCATCATCAGTTGTATTTTACATTTACAGGTTCATTAATGGTATCTTATACAAAACACAACAAAACAGTAATGAACCTGTAACTGTAAAATGCACCCGATGATGGCAGCTTGCTGCCGAAACGCGTCGTGCTAGTAAAAATATTAGTAAAAAGTGACTGCTGCAGTATAAATTATTTCGAAACATATAAAATTAATGAAACATACTTAATCGTAATTTTTGTAACGAAATATAAACATATTTTTTTGGCATATTTTTCAGTAGTTTATGAAAGGTTGTTAATGTGATTTAAATAAAAATACATGAAAAGTAGATTTGTTTACAGTGTACATTGCATTATTAATTCATGTCAGTTACCTTTGTTTGTTCACTTTAGGCAGAGATTTCCAGTATTCCATCAAAAATGTAATTTGTGATGTTCATTTAATTGAAACCACCCTTATTTATTACCCTGTTATAAAATATTGAAAATTCAAGAACGAAAGGCGTAAAAGTTTTATGAATTTTTTATTTAAATTGTAATGGTATTCGATCCCAAAAATATATTATAACCGGCGACCCTACAATGTCTTCATTAAAACACCGGCGACGACCCACTGTGACCATAGGAAACTGTGTTGAAATTTATTTGTATATACTTGCAGAGGCCCTTAAAAATACCTAGGGGAATATTTAAGAGTTCCTTTCGCTGATTGCTTTTTGCGTTCTGAACTTCACTACCATAAACGTAAAAAATTAGAAAAAATTCATATCCATATAGTTTTCAGTCGGAAATAAATAAAATAAAAGAGACAGAGAGAAAAAAAGAAAGAAAAAGACGCTTCCCAGTGTAATAATCAGAATGGGTCTCAGTACGCTAGATATTTAAGTGCAGACAAACAAATGAGTACGAAATAGAAAGAGCTTGATAAATTGGGCGAGCGAATGACGCGCTGATTCACATCTGACCCTTAAGCAGGCATTTGTTCGCCTGACTGACAGAGTTAATGCTTGTTTCAGTCAGGGATATAGTACCAGAGTCTCTCCAATTCGCGAGTTAATGGTTGAACTCACGACCCTGTTGAATGGCCCTGAGCACTATGCTGCAATTGTTCTCAATTAACATACGGTGACCTTGCTATCCAACATAGTGTCTGTTAAGCAAGAAGACAAGTGATTGTGTTGAATGGAAAATATTTTATTATGCAAATCTACATCTACATAGATACTCTGCAAATCACATTTAAATGCCACGGGGGTTCGAATCCCCCCTCGGGCATGGATGTTTGTGTCGTCTTTAGTATAAGGTAGTTCATAAGTAGTTTGTAAGTTTAGGGACTGATGACCCCGTAGTTAAGTCCCATAAGCTTAACAAACATTTGAAGATTTTTAAATGCCACGCAAGGTTTTATTAACCACTGTCAAAACCTTTCTCTACCATTGCATTCTCTAATAGCGCGTGGGAAGAAAGAACACCTAAATAGTTCCGTTTTAGATCTGATTTCTCTTATTTTATCGGGATTATCACGTCTCCCTATGTAGGTGGGTGCTAGCAAAATATTTTCACATTCAGAAGTAAAAGTCGATGTTTGAAATTTCGCAAATAGATCTCGCCGCAACGAATAATGACTTTCTTTTAATGACTTCTACACCAATTCGTGCAACATTTCCGTGACGCTTTTCCCCCGATAACGCGATAAAACAAAACGAGCTGCCCTTCTCTGAACCTTCTCAATGTCAGTCCCATCTGGTGAGGGTCCAACAGTACTCCAGGAGAGGACGCAAAAAATGTGATGTAGGCAGTCTCTTTGGTGGGGCTGGTGCATCATCGAAGCGTTCTGCCAATGAAACATAACCTTTGGTTCGCCTTCCCCACAATATTTTCAATTTTTTCTCTCCAGTCTACGTTTATAATGGTAACTCCTACGTATTTGATAGAATTTACAAACTTAAGGTTTGATTGATTTATTGTATAATTGAGTTTCAGCTTATTTCTTTAAGAGTTCATGTGTATTACTTCACACTTTTCATTATTTAGTGTTAATTGCCAATTTTCGCACGATGTAGACATTTTGTCTAAATCGCTTTGCAGTTGCTTTTGATCCCCTGTTTACTTCACTAACCGATAAACGACAGCATCATCCGCGAACACTCTAAGGCAGTTATTCAGATTGTCTCCTAAATCGTTTATAAACACAATGAACGTAATATAAAAATATTTATTAGAATTGTCTGTGTCGGAATCATTGACAAGTGAAGTGTACTAGATTGTAATATGTAAATGTTTCACATTGCGTTGGACTGAAATTTTTTAAATCGTACGTATAATTTCATCGTGGAAGAATACTGATTCACTGAATATTAGCTTGCAAAAATGAAATGTGCCTCGTACACGTAATTAAATTCTCTAGAGTCACGCGATCATAGATTGCATTCCATTTCATGGAATAATATGTGCAACTACAACAAAATAAATTGAATAACCAGACAAAAAAGCAGCATCATTCGTCATTTTTTATTAAATAACAAATGGATTTTAGTCACTTAGCGACTATCATCAGTGCTAGAATGCTCACATCACTGTTAGTCTTGACTAAACACTGTGCCGGCCGCGGTGGCCGAGGGGACTGAGGCGCTTCAGTCATGGTCTGCACGGCCACTACGGTCGGGGGTTCGAATCCCCCCTCGGGCATGGATATTTGTGCCGTCCTTAGTTGTAGCTAGTTCATAAGTAGTTTGTAAGTTTAGGGACTGATAATCCTGTAGTTAAGTCCCATAAGGTCTACAAACATTTGAACATTTTTTGACTGAACAATGTAACTGACAATTACTGTTAATAAGGTAGATAGCGCAGTTGATGGTAATTATCGGCTAAATTGTTTAGCCTAAACCAACAGTGATAGTGGTGTTCTACCACTGATGATGGTCGCTAAGCAAATTAAATCAAAAGCCATTTAATAAACAATTATGAGCAATGTTGCATATTTGCCTACTTGCTAAAAATCCTTCTTATTTTCCTCTATTTTATACAATGTTTAAAGTTGGGTGCTGTTCAATGGAGTAGATGCAGATATACACACCTGGGCTGACTGCCACACAGTCAGAAGGCAACATGAACGACGAAGTACAAGAATTGATAAACAATGAGATGCAATACAAATTGATAAATTATTCTCAACTCTTAGTAAGTTTTGCATCGCTACATGATGTGCATATAACAAATTCCCAGAAGAAACATAGTAAGCAGTAGCTATGTTCAAATGCTGTACTGTTAGTTTGACAATAACAAGCATCTCCAGTCAAAAGAGTGCTTCATTTTAGCTATGAATGTGGTTTACTAAAAGCCCCCTTTTCTTTGTCTTAACTCTCAACTGGGAAATGCAAGTTTGTCAAACTCGTGATAAAGCAAGGTGCAGATATTCTTTAAAAGGAAATAGTAAACGTTTTAAAATTGTCTTTTGTGTTAGCTAAGAAACGGAACCATTATTCATCACGAATAAAAGAAATAGGAGCGATTATGAAATAATCTTTTTTTTAATTTATCCACCGACCTCGAACAGCCACCCCGAAAATTAAATAAGCAGAGTCATAAAGGTTTCTTACCTCCGTTAATATTCTGACGAGAAATATTGCATATATTACTTCTGTATGCAAAAAGTAAAAGCAGTTGGAGGGGTAGCAAACTTGGCGCAATCGCAACATACATTTATAGACTAGTGGTTAACAACATATGCTCAGCAAGAGCTGAAATATGGTCCGGAGAAAAAATAAATAATTTTCAATGAAAAGAATTCTGAAATTATAAATTACTTGTTACATGATAAATGAAAGGTACTATGTGTCAACTTGAGAACTTCACTGCTGTTGACAGAAGTGGACATCTGTACATTTTAAATATATTCAACGCTTAGTGAGTTTCAACATACACTAACAGTTCGGAAATCACCTTGCGCTAATTTCCGATTGTCCCCTCGACGTATTAGTCTTAACAAGGATTTTATGCCTAAAAAGAAATCCAGAAACCGATTGAAAGTAAGTTTCAGGCTCTAAAATAACTTAGGTGCAAACCGAATGTAATTTTCTACCTAAAAAATTTCTATTGCAGTAGCAATGTCATTAATGTTACTTTTCAGTTTAACAAAAATGTTTAAGATTTTGATTGAAGTTTATCTTTAGACACATTTTATATTTCTTGAACCTTGTAGTACCCGCTCACAACAAAAAAGTCAGACAGGTCTCTAAAATAGGTTGGGAGCCATTGCTCTATATAGTTACCGGCCACTCGCTACCACCGAAACACTTTCTGTCCACGAGCTCCTGCCTCTAGCGATGTCACAACATCCTCCCCAAAGAGGATGTTGTGACTACTTCAGCTATGCCAACATTAATGAACAAAAAATGAAAATGTGTCAACAACAGACAAGAAGTAGAACCTAGAGCCGGTAGAAACTTATTGAAATGTAACGAAAGATGGATTGCCATCAAGGGCAACCAGAGGTTCTATTATGGAACGAAATAACACCCCAGAACACCATTTCTGGTTGTATGTCCATATGGTAGATGACAGTCAGACTGGAATCCCACCGCTGCAAGGGAGTCTCCAGACACGACATTGCTGGTCATCAGTGCTCACTTGGAAAGGGAACTCATCGTTGAAGAGATTTCTACTCCTGCGCATGAGATTTCGAATAAGCTCGACGCCACTGATTACGTACTTGTTCGTATACAGAGATCAATGGTAGAAGGCGCAAGTGTCATCGTGATTTCGGTCTCGCTTTCTGTGAGCCGCCTATTAACGGTGATTGTCGTCACTGTAGTCGGAAGCACCCAGAGCTCCGAATGACTCTGACTGCTCGTTTATCACTTTCTCTCGTGTCTCATCATTACTTCTTGGCGCTGTGTTCGTCCATAATTTGGACATTCCTGCTGGCATCGTCGAATACTGGCGTCGTTCTAACCGAATATCAAGCGAATCGACCATTATTACTAATAGGATGGTTACAAGGGGTCACTAATTTTCCCTGATGAATTAGTATGACCAGTACATGCATAAGGATAGACAAATGCGAAATTAGGTAGGTTGGGTTTCCTTACATTCAGCATTTCGTATATACAATGTATATTAAATGTCAATAGGAAATCCACAATAACGACTGTTTAAATGGCAAATATCTGATAAATAAACCAAAGCTTGCCAAAAGGCATGAGAGAGAAAAGTAATTAAAGTCAAAAAAGGAACTCTACTTAAAATACAAATAATTAATAAAAAATTTCACCACAATTCTAAAAAAGATCACATATTATTAATAATATTTGTAGAAAAAATCTACACAAATGAATTCTAAATTCAACACACTAATGTGTCAAAATAATAAATAATTTTAATCAATAAATAAAAAAATTAAGAACTGGCTTCACTTAATTTACATCAAAATACCTTCACAAGGGCAGCCAAGCATTTTAACATAACTTGGCGCGATGGGCACACATTAACAAATTGAGAAATGAAATGAACACAGAATAAATTCAAAGAGAAAGGCAATTAATATGAAGAACCAGCCCGTTTTGACAACAGATAATAAACATGATATCAAGGCGCAATTACCTAATTAAACTTGCCTGGAGGGTAAAATTTAAAATATACACTGCAGAAAATTAAAGTTGCTACACCACAATGATGACGTGCTACAGACGCGAAATTTAACCGACCAGAAGAAGATGCTGTGATATATAAATTATTAGCTTTTCAGAGCTTTCACACAAGGTTGGCAACAGTGGCGACACCTACAACGTGCTGACAAGAGGAAAGTTTCCAACCAATTTCTCATACACAAACAACAATTGACCGGCGTTGCCTGGTGAAACGTTACTGTCATGCTTCGTGTAAGGAGAAATGCGTACAATCATAAAGGTGGGATTGTAGCCTATCGCGATTGCGGTTTATCGTATCGCGACATTGCTGCTCGCGTTGGTCGTGAAACAATGACTGTTAGCAGAATATGGTATCGGTGGGTTGAGGAGGGCAATACGGAACGCTGTGCTGGATCCCAACGGCCTCGTATCACTAGCAGTCGAGATGACAGGCATCTTATCCGCATAGCTGTAACGGATCGTGCAGCCACGTCTCTATACTGAGGACATTTGCAAGACAACAACCATCTGCACGAACAGTTGGACGACGTTTGCAGCAGCATGGACTATCAGCTCGGAGACCATGGCTGCGGTAACCCTTCACGCTGCATCACAGAGAGGAGCGATGGTGTACGAACCGACGAACCTGAGTTCACTCGTCGGATAAATCCAGGTTCTGCTTACAGGATCATGATGGTGGCATCCGTGTTTGGCGACATCGCAGTGAACGCACATTGGAAGCGTGTATTCGTCATCGCTATATTGGCGTATCACCCGGCGTGATGGTATGGGGTGCCACTGGTTATATGTCTCAGTTACCTCTTGTTCGCATCGACGGCACTTTGAACAGTGGCCCTTTCATTTCAGATTTGTTACGACCAGTGGCTGTACCCTTCATCCGATCCCTGCGAAACCCTAGATTTCAGCAGGATAATGCACGACCGCATTTTGCAGGTTCTGTACGGGCCTTTCTGGATATGGAAAATGTTCGACTGCTGCTCTGGCCAGCACATTTTCCAGATCTCTTGCGAACTGAAAATGTCTGGTTAATGTTGGTCGGGCAATTGGCTGGTCACAATACGCCAGTCACTACTCTTGATGAACCGTGGTATCATGTAGAAGCTGCGTGGGCCTCTGTACCTGTACACGCCATAGAAGCTTGCTTGACTCAATGCCCAGGCGTATCAATGTCTTTATTACGGCCGGAGGTGCTTGTTCTGGGTACTGATTTATCTGGATCTATGCACCTATATTGCGTGAAAATGTAATCACATGTCAGTTCTAGTATAATATATTTGTCCAATGAATCGTCTGCATTTCTTCGTGGTGTAGCAATTTTAATGGCCAGTAGTCAAGCAACAAGTATTAATTAAAATAACCTAACTTTAATTAATAACAAACACTAGCCACAGTGAAGAAAACGAGATTTAAATTACACATTCGTCAACAGTCCACAATAATTAACTGCGAACGACAACCATAGTAGTACCACACATATTAAGCAAATACCGAAGTACACGCTCCACAAACATGGCTGACGACACACGGTCCCACAAACAAGTTGTGTATGTGAGCAATGAATATTAGACGTAGCACAAATGGCAAACTCTAATCACAGTCCCACTGCAGTAAACTCGAAGCAGCAATGTCTTTTCCAGCAAGATAGGGTCTACTGGCCACCCAAGGGGGGGGGGGGGGTTGGTATGGTTTGCGTGTCCGAATGAATTAAAGAGCTACATCCTTAACCCAAAAAGGTGTCACAACATCGCCCAAAAAACAGGATCACTGGTTGGCGTTATTTGCCCGCTTAATTAAAACACCTATTACAGCTTTCCCCCCGGTGGTGTCCCGAGGTAACTGTCGGGTAAATTGTACCAGATAAAAATACCTCATAGACACTTGAAATCAGCAAAACCATAAAGAATCAAATTTCATGGGCACTGAAACAGAAGACCTAATTGCTTTCCAGTACGAGAACCACTATCGGTCATCAAAGTACACATATTCACATGGACATAGGCATGGAAAACCGCTAACATCTGGACACAATGACAGGCAAACTCATTGGGGAAAAGGCACCAACTAACGCGGATAATTAGACATTGCCAAGCAAAGCAACTAAAAGCAATCCTAACATTGGTTTGAAGACCACAGTGCTTTACTAGGAACGGTTCTGTTTGGAGGTGGTATGCCGTTGCCTTCCTCCGACCTTCGAACTTACCCAGCCAGTTATAGGGGGACCTACATTTTAACGTGGGTTCCGAACCACGGCGCTACTCGGTATTTTTCACATGAGCAATTCTGCCAGAGCGGAAAAAAGTGGAAAATGACATACAAATTCTAGGACTTGGCGGGGATCGGACTCGCGACCTTTGGATTGATAATCTGGCACTCTACCACTGTGCAACCAAGGCGCAAAGCAACTATTTCACTTCAAAGTCCAATAACATTTGTACAGGATGTGCCAGGGAGCCTGAAAAGACGACTCGGACATGGAAGCGAGTCTGATTTTAGTCCAAGCTGAAGACTCCAAAGAAACAGGCAGATCGCAGGCTGAAATGTACATGAGGCCGCAGTCATCACATGTGACACCGCTCGCCTGGCAAGTGGCACACCACTCGGTAAACCTGTTCAGCACGCCCAGCCGATGGCCGTTCAGGACACCGCCGCTGAGCACACCTCCTTCTGCTTGTAAGACCCTCTCGCCGTCTCCTTATTCGGCGCCCAACTGACCTGTGCCTTGCTCACGCACCACCAGATATATCCGCCAATTGAGGCAACTACAGCCGGCCGGGGACTGAGGCGCTCCAGTCACGGTCTGCACGGCCACTAGGGTCGGTGGTTCGAATCCCCCCTTGGGCATGGATATTTGTGCCGTCCTTAGTGTTAGCTAGTCCTTAAGTAGTTTCTAAGTTTAGGAACTGATGATCCTGTAGTTGTCCCATAAAGCTAAAAAAAAAAAAAAAAAAAAAAAAAAAAAAAAAAAAAAAACGGCCGGCCGCGGTGGACGAGCGTTCTGCGGCTCGCCAATCACAGTCTGCACGGCCACTACGGTCGGGGGTCCGAATCCCCCTTCGGCCATGGATATTTCTGCCTCCTTAGTCCTTAGTATTAGCTAGTTCATAAGTAGTTCGTAATTTTAGGGACTGATGTGCCATAAGCTCTAGAGCCGGCGGCGAGACAAACGAGAAACTAAAACTAGACACGCCACCCACGATGAAGTAACGAAGATATATTGGTACGTCAGTTGGAGCGAGGTAACTCGCGCCAATACGAGTAAATCGAGCCAGCATAACACAATTACAAAAATATTCAAATGTTTGTTAAGCTTATGGGACTTAACTGCGGGGCCATCAGTCCCTAAATTTACAAACTACTTATGGCCTAACTTATACTAAAGACAACACAAACCCAAGCCAGAGGGAGGATTGGAACTTCCGACGCGGGAGTCCGCACGATCCGAAACGTGGGCCCTCTGACCGCTCGACTACTCCCGGGCGGCTCGTTTCTGAAATAATAATATTTCTTGAGATTGAAACTTAAATGTTACGAATTCTTTTGAGTTTTAATGAGAATACAAGATAAAACGAAGCTGTCGGTGGAATTTATTTACGTAGTCTGATGCTGTCATAGACTTCTTTCAGAACATCACTAACTAGATAGAGAAGAAGATTTCGAACACAGCAGTTCTTTTAGCTGGGACCGACTAGCAGATCCAGCGAGAGTCTGCAGTAACAATCGACGACCGAAAATAAATCTGTGAAAAAAAAATTGAGCGTTGTTAATAGTTGGCATACCAGAAGTCACAGTAGCAGACAAAAACGACAAACAGTCTCAAAAAGTTGCAATTTACCAGAAAGGTAAAGGTTCTTATATTGAAATGTATTAAAGTTAATAGGGCAGTAACCACACAGTGCTTAAATCTAAAGACATATTTTCTTGGCTACGCAAGATGGCGGACTGGCTTCAATCCACAGCTAAGCTTTGCATAGTAGCGCCGTCTCCCCTTCTTGATAAATATAAATGGTTTCCACCAACTGCGTTTTCTTTGTAGAATAATGGCCGATATAAATCATGAATCCAAGTATTGGAGTGTCTGTTTTACAGTGCCCTTTTTGCTGAATTAAGTAAACTGTTGTTGACAAAATCACGCTATATCACATTGTTTCATGTTGAAACAACGCTCTATATCAATATTTGTCATTTGAAATAAAAATGTATACCTATCTGCTGTAATAGGCTGTATGCGCAAATTTGCATTATCTGTCAGCGTCAGTACTTCTACGTTTCGGATCTGCTGTAACGTATTTTTATGAACGAAATAATTACGAGCAGTTAATGACCATACTGTATGGAAACAATATGTATTTTCTTGTGTGGGAGAGAGAACAGAGTAGAGAATGAAATTTTGTGTGTTTTTAATTTCAACTTAATTTTGGTTCCGCCTAATTGCAATTATACCCATTGCTGGAAAAATTAGTATGATTTGCAAAATAAGAATAAATGAATTGTTTGTGTCGTAGTTAGTTAGTTAGTATTCTTTTGCAGAAATGTCAGTTGATACAAGTTTCACCCTGAAAATGGTGGTACACTACTTAAATATGAATTTCATCAGAAAGATTCAACACATATTTTAGGGTAATGTTTTGAGATAACGTTAATAACTGAACAATGACGGAAACTTCGGCGAAAAAGTTTTTACATAGCTGATGAATGTACAATTGTAGAATTATGTCAATACTTTCCGTTTTTTTCCGCGCAACGGTCAATCGGAGCAAAATACTGGCGCGACGAATTTCATCCTTAATTTGGCAGATGCATTATACATACAATCCAGGTGTTTCGATTAAATTATAAATGCTTTGTCATCAGTGGCGTGTGGTTCGTAAACTGACTTGGAAATCAACACTCTTACTGCATTATACTATTTGCTTCTAAGACAAACTGAACCCTGTTCATTGTTCAATGAAAACGAATTCCAGTATCAGAGGAATAGGCTCACGAACTAGGAGGTCGGTAAATAACTAAGATACGATGTTAAGCGATTCCAAGATAACCTCTCTGTTACAATGAAGAGACTCGCTAACTGGGGACCACTGTAACCAGAACGTGCACCATTATGCTTGCACAAAGCCTGTTGTTACCTACATCTTCTCAAACAGTTAAATATATGTGACTATGAGACTGTGTTTTCTACAATAATATAATTTTCCAGGCTAGTAGAGTAATAGAGTAATATTACGAAACAGCGTGCGATGAGTAAATAGTGGATGAATGAAGTCTCGGAAATTAAGCGTCGCGTGATGGGAAATTTTGTGACATTGGACGTCATATTTTCTGAATTATGTGTCTTACGTAGTTTGTAACACCACAGCTATTGTTGCCTGATAGTAGGCGACATGTGTAGTGGTTGAAATCGGTCCGGTAGTTTAGGAGATGTGGAACATGCATACATAAACACATACAACCTATTTTATAAGATGTATAGATTTCGCGCCTTTTGACACAACGTTAATTATTACATCCGCCATCATATTTCGATTAATCATTTGTGCTCCTGATTCAATCCTCTGTTTATCAAGGTTTGAGAGTAATTTCAATTTTTCACAATTAATTTATTTTCCTTTTTTCCATCATAAATTTAGGGACATGAGGCAAGGTAAATCTCGGAATATAAATTATTTGAATAGCCATTCAGTTAAACATTGTATCAATTCTTTTTAACTGTCAGTGTTACCGCAGATCAAGGAATTAGATTATTACTGTTTCTGTAAGTTAGCCTATGGGTGCATTATAATCTACACACCATCTATCACATAGCGGTATGGCTTCATTTCATCTAAATCCCCGCTATAACAGAGAAGGTAAAGTAGTAGTACCGTACATTATTACAATTCCTTATTACCGATTTCAGCTTTGTCTGAAACTCTTGAATGTGTACATTTTGTAGCTAAAATTAAAAAAAAATTGAATTGTTGTCATTTAAATATTTAAAAAAACAGTTTTGATCTCAAAAATTAACAGTTTCTATTTACCGATTTCGACGTGATGTAGGCCATCATCGGAATAAAATGTAGCCCATGTGGCCAGTGCTGGACTCGGCTGGCTGGGCTCTCCTGGGCTACATTTTATTCCGATGATGACCTACATCAGGTCGAAACCGGTAAATAGAACTGGTTATTTTTGCGATCAAAACTGTTTTTATCGTAATATTATTGTAATATTAATCTCTCCTCTGACAACGTCGTCAAAATTAATAAATATTGTAAGTTTCGGTTCGTTTTTCTTCTTTGTCACACATCGGAAGATTCCCAAACCGTGCGAAACGCGTCATTCAAATAACATTTTTTGCAACCAAGACATTTATTTATTCAAGACTTAAGTTAATCCACGTTTTACGTTCGTAAATTTGCCGATTTTTGAACCTATACAGACAACAGAGCCGAGTATCATTGTAGTAATATGTAGCGACAGTTACAGTATTTGTTGGAAACGGTTTGCACGTGCTTCCTCACGTGGTTAATCATGCTGTGTCTGACACGAGCGCCAAACTGGCAGTGGCGACAACGCTTCGCGAATGCGCTGCTGCATTGTGTCCACATCCGCAATGGGCTCTGCAGACACGATATTTCTGAGTTGGCCACATAACCAGATATCGCACGGGTTGAGACATGGTGAAGGTCTTCTTCACCCGATCCATCGACAGGGACGACACGATTCAGATGCGTCCAGACGTTAAGGGCGAAGTGCTCTGCAGCACCATCAGGTAGCAGCCACATAATTGGTGACACATAATTGGTGACATGGCATGAGGAACAGCAGCGCCCTCTAGGAGGAAACCACGTATGCTATATATGTGGCTGTATGCAACGACCTCCGTGGTTCGGAACCCACGTTAAACTGTATGTCCCCCTATAACTGGCTGGGTAAGTCAGTTCCAAGGTCTGAGGAAGGCAACGGCATACCACCTCCAAACAGGACCATGCTCAGTAAAGCACTGTGGTGTTCAAACCAATCTTCGGATTGTCGACTGCTTTACCTACTATAACATTTTAATATATTTTTAAAGTAATTACAGTTCCTTTCTACCACTTCCAAATGATACTCATATTTTCAATATTACGATGTATGGGGGTTCTGCTCGCTGCAACATTATTCTCCTGGGGCGTCGTGATAGAAATAAATACTCGATATGTACAATTTTTCACTTCTTCTTTAATTTGAATCAAACTTCTCCTCCACCAAAACATTATAATAACGTACACAAATTACCACTACAACACAGAGTGACATAGATTCCAAAGTACTCGACAAAAGACAAAACTCGAACTCCCCCACACAAGGCGGTGAGGCAAATATATAACATCGGCAATAATGACCTTACATAATGTATTGTTCATAACAATTGAATATACTAATTTACAATGAACAAACACACAAAGAAAACATTTCATGTACACAAGAATAATCACAATATAAAATGAAAACTATGCATACAATAATTTTAGATGGCACATCTTTTTAAGAGGAAATCGCGGTACTATTTGTTTCACAACAAAGAATAATGATAAATGTCAATTAATTTGTTAATGAGTACATCATACATGTTCCTAAAATATATTGAACTATCAAATCTCATGGCCATTCACAAAATACTCAAAATCTCACGTCAGTCAATATATACAAAGAATTCAATATTGATAATTAATGTAATAGTCGAAATAACACAATTAGCTGGTCAACACAACTTGTTTATGAGCCTAACATATATAAAATGCTATTTATTTTCATTTCATTATGTTTTACAAAAGTTTTTACCCTTTGTCTGTCTATTTATTGAAATAATATACAATGACAAAAGTATTGTTTATAGAATTATCTGGAAACGTCTTATACAAATCTCTTAATTAAGGAAATCTATCACTTGTTTTAATCACAGTATCAGCGAGACACTGTCCTACACTGATTCCTATGCTGGCTATATCGTTTTTAATTTATCACTATTGAACCACACGATTCCGGATCCGACGCAGACGGTATCGTAGGATGACATTGAGATGAAAGGACCAGGCAGACGGTATCGTACGATAACTTTGAGATGAGAGGGCCAGCAGTATCGTCACACTACCTTATGCAACGACCTGTATAAACAACATAGACTGGCTAAGGAGCTGCCATACTTGAAGCAAATTGAAAGCTCGGCCGCCATGTTTTACAACTTCACGTAGGCGTAACCAGTGGTCTGCTATACCCCTAAATCATATCACTTTCACTTTGTGCAATGACTTAGCAAACCATTTTCTACTTCGTTGTTGTTATTTTTATAGCCAAGCTAATATAGATAAAGGATAAATGACAGACAACAAGTGTGTAGTAGATAAACCGGAGAGTTTAATTACAAATGTCACATACACTGGATCGGCTAAACATCGTCTCATTCAAACCAAAAATATGCTTTTTCACTGTCCTTTAAACAATGTTAATTTCGTGTACATTTCCCTTATCTGCTAACCTCTTTCCTCCACAGATTTGGCTTTACATAAATGATGTATTCTACAACTGAAGTAATGTATTAATAAATGATTTATTAGGCTGGAGTAATGAGATTCCTCCCAAAATTCCGAGAATACCATTAAGTGCTCGTAGTTGGTAAATAAAGTAGGTCTGTTTCTCAACATTCTAAGTACATCTACATACATTCGCAAAACAAAATTTTTCTTCCCTAATAACATATCATGAACCCTCAGAACCCTTTCTGCCACTTCGAACAATTGTACAAGATCATTAGAGGGATTCAACAGTCTTTTATACCTTTTAATCCGATTAATCCTGTTTTACTCACATTTTTAGGAGCAAGGAGAACTTCCAAGCAATCTAAACACTTCAGTTTTTTAATTCCCTAATTATGCTTCTAGAAATATATTAAACTACTTTTTCGGCATATAATGTCAGCATTTCGTATTCTACAACATAGTCATGGGCAACTTGAATAGGACTACTGCTCTCTGAATGACATAAATCAGGATTAGCAATAGGTAATAAAGAATTTCCATGTCTCCTGCTTGGTTACATGACATATCATAAATGAAGTTGATTCAGCTATCTGACTATATATATATATATATATATATATATATATATAATTTGAGATCTCCTTGCTGCCGTTTTTGTTATTTGAAGATGTTCCGGGTTCGAAAATATCGTCGGAAGAGATTCAGCGAAGAAGCCGCTTTGCAACATTACTGAAAATACGATATTCCAACAGTCTTGTTTGTTACTGCGATTCGTACAGTTATATGCTGCGCATACACTCGACATGATTTCAGCTTGATAAGCAACCTTTCAACCTTACTACGATACATTAAATGTGAAACAAAACACGTAAATAGCGTCAGTCTAACTTTCGTATTCGGCGCACTAGACATTGGAAAAAATGGCTGGCACCGTACCTGATTGCTGTCACAAGAGATAGCCTCTCTATGTAGTTTATGTAGCTCGTTGGCTGTATTATACAATGCGTATTACACCGCAGTGTCCCAAACAAGGTATGATTGAAAAAGTCACCCTTTTTATCTGCATTGGCGTTCCACATACGCAGCAGCAATGCCCTGAACTGACAAATTTTTGAACGTCGCTTACAGCAATTATTTCTAGTTCCAGAAACTAAAAAAGGCGAATATTCATTCAATCGTAGTTTCTACACTAACCGGTTAGATATTCGTAGATAGGAGACACCGGCCGTGCGAAAAAGGCCGTGTGGGGTTTCGTTACAACCAGGGCTTCTAAATAGTATTAGAGCTACAGCTGATACAAGTACGACGCCATCTTGATTCAATAACAGTGTTACGAAGATATCACTCCACATCCTCCCCACCCTGGTCTAACTCCAAAAGTACGACCAGATGAATCGGTCTAGTCACTTAATGTCCATCTGGCATGCTGAGAATTACAGTCCGTCACGTCCTTTCTTCATATCTGCAACGCGCACTATTTTCCAGTACTGCCGTAGGCGCGTGTATTCTTGCAGCAGAACGACGTCGCCCACACGCAGCTTTACACAACCTTTTGGGCGTCATACTTGATGATAACTCCGGAGTTGGGTTACATACTCCTGGCTCCAGCCATTCCAAAAGTCCTCCAGTAATTTATGGCGGAGTTTGTACATTTTCCAAACCTATGGACCTTCGTGGATTTACCCCAATGGCCAAGTAGTAAGTCGGTCTCCAACTAGAAAGTGTGCTGGCGTCAAAGCAATCTCTTCCTGTTGCGCTATTGGCCTAGAGTTAAGTGCGGATTTGATATTCATCAACACTGTTGGTAGTGCTTTCTCGTCCATGCTAGAACATCCCTAAACCTTGTGTAGACACCTCTTGGTAGTACCATCCATCCTCTCCCACCAACCTCCCTACCAAGCCGCACGTGGTGCAATGCACGTTCATACAATCATGTGGTGGGCGAGATACTGGTGAGCCTTTTCTGCAGATAATGCTGGCCAGAGGTTTATCAGTTCTTTATTAGCAGCATGAAATGTTTGTGCGTTGTCACTATAAATACTATGTGGTATTCCTCGTCTGCCAATAAATCTTTGCAGTGCCAAAAGAAATTTATCCGTAGTCATGTCGCCCGATAATTCCAGGTGTAAGGCTCTTGTAATGTCACGGGTGAATAATAGAAAATTTCTTAGTAACTTAGTTTGTTCTGGAATATAACGGGCCGACAAAGTTTATGCCAGTGACGTCAAATGGTCTGTCTACTGGCAGTGGAGCCTCTAGCTCCTGGGCAGTCTTGTTGTTGCCATTTTGCATGATAGACATCGGTATATGATTTTCTACATAATATGGCGTCACGTAATATCCAGAAAGTGGTTCTAAGTTCTGCTAGGACGATTCTGACTCCTAATAGATGAAGAGGAATATGTGTTTGTAGTATCAGAAGTTGCGTGAAATGATGGTCATCGTCCAGAATAATTGCGTATCGCTCTTCTATTGTTAGTGAGGAGAAATGTAGCCGACCACCAACACGTATAAATTCTTCCTCGAAAATGAAAAGTTTGAACCCCTTTTTAGTAGAAGGATTAATACGTGTTGGTGATCAGCTTCATTTCTCCGTACTAACAATAGAAGAGCGACACCCAATTATCCTGGACGGTGACCATCATTTCACGCAACTTCTCATTCTACAAACATATTCGTCTTCATCACTTAGGAATCAGATCGTTCTAGCAGAACTAGCCTTACACCTGGAATTATCTGGCGATTTGACTACGGATTAATTTCTTTTAGCACTGTAAAGACGTATTGGCCGACGCGGAATACCACATATCACATACTATTTATAATGACAACGCACAAACATTTCAGGCTGCTAATAAAGAACTGACAAACCTTTGGCCAGAATTATATGCAGTAAAGGTTCACCAGTATCTCACCCACCACATGATTGTATTGACGTTCACTGCACCACGTGCGGCTTGGTGGGAAGGTTGGTGGGAGAGGATGGTTGGTATTACCAAGAGGTGTCTACTCAATGTTTTAGGACGTTCTAGCATGGACGAGGAAGCGCTAAAAACAGTGATGGCGAATATCGAAGCCGCACTATTAGAGCTACGGCTGATGCAAGAAGGACGCCATCTTCATTCACACTTATACTTTATTAAACAGATATTATTAAACACAGATTAACAAGTCATACAAAGATTGCACGTAAGATAACAGTGTTACGTAGATATCACTCCACAGGTCGTGTGATCTCAGGTGCCTGGCCACAAATTGCATGGCGCTTCGAGTCCTCTCTCGACCATGGGTGTGTGTGCTGTTCGTATCATAAGTCAGTTTAAATACGAGACGTGCGCACAATCCAGGGAAATACAGTGAGCGCTTTAACGTAAAGGTGTTACTATATTTTCTAAACACAAACAACGGCGTTGGATCAAGATTGAATGTGCCAGAGGTCATACAGCACGACAGAATCATCAAGGTGTTCAAGAGGTGTGCGGAGATTTCGGCATTGCGGTACAGAACAGTGGCCCGTTGGATAAAACAACGAAGGTTGGAACACTGTGGCAGATATGCATCGGGCAGGTCATCCTAACGTCTCTGAAGAAAAAGTGCATACTGTTGCCGCGTCAGAGCCCCAGTATGGTGAAAGTTATGGTGACTGTCGTGTACGACTATGATGTTATCCTAACGCACTACATTCCTCCACGGCTGACCTTCAGTGCTCAGTATTACTAGTGGATTTTGTAACATCACCTGCAACCAGCTTTGCGAAAGAAACGGCGACACTTTATGCGCAAGCCACCCATCATTCTCCACGGCAACGCGCGGGCGAATACAGCGCAAGCTGGAACTATTGTCTTCGGTCGATCCCTGGACTTAAGAGCTTTTGACTTTGATTTGATTCCGAAGATGGAAGGAACCACTTCATGGCATTCGCTTGAGAATTGTTCCAGCGATTCGACAGGCAATACACCGCCCCATTCGGTGAACAGAACAGGCTCTGCTAACGGTATACTATACCTTCCAGATCAGTAGCAACGGGTTCTACACAACGCTGGAGCCTACTTTGAGGGACAGTAGTAACAGGTGGAAACATGTAAGGCTTTTGTAGGAACTGATGACATTGGCAGTTTGGTCTCTTAGGTTTACAAGCATTAGAACTTTTCTTTTCTGATATTTTTTTCCTCGAGACAATTGTGAAAGGAGAAATAAACAGGAGACAGTGGGAAAGAAAGAGGAAAAGAATTGGATAATAGCAGAGGGGGAGTGAGAAACAGAGGGAGAGTGAAAGTGGCAGCGAAGTAAATAAAAACGAAATAAATGAGTGAACAGAATGGTAGTGACGAACAAGAGAGAGTGCCTATGAGAAAGACTTAAAAACAGACATATCTAGACAGTGGTAGTAAATGGGAATTCTGTTATCATATATATTATTTCTCGTCGGTCTTGGATATTTTCTTTTCATTTTTTTTTTCCTTTGTACGTCTTATCTCCCAAATTACTTATCCAAAATGAATGAGTGAGGTATCTTTCTCAAATTTCTTTATCCACTAATGATGGAAAATACACAATAATTTAAAGTTATTGTTTTCACATAAAAAGTTTATTAATGGAAAAAATGGTACTGTTCGTTTATAAGTTGATACCCGGCGTACGATTGTAAGTGGAACATGTATTTACGGTTGCTCCCATGAGCCACCGCGCCGAGTATCAACTTAGTTTGCGCGACCGTTATAAAAGCAGTGCAGAAGGTGCCATCTATTGACAATCTTTTTAACTGACATGAACGACAGCTCTGGCAGTTGTATAGATTATTTATGCAAGGCAAAGACCTTCCTTGATGTAAGCATAGTTTATCACACGATTTCGGTTATTCATATCTATGTAACGACGAAAAATACACAAATAATTTAATTTAGCACGATAGTTCTTGCAGTTGATTAGATCCTTTATGCAAGCGTAGTTTACCACTAAGTTCTGTTTCATACGTTGATGAACAGCAGCTGCTGGAATTCTCCACTTTGTTCGAGCAAACATTGCGTGCTGCGCGAATGAATTGAATTACCTCAACGTTCATGTACAACTTACTAAAAATCAAATGTTCAAATGTTTGTATAGCTTATGGGGCTTAACTACGGGGTCATCAGTCCCTAAACGCCAGCCGCGATGGCCGAGGGGACTGAGGCGCTTCAGTCACGGTCTGCACGGCCACTATGGTCGGGGGTTCGAATCCCCCCTCGGGCATGGATATTTGTGCCGTCCTTAGTCTTAGCTAGTTCATAAGTAGTTTGTACGCTTAGGGACTTATGACCCCGTAGTTAAGTCCCATAAGTTCTACAAACATTTGAATCTGAGTCCCTAAACTTACAAACTACATATGAACTAGCTAATCCCAAGGACGGCACAAATATCCATGCCAGAGGGGGGATTCGAACCCCCGACCGTAGTGGCCGTGCAGACCGTGACTGTAGCGCCTCAGTCCTCTCGGCCACCGTGGCCGGCACCACTTACTATTATCACTTATAATAATGTATTTAAATCCCCGCTACTTGAAAGTCGGTTGGTTGGTTCGTTGGGATAGGGGAACCAACTGATATTGTTATCGGTCAACTGGTGTGGAGGGGAAGGAGTGAGGATAGGAAAGGAGGGGAAGGAAATACAGTCCAGGGAGGAAAGAGGGAAGAAAGACTGCATCAGCTCGGGGTCCCGAGCTCGCCACGTACGTACTCACGGAAGAACCGTGAGCTCCCTGGAGGGCTACTTTACAGTGCATGCAATATTTTATCATCTTTTATACATATGTGCTTGATCTGCCTTTTCTCCATTACTATCTTACCTATTTGTGACTAATCAGGATAGAGTGTGAATTACTTGCACCGGTTAACTAGTCAAAACTTAATTGTGTGTATAGACGTGTAAAAGAATTTAGGATGATGTGTGCTAAAAGAGCGCGAATACGCATGCCAAAATGTTGGGTGACGAAGGTAGGATGAGAACTAAAGCGGCTGGTTCCCCACTTTTTTGTCTTTAAAACAGGAAACCGTCTTTCGTGGTACGTCAGGAGCAGTTTCAGATTATTAAATGTTCCAATTTCTCTGGTACTCTCCCACGCCATCTGAATGAAGAAGCGTTTTCCAACAGATCCTGATATAATGTATACGTGTAGGGGAAGGTCGGGTAGCCCCGGACGGCGGGTAACGGCGGACGTTTCAATTTCTAAGAAACCAAGCACGTTGCGCTGGCAAGACTGCATTTGAAATGCACGCCCTGTGGAGTAAAAACACATTCAAGTCAGTTGTGGCATAGGCACCGAGCGAGCTACTCGCAACTGTGAATTTTGTTCCCACAAAAATGTTTCGTCGTTCCTGTTTAACTTCGTTGGCGGTTTTCACCCATAATAAAAGATTTTGAAATTAGCATTTGATCTTGCAAAAGCTCTGAAAATCCCTCATAGATTTAATAAGGAGAAGCGTCATCTCCATATAAAAAAAGGTTTAGAAGAGAGACAGAAAAGTAAATGAAATAAAAAGGACAAGCCGAAAAAACAAAAAACGCAAATGCACTAAAGAAACATTCATGGCAAAGATAAATATTCCGTCTCTCCGAAGAGGATGAAGGAAAAGAGACAGAATGCATCACATGTGGAGAAATCTTCGAAGAAGACTGTATTCAGTGCTATAACTGCAAGGACTGGTAGCATGAAAACTGATTTTATGTAGATGCTTGAGATATTTATTACAATTGTATGTTTTCAAGGCCAAGAAATAAGTGGAGTACCACTGAACGCTGTGTCCGGGGCTACCCTCCAAATTTTTAGTGCCAATAAACTGATTCAAACGTGTATTTAAGATTATAAAAAAAATTGTATTTATGCTTAGTTCTAATTGATATGACTAAAGAAGTTACTGGTTTCATTTTACGATGAAAACACAGAAAAATTGTTTATTGTTGTTTTATTAGCAATTCATTTTGTGTCCGTGGCTACCCGACATTCCCCTACACAATCGTTTTTCATAATTTGTGCAAGATGTGAAAATACGTTTTTATTTCTTACAATAAGTACCAGTCTGCTGCTTAGATGTAAAATACCAAATTGATATAGACGAAGCATTAATTTTTTTATAAGTGGAACCGGGTTCGGTATTTTATTACAGCGCTAATTAAAGTTTTTATTGAACTACATTAAAATGCATTTAAAATTGTTTATCCATTTCAAAACAAAATATTACGTTTAATTCACATTCTAATTAGCTCTAAAAGTCGTTTCGTAAATTAAATTAAATTGTGATTTAATTGATAATGTAATAGCTCATAAAGTTCAACTAAACTTTATTACAGTAATTAAAATCTGGATCGTCTGCCTGGCGCGTGAGGTCCGTTAGAACTGCAGCCGTTATGCTTGCCTGCCGTAACATACGAATAAACCGGCGTACGATCTGCGCGTAAGACCTTAGAGGCTCTTCATCGGAATCTTCTAGTGGGTCTTACAACGTTACTACTTGTGCACACTACTTACATGCGTAGTCTCTTTCAGAACTTAATTTCTGATGCTGTAAGGTCCTCTAGTAAATGCTTTCTCTGAAAATTATTTTGAATAGTTAGTTCGTGGGCTCATACGAATAGCAAAAATATCGTAGCAAAGACATTGCTGAGCACACAGAAAGCAAAAAGACAGATATAAGGATTTTAAAATCAAAGGTCACTGTAATGACGCTTAAAGAGGTATGGACTCAACATGTAAAGAAGAAATGCTTAATACATCGTTGTATAAATAAAAATTCCGTGTCACGATAATTCACTGTAATAAACTCCGAATCTGTTCAGCAACTTAATGTTCCATACTGTGGTTGATTTGGTCCAATTTAAAAGAAAGGATAGTTTTCATCTATATGAATGACCTCAATATTTATTTCAAATTAATATAAATTGGGTAAGCATCCAATAGATGTTTCCATTGTTTGTAATTCATACGAATATAGACTTTTATTACATTCTTTCTCAAATGTTGCACACTTGACACTCAAAACGAAGCTCACAGTCTTCAAAAAATTTCCTACTGAGAATGTCGGAGGGTACTTTCCTACAGTCTTCGCCACCGTTTGACTTCTTACGATGTTTTTTGTCTTAAGGCAAGGAGATTTTTCTTTCCAGGAAAGCTGTTTGATAAATTTCTGTTGCTGTAGAATGCACGTCTTAAAATTTTTGGCTCTGTATGGGTACATCGTTTCGGAGTACTGCATTGTTTGTTAGCAATCTGTTAGTCATACTACATCTATATCGGATACTCTGCAAATCACATCTTTATACTATTTATCTCCTATTCCATTCTCGAATATCATTCCATTACGTTACAAAACTAATATACTATACTCCATAAGAAGACGCGACCGCAGAGCAACGGGTCAGAAATTACCTTGCACTGTATTATACGTTCTGTTCTGTGGCGATCAACAAAAACATGCTGGCTGAGATTCAGATCTGTCAGAATTTTACAGCGACTAACTCGTTGACGCCAACGCCACCTAGATACAAGGCCCCTGCGCTGCCTGCCAAACGATTCGTCTTACGAAGCGTTGAGCAGAGTTTGGGAATACGTACACGTTGCACACTGTGTTTCATAATGTTCTTAATGTTATGTATGTGATTCACAGACAAATTTGTTTTGGTATAAAAATGATTTTATGTGTCTTAGTTTTGCAGCAGTTTTGTGGTAACGTTTATTGTTATAAATGTAAGAAACTGTAATCTGGTCCAAACGCAGTGGCAGCCGCGAGGCGGCCGGGCGGATTGAGGCTCAAATGTTCAAATGTTTGTAAATCTATCGGACCAAACTGCGTGGTCATCAGTCCGTAGCTTACAAACTACTTAAACCTAGGTAAATTAACCTAAGGACAAACACACACACACCCATGTCCCAGGGAGGACTCGAATCTCCACGGCGAGCAACCGCGCGCTCCGCAGCGAGACGCTTTAGATCGCTCGGCTACTCCACCGCGGCGATTGAGGCTCTATGCCACGATGTCGGAGGTTCGAATCTCTCCTCACCCCCCCCCCCCCTCCCCGAGCATGGATATTTGTGTCTGTCGTCTTTAGTATAAGCTAGTAAACTATAAGTAAGAAGTTTGGAAAGTAGGAGGCGAGGAACTGGCAGAACTAAAGTTGTAAGAACGGGCCGTGAGTCGTGTCGGGACAGCTCATTGGTAGGCGCCTGCCTGCGAAAGGCAAAAGTCCCATGTCCGAGTCCCGGCGGGCGCAGTATCCATTCCTCCCGCGGTCAGAAAGATAGGACTGAATCCTCCCGAGCCTGCAAGGGTCTGGAAAAGGACGGCACTGTATCCTCCCATAACCTGTTTAAGCAGGTAGTAGTTGGTGGCGGCCCGAGACCAGAATGTGTGGCCAGGCCTTTATGAATATTCCAGGCAAGCAAAGCTATCCAGCATATGTTCCAGTGTATGTTCCTACATTGTGCAGTAAAGTAAGAGTGAGAATGAAGCCCCAGTTAACTTTAAAGTCAGATAAACGTACAGTAATATCACTTTGGTTCTTACAAACTAAAGATTACGTTTTACTCGCATTTGATAAGTCTGTGCAACATTTTCAGCAGTTGGTATGCAAGTTTATTTGATATATAAATTATAAACAGAGGACAAGGCAGGCTAATTTTTTTCCTAAGGAAGAAGAAATTCTGCTTTCAACGGGAGGGCGGGACATGATTCTTATTGATCTGGCTTGACTTAACGTAAATAGAAGCAAGTTATGAAGATGTCTAGTTTCTAATAAAACTTGCCTTAATAGGAAATCGGAAGGTAATAAGTAGAAAAAGGTAACACGAGAAAAAAAATCCATTACTCAACGCCGAAACGTGGAAGAAATATAAGGAAGCATGAGGCTGTTATAAACAAGTACAACGAAGACATTACAACAATGGATAATGACAGTTCTATTCACGTATTTTTCACAAAAATTTGTTTATTGCTAGTGGTACCTGGGTAAAAAGCTTCAAACGTAAACATTACATAAGACAACAACAACAACAATAACAAATCACCAAATTTGTTACCACGAATGATGTTGCAACTTTGGAAGAAACGATAGGAGCAGTAGAGAACTTACGCATGGAGACGAGATATATAATGCCAAACTTCAACACTTGTTATGCCATCAACACTGATCATACCGGATGACAGTATGAATCAACGCTGAACACTGGTTGGTATACAAGGATGCGGAGACCTTTTGCCAATCTTGCAATTAGCACTGCTTATTGTTTATACTATTGGAAGATTATTTTTTACCGTCACATCGAGATCGTCGTCATTAGAGACGGAGCTCACGCTCGGATTGGGTAGATCTCATAACTAATGAGGAGGCACTGAATTGGGGAGAAAAGAAGTCTTTGGCATATGTTGACAAAAAGAAGGGATAGATTGGTTGGACACATTTTGAGACATGAAGGTATCGTGAAACTAGAATTAGAGGGAAATATATGGGGTAAAAATCACAGAGGTAGGCCGAGAGACGATTACAGTAAGCAAATTCAAAATGAAAAGGTTTGCACAGGATGGGTAGCGTGTAGAGCTGCATCAAACCAGTCTACGAACTGAAGACCACAACAACAACAACATTTCATACTAAATTTAATCTCATATAATACCATAGAGTAAGTAAACTGTTGGTTTTGTTAGAAGTGACAAGTAAGGCCGGAAACGGCTTGGGGCAGGGGTGGCTGCTGGGGCTGGTACCTGCAGGAGGTGCCACTGTGCTAGTCCGGAAGGATTCCGTCCTGTCCCCTGTTCGCCTACCTGCCGTTGGGAGGATTCCGTCCTGCGCCCGTCCCGACTCCGGCAAACAATTTTAATCTGCCAGGAAGTTTTATATAGTGCTCACTCAGCTGCAGAGTGAAAGTGTCATTCCAGGTTAGTTTGTAAGTTAAGCATAAAAAAAAAAAAAAAAAAAAAAAAAAAAAAAAAAAAAAAAAGAATACTAACCAAACGTAGGGTATATATTTAGATATGCGAAACGTAGATCCATCTGTACTTCCCCGTTGCTGACGTGGAAGGCGCCACGTTTCGACGCACTGATACAAGGAGCGTGGCTGAGAATCAGTCAGTGAGTGTGTGCGAGGAAAAGTGGAGTGTGTTACCTGCTGCAAATGTGTCTAAATTAGCCTCGGATGCTGAAATAATGGCCATTCCGTCTTGGCGTTGAATTTTTGACATATAGTAAACACCTAAACAAACGAATAGAAAATATTGTCATACACTAACAGCAACGTCTAGTGAATCTTATGGCTCAAGTTGCGCAACGACGCAACTGATAGTCCACAGCATGGGATACTTAGCAAGGTTACGTTCTTTTAGATGCGGATGGACCAGTCAGAAAGTACAGCATTTGTTTGAAATAATCACTCACTTGAACTAAAATTTATTTTCACTGTAATTTATCCCATGCAATTACCTTGTTAGGGTCCTATCACAGTGTCAAATATCGGAGTGTCCTCTATAAAAATTAAACGATCATCAACAGTACTTGTTGGATGAAATTCATAATTTAAATTGCTTTTTTTATGTTTGGAGCAGTAAAATTGAAACTAGTGAAGCACTTTTTCTTTTGGTTCTAATTTTAGTTCAAAATGTTTCAGAATTATTTCAGATTGAAATTAAAGTAGTAACTAAAAAATTCAGTATCAATAATTTTGTAGTAACAAGGTTTTATGAATTAAGATCAGTACCCTAGCATAGTCTTCTATCATTTATCTGAGATGCAACTAACAATGGTAGCTATTACAAAAAAAGAAAAAAAATTTAAAACAGCCTAAAGTATTTTGATAAAAAATTGATATCTATTACTATAACGAAAAGCTGTGAAATATTTGTTGTACCAATTTAAGGGCACCACTATATTAAGAGTAAACCTGTCACTAATATATTTCATAGTATGTTTAATCGAAAAATCGCTCAATATTTGTTTCTTGTTGCCAATTTTGTGGAGTTTATGTGTGTGTATGAAAAGTGACAGACGAACCTGTACCCAATCATTCTCTACCCTTTGATGACTATTAAACTGCAAAAACTTTCTTCATATTCAGACTCATAACTGAACAGTAAACAAAATAGTTTCTATAGAGATCGCAGATTCTATATTGCTATAAATGTAACGTTTTCTGCTTTCCTGTACTTAGGTGTGTGAAAGTAATAGTAATAGTAATAGTAGATTTCAGTTAACTATGTGGTTAATTGCTTGAACATATTAATGCTTAATTAGGATGGTGGCCATATAAATATCATTAAGCTGAGTATTTGTCATACTTTATGCTTTCACTCCTTTCATTGCGTCATTAATTCAGAGTTCCTGTTGGAGGTGTCTTATCCTTAGGTATATGCGCAGATAAATTTAAAAAATCCCGCCACGGATGGTGACCTTACATTCACTTCTGACTCCGGTTAATAGTGTAATAGGCGTATACAGGGTTTAGAGTGATTGGTGTTAATACATACAGTAAGGTTACATATGGCTATCTGGTAATAGAAACATTGCAGGTTTCATATGGTTAGCGCCTGGCAAATCTAAGTAACGTTATAGCGTGAACTAAAACACTTGGTCTCACATTTTGTTTTCTGTTTTTACATCTACATCTACAGGGGATATTCTGAAAATCACATTTAAGTGCCTGACTAAGGGTTCATAGAACCACCTTTATACTCTTTATTTCTCATTCCGTTCTCGAATAGCGTGCGGGAAGAAAGAACATTTGAATCTCTCCGAAGGAGAATGTTGGCGATTGGAGTTTCGTCAGTAGCCCACGCCGCAGCGATAAACGCCGGTGTTGTAATGATTCCCATCCCAGATCCTGTATCATTTCCGTAATGCAGTCGCCCCTGTATCATGATAATACAAAACAAAGTGCCCTTCTTTGGACTCTTTCGATGTCCTCCGTCAAACCCACCTGATTAGGATGCCACACTGGGCAGCAGTACTTCAGAAAAGGACGGACAAGCGTAGTGTATGCAGTTTCTTTAGTAGTTCCGTTGCATCTTTTAATGGTTCTGCGAATAAAACGCAGTCTCTGGTTCGCCTTTCCCACGATATTATCTACGTGTTCTTTCCAGTTTAAGTCTGAAGTAATAGTAATTCGTAGGTATTTAGTGGAGTTTACGGCTTACATTTTTGATTGATTAATCTTGTAAACAAAGTGTAACGGATTTCTGTGTCCACTCTGACAGGAAATCCCCTATCCAGTCACTAATCTGTGGGGGAGGGGGGAATATTCCATAACAACGCAATTTGATTAAATGCCGTTTGTGAGGTACGGTGTCAAAAGCCTTCTGGAAATCAAGAAATACACTAAACAGTGTAGTCTGTGTTGTCCAATTCAGAGGTTGGCAGTAGTATTCTCAGTGGCGCCATCGTGTGTTAGAGCGCCCTATTCTGGACGGCGTAGTGGTCAGTCTGGTTGGGTCGAAGAGAGTGTTTTTGTGTCCCAGCCTCGTCGCCGCTTTTGTGTCTCGTTTCCGTCGTAAGTGTCGGTGGCCGAGTAGAAAGACCGACACAGGAATAAAGGATACACGCTTGTGCAGGTAGGAGGTGACCAGCCAGTGGGACAGCAGAAAGTAGAAACACTAGAGTAAATTAGAACGAGATATATATTTCTTAGAGACTTAGTAATACTTAACTTTTACATAGTTCTTGACTGCAGAATGCTGATACATAGATTAGATAGAGGCCTGCCTAGTGCCTGTCCGATAGCCAAGTCTTCACTGGTGCCTATCTGATTCCGAAGTGTTAACTGGTTCCTATCTCAGTTCCCAGGTGAACGATGTCGTTCAGTGGTGGCCACGAGCGGGCGCTCGTGGCTGACGTCGTAAGAACGCCGCGCCGTGCGTGCATGGCGGCGCGCGGCGAAAGTAGGTGGAGCGCACTTTAGACTTGTGCGACACCACAAGTGTAAGGCGTCAATAAATATCGACCTCCACACATCCAATTTTTTTCAACATTTTATCGTAAAATAAGTATTTTCTGATTCATTTGGTACCTCACATGTGCAATATTCGTAGTGGTAATTAACGACATAGTTACTGCACTTGCAGGATGAATAGCGTTTCATACACTGTATACATTTGATGCTCACGCCAGTCATATTTAAACTGTGTTGCGCTATTCCGAAGCTTCTCGCAAAGAAGCCAGCACATATTGGGGAAAACCAGTCTGCGCGAAGGTAGAGCGCGGACCTATTCGTAGCCTGTGAGTAATGGGCGTTTTATGACGCTACCCTGTGATGATCCTTTTGTACTTTGAGTAACTCACACTGGAACCGGACCGACACACACGAGAGCGCCGTGGCCTTCTCTCTAGGTGGTGTTGCCATAGAGGAATACGAGAAAACTAGCTAGTTGTTAGTATGGCGCTCCTCATTGGCTGTTAAAGCAAAGTGCGTGCTAACACTGAATTTGGGGTATTTGCCGCCACATACAGGCGACTGGACGGTCTTCTGACAGACACTTCTACACTGTTATTCAGGAGTCTATAAATTAGTGCGTGATAATTGTCCTTGTTACTACATTGGCCAAACAGGCAGAGTAATGAAGACAAGATACAAAGCGCACTTATTAGGAAAGAAAGGAGCGAACATACATAACTTGCAGAAGGCTTGCTGGTTGCCAACCACAGTCCAAAAAACTTAGATGACACAATTATTTTACACAGAGAAGTTAAAGGGCGAAGGCTTGATCTTTGGGAAGAACTTCAGATCTGTAAACATCTAGAACTCAAGTATTGCAATTTATTAAATAATCAATTAAATCTCCCCTGTAGACAATATTTTGAAGACTTCAAACGCGTACTGCTCACGAAATCTTCTTACAGCTGCCGGTAGCCATTGCGATTTGTTCACTTCCTCGAAAATCTAAAAACCTGCTCACATTTGTAATTCTCCATTGTAATTGACATCCATCTTATCTATAATCCATGTTCTAATCCAGTTTCTATTTACTCGTTTGAGAGGTACGCTTTTCTATTATTCTTGTTCGTTTATGCAATGTATTTCAACGGTATCTGTTAGTCAGCCTATTTTTACAATTGACCTTTGTAATATTTGTTTCCACAGCTTCTCTCAACCTTCTCACCCACTTTTTATCCAAATATCCCATTTATTGACATCGTTGTAAATTCAATGTAAGTTCTCCCAATGGCTAGTGAAGCCAATGAACGTTTACGTTCCACGGCGCATGCGCCACCGGTTCTGGTATGCACGCTCCCTGCTTGCCATCAGTAAGCGTGAATGACTCCAAATGTGATGACGTATCTTGCAGTCTAAATCACATTCCATAGATCATAGGGATGTCCAATTACTGTGATATGCAAGTATAGTAAGTAACAGTTTCATTCTGATTCTGCATTTCACTATGTTTTAGACAGTAGGCTTGATATGACGCATATATCAGTCATAATAATTATGAATTTGTAATTTGTGATGTGAGATTGTCTATAGGTATAACATGAATTTCTGAAGAATACGGATTTGTATCTGTCGAAACCGTGGTCAAGTTTATTAAACTACCCTTATTGCAACTGGTTGGGACATTATTAATTTGCTATAATTTTTGGTAATTTTTCACTCAGAATTTGCTTTCAGCTTTCAATTTGTTTATCCACGTATATTGTTTAAATTAAGATATCCAAAAATGTATTGCAAGTGTAAATATGGGCCTACACTAAAGCAAAAAAGCCTAACAGATTATTAGGCGCTTATAAACACCATTTGTGAATTGATTTTATTTGCATCTGTCACAGTAAAATCCAATTTTTTTTTTTCCCCAAATCTTTAACGAAGACCTTCCTTACAGCCACCAAAATAGTTTCCACATTTTGAAAAGTCATCTCTCCCTAATGTTATGTTGTAAATTACAATGCTCCTCGAAATCTTTATCAGGAAGGGTAATGGATAATATTATGTCTCTCTTTAAGTCTCGTATTTAGCATAAAAAAGCACTTGATGACTTTATAACGTATCAAAAAAATTGCCTGCAGTTGAGGGAAAACAACTTTACCATAGATATGGAAATGGCTGAGTGTTTTCACCCAATTCTACCTGTCGACATCGAAAGAAACGCCGCAGTTTGTCTGACGTTATAAGAGAGAGATATAAATCTCTTTCACTTCATTCAGGCCTGCAGCATCGTGTATGTCTTTTAAGGGCATATTATTTGGTGTTATGTGTAATAACAAAAGGTTATTATATGATCATTCTGGAATAGATCGAAATTTATACACATTCGAAGAAAAGCCGTGACGAAATTTTAAATGAACAAACAGGACTAAAACACAAATATTATCTAGACAACTTTATTGAAATTTCAGTTTCGAGATAAAAACAGAGATATACGTCGCAGTACCATAACATAACGAAGATTACACTACTGTACCACAGATCCTACGATATACAGTAATAAAGAAACTGTAACGAAGGATCATCGCCGGAGGATATGTCAAACACAAATTTCAGAATAGCAATAATAAATTAATAACCTGACAAGCATGAAATAATATAAATGCCATCTAAGGAGCATTTAGACTGTAATTATATGCAGTAATAGAAATAAAATTAAACCTGTACGATGCAATATGGACGTAAGTGTGGAATAATATGTTACGAAAATATGTACCAAAATTATTAAATATCTCTATTTTACTCAGTTTAACGTTAAATCTTTATCCGTAGATATCCTGTTGATGATCACAGAGCTGAAATAGGCCTATTGTTGTATTTATAAGCATTAAATAACATCTAATTATACATTCATTACATCGCAATTAGCGATAATTTCCGACATTAGGTACTCCTCTTTAGATGGTCTATTATTTTGTAACATACGGAAATTTGTGCCACACCGGGACTAGAACCCGGGTCGCCCGCTTTTCGCGTGCGGTCGCCTTAACCACTTGGCTACCCGGACGCGCGCCCCGGCCAGACCCAAACTTCCACATATTACACATATGGACCAACTAAAGAGGAGCAGATAATGTCGGAAATTATCGCTAATTGCGATGTAATGAATGTATATTTAAAATTTATAGTTGTGGGCCATCGGCAACGTCTGTTCTTTAATAACAGACGTACCATTGTAAATAACATTTACCAAGTAAAGGAGCATTTGGATATTATTTGTATTAACAATAATTCTCGTTGCAGGTTCACTTGCGAAAAGACTGTATCCGTGAAAGGTATCCTGAGCAAGGAAAAGTACGTTCAACAATCGCGATGCTCTCAGCAGCAGGACTAATGTGAATGATGCCTTCCTGTAGCAACAAATCTGACTGTTTTTTTAAGTAAAGTCATATTTTGGCAGGGAGTTCTGTTGCGTTCCATCAATTTTTGAGCCCTATTAATTGTGGGACACTGGAGCTGAGAGCCCCTTGAATCTGGAGCCCCCTGAATTTCGCGCCCCCGCCTCTTAAACTCGGACTCCCTTCAAACTCGGACCCCCCTTCTCGGACCCCCCTTCGAACTCGGACCCCCTTCGAACTCGGACCCCTTCGAACTCGGACCCCCTTCGAACTCGGACCCCCTTCGAACGTGGACCCCCTTCGAACTCGGACCCCTTCAAACACGGACCCCATTCAAACACGGACCCCATTCAAACACGGACCCCCTTCAAACACGGACCCCCTTCAAACACGGACCCCCTTCAAACACGGACCCCCTTCAAACACGGACCCCCTTTAAACTCGAACCCCCTTTAAACTCGGACCCCCTTCAAACTCGGACCCTCTTCAAACTCGGACCCCCTTTAAACACGGACCCCCTTCAAACACGGACCCCCTTTAAACTCGGACCCCCTTTAAACTCGGACCCCCTTCAAACTCAGACCCTCTTCAAACTCGGACCCCCTTTAAACTCGGACCCCCTTCAAACTCGGACCCCCTTCAAACCCCATTCAGACTCAGACCCCAATCAAACTCTGACCCCCATCAAACTCGGACCTCCATCAAACTCGGACCCACATCAAACTCGGACGGTCATCAAACTCGGCCCCCCATAAAACTCGGACCCCCAAATCAAACTGCGGCATCCATCACACTCGATTCCCCACAATCTCAGAGCCTCCTTAATCTTTGTGTGCCAGCAGCTGCGTTCTTATGCGCCCTTCAACTGCCCCTGGTTCTACTCGACTCCTAAAATCTTCGATGTATATTTTCCTCAGATCATGGCATCTATTTACTTTCACAGATTTCTTAACAATGTTACTTTCTATTAAATATACCGTTCTGTTGCTGGTACTGTTAAATATGCCACTGTAACTGAGGACAGAGGAAGCTAATAAGTTCAGCCCTGTTCTTGGGTGCTCTATTTTCATCTATACGGAAATCTTTATGGAATTACAGATTTAGTAACGTTCTTCTAAGAGATGAAGCGTCATATACAGGATAAGTCACCTAACATTGCCACTGGAAATGTTTCGTAAACCACAACAAATACTGAATAAGTAATGCCACAGACCGAAAGTGTGGAGAGCGGCAAGTGTAATTAGTTAATGCAAACCATTAAAAATGCATGGAAGTATGATTTTCAACACAAAATTGTGTTTTTTAATCGAAAACCTTTGATTATTTTAGCACCACTTAAAATAGAAAAAGTGATTAATCAACGCCGTTTCTTACATTGTAAAATGTTAGTAGCATCCAGAGTTATTGCAATCTAAAGTTGAGGTTTGAAATCCCAGACGTTCAGTCGCTTGTCGTAAGATCCACGATCAGCGATCAACATCTGAAGGGTTATGTTTACGGAGACTACAATGATTACGAGTTTCGCTGCAATACAGTGTTTCGTTTGTTCTAGTTGTCTCAGTGTCGGCATGTAGTGCTTGATGTTATTGTTATTCTGTAATAACAATTTTATCATGTGGACGTAATGTTCTGTTCACGTCTCTTCTAAAACTATTTTACATCACTGTGCTATTTGTATACCTAATTCATTCGGTACTCTCCGATACACACGACTAAACTGCTGAGGAGTTACTGACTTTCTGATCACCCGCTACGAAGGTAGCTCTGCTGTTTGTTATCAACTTCTTCGCGCCTTTCACTTAACGTTCAATCATAATAGAGAATGAGTATTATTAAGGAATCACATTACAACCAGAAAATTTCTATTGTATCTAGTGTAAGTCCAAACATTTGGTTGAGGATGAAGTGCATATGTTTGGCCAAGACAGTGATAGTGAAAATTCAAACAGAAGTCTTTTTTGGTAGGACTAAACAGGATTAATTGTTTTTCTAAAATTGTGCTCCAAGATATAATTAATGTACAACGTGTTATTAACTTGACGCAGACAGCTAGCTGCGCGGGTATGGCCGTGAGCCTTGCTTAGGATTGAGCGGTCGCTCCCCTTCGGAGAGTTGATGGCTGTGTGTGTTGCTTTCAGTATATGGTATGCAGTTAATGATACGTGATAGCATTAACGGCAGTACTCTTCTTACCACTCTTACCAGGCATCTTTGATTTGTGCTCTGTGTCCTTTGCCTTCCTTGACGGGGAGTGTTGATTGGAAAGGAATGGGGCGCCACTGGTGGAGAATGGGGGGGGGGGGGGCGAAAGACGGTTAGTGCGGTGTCCATTTGAGGCGGTTGGCTTCTGTTGAAACAACGTGCATATTGACAAGGAACTGTTTGCTATTTTTGTTGATGTAGTGTCTACAAGTTAAATTGGTCGGTGACAAGTTCTGATCTAACTAACTTCCTATTATTAGCTGTTTCAGATATTGTTTTTGTTGTGAGCGATTTATGATGTTGAATTTGTTGCGAGCGATTGCCGCTTCGTCTCCGTATTTCTATACGTTAACCTGGATGCTTTGAACCGCTCTGAGGGCAGTCGCCGACTGAGTAATAGGTGAAGTTTCACAACAAGAAGGTGACGTAAATCTTGTATATGTTATTACTACTGTGCACTTGTGGAAATGTGACAATGTTTCTAGCTGCGTCAGGTTGTGCCGCTTATGGCGCGATTTCGTTGAAAGTCTGATGTGTCTTATACAGTTCGTAGTTTTATCAGAATTAGGCTAAGATTGTGTGATCTTTGATTCACTGTGTAATTGGAGCTTGCGACCTTCCCATCGGTACTCACCACTAAGAATTGGGCAATACATAACTCAGGGTAGTAAAAGTTTTATGGCTCGTTGTCTCTGTTCATAGGGATGATTTATGGATTAGACTACGTTGTTTGGTCGGGGTAAGGGGACTAAGCTACTGAGGTTATCAGCCCCCCTGGTGGGGAGGGGAAAGAGCAAGGATAGGAAAGGAGGTGAGGGGGAACAGAAATGCAGTCCGGAAAGTAAAGAAGGAAGGAAGACTGCATTAGCTCGGGCCTTCGTGCTCGCCATGCACGTACTCACGAAAGAACCGTGAGCCCCCCTAGGGGGGGTGAGTTATGTATGTCACCTTCTATGCCCTAAACAGCTATCCATCTGTTTAAACAAGATCGATAATTAATCTGTGGTTTAGCCAGTCTATCAATCTGCAGAGGGTGACGCGCAAAATATATCTAAACAGACATAAATTAAACCTCTGAATAACCAAGAAAGTGGATTCTAAGATAAAGAAGTGGTTCACTTACGAAGTAATTCTTTATAAGTAAAGTTTATTACTCATTTTGGATATTAAAATGCGGAGGTGGTCCGACTTTATACATCGGTAAATAACTGAATATTTCGCAACTATTGTTCATGAGAGGCACAATAAGTATCACACGCACTCGACAGTAAAAGATACAAATTATCAGTTGTAAATTAGTGTAGTCCATGGAACATTTCAGTTCCTAATTAATCCGCGATTAAAGTATTTGTTATAAACCACATTTGTCATCACACGAGTACAAGATTACTGAATTATCACAGTTCCACAGCCCTATTACCATGCATAGCTTATTACTTTTCACCAGAGACTAAGTTCTTCAGTCACAGTCCCGTAAATTTTCTAAGTCCACACGTGCCTATCTCTTCAAATCACAAGTTCTTAACGCGGCTTCAGACCGCCCAGCGTTACAAACTTTCACCACCGCGTCCAAGTTACGAGTCCCTTCGCAAACGTTCGAAAAGCTCTCCCTGTCCCGAAATTGTATCCTTCTGCACATCCTAACGCCTCATCTTTAAAGTACAATTTGCCTTCCAAAATATTATACATTTGAATATCACAGAATTAAATGCTTTGACCAAATGTTGTTTACATTTAACAAACAAATATATAGTTAACAATACTAAAAACGGTTAAGAGAGAAGCTGTTTGCTCAGATAGCCATAAAGCGTAGCGTCTCACTGTTCAAATATACTGCCGCCACAGAAATACAGTTACGCAATTAATATTTAATTTATCATGGCCTTTTATACAAATATATTCAGTTGTCCACAAATACTTATAATTGTTTAAATTATTTGCTGCATATCTACTATATTTAGTCACCCATGAAGTATTTAAGTGGCGGTATAGAACATAAAAAACGAAAATTACTAAGAATAATATTAAATATAATAAAATACATATATAAATGTAATGCGATTTTCTGGGTTCATGTTTTCTGTTTATGTGGTGGAATCTATGTTCTGACACAAGAATATTATTACCTCACCGAAAAGCAGAGCAAGAGAGTAAAACAAATTTTATTGAAAGAATACAGAAATAACGTGGTATGTCTTTTAAGACAGATAGCTGGTGCAATGGTGCCCATTTGCTTCTTAATCTGTTACTGACACACAATACGTATCAATAATTGTAAATATAAGTCTTATAATATTATTATTATAGTACTGAGACTTATCGGCTTTTTATCGGAAACGGATATTGAAATTGTAATTACGGCGTTTGATTCTCCCAAGTCTACTGAATACATTCACATAATTATATTTGCCATATGATCATTCCATGATTTTATATGGACTTTAGAATAATGTTTGTGGCTATATTGAATTTCAGTTGTAATCTTGAATAGCCGCCCTCGCTCAGCCAAGAGCGTTACCGGTTTCTGAGCAGATTAGGAAAACCCTGACTGCCTGCTGTATTCCATTCACTAGGTCCAAACAGCCTGGCAAAACCCGCCTTTCACATGGAAACAATCAGCTTACTCCTGTATCTGTAATGTCACAAGCTCCCTTCTCCCCTTCTGTGTTACTAAGGTGTCTAGTGACGTCACTGCACCACGTAGCTGCGACACTTGGTGAAGAGGCGATTTCGGTCCACAATACTTCGGCCGCTGGTGGCGCCCGCAGTCTCATACCTCTCAGCGTGCTCCAAGGGGCGGCCAATAGCAAGACAGGGGCTCGCCAAGATATGCCGGCGCGCCACAGCCACGATGGTCAGTATACCAGTCAGCACCAGTTAGTATAGCGGTCAGTACGAAGCAGATCTAGGACTGCCACAGTTCCAGGAGATCCGTCTACAGCGAGCCAGCAGTCTCAATTAGCACAAGGCAGAACACTACCATTCAATCACGTAGAAATGAAGCATAACAGAATGGAAACATCACAACATAAAAGTTCAGTATTTGTATCCTTTGTAATAAAAGTACATGTGAACTAATCGCTCGTTTCAGTTGCAGACCTTGTCCACATCCCTTGCTAGTCGACCCACCTCCTTCTACTGCTGCATCCTGGACATCTGGATATATTTAAAAATTGGTTTACGTTCTAGAAGGCGATCCAATTATGATGTTGTAGAAAGATATAAAAAAGCCAAGATCGCTGATCACCCATTTTTATTTAAGACGACCGATTTCGCTGAACTATGTCAGCATCAATAAAATCAGTTTACAAGGCCATAATCTTGTAATGTCAATCAGTCGCTATACAACATAATTTACAGTGCATAGGTGACTATGTCATTATAATAAAACATAGTGCATCTATGCACTGTACGTTATGTTGTATAGCGACTGATTGACATTAAAATATTATGGCCTTGTAAAATGATTTTATTGGACCATATTGATGCTGTCATAGTTCGGCGAAACCGGTCGTCTTAAATAAAATTTGATGATCAGCGATCTTGGCTTTTTTATATCTTTCTACAATATATTTAAAAATAGTGTGCTCCTAAAATCATGTGGTAGACTCGATTAGAGTATGCAGCTGTATGAACATTGCCCAGCTGAGTAGTTACGATTATGTGTATCGCTTTGAGGAGGTTGTTATTTGTAATAACCATGTGATGCCCTCTTATAGACATTATAAGCTTAGGGTGTGTTCTTAAAAAAACTGTTTCTTTTCATTCTCTATTCCGAGGAGTAGAGCGAGCTGTTTGAGAACCGGTTTATAAAGAGTCGCGGTTCTATTCAGCCAATTATCAGACAAGCTGATATTGGGGCAAAGGAGGTATCTCAATTGGGAATAAGTGGAACGGGCTTATCAGTTCCGGCATACGCCTTACAACCAAGGAAAACCTCCCAAAAACCTTTGTCGGAACTGGGGGATTGGGACCAATTTAATTTAACTCTGGAACTTTGCCCCAGACTACGAATGGTTTATCGGGAGACCATGAGTGCACTCACGACAATCAAGGATCGGACACCCGAGTTACTCTCGTAAACTCGTAGAGATCAGCTCGACCACCAGTGGACAAGCATCCCCCTAGAGGAACCGCGCCCGTGAGCATGGTATCCTCTGCTTCCGATGTTGCGAATGTGTGTTCTAATTTCAAATATCTGAAATGGAACATGTTCTCAGTTTGGCCTGCGAGTTGTGGCGTTCTCCAAATGCTGACTGGACACAATAATAAAATGAATACTGAAGAATCAGAAGCGATTTAACGCTTTCATTTATAGTTATTAATCTACCTGAACTGATACACCATAGAAGAATTACACCAGAAACATGATTACGAACTGACATAGAAATATTTCTTCCTACCCGGATGTACTGTGCCAAACAATTGTAGCCGAATCATTACAGCTCATCGGATTAACAGTATTTGCGAAATGTTACGGCTTTAGTCCTTCCTCATCAGTAGACATTACGTGTTTGTTAATAAGGCCATTAGAGCGCAGCATGGCTGCCGGGAGGCACTTAAGCAGAATCCGGAAATATTATTGGCAATGCCGAGTTGCGGCGCGCGCCTACGCTTGAAAGTTTAACACAGGTCTAATTACACAGCGGAATGAAACCAGTCTGCGTGCCGCATATTTCGGAGAACACAATTATTTGGCTATGTACGCTAACAGTATGAGATGAACAAATGAGGCCTGCTGTCGTAGCGTTACTGCTGCTGAAATTCCGAAGACAGCAAAGGGAGTATTATGATGTGTGGAATGTCAAGAAGGAACGCTGCGGTTATTCATACATCTATAGCACATCATGGACGTATTTTAGCGTAGAAACTACACTGTAATCTTCTCATCATCACCGCCTCTACATCAAACACACCCACACGATCCACTGAAGTTTCTGTATTCTCTGCTCACTGAGTTTAATCAGTTAAGGATTTTGTCGTGCAAGATTATTGGAATTGGGGGGGGGGGGGGCTATTGAGAAAGTTGCCCTGACGATTTCTTGGTCCTTACTCTCAAGAAACGTCTCCTTTCATCTGGAAATGCATAAGATGATCTCCTGAAAAAGTAAGGGAGATCTTTTCTCTGGGATAGCTTTTCTTACATTAATTCCCCGCAAGTTACCACGTCGCTGCTGTGGAATGGCCGAACACTCTATGCAGTCATGCTGCGGAGCGCGCGTTTGATCGTCTTCGGACGTTCGAGTCCTCCATAGGTCATGTGTGTGTGTGTGTGTGTGTGTGTGTGTGTGTGTGTGTGTGTGTGTGTGTGTTTGTGCTGAAACACGTCCACTGAATGTGTGGTCGTGTTCTATTTTGATTTATTCATTAACCTAATGTGTTTTTGCACCATTAATGCTATCTATCTGCAAGTTAATAATTTTATTCTTTTATTAATGATCAATGCCCCATGTTTATATATTTTTGCCTCATATTTCTACATGTTTCCCCCCTTGTGATTGAACTTGTGTGTTCATATGAATGTGAATGTTTGCTCGTTAATACTGACCACTGCCGCCAATGGCTTACAGTCGCCATCTCCCGCTTTAGGCCTAGTTTCGCTGTAGTTAAGAACGCATGGCTTCGTTTGTCGTCTGCACTGGCGTCTGCTGGATGGTCAGAGACAAGCTTACTTGACAAGATGACGAGGTGGCCGTGTGTTTAGTGTCGTACCAATCTACTCTTGAACGAAACAGGTGACAGGAGACCTCTCAGGGAGTGGTTGGAGAGGGAATTGTCTTGGCCAGGTAGCAAGGGTTGGTAAACACTAGTCTCCGAAAGCACTGTGCGTCACTTTTAGCACGCTCTACATCCAGTGTATGGCGTGGAGGGGGGGGGGGGTTTATCAGAGGCCTAAGAGCTTCACTCTTCATTCTTCATTCTGGCTCCAACGACCATGGAAATAGGTACTCAGCCGAATCATGCTGAGGGGAAGGCATGCTGTTAGAACCTTGCTTTCTTTGTGATCAAGCAGTCTTAGTTTTTCAGTGACAGTTTTCTTAAGTACTTCTTTCACTATGCAGGGGGAAGTATTTCTTAATTTACAGAGCTCGAGTAAATTCAGTGTAAATATATTATTTGCATTTTCTTTTCAGTGATGTTTGTGTGTCTGGTTTGCTCTAGTTAGAATACACATGTGTAGCCTTCAGCCTTTGTGTAAACCTAGTACATTTGAATTTCCTTTGTGTTTTTAACTAACGGTTTCACGTCATTTGTGTATCCATGAGTATGCAAAATATTTTCTGATATGATTGCATCTTTCCTATCTTCAATGACCAATTCACTGCGAGCTTTCATAATGATCATTACTTTGGCCTTCAGCCATACTTTTGTTAACACTAGTTTACTTCTATGCGAATTCTCGCATGTGCTTCACTCGCTTATTCTAAATTAATTTCTGTTTTTCTGTTTGTAAATGCTATGTAATTTGGCGTGGTTGCACATCACATGGTACTTAAAACAGTGAGTCGCTGCCTCCCTGCACATGCGTTTGTTTACTGCATAGTATTATTTAATTTGTGATCAAGACACCCACCATCTCGTCAAGACGCCACCGACACTTCGTTTAGCCCCTGCTTTCATGTGTTCCAGCATTGGAATGTACCACCAAGCATTATGTGCATGTCTGTGAATGAATGAATGTGTTTTCAGCTACCCATTGTGTGTTTGCAAATTTCCTCCCAAGTTACCTTCATATTCATAAAGGCCAGAAACAATTTTACTATGGGCAGTAATTATATGACTTAATTCACTTTTGTACAAGGTGTGTGCTTCAATTGGTCTCCCCACATTTTGTTGCTTTTCTGGCCAGCTGCAGTGGCCGAGCAGTCTGTAGCATGCCAGTCACAGTCTGCATGGCTGCTATGGTCGGGGGTTCGAATCCCCCCTTGGGCATGGATGTTTGTGCTGTCTTTAGTATAATGTAGTTTATAAGTAGTTTGTAAGTTTAGGGACTGATGACCCCACAGTGAAGTCCCTCAAGCATAAGCTTAACAAACAACATTCATTTTTCTGAATAGATTATGATTTTATATTATCTAACCTCTGCTTTATGATTTCATTCTCCCTGTCCCATGTTTAATTATCTATTCATTTATTTTTTAACATTGTCTTTGTGTTTTTGAAACGTTGGCTGCTCCCTTAAGGAATGTACAGTTAGGTAAATTTCCGTCGCGCATGTACTGTGTCCACTGATAAAGTAATTTAGAGCAGCTATGAACGTTTTAACTTACATTTGCACATCTCAACTGCCCGAGATTTCACTTACAGAATATAACAGGCTTCTTTCACTTGGCTTATCGCTTGCTAGGATTCGTCCTTATGTCGTCTTCTGATTTCCTTTTTAAATTTTGTTTCTTTCTCTAGATGCCCTCTCGTCCTTTGAATGTGTGTGTGTGCATGTGAACGAGTAGAAATAGCAAGCGCTAGTGTACTTCCGTTGTGTTTTCAGCACGCATTCGCGACGCGAATGAGGTCGTTCCCACGCTATGAGAGCTTCCGCCAATACGTTTTAGCCTTGTACTGGTCAGAGAATCAGCAGGACCTCGTGCGCCACAACGTACAAATGATGCTGCCCTTTGGACAGTCGAACTTTGCCATTCCGCCCGAGTTTTGCAGGATATGTTAAATAAGAACTATTATTTGACCAACCCCTATTCGGTGCCTGAACTCATTAAAATTTGTTTGGGTAAGCTGCCACAAAACCTGCGCAATGCTCTCTTAACAGGGAGATGGAAAGACAACGTGGATCAGTTTCAAGCCCTCCTAGAAGATCTAGATTTTGGTTATGATCCCCCGCAGAATAACTTGCTAGTCGAACAGGGAAAGGGGAATAATAATAATCGAAATCAGGCACCGGAGAAGGAACAAAATAATGGTTCTAATCGGCAGTCCTGGGAAAACGGGCAGCGACCCAGAAAAACGGGCAATGGCGCAATCAGAAGTTTTAACTTACATCCGCAAATCTCAACTGCTCGAGATTTTGCTTACAGAATATAACAGGCTACTTTCATTGTGTTGTCCTTAGGATAGTTTAAGCAGTTTGTAAGCCTAGGGAATGATGACCATAGAAGTCCCTTGCATTTACCAACATTTAAAGGGGGCCATCAGAATATATTTACTTGATTGGGGGTCGCATATTCAGTAAGGTCGAAAAACACTGGTACGGAGAAATAAACCTTAAATTGTTACATTTCTGCAATTTACGTAATCGCTAGGTTCCCCCAGCAATGGCTGACAACTACCACGTGACGTTCAACTAACCAATGGTAAGATGGTAAGACGTGACTGTCGGCAATCTACAGTTACACTGGTATGGTGTATCTTCTTTTGTACATGACAGAAAGATGAAGGACCACATCAATTTAGATTTAAAAAAATTGTATGTGAAGACGACGTTGGCTAATTTACTTCACCACAGATGCAGTAAGAACGTGCGATCTCGTACGGGAATCCGTAATGGCGGCGTAGACGATGAGGGCACTAAAACAGTAGCGTACGACTTGCGGAAGTTTGGGACGGACGGGGGTCGACCACGGGTAGTGCGCCGGAACGACGTCTGTTAGATGGACTGTTAGCAGTGGCTGGTTTAGTGAACCCAGGAATAGGGCTAGTCGTAAAAAAAAATAAACAAATAAAATAAAAGTGTTTTTCAACTATCATTCTTCGTTTCGTTCATCTATCAGATCATTTTTTATGCACATTCCAAGTATTTTTGTCGCACAAGAAACGTTTTACATCGCGGAGACAGCACGTATACGAGTCGTAGCGAGCCCGCCTAATATAGGCGCCAGTAGCCGTATTGTTGCAATGCGCATGCGCGGATGAGGTTCAAATTCTCTTCTGAACCCCCTGGAGGCAGCTTATGGTCACTCCCGCGGCACGGAGGGGCGAGGGGAAACGCCGCTTTTAACACTGGCGTTGGAGCTGGTAGAGACACCAGATCCTGACTACTAGAGCTCTGGAGGTTACGCACGAATTGCCCGAAGCAAAGACAATGGAGCTACTGCGCACCTCGCCTTGCACATGCTTAAATCCTCCATGAAGGTAACATCCGCCCTTCATATTTGTTTTTGAAGCATTGAAGATTTATGAACAACACGTCATATTTCGTAAAATATATTAAAGACGCATCAACTGTAAAAGTCTTCAGAAGATCTGCTCGTGAATAATAAAGACACTACACTCCACGTAGCAAGAATAGCCGTGCGGTTAGCGCCATCGCGCTGCAGTGTCTCGGAGGTATTGGGTTCAAGACCGGCTGCAACCAATTGTTTAAAAAATTAAACTTCTTATTAACAGATATCGCAACAAAGATTGCTATTATTACTTGGCACGTTTTTACAAATGTGTCGCGATTTTGAGGATAAATGACATTTATAGTCTTCGTTGTAACAAATACTTAACTATATGAAAAGATGTGGGGGAGAGCAGCCTTTGCGCTTGCGTAAGGTTCGGATGTATTGCTGCATACAGTGTCACGTGATTCGAAGGTAGGTATCTTCATCAAAACAGACTCATTATTTTAAAGTCACTTAACAGTGTAATAATTTACTTACTGTGTTCATGTGCATATTCATAATTATGTTCTTGGTGTTTATTATCAAAGAAAAATGAACAACGTTCAGTATCTTTTTAGAAAGTAATTTCACAGCTTTAAGGTTCGAAGAAAAGTATGAAATAAACCACCCTGGTAGGTAGACGCCTCGGCTCGAGATGAAGCAAGTGCGAACAAACCGAGGTAAGACTTGCTGCAAATATTTGAAGGAAAATATATCTGGGGGAGGTAGAGGGGAGGAACAGGGGCGCTTACCCCTGGTGCCACTCGCATAGGTGCGCCAAATTGAAATCGTTTCTGGACGCCGAGAGCGGAGGAGGCGGGGGACGAAATACTAAATTTTGTTGAAAACTATCTGAAAGAAGTCAGAAGGTTCTTGCTCGAAATAGGAATTTGAATTTCAACTGAACTCTCAAGATAAATCATACAGTGATTGTATATTCTTTAAAATTTGTTTATTTGATTATGACGGTTGGCAACGGCATCCCTTAACATGATCTTCTCTTGCTCTGTACCTGTCGATTCGGGACGTTTTATAGCCAGCTATATCTCTTATGGCATCGTCAGAGAAGTTGTTCTCGTGGGTTGCACCGTTGTCACCGCACATGAAACATAATAAAACAACACATATTGTTTTAAGAATCATGTAATAAGAATTATTAACGGAGGGTACACTGTACCACTACTAGGCATTTCCTTTTCAATTCCACTCCCAAATAGAACGAGGGAAAAATGAGTGTGTATATGCCTCCGTACGAGCCCTAATTTCTCTTATCTTTATGATCACTATGCGAAATGTAAGTAGGCGGCAGGAATATCGTTCTACATCTTCAAAATTCCGGTCCTCTACATTTCCTCAACACAATTTCTGGAAAAGAACGTCGTCTTCCCTCCAGCGATCCCCAATTGAGTTGCCGGAGCATTTCCCTGACACTCGAGCACTGGTCGAACCTACCAGTAACAAACCTAGGTGCTCGCCTCTGAACTGCCTCTATGTCTTCCTTTAAACTGATCTGGTGCGGATCCCTAACTCTTGAGCAATACGCGGTCTCCTTTACCGATGAAGTACATCTTCCCAAAATTCTCCCAAAAGTGCACCCTACTTACTACTGTCCTTACGCGTTCGTTTCCTTTCAGATCGCTCTGCAATGTTACGCCAAGATATTTGAACGACGCGACTGCATCAAGAAGCTGAGTACTAATACTGTATTCCAACATTATGGGATTGTTTTTCCTACTCATGCGCATCGCCTTACATTTTTTCTACATTGAGAGCTAGCTACCATTCTTCGCACCAACTAGAAATTTTGTCTAAGTCAACCTGTATGCTATTACAGTCAGTTACAGACGACACCCTCCCGTACACCACAGCATCATCAGCAAACAGCCGCAAATTACAACTTACTCTGTCCATCAGATCATTTATATAGATAGAAAATAATAGCGGTCCTATCACACTCCCCTGGGGCACGCCTGACGATACACTAGTCTCTGATGAACACTCGCCGTCGAGAACAACGTACTGCGTTCTATTACTTAGGAAGTCTTCCAGGCCGGCCGGGGTGGCCGAGGGGACTGAGGCGCTTCAGTCACGGTCTGCACTGCCACTACGGTCGGGGATTAGAATCCCCTCTCGGGCATGGATATTTGTTGTAGGTAGTTCATAAGTAGTTTGTAAGTTTAGGGACTGATAACCCCGTAGTTAAGTCCCTTAAGCTTAACAAACATTTGAACATTTTGAAGTCTTCCAGGCAGTCACAAATCTGTGACTCTATTCCATAAGCTCGTATCTTCGTTAGCAGTCTGCAATGTGACACCGCATCAAACGCCGTTTTGAAATCGAGAAAAACACAATTCGCCTGTTGCCTTTTCATCCATGGCACGCAAGATGTCATTTGAGAAACGGACAAGCTTAGTTTAAAATGAACGAAGTTTCCTAAAGCCGTGCTGATTCATATACGAACTAAGAATATGCTCCAAATTTCTACAGGAAACTAATCTCAACGATCTTGGCCTGTAATTATGTGGGCCAGTTCTTTTTCCTTTCTGATAAACGGGAGTCACCTGCGTTTTTTTTCTAATCACTAGGAACTTTGCGCTGAATTAAAGATTCGCGATAAATGCAAATTATGTAAGGGGCCAATGCCACAGAATACTCTTTGTAAAACCGAACTGGTATTCCATCCGGAGCAGGAGATGTATTTGTATGTAGCTCTCTGTCACGTAACAGGTACGAAGTATTGGTATGCACTGGCTCACAAGTCCAGCTTACGGAGTGGTTGGCTTAATATTCGGTACTTCCGGGTGAAAAGTTTAGGTTAGTAAATCCGTATGCTTCCTATGTCAGCTTCTGCGGACTCCTGGTTAGGATTACACACACTGAAGAAGGCTCGGTATAGGGGGGGGGAGGCGAATCTTGCAAAATGTGGTAAACTTGTGATTTGCAGTATAACGTAAATTTACTGACATTTCAACTTAATTACGTAAGTTTTGGACTAAACTAGAAGAGGAGCCGAATATTCTGTTACAGTTTCGATTTCAGCCGCTAATCATGTTTCGGCTGGACTCTAATTTTTACCATTACGATAGCATTTGCACTTTCACATCTGTCGTAATGTGTTAATTTCAATATGATTTAAGAAAAATGCAACCAGTCACTTTTACTTGAAATGATACTGATTTATTCCACTAACCGGTTTTCGAACCTCTCCAGTTCATCTTCAGACGGCGCATCTGTTACAGGATCATATTACGTGCAGGCTCTGTGGTGGCAAGATGGAAGTATACTTTAATAAATCGACTTACACGTTATCACACCACCCTTTCGCCCCACCACTCTCTCCCCCACAACTCATGACAGCTCTTTCATAAGCTGCTGATAAGATCAACACATTACAAATGCACAATTACTTTATCTACATCTAAATACCTATTCAGTTTATTCTACAATAACAGAATAGCAATATACCTACTCTCAATTAAACACAATAAATAGAATCTAGTCTTTACTAATATTCTGACACGCTAGTCTCTGAATAAATATAATTAATGCTATGAATTTTATTCTTGTTCTTTTAACTGATAGCATACATATTAAGGCTAAAATTCTATGCAAACAATATTTTCACTTTTCTATAATATAAATGAAATTATTTGCTAAATGATCAATTGCATCACACACAAAACAAACTTACCTTTAAGGACCGTTATGTCTTCAAATAAAGATATATGTAAATAACATAATTTGGAAAATCACATGTTGCACGCTGATGAAGTGGTGTTGAAAAAAAAATGTTCAAATGTTTGTTAAGCTTATGGGACTTAACTACGGGGTCATCAGTCCATAAACTTACAAACTACTTATCAACTACCTTATACTAAGGACGGCACAAATATCCATGCCCGAGGGGGGTTTCGAACCCCCGACCATAGTGGCCGTGCAGACCGTGACTGGAGCGCCTCAGTCTCGTCGGCCACTGCGGCCGGCGGTGTTGGCAGTGTATTATAGAGCCCAATAGTAAAAAATTAAGTGATGTGGTACTGTTATCTAATCACAAGGAGACGCGTGAAATGGAAATTAATTATAAGAAGCTGGTCATACAGTCGCAGGTACATTTCCAGATACAAAACACGACGTAAAAACGTACGAGTTGACTTATGAAAGAATGTTTCCATCCTCCCACCACGGATCCAGTATCCAACACCGCTCTTAAAATGATCCTGCAACACATTAACCGTGTGAAGGTGAACCTGAAAGGGTTCGAAAACCGGTTATCGGAGTAAAACAGTATCATTTCAAGTCAATGTGTCTGTTTCCATTTCTCTTAAATCATGTGGATTATAAACGCACTTTAATACAGCGGCTCCGTGGTTTGCTGCCACTGAAGTTGGCGCTCGTCTTTGTATAAGGGGCTTCAAATGGTACACCTGTCGCCTACCGGGCGTATGCTGGCAGGACAGAGCGTTGCCTCCGCACACAGACGTGGGATGGTATACAGCAAGTGGCCTTTGATCTCGCCGCGCTTCACTTACTGCTGACCAAGGGCCGTCCTTGCTATGCTGCACAGCGCGCCAGCTGTTGTAAGAGGGTAAATTCGGGGCTAACGGATACCCTAAGCGGATTTAAAAAATCAAATTTGAAGATTGTGTTTTGTATCACAATCAAGCTTACGTATTAAGTCGAAACATTAAAGATTAATGTAACTTTTATTTTCTGCCCATGAATATTCATACAGTGTCCAAAAATATACAGGGTTTCTATAAATAAATTCGGGGTTTTAACGCTTTATAATATTTATAATACGAGGGTATTTCAGAAAGTAAAGATACACCGTACGTCAGAGGAACAGAAGAGTTTTTGTGAGCAAGTTGGCAACACTGGTGTTAATTCAACCGTTAGTTTTCTCCTCGCGGTCGTTCGGCACTTGAACGATGCTTCTGGTTGGCAGTCGACCGTTGCTTAGGTCGTGTTTAAAATCGCTGCGCTGATTCAGAACCCCGTCAAATGCGAAGTGCGCTCCGTCAGACGTTTTCTTCATGCAAAAGGTCAGCGACCAGCGGATATTGACAAAGACAAAAAAATGTTCAAATGTTTGTTAAGCTTATGGGACTTAACTACGGGGTCATCAGTCCCTAAACTTACAAACTGCTTATGAACGACTTACGAACTAGGACGGCACAAATATCCATGCCCGAGGGGGGATTCGAACCCCCGACCGTAGTGGCAGTGCTGACCGTGACTGGAGCGCCTCAGTCACCTCGGCCACCACGGCCGGCGACAAAGACATTTTTTCTGTTTATGGGAACATTATGAATCGACAAAATGTAACGAAATGTTTTCATTATTTCTCTGAACGTAGGACCGATGTTCATGACGAACAAAGAACAGATCGGCCATCTGTGATCACTGATGCTCTTCTGCGGAGAACGGAGGAAGCAATTCATGTGAATAGACAATTGAAATAATTGCATCAGATCATAACGGACGTGTCAATGACAACTCCTTATGGCGTTGTGACTGTCAAGTTAGGGGACAGGAAATTGTGTGCGCGCTGTGTTCCGAAAATTTTAAAGCAAGAACACAAAAAGAAGAAGATGGGCTTTTAGGGTTACCAAATTTTCAAAATGAAAATCTGGGGGGGGGGGGTATTACAGAGAACAGCTCTTTTTTTTTTTTTTTTTTTTTTTTTACAAAATCGTATTTCTGACTTTCTGGAATTTTCTTAAGTAATTACTTGTTGGTTTTGATATTGTTATAGAACTGAGAGCAAGTGATATCTTTGTAGTTGTAACTGATTATCAACAAATCCCTCGTGAACGATGATTCATGAACTCACACCATCTATCAGATACAGTTTCTTTCAAAAATGTTGGCCCAGTTTCGGATTTGAACTGTTCACGCAGAAGAAACATTTTTAGGCGAGTTACCTCATCAAACAATTGAATGTCATTCACAATAACTCTTTTGTTTCTCAAGTAGGTAACAATATTTTCCACACTTTCCAAATCAACTTCCTTGTTTAGAATTAACCAATTGAATAAAGTTAATTCATCATACTGCCTCATCCACTTACTAATGTAATCACTACATACAGTATAAAAAGCGTCTATGTCTTTTCTGAACATGTGAACAATGTGATAATTGTCACATTTAGAGATGACATCTCTTACTTTATAGGGAACGAAGTTATTTTTAGCTCTCTCTTGTAGACTTGACACAGTATTAGAGAGGACAGAATACACTTCTACGACTGTCTTTTTTTCGCCTTCAATACGCAATATTTTTATTTGTGTAGGTAACTGGAGACACTATGTAGAAACTTGTAATTAAGACGTGTGCCGCGACAGACGATACTCATCTAGTTGTCAGCTTGTTTTTATCTCTCCAGTTTTACTCCGTCAAATCACACTGGACACCACAGAACAACAGTTTGACATGAAGGACCAAAAAATAGTTTTTTTTCTGTTTTGGAAGTTTGCAACCGGGGAGCGGGGGGCTGAAGCAGAGCTTAAAAACCGGGTGGACCCCGGAAAAACCGGATGATTTGGTAACCCTAGGGCTTTGCACTCGACTTACTCAGCAGGAAGCAGGTGATGAGTTCCTTGATCACATTGTGACAGGTGACTAGACGTGGGTTTATCACCATTCACCTGAATCCAAGCAACAATCAATGCAATGGCGCCATTCGAATTCACCAAAAGCCAAGAAATGCAAAACGTCGATTTCAGCGAAGAAAATCATGGCTCCTGTTTTTTGGGACAGACAAGACATTCTTCTGTTGTAATTTATGCCTCCTGGAACGACAATTAATGCTGCTGCATATTGCCAGACTTTGAAACGTTCTCGAAAGGCAATTCAAAACGAACGCAGGGGAATGCTGACAAATGGAGTCCGCTTGCTTCATGACAACGCTCGGCCTCACACAGCGCTAGTAACCAAAGCACTACACAAACAATTCGAATGGGCCGTATTGGACCATCCGCCGTACAGCCCGGACCTTGCGCCCACCGACTTCCATGTCTTCCGTTACCTGAAGTCACATCTTGGTGGAAAATCATTCCACGACGATGAAGAGATCAAATATGAAGTTGTGGTTACGACAACAGGCGGGAACCTTCTATGACTGTGGGATACGAAAGCTTGTGCACCAACTTAACAAATGTTTGGATAACCGGGGTAATTACGTCGAAAAATAACAAATAATCCACTTAATAAGATGTAACTGACTTTTCTAAATAAATGTTCTATTTAAGGAATGCGTGCCGTTGTATCTTTACTTTTCGAAATGCGCTCGTATTAAGGTTACAGTTATAAATGATATGTCAATGAAAGAGAAACTCTAGCAGTTTTACCAAGAACCTTATAAATATTCAATGTGAGCACCATTTGTCACACGGCACACATCACGTCTATAGCCGAGTTCTTACCAAAAATTCGTAAGTGTGTCTTCAGTGATTGTAGCAACAGCGGCTTAAAAATGTTCAAATGTCTGTAAATCTATCGGACCAAACTGCGTGGTCATCAGTCAGTAGCTTACAAACTACTTAAACTAAGGTGAACTAATCTACGGACAACACACACACCCATGACCCAGGGAGGACTCTAACCTCCGACGACGAGCAACCACGTGCTCCGCAGAAGGCGCCTTAGACCGCTCGGCTACTTCACCACGGCTACAGTGGCTTACATCCGGTATTTTAATTCAGGGAGGTCAGCTGTTAGCGAAGGCACAAACGGACGATCCTTCATGAAGCCCCAAAGGAAGAATCGTATAGCGTTAGATCGCATGAACGTGGGGGCCATGCAAAGCAAGCCCTGTCATTCTCCTTGTGGCCCATCCAGCGCTTGGGTACAGTGACGTTCAAACATTCGCATACTTCGCTATGCCAGTGAGGTGTTGCACCGTCTTGCTGGAAAATTAAGTTCTCTGGCTCATGTTCTTCTAGCTGAGGGAAGACCCATTGTTCTAGTGTACTAAGGTAAGAAGTGCCAGTTACAGTATGTACACCAAAATAGAAAGGGCCTTAAACTATCCGCCGGGATACGGCACAAAACACATTCACTTTAGCGGAACCTCGTTGAATTTGTACCATCTCCTGAGGATTTTATGAGCCCCAGATGAGCACATAGAGAGTGTTAAGGGGAGCCGGAACGATCCATCTCCTCCATGTTAATTTTAGCAAATAGAAGGAACATTTTTTTTTTCTAAAACCATTAAACATATTGCTGTGTAATTTGCACTACATGTTCAGTGAATATTTCTCTACAAAGTTATAATGCTATATCAAAATATATTTATTGGTTTTTATTTTATAAGTTTTTTTTAAACAGATGGTTACTTTTTTCTCTAATATTTTACACTTTTTCTTCTGAAACTCTTGAATTATACAATATTTTTCATAATTTCTTATAAAAATTAAGGAAATGAAGTAAACAATTTTCCTAGGAAAATTTTAAAGTTATAGGAAATGGCTTCCAAAGTTTTTAAAAATATTCCTGACACATATGATGGATTTATGACCATCCTCCTCTTCTTCCAGTGCTAGTTTCCTTTTCACTGGTCTTTTCTTCCCTTTTTCTGAATGTTTCTTAAAATCGGATAGTCTCTCAGCAGAACTCACACTTTTAGTACTAAAACAAATTTTTTTCGTGTGTATTTTATAATAGATGATTTGCGAAAACAGGGGAAATGGTGTTCCCAGATAAATATGTGAATCGTGGTGTTAAAATTTCTGCCATTTTCTATGGTGACATACGAGGATTGTAACTTAAAAAGTGGCAACACTCCTGTGAAGACACTATGCAATGGGAACTACTGTTGTCGCTGGTGGCACCTTTCCTGTGAGGAAATTGACTCGCTCATCCCACGTCACCGGCGTCACCGACGTGCTCACAATCGAAGGAAACACTGTTTTAGAAACAGTAACAAAGAAGTTGGATCAAGACTGAATATGCCAAAAATGTTTCAAGATCCCCAGGACTGAGGTCAGCAAAACATCCCGGTGGATTGTAAACAGCGCTGGTTGCAATCACCATTCACAACACTGTTCGGGCGCCACAGAAAAATTCCTAACCACCTGTCGCTGCTTAACTATAATGCATTAAATAGTTACTGGTTGTTGCGAAACACTTCAATGTTCAAATGTTCGTAAATCTATCGGACCAAACTGCGTGGTCATCAGCCCGTAGCTTACAAACTACTTTCACCTAGGTAAACTAACCTAAGGACAAACACACACACACACCCATGCCCCAGGGAGGACTCGAACCTCCGGCGGCGAGCAACCGCGCGCTCCGCAGCGAGGCGCCTTAGACCGCTCGGCTACTCCACCGCGGCACGAAACAGATGTTCAAATGTTTGTAGAGTCTATGGGACTTAACTACGGGTCATCAGTCCCTAAACTTACAAACTACTTATCAACTACCTACAACTAAGGACGGCACAAATATCCAGGACCGAGGGGGGGGGATTCGAACCCCCGACCGTAGTGGCCGTGCAGACCGTGGCTGGAGGCGCGAAATACTTCAGCTGTAGTACTTGTTACACTCATTCTTGTCAAACCAGACAGAAATAACAGGACGGTACAGAGTTCTTGAGAAAACGCGCTAGAGCGTGAAATGAGCCGGCATCTGTGCACTGGGATCTCGTGGAATTACGGCTACTGCCAGACGGCGGCTGATGCATGATTGATGCGACGGCCTGCTGATTGATGGGTCTGCGGGCTTCGGCAGTTGGGCTGTGACGCAGCCGCGCGCCCTCGTGATAGACACCGTGCCAGAGGCCAACTCACGACTGCCTGGCGCATTCCCGATGGTCATCGCCTAACATCACAGGCTTCCTTGTGTATCACTCAACTCAGGCTCTGGAAGGTAATCATTTGACGTTCGCCACGGTGGAGTAGCCGAGCGGTCTAAAGCGTCTCGATGCGGAGCGCGCGGTTGCTAGCCGTGGAGGTTCGAGTCCTCCCTGGGGCATGGGTGTGTGTGTTGTCCTTAGGTTAGTTTACCTAGGTTTAAGTAATTTGTAAGCTACGGACTGTTTGGTCAGATAGATTTAGAAACCTTTGAACCTTTGGATTTGACGTTCTAACGATACACGAGAAGGGGAGACCAATAATGAACCACTCGATACCATATTAAAAATACCTCATATACATAAATTTATGTCTATAAGAATGGTTACAACGGTTGCACAACTTTTAAAAACGATTATCAACATACTAGCTTAACGCCCGCTGCTTCGCATGCGTAGGCTGGTTGGTCTGCACCAATTGTTTCTCCCTCTTAATATAAATTTTCATAGATATAGCTCAAGTACTGTCATAATGAAATGTTGTGATACTACTTCTAGCCGCGGCAGAATGGCCGTGCGGATTGAGGCGCCATGCAGCGGTGTGCGCTGCTTTTCGCCGTCGGGGTTTCGATTCGCCCCTCGAGCATGAGTGTTTCTGTTGTCTTTAGTTTAAGTTAGTTTTACTAGTTTGTAAGCCTTAGGCACTGATGACCCCGTAGTTTAGTTTCTTAAGACTTACAAACATTTGAACATTTGATTTTACTACTTGTAACCTCCTATGGCACCCCGTAATAATTGAATTTCGAAAAATGACTTTTAAATTCCAACCAAGTATGAAAATATCATTTTTTGTAATTCTCAGTTCAAAATTGGCTTAGTAGCAAAATATTTTCAAAAAATGTTTCATCTCCTATTTCACTCACTAAATGATTAATTTTCTGAAAATACCGAAATACGTGTCTTTTTAATTCTGACCAAGAAAACATATATCAGTTTAGGTGGTCGTAGCTTCAAAACTGCCTTAATACCAAAAGATTTTCGAGAAACATTCCAATTTAACTCCATACATAGTTTAATTTCAAAAAATACCCAAACACGTATTTTTTAAATTCTAACGAACAACACAAATACTAATTTTTGCAGCTCTAGCTTCAAAATAGTCTCGACAACAATGTGTTTTCAAAAAAAAAAAAAAAAAAAAAAAAGATCCCATATTTTTACCCCCCTTAATTGTTGAATTACCAAAAATACCGAAACTCGTGTCTTTTTAATCCTGATCACCAGTGCACATCCTAAATTTCGTAGTTATAGCTTCAAATATGAGTTAACAGCACATATTTTTGAAAAACAATTTTTGCACCCCGTATTTCGAATGTCCAAAAATACCGAAACACATTTCTTTCAAATTATAACACCTAATCCAAATCCGAAAAATTGTAGTTCTAACTTCAAAATTGCCTAAATAGCAACAGATTTTCGAAAAACATCCCCTCTCCAATTAAACTACCTACATAGTTGAATTTCCGAAAATACCGAAACACGTATTTTTTAAATTCTAACCAACAATACAAATATCAATTTTTGCAGCTCTAGCTTCATAATTGTCTGAATAGCAACGTATTTCAAAAGGAATTTTTCAACCCCTTTTACCCTCTTATTTGTTGAATTTCCAAAAATAATGAAACGCCTGTTTTTTTTTTTTTTTTTTTTTTTTTTTTTTTTCACCAAGTTTCCGTATCCGAAGTTTCGTAGTTCTAGCTTAAAATTTTGCGTCTCCTATTTTAACCCCCTTATTGGCTGAATTTCAAAAAATGCCGAAACACACATCTTTCAAATTACAACCCTGAATTAAAATCCAACATTTTGTAGTTCTAGCTTCAAAATTGCCTAAATAGCAACGTATTTTCAAAAAACGTTTCATCCCCTATTACACCCCCTTACGGAAGGAATATCGTAAAATCGCTTCTTAAATGACGCCTACAGAGTAAGATCAACATCCTCCACAAATTTCAAGTTTCTATCTTCAGTGGTTTGGGCTGGGCGACGATGGGTCATTCAGTCAGTCAGTCGGGACATTGTCTTTATATATAAAAGACAATCTCTATATATAAAAAGATTAACCACGTCAGAAAATTTTTAAATGTTAACTTACAGAAAGCTGATGTTTATATTGTTTGCTGCATATTTTCGAACTGTCAGTACTGATATTTGCTAAAAGACACTTAAAATTCAAAATGTAAAATACATCAGTAATTAAACACCGCCGGGCGGGAAAAGCCGAGCCCTTTAAGGTGCTTTGCTGCGGAGTACGTGACAGTTCCCCTTTGGAGGTTCGAGTCCTTCCCCCTTGCATATGTGTGTGTGTGTCCTGTTGTAACTGTAAGTTAGTTTAAGAAGTTTGTACGTTCAAGGACAGATGACCAATGCCGTTAAGTCCCATTGCTTTATTAACATCTGATCTTAATTACATGTAATCATAATCCATATTTGGTAAAAGTACATAATACCTCATTATTCAATGAGTTACTTTCAGGGCAGTGATTCACATAACAGTTGTTATTTTGATACGAATGATGTAACAATTTATAAATTTCTCTAAATGAAATTAACAGACATACACTAGCACATTTAGGATCAGTACTTACTGAAGAAGTTAATTTTACCGTGTTAGAATGTTTTTTGCTTTCTATAAGTACAGTAATTTGGTTCGTAATATACATAATAACGTCTATTCATAAAAGTATTGGTTGAATGGAATTATTTTGACTTAACATCACAGATTCTACTCGCTATGTTCTATATGCTTAATGGTAAAAGTGAGGGGGTGGGGTGGATTGTCACTGTAACTTGCACAGGAAACTACGTAATTCGCGTGGCACTCCCATACTTCAAACAGTCTTGATATCTCTTTGCTACAAAAGTTTCATTCGAGAGGCAAGATGGATGCCTTGTTTTGTGAATGATATGTTCTACGTCTACGTACAGTAAATGCGTTTACGATTATCCGAAGTACATCATTTTAATCTGACCAGATAATAACAAACTTTGCCAGATTCTTCATACAACCGAAGGCAACGATGATATCAACTTCTCCGGGGTTAAGTACAAAGAATAGTATTTTGACTTTAGAAATAGAAACAGACTCCACCATCGAACATTTCTGTGCCGGTACATAAGACTGTAATTTTGAAAGAAAGGACATTTAATTGGAAGGTGGGTTATTTCAACGTACATAATTATTACGTTTTCTCCGACGTCTTTGACCAAGTAATAAGGAAACTGAAAATAATAACAATAATAACAGTAGTAATAGTAATAGTAATAGTAATAATAGTATTTGTTTGAACAGATTGGATTCTCGTGTGTAGCGACGTATGAAATGTAAAAGTATAGTAGGAGAGCTATCAGTCGGTAGCTATATGAACTGTGGGAAGATCTATTTCGATTACAGAATAGCCACCTAACAGGTTTCAGCTATTTCACTGAAAAGAATTTTAATTGATTTTTTAAATTAAATTTGGAGAGGGAGTATAATTGCATAGTTATAGGCAAGAAATCAGTAAAATGAGAAAAGATTTTTCTTAAACGTTGTTAGCACTCCACTTCGTAATTACACACTTACAGCATTTTGTGCGTGATGAAGAGGAATTCTCAACCTGTTGATTTCGTCTGCAAGGTAAGAAATTATTATTAATGGCAGAGCGCTAAAAGTGTTCAAATGTTTCTTAAGCTTATGGGACTTGACTGCGGGGTCAACAGTCCCTAAACTTACAAACTACTTACGGACTAGCTTATACTAAAGACAGCACAAACATCCATGCCCGAGGGAGGATTCGAGCCCCGGACGGGGAGCGGCCTCGCAAATCGGAGCACAGCGCCTCAATGCGCTTGGCCACTCACAGGGCATTGCTTAAGGAACCTAGGAATGTGGCAAAATTATCCGAGAGAAATACAACTTCGTAGAAGCTGACCAGCTAATTTGCAAGTACACGGTAGTCGCTATATAAATGTTTCAAATGTTTGTAAAGTTTATGGGACTGAACTACGAGGTCATCAGTCCCTAAACTTACAAACTACTTAAGAACTACTTACGAACTAGGACGGCACAAATATCCATGCCCGAGGGGGGATTCGAACCCCCGACCGCAGTGGCCGTGCAGACCGTGACTGGAGCGCCTTAGTCCCCTCGGCCACCGCGGCCGGCTATAAAACTAACTGAGAAGGTCTGTAGTAGCAACGCGGCACTAGAATGGGTGACACCGGTATGTCTATAGGTAGTATTTTCACAATATTGCATCGTCGAAAGTGTCATCCACATCACGTGGCAAGAAATTTATAGCGACTAATACCATAACCGGTAAATTTTTCTTGAATGGGCACTTCAACAAATTGATCCGCACTTTTTGTCGAAGTAGTATTTGCAAAAAGTCATCATGCACAAACCATGGTAACATTAACCCGCATAATATGCGTTACTGAAGATAATTCCCACTGGTCGCGGTAAGTTGACCATCAACTTCTTACTTGGTTAATGTATGGTATGGCATCATGGGCAAAGATAATATTGATCCGTATTATATCCCACGGCACGTGGGATAGACGCAAATATGAAGCGTTTCTGGAGAAGAAATATGAATACTACTGCAGGTTATTGCCCTGGACGTTTGAGAAGAAATTGTTCAAATGTTAGTAAATCTTTGGGACTTATTTACTCTGGTAAATAGTCCTTAAGCTTATAAACTACTTTAACTTAAGCTATGGACAAAAAATGCATCCATGCTCGAGTCAGGACTCGAACCTCCAACGGCGAGCAACGGCGCGCTCCTCAGCTAGGCGCCTTAGAACGCTCGGCCACTCCACCGCGGCGTCCTTCGACGGCGAAATGGTTTCATAATGACGGTTGTCTCGCCCATTGTTTAACTGAAGCTCGCGGAGTATTAGGCCGTGGGTACACTGGTCGGTGGGTCGGTCACCTGATTAGACGACTCTGGATTTCTTTCTCTGGGAATATTGGAGAGGTAAGGTTTAGCAGCAAGCTACAACAGGCCGTGGAACATCGTAAACCGCATAAGTAAGGCTTGTGAAGATACTCCCTCAGACATGCTTTATGTGCTGTGTACTCAGTTGAGAAAAGTGTCACCATGTGTATTGAAAGTGAGAATAAGGCGGAGTTAATATTAAGGCGATATAAGAGAAGCGGTGTTTAGTAAGGAGTATATTGGACGATATATTGCTAGCGAAAATCACGCCAGCATATGATAAATCTGTGTGACCTGGATGGTAAAAATGTGGCGCGAACACAATTATCACTACTTCAGTTACAAATATGAGCTCAAGTGAGGAAGATGTTTTAGTGGCTCATTGGTCCAGACGTAGGATGAGAAGATAAAGGAACCACTGGATACATCGTTGTTTCACGATAGTTTTCTCAACATTAAGGACAATTCAGGGACTTTTATCGAATGAATCCTGAAAACTTTCATTCTCTGAAACGTCTTCTAACCTTGAAAAAAAATTTAAAAAAAAGCAAAAGATTGACGCTCCATGAAAACTTTTATCCAGATGAAAAACTTCTGATTACAATAAGGTGATTATACATAATTATAAACAACAGCATTAATAAAACTCACAAGTTAATATACACGGAAAGTAAGGCATTAATTATGAATTGGTAAAGTTGTAAATATGTACCCAACCGTGACTCGAACCCGGGTCTCTTGCTTTCAAGGCAGTTGCGCTGACTCCTAGACCACGGGGACACAGCGATCATCACACTTGCAATGGACTACTCTAGTACGCCTCCCGTCATTCGGAAAGATGGTGTTTCAAATCCAACTTCGGCCATCCAGATTCAGGTTTTCCTTGATTTCCCTAAATCACTCCCTGCAAATGCCGGAATGGTTCCTTTCAAAGGGCACGCCGATTTCCTCCCTCATCCTTCCCCGAAAATCCTAGCTTAAGCTCCGCCTCTAATGACCACGCTGTCGACGGGGTGTTAAGCACTAATTTTCGTTTCTTCCTCCTCTTAACAGGATTACTACACGGTAATTAGATATTAATATAAAGTGTAGTATTACAAAATGAAGTACTGGAAACAGGTTAGATGCATGATTCGATTTGTAAGACATCACCAGTCATATTCGATCATTAATGACCTAAATGTTGAAGACGGTTCATATATTCAGCGTATTATAGAATGGAATTTTAAAATTTTAGAGAACGTACTGTGCAGGGGGTGAGAGAAGAACGTTTACATATAAGAAACAAACAGACGAAAATGAGAAATTAAGTTTGTACAGTCGTGATGGGCTCTTGAAAATCTATGCATAACTGATACGAGAAATGTCCATGTGACATTCTCAGCACATACATGGGATGGAATTATTGGAATGATCTTATTGGCCGAAGCATTTTATTATATGGTAAGGTGGCACACGGTCGATATAGGTACAATTCCAATCAACATAATTTGTCAGTCTCGTAGTGTTGGTAGCACTTGCCTTTGTGTGGCGTTGTAGTGTAACAGGTTTCTACAGCTCCTCCTGTATTTCTCAAGAATACACCACTTTGTGCTACGGAGATATAAATTTTTCCCTGTGAAGAGGTAAGTGAAAATAGTATAACGCGCTCTTATAAGTCAGTAGCTAAGGGTGACTGGATTCGCTGCCAAACATGCTATGTTTTGTACCACGAAGTACGCGTTGGTGACCGAGGGAAAAAGTGCTTTCTACGTGGAAGATGCCAGTGATCAAAATTTTACCTGGAAGTCATCACAATTTTACCTAATACGGTACAGTTTCTATCGATTTTTCTAATTTTTGTAACCTATTTTGTCTAATGTATACGAAAATTTGTAATTGTCTAAAATTTGTGTTACATAAACCTCCAAGAACAAGTGTCATAATTAAAATTGTTTCTTTTCTCAACATATTTCCAGTTACAAAAACATTTGTCCGAAATGATCACAATTGCACCATATTACCCTGTCTTTCGAACGATGCAATATAGATCTTTCTGGTCAATTCCTTCCGGGGGTCGTTACCTCATAGCTGCACGCTGGTTTGCGGTTTCTGAACGGCGGCACTTCGACCGTCGACGCAGGACAGGCCTCACAGACAAAGCAGGCAGTAATTGGGAACAGAAGCTCTGTTCAGTGGCCCGACCGCTCCCTGAACACTCGCCTGTTGACGTGGTCAGTCGCGGTTCCTTGTAAACTCAACACCAGCAGGAACAGTAGCCACCTTTAATTAGGCACAACTTCACGGCATTTGGTGCCGGCAGAGGGGGGAATGCGGAACATCAGGAACATCGTGGCTCGTCTTTGCACACTATGTAACAGAGTGATGGTCGGCGCAATCCACAAATTCGATTTTCAGTATCTAAGTCCAAAACTTTTTTTTCATATCTACGGCATTCAGCCGCTTTTATTTATTTAGTCATTTATTTAACCTGGCAAGGTTAAGGCCTTCAGATCCTTTCTATCTGGGTTCTCTACATGCTTAAAATTTCCAATATTGCTGTACATATACTAAAACTAAGAAACTGAACTTTAAATCATATTAGAAGAAGACATAGATACAGTTTATATTCGTATTTGTTAAATAACAAACACATCAGGTATTACAATACGGAAGGGTTGTATTTAAGGCTGCTAGCAGAAATGGGCATAGAGAAAGGAGAAGGAGAGAAAAGTGAGAGTAATAACACACAAATAAGGAGATATAACGGAAGATCAGGTGGCGTGACTTATGGCGCAAGAAAGAAGAGGAAGAGCATTGGTTTCACCGACTGTATGCATGAGTTTTGGGAAGAGTTTTAAAAGGGCGACTTAAGAAAGTGTTTCAACCTTTTCTTAAACGTAGCAGAAGATTTAATTGTGCAAACAGAGCAGGGAAGCTTGTTCCAGAGGCGAACAGCAGTGACATCGAAGAAGTTAGCAAATGTTTTAGTTTTATGAACTGGAACGGCCCAGAGAAGTGGGATCTTGTGTTAATATTATGTGGGCACAAAAGACGCGTAAGTTCTGAGGAGAGACACTGGGTTGCTTGCTCACTTAACAGACGATGGAGAAGGTCCCGTAGTTTATCCGGCCGTAGTCACCTTAATTGGGTGTATGAAACATGTATATGGTCATATCGAGGAATGTTGCGTTTGTACCGTACACACGCATTCAGTGTTAACTTACAATCTTGTATTTTCGCTGCTTGTACTATGCTGAATCATATCACAATAGTGAAGGTTCGGTAGAACGAGCGAATGAACCAGTTTGCATTTCACATCTTGTGGAAAGATGTTACGAAACTTTCTAAGGACATAGAGGCAGTCGGAGGTTTTCCTGCATATGATGGCGGTATTATTTAGCCATTGTAAATGTTAGTCGTTAATTACATCCAGATTCTTAACTTTTTTCCGATATGGTATTGGAATACTGTCAAGTTGAATGGGGCGGGGATGGGGGCGGCGAACTGGTCTCGTAATTCGGAACTTATTAATTTCCGATGGGCGACTAAGATTACATGTCACTTTCATGCATTTAATTTTAGTCCAGGTTTTTCATCCAAATATGACTGAAGACAGATCATAATTCATCTGGAAAATCTCAGTATTTATATCTTCAGGTGTGGTACTTTATTAGAGCCGGACGTCGTCTGTATAGATCCGATGTTAATAGAACGACAAAACGGCTAAAATATCATTGACATACAAGGAGAACAAAAGTGGGCCTAAAATTGATCCTTGTAGCACTCCAGAAACAATATTCCTCCAGAAGGATTTTTGGATTTTTCATTCCCACAGGCAACACTTTTCTTTGTACTTTTAAAGTAGCTTTAACCGCTTCAGTGCACAATTTAAGAATTTTAGTTGGCGCTTTTTATTCAGCACTATATCATAACTGACAGTATGAAAAGCTTTGCTGCAATCTGGTAGTGTTAATATAGCAGCTTCGCTGTTGTTAATAGGAAATTTCAGGTAACTTGTTATCCTGACTGTGCTATGGAGTTTACGAAAGCCGGACTAATATTTGTCAAGTAAGCTGATTCTGCAGGTGTTCAGTAATTTGGTCATGAACAATGTATTCAAAGGCTTTGGGAACGGCAGACTATATGCTATTTGACCGAAAATCACAAGGTTATTTTAGGTTTTCTATTTTAGAGATGGATCGGACTATGCTTCTTTTTCAAGAGGTAGGATAAATTCTATTCTCTAAAGAGAAATTAAAGTTATCTGTTGAGACAGGTAATAAGCTATCTGCGACATTCTTAAACATAGTAATACTAATATTGTCGTTGCCTATCGTTTCAGAAGAGATTACCATTATTCCTTTTCTTGTTGTGTTTATTATGCATGTTTTATGTAGAATGTGTCATCTCTAGTTTCATGGCTAGTGGATTCCTCAGGGTGATTGTTTATTAGCGCTCAATATTTGATTAGCGCAGAGAAGAATTAATGCAGTTCGTCGGTTGAAACACAAAAAACAGATTCTTGTGTAGCTACGTAAAAGATAAAATATGCATGCATTTCTATATCCTTCTGTTGGTTCCTAATGTAAAAACGATCACAATTTCATCCTCCACACACTTCAAAATTTAAAGCGCATTGTTTAGTATTCTATATAAAAAATTCCATATGTATCTTCCTCGCATCTATATTTCTCTTTTTCTTTCTCTCTCTTTGCCAATATTACTTATTATAGACTAGCTAAAGTCCCGCTGCTTCGCACAAGTAGACTGGATGGTCTGCATTGGTTGTTTCTACTTCTAAATATAAATTGTCACAGATTTAGCTTTAAAAATGCTTTCTTAATCAAGTATTTTGATACAACTTGCCACCCTCTATTGCACCACTGATAGCAGAATGCAAACATCCCGAAACACATTTTTTTAAATTGTAACCATGGTCCCAAATCAAAATTTTCGCATTTATAGCATCAAAATAGTGTTAGTTGCGCCCTTAAAATATTTTCCCTTATTTCACCCGCTTAACTGTTGAACTTCCAAAAATATCAAAACACGTGTTTTGAAAACTCGAATAAAAAATCTAAATCCGAAATTCTGTATTTCTCGCTTCAAATTTGCCTGAATAGCAACGCATTTTCAATAAACCGTTCATCCTCTATTACACCCCCTTAGGTATGTGTAAGATAAGTCGATAACTTTCAACTCCCAGATCTTCCACCCTCTTATCGTTAAGAACCCTCTACCACCATAGCGCGCAATGCGAGACTGATGCCTACTACCACATACAAACACTATTCGTATAGTTATGGCAGCAGAGTGAAATATAGGCAGTAACACCTCAATTCATATATTAATATTTCGCTGACATTTAGTAAATTTCAATGTAAATAGAAATTTTTCGTCTCGAATATGTCACTGACATTAAATATAAATCTGAAGCACTGAATTAAAATTTTTGATGCGTGCTTAGACTATTCCGAGACGTCTTAATCGCTAGTGATGCGGTGGTCTAGCGGTAAGACGTCTGCCTAGTAAGCGTAGAGGTCGCATCACAGATATTAATTCAATGCTATCAGACAGACATTTCATTGTTGTTCTTGTGGTCTTCAGTCCGGAGACTGGTTTGATGCAGCTCTCCACAATACCCTATCCTGAACAAGCCTCTTCAACTCCACATAAGAACGGCAACCTACATCTGTCTGAATCTGCTTACTATATCCATCTCTTGGTCCTCCTCTGCGTTTTTACCCCACACACTTCCCTCCAACGCTAAATTCACAATACCTTGATGTCTAAGAATGTGCCCTACCAATCTATCCCTTCTTTTAGTCAAGGTATGCCAGAAATTTCTTTTCTCCCCAATTCTGTTCAGTACCTCCTCATTAGTTACGCGATCCACCCACCTAATCTTCAGCATTCTTCTGCAGCACCATATTTCAAAAGCCTCAATCCTCTTCCTGTCCACACTGTTTATCGTCCATGTTTTACTCCCATACAAGGCAACACTCCATACAAATGCCTTCAGAAAGGACTTCCTTAGTCTTAAATAAATATTCGAAGTTAACAAATTTCTCTTTTTCAAGAACGCTTTTCTACCCATTGCCATTCTGCATTTTATATCCTCTGAACTGCGACCATCATTTGTTATTTTACTGCCCAAGTAACAAAACTCATCTACCTCCTTTATTGCTTCGTTACCTAATCTAATTCCTCCAGCATCGTCTGATTTTCTTACACTGCACTCCATTACCCTAGTTTTGCTCTTGTCAATGTTCATCTTATATGCACCTTTCAGAACACTGTCCATTCCGTTCAATTGCTCTTCCAGGTCCTTTGCTGTATCTGACAGAATTACTATGTCGTCGGCAAAACGCAATGTTTTTAATTCTTCCCCTTGAACTTTAATTCATTCACCAAATTTCTCCTTTCTTTCCTTTATAGCTTGCTCAATGTACCAATTGAATAACATTGGAGAAAGGCTACAACCTTGTCTTACTCCCTTTCTAACCACTGCATCCCTTTCATGCCCTTCAACTCTGACAACCGCTGTCTGGTTTTTGTACAAGTTGTAAATAACCTTACGCTCCCTATATTTTACTTCTGCTTGCTTCAGAACTTGAAAGAGTTTATTCCAATCAACATTGTCAAAAGCCTTCTCCAAATCTACAAAAGCTAGAAATGTAGGTTTGCCTTTTCTTAATCTATCTTCTAGGATAAGCCGTAAAGTGAGTATTGCCTCCCGTGTTCCTATATTTCTCCTTAACTCAAACTGATCTTCCCCGAGGTCAGCTTCTACCAGCTTTTCCATTCTCCTGGTGAAACAATTTTTTCATGGCTTGTTTTCCCAGAGACTTCAGTAGCTCTGTGGGAATATCATCTTCTCCAGAGGCCTTGTTTCGACTTAGGTCTTTCAGTGCTCTGTCAAATTCATCTCTCAGTATAGTATCTCCTATTTCATTCTCATCTATTTCTTCTCCCCCTTCTACAATATTGCCGCTAAGATCATTTCCGTCATAGAGCCTCTCTATATACTCTTTCCACCTTCCAGATTTGCTGAGAACTGGTTTTCCTTCAGAGTTCTTGATATTCACGGAGCTGTTTTTCTTATCTCCAAATGTTTCTTTTATTTTCCTGTATGCTGTATCTATTCATTATGTTTGCCGTTACATCACCTTAACTATCTATCGTTACAGTGAAGTTATTTCGAAGGTAGCTTCGTGGCGTATGTGTATATTGATTGTGAAATATTTCGCTAAAAGAATTATTAGTGAACACGTAATACATCGAAACCTCATGCTCGATTGGTCCCTTTCTCACCAATGTAAATGTTTCTGACCTGTTATCTCATGAAATATGTTTCGGACTATGATATAATTTTGAAGGCAAATTCAATTTTATGTATCAAATAATAAATCTATTTCGAGAGAAATATTTTGTTTCGACATAAGATATTAGATTGTAGGTGAGGTATTGAATTAAAATATGTAGAATTCGAACCCTGGAACTCCTGTTTCCTAGGTAAGCACTGTCAGCATTAAGCGACCGCGACCTAATGAATAAGGCGATTGCACCAACTATGTTGAAGCACATCATCCTCCACAATTCAAACTTCAATTCCGTCTCATGTTTCCCTATGTAAATACGTATCAGTATTGTCGAGGCTCTCCAATAGCTGAATAACAACCCAGCCTTGTACCTTAAATCAATTTCCAGATACATTATTTTAGTATTTTAATACAATGCAACTCCTTCTGTTCAATATCTTTGATATTTATCAAGATAAAATGTGCCTCTGACTTATCATTTGATATTTTTATCGCTAGTGCTTGATGGACAAAGCAGGGTCGTTCCCATTGACATTCATTGCTGGGGTGCTATTCCAGTATTGGAGAGCCTCGACAATGCTGATACGTACTTACATAGGGAAACGTGAGACAGAATTGAAGTTTGCATTGTGGAGGATGATGTGCTTTAACATAGTTGGTGCAATCGCCGTATTCATTCGGTCGCGGTTGCTTCGTGGTTATAGCGCTTGCCTAGTAAGCAGTAGGTCCCGGGTTCGAATACCAGTCGCAGCACTATCTTTAATTCATTGCCCCTCTTTGAATTTAATATATGTTGTATGTGTCTAGAGTAAAATGTCTCGCGATTACCATTAGTAATATAAAATCAATAAATTGTAACGTCATAGCGATTGGACATAGCGGAACAGTAACACACGATCAACTTCTTTCCTTTCATCACTTTGTTGGGTATGTCAGCGGGCAAAGTTTCCGCAAGTGCTTGAAATAATGTTGCCCAAATTTAGTTGCAAGTCGGTAAGTGCTCTACTTATCAAATAGTGGATCGGTAAAATCTTCTTACCCATGCATGATTGGGCACGTTCTTTGACACTCATTGCCCAAGGCGTCATAGCTCCTGAACTGTGATTTGGTGTTGGGTGTACCCCATGGCTATAATTTCCATTAGTTAAGGAGGAGATGTGGAGCAGTGTCACATGATGTCACAGTTTTTCACGAATTTCGTTGTTTATAACGACACGTGTCCTCAGCTTTATCGTAGGTGCTTTTTACGCACACACAAATTGTTTTCTGATACTGAGGAATATCTCCTCTTAAACTATTTGATCTATTTGTACGAAATTGGTACAAATAGATCCAATAGTTTAAGAGGAGGTGTAGAACATACACACATACATACAGCGATACATTTTTTTATAATCTCTGTAGATAATGTTTTATCCTGTTGAACACTATATAGGTCCTAAAGTCCACTGTTTTGTCTAGCAAAAACTTAAGTTGACAGAAATTAAATGTGAAGGTCAGTGAGATTTATTGGAGTGTTAACTATACTTCCCATATCTCGATTGCCGCGTGGGAGTAGCCGCGGCCGCTCGTGAGTAGCCTTGCGGTCTGGAGCACCCTCCCGTCGGTGGTTCGAATCCTCCCTCTGGCACGCATGTTTGTGCTGTCTTATTTCATAAGTGAAATAAAAGGTTTCCGCTTGGTAGGCGATGTGAGATGTTTCTTTTATTAAACTTCAAAACATATCAATTTCGTCCCTATGATGGGACATCATTATTTCATAAGTAGTTTGTAAGTTTAGGGACTGATGGCCCCGCAGTTAAGTCCCATAAGCTTTACAAACGTTTGGACATTTTGGAGAAGCTGCGTGGTCTAAGGCATCATGCTACGTACTAGGTGGCCGCTCCGCCAGTGGTTCGAGTCCCCCGTCGGACAAAGACATGAGTGTTGTAAGAGAGACTGTGCTTAGAGACTTAGAGCAAGTAGTTTGTAAGTCTATGGAGTGATGGCCATAACAGTTTAGTCCAATTACTTTACAACATTTGAATAATATATCGTCGATTGAACGCTTTTGGTTTCAGACGTGGTATTTTACGCAATACATTCTTGTAATAATTTTGAGAACTGAACGCTCTCATAAGTAAGTAGTTGTTACTCGTCCGAAACTACATTTCCAATCTATTCGATACCATCATTTTTATAATTTAAAATGAGATTAGCCTTGAGAATCACTTGATAGTTCCATGAGCGAGTCCTTCTCAAATTTTGATAGCTTAACTTTTTAACGTTGCCAGAAACAAACTGTTTCTTACCCCTAACAGTTCATATAGACGTATGGAACAGTAACCATTGAAACAGGAGTCAGTTTTAAGTAATACTCATAGTCAAAGAAATAAGTTTCACTGGACATCAACTGCCAACATTAGTTCATTAAAAAAATTGAAATATTAGCCCTTACTCCTAAACATCTTTTTCAAAAAAGCTGTAAAGTTTCTGTTACTTTTCTTTATAGTGTGAAAGATAATTTCATGAAATTAATCCATACTAGTATTATACATGCGGAGGAAGCTCTGTCTGTTACGCTTTCATGACAAAACCATTGCAATGAATCTAATCAATCTGGGTTTGGATATATCTCTAAAGCTAAAGAATAACATAGCCTGCTTCAGAAAGTGTGTAATTCAATATACTTATTTATTATAACTATATAAATCGAAATATGAATCTGCTGAACATAAACGTTTCTCCTATTGCTTCAGAGACGCTTGAAGACCCTTCGAAAAGCTATTTAATCTTTCACTTGTGAGAGGTATCACTTTTATTAAAACACTTGTAATGGTAATACGATTCATCACAACGAATACAATATTTACACCAGACATCAACGTCTTCAGTCCGCCGAACCGATTACGATGACATTTGAATCCTGCATAATTTACGCGTTGCAGATCTTCCTCAGTAAGCGGTTTAGTCACGTTGTAACAGACGGAGTTTCTTTTCGACTTTCCATTTAACTTTACCTTTGCCCCCATGAAGGACAGTTTTTACCGTCATTCTACGTACCATTAATATATGTCGTTGTTGTTGTGGTCTTCAGTCCGGAGACATTGATGCAGCTCTCCACCCTGCTCTATCCTGAGCAAACCGCGTCATCTCCGCATAAGAATGGCCCCCTACATCTATCTGAATCTGCTTACTGTATTCATCTCTTGGTCTCCCTCTGCGATTTTTACCCCACACACTTCCCTCCTATGCTAAATTCACGATTCTTAGATGTCTATGTCGATCCCTTCTTTTAGTGAAGGTATACCAGAAAGTTCTTTTATCCCGAATTCCATTCAGTACCTCCTCATTAGTTATGCGATCCACCCACTAATCTTCTGTAAAACCATATTTCAGAAGCTTCAATCTTCTTCCTGTCAGCACTGTTTATCGTCCATGTTTCACTCCCACACAAGGTAACACTCCACACAAATTCCTTCAGAAAGGATTTCCTTATGCTTAAATTAAAATTTGATGTCAACATTTTTCTCTTTTTCAAAAAAGCTTTTCTAAGCATTACTGTTCTGCATTTTGTATCCTCTGTATTGCGCCTATCATATGTTATTTCTCTGCCCAAGTAACAAAACTCATATATCACCTTCATTGTTTCGTTACCTAATCTAATTCCTTCAGCATGGCCTGATTTTCTTAGACTGCATTCCATTACCCTTGTTTTGCTCTTGTTAATATTCATCTTATATGCATCATTCAACACACGGTCCAATCCGTATAACTGCTCTTCCAGGTCCTTCCAGAAACACAATGTCATCGTCAAAACGCAGTGTTTTTATTTCGTCACCCTGAATTGTAATTCCTTCTCAAAATATATCCTTGCTTTCCTTCACTGCTTACGCAAGGCACAAATTGAACAACATTGGAGAAAGGCTACAACCCTGTCTGACTCCCTTCCCAACATCAGCATACTTTTCATGCCCTTCAACTCTGATAACTGCTTTCTGGTTTTTGTACAAGTTGTAAATAACCCCCCGTTCCCTATATTTTATTCCTCTTGATTTCAGAATTTGAAAAAGTCTCTTCCAATCGTCATTGACAAAAGCGTTTTTGCAAATCTACAAAAGCTAGAAATGTAAGTTCGACTTTCCTGAATCTATCTTCTAAGATAAGCCGTAAAGTGAGGATTGCCTCTCGTGTTCCTACATTTATCCTGAATCCAAACTGATCTTCCCCGACGTCGGCTTCTACCAGCTGTTCCATCCTTCTGTAAACAATTCGAGTTAAAATTTTGTAACCGTGACTTATTAAACTGATGGTTCTTCAATTCTCACACTTGTCTGCGTCTTTTCTCTTTAGAATGGCAATAATTACATTTTTCTTAAAGTCTGAGGGTATTTCCCCTGTGTCATACATCTTATGCACCAGGTGAAATATATTTGTCGTGGCTGACCCTCCCAGACACTTCAGTAGTTCTGAGGGAATGCCATCTACTCCAGGGGCCTTGTTTCGACTTCGGTCTTTAACTGCTCTGTCAAATTCTTCTCTCAGTATAGTACCTCCTATTTCATCTTCATCTACTTCCTCTTCTCTTCCTACAATATTTAATATCATTTCCTTTCTAGAGCCCACATTTAAACTTTCCCTTCGTTGTTGAGAACTGGTTTTCCATCTGAGTTCTTTATAGTCATAAAGCTGCTTTTCTTGTCTCCAAATGTCTCTTTTATTATCCTGTAGGCGATTTCTACTTTTTCCCTATTTAAACATTATTCTAGTGACTTCCATTTGCCTTCTCGCCACTACTTGTTAGCTATTTTGCACTCCCTGTCAATCTCCTTTCTTAGTCGTCTGCACTCGATTTTTCCTGTTTCATTTACTGCATTTTTATATTTTCTCCTCTGATCAATTGAATTATATTTATATTTAAACCGGAAAATTGGAAACTTTTGTCATGATTATCCTGGTCATAACGTAAGAACGAAGTTACGAAATTATTTTACTTTATGATCTTTCAGAAATATGTAAGGGCATCAGTACGGCCGCGGTGCAGGAGCCGAGCGGTCTAAGGCGCCTCGCTGCGGATTGCGCGGTTGCTCGCCGTCGGAGGTACGAGTCTTCCCTGGGGCATGGGTGTGTGTATGTTGTCCTTAGGTTAGTTTACCTTAGTTTAAGTAGTTTGTAAGCTACGGACTGATGACCACGCAGTTTGGTTCGATAGATTTACAAACAAACAATATCAGCACGAGCGTAGTGCTTAGTGCAGTTTGAAAAGTAATAAATCCAAGAAAGATGGCAAAGCGTATGAGAATATTAGCGTTCTTTCATACTGATTGAGGTTCGAAATCCTTAAAAGCGATGGCATGCAGAGGTCTTTCTGTAACATCCACATCCATTTTGAAGCACGTGCGATAGCAAGTAAGTCTTACAAAACACACTTCCACTCTTTTCCGTGCATCATGTATTTTGCTATTTGAAAGTGATCTGCCGACCCGTCTGAATGGACGTCGGTACACACTTGTTGCCACACTAGACGGCGGTTTTGCTTAAACCGCTCCAGATCATTTCCGCGTTGGTCCATACGGTCGATTTTTAGATTTAACCAGAACAATCCAAGCTTATACTCCTTTTCTGGAGACCACTTCGCCGAATGGGCAATGAACTTTAAACTCATTTCCTTCCTACCTTATAAATAAACTAGCATTTCCAAAGACTTCGTGCACGGGAATTTGGAAACAGTACGAATTTTTAAAAATCCTGAAGCTTATTCTCGGCGATGTCGAAACGTTCCAAAATACTTGTTGTTCCTGATTCAATTTACACTGTCGTTTTTTTCCCTCCGATATGATGAAATGATCCTTCAACGAAATTGATTCGATTCGCATGAAAGAAAAAGAAATCATTCCTTACTGAGTTTCATGCACAGTTGACGTGTTACCAGAAGTTTGGTTGTATCAAATTTGTTAAAAGAAAAAAAAAGCACCTGAAAATTACTAAAAAGGTTTCCTGTATCTGCTATAGTTTCCGATTTCCTTATAGAGATCGAGTAAAAAATTTCACTCTACGTGTACAGATAACTTTTGTTGGCGTCGCATCAAGATGACGCATGTGTCAGATTTTAAGTTAGACCGCCAGAAAGATCACAGTGAAAATGGCATCAAATTTCGTACGTTAATTTTTGCGTTAAGCATGTACAAAGACACGAACAGAGACAGAAAAAAAAATTGTTTTGACTTCTTTGCTATCATAAAAACGCCTCCTATGAAGTGTCTTTAAATTACTGCATACTGCAGACATACTACAGACATCGACCATTTACAGTTTTATTCATTCACATTCAATGATACTAAAAGCATAAAAACAATTTTGGATTTATTTAACGTCCATTACCAGTTTAGATGGACTTTTCCTCCATTTTATATGCATTGAAACTAAGAAAAGGTAATTTCACAGAAAATAATTATGAAGCTTGTTAACATCAAGATATAATAAAGTTAAATAATTATAGAAAAAATCAGAAATTACCCAATTTAAACAGAGGTCAGTTTCATCTGATACGGTGAGTGGTTCATTTTACGATCTAATATCGGAGCCACACAAACATTAAGATGTTGCAATATCATTTCGTCAAATTGCCTGAAACATGTACGTGTGGTTTATCCAAATTCACACTGGTCAATCCTATTTCACCTTGTTCTGGCAACAGTGCTACACATCCTACCGTAACTAGATAAACCACAAAATATAGTAATCAGATTATTTGACAACATGGGATTGAAACACTTAAAATGTTCGTGGATCAGAAGTTTCTTTCCCTTAACCTCAGCCAGTAGATTAACTCACTGTGATATAGTAAAAGATGTCAATACCTATGGCGTGATAGACTAAATTTTTGTTCATGGTACATGACGAAACAGCTCTTTGCCAAAAATAAATAAATAAATATTGTAATTGCTGATGTTTTTGTACAGTAACTTGCTTATGTACCAATGGTAACTAGTTATTTATTTTCTATTTGAATTACCTCATGTCACTGTAAATAAAATTAAAAATTGCTTGGAAGTTGGTCGAAACTGGTAACCCAAGTTAAAAAAATACAGAAATAAGAGTGATTGTTGCTAATGAGCTAATTTTTGTACTGGGGGTTTCTGTAAAAGTAGGACTTATTTTAGCTACTAAAGACGAATTGCAATAAAAATGTCATAGGCATGCAATCTGATTAAATGTCAGATTTGCCGCCCGCAGTGGCCGAGGGGACTGCGGCGCTCCAGTCACGGTCTGCACGGCCACTACGGTCGGGGTTCGAATCACCCCTCGGGCATGGATATTTGTGTCGTTCTTAGTCTTAGCTAGTTCATAAGTAGTTTGTAAGCTTAGGGACTGATGACCCCGTAGTTAAGTCCCATAAGCTCTACAAACATTTGAACTTCAGTCGGCACCCAGATTAGAAGTCAAAATGGATGGGCAACTCAGTTGGTTGATTATTTTCTGCCGGCCGTGGTGGCCGAGGGGACTGAGGCGCTCCAGTCACGTTCTGCACGGCCACTAGGGTCGGGGGTTCGAATCCCCCATCGGGTATGGATATTTGTGCCGTCCTTAGTGTTAGCTAGTTCAAAAGTAGTTTGTAAGTTTTGGGACTGATGACCCCGTAGTTAAGTCCCATAAGCTATACAAACATTTGAAATGTCAGTTTTGAGGAATGGTGTCAACAGCTTTCAGGAAATCTATAAATTTCGAACCTATTTGAGATCCCCTTTCGATACCTCTTGTACTTTATGAGACTAAAGAGCTAGCTGGACTACGTAGGACCGATATTTTCTTCACTCATGTTGGTTACGTTTCCTTCAAGGAGATATTTGAATACAGCATATGTTCCAAAAGCCAGCTGCCAGTTCACCAATTTTCTGTCTTGAGCACTGGTTTCACCTGTGTAACTTCCCAAACTTCCGGCGAGTGATTGGTTGCATATGATTCGTGTGCAGGGGCGGCGGCTGTTGAAATACAGTATGGGTGCTCAAGCTCACAGTTAACAAATGTTGGAAACTAATCCTCCCGAAAATCATGCATTTTTTAGAACAACCTGCACAGTGAATTGGTTTGTGTTGGGTACATCAGAGCAAATCCCTCCAACACGGTAAGCTTATCTTCTAGATAAGCTTAAGTATTGTGGTATGAGTGGGACAGTGCACAAATGGTTTAAATCATATTTAACTGGAAGAGTGCAGAAAGTTGAAATAAGCAGTTCACATGATATAGATGAAACAATTAATTTCTCTAACTGGGGAGTTATCAAAAATGGGGTCCCACAAGGTTCGGTCTTAGGTCCCTTGCTGTTCTTAATATATATTAATGACTTGCCATTCTACATTCACGAAGATGCTAAGCTAGTACTTCTTGCTGATGATAGAAGTATAGCTATCACACCTGACAAACAGGAATTAACTGATGAAATTGTAAATTATATCTTTCAGAAAGTTATTAAGTGGTTGTCTAACGGACTCTCAGTAAACTTCGATAAAACCCAGTATATACAGTTTCACACAGTAAATGGTATGACACCATCAATAAATTTAGACTTTGAACAGCAATCTGTAGCTAAGGTAGAATATTCAAAAATTTTAGGTGTTTGCATTGACGAGGGACTGAATTGGAAGAAACATATTGAAGATCTCCTGAAACGTTTGAGTTCAGCTACTTATGCTATCAGAGTCATTGCAGAATTTGGTGACATACATCTCAGTAAATTAGCTTACCATGCCTATTTTCATTCATTACTTTCATATGGGATCATATTCTGGGGCAATTCAACAATGAGTAAAAAAGTATTCATTGCACAAAAGCGTGTAATCAAAATAATTGCTGGATCCCACGCAAGAGCATACTGCAGACATTTATTTAGGGATCTAGGGATCTTCACTGTAGCTTCACAATACATATATTCACTCATGAAATTTGTTATTAAGAATCCAAGCCAATTCAAAAGTAATAGCAGCGTGCATAGCTACAACACTAGCAGAAAGGTTGATATTCACTATTCAAGGTTAAATCTAACTTTGGCTCAGAAATTATGCTGCCACAAAACTCTTTGGTCACTTACCCAGTAGCATCAAAAGTCTGACAGATAGCCAACTAGTATTTAAAAAGAAATCAAAGGAATTTGTGAATGGCAACTCCTTCTACAATGTAGATGAATTTTAGATAAGACTTTAAACAAAATTGTTAAAAAATAAAAAAATAAAAAACAACCAAAAATGTAATAAAAATCCTTAAAATATTGATTCTCAAGTGTAGACAACATTTACCAGACTGACACGTTCCACATCATTTCGAAATGTCGTATATATGATCTATTGAACAAGTATTAATCCAATCTAATCTAACGAAAGAAAATAAACCGTATGTGTACCAGACATGATCTAATTGTTGTCACATTCTCTATCGAATCGCCATAGCATTCCCATGCATTTGGAGATACCATATATATCTGAGTGTGTGTGTGTGTGTGTGTGTGTGTGTGTGTGTGTGTGTGTGCTTTCGGACATGACCCTTTACTCAGCGCAGAACCACACCAGGCCGGAATTATTACGGGAATCGGCAAAATGCCACGAGTAATAAGTGAAAACGGACAGGTGGTCTATATTAAGTAGTGCTTGGATTAGTTGAAAACGTGCATCTGGGGGAAAGCGTGACAGAGTAGTACGTAGCGATCACTTTGGTGTACGGTCAGCACAGCTGCATAGTAATTGGGGAGCCCAGTTCTAGTCCCGGCTGGGCAAAAATTTTCACCTTTCCACACTGATTTAATTCAGTGCCCACTGGCGGCTGATGTAAATTGTTTGTATGATAACGTATTCCTATGAACAATGGCGCGATTACGGCAAATCATCGGGAGGAAGCCAGAAAGAGGGTTGAACATTTATACTTCCAGTTCCAAAGTAGTGCGTTCTCGATTCAGTAGATATTTGATTCAGTAGATATGACCTGTTTATCTTGTCCTGTTTATTTCTCAATGTGGTACCTTCCGGAAATTTCAACTAAGTTTTAAAAGAAGTCAGACCATGATTGATAAATGTAAATGTATCTTCACTCGTTTGCTTCTCAGAAAGACGAAGTTTTCTTTTAACGCTTTGATTTGGTCGTGGATCTCAAACGTTAGATGCCTTTTGCATTTCGATGAGAAATTTAGGTTCTTGACGTGCACAGTTGTATCAGCTGAGGACGCCAGCTCTGATATACAGTTCTTTTCAGACAATCCACTTTTTGCCCTTTCATTTAGAGATATATTTCCTAATGAATGGAAAACAAAAAGTTCAATTGAGCCAATAAAGTATGCACATCTCTCCTGAATCCTTTGAAATGGCGGTAATTTATACATTGACAACGCACACAAAACGTATTTCGCTTCTAAGTTGTTTTGTGTATCTATTTAAGTCACTAGTAGCCCTCTGTGTGCCTTGCCTTCTACCTGCTCCTCATATTTGATGTGTAGGAGTTTGTAACAGCACTGTAGTTTGTTCTTCTTTTCAGAATTAAATATTCTCCAACATGTAAGACTATGCGGATGTCCATCCGTCTCTACAAATTAATATTTAGTTTGTTTCCACGACCACGTACAGAGCTCTAATCAAAAATAAAATAAAATCACAGCTATCACTAAACACGAATTGTAACGGGCTTCATCTACCTGTTAGGCCGTACTTGAGAGGGCGCTACGTTCAAAAAATGCATAACTGATTTCTGTGGAATTTCCCCAAATTTTTTTGTTCTCAATTTATTTTATCTTCCTTCTGCATTTCGTGTGGGTGCTGAGCACCCCTAAAAATTCCTGGGGGGTCAACGAGCACAGGAGCGCCCACGGAGTTGGCGCCCCTGTTCGTGTGTATTGAAATATTACTTCAGCATACTCTGCAGGGTACCTAGCTGGTAAATAATCACAAGCATTCAAATAATGTTCAAATGATTGTAAATCTATCGGAATCACCGGCGTGGTTATTAGTCCCTAACTTACAAACTACGTAAACTAAGGTAAACTAACATAAGGCCAACACAAACACCCATGCCCGAGAGGGGACTCGAACCCCCCATGGCGAAAGGCAGCGCGCACCGCAGCACGGCGCACCAATGAGCACGCCACAGATAATCCCCCCACGGCCAGAAGCATTCGCTCGGTCTTTATTGTCATGAGTGGCTTTCAGACAAGTAAGACAACTACTTCTACGTCACTCATGTCAATGGCTGTTTTTGCTTCCAATTCGGAAATATTTATTTAGTCTTGTTTTGTGAAGGAATTCCGGAAAACTCTACATTAAAGTTTAGAGATGGCATTGAAAGAGGAAAACTAACTGAATAAATAATAATAATAATAGTAATAAAACTGTAGAACGTACAGCATATTGTGCTTTTAGCTCAATATGATGATGTTCTACCGAGAACCGACTGACGAATCAGTGACAATGTCCTCATTTGTCTTTGCTTTAAGTTTGTTTGAGTTAAAGACTAACAGCTATATCTCTGCACTCAGTAAAACTTTTAATTCGTCTACACTACCAGTTCGTAAAATAATTACCATTCCCCTTAAACACTTTACATGTAGTGTCACGGGATGAATCAGTAAAAATCAGTCGCAGTACTTAGCCAAAGAAATGTCGGGCAACAGTGCAGTTTACGGCGCACATTAGTGCTCGGTTTTGATGTGTTCGTAAACGGCGCGTGCGAATTTGTAGTTCTTCAGAGGCCCATATCTCGGGTTCTATGGATCACAGAGTTCAGGGGTAAGGTGTAACTGGATAGCCCTTGGCCTAATGATCAGTTGTGTAGACATAAGAAAGATGTGAACACAGTAGCTATCATACAGTACAGCGTCACAATTTTCAGAGTTACTCACTTACTGAAGGCCATCCAAACTGAACAATTAAGTTGGTGTTTGCACATTACGTGTAGTCTATGGCTTTAAACGGCTTATAAATGACCATTTCTCCATAGTGGGTTCCTGAAAAAATCACGAAAAATCGTGACATTTGAGAACCAAAAACATAAATTGTGGGGATGGTCACTTCGATACTTTATATTCATAGCAAATAGTCGAACTTTTTACCATATCTTCTTATGAAGATATTTTCATTAATTTTTTCAAATTTTTCAGATATCTTTATCCAACGACATCCAGAGATTTAAACTTGCACAAAGTCACAAAACCCGATTTTACCCGTTTTTGCACCATGAGTTGCAAATGTCTAAATAACTAACCGTAGAAAATTGTTCAAATGATTACAGTACATCCTGTAGATCTTTATCTAGTAAAAAGCATTTTTTATTTTTCGAAAATCTTTGTCCTTCACTAAGATAAAAAGGAAAAGCCGCGATATTTCACTAGCAAAAGTGCACAATGTACTGAAAGGCATCGGTAAAGGTGCTCTGAAACTTACCAAGCGATTTGTAAAAATCGATTATTGGACATCATACACGCTAAAATCTTCTCTCGAGAAAGTTTTGATTTTTATTTTCGTTTTTGATACAGTTAATATGCAGCATCTAGTTTAATGAAGTATTGAAACATATTTTAAAGAGCTTGCGGAGGTAAAAACACATTGCATAGACATCTCGTGTGGATGATTTGTTATACATAGCTGCGTATCAAATGTAGATAACATATGGAAATATTTTTAAAGTTGAGAGCAAAATGATATGTGGTTCTTGAGATATCGGTCCGTGTATGACAGCACGCGATAGTAATAGTTTCGAAAACGCTCAGGTGAAAATGCGTTTAGGAAATGACTCAAACGGTATAACGGTATGTGTACATAATTCTTCTTTGTTTTTGGCTTCCTTTCTTCGCAGTTTCAATTATACAATTTGTATAGGTTACGTAACCGTCTTATGCAAGTGTAAAATAGTCTAATTGTAATTCTAATTTCAATTTTAATTCGAAAGCATCTTCAGTGGTCAACTGTTCAGGAAATGTTTTGTTTTACATTATTCGTTTGATTAAATTCGATCGATAACAGTCCTTATGAAATATGATTACTTTGATTTTGAATAAAATGGACTACTAAAATTACTCACGTATTTTTATGTTGTCCTCTTGATATGTATTTTGTAGCACATTGCCATTTGCTGTCACTGTTAATAATTACAATATTCACATTTTCACTTTATCATAAAAATTTCTGAAAAATCGCCATTTCTGTGGCTTGGTAGGCTATGTATGTCGTTCGTTTTGTCCCCCCCCTCTCTCTCACTCCCTCTCTCTCTCTCTCTCTCTCTCTCTCTCTCTCTCTCTCTCTCTCTCTCTCTCTCTATCTATCTATCTATCTATCTCTCTCTCTCTCTCTGTGTGTGTGTGTGTGTGTGTGTGTGTGAGTGTTATTTGCTTACAAGTTCTTTGGTTCTCACTGTGAAATGTGCTTTTGTTTCATTTCTGTCAAAACAGTTGTCTGCTAGCAACTTTTTGTGTAATGGTCTGACTGTGTTGTGTATTATAAATACGAGTTTAGTTTTACTAACGAAGTTCTGTGTGTTTGCGTGTGTGTGTACGAAAGAGAGAGAGAAACAGATTCTGATCTTCTGTAGGTGTGTGTGTGTGTGTGTCTGTGGGTGGGATTTTGTTGTTGTTGTTTTATGTGGTCGTATTATGTGGTGGGTTTGAGGGAGGGGGTAGGTTTGTCTATGTCTACTATGTGTTCTATTACTTTAAATAATGTTTGGTTGCTGACGTTTACTTGGTCATTTAATACGTGTTTCTTTTCTAATAATGTTTGTTGTATTTGGAAATACTCATGGAGGGTTAAGAGGTGTTTCTTATTGTTAAATCTGACTATTTTCATGTCGGTTTCTATGGTGGTGGGATAGGGGTTTTCTTGCCTAAGGTGTTCTGCAAATGTTGAACGGCTGTTGCCATATTTCCATGATCGTTTGTGTTCTTTACATCGTGTTTCAAATTTCCTGCTGATCTGTATAGAGCATCACAAATGTTGCATTTGAGCTGGTAAATACGATTTTTGGTAGATGTCAGTGTTTTCTGTTTTTGTTAGGCATTTTTGTAATGTGTTATTGCTTTGATATGCTATTTTTATTCCTTGTTGCTTGAGGATGGTTTGAATTCGGTGTGTCAATTTATTTCCATAAGTAGGTGTGTACCAGTTTGTCTGTTGAGTTTCTGTGTTATTCCTTCATTTGTGTTGTTGTTTGGAGGGTAGTTGTGAGTGTTCCGCCGGCCGCGGTGGCCGAGGGGACTGAGGCGCTTCAGTCACGGTCTGCACGGCCACTACGGTCGGGGGTTCGAATCCCCCTCGGGCATGGATATTTGTGCCGTCCTAGTTCGTAAGTAGTTCATAAGTAGTTTGTAAGATAGGGACTGATGACCCCGTAGTTAAGTCCCATAAGACAAACATTTGAACATGTTTGTGAGTGTTCCGAGACCTTGTTTTTGGGTGTTTTTGTTCTGTATTTTATTCTGAATTCTTTTATTCAGTTTTGTAATGAGGGTTTCTTGGTATCCATTACTCTTTGCTATCTGAATTATTATGTCCAGCTCCTTGTTGCAATTGTCTTTGTCTAGTGGTATTCTATTTAATTTGTGTAACATGGATCTGAGAGCTGATTACTTTTGGGCCTGTGGGTGGTTCGAAGACTGGTGTAATATTATGTCTGAAGGAGTACTTTTCCTGTAGATGCTGAATGTATGTCTAGCAGTCGAGATGGCAGGCTTCTTAGCCGCATGGCTGTAACAGATTGTGCAGCAACGTCTCGATCCCTGAGTCAAAAGATGGGGACGTTTTCAAAGCAACAACCATCTGCACGAACAGTTGGACGACGTTTGCAGCACCATCGACTATCATCTCGGAGACCATTGCTGCGGTTACCCTTGACGCTGCATCACAGACACCTGCGATGCTGTACGCAACGACGAACCTGGTTGCACGAATAGCAAAACGTCATTTTTTCGGATGAATCCAGGTTCAATTTACAGCATCATGATGGTCGCATTCGTGTTTGGCGACATCGCGGTGAACACACATTAGAAGCCTGTATTCGTCATCGCCATACTGGCATGTCACCCGGCGTGATGGTATGGGGTGCCATTGGTTACACGTCTCGGTCACCTCTTGTTCGCATCGACGGCACTTTGTACAGTCGCTGTTTCATTTCAGATGCGTTACGACCCGTGGCTCTACCCTTCATTCGAGCCCTGCGAAACCATACATTTCAGTAATAATGCAGTACCGCATGTCGCAGGTCCTGTACGTGTCTTTCTGGACAGCACATTCTCCATATCTCTCACCAAACGTGTGGTCAATGGTGGCCGAGCAACTGGATCGTCACAATACGCCAGTCAATACTCTTGTTTAACTGTGGTATCGTGTTGAAGCAGAATGGGCATCTGTACCTGTACACGCCATCCAAGCTCTGTCTGAGTCAGTGCCCAGGCGGATCAACGTCGTTATTACGGCCACAGGTGGTTGTTCTGGGTACTGATTTCTCAAGATCTCTGCATCCAAACTGCGTGAAAATGTAATCATGTCAGTTCCAGTATAATGTATTTGTGCAATGAATACCCGTATATCATCTGCACTTCTTATTTGTGTAGTAGTTTTAATGGTCAGTAGTGTATTTACAATGTTCTGCCCTAAAATGGCGCGAATATGTTCGCATGCCAAAATTTTCGTTGAGGAAGTCGGAATGAGTATTGAGGCAGTTGTTTCCACACATTTCTATCAGAGAACATTTTTGTGCTCCGACAGGAGCATTTTTGAGCTGTTACGTAATAGATACAACTGAAAGGTAGACATGTTAGATTCAATATCTGACATATCTTTGGCTCCGCAAGGGCTGTCTTTGGTTCTCGCTGTCCAGCTCTTGAGCAGTAGTAGTTGTGGTCCTGATTCAGACGAGTGAACGGGGAGTGTGTTGTACAAGAAGTAATTGAATGAAAATTTGTTGGACGAACTTTTTCCTTCTGTGTTTTCTTTTTATCTAACGATATAAAGAAAATAATTGAATTTACCTATTTTTGGAACATGATGAAGATTAGAGGTAAGGAGGTTTAGAACTGCATTATTGTACGTGTTGCGTAGTTATGATCTATGTTTGTCGTTAAATTCAGCAAGACTGCAATGCAGCAATTTGAATAACCCCCTTCATTTCCATAAAGTAAGAATGGTTTTGTTTTACAATTATGATTTTAATGAAAAGACTTATAATAAATTATTAGAGGACCCAAGCAAATATTTCGCACTATTAGTGGAATCAGAAAAAATTGGGAAAAAACGGCAGTAAAGTCGAATTTTCGCACATAGTTTTCTTCAGAATCAATCCATGCAAGTATTTGAAAGCGTAAATGAAAGAGCTTGATCGGCTGAGGGTTGTTACCTCTAAAAGAACTGCGTACTTTAATTAGAACCGACGATATCGTACAACAAACCGATTAAAATATTCAATGCAAGGACAGAATGATACCGCGTTTGAATAAAAATAAAGGATGGAGAGGATCAAGTTAATCCTGATACTTGATGACAAATATGCGAATGAATACTATTCGTTCTGAGCAAAAATGAAGGAAATAGGTCGGATAGAACGGCCTGATTTTAGTTTACAGCAGGGACATCCCCATAAGAAAAATACAGAAGGAAATCGCATATGAGTATAGAGAAAGGAACGCGAGAGTTATGTCAATTCTGATACTTGATGACAAATCTGTGGATGAATACCTTTCGTTTAAAATAAAAATTAAGGAAATCGGCCGGGCAGTTTGGTCTGATTCTTTTAATATATGAATAAGAATTGACGAAATTGTAAGATATTGTCTAGCTTTACCGTATGTGATAATGGATTTACCTCATATTTGTGTCGACTTGGTCACTCACATAAAAAAGTATAATTTTCTTTTTTTCTTTTCAAGACAACAGACATGATTTGTATTTGTGGGGTAGTTAGTAAATTCGTAGTTAGTGTTATCTTACAGTAATTTGGAGAACAGGTGCACAGGCAGCTTATCCTTGCGCACAGGTAGGCCATAAAAAAGGGACAATGTTAACAGTTGAGAGAAATATTTCAGTAATTATTGACGCGCCTCCTTATTGTCAGTCAGGCATTTCTGAACCTATCTTTTATCATATTGTTCAAGTTATGTGTAACATTTATTACCAGAGGTCAAGATACATATTTCATGAACATAGGTACAGGATCTGTACTTGCTTTATTGCGTACTTGTGTTTTTTCTTTAATTTTCAAAGTATACTTTAACCAACTTCATAAGTCGGATTAACGAGTTGTAATTGAAGTGCGGATTTAGTCTGAGACCAATACACACACAATAAACAAGCATATTACACAGCGCACATTGAAACTAGTTTGATAAGTTACCAAAGCCGAGACAGACAACATAACCAATTTCGTTAACAAATTTCATTATTATTTAACAAATTCCTGCAAGAACGGCAAAGCTTTTAAGATTATTTAGCAGGCGGCTCTCACAAATGCAATACAATTATTAGTATTACCATCATCTATACTTTCTATTACCAATTTTCAATGAACAGAAGCATAATTATTATTATTGTCATTAATATCGTTCAAGAGTTTGTATTAGCAACTTTCACATGTGTTAAACGTTTCGAGTGGCGTCATTGTGAAATATATTCAGCATTTGTCGTGTTACTCCCATCAGTGGCGGCGCCTTGTATGTGTTGACTGGTGAACCCACGGAGAATAGTTCGTCGTGGGAAAAAACATAGAATGTCTTATTAAAATATTATTCTTACTTTCTTTCTTCTATCCGGCTATTTTATATGCACATTCGAAGTATTTTTATCGCATGAGAAGCGTTTTACGTCGCAGAGACAGCGCGTATACGAGTCGTAGCATGGCCGCTTAATATAGGTGGCAGCGTTGCAATGCGCATGCGCGGCTGAGGTTCAAATTCTCTTCTGAACCCTCTGCAGGCAGCATAAGGGCGCTCCCGTGGCAGGGAGGGGCGTGGGGAATGCCGCTTTTAACATTGGCGTTGGAGCTGGTACAGACGCCAGCTCCTGGCTACTCGATATCCGGCGGTTACGCGCGAATGGTCCCGGAGCAAGACAGTGGAGCTACTGCGGATCTCGCCTCCTTTAAGGCAGCATCCGCCGTTTTTGGTGCATTGAAGATTCATCAAGAACACGTCATATTTCGTAAAACATAACTATAAATTAAAGACGCTTTCAGAAGATCCGATCATGAATAATAATGAAGTCACTGCTATCCACCTAGTAAGAATAGCCGTGTGGTTAGCGGCACCACGCAGCGCTATCGAAGGTAGTGGGTTCGAGATTGACTGCAAGCATTTTCTTAAAACCCAATCTTCCTCTTAATAGATATGAAAACAGTAGCGACTTTTCTATTGTTACTTGGCAGATATCTTTGGACATTTTAACCAATGTGTAGTGATTTTGAAGGTAAATGACATTTATTTTCTTGTTGTAACAAATATTTAACTGTTTGAAACGATGTAGGAGAGAGTAGCCTTTGCGAATGCGTAAGGTGAGGAGAGACGGTGCTGCTTACAGTGTCACGTGACCCGAAGATAGCTTGTCTCTTCATCGTAACAGATTAATTTTTTTACAGTCACTTTCACAGTTGCTACAGGTACTTACAGTTCCGACACACCATTTTAATCTGCCAAGAAGTTTCACATCAGAGCACACTCCGCTGCAGAGTGAAAGTTTCATTCTGCAAACTTCCCTTAGGCTGTGGATAAGCCTTGTCTCCACCATATCCTTTCTTCCAGGAGTACTAGTCTTGCAAGTTTCGCAGGAGAACTTCTGTGAAGTTTGGAAAGTAGGAGGCGAGGTATTGGCGGAAGTAAAATTGTGAGGCAGCATCGTGAGTCGTGTCGGGATAGCACAGTCGGTAGTGCGCTTGCCCGCGAAAGGCAAAGGTCCCAGGTTCGAGTCACGGTTCCGGCACACAATTTTAATCTGCCAGGAAGTTTCATATCAGCGCACACTCCGCTGCAGAGTGAAAGTTTCATTCTGAAAACATCCCTTAGGTTGTGGCTAAGCCATGTCTCCACCATATCCTTTCTTCCAGGAGTGCTAGTCTTGCAAGTTTCGCAGGAGAACTTCTGTGAAGTTTGGAAAGTAGGAGACAAGCTACTGGCGGAAGTAAAGTTGTGAGGCTGCATCGTGAGTCATGTCGGGATAGCACAGTCGGTAGTGCGCTTGCCCGTGAAAGGCAAAGATCCCAGGTTCGAGTCCCGGTTCCAGCACACAATTTTAATCTGCCAGGAAGTTTCATATCAGCGCACATTCCGCTGCAGAGTGAAAGTTTCATTCAAGTACTTACTGTAATTTATTGTTCATGTGCATATTCATATGTTCTTTATTATCAGTGAAAAATGAACAACATTCAGTATCTTTTTACAAACACTCAGCTTTAAGCTTGGAACGAAAGTGTGAAATAAAGAAGATTTGTGGGAATTGACGCGCCGTGGGGAGAGGGGGGCGCCACTACCAAGATCGGGCACTCAAACAAGTGAACCCCCAGTCATCTGAAGCGCCTGCCGCCACTAATTTAACTAAATGTGGAAATTTGATTTCTCTTGGGCCTGCAGCACTATAAATGTCATTTAAACACATTATGCAATAAATCCGAAATGCTGCTTTAAATATAATCATTTTATTACACTATAGGCCTATTTCGGGTTTTAGCGCCATCGTCAGGTGATGTCTGTTGGTCCTGACATCCATATAGATCGATGGTTTTATTGCTGTCAGTCATTTATTTACTGCTTTGGATTGTAATTATTGCAATCTTTCTAATGACTTATGTTGTTTTAATTTTATTGCAATACTTCTGATGACTTGTTTACGTCGTGACAGCTTTTGACAACCAGAGAAATACACAAATACTATAAAAACACAAATTGGTTGTCAAAAGCATTCACAACGTAAATAAGTCATCAGAAGTATTGCAATAAAATAAAAATAACATAAGTCATCAGAAGTATTGCAATAATTACAATCCAAAGCAATAAATAAATGACTGACAGCACTAAAACCATCGATGTATATGGATGTCAGGACCAACAGACATCACCTGACGATGGCGCTAAAAGCCGAAATAGGCCTATAGTGTAATAAAAATAATTATATTTGAAGCAGCATTACGGATTTATTGCATAATAAAAGTGGAAATGTTCGTCTCTGCGTAGATTCGTTGGGGCAGTCCCTCACCTCACATAAACCCTGGGACTGTAGTAAGAAGTGAGCTACGTAACTTTTCCTGCCCCTCGTCGCCTTGGCTGCGCCGGTCGGCCAGGCTGGTTTTTTCTGCCCCATCCTTGGCTGGTCTGGTCCCATCGCCCGCCATCTGCCGGTCTGGTCCTCTGCCGCCACCGGCTGACCTTGCTCCAGTCAGGAGATCGCCAGCACCCGGCTGCCTGACTGTGCCGAGTTTTGTCGCTCGTAACTCATGACAGACGCAACACCTGCGTCCGGCCCGTCGCATTACACCGCTCTAAGTATTGCGACCTTTGCCGGCTCGTCCCAAAAGGTCAGCAGAACAAGGCACCAGTTGCGACCTGGACAGTCTCCGGTTGCAACTTGCTCCCCCACGTATGATCTCATACTTCTTTCTAGACAATGTTATTCTTAGGTGGACCTCATGTGAACATTTACCTTGTATTCATTCACACAAGGAAAGAATATTACTCAACACGGCAAGTTCTGTAAATTCTAGAGGGGTTTTACACCTATCCAACTACACTCGTAAGGAAGAAAGGAAGCTTGGGATTTAACGTCCCGTCGACAGCTTGGTCATTAGAGACGGAGTTGTGTTTTTTTTTTTTTTTTTTTTTTTTTTTTTTTTTTTTTTTTTTTTTTTTTTTTTTTTTTCATGGGACTTAACTACGGGGTCATCAGTCCCTAAACTTACAAACTACTTATGAACCACTTACGAACTAGGACGGCACAAATATCCATGCCCGAGGGGGGATTCGAACCCCCGACCGTAGTGGCCGTGCAGACCGTGACTGAAGCGCCTCAGTCTCCTCGGCCACCGCGGAGTTTTTGGGTAAGGCCGGGGAAGGAAATCGGCCGTGCCCTTTAAAAGGAAGCATCCTGGCATTTGCCTGGAGTGATTTAGGGCAATCACAGAAAACGTATATCTGGATGGAGGTGGATTTGAACCACCATCCTCCCGAATGCGAGCCCAGTGCGTTACCCGAGCGCCACCTCTCTCGGTTACTACACTCGAGGAAACAATTTGGGTATCAGTTGAGATATCTAGGTACTGAGGTATTTTCATCAGCAGAATGAACTAAAATGGTACAACGTTGGTTCTACAGAACGGAGGAAACAACATTAGGATAACCGAGAGAATGGTAATAACAGAACGTTGCTGAATGGGGGACGGGAGTTTGTGTTTAGTCTGCGAAACGAATTACACAAGCAGATGAGTTCAGATAGTGTAGTGAGCGGGTAATTGATCAATAGGGAAAATCTAGCAAAAGTATCTTTAGCAGATGTAACATGGGCGTAAAGCACCGTATCAAATATACAAGGTACGGCAAACGTAAAATCAGGCGATAAACGAGTGGTGACAATTTTACAACTTCACATTACAGGTAATACATCAGTCACTTAGAGAAAAGGTGAAATTACCGGTGGTCATAGTTTTAGAATTCTGACTTAGTAGCGGGTTTTCAGATCGCCCAACCATTAACATCTCAGATCGCAAACATGTCCAATGGTCTGTCATACATAAGAACCGCCGATACAAATCAATACAATGCCTATAATTACAGTACCAGATACATAAAAGGGACGACAAAGAACTTTAAGCGCAATACGCGCAAAGTTACATGGGTTAAATAAGTGTCTTACAGTCGGACTGGTATTACCTTCAAACCCCTATTCTCTATAAATTAAGCAACGACGGCTGGCACTGGCGATAACACATACTAGGTCACCATGGGGAAATGGGATGCAAGTAAGGAGGGAAAGGATGAAGACGAGACAGAAAACCAATAATTGCCGCAATGCAACTGCAGGGTAGGCAGAATACCCGGCGGAGGGAAAAGAGCACTGCCTTGAATTACTCCTGCCCCCGCGGATAGGCAACGAAGACGATTGATAATGAATAAGGCAACGCAATCACTATAAAATTTGAATCCATAACCATACGACAAGGCAACTTATTCGACGCTATGGCATGAAGAGCCATAGGAGGGTTGCAAGCGGGACAGAGGGAGGTGGCTGCAGCTATTGGAGTGTCCCAAAGTGCAATTTCGAGGACAACAGGAACCGTTAAAAGAAGGCAGGGCCAAATTCGTCCACGAGTAACCTCAGCAAGACATGACCGTTATCTCCGGTTAACAACTCGACGAGACAGGAGGCTGAATGCAACTCAGCAGCAACACACCATCCAGGGAGCAACAGGACGCGCAATATCCACACAAAGAATCCGAAATCGCCTTCTGGAATGTGGACTCTACGCAAGGAGGCCTACGGTGAGCGTCCCATTAAAACCACATCACTTAGCCCGCAGAGACCGGGCGGAAGAACCTCAGGGTTGGAGTCGTAACGAATGGGACCGGGTTCTGTTCAGATATGAGTCAAGATTTTATGTTCAGCCGAACAATAATCGTTCCCTCATCTTGAGAGAACTTGGAACAACCAATCTTATGTGCAGGAAATATGACCATATCATGGTGGTGGACGAATGTTACGGGCAGGAGTCACTATTGGCGGACGTAAGGACGTCTATGTCGTTCAGAATGGTGCTTTGTAGAGACGAGTAGAGACAAGATCCTTCGACCTTTTGTTGTTTCCCATGCAGCTGACAGACGATAGAGTCCTTCTGGTCGACGATTGCGCTCGTCACCACAGAGCTGCACTGGTGCAAAACATGCTTCAAGTTCAGGGAACTGAGCGAATGGAGTGGCGAGCTGGTTCACCGGACTTAAATCCGATTGAGCATGTCTGAGATGCACTTGGCAGACGTATTTCAGCCAGACCAGCACCTCCCACAACGGTTGCAAAGCTGGATGTTGCACTCATGGAATAATGGCCAAATATCTCATAAGAGCTGCGTGGTAATTTCATACTGTCCACGGCACGCAGGTGAGCAACTGTACTGGCCGTCAGAGGTGATCACACACCGTATTAGAGGGTAACGAGATTGATGTCTTCACAATCGTGCTTCACTCTACGTAAAAGCAATGAACGCTCAAGTAGTTGAGACAGTTAAATATCGGACAGTACCATACCCAAATTACAATTGTAACCAATATTTCAATAAAATACGTTACAATATATAAATTATGTATGACATTTCACTTGAGTCCCTAATCGTTTTGAGCAGTGTAGTTTCTAGTCCAAAAGTCATCCAGTTTGTGTGGAGTTTGTAACATTTCTATGTATACATATCGTATCTGCAAATAGTTCCGTTCCAAAAAGCTATACCATTTATATGAAGCAATGTTAGTACCCAAAAAATCATTCTAATCAGCTGCATCAGCTGTGATGCCTTACATGATTCATAGTTTACCTTAACTCTGATGTTTACGAAACTATAGTAACGTAATAATCAAAAATAATGGTACACTTAATTTACGTACATCTACAAACACCACATACCTGTTTACTGAAGTTTAGAAATTATATGATGCAACTCATGTTGACAAATCGGGAAAAGTAAAAATATGCCAGCGAAACATATTATCCCCCTGGCACCATTAGGATGCACTGATAACAAGCCACACTCTCACAAACATAAATAATGCAAAGGACACGATAAAATACCAAATAAATATATATAGTCGTACTTTTCAAATTGATGTAAAATCAGATCGCAAACTAATAAAATAGTTACACTAAAATACACTTGCCAAGATAATACACCATCTAATAACACACACGAACTATACTGAACTGTCATGTAAAGTAACAAAATGTTGTACCTCTATTGAGTAAACAAATAGATGCCATAAACCTGAATCGAAATGTATCTGTTGTCTGCTATACACTGTAAAATTCATTTTCGATTACATAACACAACAGACCAGAGTAAAAAAAGAAACTGAAATAGTTAATTTATAGGAATGATTTGTGTGAATATTATTTAATGAAAGAAGTATTTCGTAATGTAAAAGTTTAGTTGATTTATGATGTGAAAGGAGTGGGAAGGGTCTTGTTGTTCACTGTGTGCCATGATGTAGAATGAAGTGGATGCGTGGATAGGTTTTGGAAGCTTGAACTGAATTATAACTGTCTGTTAACTATGTATTTTACAGAAATAAAAAGACATATGAAAACTGAAGCCTTATTATTACTTCATCTCGTGGAAAAGTCCAAAATGCACTGAGCATCACAACACAAGACTTCTAGACTTCACCTTCCTTAACAACTACTTCAGACAAGATGAGTAATTGATGAAGGTTATTTTTATTTTATTTTTGTTGTTGCACACCTCTTCAAATTGTCAAAGAGATAAACCTTTGTGGCACCCAAGCCTACGTCTATGTAGAGGGTGAGATACTAGTAACCTTTGAGTTGAGAAACAGGAAAGTCACAAGACCACACACTACATTGGAAAAATATGACGCGTAACCAGAAAGTAAATTTAAAAAATCATATTCAACATTTTATTGGAATAGATACAGAAGTAGTCACAAAAATTACTGTGACACATGAAATATCCTGGGATCAATTATTATATTGTTATTCTGCTGCCTTTGAATGGAACCGGGGAGTGGTAGACTTCAGCTCTTCGTCGTTGTCAAAATCCAGTCCAGGGGACTGGAATATTTTGAGATGCATAAAAGGAGGAAATCTGTATGAATAAGATCATTATTATGTGTTGGAACCATTATTTGTCAATAAATCGGAAAATGAACTACTTTATAAATACCAATTCTCCATGCTTCAAAATACCATAAAATTGTCTTTGATGAATGATGAAAAACTCTTTATGTGGAAAACAAGGAGTTTTTGTGAAGAAGCACTAATTCAACGGCGACCCATTAGGCACGGAAAATGAAGCTATGTTTCAAATACTGATAACCTATCCGTTCTTTTCAGGGATGTTCAAAAGAACAATCACTAAAGATTTACAATAACGGCCGTAATTTTACGATTACGAAATAATGAAACATTTTGATCGCTTCAGAGCAGGGGGCACTATCATCGTAGTGTGCTCTAATTCGAGAATTTGGTCTGGAATGGAAGCGTGCCTGCATAGCCCAATAGGCAGTCTGCGACAGGGAATGTATCAGTGCGGACGAAGCATCGACGCGAAGTCGTCTTCGTTTGCGTTATTTACGAGGGTGAGTCTGTATATAAGACGCAAACTGAGGAAGACACGCCAGTACTGCGTTTACAAGCCTGAAAGTTGCTTTACTTTTCAATGAATCCACCTGTATATTTACTCGTCCCATCGAGAAGGCGTTTGCACCCTGTAAGTGGAGCTCTTGAGCCGTAACTTTATTTGGTTCCTTAAACTGCTGCAACCCACTAGGCGGATGTATTGTACTGGTAGAGAAATACCCCTACACAGCCCACAGTACTAGCAGTTTGCGACTTATTTACTGACACCCTCGTACATAGAACAAGAAAGACTCACTCTTGACGAAAATCGACAAGGAAAATCAGTTTTTTGAATGAATACGCACGATCAAAGGCACTTCCAATAGAACAATTTATTAGTGAAGAAGTGAACATTGATGACTACGATCTTGTGGGTATGTACTTCTCTATAGTTATCAGAGCCCTGTACGTGAACCAGCGACAGGGTCTGTGAGAAAATTCTAAGCGGAACTGGAAATGACCTCAAATTGCTTTACTCAGATGGAAATATCGGCAAAGTCACTATCGACGACGCGGGTCTTAGACTTCGAAGAGTAAGAGTGTGTGAACTTCCGTTTGAAGTACCTTCAGACGTGGTTGTTTCTGCATTGCGGCCGTACGGGAACGTTATTAGCCACGTAGCGTAAAAATGGGCTCATTTTACCACATAACCGATACGTAATGGGGCGCGGCAAATCCGTCTTGAATTGACCAAACTCGTGCCATCTTATTTATATATTGGCGAATGTCGTGCAATTATTATGATGGCCAGTCGAAGACGTGCTCCGCTTGTGGCCAAGAAGGACATCTGTATCTACATCTACATGGATACTCTGCAAGTCACAATGAAGTGCATGGCAGTGGGTTCATCGAACCACTTTTAACATATTCTCTATAGTTACATTATCTAATAGCTCTCGGTAAAAACAAACACTCAAATATTTCTGTTTCCGACCGGATTCCTCTTATTTTATTATGATGATCATGTGTCCCTATTTAGGAGGGTATTTTCGAATTCTGAAGAGGAAGTTGGCGAAAGAATATTCGCAAATAGATCACGCCGCAACAAATAAAGCCTTTATGATTTCCACCCCGTGCGTAATTTCTGTGACACTCTCCCCTATATCGCGATAATACGAGTTGCCGTTCTCTTTTATCTAAATCGTCCGTCAGCCTCATCTGATGTGGATCCCACAATGCGCAGCAATACTCCAAAACAGGACTCACAAGTATGGTGTTGGTAGTTTATTTAGCACAACATGCATCTTCTAAGTGTTCCGCAAATGAAGCGTTGTCTTTGTTTCGCCTTCCAAACAATATTTCCTATGTGTTCTTTTCAATTTAACTTGTACGTAATGGCCACCACTAGGTATTTATCAGAATGGAAGCCCTGTAGATTTGACTAATTTATCGTGTAAATGAAGTTTAAAGAATTTCTTTTAGTGGTCACATGGATGCTTCACACTTATTATTATTAAGGTTAATTTGCCAATTTTTGCACCATTTAGATATCTTATCAAAATCATTTTACAGTTGCTTTTGATCTTCTGGTGACTTTACCAACCGATAAATGGCGGCATCATCCTCGAACAGTGTAAGAGAGCTACTCAGTTTGCCTCCAAAATCGTTTATAAAAACAAGGAACAATAGGGGCCCTGTAACACGTCCCTGTCGAACGCCACATATCACTTCTGTTCTACTCAAAGACCTACTGTCAGTTACGACCCTTTATGACAGGAAATCACGAAACCAATCGCACAACTATAGTCATATTCCATGATCACGCAATTTGGTTAGAAGGCGCTTGTAAGGTACAGTGTCAAAAGCCTTCCGGAATATCGAAATAGGAAAAATATTTGACAGCCATTCTCAACAGCATAGATTTCATCATGTGAGTAAAGAGCTAGATACGTTTCACAAGAATGATACTTTCTGAATCCGTGTTGTTTATAGGTCAATAGGTGTATGTTCTAAAATCCTGCTTCAAACCGGCGTCAATGATATTGGCCTGTAATTTTGCGGGTCAGACATTCGTTTTGGCTGTATGCGCGCAGAATAGCGCAACTACCACCTGGGGATGAGCAGATCCCGTCGGCATCGACAACGCTCCCGTTGACTATGTAAAGGCTCTTCATACTAAACCAATCCAGCAGTCTGTACCGAGACCACCTGATGAAACCTTGCTGAACACGGTATTCCTCAGGGTATCGAGGGCAGGATGGAGGTTACGCCTGTGTCAGCCCTTGAACCTCCCATGGTGATGGGTGAAGTGTCTACAATGGAGGGAACAGACGCCGTCTGCCGACTTCGTGCCACAAGGCCAGGATACCTAGGCTTCATCAGATACTGAAGTACCCGTGCGAAACCGAAAGTCACCGAAGAGAAACAACAAATATCCGCTTGATAGCTGTCGATCAAAATCCAATGAAGATTCCCAAGGCTTCGACGTTCGGAAGACCCAACAGTGGAAATCCATGTGCGCCCCCCCGTCGGAGACGTAATCCATCTGAAAACTTGGGTGAATGGGCCCCATATTTTACGAACCTCATTGTATCTCCGCCTTAAACTAGCCCTGAAAGGGTTATGCTTCACAACGTTTATGGAGACCCAACGACGCATGACTTCAGTGCTTCGAGTGATTCCACAAGAAGCGTTTGTTGCCAGTTTCCAAAAGTTGTGTAGCCGATGTCGAAGGTGTACTGCAGCCAATGGCAATTGCTTGGAAGGCCAGCAAATATATTCTGTTTATAACTCTTGTTTCCAATAGTTCCTTAGACTATTCATCGAAATTTTCAGACCATATTGTAGAATAGGCTATATGGATGATGACCGGCAGTCAGCCGTACGTCCTATACGAAGACGCGTCAGTGCATACTGACTCAACAGGGGCTTTGGTTGACGACCAGCGTCAATCCAACGTTGCATGGTAGGAAGGTGTTTAATCGTCCACCACTGAAGTAGCAGCGGATGTTGATACTAAAACAAACGTTTGGGGATCGTTTGGGGGAGAATGTGCTTCCTGCTAGTTCGATATTTCTACATACTGATGCTCTTTGTGTTTCAATGAGCATCGCTGTAACTATGATTCAATGGCAGGCTTATAAAATTGGCTCTATCAACATTAACACAATACAAACGAAGATCAAGTTTCAGTTATTCCGGGAAATTCTGCGGGCGTCAGACCTCGATGTTCCCTCCGACAAGTAGTTCGGCTAGAGTCAGTTCCAGATATTTATGGGTATGATATTTATTTAACGCCATATACATGCAACGGTAGTGGGAAGGCCAAACTACTCAAAGAAAGTATCGTGGGTGAAGACGTCGCTTACTTACCATCGGCCAGGATGGTGTCCGGTTCATCAACAAACAAAGGGAACGCTCGCAGTTCTACTCAGAAGAGATAGTCCATTGGTTTGAAAACCACTACGATCGCCTTATTCATGGAGGAGATTTCAACTGCGTGCTCGACAAAAAGGAACAACATCCTCATTTTACCACATGCCAGAAACTTAAATTGCTGATTCAATAACTGGAACTTGACCGCGTCTATGCCGCATGGATTGACAAAACCAACACTTTATGCCGAGTTGTGACCTACATCCTTCTCAGACAACATCGCCTACATTTGTACTGTTGCTCTTCAACGGCAGAGGGTGTGGCGCAGTAGACGTACTTCGAAGTTAAATATTGCACATCTTAAGGATCTAGAGTGCAGACAGCATATAGCAGTGACAAGAAACAACTGCCAGAGACGCCTTACGAGATATCCTTCAACGCTTTGATGGTGGCTCGAATGCACTAAGCTTTGCGTCGCACGTTGATGCAATATGGATGTGACAAAATGAGTTGGATCGACGTACCGCCGGCCGCGGTGGCCGGGGAGACTGAGGCGCTCCAGTCACGGTCTGCACGGAAATTACGGTCGGGGGTTCGAATCCCCCCTCGGGCATGGATATTTGTGCCGTCCTAGTTCGTAAGTAGTTCATAAGTAGTTTGTAAGCTTAGGGACTGATGACCCCGTAGTTAAGTCCCATAAGCTGTACAAACATTTGAACTTTTTTTTTTTTTTTTCGACGTACCATGCAATTTTATTTTCGGCTCTCCGTGAGCTTGCTAGCCAAATGTCGTCTCCTCTGTAAGATGAGTTTTGTTATTTGGGTAGCAAGATCTGATGGCCGAAGTAAAGAAGATAATGGCTATGGGAAGAAAAGCGTTTCTAAAGAAACAAAATTTGCTGACATCCAATATTAGTATAAATGTTAGGAAGCCCTTTCTGAAGGCATTTGGAGTGTAGCATTGTATGGGAGTGAAACGCCGACGATAAGGAGTTCAGACAAAAAGATGGTAGATTTTGCAAATGTGGTGTTACGAACGTATAATGAAGATTAGATCACGTAACTAATGAGGAGGTGCTCAACAGAATTGAGGAGTACAGGTGTTTAGGGCATATCCTGTCTAAGAAAAGAGATAGGTTGGTGGGACACATTCTGAGATATCAAGGAATCGTCGACTTAGCATTAGACGGAAGTGTGTAGGGTAAATATGGTAGAGGGAGACCGAGGGAGGAATCAGTAAGCAGGTTGCAGTTTGTGTTCTGAGACAAAGAGGCTTGTACAGGGCAGGGTAGCGTGGAGAGCTGTATAAAACCAGCCTGCGGACTGAAGACCACAACAACAACAATCACGTCTCCAACAATACTAAGCCAACTTCTTGGATAGGGTTTTCCTGAATCATCCTGGGTATGCCGGATATCAGAAGGTAATCTTAATGTGAGTGCTCAGTCAGGAAGCATGAAGCAACGTAACGGAAATAGACAACTTATTCTAGAAGATGTGACCGGAATAATCATGTAGAAAGTGCAATTTATCTAGCATCTACCCAAATATGGTCGATCTGCAGTTACCATATATGTTTGGTCCACCGCCATGGCATTTTATTTTACGTTAACTATCAGATGCACTTCTTTAACAGGTAATTTAATTTTAGTGGCAACCCTCAAAAGAGGAGGAGATAATTTTGTTTCTTTTACATTTATATTTTATTAAAACAAAAGAAAAACAGCTCCGGTGGTAGCGAGTTTGCCTATCATGTGGATGACGTAGGATCTAACTACCTTCAAGAGTCATTTAAAAAAAAATAAAAAATGAATATATATAAAACACCAAAATACAAATTAAAAATAAATGAAAAACAAAAAAGGTGTTATGCTAAAAATATTGTTAAGGGGACCACTGTCCCGAAGCGGCAAAACTGGGTTCTAATCCCGGTTCAGCATAAATTTTCAGTTTCGCCGGGAATATATTTCAATGCTCTGAAACGGTCGACATGTCTTAATATTTCGAATTCGTTCAAATGTTCAAATGTTTGTATAGTCTATGGGAGTTAATTACGGGGTCATCAGTCCCTAAACTTACAAACTACTTATGAACTACTTACGAACTAGGACGGCACAAATATCCATGCCCGATGGGGGATTCGAACCCTCGACCGTAGTGGCCGTGCAGACCGTGACTGGAGCGCCTTAGTCCCCTCGGCCACCGCGGCCGGCTCGAATTCGTATAATTACTTTCATAATGTCTTGCTATGTTAGCTGTTTCTCATCTAACTTCATACAACGTCATAGCCTTTATACATCTTCCGTATTCTTCTCTATCATCGCGCGTCCTTCTGGTTGAAGTTTTCACTACAAGAACCAACAGATTACACTACAATACGACATCCACTCATTACCTCTTTTTAGAAAGTTGTTTAATGTTACACAAGACAAAGTAACATAGTATTCTATGAAATGTTTTTAGTATTTAAACATGCTAAGAATGAACAGTAGCTGCTACGACTCCGTATTAATAATTGATCTACAATTGAAACGTTACGGGATCGAAAGAAAAAAATATATATCTTGTATTGCACTGTTAACGTGAATATATGAATAACATTAAAAGCTTAGAATCGTGTTAATTTAACCGCAATGGGTAGTTGTACAATTTTGGACTCTCATTTAAATTGACGCGATTTTCCTAGATTTTACACTGTGTAATCTGTAAAACATTCACGGTTGAGAAGAAACACCTCAGATTTTAGGTGCTCTCATGTGTGAAGACCCATAACCGGGTTACGTTACGATTAGGAATGAAGGAAAATCCGCCTCGACAGAATGCACTGTGTTGATGCACATGAATGTAAACGTGCCTTGTACTGTCGTTTTATTTCTGACACATGCCATTTAAACTTTCACTGCCAGACATATTAATTGTCACAATTGAACTAACAGATGTCTAAATTATACGTCCTTCAAAGACACCAAGCGAAATCCATCATTCAGTGAAGTTCTTGAAAAAAGAGCAACACGAATGCGGAGCATTGGAAGGTCTGATGGTCTTTATTAATGCATTTCTTTTCCACTACCGTATAACGTGATGAGAGATTGACAGTTCCAGAGAAATAAAAGGTCTGCGAAGTGTCTCGGTAACCTGTTGCCGAAACTGTGTTGTAACGCTATACCGAGCGCTGACTGTCGTGCCAGTGTTATTCAATAACGAAAGTGAAAGCAGTGACGTCACAATCTCCGACTGTCGGAAGCGAAGACCGAGGTACGAGTACACGGAATGACAAGTGGTTGCAGATACACGACAGATTAGTCCTACGGGGAAGATTAATGGCGGTCTCTAGAAACCAACCGGTTAACTCCCAACAGACCTGATCTAATCAGTGGGCGCAGTACGAAATGAAGTTTGTAAATACATGAGTACGTATCTCGATCTTGTGCTGAATGAAATTCCCCACACCAGTGTTAATGAACAAGTTAAACGAGTCTGACTCATAGACCGTTCTCTCTAAACCAGAATCTTCCAGTATATATCATTCTTACAGGTACTAAAATATTCCAGGGTAGTATGCCGTGCTTTGACTTTATTATGGAAACTCAAATTTTCGGTCCCGTTTGCGGAGGACATTTTCAAGAGGGATCGTGCCTCGTTCGACTGTCCAGATCACACATTGGCTCGCTACTGCCCGCAGGCGAATTCCGTTTTCGCATGCTCCCACGCAGAGCCGTGACGTAATATGTTTTGAATACATCTACATGGAATACTCTAAAAATCACTTTTAAGTGCCAGGCAGTGCGTTCATCGAACCACATTTATACTATTAATCTCCAATTTCACACTCGAATAGCGCGCGGGAATCTCTCCGTTCGAGCTCTGATTTCTCGTATTTTCTGATGATCATTTCTACCTATGTAGGTGGGATTCAACAATATATTTTCACATTCGGAGGAGAATGTTGGTGATTGGAGTTTCGTAAGTAGACCACGCCGCAGCGATAAGCGCCGTTGTTGTAATGATTCCCATCCCAGGTCCGGTATCATTTCCGTGACGGTCTCTCCTCTGTATCGTGACAATACAAAACGATCTGCCCTTCTTTGAACTCTTTCGATGTCCTCCGTGAAACCCATCTGATAAGTATTCCACACTGGGCAGCAATACTCCAAAAAAGGACGGACAACCGTAGTGTATGCAGTCTCTTTAGTATTTCTGTTGCATACTTCAAAGGTTCTGCCAATAAAACGCAGTCTCTGGTTCACCTTTTCCACGACATTATCTACGTGTTCTTTCCAGTTTAAGTAATAGTAATTCCCAGGAATTTTGTGGCATTTACGGCCTTCACTATTGATTGATTTTCTTGTAAACAAAGTTTAACGGATTTCTTTTCGTACTCATGTGGACGACTTCACACTTCTAATTATTTAGAGTCAATTGCCAGTTTTCAAAAATGATCAAATGTTAAGGGACTTAACTATGGGGTCACCAGTCCCTAAGCTTACAAACTACATATGAAGTAGCTAAGACTAAGGACGGCACAAATATCCATGCCCGAGGGGGGATTCGAACTCCCGACCGTAGTGGCCGTGCAGACCGTGACTGGAGCGCCTCAGTCCCCTCGGCCACCGCGGCCGGCGATCTTTCTTTGAGAGAGCGGTTGTCTTTGGCTGTTATGTAAGGAGGTATCTCTTCAGCATTATTAGAAATCTAATGGTATACAGTCCGGACCTGAAGACTTGTTCTTGTTAAGTGATTTAAGTTGCTTCACTACTCCTAGGATATCTATTTCAACGTTACTCATTCTGGCTCTGTTTGTAATTCGAAATCAGGAATATTGGTTTCGTTTTCATTGGTGAATGAGTTCCTAAAAGCTATTTTTAGTAGCTATCATGGGCAGTATCGCCATTACTATCACGTACTGAGGGTATCGTACGTGTTTTGCCCTAGTATATTTAATATATCACCAAAATCTCTTTGGGTTTTCAGTCAAAATTCGAGAAAGAGTTTCGTTGTGAAAAGTATTGTAGGCATTTCGCATTGAAATCCTAGCTAAATTTCGAGCTTCAGTGTATGATCGCCAATCCTGGGGACTTTGAGTTCGTTAACATTTAGCATGTCTTTGCATCAGTGTTTGGACCTGTTTTGTGTGCCAATGGGGATCACCTTCTTCTTTTATTAATTTATTTGGTATAAAACTGTCAATCTTTGTCGATACTACTTCTTTGAATTTGAGCCACATCGAGCGACACACTGCTGACTGGAATTCAATCAGTTGCGTCCTAAGGTCATCTTCATCCATAAAATAGAAGCCGAAGTTGGCTTATTAAACCTTTCTCCCTATGGCTGGATAATAGTACAATTTCCTTTTACATTTTCCTTAAACCGTCTACTATTGTTTCAGCCATGCATTCCTCGTTTAATCATCCGAAATGATATAAATGAAGCTATTTTCGGGCTGCCATAACACGAATGTATGCACTCACTCTTTCCAATAGCGCTATTAACAAAGAATTGGAGAATATACGGTTCGTAGCATATAAATATTTTAAAGCCATTTGGTAGTAAGTCAATTATGTAACGAAAGGAAAAAAATGCTGCAGTTACTGCAATTGATCCTGTTGTTACAGCCGTCGAAGATGGACGTAGTCGGGTTGCCATCCCATTTCTTGGACCATTTTGTTGTAACTTGGCAAAATTATTCAAGCACACTAATGTTCAAATCACCAGAAGTTTACAAGATATTATGTGAGTGTGGCTACTATTGTATTGGACAAATTGGTCGCACTGTGGAACAACGCCGGACACGACACGAGACGTGCGTGCGTCTTCGCTACCCGCTAAAATCAGTCATGGCAGAACATTCTTTAGAAAATCAATTCGTTCTGTCGAAACACCCGTCAATTCTAAAAACGAAAGGATATTGGGACAGTGTTACAAAGAAAGCAATTGAAATTAAATTTATATATAAAACACAGTCTAAAGTGCAATGATTTTTGTTTGTATCAATTAGTTTCGGTCCTTTACTGGACCATCTTCAGGATTGTAACTCAATATGTAGCGGAGCTGTGCTGGTGCTTGGAAGCCTCTGTGTGAAACTCGGGATGTAAACATAACCAGTTAAATACTGTTATTTACAGAAGTTTGTAATTTCCCCACAACGGCTGATGATGCCTAGAACAGGTGAAACGCGTCACATGTTAAAAAGAAAAAAATATTGTATTTGTGTAACCAAGACTGTTTTGAACCAAAAGAAATTAATATGCACCCTATTACACACAGATGAGTCAACTGCTTGGCATACACTGAGATGACAACATTCATGAGACGCTAATGTTATTTTAACCCGCTAGTCGATGTCGTATTGATACTTCAAGTCGCTGCGCATCTCAGCACTCCCCTGCGAGAATGTTAAGACATGCTGCCTCTACATCCACCTGCAATCGTTACAAGATGTCATGTGTTGATTATATTCCATAACTGGTGGATGGGATGCACGTCAAGCGATCAGGGTTACCAAATAATTCACTGAATGCCCTTCAAACCAGTATCAAAATCTGTCATACCCTGACAAAAACCATTTCATAAAAATTCGTTGTTTGGAAACATGAAGACCATAAATCGCTACAGATGGAGTGCAAGTAGTCGAGCATAAGCATTTGCACTCCATGACTGTTTGCCGCGGTAGAGTAGCCGAGCGGTCTAAAGCGTCTCGCTGCGGGGCGCGCGGTTGCTCGCCGTGGAGGTTCGAGTCCTCCCTGGGTCATGGGTGTGTGTGTTTGTCCTTAGGTTAGTTTACCTAGGTTTAAGCTACGGACTGACGACCAAGCACTTTGGTCCGATAGATCTACAAACATTTGAACATTTTCCATGACTGTTTCAGTTGGACCCATTCATGCCATTACAGTCACCACTAGCTTTCTCAGTACCTTGTTGATAACTTGAGTCCCTCTCTTCATTCGGGGCTCTATCACACTAACCCTTCCTTCAGATCTTATCAACTGTAATCGGAAGCCACCTGACGAAGCTTGAGGTAGCCATTCGTCCACTATCCAACCGATACGGTCACGAGCCTAGTAGAGTTACTGCAGGCGATGTCGTGCTGTTAGCAAAAGCACTCAACTGGGTCGTTTGCTTCCAATTGTGCTGTACTGCCCTAACGGATACATTAGTTATGTCTGCTCTCTGTCATCAACTGAAAGGGACGATACTGCGTTGCGACTGATGAGAGGTAACACCTGAAATCTGGTGTTCTCGGCACACTCTTCGTACCACGGTTATGAAGATACTGAAATTAATAATCAGCCAATCAATTGCAACAGTAGTAGTTTAATAAACTTTGACCAAGGTTTCGACGAATATAAATCAATCTTCTTCAGAAATACATATTTGACATGAAGACAATGTCACAGCATAAATTACAAATTCATAATCATCAGGTCGGATATGCAGCATACCACGCTTATTGTCTAAAACTTCGTGAATATAGTAACAGAACATATCTCCTATCTGATATAACTGCATATCACAGTAGGTGAAACATTCCAGCAATCAATGGAGTGTCAGTTAAATGATTACGACCACATGTTGCTTCATGATCACTGTGGGACAAAGACATTACCCAGCCTGAATAATTTGAAGTCCAAGAACAGAACACTGCGCATACTATAGTTCTGAAATGTGTTGCCAACGCTAGCGGTCTTCGGAGCTTAAGCTTAGAGTTTATATCGTCAAATAGAAGCAATATAACATTTACGATACAGTATAGGTAGAGATTCGCACATTCATTTATTTTGGAAAATATTACTCCACCGAGCAGAAGCGGTTGAGGTATAAGAACTCCACGTGGGTACGTTTAATACAACGAACCGCTTCTTCGGTATGTGTTGTTGGCTCAGCCGGGCACTGTGGCTCATCGCGCCCGGTCATGGGGCTAAACGCCCTCTGTAATAAAAAAGCTGAGCTAAATATTCACCAAACAACCAAGAACGAACCGAACTGTACACCACAAAGCATATACGTTCAAAAAAAAAAAAAAAAAAAAAAAAAAAAAAAAAAAAAAAAAAAAAAAAAAAAAAAAAAAGAGCAAAGTTGTAGAGAATTTTCTCCTCTACAAATTCGGTTATTCAATTTTCATGTCAGATGAATAGTTTAGCCGTTATTTTCATTTAAATTTCGTGCTGTCAAAAGACGATCGCAAAGGCCCACTTTTAGTGTTACTACCATAACCTAAAGTTGGCCAAAAATGGATAGTCTGACGATTTACGAACACAAGTAGTTCGAGTACCACTGCAGTCTACATCATTTATGTACATGTGCAGGTAACACATTTTAACATCAATTCGCTACGAGCTTGCAATTATAGGCTTTTCTAGATTCCACATTCTTAATCACATTCCATTTTGTAATAGCATAATACCTAAACAACGAGACAAATTATATGCACAGTAAAAATGTTGAAAATGGATGTATGTTTGTGTAATTACTTCCACTGTCACGTGGTGAATCTGTACTGTTAAGGTATAGTAGCGGTTTACATGCGTGAGTGACTGTTGTTTCCAGTTTAGTATTAGTTCTTCGGTAACACTATTCGACCGTTACGCTAAAGAGAAAGGACTCATTGATAGTTTGTCGGTCTTTCTGGCTAAGTGGTCGGATCGAATACCACCAAAACCTTTACTTTTTTATATTTTATTTCTTTTTTAATTGCAGTGCAATGTTTCCAGCTTTACTTACTTTTTTTGTTTTTGAATTATATAGATTTTACTTTTTTCAGTATTCTCTTCAGTAAATATTTACAGTTTGTCAATTTGATAACTAAAAATAATTTACCTTGGAAGTTAATATTTATTGCACGAACTATAACAAAAATAAATATCCCTTGAGGAAATTTTTCAACTGACCTCCCAAAATACATCCATTTTTCAATATTATTAGTATGAACACGTCTTTGTCTAAAGATTAGATTATTATAAAATAGAATCTTCTGAAAACCTATAAAAGCCTACAACTGCGAATCAATATTTAAAATATTACCTGCAAGAGGTCGAAATATAAAACATTAATTATCTTCACTGGGATTCGAAGGCGCGCTCGTTGCGTTCATGCACCATCAACCTATCCTCACATCTAATGAAACATATGTGAGAAGCGGTTCGTTGTAGTAAATGCACCCAAGTGGAATTCTTATACCTGAATCATTTGTACGTGCTCAAATAATGATTTCCAAAATGATACTGGAGTTAAAGTGACTGAATCGCTACAAATACTGTATCGTATTGTACTGCTACTATTTGACAAAGTAAACAGCAAGCTGAAGCTTCACAGACAGATACAGTTGGCAAAATTCGCGCTTATGAGGTAGGGCATGCACAGTGCTCTGTTCTTGGACTTGAAATTGTTCGGGTCAGGTAATCGTTTTGTCCCCCCTATTGTACGTTCTTGGTATCACAGGATAGCTGCCTTTCATCGCTCACCAGACTTCCCGCCAGTGTTAAATGTGTGGGATATGGTGAAGCGATGGCTGCAGCGCTGTGACTCAGTGTCAACCACCACAGATTAACTTTGCAAGAGGGGGGAGGGGGGGGGGCGAAGGCACCAAGGATGACTATAGCACAGGACGCTAGTGGCACCTTAAACGCTTTGATGCCATCAAGCATGGAAGAAGTTGGCAGGGCCCATAGCGGACGAAGGATCAAAACACACGTTTCTAACGCAAAAAATTAAGCTTGCTGTGGTATAATTTTGCATAAACTTCCAACTGATTTTTATTGCACATAGCTATCTAACAATGTACCCGTGACTCCTGCACGGAAGAACCTAACAGCAAGTCGCGAAGTCAGCAAGATGCTCCTTGTTGAATTAAGATATGTTTCTATAACGTTACCTTAAGAAAGATCACATCTCCTGTAAGAAAAACATATCTCTATATATTACAAAATTATTAAATGTGTACAAATTTTTCGTCACTAGCAATTGAAAGTAAACACGATTTTAGTGTATTTATTGAAATAAAGAATACGTATTCACTAAACTAAAATTTCAAAAGAATTTAGGTTTGTTAGGAAGCCGTACTTCGAATAATAACTTCTTTGAAAGCAATAAATAAATTAATTAACCCATCAGATGTTACTTGTAAGCAATAAGTACTGTTTTAAAGGTCCCAATATGTAGGAAAATGTTTCTGAGTGACTTGACTCCTTACACGTTCAATCGAGGTAACTGAAATGCCAATCATTTCTTCAAATATGAAGATGTACTGTGAATGTAAACTGAATATGTCTAGTGTTTCAAGGTGTTGTAGTTAAAGCAAGTTCCTTCCTAGCCGTAATAAATACCCCAGCATCCAGACCAGTCATTGATGAAGGTGATGGCATCTGCGAGAAAAGGAATTTTTGGTATACCCTGACTAAAAGAAGGGATCGCTTGGTAGGACACATTATTAGACATCGAGGAATCGTAAATTTAGCATTGGAGGGAAGTGTGTGGGGTAAAAATCGCAGAGGGAGACCAAGAGACGCGTGTAGTAAGCAGATTCAAGTGGATGTGGGTTGCCGTTCTTATGAGGAGATGAAAAGGCTTGCTCAGGATAGAGTAGGGTGGAGAGCTGCATCAAACCAGTCTCCAGACTGAAGACCATAACAACAACAGTTCATAAGTAGTTTGTAAGTTTAGGGACTGATGACCCCGCAGCTAAGTCCCTTAAGCTTAACAAACATTTGAACATTTTTTAACAAAATTTCTAGTTCGTTTGTGGAATGGCAATTAGGTCTAAATGTAGAAAATGTAACGTGCTGAACACAAGAAAAATAATCCCTTATTAATCCAATACAGCATTAGTACTGTGGTGCTTGGCACAGTCGCGCTGTTTAAGTATCTAGAGTAACGACGTAGAACGATTTGTCATGGAACGACAACGTAAAGTAAGTTGTGTGAAACGCGGATGACATAAATGGTATAATGCTGACAATTTTGGAAGAAGTAGTTCATTTGTAAGGACCGAGTATGTAACACAAGTGTGATTTATTCTTCAGTACTATTTGGGGTCATTACAAGAGTGGTTTCAAAGGTCACACAGAAGCAATTCAGAGGCTGGCCGCTGGGTTTGTTACTGGTAGGTTCGATTATTACGCATATCAGAGATGCTTCGATACTCAAATGTGAATCGCTGGCGGCCGCAACGTTCTTTCCGAGAAACGCTTTCGAAGAAGATTAGAGGTCCTGAATTTTAAGCCGAGTGTAGAACGATTGTACTGCCGCCAACTTACATTTCACGTAAAAAAGATAAGATAGCTATCAGGGCTCGAGTACAGGAAAAAGTTTTTCTCTCGTTCTACCTGGGAGGGGATAGAGTATCTTTGTAAATGTAGACCACAGTAGCAGAAAGGGCTTTGATATCTGCCCGCAGAACCCACCACCAAGGCCTACTTGATACTCGACAAACTTCGTGTAAGATTTAATCTTCTGTTTCTGTGTATCCTGACGCGTTCAGGAACAAATCACGATCGTCCTGCATGTATAAATGCGAGCAGCCTGACATTTTAGTCTCAGTAGCGGCACAGTCTAACATATACATTCACGACACTCCCAAACGGCTCGCGAGGTATATTTCTGAATATGATATCGGATGAGTGTGAATAGCGTGGCTTCAACTGATTTTAACATAGTTTTTTCAACAGTGAAGTTATGTAGTGACAAAAAACTCAGCAATACCTGCAAAATAACTCCACTATTGTCGTTATTACGTTTCGTAAGAAACATTGTAAGATACGAAACGGCAAAATGCACGGAAGTTTATTTAAGTTTCTCTTGAAATCTACGGCTTTCTAACCAAGATTTTCATTTTCTATTAAGAACATAAAATTGGTAATAAACAACAGAAGACCCGAACTTTAGTTGAAATACATCGGATAACTACTCAGAAACGTCAAGGTTTCGTCAATACAATTTTAGTCAAACCGTGCGCGTAGAACCTAAGAAACTTATATGGAATACAATACCTACATTGTTTAATCTGAATTAAATTAAATTTAAAAAAATTAATTTTAAAAAAAGAAACTGTTCCTCATCAAAGCAGAAACCAATCCACAATTGTTGCTTCATCTGAACCAAAAACGGTATAAATCGTCAAGTTTTTCCTTTTGTAGGCAAAAGTAATTACACCCAAAACTATATGCATTCAAACGAAAAGCGAGTGAAGTGTAGAAATGTACGAATCATTACACTCCATACCGAATTACTTAACGCCAAAGAACGTGCACTTTGATGTATGAACAGACCTTAACAGGTGTGTGTGTGTGTGTCTTATGTTTATATTCTACTTACTTTCCGCAGAATAGGCTGCAAATATACACATATTTGAAAGTATTTCTCCATGAAAAAGTTGTTTATTGTATCAATGAATCAGTGAAATTCTGTTAATTTTTACATCGATTTCGCGTTTATTTACGTCTCCAGATATTTTCCTACTGCTTGGAAAGCAAAATTACAGATACTATTTGGTTATATACGAAGAAACCTAATTATAATCGAAGGTTACGCTTACGGCACCTTGCCCACCACTAGGAGCGCTAGTGTCTTTGCAGCTGTCAGTTGGTAACAACTTTCACAGGAGTGACTGTCACGACTGTTTATCTTACAATGTGGTAGTAGTTTGGAATGGAAGTAAGAGGAGCTGACCCAATATTTTTCTATACTGGAATGAGAAACGTTTTCCAACTATGAAAGAACATGCCCAGCTAATGCAAAGACGAGATTTGTCAGAGTAATATGTACACAAGAGAGTCGTATCGCTCCATCTGGAAGGGAAGAAGAAGAAGAAGAGTTAAAATGCTTGTAAACCTATTGGACCGTGCTGCTATGGTGATATACATTCCCGAAGGAGAACTCGAACCTCCGGCAGGAGGGGCCGTCCGGTCTGTATCATGTTGCCTTAGACCACTCGGCTACTCCCTCGCAGCCATCTGGGACTAATTACATTATGTAAATTATGTAACGGCGTCACGCATGCCGTTCAGCCTCTTTCACATGATACACTTTCTTGTCCAGTTGATTTCTCGAGGCGAAAGGGTCTATCGCAGCGGCCGTGGCGTGTTATTCCCGTACTGCATCTCGCCTGTCTCCAGTGGTCGTTTTCGTTTATAAGTCAGCACCAAAACTATAGAGCTGTCTGCTGAATCGTTTTGCATGTAAATGATTAAGTGAGTTTATGAGGGAACTGTTTCCGTGATAACTGATTTTATTGATGACAAAAGGGTGATACAGCTTTCCGTCAAATGCCGTGTGGTAAATTATGTATACTACCGAAAACATAAAGAGTAGGAGAAGTGTCTTCCAGATGTTTCAAAACTTATATATTTATTTGCTGAAGAAAATTTATATTCGCCAACATAACAAACGGTATCCAAATTTCAGTTAAAAGCGCCATTTTACGTCAGTTTTCATGTCTTGTTTCCTCGCTAACGGACAAATATATTCAAAAATAATTTTTGATCCATTAATTTTCACTGTTTAACTGTTTAAATAATTTTCGTGAAAACACGCGTATAGATTTACGTTCATATTTACAAATAGTGAAAATTTTCTTCGATATAAAACGTAAATTTCTGTCTCCGTGTACATGTTTCGTCTCTTGTGGAAGAGAAAACTAGTAGAAGAAAGAATGTTAGGCAGTGGTGAGAAGTTTTGGGTGTTCGTTGACGCCTATTTACTTATTTAATAAGACCAAGAAAGGTTATCTTCCGATGTCAGCAGACGAGTCTATCTCCTTATTTATGCGCATGCGCATACTGCAGCACATTCGGAAATTTACAGCTCCGCATTCGGTCCAATCTGATCACTGACGTCATAGATGCACTCACGATAGGGTTGGTTGCTGATTTACACGCAGGCATGAAAGGAGCACGCAATGCGAGTAGTCAGTTTCTGCCACGACGTCGAACGTGTAAAACGGTCTCAACTGCTCTGAAGTGGCATTGTCGGTATGAGTGACTTCTAGTAGCTAGGGTTGCTGCATCTGTGCTGAATGAACTGCGGAGTTGCGATTTCTCAGATCTGGGGCTAGTGCGCGAGTGTTCAAAGCTCTTTCGGTATCAACCATCTCTATTCAGCATTTCATTCAAAGGCCAGCGGGTGTAGTCGTGGAGGCAGCAAAGTACGTTGACTGTGCGAGCGGGACTGCAGTTGCTACGACCACGGAGCATACAAAGCAGTGGAGGCGCACCTCCTGTGGTAAGGAACTGGAGGTACCTCTAGGTTACCTGCCTTGCCTGGCGCAGATCCTGTCTAGTAGTGTAATCTCCCTGTCTGCTTGCTTATTCACTGCATCTCGCCTTTCTAAGAGGTTTGCTGTAGATTCGCTAATTTTTCAATTACATGTATGAGCGCACAGATTAAATAACATAGATTGGAACTGCTTTGATATACAGTTCCGGTGATTCAAAGTTAGTCTGATGGGGATTAGTTAGGTTCGGTGGAAGGATGAACAGTATTTCTGGTCAGGTGAGTACAGGGTTATACGAGGCGCGTCCAGAAAGTAAGTTCCGTTTCAATTTATACTCCGCTGCAGCGCTGCGATTGCAGTTCCGCACATGCGCTGTAGACGATGTGTATCAAGGAGAAGAACGTGCGCCATTTCGAGATCTGTGTCTGTTACGTACGCTTTGTTGTGCTTGTTTGAAATGTCGGCGTTGATTGAAAATCCCGCGGCCTGTGAAATCAGGTCGGTGATTCGGTTTCTGAATGCGAGGAAAGTGAAACCAAGTGAAATTTATCGGCAAATTTGCGATGTTTACGGACCAAATGCGATAAGTGATACAATGGTGAGAAGATGGGTCCGACAGTTCAATGGCGGGCGTAGTGATATGCACGATGAAGAACGAAGTGGGCCTCCACCTTTGGTTACATAAGAACTGGTTCACTTTCATCTGTTCTTACATCTCTAGCCTTTCCTCGGCTGTCATCACTTCACCAATGACGACGAGGTGAAAGAAACTGGTTTCAACTGGTTGAAGACACAAGCGGCAGATTTCTGTGAAGAAGGTATACAAAACCTGGTGCCACGCTATGACAAATGTCTGCAAAATTTCGGCAGTTATGTGGAAAAGTAGTTTAAGAGTTGTAGAATTTTGTAGAATAAAAATTTCTTCTGTATCTGTGTACAATTTCATTTTATTACCAAACGGAACTTACTTCCTGGACGCGCCTCGTAAATACAAAATCAGTTGGGGGTATTACAGGAGTAGGTCAAATAATGAATGACAAAATAGGAATGCGGTTCAACTACTGTGAGCAGCGCAGTGACCGCACTGTCATAGTTAAGATAGATTCGAAGTCTACCTGTAGCATAGAAGTACAGGTTTATATGCCATCTACCTCTGACTAAATACGAGAGTTGGAAATTAAATAATGGCAACACTGCTGTGCCGTGGAATCTACTGTTCTTACTGATAGCACACGTCGTTAACCTTTACCTGCGAGCAAATGGACTCGCCCGTCCCATGTCACCGACGTGCGCACAATCGAGGGAAACTCAGTCGCTTGTGAGCGAGCGGTCTAATGTAATGGTGTCACTATGTTTTCGAAACAGGGGTTGGGTTGTTTGTTTGGGATACGGGGACTAAAATGATAAGGTTATCAGTCTCCCGGTGGGGAGGGGAAAGAGTGAGGATAGGAAACGAGGGGAGGGGGAAAGGAAATGCAGTCCAGGAAGCAAAGAAAGAAGGAAGACTGCATTAGCTCGGGGCCCCGTGCTCGCCACACACGTACTCACGAAACAACAGTGAGCCCCCTTAGGGGTCTAAACAGAAACAACGGAGTCCGTCAGTGCACAGCATCAACTGCGACCAGCTTTAAGAAAGAAGTGGCACCACTTTCTGCGCAACCCACCCATCATTTTGCACGAAAATGCGCGGACCAAACAGCGCAAACTGTGGCTGCTCTGTTCGGTCGAAGGGACTCGGAAGTATTATACTACCCACCATACACCCCAGACCTTCCTCCTTGTGACTTTGATTTGATTCCGAAGATGAAGGAACCGCTTTGTGGCATTCACTTTACAACTGTTTCAGATATTCGACAGGCAGTAGACTGCTCCATTCGCACCATCTGCAGAACAGGCACTGCTGACGATATACTACGCCTTCCACATGGCTGGCAACGAGTTCTACACAACGCTGGTGCCTACTTTGAAGGACAGTAACAGGTTCAAACATGTATCGCTTTTGTATCGGTCATATAATAATACGTATTATTCGTTTCGGACCTCTTGGTAAGTATGGAAGTGCGATTACCCATGTCAATCACATCGCGATTACGGGCAGCATGGGGTTCACGCCTGAGCCTCAGGACGTACGCTAGCAGCTCATTTCGGGTTTTTCAAGCGTCAACTTCGCGTCGCAATATCTCGGGACGAAATTGGAATATTGCGATGCAATCAACGCCATTGTTTATGTGATTTGTCATGCTATGGATTGCTGAAGGAAAAATATAGGGTGTCCATTTAAAAAAAACATAAGTTTGTGTTAAAAACACATTTGCTTGCGTTTTAGAATGTTTCCAAATATGTACATTCATGGGCCCCAGCCGTACATTGATATCGGTGAAAGTCGTTTTCCAATTGCTGTTATTGTTCCAGACATATTTTGGGTGGACAAGATAGATGGGACACCTTGTATATATATGCAAGGTTTTGGTATTTAAGCGTAAGTTATATTTCACGAAGCGCAAGAATAAACAGAGTTTTTAATTAATGTTTTACTTTTATTGTAACTTTCAGTATTTAATTTGGTGCTGTGCTTTCCAATCGGCTTCCTAAATACACATGAAAATGCACTCGTGTATAGGCCTAAAACGTGTCATCGGTGTATTATTTCAATTCTAATCCTATCCAAATATACTGTACAGATTATGAAGGGCATTATTTCCCCTTCTGTGTAATTGCAATTCACTGCGATCATTTTTCTCCAGGCGCGTTCCGTTTAATTGAACAAAACATTTTCAGTGGTTTGAAACGAGACTTATTTATCATTTGTTTTCATAGATCGAAAACAGTTTCTTGAAAGTTTTGTAAAATGTAGAATATTTTAACCTCCTACGAAATCTTTTTCTTAGATTTTCGCCTCGCATCAAAAAGCGCTGACGTGTTGTATAGATCATGGCAGAGAGGAATGTATTATCTTTTCAAAAAATGTTCAAATGTTTGTAAAGCTTATGGGACTTAACTACGGGGTTATCAGTCCCTAAACTTACAAACTACTTATGAACTACTTACGAACTAGGACGGCACAAATATCCATGCCCGAGGGGGGATTCGAACCCCCGACCGTAGTGGCCGTGCTGACCGTGACTGGAGCGCCTCAGTCCCCTCGGCCACCGCGGCCGGCTATTATCTTTTCAACCCAGAGCTTAAAATAAATTAAATGTTTTTGATATGTCGCGTTTTGCAGCTCTTAAATATTGTAGAAAAGACATTTTTTAAATATGCACCAAAGTTGCTTTTATTTGACCTAAACAGTAACCAAATATAAATATATATATGAATGTGACTTAGAATATGGGCAAAGCCCGAAACTAGTCGTCAGCATTTTAAATAAAAGCAGCGTTGGTGCATTTTTGAAAAATGCCTTTTCTACAATTAAAATAAATTATCGTCTAACGTGATATCTTAAAAATAAATAAATAAATAAATGGCACACAGGGAAATAAAATACGGAATGACAGACGTCCAGGAAAGTATACTATTAACTCGAACCGACAGATAGCATTGCTATCGGTATCGCCTGACAATCGCATGTAAATGCCACAGACTTTCCGCTATTATCATTATTAGCACAGTGTAGTGAAAAATGTATTTCCCGCAGAGTGGCCACTTCACCACACCTTCGCCTGCAACTTCAGAAGAAAATGCTATTCCATCAGACTTCTAACGTAAGTCGTCCAACCTAGAGGATACTTAGCATACGAATATGCTAAATCTTACGCAGCGTGCGTAATTGTACGCTCGTTAAAGGATTTCGCAGAACTCGACTGGGCCGGTATCTCCTTTCAGGAGTGACAGCTATGACGCGTAGTCAATGCCGGGTGCTTGGTCTGGTGGAGGGGCGGGCACGATAATTTTCTGGGAACGGCCGGGCGTGAATGCACCGCGAAACGAGGTCGCAGCCTGCAGTTATACGAGCCCTGTAATTAGCGGCAGACACCCAGTCTGGCTGTGTGGGGGGTGGGGGGGGGGGAGAGGGAGGCGCTCATGCCTTGGGGGGCCCACCCGTGAGCAGGTAGTTACCACGAGCCGGTGACAACAGGTGGGCCCAACGGTTGTACCGACGGTTGGTAGAAACACGGTAGGGATCACGAGGTGGATGCGCAGTAGCCAGCCGCGCTGGTGACGTCACGGCGCACCCTCGCAGCGCTCAGTAGCGTGCTGACTTCAATCGTGCGTGTTGTATCGCTTGCGTTTACGACTGAGAACACGGTTTTCAGGTCAGGGTGAATAGTTTTCAGTGACTGTAGATTGAGAGTATTCTCGTAATAATCACTGTACTGAGGTTATTTTTTAACAGTAAACCTTTCAGTGGAAAAGAATGGTTTGCTGTGCAATCGCCAGTTGTACTAACCACAGTAGACAAGCGAGGAAGTTAGGAATTATGTTTGACGTGTTTCCTAAAGCCAGTGAGAGGAAAAGAAGGTGGATAAATACTAGCAAACGTTCTGATTCGTTTACAGTTGCATATGCTCGTGTCTGTTCGATACATTTTTCGGATTTCAGAGGTGGCAGCAATTTTTAAGAATTACGTCGAATACGAAGGGGAAAATGTTCAAAATTTAAAGGAAAATGTTGAGATGTTAGAGATGATTGCAGGATATGTTGCTTACAGAGTTAAACGAAAACACCCAGAGTTAGCACATTTGTTTGGTAAAATAACTGATCATGTAAATGTTTCAGGAAAGAACTGGCTTCAAACAATTTCAAGGCGATCCTTAATAAAGCCAACTGAAAGTTTTACGGAAATCATTTTGAAAATGAAAAGAGAATTTCGATAATTCCACGGCAGTTACATTGACCGTAGGCCAAACGTTTTTGGAAGGCAAAGGTATATTATCAAATGCGAAGTACCCAAGAATGGAGGACCTTGCCGTAATGTGTTTCGTAAGGACACGCACCTTCATCAGAATGAAATCTCTCAACAACAACAAAAATTGCAAAAGTAATAAGCGAACAAAGACAAAAACTGAAGAAAATGAAAAAAGTTCTGAGGTAACTTTCCCGAGTACCAAACGGAAACACATTAATAGAGTTTAATATTACATTATCGTGGTTTTCTCCATACCTAAGGTCTATGTGGTCTAAGCCTGTGGGAGCCTGTTTCCCCAGGAAAAAAAAATAAATAGAAAAGCAGCGCCCTCCGATATGGTGAAAGAGGTTGACGTCCTTTGGAGGCTTTAAACTAGCATGTCACCGACCATAAAAAGTAGTCTAACTAATATAGAGCTTAATAATTGTAACAATGATGATAATACGAGAAAACACAGATAATCTCGAACACACTGAAACCTGTGCATGAGTTAAGCTTGTTGTGACTATACGGCTAAACGCAGCGCGGCGCGGCGAGAGGGTGCGCTCTGACGTCATCGCTCACAGCCTGCCTGCGCGTGACCCCCTACCGTGTTTCCACCAACCGTGGTTGTACCGTAGTAACTGTTGTCGCAGTCACGGCTAATTGCAATATATCCATCTTGGCTTAGGAACTACAACGGTAGTTTAAATTGGCGATATATTTCGGTGTTAATATGCAACAAGTTGCTTTTAGGTTCGTTTAAGCAGCTGCCAGTGAGCTAGTCGCGCATGGGCAGAGCTGAAATTAAGTTCAAGCAGCGCCTTCTCCCGTCTCTGGCTGCTTGCCGAGTGGCTGTTTGCTGTTTAAGCAGTAACCGCAAGCTACGAGATTCTACCCGGAAAAATTTATTCTTCCTCGCTCAAGATGCCAGATACTAGCATGCGCAGAACTGAGTTGTAGTGGGAGGTGGCACCACGTGATCGGTGTTTACTTTTCGTGAAAATTTCGTTTGTTTGTCTTCGTTTACAAACTGTCTCGTCACATGAAACCAAAACGGATTTCTGTTAGGTTAATTTATTCACAAAATCGCTGAAGGCTAATAAAATATATTGCCGCGAGAAACCACGTACGCTGACTGGAGTAGGGGATAGCGTCATCGACTGCAATGATGGTCGCCGGTTCAATCCCGCCCACCGGCAAAAGTTTATTTCTTTGTAATTAACAATTGCAGAATTTCTACATCTTTATTATGTTTACTTGTAAATTCTACTTGTTTTGTATGGTTAACTGTTCTTCTAATTTGTGGTACATTCTGTCTGTGTACAAATAGCAGAGCACTCTGCCCGAGAGGCATGTGATATGTGAGGATACAGGGTTTTAGGTTAGTAACCTCTTTGGTCCACCCCCATAAACCACAGACATTGCCGAGGTGGGGTGGCTTGCGTGCCTCAACGATGCAGATAGCCGTACCGTAGGTGCAACCACAGCGGAGGGGTATCTGTGGAGAGGCCAGACAAACGTGTGGTTCCTGAAGAGGGGCAGCAGCCTTTTCAGTAGTTACAGGGGCAACAGTCTGGATGATTGACTGAGCTGGCCTTGTAACATCAGCTAATGTGGCTTTGCCACACAGCTACTGCGAACGGCTGAAAGCAAGGGGAAACTACAGCCGTTACATTTCCCGAGGACATGCAGCTCTACTGTATGGAAATATGATGATGGCATCCTCTCGGGTAAAATATTCCGGAGGTAAAATAGTCCCCCATTCGGATCTCCGGGCGGGGACTACTCGGGAGGATGTTGTCATCAGGAAAGACAATACTGGCATTCTACGGATCGGAGCGTGGAATGTTAGATCCCTTAATCGGGTAGGAAAAATAGAAAATTTAAAAAGGGAAATGGATAGGTTGAAGTTAGATATAGTGGGGATCAGTGAAGTTCGGTGGCAGGATGAACAGGATTTCTGGTCAGGTGAGTACAGGATTATAAATACAAAATCAGTTGGGGGTATCACAGGAGTAGGACTGATAATGAATAAGAAAACAGGAATGCGGGTAAACTACTATGAGCAGCACAGTGATCGCATTATCATTGTCAAGATAGATATGAAGCCAACACCGACAACAGTAGTACAGGTTTATATGCCAACTAGCTCTGCCGATGATGAGGAGGTCGAAGAAATATATGAGGAGCTAAAGGAAATTATTCACACAGTTAAGGGAGAGGAAAACTTAATTGTGATGGGAGACTGGAATTCGGTAGTAGGAAAAGGAAGAGAAGGAAAAATAGTAGGTGAATATGGACTGGGCTGGAGGAATGAAAGAGGAAGTCGCCTGGTAGAATTTTGCGCGGAACATGATTTAATCGTAACAAACACGTGGTTTAAGAATCACAAAAGAAGGTTGTATACGTGGAAGAGACCAGGAGACACCGGTAGGTATCAGATAGATTTTATAATGGTAAGACATAGATTCCGGAACCAAGTTATAAACTGCAAGACATACTCAGGGGCAGATATTGACTCTGACCATAACTTGTTAGTCATGAACTGTAGGTTGAAACTGAAAAAGCTTCAGAAAGGTAGGAAAATAAGGAGATGGAACCTGGATAAATTGAAGGAACCTGAGGTTCTTAAGAATTTCAGAGGGAGCTTTAGGCAACAATTGACAGAAACAGGGGGAAATAAAACAGTAGAAGAGGAATGGGTAGCATTGAGAGATGAAATACTGAAGGCAGCGGAGGACAACATAGGTAGAAAGGCAAGACCTACAAAAAATCCTTGTATATCACAGGAAATACTAAATTTAATTGACGAAAGGAGAAAATATAAAAATGCAGTGAATGAAACAGGCAAAATGGAGTACAGACGACTAAAAAATTAGAGTGACAGGAAGTGCAAAATGGCTAAGCAGGAGTGGCTAGAAGCCAAATGCAAATCTGTAGAATAATGTATAAGAAGGGGGAAAATAGACACCGCCTACAGGAAAATAAAAGAGACATTTGGGGACAAGAAAAGCAACTCTACGAATATCAAGAACTCAGATGGGAAACCAGTTCTCAGCAAAGAAGGGAAAGCTGAAAGGTGGAAAGAGTATATAGAGCAGCTCTACAAAGGAAATAAACTTAGAGACGATGTTGTAGCAAGGGAAGAGGAAGTAGATCAAGATGAAATAGGAGATGCTATACTGAGAGATGAATTTGACAGAGCCTTGAAAGACCTAGGTCGGAACAAGGCCCCAGGAGTAGATGACATACCCTCGGAGCTACTAAAGTCTCTAGGAGAGCCAGCCATGACAAGACTATTTGAACTGGTGTGTAGGATGTATGAGACAGGCGAAATGCCCTCAGACTTTAAGAAAAATGTAATAATCCCCATTCCAAAGAAATCAGGCGCAGACAGGTGTGAAAATTACAGAACCATCAGTTTGATAAGTCATGGTTGCAAAATTTTAACACGCATTATCTACAGGAGAATGGAAAAGCTGGTAGAAGCTGACCTCGGGGAAGATCAGTTTGGATTCAGGAGGAACGTAGGAACCCGGGAGGCAATACTCACTTTACGTCTTATCTTAGAAGATAGATTAAGGAAAGGCAAACCTACATTTTTAGCTTTTGTAGATTTGGAGAAAGCATTTGACAATGTTGACTGGAATACACTTTTTCAAATTCTGAAGTCAGCAGGGGTAAAATACAGGGAAAGGAGAGTTATTTACAACTTGTACAAAAGCCAGACCGCAGTTATTAGACTCGAAGGGCATGAAAGGGAAGCATCAGTTGGGAAGGGAGTAAGACAGGGTTGTAGCCTTTTCCGATATTATTCAATTTGTACATCGAGCAGGCGGTGAAGGAAAGCAAGGAAAAATTTGGAATAGGGATTAAAGTTCAGGGGGAAGAAATGAAAACATTGCGTTTTGCTGATGACATTGTAATTCTGTCAGAGACAACAAAGGACCTGGAGGAGCAATTGAATGGAATGGACAGTGTGTTGAAGAGAGCGTATAAAATGAACATTAACAAGAGCAAAACAAAAATAATGGAATGCGGTCTTAGAAAATCAGGCGATGCCGAAGGAATTAGATTAGGTAACGAAACAATGAAGGTGGTAGATGAGTTTTGTTACTTGGGTAGTAAAATAACATGCGATGGTCGCAGTACAGAGGATATAAAATGCAGAGTGGCAATGGGAAGAAAAGCATTTTTGAAAAAGAGAAATTTGCTAACATCAAATATTAATTTAAGGGTAAGGAAGTCTTTTCTGAAGGCATTTGTGTGGAGTGTTGCCTTGTACGGGAGTGAAACATGGACGATAAGCAGTGCGGACAGGAAGAGAATAGAGGCTTTTGAAATGTGGTGTTACAGAAGAATGCTGAAGATTAGGTGGGTAGATCGCATAACTAATGAAGAGGTACTGAATAGAATTGATGAGAAAAGGAATTTTTGGCATACCCTGACTAAAAGAAGGGATCGCTTGGTAGGGCACATTCTTAGACATCGGGGAATCGTAAATTTAGCATTGGAGGGAAGTGTGTGGGGTAAAAATCGCAGAGGGAGACCAAGAGACGCGTATAGTAAGCAGATTCAAGTGGATGTGGGTTGCCGTTCTTATGAGGAGATGAAAAGGCTTGCTCAGGATAGAGTAGGGTGGAGAGCTGCATCAAACCAGTCTCCGGACTGAAGACCTTAACAACAACAACCTCTTTGGTATGTTTTGGTCAAACGATAGTTACAGTTGGCGTGCAGCGATAGCTGCTGGCAACAATGCTTGGGTTGGAATGTTTTTTGTTTGTTGGCGGTGTCCGGCAGTCTCCCGCCGACCGCAGAGCGAGGCAGTAGCATGTCGACAGTGCGTCCGTAACCCGCGTTTAGCGGTCGCTAAAGTTTTTGCCCTTCAGTCGTATCGCATATGAATTTCGGTTGCAGTTGCGTATTGACATGTTTCAGTTTGGACTTGTAGACATTCATCGTAGTGGCTCGTAGTTATTTAATCAGTGTATTTACAGAAGAGTTATTACCATTTGTCGTTCCATAATAAATGAAGTTAACAAAGTTTATTGTTATGGATCAACCTAGTAATTGTCCGCATCCCATACCGTCAAATCATTGGAACAATTATTAAATGATTAAGCAGAAAATAGAATATTACGGCAACTTCGCCCATCGAGGAGTAGGTGGACGCAGCTGTGACGTTACAGGCAGTTAGTGCTGCGTGTATGTTTGTAATAAACGTACTTTCAGTATAAGTACTTTGTTCAGTTGCCTTCGAAGTCAAGCCTGCTTACATTTCAACTCGACAATATTAATACCGCCCACTGCCGTGTGCCCTATGATAATAAAATTGCACTGTTGTCCGACATTTATTTGGCTATGTACTGCGACTGCTTTTCACTTATTCATACAGTGAGACTACATACAAAGTGTTTAAGGGGAACATAAATTACTTTTCGAGGTGGAAGTGTAGACGCATTGCTAGTTTTATTGAATGCAGAAATACAGATGTTAGTATGTAACCCAAACAAAGTTTAAGCAAAGACAAATGAGGACACTGTCACTGATTCTTCCGGCGGTACTTGGTAGAACATCACCACAATGAATTGAAAGCACGATACGTGTTCGTTCGACTTTTTTTTTTTCTTCGTTTTAATTTAGTTAATCAGTTTTTTCCATACAAGGCCATCTTTAGACTTTAAGGTAGAATTTTTTGTAAGTCCTTCGCCAAGCAAGACGAAATAAATATTCTTTAATTGGAAGCTAGAACAGCCGTTGGCATGAGTGACACAAAAGTAGACATCATACGTGTCTGAAAGCGCCCCATGACAAAGACAGATCGAAAGCTGCGGATTCGTTACCATCTAGGTTTCCGTTACAGTATAGTGAGGTAATAGGTCCGTACTCACGAATCATATACAACCGCTCTTTCGACGGAAGATTCGTGCCTAAAGACTGGTAAGTTGCACAGGTCAAATCAATGCTCAAAATAGAAAAATTGTTGAATGGCAGCTATGTTCGAATTTTATTATCAAGCATAACCAACATGCGTAAAGAAAATATCGTTCCTACACAGCCCAGCTAAATCTTTAGTCTCATTAAGTAATGACAGGTATCGAACGGGATCTCAAACAGGTACGAAATTTATACATTTCCTGAATGCTTTTGTCACCGTACCAAAAGCTACATTTAATCAGATTGCTTGCCTATTGCAATTTTACTGCAAATCGTCTGTAGTACCTTAAAAATATACCTTTTCTTGAAACTCCTCTACGTAAAAGTAAGTTCAAAACCCACAGTCAGTCTTATTTCTGCATTTGTTTAACTTGCTTTACCAGTTTCTACGGAATTACACCACGTCATCGGTGTTTACTTTTCGTGAAAGTTTCGTTTGTCTTCGTGTATAACTGTCTCCTCACATGAAACCAAAACGGATTTCTGTTAAGTTAATTTATTCACAAAATCCCTGAAGGCTAATAAAATATATTATTGTTATAATATTATAGTGATTTGGACAGACGACTTATCGAGTGTTCCTACAAGAATTAGAATTATTCGATTTGAAGAACATTGAAGTTATTTTTGTCGGTTTGCTAAAAAATTGTACTTTTATCAATCAACTACAATAAACTGTTCTTTGCTACAGATGCGTTATTTTATTTGAAAAAAAAAATTCCAGACTTGCCTTGTTTAAAATGTCCGCTGTGTTTTAAAGAGCTCGCGTTTTATTTTATAATGCATATGGTGTTAACATATTTCACATTCTGCTATTATAAAGAACTGAACATGAGAGTATACTTCAACGAAATTGGTATTCTGAAAACTACAAAGAAAAACTTAATATCAGGTTAATCTACGTGAATCTAGATATGCTGATATACTCTTAAAGGCGAATAGAGCATTGAGTAAGGTTGCGAAATTGATACTCTTGGCTTATTCTCGGATGTGTTTTTTATTAAATAATCTAGAATCTGTTAATGTTGCGTGTACGAATATTAGTAAATGTTTACTTGAAGGTTAATAAGCAGGCGATTTAATCAGAAATTGAAGATAAAATAAATACTGATATTGACAGCTTAATAAGAAAAAATGTTTTCTTTCAGACACCTACCATCCAGGAAATAAGGTTTCATACATGTGTGCTACATTATCTATGCTTCGATTTATGTCTTAATTTGTATTCTTTAAGTTTCAAATTTACAGTAGTAACGCTTACTTCCTCGCGCTTGAAATTAGCTTTCTGGCAGCTGCTTAAACGAATCTTTTTATGAATGTTTTTCATTATTCCTCATCATCGGTGAAGATATTACAGAAACATTATAGTTTCTTGCTCCAAGAGTAATTAGAGGCCGTCATGGTGGTTGTAGTAATTGGGAACGAAAACAAACGGAACGAAACGTTGTTACACATTTTTTAACGTACTGTATGGGTGTTTATGCCTGCCTTGTCTGGCAGAAATCTTCCCATGCAAAACAAGTTAATGAAACGGCAAGGCTAATTACAGGATGTCTGAAACCTATCCCCACTGACAAACTGTATTACTTGGCAAACATAGCTCCCCCTGAAATACGTTTGGATGTAGCTGTAAACGCTGAAAGAAAGAAAGTGGAAGATAATGAGCTACACCCACTGCATGGACATACTCCAGCAAGATCTTGATTGAAATCTAGAAATAGCTTTTTACGGTCAACTTCTCCACTTAAAACAACCGCGAACAAAGCCAGAGATCTGTGGAAAGCTGAAATTGGGTAATACCAACAGAATGGTACGCAGACGGACACAATTTTGGACTGGACCACATTGAAATCTCTGGACGGATTAAGAGCAGGTGTTGTCAAAACTGAGGATAACCTTTCTAATTGGAGATACCTGTAAGAATCACCACTTTGTGAATGTTGAGAGGTACAGACCACAAAATATCTGTGCCACTGCTTATGTTGCCCTGTCTCTTTCAGTGAGGAGGAGTTGTTTGAGGCACAAGAACATGCAGTTGCTGTGGCCCGTTTCTGGGCAATGTCAGTTTGATCTTATTATTTGTGTATATAAATAATGTGTATTTCTTTTTCAAGACAACTTAATTTTACGATGTCTATGTATAAATTCCTTGTATTTCATTGCTTTATGTGTTATAAAATCTTATTTATATACCTCTGATTCGAATAAATAAAAGTAAAACTCTTGATAAAACCGTTGCCCTATCGTACCTTGGACACTGGCACGATTAACACATCACTCGGAATCACGATATTGCACTTCATGTAAACATTGGATTGAGAGTGGAAAGAGAATGGATAGATACACTTAGCTACATAGCACAGTATGCTGGGGACCCTCCTTCGTAGACACGGTTACAAGGGAAGTAACCAGGTTTTCTTTTATTACGCTTTATATTTTTATGGTTTCATGTTTTAAGATTTTTGTACAGATTATCTGATGATGAGGGCTTAACCTTTGAAAAGCGTCACATTTTAGTGTTTTTACATGATACCTGTGGTTGAGCCTACTTGACAAAATAATTAAGTAATACAACCACGACCTCACATCCATTATGAATATAATTAATTATTTGTACTATTTTTATGTTTGTAACGGTCGTAAAAATAGCGTTTCACCATGGGTGCACTTGAACAACGATGTACATTAGCAACTTTAGATGAAATATCAGCTAACCAGTGGCGCAAAACAATTTTATTACCTTTCAGTTATGTCTTAAACCAAAAATTTTATATTTTCTTCTTCATAAGAATGGTCGGACTTCTTAGGATATTACAAGAATCAGTAAAATGCTGTACACTGCCTTGAAATGCAACAATTAATATTACAGCTAGAAGTACTTACTGGTAAAATTAAATACGAAAGTCACCTAAGAAATGGAGCCAAAAAGCCCTTGTTAGAAGATGTATGTTGTAGATAATTGAGGAAGATTAATACACAATTAAAGTAAGGAAATTAAAGTGTTGCGGGATAAATGATTTTAAATCGCGCTCGTGGCAGGAGTGAGCTTTCGCCGACTGAACGAGGTGTAGGAATTTTTGTACTAGGTCACCTTAGAGAGCCGCGGCGGAGTGGCCGAGCGCATTGAGGCGCTATCCTCCAATGCGCGAGGCCGTTCCACGTCTTGGTTTCGAATTCCCCCTCGGACATGGATGTTTGTGCTGTCTTTAGTATAAGTTAATTCAAAGTAGTTTGTGAGTTTAGGGACTGATGACCCCGCAGTTAAGTCCCATAAGCCTAACAAATATTAGAACATTTTTTTCACCTTAGAGAGCGGAAATTGGCGCTTCATGAAGAACAGAATTTTGAAACACATTACAAACAACGACGAAAATATTCTTAATGATCAACTGTAGCTTACATGTTGACAGTTCCTCCTTCCTTTCAATTTTCTATTCGTGATGTTGTGTATGGCTTATGTCGTTTTAAGATTTTGACATTATAGTTCGAATCTTTCATATAAAAAGCAGCATTATGATATTTTATACAGACAAAATTAATGCTGTGTAATCGTCCAAATCTTTTTAAATCAACTCGATTTAAAACCGAAACTGGTAGCCATTAAAATAAAATTTTTGGACCGCAAAGTACGATACATTTTATAAAATTTATGTGCTGTCGGTGTCCGCCAAACGAAAATGTATATTTTTTAGACTGCTTCAAACTCACATTATCGGTTGTGTAGACCATGCAAAGCTCACTGCCACTCTGGTTGACTTGCTCAGAATCTGACCCAAATACTTTTGCATCTTTATCTGTTCTTTAAAGCGCAAAGTATTGTTTTAATACCTCTTCCCATTGCCCCGTATCTACTTCCTTCAGTGGCACATATTTCAGGAACTTATAGCTACTCAATTGTGATGTTTATTCGCCACGTGGTGTATTTGCTTTAAGTACAATTTCTTTCAGACTGCTTTTTCAGTGGAATATGAACTCATCTGTACCCGAATGCCCCTCTGTTTATCCTACTTTTATCAGCTTCCGTTCCAGATTATATACGTGAATCTGCATGTGTTGATATACTCTTAAAGGCGAATAGTGGTTTGAATAAAGTTGCGAAATTGATAAAAAATGTTCAAATGTTTGTAGAACTTATGGGACTTAACTACGGGGTCATCAGTCCCTAAGCTTACAAACTACTTATGAACTAGCTAAGACTAAGGACGGCACAAATATCCATGCCCTAGGGGGGATTCGAACCCCGACCGTAGTGGCCGTGCGGACCGTGACTGGAGCGCCTCAGTCCCCTCGGCCACCGCGGCCGGCGCGAAATTGATACTCTTGGCTTATCCTCGGATGTGTTTTTATTAAATAATCTAGGATCTGTTAATGCTGCGTGTGCGAATATTAGTAAATGTTTACTTGAAGGTTAGTAAGCAGGTGATTTAATTAGAAATTGAAGATAAAATAAATACCGATATTGACAGCTTAATAAGAAAAAGGGTTTTTTTCTTTTAGACACCTACCATCCACGAAACAAGGTTTCATATATGTGTGATACATTTTCTACGCTTCGATTTATGTCTTAATTTGTATTCTTTAAGTTTCAAATTTACAGACTGACATTCCTTGGAAAATTACTGGAACATACTGCCAACATATCGTTCAGTGTTTTATCATTGTACACATTTTCGTTTCTTTGTAAGAATGATGTATTATGTGAAAAGTTGTGATACCCTTATCGTGGTTTCATTGTCACACTAATAAAATTGAAAAATGAACCATTGTTCTGTATAATACCAAATTAATGAGGTCGGAGTTCAGCTTTTCCACCACTATGCACGAGAAACCGACCAGAATTGGGACAAACAGCGTTCAAGCAGTGGAAGCTCCAAATACATGGTAGCCGCGCATGCGTAGTAACGCTTACTTGCTCGTGCTTGAAATTAGCTTTCTGGCAGCTGATTAAACGAACCTTTTATGAAAATTTTTGATCATTCCACAACTATTTTTCAGCCAATGCAAGCTCATCATCGTTGAGTATATTACAGAAACAGTGTAGTTTCTTGCTCCAAGAGTAATTAGAAGTCGTATGACTGAAATTTATAAATCGGGAACGAAAACAAACGGAACGAAACGTTGTGGGCTATTCACATTTTTCCGCCCCTACCGAACTCTACAATTAGATACCCTATTTGACAATTATACTAATGATTGCCAATGAAATTGGTCCGTAATTATTATGACTGTGAACTAGGGGATCGAAGGGTCACTCGCAGATTAGTTTTACAACCGAACTATTTGGTTAAGATTGCATAAGATTTTTTTTACATATTCCTGAGGTAACAAAAGCACAATTGTGTACTGCTAACAATGTGCGGGTAAGTAGTCCCTCACCAGGGATAATGTAGAGAACTATAGACCTAATTATATGCCATCGGTTGCTTTCAGAAGTGGTTTAACGACTGAAAATGCTATATTTTCGTTCCACTGTGAGGCATTTGACTGTTTAAATAAAAGGCTACAGATATTAGGCGTCTTCTTTGATTTAACAAAGGCGTTTGATTGTGTTGATCACAAAATATTGTTGCAGAAGTTGTAACATTATGGAATACGAGGAGTAGTTCACAACTGGTTCACCTCTTACTTTAATAATAGACAACAAAAGGTAATTCTCTGCAGTGTTGAAAATGGTTATGACGTACAATCGCAATGGGGCACAGTTAAGTGTGGGGTGACCCAGGGTTCTGTTTTGGGACCATTGCTGTTTCTTATTTATATAAATGATATGCCTTCGAGTATAACAGGTGATTGTGAAATATTTTTGTTTGCTGATGATACCGGCTTGATAGTGTAGGATGTTGTTCGTAATATTGACACAGTATCAAATAATGCAGTCCAAGAGATATGGTCATGGCTGGTAGATAACAAGTTGATGTTAAATCACAGTTTTTACAATTTCTAACACATAATTTGGCGAAAGCTGACATTTTCATTATACAAAATGGGCATATGATAAGTTGAGAATGAACAGTTTAAATTTCTAGGTGTTCAGATAGACAGTAAGCTGTCTTGGATAGCCCATGTTCAGGAGCTTGTTCCAAAACTATATTCTGCTTTATTTACCATTAGAACAATATCTGAAATAAGTAATTTGTCAACTTATGAGATACGGCGTTTTTTTTTTTCTTTGGGGGTAACTCGACTTAAACAAAAATGATTTTTTTTTTGGCTCAGAAATAGACGGCTCGAGCAATATGTGGTGTAAGTTCAAGAATTTCATGTCGACCCCTTTTCAGTAGTCTGGGAATTTTGACACTGGCGTCACAATACTTTTTTTCTTTAATGTCGTTTGTTATTAATAATATCAGCTTATTCTCACGAGTTAGTAGCTTTCACTCGGTGAATACCAGGCAGAGGTCGAATCTTACATTTGCATCACACCACCTCGACACTTGTACAGAAAGGTGTGCAATATTCTGCAGGATCCATTTTCAATAAGCTTTCAAATCTAAACTGAAGTGTTACCTCATGGCTCACTCCTTTTTTTCTGTCGAGGAACTCCTAGAGAAATTAAGCAATTAAGCTAATTCATTTTTTGTATTGTTTATTGATTATTGTTTATTGATTCTTTTCACTTAGTATTAAGAGTGCAGTGTGGATAGGACTACTGAAAAATTTTCTATTACCATTCTGGTGTTAAAATTCATGTATTGACTTGTTCCATGGCCATGGAGCCGTACTCCTTAATTAGGTCCCAGAAAACCATATTATTATTATTATTATATTATAATACAACTTTGAACGTGGCTGATTAAGAGCCTTAATACTTATTGAACAATAATGAACATTCGGTATACGTAATTAAATAACTTTCATTACACTTACTTACACTATAAAAATTTTGGCCCCAAATTTGGTGTCCCTAAAATGTAGGTTCCAGCAGCGGTAGAATAGCCGTGTGCACTGAAACGCCTTGGTGCGGTGCGCGCGGCCGTTCGCCGTCGGGTGTTCGAGTCCTCAGCAGCTGCGGATTAGCTGTGCGCACTGGAGCGTCGTTCTGTGGTGGGCGCGGCCGTTCGCCGTCGGGGGGTTCCAGCCCCCCCCCCCCTCGGGCATTGTCCTTAGCATAAGTTACTTTAAGTAGTGTGTAAGCCTAGAGACTGATGGACCAACGTAGTTAAGTCCCTTAGATTTACAAACATTCAAACCTAGGCTCCATCCTACCGGTAAATGAGTCACTGATCGATGAGGCGGTTACAGAGCCCTAAAGAACATTCTATGGATGACGTTACTAATGAGAAACAACTGAGCAGAAATGTTGAGAGAAGAAATTTGTGGCATAACTTGACGAAGCAAAGGTTGAAATGAATGTGGGTTGCCGTTGTTATTTGGTCAGAAAGAGGCTTCCACAGGATAGTCTTGGAACTGAACGCCACAACAGCATTTGGTCATAATAATCCATTGCTTACTCGGGATTTTTATTTAGCCATGACTCTTATTAATTAATGGAAAAGTTGACTCACTTGCACTTACATGTCCGAAGTCCAGTGTCTTACTTGCATTGTAATTTTTCCTAGACAGGAAGGTATGTGAGCACTAAATTTGCTTGCAATAGCTTATAATCTTACTACTATCACCCTCATCCCTTACCTAACAATATCTACAATTCGTAGAAGGGTATGTTAATTGTAAGTTACTTATTTCTATTTTTGTATAATTGAACTTGCAGAGAATTGACTTTTTTATTTTTGATAACCAATTTCAGACTTTTAGTCCATTTTGAAATCAAATTAATAGAACAGAGTATAAGTTGTTACAGAGTTTTTATTAATAGTCTTTATACATGCATGGATATAATACCAACGTACAGATACGTTGATTAATTACCGTTTCTGCCATGTGATAGAATTATATTTTCATGAGCGTGACACAAATATGCTTTACATGCCATTCATTTCTATCGACACCACCAAAAGTCACAAATCAGACGGAACCACCGATATTGAATTATTTGAAAAAATAATTTCCGAACGGTACGTTCTTGGAAATTCCTTCTTTTCCCATACTAACTGGTCACAACGCCCCGTATATAATTGAGGTATTTTTGCCTTTAGTCTATAGTCTGCAGCCAAAACTACACATCTCAAACGAATAGTGTTTGTATGTGGTTGTAGGTATCAGTCGCCATTGTGCACTATGGTGGTAGAAGATTGATAACGTTAAGAAGATGGATGATATGGGAGTGGAAAGTTAACGACTTCCTTAAAATTTTACGTGTGGGTGTCAATATTTTGCTCTTCAGCAAAAACTACACAGCGGAGACGAACGATCTCTCTGTGTTGCTGTAGTACAAAGTTTCCCGTTGTACACCATAGCAGTTACGTGCCGATAGCTATAAAGGTGAAAGATATAGTGGTTGAAAGTCGTCAGCTTATACAAAATTAGGACAGAACGCCAGATATGACTTTTGACCCTGTAATAGCAAATAGGTTATATACAGCGAAACGTGATGCACATTCTACAGTTGTTTGTCATAACAAGGGTACGAATAAAGAAAAATAAGTGCATATTGCAGTTTGAAATGTAAAAGTACCAAGAAAGATGACAAAGCGTAAGGAACAGATTTCGCGTTCTCGATTCGTTTCTAAACGACAGAAGACGGCACTGAAAAGTGAATCTATACACGATAGAAATTTCAAATTTGTTGACGTTGTTTATCTTACACTGTAGGAATCAGCGATTGTTCGATATTCCCATCTCTAAGGGGGTGAAATAGAGGATGAACTTTTTTTTTTTAGTACGTTGCTCTTCAGACAATTTTAAAGCAAGAAATACCAAACTTCCGATTCACATTTTTTATTACTTTTACAAACACTTGTTTCGATATTTTTCGGAATTCAACCACTAAGTGGGTGAAGCAAGGGAAAATATGTTCAGGGTGCTACTAAACTATTTTGATGCTAGAAATGCGAAAATTTGTATGTGGAACCATGGTTAGAAAATTAAAAAAAAAATGTGTTTCGGGATGTTTTGAATTTTGTCGTCAAAGGTGCCATACGGGATGGCAAGTTGTAAGAAAATACTTTTTTTAGGAAAGCAGTTTTATAGCAAAATCTATGAAAATTTATATTTAGAAGTAGAAACAACCAATGCAGACCATCCAGTTTACGCCTGCGAAACCGCGAGAATTAAGAAGTTTGACATAAAAACTAACAGTCGTTCCGTGTGATATACGAAACTACTACAAAGAAGGCACGTATACGGTAGGGCAGTTATGACATTTAAGGAAGTGTAAACTTCAGTATACGAACCAGTTAAGAAATTTATTGCCGGTTCGGCATAACTGCCAATAAGCGGTATTAACTAAAGCAGAAAACTGTTGCTACTCACAAGTCCCACGAAATTTCTTCCAATTGCGGCTATAAGTTACAGAAACGTCTGCTGGTCTAATTCGCCCGCGTATTTCAGAGGTACGAGTTACAGCTGCTGTCATCGGATAATTGAGATTGCGGAGCGCGTTACCGCCGAGAAAGTTGAGGTCTTCAGCGCTGGGCGGCGGCAAAACCGGAGCGCTCGCTTCGGTCATAGCAGCCTGGAGTTTCCAGAGCCGAGTCCTGGAATTAACGACTGCGGCGATGAATATGAATGAGCGGCAGGTAGCCGAGCGGAATGGAGGGGGGGGGGGGGGTAGTCTGCCGGCGGCGCCGATTAATCCACTGGTGTGTGTGTGTCCGAGGCTGTCTGCAACCTTGGGCAGGTCACTGGCTCCAGCAACGCGACAAAAAGCTGAGTGGGACATTGTGTCTGAGTGCTGCGTTCGGGAAGGAGACACAGAACCAGTTAACGATGAGGAAAATGACTGGAATAATTGGTACTGTGTGCTCAAATAAAATGTATCGAACACTGTTGCTCCTAACAGAACAGGTGTGGACGGTTTTACGTAACTGTAAGTGGCTGTAGAATATTTACCATTTGAAATGTTTTATCTACTTTCGATTTCAAGTTTCCATTAACCCAGATAAGGCTGTTGTCCTTCAGGAAGGATTTTCACAGCATAACTTAAAACATACCACTAGTCTATTCTACCTTCCAACATCAGAGTCATTGCAAAATTTGGTGTTATACATCTCAGTAAATTAGCTTGCTACGCCTATTTTCATTCATTGCCTTCATATGGTATCATATTCTGTGGCAATTCAACATTGAGTAAAAAAGTATTCATTGCACAAAAGCGTGTAATCAGAATAATTGCTGGAGCCCACCCAAGAGCATCCTGCAGACTTTTATTTAGGGATTTAGGGATCTTCACAGTAGCTTCACAATATATATACTGACTCATGAAATTTGTTATTAACAATCCGACCCAATTCAAAAGTAATAGCAGTGTGCATAGCTACAACACTAGGAGAAAGGATGATATTCACTATTCAAGGTTAAATCTAACTTTAGCTCAGAAAGGGGTGAATTATACTCCCACAAAAGTTTTTGGTCACTTACCAAATAGCATCAATAGTCTGATAGATAGCCAACTAGTATTAAAAAGAAATGAAAGGAATTTCTGAATGGCGACTCCTTCTAGAATGTAGATGAATTTTTAGATAAAACGTAAAAAAATAAAATCCAACAAAAAATATTATAAAAAAGCCTTAAAATATTGATTATTAAACTGAAACATTCCACATCATTACGAAATGTCGTATATATGATCTATGGAACAAGTATCAATCTAATATAATGCTGCTGAGACTTCAGGAAGAAATGGAGACTGCAGCGGGTTCGTCTATGCACGGGGAAGTCAGCACTCGTGCAGTCGCACGTCGCACCGGCATTCCATACACTACTATTTGGTTGGCACTTAGGCGTACCCTCCGATGCTGTCCTTACAAAATCCATCGGCATCGTGAACTGTTACCTGGCCATTTAGTGAATCGGAGGACATTTGCGGTGTGGGCGTTTCAAAAGATGGCGGAAGATGACGATTGGTTGAGTAACGTGTTGTGGACCGACGAAACTCACTTCACGCTCCGAGGGTCTGTCAACGCCCACAACTGCAGAATTTGGGCTATCGAAAATCCTAGAACGCCATTGCACGACAAGAAAGTTACGGTATGGGTTGGATTTACCACATCTACCGTTATGGGGCCTTTTTTCTTCGAGGAACTGCGTGATTCTGGTTTTGTAACTGCTACCGAGACGGGTGAGAAGTACGCCGAAATGTTACAGAATGTCGCGGTGGAGTATCCGAGCGGTCTAAGGCGCCTCGCTGCGGAGGGTGCGGTTGCTTGCCGTCGGAGTTTAGAGTCCTTTCTGGGGCATGTGTGTGTGTGTGTGTGTGTTGTCGTTAGATTAGTTTACCTTACTTTAAATAGTTTGACCACGCAGTATGGCCCGATAGATTTTTTTTTTTTTTTTTTACAGAATTGCATCATCTCCAGCCTGACTGATAAACACCTGCTGGAACGTGCGCTTTGTATGCAGGATGGCGCTCCACCCCATATTGCTAGACGCGTGAAAGACCTCTTGCGCGCGTCGTTTGGTGATGATTTAGCCGCCACTTTCGTCCTGCTTAGCCTCCCAGGTCCCCAGACCTCAGTCGTGCGATTATTGGCTTTGGGATTACCTGAAGTCGCAAGTGTATCGTGATCGACTGACATCTCTAGGGAACCATAACTCCGGACATGCTTTACAGTGCTGTTCACATCATTATTCCTCGACTACAGCTATTGTTGAGGTAGGATGGTGAACATAATGAGCATTTCCTGTAAAGTACATCATCTTTTCTTTGTCTTAAGTTGTTATGCTACTAATTGCTTTTCTGATCGGATGAAGCACCATCTGTCGGGCATTTTTTGTACTTTTTTTTTTTTTTTTTTTTTTTTTTTTTTTTTTTTTTGATAATAAAACCCCATGTCATTCCAAGCATGTGTGTCAATTTTTATCTCTCTATCTACATTATTCCGTGATTTATCTGACAATGTTTTCATTGTTACACGTTATCATAGCATCTGACACTCTTAGTTGTAAAGTTCTGTAACCAACAAACACATTTTTACGGATGCGAGTCCACGCGATTCTGTTGAAGGCCGCAGTAAAGTTTTGAGATTTTCAATGCAAGCACTTCTTCAGTAGATCAGGGTGGCAAGGTCTCTGTAGATTGGTTTCATTTGACCCATAATTGATTCATAGTTAGAGTGATTCTGTGTGAATTTGTTTAGGTTACCAGCTGCCTTTGCCTTCCTAAACTTGGACCACGCATCGGGGGATGGAGGACATAGAAAATAAGTTGGCTTCTCGTCAGTGGATATACGATGGCAGAAAGTGGCCCCTTCTTCATTGCCTCAAGATCTCCACAATTCTTCCATAATATTCCTGCAACTCATTGATAATCTTGAATGAAACTTTCACTCTGCAGCGGAGTGTGCGGTGATATGAAACTTCCCGACAGAGAAAATTTTGTGCCGGAACCGTGACTCGAACCTGGGACCTTTGTCTTTCGCGGGCAAGCGCTCTACCACTGAGCTACCCCGACAGGACTCACGGTGCCGCCCCACAACTTCAATTCTGCCAGTACCTCGCCTCCTAATTGCCCGCGATAGGCAAAGGTCCCAGGTTCGAGACCCGGTCCCGGCACACAGTTTTAATCTGTCAGGAAGTTTCATTGAGAATCTTATCTGTCAACCTATAGACTTGCCATCAGGAAGCTTTGTTCCATCTTGAGTGTACGAAGGTGGGTTAACCAACATATGAACCGAACTATTCTGTAACAAACACAAAAAAACATAACTCTCTAACTGAAAAAGTGCCGGAGATATAATCCTTTTTACAAAAAGGAGCGTAAATTATTACAGAGTGACATAAAATAAAAAAAATAAAAATACAGTCCTAACTGGTGGGCAGGATGAAAAATAGATATAAATATTCTGAAAGGAACATAGTATGGCCTATCAAATTATGCAATAAACAGAAAATTGATTTTTTGAAAAATTTCAGCCTACCTCGTCTTACCTTAAAGCCTTCTCAAAAGATGGAACCTGTTCAAATTTACAGGTGGAGTCAGCTGAAAGTCAGGCGTGTAACGCAGTAATGGCGTGTCTTCCACAGTTTGCGACTTTTTTTACTGACTCACCCTCGTACACAATTGCACCTCTTCGTTCGACTAAAATTCAAGACGATACAAGTCATTCTTCTAGTGGCGAAAAGTCACACTGTATTTACCTCTACACCCCGCAAGCCACCCCACCCCTTCCTTCCCCACGGTGTGTGGTGGAGGGTGCTTTGTGTTAAAATGTCACTTCCTCCTGTAGCAGGCGCACATCATTCACGGGAAACAACGACTGCAGGAAAACCTCAGTGTGAGTTCTAATATCATTTTATCGTCATGGGCGTTTCGCTAGGTCATAAAGGTATATGGTTACCTAGCATGGAGTGCGAGCTGTTTAAATGTCAAAAAATAAATAAATAAACCACCTTCTTTAGGTTGTTACTCCAAGACCGATGATCAACTACATTTATTTTTGACCGGTTTAAATTATTTAAATCATCTACGGAATGGATTACAACGTCTTCGCCTAGGGGCACATGTTAAATAAGAAGTTTCTCGTCGAGATATAAAATGAATAAACAAGCATGATCAACATATTAAAAAATACGGCACCAAATTGTATTGTCATAGTAGATTAAAAGGTAAAATGTGACAGTCTGTCAAAAAGATACTTGAGAAATAGTCACATTTTTACCTTTTAATCTAATATGACAATCCAGTTTGGTAACGTATTTTTTAACATGTTGACCACGCTTGTTTAATCATTTTATATCCCAATGAGAAAATTCTTATTTGACAAGTGCTCCTAAGCAAAGACTTTGTAAACCATTCTGAAGATGATGATTTAAATAACTGAAACCGGTCAAGGAAAATATATTTTGTAAGCGATCTTGGCGTAACAACCTAAAGAAGGTGTGTGGTGTCGCACAAGTCTAAAGTGCGCGCCACCTACTTTCGCCGCGCGGCGCCATGCACGCACGGCGCGGCGTTCTTACGACGTCAGCCACGAGCGCCCTCTGCAACAACTCCGCTCGTGGCCACCACTGAACAACATCGTTTACTTGGGACTGAGATAGGAACCAGCTAACACTTCGGAATCAAATAGGCACCAGTGAAGACTTGGCTATCGGATAGGCACTAGGCAGGCCTCTAGCTCAACTATGTATCAGCATTCTGCAGTACTGAGCTATGTAAAAGTTAAGTATTAATAAGTCTCTAAGAAATATATATCTCGTTCTTATTTACTCTAGTGTTTCTAGTTTCTGCTGTCCCACTGGCTGATCACCTCCTACCTACACAAGCGAGCATCCTTTATTCCTGTGTCGGTCTTTCTACTCGGCCACCGACACCTACGACGGAAACGAGACACAAAAGCGGCGACGAGGCTGGGACACAAAAAGGTGTATTTTTAGAAAGGAATATGTTGGATAAATTTTCGAGAAACGGACGCACTCTGCACATGTCCTGTTATAATTAATTCAGTGTTCCGTCGGTACATAACATGATGAAATATTAGAAAGCAAAAAGAAAACAGCGGACACATCCCAAAAATCCCTCTCTAAATAAATACAAGGCTCACCACAAGAGTTCCGCAAGGTCAGGATGACCTTCTTCTTCTTGGACTACAGCTGCCATCTGCTCGAGCGTGGAATCACGATCTCTTCACAGCGCTATCAAATAATTCCCACAAACTACGATGCGGCATCAAGTCAAACCGGTTTAAGCTTCCAACGTTTAATTATATACTTTCGATTCTACGGAAGTTTTCTGTAAGGTCCGTTCGAGCATCTGGGCATTGATTTTACAACTGAGTGCGTAGTTCCTAACTTAATACCAATCTAGGAAGTATTAATACGTTAAATTACCATCAAAAACATTTTTCTTATAATACAACATCCTACCTACAAATATGTTGTAACAGAATGTTATCTGCTTTGTGTTTCATCTTGAGAAGGGGAAAGAAAAAAGATTGGCCAATGGGCCAAGTTACCCCCATAGAGTGGGGTAACTGGACCATTGGAGTTTTAGTTCCATACTAATTATTGTTATATCAATTGAAGCAGTTGGGCCTGTTGGGTAACATGTAAACTCCACGAGAAAATTAAAACAAGTCATTTCAATGACATGGTTGTCGAGTTATCGATAATGCAAGTGAACCTCTACAGAACGACTGGGTGTGAAATTGATTCAAATTTTTAAATACCTTAACATTTTTTATGAAACAAGTGTTGCAGTTACACAACCAAAGTCAATAAGCCCAAATTCAGTTATTAAAATTTTCGTATATCTTGCTAAAAAGTTACAAAATGTTCGTTAAGTCACTCATATCATCAGTGAAGCTGATCATGCCTTTCTCCTAGCAGAGCTGCTTTCTAGAGGCTTTGACAGCTTTCTTACTGTATACTCAGGAGGTTTATGTATTTTAGTAACAACTGTGAACACTTGTTCATCACGCGACAGATTACACTGTAACTTCATAGAATTGGTATGTTTTTCTTAATTTTATTTTCTATTAACTTTTTTCGTTCTAATATGTTGTAAACAGTAGCTTACAATTAATTGTAACATTTGTTAACAGATCTGAAGATGGGCCGCTCTCCCGAACCGGTCATGTTATACAAAATGAAAGCGATCTGCAGACCTATTTTCAAGAATTTTGCACTAGATAAAATCAACAGAATTCACAAGGAAAAAATAATCAAATTGATTTCAGTTATGAATTAAAAAGAAGCAATATACGGGTCCTGGGGGGGGGGGCTCATATACCCCAAGCACCTGGCCCACTTACCCCAGTTTTGAAAATTTTTCAAAAATGTTCAAATGTTTGTAAAGTTTATGGGACTTAACTAAGGGGTCATCAGTCCCTAAACTTACAAACTACTTACGAACTAGGACGGCACAAATATCCATGCCCGAGGGGGGATTCGAACCCCCGACCGTAGTGGCCGTGCAGACCGTGACTGAAGCGCCTCAGTCCCCTCGGCCACCGCGGCCGGCTGAAAATTTTTAGGCTTAACTGGGCCATCACCTCAAACTTAAGAAAAAAAAAAAAAAAAAAAAAAAAAAAGGAGATGCTGCCACTAACGTTCCAAGTGACTCTTGTGCGTCTACGTTATCCTAAAACACCTGTCACAGTGATAATACTTTCAGTAAACACGTAGGTGCTCCGTAAAGTAAGGATGACATCACATTGCTACAGAAATCCAGTATTACAAAATTGAAAAAACCTGCCACACGAAAACCACAACATTTACACAGATAAGACTGCTTCTTAGAGGAAGAAGCCATTGTTCTTTAAGGCTGCCAACAACTAGAAGTGAAATTATTAAATTATTTTCACAAATTTTATGAAAAAAGCCCATGGCCCATTACCCGTTGGGCCAGATACCCCAAGTGACCTTATCTTCGCAATGTTAGTATATATGATTTTATATTTTTTGATTAATGTAAATTTCTCAGCATCTAATTATACTCTAAATCTTTGGAGATACCACTGGACGCAGACATCGCATCGAGTAGTTAGCATGAGGATTCTGGAACAGTCAGTATGTTGAGATTGTCTGTGGCAAGTATTCTGTAAGCGAACTTTGTTATTAAGCTTTTGCACAAGGAAGAACATAGAGGTAAATGTTCGCCAGTGAAAAAAACCATAATAATTTTTGCCACGGCGGGTTATATATCAAGTAAAAGGGGGCTTTGGCCCCATTTTGTTACTGTTAATGTTTAGCCCTAATTCTGTGTTGTTAATCTTCTTCGAGAATTTTTCAAAACAACTCTTAATGTTGTAATTTCATTTCTTTTGTTAAGTGTACAAATTATGCTTATAAGTCGATATAGGATCCTTTGATAACACTAAAGATATGTCAGTCTACATCATTCAATTCATGTAGTTAGTTTCCACTTTCCTCTGCACATTTTCTTTTTAGCTGAATTCATTTTGAGTCAGCATACTTTATTTTGGGCCACATTGCACTTTTCATAAAGGAATCATCTATTTATTTATGGTTTTACCTGCTGCAGCTGCCTTTGCTGCTATCGTTCCTCTTTTGCTGTAATTCTTGCAGGTGAATTGAATGTGTTATCCAACTTGGAGGTAATTGCAAGAACAGCGCCATGATTTCGACAAAAACAGAGGAATCACTTTCACATTCTGCTGCATGTGCGCATGAAAGCCTTGCCTTGTTCTTGACGAATCAAATGCGGTTGTTTTACGTCTCAAAAGAGTAGTTAGGTTACACTGTAAAAGATACCCATTTTAGTCCAGTTTTATTCAAAGTAAATATTGAGTTTTTATTGAGACCACTTAAAGCGGGTTCGTACCTCTCATGTGAAAATTTCCATTCATCCAACTTCAATCAGATACCTTTCAAGGTATATCCTCTCGTCTGATAACATCCGACTCCACACTGCCACTTGGATTGAATCTAAGCTTCAGCAGTTATGTTGGGAAACATCTACCGTACAGTCCAGATCTACATCTACATAGATACTCTGCAAATCACATTTAAGTGTCTGGCAAATGGTTCATTAACCATTTTCATAACCTCTATCTACCGTTCCATTCTCTAATAGCGTGCGGGATGAGAGAACACCCAAATCGTTCCGTTTTCGATCTGATTTCTCTGATTTTATTCGGATGGTCACGTCTCCCTATGTAGGTGGGTCCTAGCAAAATATTTCCATATTCCGAAGTAAAAGTCGATGACTGAAATTTCGCAAATAGAACTCGCCTCAACTAATAATGATTTCTACCTCAAATCGTGCAACATTTCCGTGACGCTTTCCCCCCTGTAACGAGATAAAACAAAACGAGCTGCCCTTCTCTGAACCTTCTCAATGTCTTCAGTCAGTCTCACCTGGTGAGGGTCCCACACTGGGGAACTGTACTCCAGGAGAGAGTGTGATGTAGGCAGTCTGTTTAGTGGAGCTGTTGCATCTTCGAAACGTTCTGCCAGTGAAACGTAACCTTTGGTTCGCCTTCCCCACAATATTTTCTGTGTGTTCTCTCCAGTCTAAGTTGTTCGTAATTGTAACTCCTATGTATTTTGTAGAATTTACGACCTTAAGGTTTGATTGATTTATCGTGTAATTGGAATTCAGGAGATTTAGTGGTCATGTGTATTACTTTACACTTTTTCATTATTTAGTGTTAATTGCCAATTTTCGCACCATGTAGACATTTTGTGTAAATCGTATCGGAGTTGCTTTTGAACCTCTGTTGACTTCACTAACCGATAAGCGACAGCATCTCTTCGAGGTAGTTCATAATGTTCGAACGAAGTATATGTTCCAAAATCCTACTGCAAATCGAAGTCAACGAGATGGGCCTGTAATTTTGCGGTCACTCCTATTGGCTTTCTTGAATATTGGAGTGACTTTGGCAAATTTCCAGCCTTTGGGTACGGATCTTTCCTGAGTGATCGGTTGTATATGATAGCTAAGTATGGAGCTATTGCATTGGCAGACTCTGTGAGGAATCTAGTCGGTATACAATCTGGCCTGGAAGATTTGTTTTTGTTTTGTGACTTGTTTTACTGGTCCAGGAACATCTACTTCTAGATCGGAGTATCAGACAAACTGTGTGACTATTCTGAAGATTTTCTAGCAAACAGAACACCTCATCTCATTCTCAGTCGAAATGTGTCTTCTGATGTGAATTTCTCGCGATCTACAAATGGAGTGCTATAGTACCGTTACTTTTCACAATACACGGCCCGTGGAAAAAAATTCCAGAACATTCGTAATTTCGGGCCAGTGTAGTGTTTGAGTGAAATGCGATTGGTAAACCTGCAATACGACTAGGAATAGGTGAAATGCCGTGAGTACTGGTGATAACGGCGGGGGCACTAGTTAATAGTGTGTGGAGAAGTTGGTAATTTGCGTCTAATGACATCTATGACAGACCATCTTTCGAATTGTGTACGTTTCATTGGCCTTCTTATATGATTAATATTAAAAGTCTCTAGCCTCAGTTTCATGTTAGCGTATTTATATAATGATACTTTCAGCATACTATCTGGATGACCTGCGCAAATAGAATAGGAACGTGGATCTTAGATAACTATTTTTAGAAACGAACTGTAGCCTTATTCCAAGTCAAAGCATTTTCATATGTAGAAAGATTTTACCAGACATAAGGAACAAATTTTTACTAGAAATTGTTACTAGTGATATATTCATTATAGTCTAGCCACGAGGAAGGCATATTGTGTATCATTATGAAGCAATTTTTCAGTCTTCACTTGATAGTAAAACTGAAGGTTACGTTCCTAAAAAGGTGGGAGAGAACAAGTCACACTTCACTGTCATTCAGAAGATACTGAACGCAGGAGCAGTAGGGTATATTATAGGTTTAATGCAGAAGATAGTGTTCTTTAGTTTTGTTGTTGCAGCCCAGAATACCTTTATGCATGAAACTGTAGGTATTGCTGCATTCCTCCCCAATTTTTTTGATTATGTCATGTGAGTAACACAAGACTCCAATGTGAACAAATGTTCAACAATGTTTATTTCTTATGGACTTAAACAACCATTCACAATTAATGTGTTCGTGATATTTATTGCTTTAACTATTTATTAATTATTTTTTCACCGGTTAGCTCTGTTAGATCTAAATTTCACTCGAGGGTTATGACTGTACAAGTATTTTTACCACACAGTTGCACACGATTTACTGCGTAAATAAATTTCTATTACTAGATTTAAATTCATTGTAGTTATTTGAAATTAATACGTAAATTTCTTCATGATGTTAAGATTTTTAATCATTGTTTAATTAATGCTATAAAAATTACTGGCATTTAAGATCCTGTCCTTAACTGAAATCTACACATCACATTGCAAGTAAATGAAGTTCACCTGATAGAAAAACTGATTCCCTGTGATTTGAGATATTTTATACCTCACTGTTTGAAAAAAATTACATGAATGCTATCATCCTTCCTAACTTGCGTGAAATACAAGTCACTGTTAGAATCTCGTAACACTCCGTGAATTTATACACTGCCGTAATACATTACCACAATTTTATAAAATTACGTTGTTTTTTTCTTTTCTTTTACTGATCGAATCCAGTAATATCTAAAAACAATCTAGCGACGCCTGAACTAAAATGATACCTCTCTCAAAAATCCTACCACAACGAAATACTAAAGAACAAGAAAAACAATCTTTATATATATATATATATATATATATATATATATATATTACACTGTGGATGGAAAAGTGTAAGTACACAGCTTACTCAAGAGGATAAATATTTAATTGCACTTAAGAAGAGGCTGCCTACGTATTTTATCTTTTACATGACGGCGTTGTTTTTGATATTCTTCACAATGCAGTTGGACCAAATTATGCAAAATAGAAACTAAAGGAAGAAATATTTATCAATAAACAGATTTAGTCGTAGCCTAAAACTTTCGTTATGTAAATTTTTTCCCCTTAAGACGGAGCACTGTCAGATATGCGGCAAGGCATCTGCAGTTTTCGATATCTAACCTCTAGTTTCGGCGGCCATGACTTAGCTCTTTTTGTTTTCTCTTGTCCTCTTTATATATATATATATATATATATATATATATATATATATATATATATATATACAGGGCAACTAACCCTCTGGCCGCAAGTGCAAAGCTACCGCACTGGCTGATTAGGACGTACACAACACCCAATCTACGATCCGATCGGGAATCGAACCCGGGCCCCTGCGTGGCAACCCACGACGTTGTTGACTGTACTATGAAGGCAGACAACGTGGACAAGTAAAAAGGGCACAACAGAGGGCACCAGCGTTTCCCGGAGGCAACGTGTTTACTAACATGTAGACGCAGCTACCAACCTGCGGAGTATTTTCCGACGACTTGGTAAATAATGGAGCAGCGTATTTCCTAGAAACTGGCTCTTCGTAGCGGGCGCATTCTGTTTTCTCAGGTGGAGTAAATTTCTGTTTTTTTCTGAAATGTCAATGAACTACTACTTTCTTCACTGCAAACCTTTGTGGAGTGAGCTGTGCAGCTGAACTCACTTCATTTTTACCCTTAATTTAATTTTTGTGCGTGTTTCTCCCATCTCTTTTTAAAATTCATTTGTAGAACTCTTATTCTGCGTAAAATATTATCTGACAATGTGTTCTGTATCGGTAAACAATATTTCATCGTATTATAAAACTGGATTTCTGACAAGAAGACCACATGGGTAAAGTACAGTATTCGAATAACAATCTGCCAAAGGCATTCGACGCAACTCTCAAAAGTTCTCGAGAAATTCGACTTTGAAGTTTTGCAAGTACGTGTAAATACCAATAATTAAAAAAGATACAGCACCTGTCGGTGTAACTCAGGTGGTAGCGTTCTGTAGCTACAACCATAGGGTCAGAAGTTCGAATCTCAGCGTGACGTATGATTTTTCTTTTCGTTGTGTTCCAATACTTACAAAACTTTAATATTTAATGATAATTTTACTTTGTATGTAATTTTCGGTATTTTATGAAAGGTTGTTAATGTCGGTTTCAGTATTATGAAAGGTTGTTAATGATGGTTTCATATATATATATTCTTGGTTGTTCTTGAGTATGTGGCTCAGCTTTTTTATCAAAGAGAGCTTTCAGCCCCCGTTCGGGCGCGCTGGACACGGCTCCCAGCTAATATTTTTGTGCCAGTGGAGGGATATGAACTGGCGATCACCAGTACACCAATCTGCGACGCTATCTACTGCGCCACGCTTTCCGTCATCACCAGAGGTACACCGACAGATACTGCAATTATATTAATTATTGGCACTTACATGTGAAATTTCAAAGTCGATTTTCCCGAGAATTTTTGTGAGTTATGTCGAATGGCTTCGGCTGATTGTTATTGAAGTTCTGAACTTCACGCACCATATATATATATATATATATATATATATATATATATATATATATATATATATATATAAAATCTGAAATACGATACCCATGTGGTCTCGTTGTGAAAGTATTCTCCACACACTGCGGTCGGGGGTTCGAATCCCCCCTCTGGCATGGATATTTGTGCCGTCCTTAGTCTTAGGTAGTTCATAAGTAGTTTGTAAGCTTAGGGACTGATGACCCCGTAGTTAAGTCCCATAAGTTCTACAAACATTTGAACATTTTTTTTATTCTCCACATCTCTTACTAAGCTACTGAACCGATTTCAACGAATCTAGGTACTCATATTCCTTTCTTACAGACAATGATCGCTTTCGCTATGAGAACCACATACTACGCGAAGTTCAGAAAGTATGGCATCATAAACACTGAAATTCGAGAAAATTTGGCACCATTTGACACTGTTCCACATCTCCTCCTAAACTAATTTGATACAAATATTCTTGACTATCAGGGGGTAATCGTTATGGAGGGAAAGACCACTGTCCACCGTACACCGTGTGTCCACACACACTAGTTCTGTCGCCAATACGAAAGTGTGATATCGCCGCCTGTCCTGTTTCACCAGTCTCTCCAGCCTGCGACATCTGACACCCTTAATGACCGGTGGCTGCGCAATCCGTTGACGTTTGGCCATGGCATCACCTTGGTTACACCATTTAATCAACACACTAAGCACACCACTCCTCTAACAGCCGACAGGTTGCACAATTTCAAGGCTATCACAGCCCGTTGGGATTCGAATCCCCCCTCGGTCATGGATGATTGTGCCGTCTTTGGTATAAGCTAGGTAATAAGTAGTTCGTAAGTGTAGGGACTGATGACCCTGCAGTTAAGTCCCATAAGCTTTACAAACATATGAACGTTTTGAACGTCACAGTCTGCCCTTGGTCAAACTTTGATAGATCGCACGCCTTCCACACTCACACAGCAGACCAATACTACTCGAAACCTGGGTATGAGCACCAGTCATTTCCGACAGGTGTCGCTGCTACAACCAGGACGGATTTATAATGGTAGCGCCTAGAGTGTAGCTCTGCCGATGATGAGGAGATAGAAGAAATGTATGAGGACGTGGAGGAAATTATTCAGACAAGGGTAAGGAAAACTTGTTTGTGATGCGGGACTGGAATTCGGTGGTAGGACAATGGGGAGAAATAAACATAACAGGTGAATTTGGACTGGGGAAAAGGAATGAATTGGTAATGCTGCGAAAAGCTGGTTAGGTCACAATATTTTTTCTTCTTTTTATTGCAGGTCACAGTTCAATATAGTCCCTTCAATGACGCGTTTCCGTATTACTGTCACCAGCTTTGTATATCCTTTCTGACGTAGCCACACTTATGGAAACACGTGGATTTAAAAAAGTGTTCAATACACACATATTTGAAGGGAGTTTATCAGTGGGAATTTGATTTGTGTTATGCCAATAAATGTGAATATTGATTGTACATTATTTCAATTTATGTAGTGTTAACTTTATTATCTTTGGCAATATTCAAGAGTGTCCAAGCTTCCTTCCTTCAAGAATGTCCGTGCCTTATTTGGCACGGCGGTATCTGGCTCGTTGGCAGTTGTTGCTGATCGTCCGGCGCATTCAGTCTTACGTTTAGTTTTTGTGTTTCACTTAATAAAGTAGTGAGTTTTTGATCGAGACATGGAATAGTCATCGAAAGAAATTTACGCGTTTGACAAAAATACCCGCGCGAGAATGGTCGTGCGATCCGGGGCGCCACGTTATGGATCGTCTCCTACCTTAACTTCATCTACATCCTCAGAGAGAGAGAGAGAGACTTGCTACTCATCCTTGGTCAGTCTGCACTTCGCTGTCAACCAAATTTTTCAGGCGTTTGTACTCTATTTTGCCTGCTTCACTTCCTGCGTTTTTATATTTTCAACTCTGATCATTTATCTCCTGTCTTATCCAAAGATTTATATCAAGCTTTGTCCTTCTACCTACATGATCCTCTGTGGCCTTCACTATTTATCTCTCAATTCTACCCATTCTTGTTCTACTGTATTACTTTTCCCCGTTTCAGTCAGTCCTTGCTTAATGCTCTCTCTGAAACTCTCTACAATCCTTGTTTCCTTCAGTTTATCCCGGTTACATCTTTCCTACCTTTTTGAGATCCGTTAAGTTTTAGTGTACAATTAATAACCAATAATTTATAATCAGAGTATATATCTGCCCCTAGATTTGTATTACAGTTTAAAAGGTAGTATCGAAATCTACGTCTCACCACTTTAATTCAATGTGGTGCAGTCCGGTATCTCCTATTCTCTTGCACGCATACATCCTTCTCTCATCATTCTTGAACCAGGTGCCTGTAATGATTGAATTGTGCTCCGTACAAAATTCTCCCTTTTCCAGCTGCTGAGTTCTAGTCCCCATCATAATTAAGTTTTCTTCCGGAATAACTTCTTTTATCTCATCATACAATTTTTAAATCTCCTCATCAACGGCAGAGCTAGTTGTTATATAAACTTATACTAATGTGATCCATGTTGGTTTAGTGTCTACGTTTGTAACGATAATGCTTTCACTTTGCTGCTCATAATAAATTACAAGCATTGCAATTTTCTTATTCATTATTCGCTCTAACTCATTTTTTATTTATAACCCTGCTCTAACCTGACCAGAAATTCTGTTCATATCACTATTTGTGATAAATTCTCAGAATATCTAACGTCAACCTATCCATTTCTCTCTTCAAATTTTGTAAATTAGCTACCAGATTAAGGAACGGAGATTTGTTTGTTTGTTTGTATAGCTTATGGGACTTAACTACGGGGTCATCAGTCCCTAAACTTACAAACTACTTATCAACTAGCTAATCCTAAGGACGGAACAAATATCCATGCCCGTGGGGGGATTCGAACCCCCGACCGTAGTGGCCGTGCAGACCGTGACTGGAACGCCTCAGACCCCTCGGCCACCGCTGCCGGCCACGATCTGTACTCATTTCGTTTCTAACACTCAAAAATACCACGAACTGACATCAATTCTATCTTCGCAACGTTCCAAAGATATGATCACCACCGATAACTCCACTGAGGTAAGAATAGTACGGAGGGAGTTGTAAAGAAACAGCGTTTCATGTAAAATGTGTCTGGCTGTTTCAACCTTGCGTGCACAACGCCATGTCCCTTTATTTTAAGCTCATTGGCGTATATGTTCGCTCTGTTACAGAGTATTTGGTCGCTAGGCGAGTAGGGAATGAATAAGCTGACTGTTGGAGAATCTAGAAAATGATCCGAGCTGGAAGCGTACTTTCACTTTTTCTCAAATTCTGATATTTTCCGGTAGATTTTCCAAAACAATTCTTTGATACAAACCTTGTCCTGAGAATTATGAACCGAACAAAGAAAACATCAGCCAAATTAGTGAAGCCATTCTCAAGTGATGCGCTTTCATACATGTGGCAATTCATTTTTATTAATATATAGAAGAAGATATCGACAGTTGTTTGGTTAAATCGAGAAACCAAACTCTTACAAGCGATGGACAAAATTATATAACCATCTGACATAGATAAAATATCCATTTACTAGTAACATGTTTTCCCACAATTGGCTTAGGAAAATCTCATCGAGGAAGTATACCTATATTTTTCAACTGAATGTGATATGTTCTTGTACCAAAACATCCACTAATTACTTCATAAATGTTAGAACCGTAATTATGGTCGTCACTCTTTGCTCTTGAACTCCCATTAACGGTTAAGTCATGTTGGTATTTTGAGACATGGTGAGTTTGCTCTCCACGGAAGACGTTAGTAGTTGTCCGACGCTGTACAAAATATACCTGAATCGTTTTGGCTGTGTGTGGGCGCTTTATCATTTTGGTTTGGAAGTTGGCGGTGTTTGATAATTCAGAGTTATCGGGCCATTGACATGCAATCATATAAACAGTTCAATACCGCAGTATAGATGTCCGAATCATGAGAGACCCTCCCGAGTCCTTCAATAAAGCAAGCAGATATTGCCGTATTGTAAGCTTGTTTTGTGGTTTTTGTTAACGCGGTTGTTGTAGTAATCAACGTAAACGGTGATCCATGGGAAATTTTGTAGCACTGAACTATGTTATCTAGCAGGCAGACGCTCACCTCGAAATGACTCATCAGCAGAAGACAAACACGTGATTTTTAATTATGCTACGCACTCTCTCGCTATTTACCGTCGGTCTTCGGAAAAGAATCCAACGAACTATGAGATACGCTGGAATAGTCGTCCGCTGCTTCTAGTTCGTCCGCTGCACCTAGTTCGTCCGCTCCTTCTAGTTCGTCTGCTCTTTTTGGCTTTTGCTACCGCTACTAAAAGAGTTCTTTTTTGTGACAGTTTTTTTATACAATGAATCAGTGTTGCCAAAGCGTGTGCTATTACCCGTATTTTTGGGCAATTTGACACCAAATACTTAGGCAAATAAACCAGTTATTGCCGGCCGCGGTGGCCGAGGGGACTGAGGCGCTCCAGTCACGGTCTGCACGGCCACTACGGTCGGGGGTTCGAATCCCCCCTCGGGCATGGATATTTGTGACGTCCTTAGTTGTAGCTAGTTCATAAGTAGTTTGTAAGTTTAGGGACTGATGACCCCGTAGTTAAGTCCCATAAGCTCTACAAAAAAAAAAAAAAAAAAAAAAAAAAAAAAAAAAAAAAAAAAAAAAAACAGTTATTTACACGAATGGGTGATACAATGGTATTCAACTACTTTGCATACAGAGCACTCGTAGTACTTTATTTTTAAAATAGATTTCTTGTGGCAGTGAACTATGAAACTACAGCTGAGCTGCATCTCAGCTCTAAATGAAGGTAACTGGCAGAAGTATATCACGCATTTCTGCTCGCTCTCGCGTCCTCTCGCTGTTCCCCGTCAGTCTTCGGAAAAGGCGCGGACGAACTAAGAGGCGAAGGATCTGCGAACTAGTTCGCGTAGTTCGCCTGTGGGAGCGCTCCTCCGAACTAGTTCGTTCGCGAACTATACAAGACTACCGGGAAATACTGTACCATCCACCACATTCCCCGGACTTAAAACCTTGTGACTTTGATTTGATTCCGAAAATGCAGCAATCACTTCTTGGCATTGGCTTCATAATTGTTGCAGAGAGTCGACAGGCAGTAGACCGCTCCTTTCTCATCATTAACAGAACAGGCTCTGCTAACGGTATACTACGCCTTCAACATCGCTGACAATGGGTTCTACACAATACTGGTGATTACTTTGAAGGGAAGTAACAAGTGCAAACATGTATTGCTTTTGCATTGGTTGTGAATAAATAGTTGCCACTATTTAAATTCTAATGTGCAGCGTACTAAAGGGGGCAGAGCGCCCCGGGCCTCTCGTCTTGGGAGGGGTGGGGGTAACTTGTCTGTACTTGCCTCAGTCCCCTCGGCCACCGCGGCCGGCAAGGAACAAAGCATACCACCCTCCTGTTTCGTTTCTCCTAACGACGACAGCTTTCTGACTAGTCTCCACCCGCAGATCCAAATGGCGGATTATTTTGCTCTGGAAAATTTTACCCAATAAGACGCCATCATCATTTATTCATACACTAGAGCTGCATTTCTTCGGGAAAAGAAATTACGGTAGTTTCCCCTAGCTTTCAGCCGTTCGCAGTAACTGCATGGCAAAGCCACGTTAGCTGATGTTACAAGACCAGCTCAGTCAATCATCCAGACTGTTGTCCCTGTAGCTGCTGAAAAGGCTGCTGCCCCTCTTTACGAACCACGCGTTTGTCTCGCCTCTTCACAGGCACTCTGCTACGATGTGCGAGGCCGTTTCCCGTCGTGGGCTAGGATCCCCCACCCCCTCGGGCATGGATATTTGTACTTTCTTTAGTATAAGCTATTTCATGAGTAGTTTGTAAGTTTAGGGACTGACGACCCCGTAAATAAGTCCCATAACCTCTACAAACATTTGAACTTTTTTTTTCGCTAACTATACGCGACTGAAATAGGAGTATTATCGAATCCATCGTTGCTGGTGGAACCGGGACTGCGGCTGGTCAATAATATGTAGGAAGTAGGATACCAACAGACGTATGTTTAACATAAATATTTATTCTTTCACTACCAGTTTCGGCATTCCAATATGCCATCTTCAGGTCCATACATCGGAGTATAATATCTATTAGGTAGTGATATTGAAATTGTTTTCGTGGATTACTATCTCTCAGTAGGAACTAACAACAATGGGAGTAAGTGACAGTGGAACTTAAGAGATCCTCCGCCACAGACTAGAGGGTTGCGGAGTATGGAATCAAGAAATAACTAAACCTGGATGACCGGAGGTAGATTTGAACCGCCGTCCTCCCGAATGCGAGATCTGTAAAGATTTTATATTTTTGGGGATCTGTAACCTCAATATACACTATATGATCAAACGTATCCCGTATTCCCACAGTCGCAAAACATACGTTTTTCATATTACGTTCATTGTGCTGCCACTTACTGCCATGTACGCCTTATCAGCGAAGTCAGTATTCTTGTCATTAGACGTGAGAGAGCGGAATGGGGCTCTCCGTGGAACTGAAGGACTTCGAGCATGGACTTCGAGCATGGACTTAAGTCTGTACAAGAGATTACGTGTGGTTGTACCACCTAAGTCGCTCCCAATATGGAAGTAACCTCTTCCACGGTTACTCCTGTTATTACGTAGCTTTGTTCCACCTCTGACAGTACAGTTCGATAAATAGTCCTGTAACCTTAACATAGGTGAACTTATTGTCACAACCAAAAACTATGCACGTCTGAGCTCCGCGATACATGCCCTGGAAACTTTGCACAAAGTCTTTCTTTGGGATGGTGTTCAAAAGCCTCGTCACGTTTCGTTGGATGTCACGAATCATCCAATCTTTTTTTCTGTGAAACCGATTATGAGTTGATGGAACAGGAAGAAGTCTGGATGACTGAGTTTCGGCGAGAATGGTGCATCTTCAGGCTGCGAGCAGGTGGAATCAAATGGGCAGGGGCACTACAATCTTAATGTGCTACTAGGTGGGAATTTCGCTTGGAAGGAAGGCGCGTCTGGATACCCCAGTTGCTTAAGTTGACCGCTGACCGGAAATTCTAGTTGGAATCCCGGTCAAGCACAAATATTCATCTTTGCCACTTATAAAAATCCCTAGGTCCACTGTTTTATGACGTGATAGTAAAATGGAAACGTGAAGAGACAAATGCAGCACGAAAGCGCACTGGCCGACCTCGTCTGTTGACTGTCAGAGGCATCTGTCCGGACCATCACACAGGAGATCCAAACAGCATAAGTATCCACTCCAAGTATTAGTAAAATCAGGGGGGAGGTGACAAAACTTGGATTTCAGGGTCGAGCGAATTCGCACAAGCTACGCAGCACGCAGGTCAATGCCAAACGACGCCTCGGTTGGTGTAAAGCCGGATTCAGACAAACAACTATGGCGTACAACAGCTAGTTGCACAGTGAAGTTGTAGTTCAGTAGCAAGTGTGAACTTCCTGATTTTAGTAGCGCCACTTAAGAGGCGCTACATTTTCCACGCAACAAAATAACTTGGTTGTGCTTTGTTTCGCCACTTTCTTCCCATTAATCTGTCACTTCGCGAGGTATTTCGAAACATTTTACTTCGTATCAGTGTGTTTGCGTTCGAGGTTTACGAGTTGGCGTCTTCGTTTGCGGCTAAAATGTCGAATCTATTAAGAAAACACTCCGTGTGCTTGTGGAACAAAGTGTAACGGTCGTTTGGCCGCGAATGATACGATCCGTGCAACTCGCGATCACCTGAGACTGCGGGCGCCATGTTGACAGCAGCCCAAGTGCATAGTATTGATGAAGTTGTGTGTAAACGATAGGTCACAGTGCAACTGCAGAAAGACAAGCTTTGTTTCAATTTAGTTGCTTGTGTGAACCCGGCTAAAGGAGCGTTAACCTTCGCAAATCGATTCCGTAATTCTTGATTTCCAGAAAGCTTTTGACACCGTACCTCACAAACGGCTTTTAATGAAATTGCGTGGATACGGTATATCGCCCCAAATTTGCGATTGGATTGGGTATTTCTTGTCGGAGAGGACACAGTTCGTAGTAATCGATGGTAAGGCATCGACTAAAACAGAGGTGATATCGGGTGTTCCACAGGGTAGTGTTATTGGTCCTCTGCTGTTCCTTATTTACATAAACGATTTAGGAGAAAATCTAAGTAGCTCTCTTAGGTTGTTTGCAGATGACGCCGTCATTTACCGTCTAGTAATATCATCTGAAGATCAAAACCAACTGCAGAACGATCTGAATAAGATATCAGTAAGGTGTAAAAATTGGCAATTGACTCTAAATAATGAGAAGTGTGAAGTCATCCACATGAGTACGAAAAGAAATCCGTTAAACTTTGTTTACAAGATAAATCAATCAAGTCTGAAGGCCGTAAAATCCACATAATACCCAGGAATTACTATTACTTCAGACTTAAATTTGAAAGAACACGTAGATAATATCGTAGGAAAGGCGAACCAGAGACTGCGCTTTATTGGCAGAACCCTTAAAACATGCAACAGAGCTACAAAAGAAACTGCATACACTACGCTTGTCCGTCCATTTTTAGAGTATTGCAGCCCAGTGTGGCATCTTTATCATGAGGGTTTGACGGAGGACATCGAAAGAGTCCAAAGAAGGGCAGCTCGTTTCGTATTGTCACGATACAGGGGAGTCAGCGTTACGGAAATGATACAGGATCTGGGATGGGAATCATTACAACAACGGCGCTTATCGCTGCGGCGTGGGCTACTTGCGAAACTCCAATCGGCAACATTCTCCTCCGAATTAGAAAATATATTGTTGACTCCCACTTACATAGGTAGAAATGATCATCAGAATAAAATACGAGAAATCAGAGCTCGAAGAAAGAGATTTAGGTGTTCATTCTTCCCACGCGCTAGTCGAGAATGGAATGGGAGATAAATAGTATAATTGTGGTGCGATGAACCCTCTGCCCGGCACTTAAATGTGATTTGCAGAATATCCCATGTAGATGTAGACGTAGAACAGTGGAAAAGCATTGAGTGACGAATCACCGCACGTAATGTGGCGATCTGATGGCGAGGTATGGGTATTGCGAACGCCCTGTGGACGTCATCTGCCACCGTGTGAAGTTACAACAGTAAAATTCGTAGGCGGTGGTGTTTCGTAGTGGTCCTGTTTTATATGGAGGGAGCATGGTTGTAAATGTAGGTGTAGTACGATCGATGGCCTATTCTCACGCGTGTGGTGCTTACTTTCGAGTGCAGTCGCTGATACGGTACCGCCATGACAGGTGCTGCTTTGTCACTTGAATGCCCCTCCTATTTCGAACCATTTCACTTCGTATCAGTGTGTTTGCGCTCGAGGTTTAGATGTTGGCGTCTTCGTTTGCGGCTAAAATGTCGAATGGATTAAGAAAACACTCCGTGTGCTTATGGAACAAAGTGTAACGGACGTTTGGCCGCGTATGATACGATCCGTGCAACTCGCGTTCACCTGAGACTGCGGGCGCCATGTTGAAAACTGCACAACTGCATCGTATTTGTGAAGTTCTGTGTGAACGATAGCTCAAGGAGCAACTGAATAAAGACAAGCGTTTTTGTCTCAATTTAGTTGCTTGTGTGAACCCGGCTAAAAGAGCGTTAACATTGGACGACTGAACAGTGGAAAAAAATTTAGTGACAAATAGCGGCACATAATGTGGCTATCTGATAGCGGCGTATGGGTATGGCGAACGCCCGGTGGACGTCATCCACCACCGTATGTAGTCAACACCACCTAGAGACAAGGCCTTACAACAGGCCGTGTCTACGTCATGGTTAGAGGCCCCGCCGCCACCTCACTGGCTGGCCGCTGGGGCACGCCTACCGCCGCGCACGCGTGACGTAGGCACGGCCTGTTGTAAGGCCTTGTCTTCTAGGTGGTGTTCATCTAGTTCCAACAATAAAATTCGTAGGCGGTGGTGTTACGTAGTGGTCCTGTTTTTCATGGAGGGAGCATGGATGTAAATGCAGGTGTAGTAGGATCGATCGCCTATTCTCTCGCGTGTGGTGCTTACTTTCGAGTGCAGTCGCTACTACGGTACCGCCGTGACAGGTGCTGGTTTGTCACTTGAATGCCCCTCGTAAGTCTCCAGGCGCCGCTTCTGCTCCATAAGAGAGCAGAGTGGCACCATTCCTCGCAGAGAGGAACAATGCGCCCGGTGGCGTAACGGCCCGGCGGCAGCGCGGCGACACCCAGTCTGTCTGCGGCGTTTCACTTTCTACTGTGCGCCGCGCCGCGCTCTGCCCCACACCTCGGCCGGCCGCACCCGATGCGCCGCAGACCTCGCGGCCGCCCGACGCCGCCGGACCCATAAATCCCGCAGATTGGGGTCGCCGGGCTGGGAGCTCCCCAGGCGCTGCTGCTAGCCCTCCACGTGCCTGCGGCCGCTGTTTGCTCAGCGGTCCAATTACTGATTGGGTCGCCGTCGCCGTCGCCGCCCTCCTCGAGGGGGAAACCCACACTGGCGTCTGCGGTGGCAGTGTGGACCAAGCACCAGGGAGAACCCAATGTAAAAATTGCCTGCGAAAAAAAAAAAAAAAAAAAAAAAAAAAAAAAAAAAAAAAAAAACATATCAACGTTTGGAAATTAAATTTTTAATACCGTTTCTATTTTATGAAAGTGTGCCCAAGACGGTGAACATGACCAAAAAATTCCAAATTATATTAAAATATTATAGGTCGCCGGCCGCGGTGGCCGAGGGGACTGAGGCGCTCCAGTCACGATCTGCACGGCCACTACGGTCGGGGGTTCGAATCCCCCTCGAGCATGGATATTTGTGCCGTCCTTAGGATAAGCTAGTTGATAAGTAGTTTGTAAGTTTAGGGACTGATGACCCCGTAGTTAAGTCCCATAAAAAAATAAAATAAAATAAAAAATATTATAGGTCCTATCGAAAAGGTGGAATTAGAAAGTTGTAGAGCTTAAAACAAACCATCGGTTGCTATTTTACTAAAGTTGATTACTTTATTTGATTTCGCAATGTATCAAAAAGACTGCTACAAATCTTAACCGGAATTTCTCTAACTCGTGTACTTTTACATTCTTGAACTTGCTATTTACAAGTAAGTAAGTAAGTAGGAGCGTGTAGGAAATTAAATTTTGAATACCGCTTCTATTCTATGAAAGTCGAATCAAGACGGTGAACATGACCAAAAGAGTCCCAAATTATTTTAAAAAAATTCTTTTTCCTCAATAAAATACTATAGGACATATCGATAAGTTTGAATTAGAAAGTTGTAGAACTTAAAACAACCATCGGTTGCTATTTTACAAAAGTCGATTACTTTCGCAATATATCAGAAACACTGCTACAAATCTCAACCGGATTTTCTCTGACTCGTTTACCTTTACGTTCTTGAACTTGCTATTTACAGCAAGTAAGTAGGACTTAATCAAAAAATAAATAAATAAAATATAAAAATATTAATTATTTTTTGAGATATAGTTATTTGTAAGTTTCCAAAAATTGGCTGGATCTTCTCTGAGGACGAACCTACAGTAACACTTCAGTTTTATTTTCTGCGTAAAGAGTTGTACAGTGTAGTAGGACGAACATAGACGTTCTCCACTTCCGTATGTCAGTCCTGTTTTGAAGGCTACAAACTAAAATAAATTAGTATAAAATTGTATATGTTGTTGTTGTGGTGTTCAGTCCGCAGACTGGTTTGATGCAGCTCTCCACGCTATCCTGTCTTGTGCAAGTCTCTTCATCTGAGAATATGTTCGGCAACCTACATCCTTTTGAATCTGCTTACTATATTCGTCCCTCGGTCTCCCTCTACGATTTTTACCCCAGACGCTTACTTCTAATGCTAAGTTGAGAATTCCTTGATGCCTCAGAAAGTGTCCAACCAATTTATCCCTTCTCTTAGTCAGGATATACCAGAAACCCCTTTTCTCCCCGATTCGGTTGAGCACCTCCTCATTACTTACGTGATCTACCCACCTAATTTTCATCATTCGTCTGTAGCACCATATTTCAAAAGCTTCTATCATCTTTTTATCTGAACTCCTTCTCGTCCACGTTTCACTCCCATACATTGCTACACTCCAGACAAATGCCTTCAGAAAGGACTTCGTAACATTTAAATTAATATTGGATGTTAACAAGTTTCGCTTCTTTAGAAACGCTTTTCTTCCTAAAGCCATTCTGCATTTTATATCTTCTTTACTTCGGCCATTAGAAGTTATCTTGCTACCCAAATAACAAAATTCATCTACCAAATTTATTGTCTCATTACTTAATATAATTCCTTCACCATCGCCTGATTTTCTAACATTGCATTCCATTACCTTCGTTTTACTCTTGTTAATGTTCATCTTATATCTTCCTTTCAAGACACTGTCCATCCCACTCAATTACTCTTCCAGATCTTTTGCGGTCTCTGACAGAATTACTACGTCATCAGCAAACCTCAATGTTTTTATTTCTTCTCCTTGCACTTTAATGCCCTCTCAAAATTTCTCCTTCCATTCCTTCACTGCCTGCTCAATGTACAAATTGAACAACATTGGGGAACGGCTACAACCCTGTCTTACTCCCTTCCCAACCTCTGCGTCCCTTTCTTGCCCTTCGACTCTAATAACCGCTGTCTGGTTTTTGTATAGGTTGAATATAACTCTTCGCTCCCTATATTTTACTCCTGATACCTTCCGAATGTGGAAGAGTGTATTCCAGTGGACATTGTCAAAAGCTTTCTCCAAATCGACAAACGCTAAAAATGTAGGTTTGTCTTTCCTTATCCTATCTTCTAAGATAAGTCGTTATGTGAGTATTGCCTCCCGTGTTCCTACATTTCTCCTAAATTCAAACTAATCTTCCCCGTGGTCAGATTCCTTAAGTTTTTCCATTCGTCTGTAAATAATTCGTGTTAGTATTTTGCACCCTTGACTTATTAAACTGATAGTTCTGTAATTTTCACACTTGTCTGCACTTGCTTTCTTTGGAATTGGAATTACGATATTATTCTTGAAGTCGGAAGGTATTTCCCCTGTCTCATACATCTTGCATACCAGGTGATACATTTTTTTCATGACTGGCTTTCCTAATGACATCAGCAGTTCAGACGGAATATCATCTATTCCAGGGCCCTTGTTTCGACTCAAGTCCTTCAGCGCTCTGTCAAATTCTTCTCGCAGTATCATATCTCCTATCATCTTCGTCCACTTCGTCTTCCATTTCTAGAATACTGCCTTCAAGTTTATTTCCTTTGTATAGTCTCTCTATATATTCCTTCCACAATTCAGCTTTCCTCTCTTTGCTTAGTTCTGGTTTTCTGTCTGAGTTATTGATATTCATACAGCTCCTTTTCTTGTCTCCAAATATCTCTTTTATTTTCCTGTAGGCGGTATCTATCTTTCCCCTAGTTATGCATTCTTCTACGGTTCTGCATTTGTCCTATAGCCACTCCTGCTTAGCCAGTCTTCACTTCCTGTCAATCTCATTTTTCAGACGTTTGTACTCCCTTTTTCCTGTTTCACTTGCTGAATTTTTATATTTTCTCCTGTCATCAATTAAGTTCAGTATATCCTGTGTTATCCATGGATTTCTGTTAGGCCTTGTCCTTCTACCTATATGGTCGTCTGCAGCCTTCGCAACCCTAGCTCTTAGAGCTACCCATTCTTCTTCTACTGTATTACTTTCCCCCTTTCAGCCCATCCTTGCCTAATGCTCCCTCTGAAACTCTCAACCACATCTGGTTCCTTCAATTTGTCCAGGTTCCATCTCCTAATCTTTCTACCTTTCTGCAGTATCTTACGTTTTAATCTGCAGTTCATAAGTAATAAGTTACGGTCAGAGTCTATATCTGCCCCTGGATATGTCTTACAGTTTATAACCTGGTTTCTAAATATATTCCTTAACATTATAAAATCAATCTGGTACCTTCCAGTGTCTCCTGGTCTCTTCCACGTATACAGCCTTCTTTTATGATGATTAAACCAAGTGTTTGTGATCATTAAATTGTGCTCTGCGCAAAATTCTACCAAGCGATCTCCTCTTACATTCTTTTTTCCCAGTCCATATGCACCTACTACATTTCCTTCTCTTCTCTTTCCTACTACCGAGTTCCAGTCCCCCATCACAATTAAGTTTTCATCTCCCTTAACTTTCTGAATGATTTCTTTTATCTTCTGATATATTTTTTCGATATCCTCATCATCGGCCGTGCTAGTTGGCATATAAACTTTCACTACTGTGGTCGGTGTTGGCTTCGTGTGTATCTTTACTACGATAATGCGCTCATTATACTGTTCATAGTAACTTACCCGCATTCCTATTTTCTTATTCATTATCAGACCTACTCCTGCGTTACCACCAACTGCTTTTGAATTGATAACCCTGTACTCACCTGACCAGAAATCCTGTTCATCCTGCCACCGAACTTAACTAATCCCTACCATATCTAACTTTAATCTATCCGTTTCTCTTTTCAAATTTTCTAGCTTACCTACGCGATTAAGGGTTAGAATATTCCACGCTCCGACCCGTAGAGTGCCTGTTTTGTTTTTCTCGATGATAACACCCTCCTGAGTAGTCCCCGCCCGGAGATCAGAATGGGGGACTATTTTACCTCCGGAATATTTTACCCAAGCAGACGCCGTCATCATATAGTCATACAGTAGAGCTTCATGTCCTCGGGAGAAGTAACGACTGTAGTTTCCCCTTGCATTCAGTCGTTCGCAGTAACTGCATGACCAAGCCATGTTAGCTGATGTTACAAGGCCAGCTCAGTCAATCATCCAGACTGTTGCCCTTCTAACTACTGAAAAGGCTGCTACCCCTCTTCAGGAACCACACGTTTGTCTGGCCTCTCCACAGATACCCCTCCACTGTGGTTGCACCTATGGTACGGCTATCTGCATCGTTGAGGCACGCAAGCCACCCCACCTCGGCAATGTCTGTGAGGGTATCGGTTGCTATTTTACAAGGGTCGTTTTATTACATTTAGCGATATATGGAAAAAAACTTCTACAAACCTTAAAAACCGGATTATCTCTAACTCTTGTACCTTTACCTTCTTGAAATTGCTATTTATAGCAAGTAAGACTTATTAAAAAAGTATTAATTATTTTTAGAAATATCTTTATTTTTAAGGTCTTTCCAGAAATTTATTGCATCTTCTCTAAGAACGAACCTACAGTTTATTTTCTGCGTAAAGAGTTGTATATGTTACCAAACAACATGTGAGATGTACAGTGCTATATCAATTCTAACTTTAAATCTGCAGGCATAAGATGTCAAAGATATTACGTCCTTTGCATACCAAACAACATATGATATGTACACTGCTGTGTCAGTTTTTAAGTGATATGTGTTGCATTTTGTAGTAAGTTCTTTATTAGTTTGATGAAGTAACAACTGATCATTTTATAATGGCAACATAGCTTGCCGAAACTCGTAATGACATACGGTAAATGAGTAATTTATACAAGTGATCTTGTCTTTCTCTTCTTATTGACAAAAAAAAATGTTTTAGGATCGCTCTCCTTACCGACAATGTCGCCTAATAATAATTTTAGATATTGTTACTTGTAAGAATACAAAAATTATTTCGAATAACTTGCACTGCTCTTGGGTGGTTCTTTTAAATTTTAATTAATTTATTTTTTAAGACGCTATCTCCATTTCTGATTCTCTGGCGAAAGAGCTCTGCCATTCACAGTTACTTGTGAGTGAACACCTACTTCCTCTTAAGACATGGAGATGTCAAGTGACGGCCGACTCTGGTTAAATTCCTGTTGAATTTGTACTGGGATGATGAGGGACAACAAAACCGTTTATAAAAAGTATTTCTATAGTGAACGACATCTCCATCAAGACGAAAGCGTCGTTATTTCAAATGATATTTAAAGTTTCGCAGATAGCAATCTTTGGTTGTAAAACAGTTTTTTACCCTTCTGATGGCTTTAATCTTCATTTTAATTACGCGCTTTCGGTCCAACGTAAACGATTTTCGGATTTGACTGTATCGGTCAAAAGAGCAGCCCGTCCAAATTGTCAGCTAATTTTACGTTCTTGCCTAGAGATAAAATTTTATTTTACATTTCAATTTTTGTGTATTACTCTTGTGACGGATATAGGGTAAGGTGGTACAAATTCGATATAGGTACTATTCCGATCAACATAGGTTTTCGCGCTATTTTTCACTCGTAGCTCTTGCCTTTGTGTGGCGTTGTAGTGTAACAGGTTTCTACAGCTGCTCCCGTCTTTTCCAAGAATACACCACTTTGTGCTACGGAGATACGAATTTCTTCCTGTTAAGATGGACATGGAGCTACTTCGTCGAACGCGCTCTTATAAATTTTCTAGTTTCCACGCGCTTTTAAATTCATTATTGTGCAACGTTTGGTACCACGAAGTATGCTCTGGTGCCCGAAGGAAAAAGTGCTTTTATGTGGAAAAAGTCAGTGATCAAAATTGTACGAGGAAGTGATCATAATTGTACCTAGTGTGATACATTTCCGATCGATTTTTCTCAAATCTGTAACTTTTTCTTGTGTTCATACCAACATTTGTAATTGTCTAATATTTGTGTTACATGTTCATTAAACATTTAAGAACAAATGCCATACTTAAAATTATTTCTTTTCTCAATATATTTGCAGTTACAATTACATTTGTCCGAAATGATCGAAATTGTACCACCTTACCCTATTTATTATTCAGATCTAAAGACCACCGCTGTTGAACCAAAACATGTAACTTTAATTTACTTTACTGATTACAGGGAATTCCAACCATTTCTTCATAGAGTGCTTCACTGTGGTGAAGTCGGCACAAAGTCGGCGTTCCAAAACATCCCAAAGGTGTTCTATAGGATTCAAGTTAAGACTCCCTGCAGCCCAACCCATTACAGGAATGTTATTGTCGTGTAACCACTCCAGCACAGGCCGTGCATTATTAACAGGTGCTCGACAGTGTTGAAAGTGCACTCGCACATCCCCGAATTGCTCTTCAACAGTGGGATGCGAGAATGTGCTTAAAACAACAACAAAACAAATGTTCAAATGCTTGTAATTCTATGGGACCAAACTACTCTGTTCATAAGTCCCTAGACTTACAAAGTAATTAAACTAAGTTATACTAGCCTAAGGACAACACACACACATCAATGACCGACGGAGGATTCGAATATCCGGCGCAGGAGGCCGCGCTGCGCTTAAAACAACAATGTAGGTAAATGTAAATACAAATATGTAATCCCTGAGACGGATTTTCGTCTCAAATATGTCAAAGAAATTACTGATAAATCTGAAGAATTGAATTAAAATCTGTAATGCGATCGGAAATCGAACCCGGACCTCCCTGCTTACTAGGCAGATGTCTTACCGCTAGACCACCGCAGCACTAGTAGTGGCAATGTTATATGGAACACAGAAGCTTGAATTAAAGTTTGTGACATGAGGGAAATCCTGCTTAGACTATTCCGAGATGTGGTGGTCTAGAGGTAAGAAGTTGGCCTAGTAATCCTGGAGGTTCGGGTTCGATTCCCGGTAGCATCACAGATTTTAATTCAATGCTTCAGATTTATCATTAATGTAGGTCAATGTTCAAATGTTTCTTAAACTTATGGGACTTAACTACAGGGTCATCAGTTCCTAAACTTAAAAACTACTTATTAACTACCTTATGCTAAAGACAACACAAACATCCATGCCCGAAGGAGGATTCTAACTCCCGACGGAGAACAGCCTCGCGCATCGGACCATTGTGCTTCAATGCGCTCGGCCTCTCCGCCGCGGCAACAATGTAGGTCTGTCCTGTGATAGTGCCACGCAAAACGAAAAGGGATGAAAGTTCCGTCCATGAAAAACACGACCACAACGTATGTAACACCACTGCCTCTGAATTTTACTGTTGTATCAACACACGGTGGCAGATGATGTCTACCGGGCGTTCGCAATACCCATACCTCGCCATCAGATCGCCACATTGTGTTCCGCGATTCGTCACTCACCGTTTTTCCAGTGTTCATCCATCCATGTTTACTCTCCTTAAACCAACCGAGGCGTCGTTTGGCTGTGTGCTTCGTGCGCATGAGCTCGAACCTGGAATCTAAATTTTCTCACCTCCTGACTGATTTTGACAGTACTTGGAGTGGATCCTGATGCAGTTTGGATTTCCTGTGTGGTGCCTATTACGCTGTGCGACCCTCTTCAACTGTCGACGGTCAGCCAACAGACGAGGTCGCCCAGTACGCTTTCGTGCTGCACTTGTATCTTCACATTTCCATTTTACTGTCACGTCAGAAAAAGTGGACCTAGGGATGTTTATGAGTGTGTTGATCTCTCGTACAGATACAAGTGACACCCAATCACCTGACCACGTTCTAAGACCTTCAGTTCCGCGGAGCGCCCCATTCTGTTGACTATGACTAATGTGTTCGTTGATATGGAATACCTGGCAGTATGCGGCCCCACAATGCACCTGATATCAAAAACGTATGTTTTGCTGGTGTCGGGATACGTTATACGTTTGATCATATAGGCTATATAGAGGTTATAGATCGCCAAAAATATTAAATCTTTACAGATCTCGCATTCTGGAGGACGGCAGTTCCAATCCACCTCCGATCATCCAGTCTTAGTTTTTCCCTGACTTTCCAAAATCTTACCAGGTACATTCCCGGACTGGTTATTTCAAAGGACACATAGATTTACTTCCCAATCCTTATCAAAACAATCCAATCTTGTGCTTCGTCTCTATGACGACGTTGTTGAAAGTAGGTTAAATTCTTGTCTTCCTTCTTTTCCTCTCTGACGATTAACAATTTTTTATAATAATAACATTCTGCTGTAGGGAACCAGCTGAAAAACGACATGACAGTAGAATATGTTCCCGTTTAAAAAAACTATGAGTGAAAAGTGGAGGATCAGATGCCTCATTCTTCATACCACCTTATTCATCAAAATTTTTGCCATGCATACAGATTGGCGATTTTTTTGTGCTGAAAGAGAATAACAGAAAGACGGTGGAAGAGACAAGAGACGCAGTGGGAGAGAAATGGAGAGCACAGTGGCAGTAAAAAAGATAATGGATACAGAAGCCGTGGATGCGATAGAGGTAGGAAAGAGGCAGAGTAACGAGGAACACAGTAATTCGAGGGGGGATCCTAGGCCTAGGGTTTACAAACCCGACAAATCATCCGCAAAGACATATGTACGGAGGGGTAATAGTGACTGAATATGCAGAAAGCAGGCAGTGGGAATGAAAGAGTTGCGATGTGAGACAAAGAAAAAGGGACGCGGGAAATTGTATACCAAACTGCTGAGGTAGTAAGTTGTTATACATTACTTTAACTTATGCCAAGGATAACACATACACACACACACACACACACACACACTTGCTTGAGGGACTCGAAACTCCGGCGGGAGCGGCTGCCCTAGAGGAGAATTTAGTGAGATGAATGCTTCAGGGGGAAATTTATGGAGAAGTGACCTTTATGCGGAATTTTAGAGGCTTCTCAAAAATGTACAATTCATCTATTAAAATTATTTAGCGCTAGCTAACAACGAAATATTTGATTCTTGATTTATCTTAGCTACCGAAACATGAACTGTTCTTTACTGCACCGACTACGATTAGTCGCAAGCTCTATAGCTTGTAAACTGAAGTTTGCAAACACTGTTAGTGTGTGAATATTTGAAGTAAATATGAGATCGAGAGACGAAAAAGTATTTTCACTGCTTCATTTTTCTGTTCACAGCTGAAAAATGATTACGTTTGTATATCTTTTCACTGTAGCCCATATGCTACTGTTTCAATCTTAGAATATCATACACAAATATTGTTTTAACATTTAGTGGAGAATATTAAAAATTTGTGTTTTTTGCAATGATCTTGCGCAAGTAATGCTATACGTTAGTCTTCACGCAAAAATTAATGTGTTATTGAAAAAAATAATCCTGATTACTGCACTGTGTGTGCTTAATTCGTATTATACGTAGCTTACTATTAATTACGTAGCCCCCCTGCCGGTTCGCATTAATTTTCTGATTCATTGGTCTAGAATCTATACCATTTTGCGAATATTGCCATTCTGTGCCTAAGGCTTATAAAAAGGGAAGCAAAAAGGAATTTATGATACCAACTGCCAGTGAGCATAGAAATAAATAGACGGAGAAAAATAAAAAATAGTGCTCAACTGGGATTCGAACCCGGGTCCTCCCACTGCCTTGACAGTTGCTCTTGACCACTGCTCCACTTTTTATTTTTCTTTCTTTTTCCTTGGCACTGTGGTATTGGGAACGCAGGATGCTTTAATGGGAGCAGCCAGCTTCAGGATGGTGAAGACAAAGCGGTCAGGGATCGAATCCCGGGGCCTGGCCCCGATTCCACAACCCTTCCGTCACCCAATCACTCCCTTCGATTGTTCAGGTTACTTTTATATTACTTTTTGTCTCTTTTCTAAATTACGTTTTACTTTTTATACATGCATTTATAATTTTTTGGAGAAAAAGAAGAATAGTCCAATTTCATCGTCCAAAATAGTAAGTCCATAAGGATTAAATCCTTTAACCAAATCCTGTCTGGCGAATGTAAGGTTTAGCATGTTCGTAAAATTACAATGAGGCATATACAAGCCCTCACATTAAGCATTGAGCATGTATTTGCTGAAATGTCAGAAAATCATTGCCCCATACAGTAGCAATAACCAAGTTCACAGTGCACATAATAATCAATCAACCACATCACGGAAATAGTCTTTGATAGTGGAAAGGAGGAGAAATCTGATCACAAGACGATGTCAACGGAATAATAACAGCGGAACTTCTAGTAAGAAAAGCCATCTTTTCGCAGCGAAAACCAGAACAATGGATGATTACTACATGTAAACCTATACACAAAAAATAAAAAGAAACAAGAAACACACACACACACACACACACACACACATTGACTACGTGTAGCTGTGTCACTAAGGCCGATCCGGTGTAGGCGTCCATTTCTAGATATTGAATTGTTAGTCGCTTCGAACTAACAGGATGCTACTTCCATACGGTGAACTAGGCCACAGATATTGGTTCAGTCAACTTTACAACAAGTGTTTGATCACAATACTTCAACAGGGTTGAGGAAACCGATGCAACCTACGCCAACAGGGAAATCTAGGCTTGCTGTCTGTACAGAATGAACAGCTCTGATAATCAATAATATACGACACACATGTAATGCCTATGCCTATCTGAAAGACAGGAACCCTCTTCCATGCGCAGCTTCATTAGAATATCATAACGAAGTTTAAATATGTGACATTTCCACATAAATAAACTTGATTGGTCTTTATGACTACCATTCTTGGTTGGGGAAAATCAATGCGATATAGCATGGCTTATACGAGATATAAGTGTCCAGTTCCCCTACTGTTTGCAAGAATGTAAGTATGGCACCCTAAAATTTCTCAGTAACAGATTTCTAATTCAGGGTTGCCACCTTCAGTAGGCTATGTTCAACAACTCCTCCACCCCCCCCCCCCCCCCACATGTTTGATGATAAACAGAACGTGTCCAGGAAAGAACTGCATCCTCGTAGCCTCGTAAGTTGAGTGCTTTTCATTTTTCATTTTTTTCATTTCATGTTTTTAAATGTTAGATTCTGTAATATTGCTAGGATTTTATTATGCTAATAATTTATCATTGTGTCTAAGAATGTGGCAAGATGAACGATTTCTCCGTGCGCCACTGTCTCTGTGAGAATGTGTACATGCTTTACTCTCTATATGCATGTGTGAGACTCTCCAAGTATGGGAGTTTGAGTGTATGTATGAGAATTTTCGTCGTCGTCTGCTGGCTGTGCGCTTTGCATCTCTGGTTTCGAGTCGATAGGTAGCCGTTACCCACCTCTGCTTTTGATGCTACCAAAGAGGTTCCTCCACCCTTTGGTTACAAGTTGGGTTGGCAATGCCCGCTAGCGAGCCTCGGTTGCACGCGCGAGTTTAGGCTCCCGCACCACCGTGGTTTTTCCAGGGGTTTTTACCGATTTCCGGTCGATTTCCGGGTTTGGCGGGGACTGGGGGGCCGTATTGGACATTCTGTAGCTGCGCTTTGACCTGGTGAGAAGTTCTGATTTTCTTTCCTCCCTTGAGATGATAGCAATTCGTTGACTGGTTTCGGTAAAATAAATAAACTGAAGACATGTAACGGCGTTTCCATAAAGTAAAAAAAATAATAAAAATGCAGCGGTACATAGCTACACAGACAAACTTCTTTAATAGGTAAACCTATCTAGATACAAGATGTTTTCCCCTGTTTCCACTGGTATTCCCAGTGCTTATGTTGACTACTTTTACGACTGAATAATATGAATATGAGTGTTCCACAGTTGACTCTGATTATAATGTTTTAATTCTATATTTCGATTGACGTCTGAGATTTTAAAAGATTTCTGTGCATCAATACTTAATTTTAATAGATTACATGAAGCCGTGTACTCCATTCTAACAATATCATATTTCAGAGATAATCATTGAAATGGCAACTTTTATAACAGAAGTTGACGTTGACATCATCATATTTGATACCGTGGTCGTCGGCTGACACGACCACAACCACTGGAAGTAAAGGCTTACTGGCAGGTCGGAGGTTGCCGCCACCTTCATTCTGCGTCGCTCATTCATCATTTCGTTTGTAGTTACATCTTCTCCTTCGTTATTTTATACAGGGTGTCCCAGCTATCTTGTCCACCCAAAATATCTCTGGAACAATAACAGATATTGGAAAACGACTTTCACCGGTATCAATGTACGGCTGGGGCCCATGAATGTACATATTTGGAAACATTCTTAAACGAAAGCAAATGAGTTTTTAACACAAACTTTTTTTTTAATGGTCACCCTATATTTTTTCTTCAGTAATCCATAGCATGACAAATCACATAAACAATGGCGTTGATTGCACCGCAATATTCCAATTACATCCTGAGATATTGCGACGCGAAGTTGACGCTTGAAATACGCGAAACTCGCGGCTAGCGCACGTCCTGAGCAGCATGGGTTTCTCGCCTGAGCCTCAGGACGTGCGCTAGCCGCGCGTTCCGCGTACTTCAAGCGTCAATTTCATGGGCCCCAGCCGTACATTGATACCGGTGAAAGTCATTTTCCAATAGCTGTTATTGTTCGAGAGATATTTTGGACAAGATAGCTGGGACACCTTGTATATAGAGTGGCCGTGTGTTTGTGTATGGCATACAAATCTACAATTTTGATACAATATCCATGAAATTTTGCAGACTTGACCATCAAAACAAGACGAAGGTCACTGTGGATGTAAGAATGTTGTACGACCAGTGGCGGTTAGAAGTAGTATGTTGAAGGCTAGCGCGACAGATTTTAGTGGTGGTAAATTTCGACCCAAATCTTTTAAACTGAAAATAAGTGTAATGAATGAATTTTAATTACGTTTATCGAATGTATATTACTATCAGAGCCGTACAGCGCGCCACATTTACCCGCCCGAACTCGCCTGCGTCCGGCCGCTGCGCTCTGCTGCCCGCACCTCGGGTAGTCGAGCCCCACTGCAGCGCCTGTAGTACAGAGCGAGCTGCGGTGCGCCGTCGAGCCGGGCGAGCGGGTACCCGCCGAGCCCGTGCAACAGCGCTACACTAGGCGCTGCGAGCGGGGGAATGCAGACAGTTCTGAGCAAGGCGTTGTAATACTCACAGCTAGGCTTCACGCACCTTTTGTGTTACCTACATAGCAATTTATAAGTTATCGATCGTTATGTCTGAAGTAAATAGCGAACAGGACAGATCGTACCAACGTAGGAGTAGACGATCCGAGGAAGAAAAAAACGACGTTTCCAGGAAACTGGCGGAGAGAATCTACAAGCGTTTACAGATATCTGGAGACAGCATTGTATGGGAGCGTTTTATGTTGATTGTAGGTAATGAAAATAAACCTGTGGGATATGAAGAGTGTAACGGCTGCCGTAAATTATTATCGTTCCGTGATGGCAGTACCAGTACGCTGTTACGGCACCTGAATAGCTGCAAAGCTTCTCTGAATACTGATTTGAACGGTTGTAGCAATATTCCAGGGTCAGCAAAATCTTTTGTACTGGAGAAATGTGTAACAATGTGTGCAATAGATTTGCGGCCCTTCAGCACAGTTGCGGGAGAAGGATTTCGAGACCTCGCACAGAATTTGATGGAGATAGGAGGACAGTACCCCATTGAAAGTGCGAAAGACGTTCTTCCTCATCCTTCAACAGTTTCTAGGAACGTAAAAAGAATAGCAGACGAATACCGTGCGGCTATGGTACCTCCAGTATTGCAGGATATAGAGGATGGGGCGTGTGCATGTACTACTGATATGTGGACAGATGCGTGCACTAAAACACATTATTTGACTGTCACGACGCATTCAATCTCCCGAAATTTTCAGTGGAAAAGTAGGGTGCTATTCCTTGGAGAGTTCCCGTCTAATGTGGAGAAAACTGCATTTACCAGGTGCATTACTGCGCACGTCTATTTTTTTTCCTCGCAACTGATAGTACACTGACAATTCAGTCAGTGAGGAAAAATCCCAAGTGTTTTCAAGATACATGAAAGACTGTCCAGCGATACAAAACTGCACTACGGTCGGGGGTTCGAATCCCCCCTCGGGCATGGATATTTCTGCCGTCCTTAGTATTAGCTAGTTCATAAGTTGTTTGTAAGTTTAGGGACTGATGACCCCATAGTTAAGTCCCATACACTCTACAAACATTTGAACATTTGATACAAAACTGATAACTGCGACCTTGAATGTCACCTCTCGAATATTGGTGACACCCTCGGGGTTTCAGCTACCCCCAGCCAAAGGGAAAAGTGGGAAAAATAAAACAACAACAATGGTCCACACGCCTGTATCGATGAACAGTAATTAGTTTACTTCCCTTGGAGTGGTTAAGTGTAAGTTGTACCTTCCATCATTCTACCAGTTAATCGTTTCTAATGACCCCGATTGCAACTGAACGTTTACTTTTATTTTTATTCATTTACTTATTTTTTCTTAGCAGCAAGGAAACATCAAGTAATTTAGCGAAATGTCCACAGAAACGCTGTTCGAACACGCGCTGAATACACATATTTGCTATCGAAGCACTGATGCTGCTCATTAACTCGCAATTACTCATGATTTGAGACCGCTCTGTTACACTCGCGTTAATGTGTGTTCTAAAATGCATCGGTCATTAAGCTGCCCGCTATCTAACTTTTTCAATACATGATTTGTAAATGAAAAGTTGAATGCTTTGTTAGAAAGCTAAGTTACTGTACTATGTCCAAATAACAGATTTTTTTTAACCCCATAGTTTCTTCAGAATCGAGTGGAAAGCATTATGAAACTAAAAACTCACGCGGAATAAAGAAGAGACATGTTATTTTTTCACAAGAAAGTATACCTTGTAAGGAAATACTAAGTTAATAAACGGATGTGGAATGGTCGTTTGTAACGTGAACAGTTTTTACAGTGTGAAAATCGGAGTAGTGTATTTCCCGCTAAGGGTGTAGCGGCTGGCGGGCGCGTGCCCCGGCTAGCAGCAGAGCGGCACGGGCGGCCGGGCGGACCGGCACTCGGCGGGTAGTCCGGGTACCCGCGCTGCCCGCCGCCGTCCGGTGGGGCTCGCGCCGGCAGGCCGGGCAGCGCGTGGCCAGGCCCGCCCGGGAGGCGTGGCTACTAGCGCGGGCGAGCAGCGCAGGCTCGTTGCACGCCTCTGATTACTATGTAAGAAGCATTAACGTCTATTTTACCCCATATTATTATTATTAGTACGTGACTGTGATTTATTAACTCATAAATATACACAAAAACAATTTCTTTTACAATCTTAACCAAACGGTTAGTTGTAAAAATTTTCTAGCATGTGACACTTCGAACCCCTAGTTCACAGTCACACTTATTACAGAAAAAAGTGCCGCGGCGGATTAGCCGCGCGTACTGGAGCGCCGTGTTGCGGTGCGCGCGGCCGTCCGCCGTCGGGGGTTCGAATGCCTCTTCGGGCATGAATGTTACTGTCATCTTTAGTGCAAGGTAGTTCATAAGTAGTCTGTAAGTTTATGGACTGATGACCCCACAGTTAAGTCCCTTAAGTTTCCAAAATAAAATAAAAACAGAAAAAGTGGTATAATTAGGACGATTGTCCACAAAACATAGTTAAAATCCATTGACAAAAATTATAATTAGTATGATTGTGAAATAGAGAATGGAATTGTAGAGGTCGTATGGGCGGCGAAACTAGGATAGCCTGTTGACGGCAAATGTGAAAATCCACCACTGAGTACGACACATGGTTCAGGAGATATAATTTCATTGACAATATAATGCAAGAAAACTGATGCATCTCGCGACAATGTTTCACATCGCCTCCTGTAACTCTTTTCAATTTTAAAAGAAAAAGCAAAAAATAAAAAGAAACAGTCGACCGATTTCAACCAAAGTCGGTGGAGTAACAACTGCTGTAGGGGTAAGAACCACCTGCGACGCAGAGTTCAGGAGACATGTCATAAACAATTAGATGCATGATAAGCGCCCACTCACTCAAAACGTTTTGCAACGTCTTCAATACTATGTTCCCAAAACATTTCGTCAGTAGTTTCCTAATATTTCACACACGCCCCCGGAAAATTATATTATACTAGCTGTATACCCGGCGATTCCCGGGTGTTTACTTATCCTACACTCTCGTAGACCACATACCCTTCCCCCCCTCTTACGTGATCTGGCTATGTACCCAGTCATCTTCCTCTTGTTTTAAAGGTCATATGTGTAAAAAATCATGAAGATTGGAGCACAGCTATGCGTTTTGTAAAATTTCGTAGGTTAAGTACACTTCACCATGCACCAAACGAATTTTTTTTTGTTTCGTTTTTAAGGTAGAGTGTGGAAAATTTCATCAATATCGGAATAAAATTATAGATTTATATGCAATAAAAAAGCAGGATCACATTGAAAAACACACTTTGCTGTTCTCAAATATTCCAGTTTTATATCATACAACCCTTGTTCTGAGAATAACGAAAACAACGAAAAAAGGACCTGTGAAGTCGGTCGAGCAGTCCTCAAGTTATGGCGTGACAAAGGTATTTAGGGATCCATTTTTATGTTGCAAAGTATCCTCCCACATGCACCGTATGAAACTTAAGGTATACGGTGACCTTCCCCTTGTTTTGAAGGTCAAGCGTGCGAAATTTCGTGAAGATCGGAAGTAATCTGTAGATTTCTTGAATCTGTAGGAGAAGTATGCTCCGCCATGCACCTATCACAAAATACTTTCTTAGCTGACATTTTCTATCTCTAAAGTACATTCCTGCCAAATTTCAGCTTCATAGATGAAGTAGTTTTCGAGATTTCGTGTTTAGTCACTGAGTGTCCTTTCTCTTTTATATAGATAGAGACTAAGAAAGCAGATTTCTTAATTTTGGATGCAAGAGAATTAAGGGAGATTTCCAGACAAAAATAAATAGTAACATGCAAATCTATAAAACTAACTTTATACAAGGTGATGGCTGATGCGAAAGTTTTAAGGCATCTACAGCGATACTGTTGCGAGCGGTAGACTTCTTTTAGTTCATTATTTTGGGGCGGAGGGACGGGTTCACTTACAAAACGCTTCATAAACGTCCGACATTACATGCAAACTTTGTTGCAGGTCCATAACTACTCCCATTTTCCAATAATCGACGCATAAATCGGGCTATTCTCACGCGGAGGCCTTTTATTACTTATGACGTCATATTTCCTGAGTTAAGTGTCGTGCTCTTTTTGTTTTTGGGTCAAGAACCTTCGTGGGCGTACGATGAACAGTTCACCAAAGTTTCATTGCAATGAAATGATTGGTTTATGAGCACATAGAGGACATACAGACAAACATTCTTTTTTATAGATATAGATTAAATGAAGGCTGAAGTTTTAAATTTAACGTTTAAAAAAACATTCACACATGAGGACCAGGCCAACATACCTTATTTTGATGATCACATAAACTACCAAATGAAGGACATAGTAATACGCGTAGCCGGTGTAGAAAAGCAGCTGAGAGAAATGAAAACAAACAAATCGCCAGGTCCAGATTGGCTACCAATCCGGCTTTACAAAGACTACTTTGCTGTATTGGCTCCTTACTTAGCTTGCATTTATCCCGAATCTTTGATCCAGCGCAAAGTTCAAAGCGACTACCGTGTATAACGAAGGCAAAAGAACGTAGCCACATATATAAAGATCTCATTAACATCAGTTTGCTATATAATTCTTGAACATTTTCTCAGTTCTAATATAATAAATTTCTGCTATAGTAGACATAATGACTTGCACTTGTGACAAGTATTATCATAACAAGTACTTGTCATTAACAACGGTGTTGCAGTCGCATCTATAACAATTCTGAAGATGATCCTAAAGGACAGAAACATGTAAAAAAAAAAAAAAAAAAAAAAAAAAAAAAAAAAAAAAAAAAAAAAAAAAACAAAAAAAACTGTTTTTCTGCGTATATAAATGACCTGACGGACAGAGTGAGTTGCAATGTATGAGTTTCAATATATTTGCTGACGATGCTGTGGTGTGTAGGGAGGTGACGTCATTAAATGACTATAGTAGAATGCAGGATGATTGGACCTAATTTCTAGGTGATATGAGCAAGGATAGCTAGCTCTAAATGTATAAAAATGTAAGGCGGTGGAGATAAGTTGGAGAAAAAATCCCGTAATGTTGGAATACAACATTAGTAGCGTATAAGGACAGTCGTGGGGAAGGCATATGGTCGACATAGGTTTGTTAGTAAAATTTGGGGAAGATGTGATTCGTCTGTAAAGGAGACCGCATATAAAACGCTTGTGCGACCTCATCTTGAGTATTGCTCAAGTGTTTGCGATACCAACCAGATCGGTTTAGAGGAAGACATACAAGTAATTCAGAGGTGGGTGGCTATGTTTGTTGCTGGTAGTTTCGATCAATGCGGGAGTATTACTGACATGCTTCTGGAATTCAAGTGGGAATCGTTGGAGGGAAGGCGACGTTTACGAGAAATTTAGAGGGCCGGAATTTGAAGCGAACTGCAGAAATATACTACTGCCGCGAACTACATTTCGCGGAAAGACGAAAAGATAACATCAGCTGGTCACAAGTATTCTTTTTTCCCTTGTTCTGTATGGGAGTAGAATAGGAAAGCAAGCGGCTAGTAGTAGTACCAGGTATATATGTAGGTGTAGATATTATTGTGTGACCCATAATTCAGGAGATATGACGTCATAACGATTGAATTACGTGAAAACGAAATTACAGGCATAAATACACAGCAAATTCGGGGAAAATAGTTGGCAGGGGCGATGGACAGAAGGGTAAGAACGATTTTTAGATAATACTATAACAAACCTTGTTTATATATTACATTACATATATGAAAATTGAAGTTTCATATGCAGCTTGCATTCGATGTACCTCCAATGCACAACACCAAACGCGTTTGTGTGGCAGATATTTAATATCCCAGGTATCCCCAGGTTTTCAGACAGTTATATTTATAGTGCCTGTGTTTTGGTTTGTGTGTTTTTATTGCGAACAAATCTACAGTTTAGTTTCTGATCTTCATAAAAATTTGCTGACTGGGCCTTCAAAAAGAGAAGGAAGTCACTGTCGACGTTTGATAAAAGCTGCGGCTTTATACCGAACTTGATGAGGTATCTCTCTCTCTCTCTCTCTCTCTCTCTCTCTCTCTCTCTCTCTCTCTCTCTCTCTCTGTCCGTTTCCTCATCTCCCCTCTCTCTGTTCATATCCAACCACCCATTTCTCTGCTCATCTCCACTTTCCCCGTCCTCTGCCAATCAACTCGTCATCTCTCCGTCGTTCTCCTCCTCCACCTCCACCTCCTGAATCCTTTGCCTCATCGATCTATGAAAAATTGCATACATTTCTTAACTTTAAGTGGTGTCTGCTGATGAGTGAAGTGGTGTCTAAGTTTATTGCACGGTACCCTCCTATATGGACTTTCAGAACTAGAGAAACATCACCGTCTACCCAAGACGTTAAATCTTGGGTAGATGGTGATGTTCCCCTAGTTCTGAAAGTCCATATAGGAGGGTACCGTGCAATAAACTTAGACACCACTTCACTCATCAGCAGACACCACTTAAAGTTAAGAAATGTATGCAATTTTTCATAGATCGATGAGGCAAAGGATTCAGGAGGTGGAGGTGGAGGAGGAGAACGACGGAGAGATGACGAGTTGATTGGCAGAGGACGGGGAAAGTGGAGATGAGCAGAGAAATGGGTAGTTGGATATGAACAGAGAGAGGGGAGATGAGGAAACGGACAGAGAGAGAGAGAGAGAGAGAGAGAGAGAGAGAGAGAGAGAGAGAGAGAGAGAAGGATAAGGTGGACAGAGAGAGACAACGGAAGGAGACATGGACTATTTTAGAATAAATAAGTAAATGGGCGACGCCGATTTTGTCAGATAAAATACGAGGCGTATTTCAAAAGTAAGCCGCGGTGGCGTGGCCGAGCGTTCTAAAACGTCTCGCTGCGGAGGCCCGGTTGCTTGTCGTCGGATGTTCGAGTTCTCCCCCGGGCATGGGTGTGTGTGCAGTTAGTTTAAGTAGTTTGTAAGCCTATGCACTGATAATCTTAGATTTACATTTAGATAAATACTCTGCAAGTCACACTGAATTTCCTGGCATAGGGTTCATCGCACCGCTTTTATGATGTTTCATAATGATATCTTATGGATTATTATATTGTTGTATTTACTTACAGTTTTGTTGATAATCCTGTCATCTGGCACACACAACACAAGAACTGTACCTTCGTGTGGAAAAATCCTGGATGATGTGAAAACGAACGAAACAAACACCACAAAAAAGAAAAGAAACGACTTGGAACGGCGCTGTAAATCAGGAACAATCGCAAGTGTACACACTCCACAACAAGGCTTCAGCTGTTCACACTTGTTCGCTGTGGCGGGAGCAGCAAGTAAACGACGTACTCCCTCCTCCCAAGATAAATCGAGTCTGATACTAAAAGAACTGCAGATGTCTCTAGATAGGGGCTGTGTGACATTCATGGCAAGAGTCAAATAATAATACGTGAGGCTGATGACCAAGCAGTTTAGCCCCATTTGAACAACAACAAATAAAGTCTTACCATTTTTTGGGATGATTAATGCTGCAGCAGTCACTGTTTATAAATATTTGTATTGGCACGACGCGTTTCGGCAGCATGCTGCCATCATCGGGTGCATTTTTACAGTTACTGGTTACATTCTTGATGTATTGTGTTTTGTGTTGTGGATGCCAGTGAGGTTATGTTTGTACAGTTTTAACCTGTTAGGAAGATATAGCTATTTTTACAATTATGTTTCATCATTATAGTTTTGTATTATTGTAGTGTTTTGTTTACTCACAGTTTTGCTAATCTTGATAAACTTGTTGCCTGGCATACACAACACAAGCACATAGTTACATACACACTTACAACACATGTGGACATTTTGTATTTGTAGGTTACTGTACAAAGATCCTTAAAAGCTAAGATAAACTACTTACATCAGAGAATATAGTGAATATGCATGAGTTTAAACAGAAGTTGCTACATTTTGAAGAATTGATCAATCAGTGTTACATTATTAACTTTATATTTTAATTTTATTACTTTTATATTTTAATGAAAAATGCATTCAATACTGGAGAAATTTTTGAAGAAATTAATATTGTTGCTTTCCAGTTTATCATTAAGTAGAAGTTCACCATGTATTTTCTCATGGATGAAGATTTCTAGTTCTTCATAGAGGTCCATTATGTGTCCCTTGTCCATTTTATGCAGTATATGAAGATCATTCTTGATATTCTGGAATGGATGTCCTGTGTTCTTTATATGGGTAGCTACTGCTGATTTATTAAAGTTATTGGTGTGGTAGGCATTTATGTGTTCATTGTATCTTGTTTTGAATTCTCTTCCTGTTTGGCCTACATACAGGGCATTACAGGTGTTGCATACTATTTTGTAGATGCCTGAGTGTGTGTGTTTATCTGTTAGTATGTTTACATTGTGTCTAAGTGAGTGTTGTAATTTATTGTTGGTTTTAAAGGCTATGTTGATGTTGTGTGGTCTGAAAATGTTTGCTATTTTGTATGATAGTTTGCCAATGAAAGGGATACATGCTGTGGCTTTATTTTTTGATTTCTGTGTGGGGATTGGTTTCTTTTTGGTTTTGCTTTTTTGTGTAAGGTTGTCAACCAGTGTGTCGTCATAACCATTTGCTGTGGCTATTTGTTTGATGATGTTGAATTCTTCAAGTTTTGTATTGTTCTCCATTGGTGTGTTGTTGGCTCTGTTAACAAATGCTCTATATGCAGCATGTTTGTGTGTTGTTGGGTGGCAGGATGAGTTATGTATGGTGGAATCTGCTGTTGTTGGTTTTCTGTAGACTTTGAAGGTGTGTGCAGTGTTTACTTTACTAATAGTTAGGTCTAGAAAGTTGATACTGCCTTTGTTTTCATGTTCCACTGTGAATTTTATATTTTGGTCCTGGTTGTTTAGTGTATTGAGGATATTATTGATATCATTATGGTCACCATCTATCAGGAGCAAGGTATCGTCCACATATCGTTTGTAATAAATGATTTTATCCATGGAATTGGATTTCATGGCAAGAGTTTTTTGCTCTAGGTGGTTGATATATATGTTGGCAATGGTACCAGCTATACTTGAGCCCATTGCAAGACCTCTATGTTGCTTGTACATTTTATTGTTGAAGGTGAAGTAGTTGTGGTTAAGCACTAGTTGTAGAAGATCTATGAATTCAATTATTTCAGCCATTGATAGTTTTTTATATTTTATGAGGTTTGACCTGATGATTTGTAGTGTTTCTGGGATAGGTATATTTGTGTATAGGTTGGTGATGTCAAATGATACTAGTTGAGCAGAATGAGGAATTTTAATGTTCTTAATTTCTTCTATTAGCTGTTTGCTGTTTTTTATTGACCTAAGCCCCAAAATCATTAAAGATATTATAATTGCAACAAAAAATGCCACAGATATAGCAAAGTTAGGGAACAATGAAAAGACAGTTATAGCCCAGAAAGCAATGAAAGCCATAAACACTGAAATACATAAACAACGTACAAGCTATAACACCCAACAAAATGACAGGAAAACACTCAGAGACATAAATAAGAAGCTACAGAACCATGAAGCCATTATCACCAAAGCAGATAAAGGCAGCACCTTATGTATAATGAAAGAGGAAGAATACATTAATAAAACATTAGAGTTCTTCACTGAAAATGGCATTAGTGAAATTCAAAAGGACCCCACAAAAGCATTCCACACAAAGCTTAAACTACAACTAAAAAACACACACTTCCTCCTAACTGAATGGGAAAAGAATTATTGTACAGCCATGAATCCACAAGCACCAAAATTAAGATCACAACCAAAGATACACAAAATAAATTGCCCAATACGTCCTATAGTTGATTCACGAAACAGCCCAGGGTACAAAATTACTAGTAAACTAAATCACATTTTAACTGAGATGTACACATACCCAACAAATTACTCAATAAAAAACAGCAAACAGCTAATAGAAGAAATTAAGAACATTAAAATTCCTCATTCTGCTCAACTAGTATCATTTGACATCACCAACCTATACACAAATATACCTATCCCAGAAACACTACAAATCATCAGGTCAAACCTCATAAAATATAAAAAACTATCAATGGCTGAAATAATTGAATTCATAGATCTTCTACAACTAGTGCTTAACCACAACTACTTCACCTTCAACAATAAAATGTACAAGCAACATAGAGGTCTTGCAATGGGCTCAAGTATAGCTGGTACCATTGCCAACATATATATCAACCACCTAGAGCAAAAAACTCTTGCCATGAAATCCAATTCCATGGATAAAATCATTTATTACAAACGATATGTGGACGATACCTTGCTCTTGATAGATGGTGACCATAATGATATCAATAATATCCTCAATACACTAAACAACCAGGACTAAAATATAAAATTCACAGTGGAACATGAAAACAATGGCAGTATCAACTTTCTAGACCTAACTATTAGTAAAGTAAACAATGCACACACCTTCAAAGTCTACAGAAAACCAACAACAGCAGATTCCACCATACATAACTCATCCTGCCACCCAACAACACACAAACATGCTGCATATAGAGCATTTGTTAACAGAGCCAACAACACACCAATGGAGAACAATACAAAACTTGAAGAATTCAACATCATCAAACAAATAGCCACAGCAAATGGTTATGACGACACATTGGATGACAACCTTACACAAAAAAGCAAAACCAAAAAGAAACCAATCCCCACACAGAAATCGAAAAATAAAGCCACAGCATGTATCCCTTTCATTGGCAAACTATCATACAAAATAGCAAACATTTTCAGACCACACAACATCAACATAGCCTTTAAAACCAACAATAAATTACAACACTCACTTAGACACAATGTAAACATACTAACAGATAAACACACACACTCAGGCATCTACAAAATAGTATGCAACACCTGTAATGCCCTGTATGTAGGCCAAACAGGAAGAGAATTCAAAACAAGATACAATGAACACATAAATGCCTACCACACCAATAACTTTAATAAATCAGCAGTAGCTACCCATATAAAGAACACAGGACATCCATTCCAGAATATCAAGAATGATCTTCATATACTGCATAAAATGGACAAGGGACACATAATGGACCTCTATGAAGAACTAGAAATCTTCATCCATGAGAAAATACATGGTGAACTTCTACTTAATGATAAACTGGAAAGCAACAATATTAATTTCTTCAAAAATTTCTCCAGTATTGAATGCATTTTTCATTAAAATATAAAAGTAATAAAATTAAAATATAAAATTAATAATGTAACACTGATTGATCAATTCTTCAAAATGTAGCAACTTCTGTTTAAACTCATGCATATTCACTATATTCACTGATGTAAGTAGTATATCTTAGCTTTTAAGGATCTTTGTACAGTAACCTACAAATACAAAATGTCCACATGTGTTGTGTGTATGTAACTATGTGCTTGTGTTGTGTATGCCAGGCAACAAGTTTATCAAGATTAGCAAAACTGTGAGTAAACAAAACACTACAATAATACAAAACTATAATGATGAAACATAATTGTAAAAATAGCTATATCTTCCTAACAGGTTAAAACTGTACAAACATAACCTCACTGGCATCCACAACACAAAACACAATACATCAAGAATGTAACCAGTAACTGTAAAAATGCACCCGATGATGGCAGCATGCTGCCGAAACGCGTCGTGCCAATACAAATATTTATAAACAGTGACTGCTGCAGCATTAATCATTCCAAAAAAGATTATAATACAGTCGCAGACCTCAAAAAATCCAAATAACATGGATAAATTTATAAAGTCTTACCAGTTATTTGAATGGTTTTGAACACCTTCCCACCCTCCTTTCCTTCCTTGTTGTGATAGGTTGCAATCCGGAGACTTCTGCCGTACTGATTTGCAGACTTCTGATGCCTTCAAAAGGCCTCATAACAGACAAACGAGACGGAACAACACTTACCTTTGCCAGGAATGATGAAGAGTAATGAGGACTGATGAAAACAAATTTCATTTGGTGCCATGTGATGGTGTTCATCCCGCGCTAGTAGGTCCCTACTGCAGTGGTGGACTAAAGTGGGGTGGAAGGAGGAAGGGGCCGGAGGGGGGCGCGGACCACTTGTCTTGGGGGCCATCAAATACCTCGAAATATTTTTTTAACTTTTATTTATATATTTATCTATTTTTGTTTATTTACTTTTTTGAGCGGCCTCGAAAGATGTTTTTTAGACCTTAGTTGCCTCTGAGGTGGGAGGGGGGGCCTCTAAATCTCAAAAGTATTTTTTTTAAGTAATAGATGTATTTCCAAGGGGACGGGTGCCTTATTTTGTTTTGCCGCAGCCCCAGACCTAGAACAACCTTAGTCCGCCAGTGCCCTACAGTAAAACATACGGAGGTCATGGTATGGGGGTGATTATCCACTATTTAGTACGCATTGAGGGTGTAATCAATGATTCTTACTACAGGGAGATACTGGATAAGCATGCTACCATATGCCAGAAAAAACAAACTCTGAAAATGCATTTTTAGTAGACATATGATCCAAATGACTCATGATCCAATTTGTTGCTCGCTTTGCGTAATTTTCAACAGAAAAATTATCTTTTGCTATGTCCAAGTGAAAGGACTTGAACCCGGTGTGAGATATATGGGAAATGTTAGACAGACGTCTCACAAAAAGAGTCTTTCAATAATGTGGATATTTTCAACATTTTGATATGTGAAAAGAAAAATCCTTAACGGAAATAATTAAGCCTTAGTTTATTACTGCTCAAGGGGCCAACGAATGTTATTAATAAATAAAAGTTCAGAAAATAATTTGTCAAAACATGAGCGCCCTTGTAAGTCAATTCAGTTGCAATAAAATCAATGAGTAGAAAATAAATAGTATTAAAACCATGTACGGCTGTGTGTGTGTGTATGTGAATGTGTGCGTGTGTGTGTGTGTGTGTGTGTGTGTGTGAGAGAGAGAGAGAGAGAGAGAGAGAGATGGAGAGAGGGATAGTTCAAATCTGTTGCTTATTTGTGACAATGAGAATGAACATGAAGTAACCCAGTTGCATTACAAGGCAATGAGTTGGAGATAAATGTCATTTAAAGCATTCACTCCGTATCTCACGTCGCATAGTGTTTCGCTATTTTCACATTATAGGAAACTATGGCTGGTACGTGATGCAGTTGAACCAGGAACGTCTTCACCATCATACACCGATAAATACTTGACTAACTGATGCACATAACGTTTACAGCAACCGTCTGAACGTTGAGGCTGGTAGCCTTTGAAAGCATGACGACAACTTCACGATGAGATTCGACTCCTGTCGCTAAGTACCAAGCAGAAAATCTGAACTTGTGATTCTTATCGCGGAAAATGTTGACGAATCGGCGGTTCCGAAAGGGGGCGGTAGGTGGCTGTGTAGTTGAAGAGTTGCGTCCCAAAACCACACATTTTAGAAACTGAACACTATTGTGCAGCTGAAGTGCCTAACTACTTGAAGAGCTGCCTGCATGACCATTGCGGGCGATCACAAACTATTATGTCGCTTTTGTGTAATCATTGAATTATTCCATAAGATAAGAAAATAGAAATATGCCAATTGGTTCAGGAGTCTTTTTCCTTTATTTCCAAGTATAACAATTATGCGAAGATCAAATGTAGCTGACACGTCCGAAAGAAAAGACAACATACATTTATAACTCATACTGTATGCCGCTCACTCGCAACGATCATTTTTTCAGTGCGGAGGCACTTTTAGACCCTTACTCTTCTGGGAATCAGTTTACAAAACTACGAGTTTGAGTAACAGTGGTCAGCATCAAGTATATAGTTTCTTATCTGACGGGAAGAGTGTTTGAGTAATCTGTCTAGGTTTGGAGATAGCCGTGACCCCAATGGTGTAAGACTCATTCCATATGCTTGGAAACCAGGAGATCCGGGTTCGAATCGCATCTGGATGCACATTTTAACTTTACGCAATTGCAAGTAACGTCATACATTACACATACACGAAAAGATAATAACGCCACGATCAAAAGAGGCGTCTCAAACCAAGAACAAAAACGTATACAATTTAATTACACATGATACAGCACTTTAATAAGAAGAAATATCGGGTGACCAAGCGTTGCTCGGGAATTTTTTCTCTGTTAGATAGTCGTATTACTATATAAATATTTTGCAACACTACGTACGCAAGAATTACAACCATTAAACGAAAATAACGATAATGTATCTAGTTCAATGACACATAAAATATTGTTCTCCAAACTTTTCTAGATATTTTGGCTACAAATGCAGAAACTGTTTCATTTCGTTAATGTATCCGAAGAAAACCGTATCTCACATTTACTGTAGTGCCCCAATGGCGACGTTGTTACCCAAATTTCGAGGCCAATCTTCCGGGATCTGCAAAATATGAAATTTCTTTCTTATATAAGTATATTTATATAATTTTGGAAAATCGTGATTTTACGAAAAATACAATTATGAAGGATAACTTCAAAAGAAAAAAACAGAGTAAAAACAAAATGTCACCCCGAAAACACGAAATTAATTTATTGTTTGTAAGTGATATTCAACGAAAAAGAAAAAGGAAAAAAAAAAAAAAAAAATTAAATCTCAACAAATAATACATTTCCTTGAGACAACATTGTCTCGTTATACAGAAGGTATTTGATACGCATTTTCACACGAAACATTGAGGCAGAATTAAAGTATGTGATGCGGAGGTAAACATGCTAGAGCAGCCCGTGTAGTCGACGTGGCTGCAACATTGTGTTAGCTGAGGAAAAAAGATGCGCCTCTCTATAAGGAGGATAGAGTTGGCTTCTGAGTTGATGTTTCGACTCAGTGAATCGACTCAACGAACCGTTCGAATGAGTCGAAACATGAATCGTCACTGTTTCGAAACAACGAATCTTGTGATTCATGTATCGGACGCTAGGTACCTGGGTTAGTTCGACCACCCACACGAGTTTCAAGTTTTAACGCTAGAGTGTTCGCCAGTCATGCCACGCGGGACTTTCAGTAATTTTTATGCTCTTCAGCTGAGGTTGACAGCGCTTTTCAGATTTGTCAGTTAGTTTTCAGTAGCCGGCCGCGGTGGCCGAGGGGACTGAGGCGCTTCAGTCACGGTCCGCACGGCCACTACGGTCGGGGGTTCGAATCCCCCCTCGGGCATGGACATTGTGCCGTCCTAGTTCGTAAGTAGTTCATAAGTAGTTTGTAAGTTTAGGGACTGATAACCCCGTAGTTAAGTCCCATAAGCCTTACAAACATTTGAACATTAGTTTTTAGTTTGAAGATTACGTGCATGGACGTGACTGATGTTTGAAAATTGATAATTTGTAATGCAAAGGTAATAAAACATAAGTTCCTATTGCAGGGCAGCACCTGGAAGCAGTTAATTCCATAAACTATCTAGGAGTAGTCATTAGGAGGGATTTAAAATGGAACGACCATATAAAATCAATCGTCGGTAAAGCAGATGCCAGACTTAGATTCATTGGAACAATACTAAGGAAATGCAGTCCGAAAACAAAGGAAGTAGGTTACAGTACACTTGTTCGCCCACAGCTTGAATACTGCTCACCGGTGTGGGATCTGTACCAGGTGGGATTGATAGAGGAGGTAGAGAACATCCAACGGAAAGCAGCGCGCTTCGTTACAGGATCATTTGCTAATAGTGAAAGCGTTACGGAGATGATCGATAAACTCCAGTGGAAGACTCTGCAGGAGAGACGCTCTGTCGCTCGGATCTGGCTTTTGTGGAAGTTTCGAGAACATACCTTTACCGGGGAGTCTAGCAGTATATTGCTCCCTCCTACGTATATCTCGCGAAGAGACCGTGAGGATAAAATCAGAGAGATTAGAGCCCACACAGAGGCATACCGACAATCCTTTCCGCGATCAATACGTGACTGGAATAGGAGGGAAAATCGATAGTGGTACTCAAGGTACCCTCCGCCACACACCGTCATGTGGCTTGCGGAGTATGGTTGTAGATGTAGATGTAGAGTAATATAGCATACGTGAAAGACATATAACTACTCGATCACAGACCAAATCCCGGTAGCCACACTTACTAGTAATCAAACCAAATGAGAATTTTAAGCGGTTCTAAATTTCTTCACTTAGGTGCAAAGGGTATTGTTAAAGAATGGCCATCGGTGGGACTATTGCTATTTCATTCTTCGTGTAATCCAACCTTATCGAAAAAAATCCTTTTTCGTGGTATGAAGTGTTCTCGACAAGTAGACTGATGTGATTGAGAAAAATAAAAAGAAAGAATTACGAAGCCCAACTATAACTGCGCTTACGTTTCTTAGTTTCTTCACACATAAAAGAGTAACATTGTTCTAAAAATAGTGGAAAAATGTGATATTAGCGTTTTGTGACATTTAACCACTATAATCTGTATATGACGTAAGAAGGCGTGGTATCTATGCTAGCTTTCGAAAATCTGAGGGAAATGTAGAGTTGGAAAATCCTTTTATAGACATCGTCTAATTCCTGTAATAGTCAAATAAGTCAGCTGATCAATCACTTCCAATCAATCTCGCTAGAATGTGCCATCAATGTGTGACACTCATTCAGTTGAAATCATAACTTGGAACAGTGGTGGACTAAGGTTGGCGGAGGCCCATGGTGGTAAAACAAAATGAGGCCACGTTGAAAATAAATATATGAATAAAAATAAACTAAATAAAAAGTGCCCCCCCCCCCCCCCCCGGAGTTGGATTGGAGGCCCGCCCTAGAATGACGAGGCCAATGGCCGCACAAAAAAGGTAAGAGTTGTGAAAAAGGGTCCTTTCTGAGGCATTTGTAAGCCCACCTTGACGAGAGGCCAGGTGATTCGAGTGCCAAAGCAGTGAGCCGACTCAGAATGGCGCGTGCAGCTGTCGCGGTCCACATGAATCAGGGAAGGTACAGAGAGCGCGGCAGATGTTTCGTGTGCCGGAACAGTGAGTCCACTCAGCAAACTCGGATGATCCGTATGTTTCGAAACAGTGAAATGAGCCGAGCTGCCCATCACTAAAGTAGCAGGTCCCAGGTTTGAATCCCAGCTACAGCACAAGCTTAAGTTCAATGCCTACATTTAAAACGTTAAGAGCAGGGTTGCCAACGAGGCCATGATAAAAACCACCGAAGTGACCGTAAAATCCCACCAAAAACCACCGAACTTTTCGAAGTTCCCATGCAAAAAAAGAAAAAAAAAAAAAAAAAACACTGTCTTTTCGTTTGTTCTTGACCGATTGATTTGAAATTTGGTCGCAACTATGGATTTTAAAGGAGGAGTTCTTATGTACCTGACTTATCTGTATACACACTAGACGGAAAATTTAAAAAAAATTGTTTATTCAAAAGCACTTCAGTAAACATGTTATATATAAAAGCAAACAGTCATTACTTTGAGCCATTGCAATGCTTGTCGGGTACAGACAGCCAATTCTGAAATATTTGAACTTGAAAACAGAAAATAATCCAGTCTGGAAAGGAGTTCAGCGTCAGTCAAACTATTGTCTTTATTTTATGTCACAAGATCTAGATTTCAGCTATATTCCAATGTAATCACAACTGAGAAAAAAGAAAGTTAACAATGAAAGAACAGTCACATATTAGGTGTCTGCAATGTTCAGTCATTTTCACAACAAGAAAAATCTGATAAAGTGCTGTAGCAACAAATACATACCATTAACACAATGTCAGTTCTTCGTCCTCGACTTCATCACCATCATCTTCGACAGGATCGGCGCCCGAAGTATATGCAGCTGTAGTCATATTAGCGATATCTTTTAAAACATTGTCAGGAAATTCATGATCTCGACAGCATTTCCCCAATCTTCTTAAGGCTGCACTGATGGTCAGAATGCCATTAACCATTCTGTTCCCCATCCTGTTTCTAAGTCTCGTCTTCACCAAATTTAGCTGACTGAATGCCCTCTCTACTTCGGCGTTTGACCATGGCAATACTAGTATACACATGGCAAAATTACACAGTTCTTGATAGGGATTTTCACCACTCGCATCTTTGTATTGTAACACTTCTCTCCAGAATGATACAGTGTTGTTAACATTTTTCCACTCAATTAAATTTAACTTAGCCCACTCTTGATAGGGATTTTCACCACTCGCATCTTTGTATTGTAACACTTCTCTCCAGAATGATACAGTGTTGTTAACATTTTTCCACTCAATTAAATTTAACTTAGCCCACTAAAGTTCAATTTTCGACGTGTTTCCAGGAGGAAAAATGCATCAGTTGTGAAAGGGGGACGATTGACTTTTTATGCACTTTAACACAATTTTCTATATCTAGGTTGCAGATCTTATCCACCAACTTTCCCACCTCAAAAAAAAAAAACTTATCTCTTTTCATTCTCCACTCCGAGGAGTGGAGCGGGCTGTTTGAGATCCGGCCCATAAAGAGTCGTGGTTCTATTCAGCCAATATCAGACAAGCTGATAGTGGGGCAAAGGGGGATCCCAATTGGGAATAAGTGGGAGGGGCTTACCAGCTCCGGCATACGCCTTACAACCAAGGAAAACCTCCCGAAAACCTTGGTCGGAGCCAGGGGATTGGGACCAATTTAATTTATCTCCGGGACTTGCCCCGGACAAAAATGGATTATCAAGAGAACACGAATGCACTCACGACAATCAAGGATCGGACGCCCGAGTTACTCTCCCACTGCCTCACATTTTATCTCACTGTCGGCCCTGAAAAAACCACAAAATTCGGTGAGAAGCCACTGACTTGACAACCCTAAGAGTTTTCAATATTTGTCGAGGTGTAGAACGTCGAAGTTTGAAGGGATAGGGAGGCTAGAGAATCTCAAAACGGAAATACCGAAGGTCAGTCTACATATAGTGGGAGAACGTGATGTGGAACGGAAGGAAGACTTCAATTATTGCGTGTCAAATGAATATAGTGTAAATTGAACAACTGAACTGCAGCAGAGAATTTAATTAGAGTTGTCAAGAGGAAGGTAGCGTAGAACATCAGGATAGAACAGGCAAGGTAGGTAAGTAAGATTTTAGCTGTCAGTATCAGACCCCAATACAGTAAATATAATGGAAATATAACAGTTTTTTTCTTGCTGCAATATATTTTATCGAGATGTGTTTCGCCTTTTCTTACTTCAAGCCACACAAAAAACAAAAAAATCCGTGTCGGGAAAATAAATAAACAACTGATAGATTACGGCGTTTCCATTTCAAAAAACGGGTAATTCGGCTCTTGCAGTGGTAGATGGCCACACAAAATCAAATGTTCAAATGTTTGGAAAGTTACAAACTATTCATAAACTAAGCTTCTGACACCGTACCTCACAAACGGCTTTCAATCAAATTGCGTGGTTATAGTATATCGCCCCAAATTTGCGATTGGATAGGGGATTTCTTGTCAGAGAGGACACAGTTCGTAGTAATCGATGGTAAGGCATCGACTAAAACAGAGGTAATATCGGGCGTTCCACAGGTAGTGTTATTGGTCCTCTGCTGTTCCTTATTTACAGGGGAAAATCTAAGTAGCTCTCTTAGGTTGTTTGCAGATGACGCCGTCATTTACCGTCTAGTAAAATCATCTGAAGATCAAAACCAACTGCAGAACGATCTGAATAAGATATCAGTATGGTGTAAAAATTGGCAATTGACTCTAGAGAATGAGAAGTGTGAAGTTGTCCACATGAGTAAGAAAAGAAATCCGTTAAACTTTGTTGACAGGATAAATCAAACAAATGTGAAGCCCGTGAACTCCACAAAATACCTAGAAATTACTATTACTTCAGACTTAAATTGGAAAGAAGACGTAGATAATATCGTGGGAAAGGCGAACGGCGTTTTATTGGCAGAACCCTTAAAACGTGCAACAGAACTATAAAAGAAACTGCATACACTACGCTTGTTTGTCCATTTTTGGAGTATTGTTTCCCAGTGTGGGATCCTTATCAGGTGGGTTTGACGGAGGACATCGAAAGAGTCCAAAGAAGGGCAGCTCGTTTCGTATTGTCACGATACAGGGGAGTCAGCGTTACGGAAATGATACAGGATCTGGGATGGGAATCATTACAACAACGGCGCTTATCGCTGCGGCGTGGGCTACTTGCGAAACTCCTATCGCCAACATTCTCGTCCGAATGCAAAAATATATTGTTGACTCCCACTTACATAGGTAGAAATGATCATCAGAATAAAATACGAGAAATCAGAGCTCGAACAGAGAGATTCAGGTGTTCTTTCTTCCCGGGCGCTATTCCAGAATGGAATGGGAGATAAATAGTATAATTGTGGTTCGATGAACCCTCTGCCAGGCACTTAAATGTGATTTGCAGAGTATCCCATGTAGATGTAGAACTAGCTTATACTAAAGATAGCACAAACATGCATGACCGAGGGGTGATTTGAACCCCCAACATGGAATGGTTTCGCGCATTGTAGCAAGCGCCTCTATGCGCTCCAGTGACGGACTAAGACCGTCGGAGACCCGGGGTGGCGGCAAAACAAAATGAGGCACCCTACACACTTGGAAAAGTAACTTTTGGGATTTGGAGCCTCCCACCAGGATGAGAGGCGCTGGACAGCCTATAAAATAGCTTTCGGGGTTTGAAGACTCCAAAATAAGACGCTAAGGGCGCTCCAAAAAGTAGATAAATAAATATAAATATTTTCGAAGTATAGACAATCCCCCACCCCCTCTCCCAAGACGAGAGGCCCGGGGGCGCTCTGCCCCCTTTTGTACGCTGCACGTTAGAATTTAAATAGTGGCAACTATTAATTCACAACCGATGCAAAAGCAATACATGTTTGCACCTGTTACTTTCCTTCAATGTACTCACCAGCATTGTGTAGAACCCGTTGTCAGCGATGTGGAAGGCGTAGTATACCGTTAGCAGAGCCTGTTCTGTTCTTGATGCGAAAGGAGCGGTCTACTGCCTGTCGACTCTCTATCTACTACTGTATCTTTTGCAGGTGTGGGAATAGGGAATACGTTTTATCATATAGTGTATATTGAGGTTACAGATCCCCAAAAATATAAAGTCTTCACAGATTTCGCATTCGGGAGGACGGCGGTTCAAATCTACCTGCGGTCATCCAGGTTTAGTTATTTCTTGATTCCACACTCCGCAACCCTCTAGACGGTCTGTGGCGGAGGATCTCTTGCGTTCCACTGTCACTTACTCACATTATTGTTGTTAGTTCCTACTGAGAGATAGTAATCCACGAAAACAACTTCAATATCACTACCTAATAGATATTATACTCCGATTTACGGACCTGAAGATGGCATAATGGAATGCCGAAACTGGTAGTGAAAGAATAAATATTTCTGTTAAACATACGTCTGTTGGTATGCTACTTCCTACATACTCTTGACCAGCCGCAGTCCCGGTTCCACCAGCAACGGTGGATTCGATAATACTCCTATTTCTGTCACGTATAGTTAGCGGAAAAAAAAGTTCAAATGCTTGTAGAGCTTATGGGACTTATTTACGGGGTCATCAGTCCCTAAACTTACAAACTACTCATGAACTAGCTTATACTAAAGACAGTACAAATATCCATGCCCGATGGGGTGGGGTATTCTACCCCCGACGGGAAACGGCCTCACGCATCGTAGCAGAATGCCTTAATGCCGCGGCTCGGAGGGGTATCTGTGAAGAGGCGAGACAAACGCGTGGTTCGTAAAGAGGGGCAGCAGCCTTTTCAGTAGCTACAGGGGAACAGTCTGGATCATTGACTGAGCTGGTCTTGTAACATCAGCTAACTTGGCTTTGCGACGCAGTTACTGCGAACGGCTGAAAGCTAGGGTAAACTACCGTGGTTTCTTTTCCCGAAGAAATGTAGCTCTAGTGTATGAATAAATGATGATGGCGTCTTATTGGGTAAAATTTTCAGGAGGCAAAATAATCCGCCATTTGGATCTGCGGGTGGAGACAGAAAGCTGTCTTCGTTAGGAGAAACGAAGCAGGAGGGTGGTATGCTCTGTTCCTTGCCGGCCGCGGTGGCTGAGGGGACTGAGGCAAGTATAGACATGTTCCCCCCCCCCACCCCCTCCCGAGACAAGAGGCCCGGGGCGCTCTGCCCCCTTTAGTACGCTGCATAGTGGCAACTATTTATTCACAACCGATAAAAAAACAATACATGTTTGCACCTAAAAAATTAATCACCAGTATTGTGTAGAACCCATTGTCAGCTATGTGGAAGGCGTAGTATACCGTTAGCAGAGCCTGTTCTGTTGTTGATGCGAAAGGAGCGGTCTACTGCCTGTCGACTCTCTGCAACAATTACGAAGCCAATGCCAAGAAGTGATTCCTGCATCTTCGGAATCAAATCAAAGTCACAAGGTTTTAAGTCCGGGGAATATGGTGGATGGTACAGTACTTCCCGGTAGTCTTGTGTCTTTCGCGAACGAACTAGTTCGGAGGAGCGCTCCCACAGGCGAACTACGCGAACTAGTTCGCAGATCCCTCGCCTCTTAGTTCGTCGGCTCCTTTTCCGAAGACTGACGGGGAACAGCGAGAAGACGTGAGAGCGCGCAGAATTGCGTGATTTCCTTCTGCCAGTTACCTTCATTTCGAGCTGAGATGCAGCTCAGCTGTAGTTTCATAGTTCACTGCGACAAGAAATCTATTTTAAAAATAAAGTACTACGAGTATTCTGTATGCAAAGTAGTTGAATACCATTGTATCACCATTCGTGTAAATAACTGGTTTATTTGCCTAAGTATTTGATGTCAAATTGCCCAAAAATACGGGCAATAGCACACGCTTTGGCAACACTGATTCATTATATAAAAAAACTGTCACAAAAAAGAACTCTTTTAGTAGCGGTAGCAAAAGCCAAAAAGAGCGGACGAACTAGACGGAGCGGACGAACTAGGAGCATCGAACGAACTAGGAGCATCGGACGAACTAGGAGCAGCGGACGATTATGCCAAACGTATCTCGCTTCATAGTTCATTGGATTCTTTTCCGAAGACCGACGGGTAATAGCGAGAGAGCGCTTAGCAGAATTAAAAATAACGAGTATGCCTTCTGCTTATGAGTCATTTCAAGGTGAGCGTCTGCCTGCTAGATAACATCAGTGCTACAAAATTTCCCATGGATCACCGTTTACGTTGATTCCTACAACAACCGCGTTAACAAAAACCACAAAAGAAGCTTACAATATGGCATTTCTGCTTGTTTTTATGAAGTACTCGGGAGGGTCTCTCATGATTCGGACATCTATATTGCGGTATTGAACTGTTTCTACGATTTCATGTCAATGGTCGGATAACCGCCAACTTCCAAACCAAAATAATAAAGCGCCCACACACAGCCAAAACGATTCAGGTGTATTTTGTACAGTGTCGGATAACAATCTAACGTCTTCCGTGGACAGCAAACTCACCATGTCTCAAAATACCAACATGATTTAACCGTTATGGGGTGTTCTAGAGCAAAGAGTAACGACAGATTTACGGTTCTAACATCTATGAAGTAATTAGTGGATATTTTGGTACAAGAACCGATCACATTCAGTTGAAAAATATAGGTATACTTCCTCAATGAGATTTTCCTAAGCCTATTGTGGGAAAACGTGTTACTAGTAAATGGATATTTTATCTATGTCAGATGGTTATATAATTTTGTCCATTGCTTGTAAGAGTTTGGTTTCTCGATTTAACCAAATAACTGTCGATATCTTCTTCTATATTAATAAAAATGAATTGCCACATGTATGAAAGCGCATCACTTGAGAATGGCTTCACCAATATGGCTGATGTTTTCTTTATTCGGTTCATAATTCTCAGGACAAGGTTTGTATCAAAGAATTGTTTTGTAAAATCTACCGGAAAATATCAGAATTTGAGAAAAAGTGGAAATACGCTTACAGCTCGGATCATTTTCTAGAGTCTCCAACAATCAGCTTATTCATTCGCTACTCGCCTAACGACCAAATACTCTGTAACAGAGCGAACATATACGCCAAGAAGGTTAGAATAAAGGGACATGCGTTGTGCACACAAGGTTGAAACAGCCAGACACATTTTACATGAAACGCTGTTTCTTTACAACTCCATCCGTATTATTCTTACCTCCGTGGTGTTATCGGTGGTGATCATATCTTTGGACAGTTGCGAAGATAGAATTGATGTCAGTTCGTGGTATTTTTGAGTGTTAGAAACAAAATGAGTACAGATCGTGGATTATTAGTAGTTTTTTTTTTTTTTTTTTTTTTTTTTTTTTTTTTTTTTTTTTTTTTTTTTTTTTAGAACATAGCATCAATTGCAACTTTGTAATATCGGTTGATCCGTTGCCGTGCGCGCAACGCAATCTTACTACGTGATCGTAGAAGTCAATGAGAATGTCGAAGATCGTACACAGCGCTTGGAGGTAATGAGAGAAAGAAATTCTCACGCGCGATTCGTTATGGCTCTGGAACAACGGCTACAGTCGTGTTCGACTCGCTCAGTTACAGCTCACACACAAAATAATTCAGATCGTCGACAAAACAGACGGCCACGTGTGACGATTACAATTGAACGTTTAGCGTTCAGATTCGATCCAGCAGTCGATTACGCAGCGGATGCATCATTTGGCTTCGGAGCAAACTGTAGCCATCTAACATTTCATCGGCTGTCTCAAGCTATGCCACGATTTGTCGGCTTTATTCCCACGATACAAAAGCTGTTTCCAGCATAGCTACACCACCCATGTGTCGCCGATTATAAAACTGTAGCAATGTTGTTAATCGTGTTTCACTTAGTTTCCTAATAAGACAAGAAATGAAAGCAACGCATAGACTTTCGAAACGTTGTGTTTCCACTCCATTTATTTTATTTCAAATAATTGTTTTGTTTCATATGGAATTTCTATCATTAAAGTGTGATCATGCTATTATTATTTTGTATTCAATTCAAAAACTCTCAAGAAGATATAAACATATTACAAAACAACATTGCTATTCTGCTCGCTGCGAGAAAAACATGTTAAGCTGTGCTGTAAACTTGTGAGGTTTTGTTTACCTCTTCCCAGTCGTTTTTAACATAAAACAGGAAAGTTGTTTTTATGCGTAAAATTATAATCATATCTATTAGTACAATACAACCATTAAAAGTGCGGCCATTAAAGTTATTAACCTCACAGCAGTTCGAAAGGTCTCTCTAATAACACATTTTCAATTGATTTATCCATCCATTTCAACTTATATTCCCAATCAAAGTCCCGATTGCAATAACAATAAATAAGATCAGAGAGCGGGGAAGAAGGTGATAGAGAAAGAGGGAGTGAAATGTATTTAAAAAGGGGTGATGATATTGATGCAGAGAGGAGGGGGAAGGAGATGGATATGGTGTGGGGTAAGACGGACAGGTGCGAAGATAGGGGGAGGAGGAGATCGACAGAGGTAGGGGGAAGGAAGGGACGGACATAGGGAGAAGCAGGGAAGAGTTTAGGGTATATATCCGAAAAGAAGGGAAGAGTTTAGGGTATATATCCCATACACATTAGCTACTGCATAACATTGCCGTGTTTGCTAGGCTAATACATAAAGCAGAGTGTCCGTATGTTTGTACGTGTTGCATACAAATCTACAGTTTTCTTCCAATCTTTATGAAATTTGGTACACGTAAGCTTAAATCCATGAGGACGGTCGCCGTAAGTGTAAGAATCAAATACGATATATAGTTCACGAGATATAACGTCATAAACAATGAGATGCGCGAAAAACTACTGCATTTTGCGACAATGCTGCTCATTTTCTCCTAAACCATTGTCCGATTTCAACCAAATTTGGTACACACATTCCAAGGTAACAATTGCTGCATGGTTAAGAATCATATAAGGCACATGGTTCAAAAGATATTACGTCATAACCAATAGAAAACGCAAAAATGTCATATAATGCGGCGAGATTTTCGAAATATATTGTATGAGAATGACAGTACTTAGCGGCTTGCAACAAACTTGAAACATAATTTCAAACCTTTAATAAACTTTTCTCGAATATTACCCCAGAAATATGATGAAAGGAAAAAAGTTTCTCGCTTACTACCTTTCCGCTGTATATTGAGTAAGACTACGGCTCTCGGTATGACGTTACAATTTATAATTTGAACACTACAAATTGTAGCGACAGGGAATTTTACAGACAGTATACACATATATAGTTGAAAGTAGCTACTAAATTGTATCACATTCCGACACGTAGTTCATGAGATATGAGCACATAAACAGTAACGTTCTGCTGTTCATGGACTAAAACTGCGGCATTCGGTATGACGTTACAATTTATCATTTCTACACTACAAATTGTAGCCGCAGGAAATTTTATAGACAGTATACACGCATATATTTGAGTGTACCTTATAAATTGTATCATAGTTAGAGACGTAGTTTATGAGATACGAGCACATAAACAGTAACGGTCATGGAAAACCGCCCCATCAAGTACCAAGTTTTAATCTATTACTTCTTTACTACTAACTGTATTCCAAAAAGACTTTACAGATATACAGCACTTATACAAATGAATATATGACTGAAAATGGCAGGAATAAATAAATAAATACCCGTGCAACGCCGGGTTTTCAGCTAGTTTATATATAAAGCAGAGTGTCTATATGTTTGTGTGTTTGTCTTTGTGTACATATTGCATACAAATCTACACTTTGTTTCAATATTTATGAAATTTTGCACTCGTAAACATCAATCAATGAGGACGGTCGCCGTTAAGTGTGAGGATCACTTAAAACACATAGTTAAGGAGATATGACGTCATAAACAATGAGATGCCCGAAAGAGTGCTGCATCAAACGACAGTGTTGCACATTTCCTCCTAAACCACTGACCCGATTACAACCAAATTTGGTGCACGTATTCCTTACCGTGAGGTAACAGTTGTTGCAGGGTTAAGAATCACATTTGACACATGGTTCAGGAGATATGACGTCATGAACAAGAGGAGTTGCAAGAAACTGTCACATAATGTGACGAGATTTTATAAATACACTACATGAGAATGACTGTACTTAGCGACTTGCAACAAAATCGTTCAAATGTTTGCAGAACTTATTGGACTTAACTACGGGGTCATCACTCCCTAAGCTTACAAACTACTTATAAACTAGCTAAGAATAAGGACGGCACAAATATCCATGCCCGAGGGGGGATTCGAACCCCCGACCGTAGTGGCCGTGCAGACCGTGACTGGAGCGCCTCAGTCCCCTCGGCCACCGCGGCCGGCACTTGCAACAAACTTTAAGGATAATTTCAAACCTGTATTAAACTTTTTATCGCTGACAACCATAGTGAAACTATTAAATGAAAAAAGGTTCTCGCTTACTACTTTTCCGCTGTTCATGGACTAAAACTATGGCATTTGGTATGATGTTACACTTTATAATTTATACACTACAAACTGTAGCCGTAGGAAACTTTACAGACAGTATACACAAATATATCGGAATGTACCTTCGAAATTATATCACAGTACGACACGTAGTTCATAAGATAGGAGCACGTAAACAGTAACGTTCATGGAAAACTGCCCTATCACGTACAAAGTTTTAATCTATTACTGCTTTACTACTAATTGTATTCGCAAGAGATTTTACACACATACAGCACTTATACAGCCGCACGGGAGTAGCCGAGCGGTCTGAAGCGCCACAATACGGTTCGCGCGGCCTTCCGCGTCGGAGGTTCGAATCCTCCCTCGGGCATGGGTGTGTGTGTGTGTGCGTGTTGTCCTTAGGTTAGTTTAACTTAATTTAAATAGTTTGTAAGACTAGGGACTAACGCAGTTTGGTCCCATAGGATTACAAACATTTGCCGGCCGCGGTGACCGAGGGGACTGAGGCGCTCCAGTCACGATCTGCACGGCCACTACGGTCGGGGGTTCGCATCCCCCCTCGGGCATGGATATTTGTGCTGTCGTTAGTATTAGCTAGTTCATAAGTAGTTTGTAAGTTTAGGGACTGATGACCCCGTAGTTAAGTTCCATAAGCTATACAAACATTTGAACATTTCCAAAAGTCTCATTTGAACATTTTTTTTTTTTTGCACTTATACATATGAGTATATACCTGAAAAGTACATTTCTATTACGATTAATAAATCTCATGCCGATCTATTCAGTAATGTGGATTGGATTTGACATGTCCATTTGTCTCACAAGATCAACTTCATGTCACTTGCTCAGGGGTGGACTCACCAAATAAGTTATTCATATCAGGTAGTGGACAAGTCACATTAAATACTGCTCACAGACAAGTTGTCAATTGTGAAATTTCTACATTATGCAAGACAGCCTTATTCGTTACACATTCTCCGATAAATATAACATGATATTAGAGAAAAGGATATTGACAGAAAGAGAAGGAATAGGAGAAGTACTAAGTCAAGGCTTGAATAAATAAATAAATGTCAGGCAACGCGAGGTTTTCAGCTAGTTGTGTAATAAAGACAGAGAATACGTGCTTTTTCCAGTTTTCTGAAACGTCTATATTACACCTTCACAGACTGTAACAGAAGTAGTACACCACTCGAAACTATAATGACGTTAGTCTTGATATGTTTATGGCCGCGTGTGCAGGTATTTCACTCTGCTTTCTCCTGAGTGGCGTTCGGTGTGAGACAACGAGTCGCGAAGTTGCGCTGAATCCACTTTGGTATTCCACAGTGGCTGCCGACGGAGGATAAACTGTCGCTAACGACTCGCGCGTGTAACGCCGCCTGGCTGGAAGTTATAACTTATCGCTGGCGAGCACTCTCGTCGAGGCCGATCAGCGGGGCTTAAGCCATCGGCGAAATGTCGGAGCAGCGAGTTTGAGCAATCGGAGCGACGTCGCCTTCCCTGGCTTCAAGCATTAACGGTGGACGGTGTCAGCAGTGGCTGGTTTTTCTGTTCAGTTACTTGCATCAGCAACGACTCATTTATACGATATGTTATAACCTGGATTAAGATTTTGAGGCGCCCACCTTTCACTCACGCACTTCTTGAACCTTTATATCCTATTCCCCCTACCATGACCACGATCACCGTTCCCCTCTTTTCTTTTCTTTATTTTTATTTATTTATTTTTTAAGTGTCATTCAAAAATTTCCTGCAACATTTCTAATCAAGATTAGACATTACATTAACGTCTTCTCAGCTTGTGTGTATGTGCGAATAGCACGAGCTGCATTCAAGTTATATCTCGTCCGGTTTTATACAGGGTGTTTCACTAAGTGTGTTTGCCTCTGTAACTTATAAAATAATAAGTGACAGGAAATTTTACTGAGGTAGGTCAACACAAGAAATGTTACACTTTCTGCGGAGCTATGACCATTGTTTATTGTATCATTTTCCAAAGAGTTACACCACAAAGATATAATTTTTTAAATAGAACAATAGTTTTTTCTATCGTGTAATGGATTCGTTTAAACCAGCTGCGTCCAAATCAGTTTAAACTACATTCCTATCACTGTTAGTTTGTGAGCTACAACCCTTCAAAGTTCCTGGGGCGGAGGCTGCGATAGCGTAGCTAACTGGCCAAGTGGCTAGCCCCTGGGACACGGCCCACTGTCTCATGACCACCAGCCAGTCAGCTACGCTGTCGCAGCCTCCGCCCCCTAAACTTTGAAGGGTTGTAGCTCCCGAACCCTCAATGATAGGAATGTAGTTTAAATTCATTTGGACGCAGCTGGTTTCAACGATTTCAATGCACGATAGAAAAAAAAACTATTGTTCCATTTAAAAAATTATATCTTTGTGCTGTTACTCTTTGGAAAATGATACAATAAATTACGTTCATAGCTCCGCAGAAAGAGTAACATTTCTTGTGTTGACCTACCGCATTAAAATTTTCCGTCACCTATTATTTTGTAAGTTACAGAGACAAACACACTTAGTGAAACACCCTATACACTGATTGAGTCTGCCGTCCACTGGCAGCATGATTAACTGCACGGTAAAGCATGACAGTAGCCACAGCGATAACGTGAAGATGCTCATTTTCAATTTGGTCGTCCAACTTTCTTTCGTACTAAGATCAAGGGAGGAGATAGCTCTTTTGAATTTCCTTATCTGTCTTTTAATATATTTATATTATCTTTAGCTTGGTGCTTATCCACTGACGTTATACATGAGAAATGTGCAATAAAATTAAAACGTGTGAACTGTCTACTTTCCAGGATGGATTTTAATTTTGAAATTCTCAAGAAGACGCTGACCAGTAGTGGTGATGAGGATACAGCATAGTTTGTATCAGATGTCGATGATACTTTTTATTTGAACACACAAGAAATTGGCGACGGTGTAATGAAGTTTATGATGCAACAGTAGCGTTCGTGTGCTTGAAGTGGGTGTGTGGTTTGTAATGATACGTTTTTCTTTAATTTTATCGCTGGTGTTGTCACAAGATCAAAATTGAAAACCGGAATTCAAATTTAACTAACCATAAGATCAGCAATGAATATTAATTTTTGTAATGGTTAATACCCTGAAAAGACCACAAAAGATTCCGCCGTCAGTTCTCAGTAGCAATGTAAGTTAAAAATTACAACACCAGAAAGCGCCATTACATAAGTAAATAGCGGAATCATTTACCTGGTATGCATTCATTTGTGGAAGCCGTAACACTGCAGTTGAACCTGTATGAACTGATTAATATCTTCGTTCTCGTAAACTGATGCTTGGTTTCATGACCATTAATTATTGAAGTTTTAAGACCGTTATCGAAAGTTAAAGTGAAAGAAATTATCGGACTTCGATTTTAACAGAATGAAGATTTCCTGCAGGCATTGAATTCAAATTTTAATATAGAATGAGAGTAAATAAATTTTGCATCGAGAATGTTCTTTCGTCATCATGAAGCAAAAGGCAACATTGACCTAGCATCAATTTAGTAATATTGCTGAAAATCAAATCATAAATTAAATGAAAGACGGGGAGAAACAGTCATTATTTAAATAAAATAGAAATTTCAAATTAAATTTAAAATTTAATACGTTAAAGGATGCTAACCAAGGTTCGCACTTATATAATTCGGAAAGTCGAGTAAAATACGTCCGCTCAGTATAAAGGTAGAAAAGCGAAAGACGACAAGCGAGTCCGTTTTCTCTCCAGATCGTTTGAAATAATTGACTGTATTACTTGAAACAAGGATAATCAGAGATTTATTGGCAGAGAGAACGGATGCTAGCGACAAGCGTCGCAGATATAATTTTCAATAAAAAATATTAATGTATCGCTACAGGTTCTTCAGTATGAGGGTGAAGGAGGGGGGGGGGGAATACTGGCCTGGTGGTGTCCTGAATGTCATGCATCACAGTTAGCTGTATGGAGAGAAGTGGGAATTTTTGCAAATGGCGAACTGTAAACGTTCGAAATGTCAGATATTGTATGAAAAATTTGTGTAATAGTGAAGGTCTCCTCGAAAAGGGATTTGTACAGTATCCCGGAGCTAAACAACAAGTGGAGTGTAAAGGGAAAGATGGTTTTTCTTGTACATTGTGCCAGCTGTTGTTGAGACTTTTTAGAAGGTGTGTCCTTTATATTGTGACTTCATTTTTTATTAAAATATATTCTACATCGTCATGAGTGTAAAAAGTAGTGGCATAAATTGTTAAAGTTACGGCATCATTGATCCAGCATATAGAAATCATTTTGGACTACAGATGGGCATTTTCCATACAACAATGTACTACTTTTTGGCATGAAGTTTCACCAAGACATTGACAGTGTTCAGTCCAACTCCCACAGTAATTTCTTACATAATCTGTAAAAAATTTTAACGATGTTTTTAAATTGTGACTTTCGGACATTATACAATACGGTTACGCATTAGAATATGTCAAAACTGGTATATAGTTGTGGGAAGTTACGGTATAAAAACGAAAGGACAGTCATGCACTCACACACTTACTCAGTCACTGACTAAACACGAAATCTCGAAAACTACTTCACCTATGAAGCTGAAATTTGGTAGGAATGAAGTTTATAGGTAGAATGCGTCAGAAGAAGGGTTGTATGAACAAAACCGGAAAATTTGAGAACAAAATTGTTCGTTTTTCAATGTGACCTAGTGTTTCTATTGCATACAAATCTATAGTTTTGTTCCAATGTTGATGAAATTTTGCACACTTGACCTTAAAAACAAGAGGACGTGCGTTTTTCAATGTGACCTTGTGTTTCTATTGCATAAAAATCTATAATTTTGTTCCAATGTTGATGAAATTTAGCACATTTGACCTTAAAAACAAGAGAACTGTCACTGTTTGTACAAAATTTCGTTCGGTATCTGGTGGATGATACTTAACTAACGGACTTTGACAAGATGCATAGTCTTACTCCGATATCGATGAACTTTTGCACATATGACATTTAACTCAAGAGGAACGTCACTGGATCCATAAATGTACTTTGCCGAGAGAGGGAAAGGTACAAGCCGGCCGCGGTGGCCGAGCGCTCTGAGGCGCGCCAGTCACGGTCTGCACGGCCACTACGGTCAGGGGTTCGAATCTGCCGTCGGGCATGGATATTTGTGTCGTCCTTAGTATTAGATAGTTCATAAGTAGTTTGGAAGTTTAGGGACTGATGACCCCGTAGTTAAGTCCCATAAGCTCTACAAACATTTGAACATTTGAAAGGTGGAAACCAACAGATGGGAAAGAGATGAATGCAGAGAGACGAGGGAATGGGATGGGAGGTGGACCACGAGAGTGTAAAATAAATATATATACCCGGCAACGCCGGATTTACAGCTAGTATATGTATATAGCCGGCCGCGGTGGCCGAGGTGACTGAGGCGCTCCAGTCACGGTCAGCACGGCCACTACGGTCGGGGGTTCGAATCCCCCCTCGGGCATGGATATTTGTGCCGTCCTAGTTCGTAAGTAGTTCATAAGTAGTTTGTAAGTTTAGGGACTGATGACCCCGTAGTTAAGTCCCATAAGCTTAACAAACATGTGTGTGTGTATGTATATATGTGAGAGACATATGTGGTGATGGTGTCATTGTTGCGCCCCATGTGCGTTGGCAGGCGCGACAGTCCACAGTAGGCAGAATGTCCTGGGACAACACAACGAAGACAATCGCGGTTTCGCAACAGCCACTCTCACCACACAATCGAGAGTGGGGAAAATTACGAATCGCTGAAAGACTGTGGAACACACGGCTTCACATATGGAAGTTTGTGGGGTCTGTAAACACATTCCTGCACGAGGGCCTAAAAATGGATAACGTCTCCACCATGTGGATGCCACGAGTGCTGACTAATGAGCACAAGGCCGCGTGCGCGGCACGTTCTCAGGCGACGTTGACACGTGGTGACAGCCTGAATTGTACTTCCTTTTCGTGGATGTTGTTTTTCAGTCTTGATGCAAAGCACACAGACTCACCCCCATTAAAAAAAATTAATTAAAAAATAATCGGGTTAGAGCCAGTGCAGCTATGGCGTAATCCTTGAACGCTACGCTAGAGTTTGTGACAACAACTCTGAAGAGATCGCTCAGGCTACCTAATCATCTCACGTGCCTCCTAGCGGCTTTTGTCTTTTTCCAAGGATGGTAGATGTAGTGGGACGAGATTTTCGATCCCTATTCCGTTATGTAAGCTTTGTTTCGAAGAGGATTCATCAGAAAGGAAAGGAACCTAATGTATAAATTGTTTATTTTTTCCATAATATGATATTTTATGAGGCATGATATAAAAAAAGTTGGGTTTGTATGTTTCATGGCCGACTGACGTGCCGCAATGAACAGGAGCAGCGTCATCGCAGCCCCGACCGGCATCAAATGTCAACCAAGCCACCATCTTTAGTCAGCCGAAAGTCACGAAGCGGCGGGCGTCTATAAGGATGCCATCTTGGTGAGTTATGGAATGCTATTTCTCTGTTAAAATTATGCTTTAATTCAACCCACTTGCTGTTAATGCATTGATTAGACAGTTAGTGCAATGTATGTACTTTCAAACAGTATACTTTCCTGGATAAATACTAATAAATACTCATCGTAAGGTATTTGAAAAATTAATTTTTAAAGGTAATTTTCAAGCTTTTAACATGTTGTACATCACGGCAAAACTACCGGACATGTTATTCCTGTTTTAAGTGACATAGAATATCAGCTCTACAGTACTAAAACTTCTCAAAGACTCAATATAAGCTCTACAGTACGAAAACTTCTGAAAGAGTAATATGGCGGAGGCAGGCTTCACCTTTTTTTTAGCGTAAAGGCGTCTCCATACATTCTAATCTCCATGGGCGTCTACGCGCTTTCTCTATCGCGGGGCATGGATCGTCCTTTCAGAAGATTATACTAATTGTTATAACGAAAATACTTTTTGGCTGTCTGTTAGCTGTACTTGCAAGATCTAGTATGAGCTAATGTGTACGGTCACATGCAGTATGAAAACTAATAAGTGTCAAAAACTGGTTCTGAAAAAGTGTGTATAAATTGTATTTATGGAGAAGAATTAAGTTTTAATGTTATGAATTAAAGAATATTACAGATTTTTTTCGTGATTGGATCTATTTATGTTTTTGTGAAGACAACTGAGAACTTTAACTGAGAACTTTGACAGCTTTTTTAGTCGGTGACTTTATAGGTGTTTATGAAAGGAATATACTGAAGTAAGAAATTTTTACGATTCAGCAAACTGTGGAACTAGATCGATTGTGACTTACATATCGACTGAGAGCTACAGTGGTGTACGGAAGATTTGAAAACCCTTTCCCTCTTTCCCGCGGGTATAAGAATTTGCTTTTTGACTGTGAATTAAATTTGAAAGACTAATTTTTGTGTGTTATGTGACGGGTTGGGGACTTCGGAAACGACTTCAACACCACGGTCCTGTGTCACTGTCGAATAATCCTAGATAGACTTTTGAGGGGAATACGAAATTATGATTTTTGAAGGATCTAATGAGAATTTTTCCTGTATACCCCGTTTCGTCGCATAGATTAGTCGATCATTCACTTACCATGCTGCATTTCCATCAGCAATTTACCAGTGGTCAAAGCAGACTCTTTAGGAATCGTTCGCATCGGCCATGGAATCATGGCAACGTCTTGTGAAAAATGTTACAGGAACATTACTTGGAGAAGTTACAGAAGTTTCACAGGTTGCATGCGATTAGTATATGAGAAAAAAAAATCAGAGGTGCTGTAACTTAAATGCACCTGTTTAATAGATAATATTATTATTTTATTTTAGTCTTTTTGAGGCTCGGCTAGCTCAGTCAGGGTTAAATTTTACTTAAAGGTCTCTGATTTGTAAGAGTATTTCTACAACACAATTCCACATAACTAATGCTAAAATTCCTTTCAATTTTAATTTGATAGTAGTTACTTGAAATGTTACGTGGAACCAAACACCTTCAACGAATCTATGGCAGTTTCGTTTAGTGAAGGTCTTAAAAATTTTATTTCACTGTCCACGGTTTGATATCTACACACCACAATAAACAATTAATGAAAGTCACCTGTCATGAAAACTTTTTCACTATAATTGCTTTCTAAAATCTGCCTATTCAGAAATTTATTAAATGAGATAATAATTTCACCCTTCCCAACTAGTGTGAAATATAAGATACTGTTAAGGGTTGATAACACGTCACAACATGCATTTATTCATTCCATAACTTTGCCGTAAAATTATATTTACCATTTTTTTAAAGAATATACGTCCACTGTCGCGTCCAGTTGAGCTAAAGTAAAAGTAATAAATCATTACTAGTTTGGTTACCATGCGACCCTGATTTATATGTTTGCCACTTAATGGCGACAGGATGCTCGCTGTGACAACTGCTAATATTATTTCTAAAAATGTCTCGAAATTGAGTTAAAATGTTCCAACACTATTTGAAGTTGACACGTGTATTCTTTTTTAATACCTATTTTTGTATATTAGTCACAGTATTTATTATTACTCACATTTTTTATAAGTGATTCCATTAATATAAAAAAACAATCTGATAACGCCTGATGTAAAATTATACCCGTAAAGTGAGGTTACCTGGACCAGAGAAGTGAAAATTTTTGTGTGCTTTGAACCAAATAATGGCCTAAAACCATTATTATGCCGATATTCTCAATTATTTACGTCTGTTTCATACCAAATTTTACTTTTTGTTTGTGAGTAAAAAGTTACAGAAATTTTGGTCCAAATAACTCCAGAGCTTGGCTAACATGAACCCATGCATTATTATCATTGTAAAAAGAGGCTTTAAAGGTCCATCGGGTGCAAGTAGAAATAAAGACATATACATATATTTAGGTGTGAAGAATGTTCTTTTAATTAGACATTTAATTGGAAAATATCATAAAAATACATAATAAACTGTGTTCGTTTACACTATGCTAAATATTCATAATAATAAAATATGGTGCACAATGAAGTTAGATTATGTTACCTCTGAGAACAAACCACTTCTAATTAAAGTGGGTGGGTAAATTTCTTTCTTTTTTAATTTCACACCACTTGTAGAATATAACGTCCTTTTCTGAAGGCCATGTCGAGGGTTTCCTTGTCAGAGTCATGCATTCAACAATGGCACCGTTGTCGCATACGTCCATTACTTGACTTGGAAATAGAACATTATTCCAAGCCACAAGAACAAAATCCTACTCCTGTAAGGAACCTTTTAGCATTTCTTTGTCTTCAACAGTGCAAAAATCTTTTAACCAAAAGATATACATTATTTTTGAGTGAAATTTCGAAGTGTGTAATTTAAATATAGTGCTTGTAGCTCCTTGAACCCACTTCTGGGCTGTGGGCCAAGTAACCCCATTTTTAGGTTTAACACACTGTTCCCTAAATATATTCATTTTATTGTGCGTTCTTTATCTACATAATTAGAGCGATAGTTATTTTGTGAAGGACTGTATATAAAAGGTAAATTTTACTTCACCTAGCATGCAACTCCTGTGGGCAGTGCAGTGAAAGTAGAAGTTATCTGACAGCGACAGTGCTTGGTTTCACTACACAACAGTGTAACGTTAACGTTAACAGTGAGGAGGCGCGAAAAGCAGAGACAATGGAAAGACACTAGGCGCTAGCTAGCGCTACTACCTGTCGACGAAATGGTCAATCAGCTGTATACGTGCATTAGAGCACGCCCAGGACTGATTAAACACTTTATTATGTTTTGTTTTGTGTCTAAGTTACACCCCTGGGCTGAAGTAAGCTCGGTTTACAGTAATTTCTCAGAAAATTAAAATTTCAATTTTTAATAATTACATACGGTTTAGCAGATAACTTTAATTACTTTTTAAAGAAAGTAATGCTGTTTCCACATTGTTACGGAAAACCGTGAATTATCTCCGGCAACTACCCGAGGCAGACATCGCAACATGTCCTTGCGCACGAATTAATGATGATGAAGTATTTTTTCAAAGAAAACTGTCAATGTGGCTTCGACATTTTAAGTGACCTAGCGGCCATTCTAAAGCTTTTAATAGACCTGTAACGCTGAGTTGGACTTGCGCAGTTTTCACCGTACGCTTGCTGCACCGTTTGGCGTTTCTTTTAAAGGCGTTCTTGCGTTGCGCGGAAACTTCAAGACAGATGCATGCTCTTGAAAGTGCCATCTAGAAACTGCGTGGCAACACAACGTTCTACTCAATTCAGTATTGAAGAATAACTAACAAACAACAATGAATCTTCCGTTAGTCACACATTCAGTGCAGGGATGCCAACTGTATTTCGGATCAACACTCCGTTGGTGCGCAATATGGAATGATACGTTCCACAAATGGTACAGCCAAGATCGCTGGCATATAATATTATTTGGACGACCGGGTTCAATGGTGTCTGCCATCATCAACTGGTCCAAAAATTGTTTTACAAGGCCGTCATCTTGTAATATCAAATGTTATTGTATAAAATAATTTAAAGTGCTTAGGTTCACTATGTCATTGTAATAAAAGTGTATATAAGTGACAGTAGGATAATCAAAAGTAAAGAATGAAGAACTAAGACAGCTGCACAAAAACCGTAACATCGTCGAAATGCTTCAGAAGAGCAGGCTGAACAAGCCAGGCCATATACCGAGAATGACAGAAGATAGATTACCGAGGACGGCATTTAGCAGAACAAAAGCGGTATCGAGAGAAAGAAGCAGACACAGAAGCAGGTGGCGAGATACAAATGGAAAGACACAGCCGGGATAGACAGCGACATCAAATGGTGACACAGCGCACTCGATAGAAAACTGTGGAAGAGACTCGTGAAGCAGGCGTATGGTCGATAAAGTCCTTGCCACATATAAAGTACAGTAAAAGTAAATTTATTTAACCTGGCAATATTGAGCTTTCAGGCCCTCTTTTACACCTTATAAGGCCTTTTACATATTTAATATTGCTAATATTATAGCAATTCTAATACACATAAAAGAAATTAAGTTTACATGGCAGATAACAAAAATAAATAAATAAATAAAATAAAATTAAAAATAAAATAAAATTAAAATTAAAAATACAGATTATATGCGTACATGATATTTAACAACCAAAAGTTTCAGGTTTACAATACGGCAGGAATTTAATCAAGGCTGCTAACAGCATTGGGCATGAAGAAAGGGCTGTAACTGGGCAAGACACCTTGCTGCGGAGCGTGCGGGCGTTCACCGTCGGAGGTTCGAGTCCTCCCTTGGGCATGGGTGTGAATGTTGTCATTAGCACAAGATAGTTTAAGTAGTTTGTAAGACAAGTGAGGACGAAAGCAGTTTGGTCCAATAGGCTTACAAACTTTAATTCAACTTCTGTGTTCCATAGAACATTGCCACAACTGCCAAGGCTGTCCATGCAGCGGAATAGCACCTCGGCATTGGACATATTAGAACATTCCTGTTTAAGGTGAGATAAAATTCAAAACAAACAATCCATGGGATGGATTTTCGTCTCGAATATGTCAAGGACATTAATGATAAATCTGAAGCATGCATGAGAGTAGCCTTTAGCTTCGCGGTGTGCACTATGGTGTTTTGGTCGCGATGTGTGGCGGTCGGTGAGTGTGGCGAACAAAAATCCGTAACATGTGGAGCAATACGGCGATCAATAGATGCTCAGAGATAAAAAGACTCAAAGATAAAACACTGGGAAACACAGACATAAGTTAGCTGAGCATTAACTACATTCGCAATACACCAATGATGTCAATATAAAAGCTGGAAAGACAACTGTAGTGATTAGGATCAAAATACTGAAAACTGGGTTAGCAGTTCCATATCGATAGCTATAAGAGGGTGGATGATACAGCAATTGAAAGTTGTTGACTTATATAAAATTCGCACTGAAGACCAGCTATGACTATAATAGCAAAGAGGTTATGTATACACCGGAACGTGATGCACATTCTTCAGTTGTTTTTCTGCGGCAAGCATACGAACTAAGAAAAATAAATGCGTACTGCAGTTTGAAAAGTAAAACTACCAAGAAAGATGCCAAAGCGCAAGAAAGAAATTTCGCGTTTACGATCCATTTCTAAAAGACCAAAAATGGCGCTGAAAAGTGAATCTACAGACAATATAAACTTGAAATTTGTAGATGTTGCTTATCTTACACTGTAGGCATCAGCGATATTTCGATATTTCCATCCCTAAGGAAGTGAAATAGGGGATGAACGATTTTTTGAAAATACGTTGCTATTAAGGCAATTTTGAAGCAAGAAATACAAAACTTCGGATTTAGATTTTTGTTTGGAATTTTAAAAACACGTTTTTCGATATTTTTGGAAATTCAACCATTAAGCGGGTGAAATAAAGGAAAATCTTTTAACGCTACTAAGACAATTTTGATGCTAGAAATGTGAAAATTTGAGTTTGGAACCATGGTTATAATTTGAAAAACAAAAACAAAAAAAAGAGTTTCGGGCTGTTTTGAGTTCTGCCTACTATGGTGCAATAGGAAGTGGCAAGTTGAATGAAAATACTTGATTGGGTAAGCATTTTTAAAGCTAAATCTATGAAAATTAACATTTAGAAGTAGAAACAACCAATGCAGACCATCCAGAATACGCGTGAGAAGCAGCGGGAATTTAGCTAGTGGCTTATAAAGATAATAGGGGGGAACTCCGTTTCATTTACACGTGTTTGTCAGGCGACACCGCTAGCAGTGTCATCTTTTGGTTCGAGTTGTAGGCTATACTTGCCTTGGCATCTATGATTCCGTATTTTATTTCGCTGCGTACTAAAATTAATCTGCAAGGTTTAAATTTGTTACGCCATTTAAAATATTATGTTTGATGATAATTTTTGTAAAGTGTACTACAGAAGAAAGTAAAGCAATCGTCTCTGTCATGAACTGTGCAACACCTCGGCGCTTCATGATGTCAAGCGAAAACGTAAGAAAAAATTTCCGTAAAAAAAAATCAACATTCCCAAAAAATTAACGATGAAAAAAAATCAGATTCTAGATAGCTCTCATTTCAGACGACTGGAGATGTTTTATAGTGAAACTAAATGCGTGTGGTGAAAAACGATCACACTTACTGTAGTTGCGTAGACGGATATATAACACCTTTCATAATGTGTACAGTTTATTTGGATAGAATTCGAACTGAAACTAACACAATAGATGACGTAAGTTTTAGCCATATACGTAGTTTTCATGAGCAGTTAGGCAGCAGTGCTTCAGGCAAATACTGAAAATGAAAGACATTATTTTAAATTTCTGTTTAACCTTGTGTTTCATAAAATATAATTAAATTCAAATAGCTGACAGTGAAGGTATTGTGCTGATGTTTCTAAAGCCTCGTCTACGCTTTAAATGAAGGGATTCAAATAATACTTGCCGTTAAACATTTGTTGTTATAATATATTAACCACCATTTGAAAAACTACTCGCAATTAACAAATTATATTTACCTATGGCTGTACAAAATCTTATTTCTGAAGTAGTCTGGAGATAATACATTGCTATTATTCAAATGCTCTGGGCTTTCCATTCTCCAAATTTTATCGAAGTCAACTCCTCACTTACGAATAACCCACTGCCTGATTCTGTATAAAACTTATAAAAATGGGTAAGGGCACCGTTTATATCTTAGTAAGCCTAATAGTAGCCTCCTTAATCTACCACATTTAGAATTCCTATTTATTGGGAACCTGATGGAAGACTGTGGTGTGCATCGCTGTTCTGTAGTTAGGTATTACAGCAGTACATACACATAAAATCTTCCCTTCTAACCATTTCCTACTTCTATAAAGTATGTCGGCGAATGATGTAAGTGTTCTGAGCCTCACAGTCTTAATCGGCCGTTCACTCCCAATTTTAGTTACCACTCACGCTGCTAGGAGGTGCTCGGAAGAGATATCGGGCGTTTCAGCGGAGAGTATCCGCTATTATCTTTATAAGCTGTTTGGTTCTGTCACCGACGTTATCAGCCAGACATCCCCTTCTTCTACAAGAACATATCGTGTGATGGCTAAGTTCGCCTTGGCCGTCGTTGTGGAGTAGATTCTCTGTTGCGGTATGTGTGCACTCGGAGTTCCCTGTCGGGTTGTAGGTGCCACTTTAACATCCGATGTTGCTTCTGCTTTGTAGTTGCTCGCTTGCCTGCCGCGGGACGCAGGTAGTGCATTTTTCCTTCTCTCGACCGATCCTACCCGGGGAGTGGCTGTAATTCAGCAGTGTGCTTCGTTCCGTGTTTGGTCCCGAACTATGTGAGTCCCTTCTTTCTGTATTAGTGCTCCCTTTGTCTACCTTTATCTTGTAAGTACAGTCTGTAGGTGCGTTGTCCGCCCGAGCCACAAATGAAACTGTTGGTAGGGTCCTTTCCTTCCCTGTCCTGTTTCCTGGTGCCTAGCACGTGGTCGTAATATTCCGTTATAGCATTGTTATTACTCCGCACCGTATGAAGTGTATTTTAATCTGATTAACCATATAGAGGACATGTGGCGTCATGTAACTTAAGTGTACCCGAAAATGTTGCTACCCCTACCTTACTCCACAGATTCCGACTAGTTCCATTATGGCTGTCCCTATTTGCACGCAATGTAACTACTTTGTCATCTGATTTATTTACTTTGGGCATCGCAGTGCGTTCGTCCTGCCCGCCAGCAGATTTCAGGCTTGTCTCGCACCTGTCCCTTGTTTGTTGTGACATATGTAATCAATTACGAGAGTTTTTACTTAAGCAATCTTCCCCAAATTGTTCACTTGTCATTTTTAAGACTTCTTTGGGCTTCGGGCATATTTGCTTGTAACTAACAAGTTGTTGGGTTGTAGAGTAACTTTTGGATATTGCCTTACTTTAGGTGCTCAGCAGTATAACCTCATTTTACTCTGATTTTTTTAACCATTGTACTGTGCTAACTGATGTGTAAATGATTTAAAGAAATTTGTTATATTGGCAAGGTAGTATTTTAGATTTAAAATAACTAGCAGCTATTTTTTTTTAAAGAAGGTTCTTTTACCAATGGCATTAAGGGCCTCGTGTTGATTTTGAATTTAATTAAACTACACCTGTAAACCAGCCAGCAGTGTTTGGAGTTTGTTGCGCTCTTAAACTGTCATGTAAACAAATCTTCCGCGACAAGCGGCACCACAGGTCTCCATTGTCTGCAATGCGAGCGATGCAGAACGCGGCGACAGCGCCACGGGTCGCCGTATACCTGGTCCGGCGACCGGCGACCGGCGACCATCCGGTCCCGAACCAGTGGGGTCGCTGTCACCCACCCGAACCCCCGCCGAAGACCGGTTTTATGACAACACCCAATGGAAATGAGTTCTTAAGACCCTGACGACCCGCGGCGGCGTGGCCGAGCGCATTGAGGCGGTATCCTACGATACGCGAGGCTGTTTCCCGACAGGGGTTCGAATCCCACTTGGGGCATGGCTGTTTGTGCCGTCTTTATTATAAGCTAGTTCATAAGTAGTTTGTAAGTTTAGGGACTGATGACCACCTGTTTAAGTCCCATAAGCTCTACAAACATTTGAACATTTTATTCGTGTAAATTTTTGACGTGGCATATCAATGAAGACTCAGAGGAAGCTACACTCATTAATATCTTGTAAAACGGTTTTGCTTCATTTTTGCAGCAACTTAATGCGGTTTCCTCTATACTTAACTATTAAAGTTAAAACTAAACACAAACGGTGGTTTATGTTCAAAAGAATTAAGAAATTGTTAACTATCAGTAATTATATAAATGGTGTTCTTAAAAATGATAATGTACAGTAATAAAGCCTTTTGTGTAAAATACGGCCAGGACAGGTTTATTTACTTAATGTTACACGAGATGTGACAATCGATTAACTTTATGGACCAAGACAGAAAAGAAAACGGAATAAAACTATGGTACAATATTAAAAGTGGGAAAGGAAAGGGATGAAAAGAGCCAAAAGTTAATAAAATCCTTTATGCGACGCAAATATGATGATATTGAATTATTTTCTGGACATATCAGTGCAGTTTCGGAGTCATTTCCAATATATAAAGGAGAATCGAAAGAGAGATAATAGACGCATTGTTTCTGATTACAAAATGATGGGTCCACAGTGCAACACAAATCAGCAATGAAGAGATAATAACACACCTTCAACATCCTTATCGCTGGTACAGTATTACGTACTAGTTGTTGAGTAGATTGTAAATAATGCACGAGTTTTTGCGTACTTCAGTGTAAAATGTAATTTTTCTTCTTCAGTTATTGCATTTCTTAGGCACTATGGTTTTATGTCATCCGAAATTGAACTCAGTACGAAGTTGAACTGTCTTTTATTTAAACCACAATAGCTCCTGAATAAGATCGTCACTAAACTTTTTTTTTTAATCAACGGCCTGTAAGTTCCATCGGCAGCTGTACGTTTACATAAAGGCATTACCAGCTATCGTGTTCTCTTAGTATGGAACAAAGCAACGTCATCGTGTTCCCCCTCCAATTACAGCGCAACAACGGCGGCAGTCGGCAGACACCCCACCCCGCCCCGCCTCTCACCGGCGACCGCGCTGCTCGCCTGCCGCTGTGTTCCGCAGCGGGTCGGCAGCAGGCGGAGGCGGCGCAGTCGTTGTCGGTAGTCGTGGCGAGTCGCTGTCGCCGTGTTCGGACTCGCACCTTTAAGGAATATTGTATCTTGTGCTGATTATTCGAATTTAATCAAACTGTACCTCTAACCCAGCTGGCTATATTTGCAAATTTATTTTACTCTCAACCAGAGGTGCCCACAGGACGTGGTAATGACGCAAACTGCATCATTGAAATTTCTCGGGGGGGCGGGGGGATGAGAAATGAGTACCATTTTGGGGGGGGGGGGCTTTATAAAAAAAATGTTCAAATGTTTGTAAGGGTTATGGGACTTAACTACGGGGTCATCAGTCCCTAAACTTACAAACTACTTATGAACTAGCTAATCCTAAGGACGGCACAAATATCCATGCCCGAGGGGGGATTCGAACCCCCGACCGTAGTGGCCGTGCAGACCGTGACTGGAGCGCCTCAGTCTCCTCGGCCACCGCGGACGGTGGGGCTTTATAAAGCAGTTTACAAAACATGAAATAATAGATACGTAATTTCAATATTATATCGCAAAACCACATTTACCTTCTCTCTCTCTTTCTGTCATATATGTCCCGACTGACTGACTCATCATCGTCCAGCCCAAACCACTGAATATAGGAATTTGAAATTTGTAGAGGGTGTTGATCTTACACTGTAGGCGTTATTCAAGAAGCGATTTTTCCATATTCCGTCCGTAAGGGGGTGAAATAGGGAATGAAATTTTTTTTTTTTTTTTTTTTTTTTTTTTTGAAAATACATTCCTATTTAGGCAATTTTGAAGCTAGAACCACAAAATTTCGGATTTTAATTCAGGGTTGGAATATAAAAGGCACGTGTTTAGAATTTTTTTTAATTCAAAACAAGAAGGGGATAAAATAGGGGACGCAAAAAATTGATTTTCAAAAATATGTTGCTGTTATCGCAAATTTTAACCTAAAATTACGAAACTTTAGATATGGAAGCTTGGTCATGATGAAAAAAACCACAAGTTTCAGTATTTTTGAAATTTCTACAAGTAAGAGGGTAAAATAGGGGATGAAAATTCCTTTTGAAAACACATTCTTATTCAGACAATTTTGAAGTTAGCGTTGCAAAAATTGATATTTGTAGTTTTGGTTAGAATTTAAAAAATACTTGTTTCGGTATTTTTGGAAATTGAACCATAAGGGAGGTTAAATTGGAGGGGGGGGGGGAGATTTTTTTTTGAAAACCTGCTGCTATTTAGGCAATTTTGAAGTTAGAACTACAAATTTCTGGTTCGAATTTAAAACACATGTGTTTCGGTATTTTTGGAAATTCGACCAATAATGGGGTGAGATACGGGATGCAAAAATTGATTTTCAAGAATATGTTAACCTAAATTTCAAGCTATAACTACGAAACATAGGATATGGACTCTTGATCAGGATTATAAAGACGCGAGTTTCGGTATTTTTGGAAATTCAAAATCTAAGGGGGTAAAATAGGGGATCAAAAATTCTTTTAGAAAACACATTGCTATATAGACAATTTCGAAGCTAGAGGTGCAGAAATTGGTATTTGTATTGTTGGTTAGAATTTAAAAAATACGTGCTTCGTTATTTTTGGAAATTCATCCATCAAGGGAGTTAAATTCGAGAGGGGATATTTTTCGAAAATCTTTTGCTATTAAAGCAATTTTGAAGCTAGAACCACATAAATTGGTATATGTTTCCTTGGTCAGAATTAAAGAGTTACGTGCTTCGATATTTTCAGAAAATTAATCATTTAGGGGATGAAACATTTTCTGAAAATACATTGCTAATAAGCGAATTTCGAACCCAAGATTACAAAAAATTATATTTGCATACTTGGTAGGAATTTAAAAGAGACATGTTGGGGTATTTTTCGAAATTCAACTATGAAGGGGTGCCATAGGGCGTGACAAGTAGTAAAATCATTCAAATGTTCAAATGTTTGTAAATCTTAAGATACTTAGCGACAGGGTTATCAATCCCGCAGGCTTACAAACTAATTAAACTCACTTTGTTTGAGTAACCTATGCTAAGGAAAACAGAAACACCCATGCCCGAGGGGCGAATCAAACCCCCAAAAGCGAACAGCCGCGCGAACCGCAGCGTGGCGCCTCAATACGCACGGCAATTTTACAAGTAGTATCACAACATTTCATTATGATAGTACTTAAGCTATATCTATGAAAATTTATATTAAGAGGGAGAAACAACTGGTGCAGACCAACCAGCCTACGCTAGTTAGGTCATAAACTAGGAATCCAAATACGAGGCGCGTCCAGAAAGTAAGTCCCGTTCGGTAAAAAAATGAAATTGTACACAATACAGAAGAAATTTTTATTGCACAAAATTGTACAACTCTTAAACTATTTTCCACATAACTGCCGAAATTTTACAGTCATTTGTCATAGCTTGGCACCAGGTTTTGTATACCTTCTTCATAGAAATCTGCCGCCTGTGTCTTCAACCAGTTGGAAACAGTGAAATTTCGGGGAATTCCATAGCGAGAGCACTAATTGTAAACCTACGGTTATCCTGCATCTTGTTATTAATCGCGTGAACCAGTTCTTCTGTGGACGCCCATTTCGTTCTTCATCGTGCACATCACTACGCCCGCCATTGAACTGTCGGACCCATCTTCTCACTATCGAATCACTCATCACATTTGGTCCTTAAACATCGCAAGTTTGCCGATAAATTTCACTTGGTTTCACTTTCCTCGCATTCAGAGACCGAATCACCGACCTGATTTCACAGGCGGCGGGATTTTCAGTCAACACCGACAATTCAAACAAGCACAACAAAGCGTAAGTAACTGACAGCGATCTCCAAATGGCGCACGTTCTTCTTCTTGATACACATTGTCTACAGCGCAGGTGTGGAACTGCAATCGCAGCGGAGATAAATTGAAACGAAACTTACTTTCTTGACGCGCCTTGTATTTCGGGTGTTAGGGGCGGTGGGGCGATGGTCGCAGTTTGGAGGGAGGTGACTCGTTGGCCAAATGGCAAAGGGGAGGGGGGGGGAGATGGACATCTCTGCTCTCAACTGTCATATAAATATTTCCTTCAAACTTTTTCTTAACTTAATTAAGAAATATTCTACCTTGAGTGGGTTATTGTCCCTTCCTTAATTTTTAAGAGGTTTTTAATGAATGATATTATTGAGTACTTAAATTTGGTCAAGGTGTAATAAACGTATGTTGTACTAAATTTCAATTGCCCTGCCTTTCCTCTCCACGACTGTCGTTCTTCCCGTATTTCAACGTCCCAAACACATATAGAAATATGAAGGGAGGGCAGATGTAGTGATTTATAGCGAAAGAGAGAAGAGAAATGGCATAGAAAAAAGAGAGAAAAAAAAGAAAAACATTGTGTGGTGTCGCACAAGTATGAAGTGCGCGCCACGTACTTACGCCGCGCGCCGCCATGCACGAACGGCGCGGCGTTCTTACGACGTCAGCCGCGAGCGCCTTCTGCTACAGCTCCGCTCGTGGCCACCACTGGACTGCATCGTTCACTTGGGACTGAGATAGGAACCAGTTAACACTTGGGAATCAGATAGGCACCAGTTAAGACTTGGCTATCGGATAGGCACTAGGAATCATCAGTAGGCAGGCCTCTATCAAATCTATGTACCAACATTCTGCAGTCAAGAACTATGTGAAAGTTAAGTCTCTATGAAATATATATCTCGTTCTAATTTACTCTAGTGTTTCTAGTTTCTGCTGTCCCACTGGCTGGTCACCTCCGTACCTGCACACGCGTGCATCCTTTATTCCTGTGTCGGTCTCTTTCTAAAAAAAAATGTTCAAATGTTTGTAAATCTTATGGTACTTAACTACGGGGTCATCAGTCCCTAAACTTACAAACTACTTATGAACTACTTACGAACTGGAACAGCACAAATATCCAAGCCCGATGGGGGATTCGAACCCCCGACCGTAGTGGCCGTGCAGACCGTGACTGGAGCGCCTCAATGCCCTCGGCCACCGCGGCCGGCGGTCTCTTTCTACTCGGCCACCGTCACCTACGACAAGCGGCGTACGAGACACAAAACATTGGTTTCGCTATTCGACTAAGTGTATATGCGAGTTTTCTGGGGAGTTTTAAGAGGATTACAGAATTATCAAAATTACGTTTAGCATTATCAGATATTTCATGAGAAACTGGAGACGACAGGTTTTGGATTCATTTATTCAATTATTTGTAAAGGTAAACTGCACAATTTAGTAAACGTGTTTTATACACCACTAATCAGCGGTTAAACCTCGTCAGATTTGTTTATTTCTTTATTTTTGTAAATTCTTCCAACAGTTTACTCATATCTTTGAACTTCTAGGGTGTAGCTGCCTCCCCCTTCCCCACCTGCCCCTCTGTCTGCCCCCTGTCTAGTGTCTGGTATGTAGTCTCGATCTGCGGCCTCCCGGATGCAGCGGCCTGTGCCGAGGCCAGTTCGTCGCGGCCTCCACACGTACTGCATGTAACATGCTCCGCCGTGTCGGCGGCCATTAGCATTTCTGCTAAAGCAGTTTATGATACCGGTCGGTCCCGTTCTCTCTACAATCACTTGCAAGGCGTCGCAATACCGAATGTCAGCGCCCTGAGCCACACGTTTCAAATGTCTCCGGTAAGGAATAACGAGGCACCTACGTCAAAGGAGAGAGAAATGAGATTACGCATTCACGTGTGCAGCAAGTTAACCCTCGAAGTGGAGGGTTGTATATACTGTATCGCACTCTGTATTGTTAGCGGCGGTTATCATTTTCTTACATCGAACTATCGTAATGCAAATAGTGTGTGGCGAGTGACTGAATGAGTGAGAGAGAGAGAGAGAGAGAGAGAGAGAGAGAGAGAGAGAGAGAGAGAGAGAGAGAGAGAGATTTGTTAAGTAATTACGTTTCAGTACATAATAAATCCTTTTCTTGGCAACGTTTGTTATAAATTTCATTCAGCTTTGTACAGCACACAAGAGCAGATATTAGAGGGCTGCTGGAAACCAGTCGACAGACTGATTACACGGAAAAAAAAAAAAAAAAAAAAAAAAAAAAAAAACGTGATATGTGCAGCAATCTTTTCAGACATAACTTGTGATCGCGAATCTGTCGTCGTCTTTTCTCTCTAGAATGAAACCTGTTGTATTCAGTACACCTCTCACTCAGAGGTTGACACTCCATCTTATTTTTGGATGGTATTTCCTTGTATAAGATTTTCACGTTCATCCGTCTTGTCTATCAGTTCGTTGCAGTCATCCACTTTCTCGTGTACCCAATGGCGGACTAGGGGGGGGGGGGGGGGGGCGAGGGGCGGTCGGCCCCGGGCATCTTGCATCTTGTCTTTGGGCTCCTCTAAATACTTCGAGAGCAATTTTTTATTTATTTATTTATTTATTTATTTATTTATTTATTTTTTTTTTTTTTTTTTTTTTTTTTTTTTTTTATTTGCGGCCTTGGCCTCTCATAATGGGGCCTCCGACAGCCTTAGTCCGCCACTGAGTGTACCCCAAATGTTCAAATGTTTCAAATGTTTGTATAGTCTCTGGGACTCAACTGCGGGGTCATCAGTCCCTAAACATACAAACTACTTATGAACTACTTACGAACTAGGACGGCACAAATATCAATGCCCGAGGGGGGATTCGAACCCACGACCGTAGTGGCCGCGCAGACCGTGACTGGAGCGCCTCAGTCCCCTCGGCCACCGCGGCCGGCGAGTGTACCCTCTCATAAATGAATCGTTACTTATATTTTTTGTCCAATTTTATTATTTAAACGTCCGGCGTCTTTGTTTAGTTTTCATACTTTCTCTCTGACTTCTTTTTTGTCATTTCCCCTGCTAGATAACACAGTGCCAAATTATTTCACTGTTACTACCTGTCCATTACTGTTCTACAGACTTTCAGTTTGTATTTCATTTCCGCAAAGATGTGGATATTATGGCGCAACCACGTTGAAAAGGTTAAATAAAATGGGTTGGTGTAAAATTGTGATTTATGTTGACAAAATTATTTTTTTTTTCTCAATTATTAAAATATTGCACACGAACAATATGCAGAGGCGCAGTCAGTAAATTTAATTTTAATACTTAAAATATTTATGAAGAGAGTGATTCTGTTACGATACTTGTTCTGATTTACATTTAATTTATAAGCCGTCAAGCGTTATTACCAAAAATATTTGTGTCGCTCAGTGGTTACATCACTTATGATAAATTATGAACCGTACCGAAATTCCAGAGTGAGATTTTCACTCTGCAGTAGAATGTGCGCTGATATGAAACTTTCTGCTGGCTTAAATCAGTGTGTCAGACCCGTGTTCGAAACGAAGACCTTCGCCTTTCGCGGGTAACTGCTCCTCCAGGAAGATAGTAGACAATGTACTGGCGAAAGAAAAGCTGTGAGGACAGGCCGTGAGGCGTGCACAGGTAGCTCAGTCGAATAGTGAGCAATTATTCGTACGTCAGTGCAACTTCATAGAACCCATAGAAACCATAGAAGACGCAATTGGTTTCAATAAAGAGGATTCACTCATATTGAGTCCATTCTATTCTGTAAAAACCACTTAATCTATCTTTAAGAAACCTAAGGACAACACACATACACACAACCATGCCCGAGGGAGGGCTCGAACCTCCGGAGGGATCTGACGCAGTATCCGCGACGTATCGTGACAGGCGGCGCGGAGTGGGCATTCCCACACGGCTTTCTGTAACAGTGCGTTTACCAAGCACATTTTAATTGCTGCATATATATGTTTTCAAGAGGCATTCAACACGGATGGATTGAATGAAAAAGAGAAGCATTACTATTCGTAATATTTTAAGCAGAAAATAACGCACATTGGTTTTGTTTGAACTGCCATAACAAGTAACGGACCAATGACAAAGTAGACAGAGCTAAAAGATGATACTAAGATTACAATTAATAAAGAAATAGAGAAATCAACCGCTGTCACTGACAATAAAGTGCCGTGAATAGTCCTTTAACATTAACGTAGATGAACTGTACACTACAATTACCTTACTGCCCTTTGAAATATTCACCTCCCATAACGATGCAGCGTTGAGCTCATTTCCTGGAAACTTGCACGAAGTCATCCTTTGGGATTTCAAAAGCCTTGTTACGTTTCGTTGGATGGCAGGAATATCGTCAAATATAATCCAGTTTGAGATGAAGTCTGGAGGATTGAGATCCGGTCAGTGTGGTGGATGTTCATGCTGTACCCTTCTGTTTTATGCCAACTGCTGTTTGACGATATTGGATGTCTGTGGGCGGCTGTTGTAGTACACCTTTAACATCCTCTATACTGGCCAGGTCTCTGTCTTCCAGAAAGGCGGCGGCGGAGTGGCCGAGCGCATTGAGGCGCTATGCTCAGATGCGCGAGGCCGTTCTCCGTCGGGGGTTTGAATCCCCCCCCCCCTCGGGCATTGATGTTCGTGTCGTCTTTTAGTATAAGCTAGTTCATAAGTACGTTGTAAGTTTAGAGACTGACGACCCCGCATTTAAGCCCCTTAAGCTTTACAAACATTTGAACATCAATCCAGCAGACTTTTTCCTGTTCCCTCGACTCAAGCTCCCTTTGAAAGGAAAGAGTTTTGACAATATCCTTGATATCGAACGAAACGCGACTAGGATTTTGAACACCATCGCAAAGGAAGACTTTGATCAAAGTTTCCAGTACATATGTTGCAGAGCTCAGCAGTGCATATTTATAGGACGTGACTATTTCGAAGAGCAGTAAGGTAACTGTAATTCATAGTTCATCTACGTTAATGTTACAGAGCTATTCATGGAACTTCATTGTCTGAGGTTGTAATAAAACTAACACTAAAAATGGTTCGTGGTTGCAGAAAAAATCTCATGGATGTGAATTGGAGATATTTTTATTTAAAACTTCACATCACATTTCGGACTCAGCCCATTATCTGGCGATTTTATTAGACGTTAAATTTATTCTTAAAATGTTGACGAAAAACAACTGAAAGCACAGAAAAAAACTTCGGTAGAGCACTTGTTTGCTATAGGCAAAGATCCTGAATTCACAGATTTGTGGCTGGTGTAAGACTTCCTAAGTCACGCAGTACGTTGTCCTCGATGGCGAGTGTTCATTACAGACGAGTATATCGTCAGGCGTGCCATAGGGGAGCTGTTATTTTCTGTCTATATAAGTGATCTGATGGACAGAGTAACTTGTAATTTGCGGCTATTTGCTGATGATGCTGTGGTGTATGGGAGAGTGTCGTTATTAATTGAATGTAATAGCATACAGGATAACTTGGACAATATTTATAGATGGTGTGGAGCATGGGAGCTAGCTCTAAATGAAGAAAAATTTATGGTGATTCACGTTAGTAGGAAAAACAATCTCATGAAATTCGAATACAGCGTCAGTACTGAGTTTCTTGATACAGTCGCGTCGTTCAAATATCTGGACGTAATATTGCAGGGCGATATGAAATGGAACGAACATTAAAGGACAGTTGTGAGTAAGGCGGACAGCTTGAAACGTGTCCATAAAAAATTATTTTGTAAGAAAATGTCCAATATTGTACCTCCTGTTTTGTATCGAGTAACTTGGTTGCAAGAAAATGTATAATATCGCTTCTACTGTATGTATCGATATGTGTCCTTTATGAAGTTTCATCTTTGGCAAAGATCATGTATTGCATAGCAGTGTAGCTCGCACTGAGAGAGAGTGGGACTAGTGGTTCAGCTCGCTTAGAGAGCGGTTGGGTTGTGTGTATGGCTCCGATGTAGAGCAGAGGCTGCTTTGCCAGCAAGTCAGAAGTTGTATTATGTAGGTAATGTAATGCTGATTATTAATAATAAGTAACTCAAACTTTCCTTCATGTTTCATTTACGTAGTTAGAAAATTAACCTACTTCCTTCATTTGATAATCAATTATTAGTGGATTTAAAGTGCAGTATTGATGTGAATAATATTGTTGAAGGGATTTCATTATTGGTGCCATAGTAAATGATAGTTAATTGACTATGATACCAAATTGATACTAAATTTCAATAATTAGAAACTGATCTGCATAAAATTCTCACAGTCAAGCATTAAGAAAGTGATTTGTGGCTTTTTTTTTAATATCTTTCTCGCAGTCAAAATTTTTGAGTATAGTCAGTGTCTGTTTCAAAAGGCTACATGTCACAGTTGTTTTGTTAAAAATATCCGTTGCGCACATAATCAGTTTCATGCACTGTTTCTCACTTAATAGCATATACATCAGTATCAGGGCCATAATTAAACCAAATTGCTGTGTCAAGGAACAATTTGTTGTCTGATCTAACGAGAGGTTCAACATCCACACAACACACGTACAGCTTTTAAGCTGACTTCGATTTATTGGAATTTACTTCATCTTTAAAGGAGATCGCGTATAAAACGCTTGCACGAACACGTCTTAAGTATTGCTCAAGTGTTTGGGACCTGCAGCAGATCAGTTGAAGCAGTTCAGAGGCGAGCAGCTGGGTTCGTTAGTGGTAGTTTCGACCAACGCGCAGAGTGTCACGGGAATGCTCCGGCAACTCAATTGGGGGTTCTTTTCGAGAAATTCTGTGGAGGAAATTTAGAGGGCCGGAATTTGAAGCTGTCTGCAGAGCTATCTTGCTGCCGCCTACTTACATTTCGCGTAGTCATCGCAGTGACAAGAGAAATTAAGGCTCTTACCGAGGCTTATAGACATTCATTTTTACCTCTTTCTATTTTGAAGTGAAATAGCAAAGGAAATGCCTAGTAGTGGTACAGTGTTCCCTTTGCCAGGCACCTCGCGATGGATTGCATATTATATACAGGTATGTAGATGTAGACTATCCGTGTGAATTATATTTTTTTAATCCGCCTGGAGGTTACAGTATTATTTACACAAATTATTCTAAATGTCTGTAGTTAAGTGTCCTACTACGTACGTCTTTGTGCCTTCAGGTCTCGGTCAAGAATGCTGAATGTTCTAAGCAATAGTTTCGCACGTCTCTCAACATCCTCGCTTCTAATTATTTCAACATACACTGATATTACACATAGTTAAGGAAAAGAGAGACGACATGTTGAAAAATACTTTAAATGCTGAATAGGTCGCTAAGGTAACAGTAAATGCTGGCTGCAAAATGACAATTAGGCGTTTCGGCGAAAGCCATCGCAAAAATATACAGCATTTCAGATTATGCAAAAACACTAAATTATGAAAATAACTTCACTTTGCAGCCAATGACTTCTAACTTGGCGAAATGTTCAGCATTTTGTAGATTTTACATAATTTTAATTAAAACTCGTTTATAAAGAATTATTAAAGTCACTGAAATTATTAAATTGTTGATCTCATTAAACGAACGACCACCAGTGTGGTTGAAAGTTATAACTTAATAATAACCTCTAACAGCAAATCGTGATCGATATACAGCTTGGCGCACTGTGCGAATGGTGCGTCCCCGTCGCTTCAGCAGTGGAATGTTGTCGAACGTTCGATGTTCCCACACTAGGCGACCATCTGGCGTCTGGTGGTGAGAGGAACTCTACAGGCCATCTGACGCAGCCTTGCTCTGTAACGTTGAAGAAAAAGCATAGCGCAGTTTGACATGAACGCCACGATATGACCATATTGAAGTCTTGGCTGCCGCCGTTAAATCTACGTAAAAACATCCTGTAGTTAATATACAATGTTTACTATTAGCAAAGCAGAAATTTTAAAGTCTTCAGTTCTATATGCTCATTGTGCTTACTGGAGTCATGCCTACTGTTATACAGTAGGATTAGTAACTGACGAATGTTTTAGTCTAGATGGATGAAGTTTATGTTCGTGTACAATTGCTGTTCTGTTGGATAAGAAAACTGCTCTCCTGGAACGAAATTTTTTCTGATTTCAAATTACAAACAGTATGGGAATAGTTAGAAAGCTTGAATTATCGCCTTGGTGTGGAACGTAATTGATAGGAAATCATGGACTCCAACAAAACATTCAAGTGTTTTGTAGTGGGAATGTAACAACGAAGGGAAAGCCTGTTAGCCCAAGTTCTCTACCAAGATTACACAAGATCCCAGGATCACACGTGTTGCAAGATGCAGTATATAGTGTTTATACTGCAAACCTAACAGCATGAAAAGTTAACTGTTTATTCTGTAGAAACTATCGTCATAGCCACCATTTCGCAGTGATTTCAGCTTTATGAGCCTACTGATAGGGTTACCAAATCACCCGGTTTTTAAGCTCTATTTCAGTTCCCCGGTTGCACACATCCAAAACAGTAAAAATCCACCCGATTTTTGGTCCTCCACGTCAAACTGTTGTTCTCTGGTGTCAAGTGTGATTTAACGGGGTAAAACTAGAGAGATAAAAACAAGCTGACAAGTAGATTAGTGTCGTCTGTCGCGGCACACGGCATAATTACAAGTTTCTACATAGTGTCTACAGTTACCTACACAACATTTGAACATTTGAACAAATAAAAATATTGCGTATTGAAGGTGAAAAAAAGACTGTCGTAGAAGTGTATTCTGTCCTCTCTGATACTGTGTCAGGTCTACAAGAGTGAGCTAAAAATAACTATGTTCCCCTAAAAGTAAGAGATGTCTTCGCTAAATGTGACAATGACCAGGTTGTTCACATGTTCAGGAAAGACATGAAAGCTTTTTATACTGTATGTAGTGATTACATCAGTAAGTGAATGAGGCAGTATGAGGAATTAACTGTATTCAATTGGTTAACTCTAAACAAGGAAGTTGATTGGAAAAGTGTGGAAAATATTGTTGCTTACTTGAGAAACAGAAAAGTTATTGTGAATGACATTGAATTGTTTGATGAGGTAACTCGCCTAAAAACGTTTCTTCTGTGTGAACAGTTCAAATCCGAAACTAGGCCAACATTTTTGGAAAAAAATGAATAAATATTCACAATTTTTAAAAATTGTACAGTACTTTTTCGCAATCCCTGCCCACAATGTGTAAGGGATTTGTTGATCACTAGTTACAGCTACAAAGATATAACTTGCACTCAGTTCTATGACAACATCAAAACCAACAAAGAATTACTTATGAAAATTCGAGAAAGTCAGAAATATGATTTTGTAAAAAAAAAAAAAAAAAAAAAAAAAAAAAAAAAAAAAAAAAAAAAAGAAAGAAAAAAAAAACAACTTTATTTCAAGCACAACATCTTATCTGTAATAACCCCCCCCCCGGTTTTTTTCTTTAAATTTTTTGTAAAAAAGAGCTATTGTGGTCAAAGTAAAGATTCTCTGTAATACCCCCGGTTTTTCATTTTGAAAATTTGGTACCCCTACAACTGACACTCCATTTTTATCTTTCAAATGTTAAAATGTTTGTAAAACTGTGAGACCAAACTGCAATGGTCATCAGTATCTAGACTTAGAAACTACCTAAACTAACTTACGCTAAGGACAACACACACAGAAACACACACACACACACCCACCCACACACACACACACACACACACACACACACACACACATGTACAAAGGAGGACTCGAAACTCCGACGGGAAGCAGATGCGCATTCCGCAGCAAGCCGCCTCCAGCGCGGCTTTTATTAGATTTTTGTTTTATTTTACATTTTTATTTATTTTTTCTAAACCTAGAACCATGAAAGGCACATAACATCCCCCTTGTCCGAAATGCAACGTCACATTTCTAGCTTGCTTTTACATTCATCATAAAATTTTTGCACACCATTACACACCATAACTTCGAAAATTACTTATGTTATCTTAAATTGAAAATCATACGAAATAGTCATTCAACGGCATCGATATATTTTATAAGTACATTGACTTTCAGTTATATATTCTAAAAGGTATATGAAGTGAAATAATATTTCAACTGCTAGTATGTAACTGACTGGAGCTGAGTAAGTACAGACTGGAGACTGAGGATACATGCACGAATCATTACGTGAGTTACAAGAATAACTGGAATATTTCGTGGGAAACATGTTTTCTGGCTGGAGTATGAAACACGTTTGTGTGCGAGAAAAAGTTTACTGTAGCATAAAAATGAATCCTGTGCATTTTTGTTAAAGAATGACACGGATGAGTGAATTTAACGCTCTATGTTAGCACTTGGTTTTCAATGCAACACGCCTTATTGTTTCTAAAATGCATTTCATACTTTGATGAATCACAGGTGTGGCCATATGAACATGCATTAAAATTAAATACGTTACAACCGGCGATAGGCTAGAACGATATTTTGATCAGCGAAATTGTATAAGTGGCACTCGCTAAGTACACCACTTGCTATCACAGACAATAATTACTACCCTATTCTGAAAGAAATTCATGGGCTTCAAAATTGAATTAGAGTAATTAACTTGCATATATACTTTACATACACACAATTACAACAAACACAAGTGACTAGCATACGCCGGCCGCGGTGGCCGAGCGCTCTGCGGCGCGCCAGTCTCGGTCCGCACGGCCACTACGGTCGGGGGTTCGAATCCCCCCTCGGGTATGGATATTTGTGCCGACCTTAGTATTACGTAGTCCATAAGTTCAAAATGTTCAAATGTTTGTATAGTCTATGGGACTTAACTACGGGGTCATCAGTCCCTAAACTTACAAACTACTTATGAACTACTTACGAACTAGGACGGCACAAATATCCATGCCCGAGGGGGGGATTCGAACCCCCGACCGTAGTGACCGTGCGGACCGTGACTGAAGCGCCTCAGTCCCCTCGGCCACCGCGGCCGGCAGTCCATAAGTGGTTTGTAAGTTTAAGGACTGATGACCCCCGTAGTTAAGTCCCATAAGCTGTACAAAAATCTGAACTTTTGACTAGCATACATTGCATCATTTACGCCTGATGACATTCTTGTCGGAATACTTCTGGAAAAAAATGCATTTACAGAGTAAAACAAGAAGCGCATGAGTAAAGCATATATGCTTAAAAACCTTAGTAACAACGGCAAATGCTTTGCTAACGACGCAAAATCTAAATATACTCATACAACTGGACTACATTTGTCGTTTGTTCCTTCTCCTAATCTTTCTTTTACGTCAAATACGGTACAGGTCAACTAATTGGAAGATATGTGCCTTTTTTCAAAATGTAACCGAAACATGAACCGGCAGCGGTGGATTAGCCGTGTGCACTTAAGGCGCCGTGCTGAGGTGCGTACGGCCGTTCGCCGTTGGTGGTTCGAGTCCCCCTCGGGCATGGGTAGTTTGTTTGTAAGCTAGGAACTAATAACCAAGCAGTTGAGTCCCATAGATTGACAAACATTTGAACATTTATGAACATGAACCATTCAATTTCTTAAACTCCACACATATTACACTTAACAGTAAACTGGTTTCAGCAACCATATATCACTTTTTGTTATCACAAGGAACGAATACATTTACGGTACTCTCCCGGAGGCGCTTGTAGTCGAAATCTCTGCAGTAGCACGAACCCTATAACCTCCTCCAGACAGTACCACATCCATCACCTTGTCCAATATAAAATTAAAGAGTAACTGTATTAGCCACTGACCTTCGGTAATATCATTATTAACCCCCGCACCACTCTGCGCGGATCAGTCACATGGACGTCTTTTGTTTGATGGTTTTGTTTTGACTATTTAACGACTAGGAATTTCTTTACTAAGTTGCAACATACTTTTCACAGTTATCAAGAACATTATAACAGATACAAATACAATAATTAATGTAATGAATATGAGATTTTTTTTTCCATAAATCTAACACTTTGATATAGATCAGACGTGTTTGCTATAGCAAACCAGAAATTAGAAAACAGAACGTTAAAGTCAGAAATTACAATTGAGGTTTTCTTCCTAATCGCTTACACTTCCAATTTCCCAATGTTTGCGTATGATTTTATTTTATAGAATATGTGGAACACAAATATTTGGAACACAGGTGTGACATCTTCCTCTTGAATAAAATTCAACAAATTGAACAGCTGCAATAATGCGGGGCAGCGTCTTCCTTAGAACGCTATCCATTTCAGGGATGTTAGGCTTTTGTAAATCCATGACATTCTTTGCTCTCTCTGCCACAGCTGCCCTAACGAGCTGTTGACCTAATTCTAGAAGATACAGCCTTCTTACATTATGCTTCTTCTTATCCCAGTATGGGTAGTTTATCATGCAAATTGCTCCAGCTAGCATCAAGGTTAAAAGCAGGTAACAATGACCCTGGGAGCAGCTGCGTGCTGATCATCAAGGGATGAACTCCGTGAAATTACTTGCAAATGCTGTGTCACTAACGTATGTCACAACTGTGTCATCTTGCGGATCACCTTCAGTTGCTTCACTTGTTATAGCTGACGCGTCTTCATATGTGAGAAACCCTTGATACTGACGACATTTTATTGCAAATGGGAGTAATGTACAACTACAGGAACACCAAAAGAGATTTATTTCCAAACTACAATGGCAACATAATACAGTGGTACTAACAGTCAGAAACAGCATTTATTTCTGTCGTATTGTCCTACCAATGTCTCAGAGTGGGGGACAGGTAGGAGGCAAAAACTGTCCACAAATAATTCACAAAAATTAGAACTCAATGGCAGCATATATCCTAGATATTTATATACTACTACCTAAATTATTGCCTCCTCACTGCTACAAGTGGATATAGTACACAAATGAAACAAATACTGCCGGCAAGTTTTGCCATCCCCTCTTTAGTGGTGCCAGGGTTCGACATACAGCGAGTTAACCTGACACTTCGCCTGGAACTTAGCGTGGACCTAGTACTTAGAATGAATGTCTTCAGTAGGGATGAATGCCCTAGTTATAGAGCACGTTTACCACATCCGTAAACTGAATACTTTAGAAAGGGTTCTGTAACTTGACTAATGAAATACCAGCTGAAAAATTCTCCTGCCGGAGCACAGAAAAGGCGATTATGTTCTCTGGCACAGAAGTGTTGAACCAGTTGCCTCAATCCGACTTCCTCACCAAAAATTTTGGCATGCGAACATATTCGCGCACTTTTAGCGCGTAACTTTCTAAATACTTTTGCCCAGTTTAGCCGCCATAATCAGCAATGTTGCCTCAGTGTCAGTGACTATATATGTCTCTGTCCGTGTGTTAGCTGTCTCTCCCACTGCCGCTTTCTTTCTGTGTCAAACTTTCAATTTCTTCATCCCTTTCGCCCTCGTTTCCTCACCGCTGTCTGTTTCTGCCACTTCATCGTCTCTCTGTCCCATTGACGTTGTCCCATTCACTTCCTGTCCTGTTGCCAGTATCCTTTCTTTCTCACTTAGAGTCGGCTTTCATTGTCTTCAATCACGATTGTCTCGTTTACACATATGTCCATGGGGATGGTTTGCTTGAGGTTTGACCTGTAGACCGGAAAACTTTTGCACGCGGGTACTGGGGCTGGGAAAAATTGGACAAATTGTTTCGACTATAGTATTGGAGAGCCGCCCGCTCATACTTTATGTACGGTCTCCATTCGTCTCAGTTTCCCGCTGTTTTCTCTTTGGCTCCAATTGTTACTATCTGCAACTGTCTTACATTGTTGTTGTCACTGTTCCTGAATTCCGACATCTCGTTTCGCTTCCCACTGCTGTTTTCATGCATATACCTATCTCCTGAACTGACACTTCTCTGTACCATCGTATATGGCTCTCTCTGTTGCATTGTCTCTGTGAGTCAGCCGAAAAAGCGCGAATATGTTCGCATGCCAAAATTTTTGGTGAGGAAGTCGCAACGAGGATTGAGGCAGCTGGTTCCACACTTTTGTGTCAGAGAACGTATTCGCCTTTTCTGTGCTCCGGCAGGAGCATTTTTCAGCTGGGTTCCGTCTTTTTCCTGTTACATCAGTGTGTACTGCTTATATTATATGAAATCAATGATGAGTAAAATTTGGATAGTATTTACGATATGTGTCTAATATAACTGAATAAATTACAGATAAAACTTTACGATGATTTGTAACTTTTATAAATGTTATCGGTGAATAAACGGCGACTACGAACACAGGTTCGAGACCTCCAAACCAAGAACCCGTGCTGTACGTTTGCTACGTTAGTTACAACCATAATTACACGTCAGACCGGATGTTACATGCATATTTGTGATGAATATGTGCGGTAACTTGGAATCTACAGATCACGGTAATGGATGGTATTATTGAAAAAAACTTTCAAAGCTTTTCGGAATCATAATATTAGAACGCATCGTAAAAATTTCGACGATTTGCCATGAATAGCAGGGCAGATTTCCAAAAACGGGAAACGGATTTTCCAGATGAACACCTAAGTAACATACACATAACATTTTAGTCATTTCCTATTCCTCAAGATACGTTACCTGACAATCAGAAATAACGTTTTCTAACCTATTACTCTCTCGAGCTATCATTCACGGACCGATATCTTAAGAACCACATAAGATATAATTCTGCTCTAAACTTTAAATAAAATCATACATTTCATACACAGCTATGAGAAGTCTACGCAATGTGTTTTTACCTCTGCAAACTCTTTAAAATATGTTGCCCTAGTTCGCTAAACCGGATGCTGCATATTAACTGTAAAGTAAACGAAAACAAAAATCACCCCTTCATCGACCGAAGATTTCAATCTTTAAGATGTACAAAAATCAAATTTTTCCGCCGAGTACCTTTCTTCAAACCCCATGGTATGTTTCAGAACTGTCCGAACGCCGTCTTTCAGCGCAGTACGCACTTTCTCTAGCAAAATATCGCCGTTTTTCGGACCTATGCTAATGGACTAAGATTTACGAAAACTGAAACATGCCGTTTATAGATAAATGTCTACAAGATGTATTGTAAATATTTGAACAATTTGTTAAGGTTAGTTATTTAGATATTTGCGATTCACGGTGCTAAAAAGGCTAAAAATCGGGTTTTGTAATTTTGTGCAAAACTATGATAAGTTTCAACCTCTGGATCTCGGTAACGGATAACGATATCGAAAAAATTTAAAACTCGCCTCGGGAATATCATCATAAGAACATATGGTAAAAACTTCGAAGCTTTGCAATGATCCGGCACCGGTGGCCGAGGGGACTAAGGCGCTCCAGTCACGGTCTGCACGGCCACTACGGTCGGGGGTTCGAATCCCCCCTCGGGCATGGATATTTGTGCCGTCCTAATTCGTAAGTAGTTCATAAGTAGTTTGTAAGTTTAGGGACTGATGACCCCGTAGTTAAGTCCCATAGACTATACAAACATATAAACAAACTTTGCAATGAACAGAAAGTATCGAAGTGACCATCCCCACAATTCGTTATTTCTTTTTATTTTTATTTATTTTATTTTTTATTTATTTAATTTTGTATCGAAAAATTATTATTATTATTATTATTATTATTATTATTATTATTATTTTTTTTTTTTTTTTTTTTTTTTTTTTTTTTTTTTTTTTTTTTTTTTTTTTTTTTTTTTTTTTTTTTTTTTTTTAGAATGGTGCTTTTGTAAGCCGTTTAAAGCCCACAATACACTGCAAGTCATGTACAAAATCCAAGTGATTTACTCAATTGGGATGGGCTCCAGGAAGTGTGTAACTTGAAAATTTTGACTATGTACTTTATGATAGCTATAGTATACCCATTCTTATGATATGTACACAAATGATCACTAGGCCAAGATCTATCCAGAACACTTTACCCCTTCACTCTGAGATGAATAGAACCTGAGATATGGGCTCCTAAAGAATCGCAAATTCGCACGCGCCGTTTACGGACACTGTCGTGCGCGGTATTGTAATCGGATCCCTTGTATGCAATTGACGTTTTACAATATGTCTAAGAATGAATACTCTATCTCATAATTCATTCTAAACTTCTGTTATTCTTGTTTTTACTGTTCTTCTATCAATCTGTCATCACACAACCGTGATAGACACCGTTATAGACGTCTTCACGGATTTGAGAAAGGCTTGCAGAGTAATCTGAAATCAAAGCCTACTGATCGCGCAGCCTCCCGCGTCGGGGGTTCGAATTCTCCCTCGTGCTTGGATGTGTGTTGTCCTTAGCTTACTTTAACTTAGATTAAGTAGTTTGTAAGTCTAGGGACTGATGACCACACAGTTGAGTCCGATAGATTTACAAACATTTCAACATTTTTTTAGCCTCCTGATGTATTGAGCGAGAGTGGAGTGAACATCGAATTAATACTCCGTCTGCATCAAACACAAACCTGAGGGACTTCCCCCGCAAACTATGGTCGATGTTAAACAGACAAAGATGGTAGGTGTGTGCATTTTTATACAAACCAGAAACCATCTCCACTTGGCGAAAACAGGAGAACTGCAGACCTGAAGACTTCCTGCTAGCAACTTCAAAGTAAAAAACGTATTAACACTCTGCATGTTTGTTTAGGATACTTTTTTTATGTAAATATTAGTCTCCGCGCCATAGGCGTCCACATAATTTTTCCTAAATGTGGAGAGGGGTAGAATAAAACTGACGTTTGTTGTTGTATCCCTGATGGTTATCAAATCAATATTTGTTATACGTGGATCCTTGATTTTACCACCAAAGCAAAACATTTTTCCTATTATTAAAATAGTTACAGATATAACACATTATTTAAACTGATAATATAAAATTATATCTTTTGGCGAGTATATCTCATAAGCAACAAGCAAAATTAGCAACAATTTAGGATGTAAATTAGTAAAATATATCCCATCAGTCCCTAGGCCTTCAAACATAAGTCATAATATGTAATCTAATGGCTCACTCTTAACAATTAGCGTATACTGTTTTCCTTATTGTTGGCAGCATTCACATCTGTAGTGTAGCGCCTATTGGTTGTTGGGGTTTGAGACGTTAACTAAAATATTAAGTGAAAGCTTTGAATCCGGGAAAAATGGAGGATAAATGGTGGATATGATTTCAAATAATGTCAGAAAAAGGGGAATGTTGGCGGCAACTACTTCATAAAAAGATGACGGAGTATACCTACAGCATTACCATACATCTTTACGACGTTATCAGCCTCGAAATCTGTAAATTCAGATTAGAGTAATTGAAGGTAAAACACCATCGTGGTCTGGAATTGGCCGGGTAGAATTTTGAAGTGCAGTGGACCGTGTGATAAATTTAATTTGTAGGCTCCGCTTTTGCAGCTGTTAAAATATTACGGGGATAGAAAATTCGGATTTCGTTATATGCTATTGCTTAATAAAAATGACTGCAGCTTCTATAAATTGGATACTATTGTGAACCGCAAAGATTGGATTCAAATGGTAATAAAATAGATGATAAAAATGATTAACAATCACTGCACTGTTATTCGTCAGCCGTAATGGCGTCCGTCACACGCAAATTGTGTGAATCATCAACCCCACAGCGAGGCGGAGAATCAAATAAGAACACACCGGCCATTTAACTAAGTAACTTAATACAGTGTGTTACAAAAAAAGGAAGGCCAAACTTTCAGGAAATATTTCTCACAGACAAAGAAAGAAAATATTTTGTGTGTCCGGAAACGCTTACTTTCCATGTTAGAGCTCATTTTATTATTTCTCTTCAAATCACATTAATCATGGAATGGAAACACACAGCAACTGAACGTACCAGCGTGAATTCAAACACTTTGTTACAGGAAATGTTCAAAATGTCCTCCGTTAGCGAGGATACATGCATCCACCCTCCGTCGCATGGAATCCCTGATGCGCTGATGCAGCCCTGGAGAATGACGTATTGTATCGGAGTCGTCCATAATACGAGCACGAAGAGCCTCTATATTTGGTACCGGGGTTGCGTAGACAAGAGCTTTCAAATACCCCCATAAATTAAAAAGGGTTGAGGTCAGGAGAGCATGGAGGCCATGGAATTGGTCCGCTTCTACCAATCCATCGGTCACCGAATCTGTTGTTGAGAAGCGTACGAACACGTCGACTGAAGTGTGCAGGAGCTCCATCGTGCATGAACCACATGTTGTGTCGTGCTTGTAAAGGCAGGGAGAGTATCCCGTATCAAATCATGATAACGTGCTCCAGTGAGCGTAGGTGGAAGGACATGAAGCCCAATCAAGACATCAACAACAATTTCTGCCAAATCTGTGTTGATGACGTGATTGCACAATTGTGTGCGGATTCTCGTCAGCCCACGCATGTTGATTGTGTAAATTTACAGTTTGATCACGTTGGAATGAAATTTACATTTAAAGAGAAATATTAAAATGAGCTCTAACATGGAAATTAAGCGTTTCCAGACACATGTCCACGTAACATATTTTCTTTCTTTGTCTGTGAGGAATGTTTCCTGAAAGTATGGCCGTATCTTTTTGTAACACCCTGTATATTAAAAAAAATATACTTTACACATTGAGCACTAAACTTACACAATTTTAATGGCGATCTGCGAGAGCTGCTAGTAATGCGTCTTAACTCGACGACGACAATAGACTAATAAAGCGGTTCGCTGTTCTTTCTCTCCGGCGGTAAAACAAGGGAATGAGGATTTTCAAAGATGAGTTTTTATAAGAGAGAAATAAAAACGATCCAAGGTTGTATCAATAACCTATGACTGGCGAAGTTAATTATTCTGTGTTTATTTGTATTTTTATTTGTAGCGTTTCACATCAAACACAATGAAATTGACCAACATTAATTTTGTTAGTAGAGAGCGCAGACTGACAAGGTGAAATTGTCGATGGAACTGTGCTTTTCAAAGTGGAGTCTTCATACGGACTGGAGTGTGTGTGTATCTCAATTTAGACGTTGCCAAAGTATTTATTCCACGCTCTTCTGTCTCCTCTCCCCCTCCTGACTCTCTGGCAATGTCTTACTTTTCTCTTACTCTGTTCATGCTACACCTCTCTCGACCTATCCTCTTCGCCCCGCTCTCTCTCCAACTCTTCCCCCAGTCTCTTTTCGCCTCCTCACTTCATCTCCGCCATCCCTCTTCTACTTTTTCTGGCGCCTTTTCTCGCTTTCGCCGTGTTAGCGTGGTTGACTACAGAAGTTGCAGTGTTCACTGTAACAGGTCGCACGATGCATTTGTTGTGTCATCAATTCCTTCGCCTCTTTATGAAAAATCTTATGCATCTTTTGAGTTTCGTGGTAAACAGTGAAACAGCGTAAAATTTATTGCTGAGTTACCCCTGCCATACTCCATACGGTTGCTTGCTAAAGGCCGGCAGCGGTGGCCGAGCGTTCTGCGGCGCGTCAGTCACAGTCTGCACGGCCACTACCGTCGGGGGTTAGAATCCCCACTCGGGCATGGATATTTGTACCGTCCTACCTAGTTCATAAGTAGTTTGTAAGTTTAGGGACTGATGACCCTGTAGTTATGTCCCATAACCTCTACAAACATTTGAACATTTGAATTTGCTTGCTAAAGGTACAGTGTACAAAATTTAATCAAGATCATAGTAAAAAATGTAGATTTTGAAGTAGTCCATAACTAAAGTGCCCCCCCCCCCCTCGCCTTACACCAAAAGGAATTTTATGTAGGCAGTGACCTTCCTCTTGATTTGGAGGTCCAGTGTGCAATATTTCATCAAGATCAAAGTACAAATTGATCTACATCCGTAGGTAAAGTAGCTTCCTCCAGCGTAAGTGGCCCTTACGCCTACAGCTATTATTACCTCACGGTAAGCAATATGTGTACCAAATTTGCTTGAGACAGGTCCAGTGGTTTAAGAGGAGAAGTACAAACTTGCGTGATTCAGCATTTTTGGGCGCATTTCATTCTGATCCACCCACGGCGACCTTCCCCGTGCGTCTGCAAAATTTCAATATGAATGGAACACAGTTCTAGATTTTTGTGCAATACAAACACACAAACCGACAAACACACCGCTTTACTTATAAAGATACATAGAGCTCTTTGCTTTGTCGTTAAATTTTTCGTCAGAGAGCTCCAAAACAGAATATTTTGCATATTTTTTCTAAGTCTTGTTGACGGTGTTTTACGCCTATAAGTCACTGCGTAAAAAAGGGACATTATGTCGCCCTGACCTATCTAATTAAAACAGAACTGATCCGTCTAGTGGGCGACTACACTTCGTAATAGCGTTATGAAATATTCTGGAGGTCTTCTCGTGATGAATATAACAAAGTTGTAGTGAAAGCGATTGCTTAAGCATGGCGTGTTGCACACGGTGGTGCACGTGGAGTTCTGTGAAACCAAACAGCGTTCCACGAAGCGCTACGCCAACCTGCCGTTGATTACGTTGAGAAGAGTACGCTGGGGAAGTAGACTCACTGCACCTGGCATACGTAGTAACTTGATAACAAAACTTCGAAGAAGGCAATGAAGGAAGTCGGGATACCAAACAAGTGCTACGTCTTTTCCACTTTCGTTGGAGCCGCGTTACACCAGCGTGCCTGTTAATTATGGAGAGGAGGGCAACTTAGACGTGAATGAATCCCGAGGCCCGTAGTCAAATGTCTGCATTTAACACAAGATGGTAACTGCTGTAGTCTCTGTACCGTCAGCTACATAATGTGGCATGTTTATTATACAGTTTGTTGTCACTTACAATGATCTGCCACCAAGATACTAAGATAACTATTATTGTTCCAATATGATATTGTATTCTCAAATTACTGATTTCTTCTTAATGTGTGTGTGTGACAGAGAGAGAGAGAGAGACAGAGAGAGAGAGAGAGAGAGAGAGAGAGAGAGAGAGATCCTCATCACGTAAAAGACCGATTTCAACTAGATGTGGTACAAATATTCTTTACCGTTATTAAAGATTCGCTATATGCATAAAATCCACCTACGACACATAGTTCCGAAGATACGACACCATAAACAATGACATCGCGCAACTTACCTTCATCCATGCAGTATCAGGGAGCTTAGAGACTTAACAAAAAATTTAATACATAATTTCAAACATTCACGAAATTTTTCACGCTCTCCACGCCAGCAAACAGACGAAAGGAAAGAAGTATATAGCTTAATACTTTCCGAATGTTCATGCAATAATATTGCGACAATTCCATGACGTTACAATCTATCACATCTGCATTACTAATTGTCTTCCCGAGAAATTTTACAGACAGGCCTTCAAAATTATATCACAGTACGGCGTACAGTTCATGAAATATGACGTCATAATCAATTTCCTCCATGAAAAACCACCCCATCTTGAATCTGTTCACGACGTATTCTGAACATGGTATGCAGATATACCAATGATATACCTTTGAAATTATATCGTAGTAAGATACATAGTGAAACAACAACAAAAAGTCAAAAACAATTAAATGGATGACAATTCGCCTCATAACGACTGAGGCTATAATTTGTGTCTTTAGTATTGTTTGTTCTTTAGGGACTTGACTGCGTGGATCATGTCCCTAAACTTACAAACTACTTATGAACTACCTTATACTAAAGACGACACAAACATCCATGCCCGAGGGGGGATTCGAACCCCCGACCGTAGCGGCCGTGCAGACTGTGACGGTTCGCCGCAGACCGCTCGGCCACTGCGGTCTGCTGTGTCTTTAGTACCAACTCTTTCGCAACACACTTCGCCCCCACTTTGCTGATCGTCCACTCTACGAACCTGGAAAATTATATTATTGTTGGACACATAGAGGGAAGAAGAAAATCAACATATTGTAACGATACATAGTTATATTAATATTTTTTATCCATCACCGACCCTTGTCGCCGAGTTACCCTCGTTCTCAAAATATTTTATCTCTGAAAGGTTTTTCCGTTCGCCTTTTTTTTTTTTTTTTTTTTTTTTTTTCCCGTGGAGAGGACGGAACCGCGATCATTGACTCTCTTGTTTGAGCTTATTAAGTGTGGGCATGTACGCAGACTGCTTTGTGATGTGTGAGTGCCGTTAAATTTTACTTTAAAATATACCCTCTCTGTTTTCATTTAATAATGTTCCATCCTTCCTTAATTATTCATTTTCTTTGAGATTTTCAGCTCCTCCATATTTCGTCGTAACATGATGTTCAGACGCCCTCACTTTCGCTTCGTGTATTGCCTTGATTAAATCCCTATCAGTTACTTTAAATCATTACCTTTCTTCCTTCTAGAACCTGCATTCGTATTAAAAGTTTCGCGAAGTCCTATAGATTTTTTTCTGTTTGTTATTTGCGTAATCAAACTTTAGTACACGGTCCGTCAACAATGACTTACGAGGCGATTATTATTTTACTGCGGAAAGTATCAAATTTTATCTAAACCATTCAACAGCTTATTAGTTTCAGCTGCTGTGATCAACAGTTCCAGAAAGAAGCTACAATGGGTACTTTCCGTAAGTCTTCTCTGTAACGTTATTTTTGTCTGTTGCCTCAACCCCAATCTGCATTCCGGCATTTCATCTATTCAATCATTTCGTGTATTAATTTCATCCACCCTTGTCAAAAGTATTTAATCAGATTTTTTATCCGATTTTTCTATGATCGCAATTTTAACAAAAATCCTTAATCTTTTAATCGCGGAGTTTAACATTAATGCGTACAGGCAACAACACAAAAGTAATATTACAATATGCAGATCCTGGCAACGAGGGACGCTAACTCAAAGTTTTAATAAAGTTTTACAATATGCAGCTTAAAAATACTTGTAAAGACGAAGAAAAGTTGGAAAAATACTGAAATTGACAGTTGTACACCGAAGATAAAAAGCAAATAATAATTGTTCGCAGACTAGCTTGATGCAGTTCTCCACACTACCCTGTCGTGTGCAAGCCTCTCACCCTGAGAACAAGACGAGAGGTCCAGGGCGGTTCGCCCCTTACGCTCCCCCCCCCTCTTCTCACCCTTTGTGGACCACAACACAAGATTAACTAAAATTTTGGTTACCTAAAATGAGTTACAGAACAATTGCGGAATGCTACTCTGATGTTGATCGAGTCGTCAGATGCTTTAGCACGATCATAAACAGGAGGTAGGTGCCCCAGTGCAAGATGCTTCTATGCGCGGGAAAGAAAGTTGTTGAGAGGTGCTCACTCTTAAGGTTCGTCTTCAAAATATCGGAAGGTAGGCTGTTATTGAGAGATTTCTCCCCTGCTACAACCACCTGGAAATAATTTAGGATTTATAAAATAGTAATAAATAAAGATTTGCGCCTGCAATCGCTCCATATAATAGCGGCAGACAGTCAGATCACATCTGTTACCAACCTGCCTCGACGGAGCGGCCGAGCGGGAGGCCGTTCCCCATCGGGGGTTCGAATCCTCCCGCGGGTATCGATGTTGGTGTTGTCTTTAGTATAAGATAGTTCATAAGTAGTTTGTAAGTTTAGGGACTGATGACTGCACAGTTAAGACCCATAAGCGTAACAAACATTTGAACTTCTGAAATTAAAAATAGAGGCTGCAAGAACCAGAACAATCACAAGATTTGTTTATAATCTGCATTTACCTCCTTACCTTCATTTTTTGCTATGTCTCAATGTCTTTGTGAAATCACTGTTTAGCGATTCTTAGCTATCTCAGTTATTGGTTAAACCATGATAAAGTGGCCAACTCTTTCAAAACTCAATGCGGGACATTTCGAGGATGTGGAGGAGGTATAAGACACGTTGTGGCAGTTATTCTGAAACTCGGGAAGAAATTTAGGCGAGCAGAGTAGGTCTACTCATTTACTTTCGCAGTACCATATCTAACGTGAGTGACACTTTATTCTTAATATTTAATCTTTATTTACAGTTCATAAATATTTTCTCATGCTCCTATTTTGCAATTTTAGAGTGTGACAATTTCTACATATTCTTTCTCCGTTACGTTTTTTTCCGATCACCTACGTTGTCTGTACTATTTTTATTTGTTCCAGGTCTTAGAGCACCGTGCTTCACACATTTTGATAAGTAGCTTACTTCGCCCAAAGAATTATGCTTTGTAATAACCTCGAATTAAATTTGATAAAAAGTAATTTTTAAAACCATTTGAACTACATTATTATAGAAGTTGTTTTGATGAAGTGCACAGATTAATTGTGTCTTATTACATAAATGCTCATCCACTTTCGTTGTTGCATTTTCAGAATTTGACTTCCTGAAGGAAGTAAGATGAATGCTGATATTGTATTTTGACGTCAAATTTTAAATACATTTATACAGACTGTGATAATATTACACCATGTTTACCACCTTGAGCACAGTAAAATATTCAATTACACTTACTGAAATGTACTTCAGAAGGCAGAGAAAATATGCCAAAACAATGTTTTTAATAAGTCATCCTATCACCGAATGCAGTACCAAGTTGAAACAAAAACAACTTCCACTGCTATCGAATTTGTCATTAAGAATGTCATTTAATGTAAGAAGCCTTTATTTAACACTACCTGAAAACCCGGCGTTGCCCGGGTATTTATCTATTTATTCCTGCCATTTTTTGGTGTATATTCATTTGTATAAGGGCTGTATGTGTGTAAAATCTCTTGGAAATACTATTAGTAGTACAGAAGAAATAGAGTAAAACTTGGTGCGTGATGGGGCGGTTTTCCATGAACGCTACTGTTTATGTGCTCTTATAGCTTGGACTACGTGCCGTACTATGATACAATTTTGAAGGTACACTCGACTATATGTGTGTATACTGTCTGTAAAAATTCCTGAGGCTAGAATTTGTAGTGTAGAAATTATAAATTGTAACGTCATTACCAAATTGTGGAGTTTTAGTCTATGAATAGCGGAACTTTAATGTTTATAAGCTCATATATCATGAACTAAGTGTCTTACTGTGATACAATTTAGTAGGTACATTCAACTGTATGTGTGTATCCTGTCTGTAAAATTTCCTGTCGCTGCAATTTGTAGTGTTCAAATTATAAATTGTCATACCGAGAGCCGTAGTTTTAATCCATGAAAAGCGGAAAAGTAGTAAGCGAGAAACTTTTTTCTTACATCATTTTACTATGATTGCCAGCGAGAAAAAGTTTAATAAGGGTTTGAAATTATGTTTAAAGTTTGTTGCAAGTCGCTAAGTACTGTCATTGTCATACAGTGTATTTCGAAAGTCTCGCCGCATTATATGGCATTTTTGCGATTTCTATTGGTTATGACGTAATATCATTTGAACCATATGCCGTATGTGATTCTTAGCCATGCAGCAATTATTACCGTTCTCATTGATTGAAGCTTACTTGTATAAAATTTGAGAAATATTGGATCAAAACTGTAGATTCGTATGCAACACGTACACTCATACGGACACACTGCTTTATATATTAGACTAGCTGAAATCCCGGCGTTGCCCGGGTATTTATTTATTTATTCCTGCCATTTTTCAGGTATGTATTTATTTGCATAAAGGCTGTATGTCTGTAAAATCTCTTGGGAGTATAATTAGTAGTAAAGAAGTAATAGATTAAAACTTGGTGCATGATGGGGCGGTTTTTTTTTTTTTTTTTTTTTTTTTTTTTTTTTTTTTTTTTTTTTTTTTTTTCTATGGGACTTAGCTACAGGGTCATCAGTCCCTAAACGTACAAACTACTTATGAACTACTTACGAACTAGGACGGCACAAATATCCATGCCCGAGGGGGGATTCGAACCCCCGACCGTAGTAGCCATGCAGACCGTGACTGGAGCGCCTTAGTCCCCTCGGCCACCGCGGCCGGCGGGCGGTTTTTCACGAACGTTACTTTTTCTGTGCTGATATCTCATAAACTACCAATCGTACTGTGATACAACTTAAAAGGTACACTCAACTATATGCGTATATACTGTCTCTAAAATTTCCTGCGACTACAATTTGTAGTGTACAAATTATAAATTGTAACGTGCTACCGAATCCCTAAGTTTTACTCAATAAACAGCGGAAAAGTAGTAAGCGAGAAAGTTTTTTTCTTTCATCATTTTGCTATGGCTGTCCGCGAGCGAAAGTTTAATAAAAGTTTGAAATTATGTATAAACTTTGTTGCAAGTCGCTAAGTACTCTGACTCTCGTATAGCGTACTTATCAAGTCTCGCCGCATTATGTGGCAGTTTCTTGCAAATCCTGTTGTTTATGACCTCATATCTTCTGAATAATGTGCCTTATGTGATTCATAACCCTGCAGCAATTGTACCTCACAGTAAGGAATGTGTGTACCAAATTTGGTTGAAATCGGTCCAGTGGTTTAGGAGAAAATGAGCAGCATTGTCGCTTATAGCAGCAGTTTTCCGTTCATCGCGTTGTTTATGACGTCATATCTCGTGAACCGTCGTGAACTATATATCGTATGTGATTCTTACACTTACCGCGACCGTTCTCATGGATTGAAGCTTACGTATACAAAATTACATAAAGATTGGAACAAAACTGTAGACTTGTATGCAACACGTACAAATATACGGACACTCTGCTTTATATATTATATTATGAAGTTGAATTGTAAGCAGTATGATGTAGTATGCCGTACACAAAATAGTGTCGGCTTGTGCTCTTAGACCAACAATTTTAAAATTACTGTAATGTGTGGGTGCGAAACATTTTTGCCATTTAGCGGGACGTTTTGAGTAACTATCCCAATGCGGGACAAATGCGGGACTGTCCCACAGAATCCGGGACGGTTTGCCGCCGTAACCCACGATGCCTGTAAATGATCCCTCAGACTTTGGGGAGTGGCTGTTGATTTAGAGTGCTGTTAGCAGAGGTGGGCGTGCTGTACTTGCAGCGGGTCTGGTGTGCAGTACAGCGAGAGCGCCGCCGTTCACCAGCCTGCTGGGCGGTACAGGCGGCGAGCTAGGGCTATGCAGTACAGCAGCTGCCTGTCTGGGGAACGCCCACCTAGCACGCGGGCCACCGGGGCCGCCTGTCTGCCGTCTGCTGGCCGCGGATTCCTCTGGCGCTGCGTCACCGCGCCGGCTGCCGGCACAGCGCAACTATGAGGCAGGCCCAATACCTGCAACCTCACACTTGCTAGCACAATTACCAGGATATTTATATACGAGGCTCCTTCAGAAAGTAATTGAACGGTCGGCGTAACACCGCCAAAAAATCTCGGAGGCCTTTCAAATTATACGCTTAAGTAAACCAACACTTCCCCTACACAAGCCCACTTTTCGGCATACTCTCCATTACAAGCCACACATATCCGCCATCGTTGAATCTAACAATGTAATCTGCTATGGAAAAATTCGGGTTTGCACTGTCGCACCCACTGCTTCACTGCACTTCCACCTCATCTGTATACTGAAGTATTGCTTCGAAGACTGATGATAATTTCACAAAAGTACATGTATCATATTGGAACAACCGAAATAAAGTTCAAACGTACCTACGTTCTATGTTTTAATTTAAAAAGCCTACCTGTTACCCACTGTTAGTCTAAAATTGTGAGCAATATGTTTGTGAATATTACATCGCCATCTATCACAAACGGAGAAAAGTGTTCCAAGTGTGTGAAACGCCGGCCGCGGTGGCCGAGGAGACTGAGGCGCTCCAGTGACCGTCTGCATGACCACTACGGTCGGGGGTTCGAATCCCCCCTCGGGCATGGATATTTGTGCCGTCTTTAGTATAAGGTAGTTGATAAGTAGTTTGTAAGTTTAGGGACTGATGACCCCGTAGTTAAGTCCCATAAACTATACAAACATTTGAACATTTTTATATATGAATGTTTGTCTGTATCTCCTCTATGTGTTCATAAACCATTCAGTCGATGGCAATGAAACTTTGGTGAGCTGTTCATTGTACGCCCACGAAGGCTCCTGACCCAAAAACAAAAGAGCACGACACATAGCTCAGGAGATATGACGTCATAAATAATGAGAGGCCACCGCGTGATAATACCCAGATTTACACGTCAATTACTGGAAAATGGGAGTAGTTAGGGACATGCAACAAAGTTTGCATGTAATTTCGGACGTTTATGAAGCGTTTTGTAACTGATTACCCTGCCCCGAAATGATGAAACGAAAGGAAGTCTACCGCTCACAACACTTTCGCTAGAGTTGCCGTAAAACTGTCGCATCAGACATGACCTTGTATCAAATAAAGTTAGTATTACAGATTCGCATGTTACTATTTATTTTTGTCTGCAAGTCTCCCTTAATTCCCTTGCATCCAAAATTAAGCAATCAGTTTTCTTGTTGTTGTTGTTGGTTGTTTTAAGGGGACTAAACAGCTAGGTTATCAGTTCCTCAGTTTTCTTAATCCCTATCTATATAAAAGCAAAAGGACACTCACCCACTGACTGACTAAACACGAAATCTCGAAAACTACTTCACCTGTGAAGCTTAAATTTGGCAGGAATATAGTTTGTAGGTAGAAAACGTCAAGTAAGAAAGTATTTTATGATAGGTGCATGGCGGAGCATACTTCTCCTACAGACTCACGAAATCTACAGTTTCATTCCGATTTTCACGAAATTTCACACGCTTGACCTTCAAAACAAAATGAAGGTCATCGTCTACCTTACGTTTGATACGGTGCATGGTGGTAGTGTAATTCACAACATAAAAATGGATCCCTACATACCTTGGTCTCACCATAACTAGAGAACGGTTCGACCAATTTCTCATATCCTTTTTTTGTTGTCTTCGTTATTCTGAGAACTAGGGTTGTATGAAATAAGGCTGGAATATTTGAGAACAACAAACGCCGGTTTTCAAAGTGACCCTGCGTTCCTATTGCATAGAAATCTGTAGTTTTGTTCCGATATTAATGAAATGTTGCACACTACCTTAAAAACAAAAGGAATGTCACTGTCTGTATAAAATTTAATTCGGAGCATGGTGGAGGGTGCTTAACTTACGGAATTTTACAAAATGCATAGTTTTGCTCCAGTCTTTATGAATTTTTGCACACATTACCTTTAAACCAAGAGGAAGGTCGCTGCGTACATAAATATATGGTACGTGACTGAGAGTAACTCGCAGAAAACTTTGCCGAGAGAGGGAAAGGTGGAAACGAACAGAGATATCGGAGATAAAGAGATGGAAAGAGAAAGAGAGAGGGGAAGGGGAAGTAGACTACGAGACTGTAGGATAAGTAACCTACCCCGGGCAACATTGGGTTTACAGCTAGTATGTAATAATAATGGGGGAACCTATTTAAAAAAAAAAAAAAATGGAGTTGATTTCCGTTCGTCCTATGGCATCGCCATCTAGAGGACCAACCATAGCGCCTTTTGTTTTGCCCCTTCAAGCTAAAAACGTTTTGTTCTTTGTATGATTACCTGACATAGTCGGGTTTTGAGGCGATCTGATCGTTTTATAGTTTTCAAAATGAAAATCCAAGATCGCACATTAATAATTTATTCAATGACGACCGGTTTCGGTGCACTGTGTCACCATCATCTGGTCACATATGTGTTATAAGCTGGTCGTTTTGTTAAAAAAAATGGGTATAAAATAACAAGTGCAACATTGCACTTAGTCATTATATAAAAATACACAAGTTAAAAACATGACAGCTTACAAAATACCCATAAAAATTCTTCGTTTGTTTGGCCATAATTTCCTTAGTTGCTTTTATAATTATGAATAGCAGTGTTTGTCCGTCTTTGCAACTACTTCTCACCAGACGCGTTTCGTTTTAATGATAGTAAAACATCTTCAGTGGTCTGTAATAATAGAAATATACAGTATCACACAACAAACAATTACTAAATGATCAAATAAATATTGGAAACCAAACATTATATAAAATAATAGAAAAAATCACGTAAAACATTCCCCTTCATGCCCCTAACCATCCACATCTCATTCCACATAACACTATCGACACTCCACAGCTTATGTCAAATGAAACCCCATACCCACCTCTCCGCTAAACATGAGACTCTCCGAACATGTCACAGATATTGAAGGGAAAAAAAAAAAAAAAAAAAATCCTCCCAAACTTTCTCGATCCCTGTTAACAACCACTCAACCTCGTTCCCCTCACTGTTACCCTACATAACGCAGTAGATTCAACAAAAAACACAAGTCCCAATCCCCCCCCCCCAAACCACACACACACACACACACACACACACACACCACACACACACACACACAACACACACACACTACTTGCATTATCACTACCCAGAAGTTTCAAAGTTACTGTTACTTCTTCACTGTGAATATACAGTACCTTAATTATTTAATAAAAGCCAACTAACAAATTTCTCCCCTCTACCAACCACCACTGCACCTGCTGTCCATCACTTTTGTCTTCCATCTCACTTCACATCCCACCTTACCACATCCAACCACCATTCAGTCATCTTTTCTTACTACTCAACCCCCCCCGCCGCCAATAATAATAAAAATAACGATAATATAAAATAAATAAATAGAAACGTCTCCGTTTTGCCAATAATTCCAGTCCGCTTACATAAATACACTAAAACATAATTTATTATGAAACATAGAAAAAGAACTACATTCGTGACGTTGGCAACACTCCAATAACACTCTGCAGACTCGGTCAAAACAGAAACAAACACATCTGATATGTGAAAACAATCATGGGCAGTGCAAAAGTGACAGTGGAAGTAGTGGAAAAAACGACACAGCATGAAGAACCGGCGGTACTGCATGAAACAGACCGGCATTCCATGATGTGGAGCGGAAACGAGACGAAATTTCCGTTAGTAACAAAACGTTAGGCCTACTTTTCATGTTCCGTTAACGAACTGTTTTCGATCTAAAAACAAAACAAACTGTAGATTTCTATTATTACAGACCACTGAAGATGTTTTACTATCATTAAAACGAAACGCGTCTGGTGAGAAAAATCGCATTTTTATTGTAGTTGGAAAGATGGACAAACACTGCTATTCATAATCTATATCTATAAATGTGAATGTCTTTTCGGTGTACGTTTATCACGCCTGAACCAGAACATAAAGATCTAAAAATTTGCACAGTTCCTAATGTCTACCAGGGGAAGTCTTTAAGCACGGTTTTATGGCGATCGGATAGCTATTTATCTATATATATTAATGTGAATGTTCGGTATACGCTTATCGCGTCCGAACGACAAGACGCAGAGACCTAAATATTCGTACAATTACTGATTTATACCTGAGGAAGGTTTTATAGCGATCTGATACATATTAATAATTTGAAGAATATAATTACTCTTTGAAAATTATATTTACTCTTTGAATATGGTTTTATTGGTTGCATTGTTGCTTGAGGGTTGATAATAATAAAAGGGTGGAGTATATTCGGATGGAAAGTTATCGGTGTATATAAAATTCCACGTGTGTGTGTATGTTAATATTTCGCTGTGCAGCGAAAACTACAGAACGCAAAGGAGTGGTCTGTGTGTAATTATTGTCCGCAGTCTCCCATTGTACACCATAGCAGTTCCATGCCGATAGCTATAAGGGGGCGGAAGATATGGTGGCTGAAAGCCGTCAAATTATTTAAAAAATTTCGGACTTTAGGCCAGCGATGACGTTTGCGACTCTATAGCAGGGATGTCACATACAGTGAAACGTGATGCCACAGACCATATCTTTGGTCTATGCGTGCTACAATGTCTTCAGCTCTTCCTCCCTAAGAATAAGCTTACGGATAAGGAAATATAAGAATAAATAAATAAAGCAGTAAAAAATACATCTCTGTAAAAAAAAAAGTCGTATGAAGTTTCGCGCATTATCTATCACAATCAACCAAAACGCGAGCGGAGCCGTGGGTTTTAGCTAGTTACTCATATAATGACTAAGTGCAATGTTGCACTTGTTATTTTATACCCAATTTTTTTTAACAAGATGACCACCTTGCCGGCCGCGGTGGCCGTGGAGACTGAGGCGCTCCAGTCATGGTCTGCACGGCCACTACGGTCGGGGGTTCGAATCCCCCCTCGGGCATGGATATTTGTGACGTCCTTAGTCTTAGTTAGTTCATAAGTAGTTTGTAAGTTTAGGGACTGATAACCCCGTAGTTAAGACCCATAGACTATACAAACATTTGAACTTTTTTTTTTTTTTTTTTTTTTTTTGATGACCACTTTATAACATATGTGTGACCAGATGATGCTGACACAGTGCACCGAAACCGGTCGTCATTTAATAAATTATTAATGTGCGATCTTGGCTTTTCAGCTGTTCAAATGTTTGTAAAACTTATGGGACTTAACTATGGGGTCATCAGTTCCTAAGCTTACAAACTACTTATGAACTAGCTAAGACTGTTCAAAATGTTCAAATGTTTGTTAAGCTTATGGGACTTAACTACGGGGTCATCAGTCCCTAAACGTACAAAATTACTTATGAACTACTTACGAACTAGGACGGCACAAATATCCATGCCCGACCGTAGTGGCCGTGCTGACCGTGAATGGAGCGCCTCAGTCCCCTCGGCCATCGCGACCGTCTTGGCTTTTTATTTTGAAAACTATTGTTCTTTGTAGTTTAACCGTTTCAATCTTATTTCGTGAGATATTTGGCCCAGTCAGTATCAATGTGAGTTCCTTTGGAACAGATGTCCGACACCCTCCCTCTGAAATTACTTGCCGACCCCCAGGTCTACAGCAGGGTTAGGGTTTGCAGAGCCGCTCATTAGATATCTAGTGAGGCAGGTTCGGTGCACCCGCGGATATGACGGAGCGCAGAGGCGATATTGCCCGCCCAGCTGTGGAGCGCAGCCGGCCAGATAACGCGGTGGAGGCCACGCCCGCGCCGGCCTGTGTGGGCGGTACCGCGCCAGCCAATTTCCTGCTGAGTTCTCGCGGCGCGCCAGCACTGTGGGAATTACCACGAGACACGCCCTCAAACTGCGAGAAACATCCCGCCCTGCAGGTACAGCTACAAACCAGGCGCTCACACAACCGCGCGACCGTCTAACACAGCGTTTCTCCACCACTCCGAATATGCAACTCTCTTCCAAGAAAAAAACATTCTTGCTATTTCTCCCACCTCCTTTCAAACCGTCACTCAGCTACCTGCCGGATGACAACTATAGAAGTATATGAAACAAAACGTAACTTACGTTCACAGAGTATATGGCATCAAATGCGAATGGGCAAAGCTCAAAATGTGTACCCAGCCGGGTCTCCTGCTTTCTAGGCAGTTGCGCTGACCACTACACCACTGGGGACACAGTGATCACCGCACTTGCAAGGACTACATAAGGACGCCTCCCGTCAGATACAAATACCCAGCTTTACCCTGTCCACAGTACTCAAACTCGTACGATCACTGTGTCTCCAGTGTTTTGTGTCTCGTTGCCGCCGGTTGTCCTACGTGTCGGTGGCCGAGTAGAGAGAAACCGACGCAGGGAAATAGGATGCACGCGTGTGCGGGTACAGGTGTAAGGTGCCCAGCCTGTGGGACAGCAGAAACTAGAAGCACTAAGCTAGATTAGAACAAGGTATCTATTTCATAGAGATAGTACAATACTTAACTTTGTTAACTGAAGGCTAATGGAATGCGGATACATAGTTTAACTAGTAGAAGCATGGCTAATGATGAGAGAGTGTTCTAGTGCCTGTCCTGTTGCCAATTCGCCGATGCAGTTCTGTGATGGCCACGAGCGGGGTTGCAGCAGAGGGCGCTCATGGCCGACGTCGTAAGAACGCCGCGCCGTGCTTGCATGGCGGCGCGCGGCGAAAGTAGGTGTGCCGGCCGCGGTGGCCTAGGAGACTGAGGCGCTTCAGTCACGGTCTGCACGGCCACTACGGTCGGGGGTTCGAATCCCCCCTCGGGCATGGATATTTGTGCCGTCTTTAGTATAAGGTAGTTCATAAGTAGTTTGTAAGTTTAGGGACTGATGACCCCGTAGTTAAGTCCCATAAGCTTAATAAACATTTGAAACTTCTTGAAAGTACGTGGCGCGCACTTCAGACTTGTGCGACATCACACAGTGGTGTAGAGGTCAGCGAAACTGCCTAGAAAGCGGGAGACTCGGGTTCGAATCCCGGCTGAGTACATATTTTCAGCTTTGCCCATTCGCAGTTGATGTCATATATTCCGTGAACATTGAAAAATAACAACTGCAGGATAAGAAGTGACGTCTATTCTCTCGGAACAGACGACACATGTATGTATATGCGAGTAATATGCCGGTGACAGGCAGTGATCCTTTCGTTAGTGGGGAGGGGTGGCAAAGTTTCGTGCCCTTACTCTTGCGGTAATTAGTAATAGCGACTACGAGTTTGAGTACTGTGGGCAGGGTAAATCTGGGAATTTGTGTCTGACGGGAGGCGTGCTCAGTTAGTCGATGCAGGGGTGGTGATCACTGTGTCCCCAGTGGTGTATGAGTCAGCGCAACTACCTACAAAGCGGGAGACCTGGGTTAGAATCCCGTATGGGTACACATTTTCAACTTTGCCCATTCACAGTTGATGTCATATATTCTGTGAACATGGAAACATAATAACTGCAGGATCAGAAGTGACGTCTATTCTTTCGGAACAGACGCCACATGTATATAAAACGTAACTTAGTTGCAAATTACGGCGTCCACACGCTTTATTGAAATGTTCAAATGTTTGTAAACCTATTGAACCAAACTGCTATGTTTAGCATACGCACACTTACATACTAAAGGTTGAACAGTTTTTAAATAAAGGAAGACTGACATGTTGACCACAGCTGCTTAATTTATTATCTCATTATCGGTTAGTGAACCATTATCAAGCACCAGCAGAGCTTAACCAGTTAATATGACCAGTTTTTTAGTATTGTAAAATGTCGTATTCGAAATGTTGAAATGTTTGTAGAGCTTATGGGACTTAACTACTGGGTCATCAGTCCCTAAACTTACACTCTACTTATTAACTAAATTGTACTAAAGACGGCACAAACATCCATGCCCGAACGGGGGATTCGAACTCACGACGGGGAACGGCCTCGTGCATCGTAGCATAGCGCCTCAATGCGCTCGGCATATTAATGAACAGGTTAAACACTCCTAGTGCCTTGATAATGGTTCATGAACCAAAACCGGCAGCTTTGAGATAATAAATTAAGCAGCTGTGATCAACATGACATTCTTCCAATATTTAAAAACCAACTAACTTACACTGACGACAACACACACACATACACCCATGCCGGAGGGAGGACTTGAACCTCCGGCGGGAGTGTGGGTCCGATCCGTAGCATGATAACCTTAGACCACGCGCAGCCATTCGTGCACGCCCACACTTTATATAACACGTAATCGTTTCTATAGATAATAGGATTTACGTCATGTAACGTTCCATATGCTTGCTTTCCGTGATTATGATGTGCCGCAGAGGAATAACGAAGTTCCGCGTGACCCGCTGAACTATCGGCACATCGATATTGTCGTTCCCACCTATATGGCTGTTTTCAGCTCACCGATGGTTTTTCGATTATTACTGTACACCTTGTCTTTAATATAGCCCCACAGGAAGGAGTCTCCTGTGCTTGGATCCAGAGAATATGGCGGTCGATCGAGGCCGACACGTGTGGCATCTGGGTACCCCATCGCCATAATGCCAAATTATCAAAGTGCTCCTCCAGGACATCAGATACTCTCCTGATTATATGGGGTCGATCTCCATCTTACGTGAACAAAATCTTGAAGAAATCGGAGTCGCTAGATAATGTGGATGAAATCATCTTCTAGAACTTTCCAGTACCGTTCGGTAGTAACCGTGCCATCACGAAATATCACACCATTCCGCAACTGGACACTGCTAACCACTCAGTCATCCGTTGAGCGTGAAGAGACTTACCGATTGCGAAAAGCGGATTCTCCGACCCCTCAAGTGCAATTTCTTCTAATTCACGAACCCATCCAAAAGAAAGTGGGCTTCGTTAAACTAAACAATATTCACATCAAAGTTCTGTACGTAAATACTGCGGACAATAGTGACACCGAAACACAACCGTTGTTCCATGTCCCTGGGGCTTAATGGTTAAAGGATTTGAATTTTGCATTGGAAGAGATGTAACTGTTCAACAACAGATTGTCGCAATGTCACTGGTTGTTTCCCACTTGTTCAGCAGTTCGTCTGATCGACTTTCTGGGTCTGGTTTCAAACACACCGCGCGTCTTCTCGATGCCTTTAGGCGTGTTCATCCTTTGTTCTGGGACGACCGATATAGCCAACACTGTCATAACGAACACTAGGGTAACGTGCTAAAAATTCGACCTAGGTACAGTTCCGATCAACGTAAAGTTTAGCGCCATTTGTCAGTCTCGTAGTGTTGGTAGAACTTTGTGTGGCGTTGTAGTGAAGTAGATTTCTACAGCTCCTCCTGTCTTTTCCAAGAATATACCACTTTGCACTACGGAGATATAAATTTTTTCATATTAAGAGGTAAGTAAAGATACTTAGTCTAACGCGCTCTTATAAAGCACTAGATGAGGGTGACTGTATTCGCTGCCAAACATGCATTGTCTGGTATCACGAAGTCTGCATTGGTGCCCGAGGGAAAAAGTGCTTTTTATCTGGAAGATGTCAGTGATCAAAATTTTACCTGGAAGTGATAACAATTGTTCCCAGTGTGGTACTTTTCCATAGAATTTTCTCAATTCAGTAAGCTTTTTTGTGCTTATACCAACATTTGTAATTTTCTTATATTTTTTATATGTTCATTAAACATGCCATTGTTAAAATTATTTATTTTTTCAATATATCTCCAGTTACAATAACATTTGTCCAAAATGATCACAATTCTACCACCTTACCCTAATCGTTCTCTCAAACTTGCGAATCAAATTCTGGATTGTTAGCCCACTAGGATCGGTTGTCTTCAGCTTGAACTAGATGCCCAACTTCTTTGGAGCGACTATTGGGCTACTATTTCCCGCACAGTAGGCTTTCACAAGAGGCCCGATGTACCGTGACATTTTCACGTGCAAATAGCCGGCGACAACAAGGGGCGTGCTCTTGCACATTCTAATTCCATCACGATTCGCGGCCAATTGTGCAACTTGAATGTCCTGTCGCAAACGGTTCAGAAGTTATAATGATGTTTTTACAAGTATTTCAATAACTGTCACCCTGTATATGTGTCATATGAAAGCCAATATGTTAAATTTTCTGCTGCACACATTATAGCAAGAATTTTTAGCGTATATTTCCGAATGGAAAAGAACATATTTTTGCATGATTACTGACAGAAAAAATATGTTTAATTTGCATTACAGTAAGAATTAGAAGTGAATTACGCTCGTTAAGCAAGTACCACTGTATTGTGAATTTGTAAATAAGGAAATAAAATTTTCTAATTCCTCAAAATTACAGACTACATATCATTCACTTAGCTGTCAATAAATTCCCTTAAGTTTATACACCGGTAACACAGGGAAATTTTCAAGGAACATTCTACGGTCTCTTCAATTCAGAATTAACGTAAACTACAATCTCTGACAATTAAGTTCGGTGAATACCTCTGTATCATTAACGTAGTTGAACTATGAACTACAGTTACCTTACTGTCCTTAGAAATAGTCATCTCCCACATCAATGTACAGCTACGTTCTGGGATACATGCCCTGGAAGCTTTGCACGAAATCTGCCTTTGGGATGTTTTTCAAATACCTCAAAGCTGGTTTGAGTACGGGGAATAGCAGCAATGCCGGGGGACTGACATCCTTCATTTTGTGTCCCAACTTCGTCGCCGCTTTTGTGTCCCAGCCTCGTCGTAGGTGTCGGTGGCCGAGTGGAATGTGACCGACACAGGAATAAAGAGAGCACGCTGGTGCAGGTACGGAGGGGAGCAGCCAGAAACTATAAACACTAGAGTAAATTAGAAAGATATATATTGCACAGAATGTAACAATACTTAACTTTTACATAGTACTGCAGAATGTTGATACATAGTTGTTAGAGGCCTGCCTAGTGCCTGTACAATAGCAAAGTCTTCACTGGTGCCTATCTGATTACGAAGGTCCTAACTCGTTGCTATCTCAGTCCGAAGTGCCGACTGGTTCCTCTCTCAGTCCGAAGTGACCGGTGTCTTTCGGTGGTGGCCACGAGCGGGGTTGCAGCAGAGGGCGCTCGTGGCTGTCGTCGTGAGAACGCCGCGCCGTGCGTGCATGGCGGGGCGCGGCGAAAGTAAGTGGCGCGCACTTTGTACTTGTGCGACACCACACTTCAAGTGTGGTGCATGTTCAAGTTGCAGCACCCTCTTTTTTTTTTTTTTTTTTTTTTTTGCCAGGAACTCTTTGACGATATTGGCTTGGCTGTGTGTGGGCAAGTGTTGCCTCCGGAATTCTTCTTATTCCTGCGAGTCAAATTCGTTTTGAAAGGAAAGATTTAATGGTATTCCTGACATTCAGCAAAACGTGACGAGACTTTTTTGCACCAACCCAAACGAAAACTTCGTCTAAAGTTTCCAGGACATTTTGTATTGGAGAGCTCAGCAGTGCATAATTATGGGAGGTGACTATTTCGAAGGACATTAAGGTAACTGTATTTCATAGTTCATCTACGTTAATGTTACAGGACCATTCACCGAACTTCATTGTCTGAGGTTTTAAATTTCACTTGTAGTAGGCAACCACTAGTGTTACGCAACCACTAGTATTCAGATATCCACTGGTCCGGTTGTCGTATGGTGCACCCATTTTCTCCTGTGACGACGTTAGCCACAAGACGTCTTGGAGACTCCTGGGAGCCGTGATCAAAAGATTGAGAATCACTACATTAACAAGACGATTTTCTGGTGATACAAACAAATGATACTGGATTCTTTCAGCAGGAAGGACCATGAATAGTTATTGTTCTATCAACGACAACAGCAACAGAGAGTGTTTTTGAAACTTAGTTTGAGAAAGTATTGGTAACGGATGTGGACCACGGTCTTTTCTCAAAATTTATCTTGTTCTTTCAGATGTGTGACTGGGCGAAAGAACAGGAAACGTAAATCTGGATAGCCATAAGAGACTTTAATCGTCGCAGTTGCAATTGTGAGTCCAGGGTGTTACTATTCGGCCTCACCGTTTGCTGCCTCAGTAAACACACTGCGACACTGAAACACACGTTACACAATTTCTGTATGTAATAATTGACAGCTTCATGCGTGGCAGGGCGGTTATTCATACATTTCAGTGTTAATGAGTTTTTATCTCCTGAGCTATGTGTCCTACTATATTATTTCGATGATAGATCCTTTGTGTGTACAGTGTCTATAAAATGTCTCGCCCATATAATTAGCACTGTAGAGGTAACGTCATGGCCAATGTCGTAATTTTACTGAATGAACACTGGAAAATAGTAAGCGATGAACTTCTTGCGTTTCATTACTTTGCTGGAGCTGTCCGCAAGGAAAGGCTTCGTAAATGTTTGGAATTAAGTGTAATATTTTTTGCAAGTCGTTAATTGCTTCGTTTCTGAAATAGTGATTGAAACGGTCTTGTTATTGACGTGTCGCATGAAGCTACAGATTTTTGTCACTCTCACTATTTATGAAGTGTTCTCTCCTGACCTCTCGTATCAATAAGTGTACCGAAGTTCTCAGCAGGAGCGAAGACTTCCTAAGTATTGGAAAAAAATTCAGGTCATTCATATTTTCAACAACGGTCGTCGATCAAGTGAGCGAAACTATAATTTGACAGTAAGTAATGTGTTTAACGAGTTTGGTTGAATTCGCTCCAGTAATTAGTATGGGATGTTTAAAACACACACAAATATATACGTTTTTATAATATGTAGAAATTTGTCAGGTTACGGAGCTAAGAAATTTCAGTATCGCTAATGACGAACAATACACCATAGGTAAGAGTCTCAAGGGTTCCTATGAAATATTCTTTCACATTAAAGACCGGTGAGAAATCAGACATCCTTAAAACGTCCTTAAAACGCTTCCTATTTTACAGGGGTATTTCTTATTGTTGTAGTGTAAACGTTTTCAAATTTATGCCAAGTGCATAATTTTATGGCCTCATCTCCACGTAGTACTCATGCAGCAGTACCATACCACCCGACACATAGGCACTGGAAGTTGCAAAGCTCACACCAAAAGTACCCCAACGGCATTAACAAAAGATTGCACACAGAGCAGTCCTCCAATTACTTGTGCAATTCTCCACATCTGGTGCGCTACCCTATGCGTGTGCAGAAAACTGTTCCAGTGTGTGTAACGTTTTTAAAAGTAGCTTAATTTGAAAGATAACTTGCATAGCCCACGTGTGTCAAAAGCGAAAACTTTAAACGAATTAAGAACCTGTCGACAACCCGAAACACCATTCAGACTAATGCTGCTAAATGGAAGTATTCTATTTGAAGTAAACGCCTCAAAATTAATACGTGTGTTGGGAAGTAGCGATAAAATAATGCGTAAATTAAAAGAATTAATATTCAAAATAAAATTAAATAAAAATTTTAGGGAATAGCAACTCTAACTACTTCAACTTAAATTTAATTCAGAGTGGAACATGTGATTTATTTCAGTAATTTGGACATGACTTGAATAAATACCTACAAACTGAATTAGAGTATGCAATGGTTTACTGTCCGTACATCACCAAAATCTTCCTGCTTTTTACATCTACATCTCTGCAAACCACATTTAAGTGTCTGGCAGAGGGTTCAGTGAACCACCTTTATACTATTCACCTATCATTCCATTCTCGAATAGCGAATAGCGAATAGAAAGAATTCAATCATTCCGTTCGAGTTCTGATTTCTCGTATTTTATTCTGATGATCATTTCTACCTATGTAGGTGGGAGTCAACAGTATATTTTCGCATTCGGATTTCGTAAATAGACCACGCCGCAGCGATAAACGCCGTTTTGTAATGATTCCCATCCGTTTTCCTGTCTCCCCTGTATCGTGACAATACGAAACGAGCTGCCCTTCCTTGGACTCTTTCGATGGCTTCCACTTGATAAGGGTCCACTCCACACACAGCAGTACTCCAAATGAGGACGGACAAGCGTAGTGTATGCAGTGTCTCTAGTAGTTCTGTTGCATCTTTTAAGTGTTCTGCCAATAAAACTCACTCTTTGGTAAGCCTTTCCTACGAAATTCACTACGTGTTCTTTCCAGTTGAAGCCTGATGTAATAATAATTCCTAAGTAATTAGTGGAGCTTACGGCCTTCACATTTGATTGATTTATCTTGTAAATAAATATTAACGGATTTCTTTTTGTACTCACGTGGACGACTCCACACTTCTCATTATTTAGAGTGAATTGCCAATTTTACAGCATATCTTATCCAGATTGTTCTGCAGTTGGTATTGATTTTCAGATGATTTTAATAGACGGTTAATGACGGCGTCATCTGCAAACAACCTAAGAGGGCTACTTAGATTTTCTTCCAAAACATTTATGTAAATAAGGAACAGCAAGGGACCGATAATACCACCCTGTGGAATGCACGATATCACCTCTGTTTTAGTCGATGCCTTACCATCGATAGGAAATCCCCTATACACCCACAAATCTCGGGGCGATATTCAGTAACCTATTTAAACCCAGTGAATTGGATAACGCGCCGCGGTGGAGTAGCCGAGCGGTCTAAAGCGTCCCGCTGCGGAGCGCGCGGTTGCTCGCCGTGGAGGTTCGAGTCCTCCCTCGGGCATGGGTGTGTGTGTTGTCCTTAGGTTAGTTTACCTAGGTTTAAGTAGTTTGTAAGCTACGGACTGATGACCACGCAGTTTGGTCCGATAGATTTACAAACATTTGAACATTTGAACATTTGGATAACGCAGGAATAAATTTCACTTTTCACCAAAAAATTTAGTAGCTAATGTGGACGCTACGATGAAGAATGACTAGGATCAACTCGCGTCAGCTGTCTTGTAAGAGTACACCTGTCGCTGTATCTTACAGTTTGATTTACCATAATGTATATATTGTCTTAAATTTGTTCATTTCACGTATTTTCATTTCTTTTATGCTAGATATATTTCTTATGAAACGTCATTTCCTATATTGAATCATTTAGTGTAAACATGTACTGTATGTGTAAACCCGCATGAATGTACGGACATTCTTATGCTGTAAGTTGGCAATGCGCCAGAGAAAATGTTGAACCTGTTGTAAAGACTGTCTTTGGTACAGAAGTAGTAGCTGTGAATGTCGCGCTGCTGAAGCAGTCGCGGAGCGGACTCCCCAAAGTAAACACATAAATTTTTTGTTGATGGTGCAGAGGCACGGTAGACGCAGTGTGGGGCGAGTTTAATGCAATTGCAATAAGCTCGAGAGGCGTACTGTTTAATGTATTGAAGGAAGCGCGAAACAAATTTATTTATACTCGAAAGTGATCAGTTTAATGTTTTTTCATGTGTGCAAGAAAAGTAATTGTTTGGTTATCAAGTCTATTGTCACCGAGAGTGATCGTTGCTGTAATTACGGAGAAAAGAAGGTGTATCAAGGTGTTGAGTATGCAAGCCTGTACATTGACTAACAAGCTCAATCATTATTTTTAAATATTTACGATCAGTTTTAAAGAAATTGCTAGACGAGTTAAAGAATTGCTAAACGTGTTACATCCACAGAGACTAGTAATTAATGTGCAGTGCTGTTCTAAGTTTTGCAATCAATTATTATGCCAAAGCTTTTAACTTGCAAGAAAATTTGCACGTAATGTAAAGTTGGTTTCATTTATGTAGAAAGTAATCAGGCTAACAGTAGTCAAAGGATTATAGTTGATTAACCAGACTTGACGAAAGTAATTTTTATGAAATACGTTAAATGCCAGACTCTGCTTAGCCAGTTACATGCGTACGCTACCCAGTTCATGTAAAGTTTTATAAGGAACTTGAATGCTTTAAACTATATTATCAGAATTATTGGGAACTTTGACTGTAGTATTTGTGAAGCTCATTGCACCACGGAGTTTTACAGTACTGAGCTATTATCATCGCAATCACAGTCTATCAGTTATTACGATTTTGATTATAACACGAACACGCCGTCACCACTACATGAATTCTGACACATTTATTAGTGTAGTTGTGCTGTTCGTGAATCGTAAGAGATGCTAGTTGGAGGCTGTAGTCAATGCTAAGTCAGATAGGGCCAAGCTTAATTAATTACCACAGTGACTGTTTCAAGTTAATTAACATCAATTTTTATTTGTTCAAAATTTTAACTTTCACTGCGAAAGTGTTGTTGCGACCCATCAGTTGTGATTTGCTGCAACATTCAATAACGAAATTATTATTACTACAGCATATCATTACGCATTATGATTTTTGACATTTTTTGACGACCTCCAACAGGCCATCTTTTACAGTCTCAAGTACGCGCAAAGCAGTCACCAATAAGGCTTAATGCAGTAATTATTGCACTCTCGGCTAATGTAGCAAAGAGTCGTCGATCCCCAGACAGTCCCAAGAAACCTGGGCTATGTCTGCACGAACCAAAGTCCCCTTTGCACAACTAAGGCCTGTCTGTTTCTCTTCCGAGAATGGTCTCAACCGCCAATACTCTCAAAGTTAGTATAAACTGCCCGGTGGCAACTCTGTACAGTGTTAAATAAACTCCTCCTCAGCGAAATTCAGAGAAGAGCGCCAGTCAGAACACACTCTAAGACTTGGCTACAGAAATTTGTCTGACATCAGAAGGAAACAGACGATTCGGAGAATTCTTGAGCAAACTATGTTTACCCCCACTCGCCGTGTGCTCGCGATGGAAAAGCCATGTTTTCGTCCCAAGCTCCCTCACATCAGTGGCAGGGCCATCTCCGAGAATAAGGATACCGCTAAGTCGTTTTGCGACGGCGAACTCAATTCTTTCTAGTAGCGGCGTTCCCGTAAGTCTCTGTGCAGTGGGCGCTACCCCCAGGTACAAGGGAACCGACAGTCTTGAGAATACACATGTCACCCTGAGCCTCGGCCGGCGCAATCTCCTTACTTAACAGTCATACACAACCGCTCTCTCAAAGAAAGATCTGTACCAAAAGATTGGAAAATAGCACAGGTCACACCTATCTTCAAGAAAGGTAGTATGAGTAACCAACTAAACTACAGGCCTATTTCATTGACGTCAATTTGCAGCAGAGTTTTGGAACATATCCTGTATTCAAATATTATGAATTATCTCGAACAGAACGATCTATTGGAAAATACCATTTATACGAAACACAACTAGCTCCTTACTCACACGAAGTGATGAGTGCTGTCGACAAGGGTTCGCAAATCGATTTCCAGGAGGCTTTTGACACCGTACCTCACAAACGGCTTTTAATCAAATTGCGTGGTGATGGTATATCGCCGCAAATTTGCGACCGGATAGGGGATTTCCTGTCAGATAGGATGGTAAAGCATCGACTAAAACAGAGGTGATATCGGGATATCACCAACATTCTCCTCCGAATGCGAAAATATATTGTTGACTCCCACTTACATAGGTAGAAATTATCATCAGAATAAAATAACGAGAAATCAGAGCTAAAACGGAGATATTCAGGTGTTCTTTCTTCCCGCACGCTATTCGAGAAATGATTGGGAGATAAATACTATGAAGGTGGTTCGATGAACCCTCTTCCAGGCACTTAAATGTTTTTTGCAGAGTATCCCACGTAGATGTAGGTAGATATAGAAGGCTTCCTGCTGCACCCCTCATTTTTTAAAGGAATTGTAGAAAATGTGTGTTGTTGAAAACAGTTCATTTTTTGTTCAAATGTTGAAATGTTTGTTAAGCTTAAGGGACTTAACTGCGGGGTCATCAGTCCCTAAACTTACAAACTACTTAAGAACTACCTTATACTAAAGACGACACAAATATCCATGCCCGAGGGGGGATTCGAACCCCCGACCGTAGCGGCTGTGCAGACTGTGACTAGCGCGCCGCAGACCGTTCGGTCACTGCGGGCGGCTCACTTTTTTCATTACAGTTCTGCTGTCATATCTTTTCATAAAAAATAATTTTAACAGTTATATGAAAGACATAGAAGTGTATACGAGGTGCGACAATAAAGTACTGTGAAAATAATAAAAATAAAATTTGCTGACCGTTTTAGTTAAGTTTAGTCTCTTTCAAAGGAGTCCCATTCTGATTGCACACACTTTTTCCAGCGCTTCTGCCATTGATGGTAACATTTCTGAAACTTATCTTCTGTGATATCATTCAAGACCCTGGTCACATCTTTTTGGACATCTTGTGTTGTTTGTAAATGGTGCTCCTTGACCGCCGTTTTGACTCTTGGAAATAGAAAAAAGTCGCACGAAGCGATATCTGGTGAATAAGGTGGCTGTGGTAATACAGAAAATTGTTTTGAGGTTAAAATCTGCGGCACTGACAGAGCAGCATGGGATTATTAGACGAACCGTTTCTCGATTAATGTTCAGTTCTTCGGCAATTATTTCATGGATAATCTTCGATCAGATCGTACACGTTCACGCACCCTGGCCAAGTTGATATCCGTTTGTGAGGTTGATGGTCGTCTACTGCCGTCTTCAACTTTCGTTCTGGCTTCACTAAACATTTTAAGCCAACGAAAGACTTAAGCTCTTGACATAACCTGCTCTTCAAAAGAGTTCTGAAGCTTACCGTACGTTGTCGTCGCGTTTGCATCCAATTTAACGCAAGAGGAAATGGCAATATTACACAAACTTACTACAGCACACCTCACGACTGAGCAGTTGCATCGATGTGCCGCTTGGACTAGAAGCAGCTAATAGACCAAGGTCAAAGATATTGTGCCTACATAAGCCTGCATGGTTGACACATCTTGCAAAGAAAATCAGTCTAATTACTTTATTGTCGCACCTCGGATGTAGACTTATTGTGTACAGGGTAAATGTTTTTATCGAAAATTACTCTCTATTTATTAAACATTTTTCACTACACACTGACGTACTTTCTGAAACAAAAGGACTTTCGGAAATTCACGTAATAAATTTCGAGGATTCCTACAGGGGAGTGTATACGAAGTATCTCCACAAAGTAAGTTTCGTTTGGCTATATAAAACAAATGTGTAGAGATACAGAAAAAAATATTTATTGTAGAACAATGTGATAACATGTTCTTTCAGCTCGTCGTCATCGTTGAAGTATTGACCACCAAGGACAGCAGGGACACTAAGTGTAAATTTACGGTTGTGCTTAATGATATCTGGTGGGTTAGGACCGGTAACGGTACGCCAAGCGCCCTCGGGGCATAAAATCTGAACCCGATTCTACATCTACATACATACTGCGCAATTCACCGTAAGGTGCGTGGCGGTGGGTACACTGTACCACTACTAGGTATTTTCTATCCTATTCCACTCCCAAATTGAACGAGGAAAAAAAGAATGCCTATATGCCTCCGAACGAGCCCTAATTTCTCTTATCATGTCTTTGTGATCTTTACGCGAAATGTAAGTAGGCGGCAGCAAGATCGTACTACACACAGCTTCAAATTCCGGCCCTCTAAATTTACTTAACAGAAATTCACGAAAAGAACGTAGTCTTTCTACAAGCGATCCCCAATTGAGTTGCCGGAACATTTCCGTGACACTCGCGCATTGGTCGAACCTACCGGTAACAAATCTAGCTGCTAGCCTCTGAACCGCGTCTATGTCTTCCTTTAAACTGATCTGCTGCGTGTCCCAAACACTTGAGTAATACTCAAGACGTGGTCGTACAAGCGTTTTATACGCGGTCTCCTTTACAGGTGAAGTACATCTTCCCAAAATTCTCCCAATAAACCGAAGTCGGCTGTCCGCCTTACTCACAACTGTCCTTACATGCTCGTTCCATTTCATATCGCTCTACAATGTTACGCCTAGATATTTGAACGACGCGACAGCATCAAGAAACTCACTACTAATGCTGTATTCGAACATTAAGGGATTGCTTTTTCTACTCATGATCATCACCTTACATTTTTCTACATTGAGAGCTAGCTGCCATTCTTCGCACCAACTAGAAATTTTGTCTAAGTCATCCTGTATGCTATTACAGTCAGTTTCAGACGACACCCTCCCATAAACCACAGCATTATCAGCAAACAGCCGCAAATTACAACTTACTCTGTCCATCAGATCATTAAGATACATAGAAAATAATAGCGGTCCTATCACACACCCCTGGGGCACGCCTGACGATACACTCGTCTCTGATGAACACTCGCCGTCGAGAACAACGTACTGCGTTCTATTACTTAGGAAGTCTTCCAGCCAGTAACAAATCTGTGAAACTTTTCCATAAGCTCGTATCTTCGTTAGCAGTCTGCAGTGTGACACCGCGTCGAACGCCTTTTCGAAGTCGAGAAAAACACAATCCGCCTGTTGCCCTTCATCCATGGCTCGCAAGATGTCATGTGAGAAAAGGGCAAGCTGAGTTTCACATGAACGATGTTTCCTAAACCCGTGCTGATTCATGGAAAGAAGCTTTTCCGTTTCAAGGAAATTTACTATATTCGAACTGAGAATATGCTCTAAAATTCTACATGTCAACGATATTGGCCTGTAATTGTGTGGGTCAGTTCTCTTTCCTTTCTTATAAATGGGAGTCACCTGCGCTTTTTTCCAATCACTAGGAACTTTGGGCTGAATTAAAGATTGGCGATAAATGCAAGATAAGTAGGGTGCCAACGCCGCAGAATAGTCTTTGTAAAACCGAACTGGTATTGCATCCGGACCAGCAGACTTTTTCGTATTTAGCTCTCTCAGCTGCTTCTCTACACCGGAAATACCTATTGCTATGTCCCCCATTTCGGAATTAGTACGTTGATCAAATGAAGGTACATTTGTGCGGTCCTCCTGCGTGGAAGATTTCTTAAAGGTTAAATTTAGAACTTCAGCTTTCCGTTTGCTTTCTTCCATTACTGCCCCGGAATGATCAACGAGTGACTGAACAGTGGGTTTTGACCCGCTTATCGATTTTACATTGGACCAGAATTTTTTCGGGTTCTCGGAAAGATCTTTTGCTAAGATATGGATGTGATAATTATTGTATGCTTCGCGCATCGATCCTTTTATAGACGCACGAATCTCTACTAACTTTTGCCTATCATCATTTGCGTGTTCTATTTTGAATCGAGAGTGCAACAGCCTTTGCTTTCTCAGCAGCTTTCTAACATTATTATTATACCACGGTGGATCTTTTCATCCTTAATCGTCTTTACTGGCACATATTTCTCTAACCCTTTTTCACAATGCACTTAAATTTAGTCCACAATTCCTCTACATTCATAGTCCCGGAATTAAACGATGCCCATTCATTTTCTAAGTGCGATGGTAACATTTGCTTATCGGCTCTTCCCAACAAAAACACGCTCCTAGCCTTCTTGATTGGTTTTTGAACTTTGTTCACCATCGACGCTATGACGATATCATGATCACTAATTCCTGTCTCTACACAGACATCGTTAATAAGGTCAGGCCTGTTTGTGGCTATAAGGTCTAGAATATTTCCATTGCACGTGGGTTGCAGGTTTAACTGCTCAAGACAGTTTTCGGAGAATGTGTCCAAAAGTAGCTCGCAAGATTGCTTGTCTGTACCGTCTGAAATGTAACTAGCGAGGTCCCAATCTATACTCTTAAGGTTGAGGTCTCCTCCGACTAATATTACATGGCCCGAATACCTATGCATTACCTGCTGCAGACTTTCTTTGAATGATTCTAAAACTGCTACAGCAGCACTGGGGGGGGGGGGGCGGTAAAAACACCCAACTATTAACTTTACTTCTTTTAGACCTGTTATACGTGCCCAGATAACTTCACAGTTACTTTCAACTTCGATCTCAGTAGAAACAATATCTTTGTCCACAGCGATGAACACTCCTCCTCCAGTTGTATCTGATCTATCTTTCCGATATACATTCCACGCTTCACTGAATATTTCTGAACTTGCCACATCATGATTTAGCCAGCTTTCGGTGCCTAAAACTATCTGAGCGCAATAACTTCCATGCAGTGCGGCAAATTCGGGAACTTTGTTTCTAATACACTGTATTCCGAACGTGGCCTGAATTCGCTGTTTGAATGCTAACAGGCGAGTGCTCATCAGAGTTAGCGCCTAGCCTAAAAAACCCCCATGTGCACTCCACAAGTACTCTGCTATCCGAGTAGCCGCTTCCTTAGTGTAGTGCACCCCTGATCTATCTAGGGGCACCCTACAATTCTCCACCCGATAACGCAGATCCAGAAATCTGCAGCCATGACTGCCACAGAGTCGGCGAAGCCTCTGGTTCAGACCCTCCACTCGGCTCCAAACCAAAGGACCCCGATCAACCCTGGGAACAATGCTGCAAATCGACAGCTCTGCTTACAACCAGCGTGCGAAGGCTGCAGCCTTCACCAATTCCGCCAGCCTCCCTTAAGACCTGAGGATGTCCTCAGAACCCAAGCCACAAGCGTCATTGGTGCCGACGTGAGCCACAACTTGCAGTCGACTGCACCCCGCACCTTCGATAGCCGCCGGCAAGGCCGCCTCCACATCTCGGACGAGGCCCCCCGGCAGACACACCGAATGCACGTTGGAATTCCTTCTGGATCTCGACGCTATCTGCCTAAGGGGCTCGATCACGCGCCTAACATTGGAGCTCCAAATAACTAATAATCCCCTCCCCCCGTGCACCTGCTCGGACCCTGCTGAAGGAGTGGCCACATGCTCACTCACAGGACGAACGGGCGTGGACGGACGTCCAGCCTCCACATTAGCCGTCCGCCTCGATCGACGCGAACGCCGTACAACCCGCCACTCCCCTTGCGGAGAAGGCGGCTCGACGACGTCCGGTACACCCGAAGGTGCCTCGGTACCACGGACAGAGAGCGAAGCATGGGACACCTGAGGTGTCCCACTCGACGCACCAGACTACCCACCATCGCTGCACCCCGAGACAGCAGTCTGAAGACGGCTGACCGTAGCCAATAGCACGCTCAGCTGTTCGCGAACCGCGGCCAACTCCTCCTGCGTCCGCACACAGCAGGCACACATCACATCCATCCTATCGATACAATTAACTACAGACAGTAGAAAACTGAATAATCAACTTTTAAGTAGCCTAGTACTCTAATAAAGGCGGCTGGCTGCTGACTGAACTGTAGTCAGTGGTAACTACACTGTCAAATCAACAAAACTGAGTTCGGCAGTGGAATACACTGTTATCAAACGCGCGAGAAAATAAGCTTAGCGCTGTTTACGATGTGGCACTGGTGGCAGCTGGCACTGGACTGACTGATAACGAGCTTAGTAACGGTCTCTGACTTGTTTTGAAATACACCAGTCAAAGACGAAGACTAAACACAACGGTATTTAACAAATACGATAGAATAAACTATTAAAAACAGTAGTACAAACGAAATCTGCCAAGTACGCGGGAATAAACCTCTTAAAACAGAAGTACTAACTAATATGAACTAGACTGGCAAATTAAATTTGACACAAATTAAATTACGATACTTAGCGCTGTTTACGGTGTGGGACTTCTGGCAGCATTCTCGATGAGCACCTGAAGAGGGTGGCGAGTTATACCGCCGAAATATCTTTAGCGAACGACGCTAACATCCAGTGGAAATCAAGTTCAAACCACGTCATTTAATTATATGATTACTTTTATAAAAGAATGAACAAGGTTGCTTATTTACACTTCATTGTTAGTTAAGATTCGCAGTTCTGTTCTACCTTGGTTGACACAGAGATTCAAATGAGATATCCTTTTTCCTTGTGTTCCACTAAAGGCCTAAAGAGAATAGTGGTGTAATTTTATTTGGATCGTCTTATCGGAGTAATAAGACGTAAATTTGTTAGCAGATTGTATCAGAATAATTGTACAGTGATGTGACATGAATATTATGCTAGGAAAATACTAAATTTTCTTGGATTTTAAAAAGAAACGAAAACATTTACTAGTTATCACGCAACTCACCAAGTTGTAAGAATTTTTTTCTTTATATGTTGTACTACCATTGCACCTGGTGAGTTAGTAGTTAGAATATCAGCTTGGCCACCATGCAGCTATTAACAGCAGCGACAGGAGTGCAGTTCCCGTCGCGCCAAGGTATCCCAAACATTGTATTTATATGATTTCATGAACGGAGCGTGTTTTCAGTGTGATGAAATTTCAGTCCAATTCAAAATAGTTTTGGCAGACAAACATTAATCTCACACGTACACCAGGTATTATGTTCAGTCATTAGGAAATCCCTTTTTCGACATTTCTGAAGTCATTTGTTACAACCACAGATACCGAAGCGACCAGAACACACAGTGAATGGAAACTTCAAAGGTTGTTGGTGTGGTTTGGAACATGGCGCACCCATATAATTAGACTCATTGTCATTGACCAGGACCTAAATTCTCAAAGCTATCTCAAAATTTGGCAAGAACTGCTGTTTCTTTTAGTCCTAAACGAAGCCTAGGAGTGCTAGAAAGAGCAGATAAGCAACTGTTAGCGTCGCCCTTATGGTTTGAATGGACATAGTTTAGTTCTGGTACGATGGACGCAGAGGAACTATGGGCAAAATTTAAATGCATTGTAAATCAAGCGCTGGTATAATAGTAATGTTGTAAAAATACTGAGAAAGCATAGACAGTTGCATACTCGGTTCAAACAAAGTCAACCAAATCAAATCACATCTCTACATCTACATCTACATACATACTCCGCAATTCACCGTAGGGTGCGTGGCGGAGGGTACCCTGTACCACTACTAGGCATTTCCTTTCCTATTCCATATAAGTTACTTCTGTAAAAAGAGCAATGCGCGACGCATTCAATAACTACCACCGCCATAGCTTAGCAAATGATATTGCCGAGTACCCGAAAAAATTGGTCCTATTTAAAATCGGTAAGCGGATCGAAGGTCTCTATCCACTCACCCGTTGATCAATCTGGAGTGTTGACTGAAGACAGCAAAATGAAGGCCGAAGTTTTAAATTTAACATTAAGGAAATCATTCATGCAGGAGGACTATGCAAACATACCTTCATTTGATGGTCGCACTAACACTCAAACGGAGGACTTAGTAATAGGAGTAGCTGGTGTAGAGAAGCAGCTGAGAGAGTTAAAAACAAACAAGTCGCCAGGTCCAGCTGGAGTACCAGTTCGGTTTTACCAAGAGTACTCGGCGGCATTCACACTTTTCTTTGCTTGCATTTATCGCGAATCTTCGAGTAAGTGCAAAGTACCAAGAGAATGGAAAAAGCCACTGTTAACTCCGATGTATGAGAAAAACAATAGAACAGACCCACAAAATTACAGACCTATGAAATTAACATCAGTTTGCTGTAGAATTCTTGGACATTTCCTCAGATCAAATACAGCAAATTTCCTTGAGACGGAAAAGCTTCTGTCCTTACATCAGCACAGCTTTAGATAACATCGATCATGCGAAACCCAGCCTACCCTTTTCTCTCATAACATTTTGCGAGCTATGGGTGAAGGGCAACAGGCAGACTGTATATTTCTCGATTTTAGAAAAGCGTTTGACACGGTGCCGCACTACAGACTGATAACGAAGGTACGAGCTTATGGAATAGGACCGAAATGAGTTGTTCGAAGATTACTTAACTGATTATGTTGTCCTAGATGGCGAGTGAGCCGGCCGCGGTGGCCGAGGGGACTGAGGCGCTCCAGTCACGGTCTGCACGGTCACTACGGTCGGGGGTTCGAATCCCCCCCTCGGGCATGGATATTTGTGCCGTCCTTAGTATTAATTAGTTCATAAGTAGTTTGTTCGTTTAGTGACTGATGACCCCGTAGTTAAGTCCCATAGACTCTACAAACATTTGAACATTTGATTTTTTGATGGCGAGTGATTATCAGGGACTAGGGTATCGTCAGGGGAGCCCCAGAAAATTGTGATAGGGCCGCTATTATTTTCTATCTATGTAATGATGTGACAGAGTGAGGTGCAACCTTCCGCTGTTTGGTGATATTGCTGTGGTTGAATTACTGTAGTAGGATGCAGGATGACTTGGAGCAAATTTATAGGTGGTGTGAAGAATGGGAACTAGTGCTAAATGTAACGTGATGCAGATGAGTAGGAGAAACAATCCCGTAATGTGTGAGTACAGCATTAGTAGTGTGCTACTTGACAGAGTCGCGTCAGTTAAATACCTAGGCGTAACGCTGCAATGAGAAATGAAATGGAACGAGTATGTAAGGTCAGTCGTGGGGAAGACAAATGGTCGACTTCGCTTTATTGGGAGAATTCGGGTATGTGTGATTCGTCTAATGGAGATCGCATATAAAACTCTTGTACGACCCCGTGTCTTGAGTACTTCTCAAGTATTTAAGATCCCCACCAGATTGGTTTAAAGGCGGACACAGAGGCAGTTAAGAGGCGAGCTTTGTAAGCGGTAGAGTCGATCAACGCGCGAGTGTTACCGAAATGATTCGGGAACTCAACTGGGAGTCGTTAGAGGGGAAGTGACGTTCTTTTCTAGAAGCACTGCTGTAGAAATGTAGACGACCTGAATTTGAGGCGGACTGCAGAACTATTCTACTGCTGCCAACCTACATTTCGCGTAAAAACCACAAGGATAATATTAGAGAGATTAGGGCTTGTTCGGATGGATATAAGTAGGCCTATTTGCTTTTTCCGGCTTCTATATGGGACTGGAAGAGGAAAGCAGGTAACTAGTAGTGGTACTGAGTACTTTCTTCGACGCAACTTTGGCTGGATTGCGGAGTATGTATGTAGATGTTGATGCAGAAGTATATTGTTTAATAACTGTTTTTCTTTAGCACTTTGTCGCAAGTGTAAGTTAATTTAAGTAGTTTGTATGTCTAGGTCCCGTTGACCACATACGTCTGCTACATTAGGACCACAAACGTTTTATTTTATTTTGTTATTTGACATGTTTTCTGGGAGGCGGTCTAAATATATTTGATTAAGTGGAAACAATATCTACATATCGATGGATGAAAATACCAGCAGCTGTGTTCAAAATCTCGTCGTTGAGGGTGTAATATGAATAGAACAAGAAATTTACGGCTAATGGTTTTAATGGCTAACCAGTCCAAATGTGCTTTTAATGACAATCACACAACGGGAGCCTGAAGATGGTGCAGTGAAGCACCGAAACCAGTCGCACAAAATTTAATAAAGTTGCTGGTATTTTCATCGAGCAATATAATCTAATTAACTGCGTCCCATATCCATCCACTATGGAGAGAATTAAACAATATCTACAGTCTTGACCACAAATTTATTAATAGTGGTGATCGGTTTCAAGTCATTTCTGAGTCATCTTCGTATCAATTTACGTGTTTGCCAACAGGCAGTACAACCTCCCAATCATCAGATTACAACTTATCAATGCCAACAAAACGCGATACAACATTTGAAAAAAACCACATTGGTTGTTGCACATATATGACACACGTTGGTTAAAACATTTTTGACGAACAGTAGTTAAAATCAAGTACTGCTGGATAAAATTCACTGACAGCGTCTTGTACATGAAACACATGGTATTTAAAATTACTTTTTTAAATTCTAGCTAACTGCTGTAGATAAGTGACACACATAGAGGCTAACGTCATACTGCACAGTAGGCATCATGTGCAACATAGATCCATGATGAATTATTTTATATTATTTATTTATTTATTTATTAAGGGAACTGTCAGTGGGCATTATGTAGAAAACAACTACTTACGTCAACAGCAATTATACCTCGCATGTTCTTTGGTTGGTAAACCGTCTGATCGGTATGTTCATGCTGAAAACGAAATGTTGAAATGTTAGCGAACCTATTTATGAAACTGCTATTGCCATCAGTCCCTAGCAGTGGCGCATCTAGGATTTCGTTCTAGGGGGAGGGAACTAATTTAAAAAAGAAAATGAAGCCTACTGAATTTATTAATCTAGGCCTATGACTTATTTTTACACTTTTCACTATTTAAACAGTTATACTAGGAAAACAATTTCACAAGAAATAAAATGAGCAGGCTCGCATTAATTTGAAAGTGGAAGAGGAGCAACGTGGTGGAAATGGAGTTATATAATCCGCTCGTAAAAGAATTAAGCAGGTTCTATGTTAGTAGCCAAAGAGAGAGGTCTTTACAGTTTAATTAACATGAGACTATGTGTAAAAATTGAACTAATATAACACTATTGTTGTTCATAAGATTCCACTCGGTGGCGCCGCTGACCTGCTAAGCAGCAGGTCGCCGCATATGAACAATCGGCTCGTAACTTCAGCATAGCAGTGACAATAGCGGCAGCATCAAAGCTGGTCGCGGCGGCATTAAAACCGCTCACAGTAACAGCAGCACGAGTTCTCAGTGGCGGTATCACGATTGCGACCCATGTCACGTTCACTTGTGCTTGGCTTGTGTACTATTTCACATTTCCGGTGCCGACCTGTTTAAAAAAGTAAGAATGCAGACAATAAAAAATAATAAAGTTAAAAAATCTTTGGGTGGTGCTGGGGGAGGGGCTTGAGCCCCATTAGTCTCCTCGCTCCCCCCCCCTCCCCACTCCCCCCGTGGCTGCACCACTGGACCCTAAACTTAGAAACTACTTAAACTAACTTACACACCCATGCCCGAGGGGGGAGTGCAGGAAACAGAAAACAAAGAAACAACCAATAAACTGGCTTTAAAATGAATATTTCGTAAGTTTTATTTCGTACAGCAGAGCAGGTTTCACATTGGTTTGATTCGTTCTCTCCCTGTGAGTCTATGGTCGCAAGATTTCTTCGGTTAACTTCCCAATTCAGCTCGTATCAGATTGAGCGGTAGCGAAGCGTGTCCGCGTTTCGGTTCAACGTGTAGACATTTAAGTGGCTTGCAGAGTTAGTCTTTGAATAGGAAGACAGCAGTGTGCTGAGATGGCGGGCCACGGTGGAGTGAAGAAGGGATTCTTTGCAGCCAATGCGGTGCAAACCAATCGTAGGAGGACATAAATGTGTGGAAAGAGTGGATTTGTTTCAATATTACTTGGTAATTCCAGCTTAATTTTGAGAATATTCACAAAATCCAATGCTCACTCCATAGATATTTCTACTGTATATACAAATTTTCTTTCCAAGACATTGGAAAGCATATGGGACACAGCTAGGAAGAAACAAATTGTGACCTACCTGGGCTACACTTTACTTGCAGTCGCAGCGGTTTAGTTCGCTATCGTTGGCAACGAACTATTCGCTTTAGGAGGATGATTAATTTACTGACCAGAACAGCAACCAGCAGTGCAACCACGTAACATGAAATAATATCTAAATAAAAGCGTCGGTAAAAGGACCATTTACACAGTCATCCGTCTTAACTGAACAAAAGAGCATCATCGATAAGAGGGTCGGCTGCAACTGTTTGTAAACCTTTTTATCAATGATGCATCATCTCGGCTGTTGATTTCTGTCTACAAAGGTATTATGAACCAAAAACAAACAAGATAAAGTCATCGATTAGTAGATTTTACCCAGGTGATATTTCTACCTTAATGTTGAGGACAAAATTTGTTCTGCGCATGTGAATGCTCACTCGAGAGATACTTTTGCTCTGTGCCTGCCACTAGAGATAAAGACACACGCGAGCGATAAACTCATCAGAAACCTCCCTGCTTTCATAATTGCTAGGTACAATATTGTGATTAAAATTTGTAATTACTTTTGGTGCGGACTACATTAAGGTAAAGACATCTTCTTTTGCAGAGATGATTGCACTTTGAGTTATAATCCGACTTCTAAATATATAGTTCTATTAGACAAGATCGATTTCAACTTCATGCTTTACGAAGTAATCACTGCAGGACCTGGGGACATTTATTAGCTGAAAGTTTGGTCGATTCTGCTAACACAGTCAAGACAATTCACTGTTATTACCATAATTAATGGGAAGTTCTGTACAGATGACCAGCTGACGCCATTCCTTCAACTATTACCCAGACTTACTTTATCGCACATTGACACCACCATGACGTCTTATTTAAACAGACATGAACTCTTTCAGTATTTGTCGACTTTTCGATAATAGGGAGCACTCCATACAGAATAACTACATCGTCTTCCCCAGTGCAACACTGCAAAATTCTAAAACTTCAGCATACACTTACTGTGACAGATAAAGAGTTTAGCACTACTTCATAGAACCAATACATGGCACTGTTATTATTAATATTACTATTTCTCATCTCAACTATAGAAGTGTTTTCAGAAGTTTACGTCAAACAGACAATTACACACCGCAGTCTTCCTCCTACAGACTTTAATTAATTTCACCTTTTGTATGAAAACATTTATGAACATTCACTGTTTTCAACAATGCCTTCTACTTAAATTTGACGTCTTGGCTAGAAGAAGTGAGTTTTTTGACAGAGAAAACCAACAAGGATTCCGGTTTTGCTGACCTAGGTCCGGAACCCTAAAAAACCATGATATACACAAGTCCCTGTTTAACAATCGTTGCGAAGCACGGACATATAAGCTAGTAACCAAATAAGTTAAGTCCCATTGATTTACAAACATTTGAATATTTGAGATGGCAGTAACAGCTTTTCAAATTAAAACTCTTGCAGCTAACTCTCGTCGTATTTCCAGGGCCAATGTGCAGACGATGTCCCCTCCCGGTCGCGCTGCAATATAGTCCGCATTGGTATGTAACAGGCCGCTGCCTCACTAACCGTGCTCTTTGTTGATATTACGCAGGGTCTGTGTGGGCCCGTTTATTAGGCGACACGCACGCACGCGCACACACACACACACACACACACACACACACACACACACACGCATGCTCTCACCGGCTGTGACAAGACCACGATATTACAGTGCGTCACATACCTGAGCGACTGCTGCGATCGCTAATCCACAGCCAGTGGAAACGTTCATTTACATCCTTCCCAACAGTGGCAGAGGTAACCGCAACAGCTACGGCTTTCAACACTCGGAAGTTCATTAAAAGGTAACAGCATTATACATCTCTGACGATGCGGTTAAAGGTGAAAACAGTTTCGCTCAAATGGCAGCAATGTTGTGTAATTTCGGAAGCATTGTCAGTATCGGACACCACTCATTCCGGTTAATAACACAGCAACTGTCGAATGTTCTGTTGATGATGAGCATTTCATTAGGCGTTACGATGGTAACAACACGGCGGCATATGGTTTACTGCTTCAACTCATATGCGGTAATATCTTTTGACCTCTAAACTGAACGCCGATCACGAGAGGACTTTGAATTTTTATTTCTGTGTTTACTTCCGTTCACTCGTCGCCATGTAGTTACCTACAGAGGTTTTTTGGTAGCGAAGAGATACAGGCTACGTTTCATAGGAATAGGTGACTGGTTGAGCTATCTAGAACAGCATCACTGTAAGATCAATAAAAATGCTTTATATTCTACTAATATGAAATTACTCAACTGTAGTACGTTCAAACAACTTCGTACACCGTTGCAGCATCGAAAACTGTACAAATAAAATTCTTCAGCGTGCTAGTACATATGCTCATAGCCGGCCGCGGTGGCCGAGGGGACTAAGGCGCTTCAGTCACGGTCTGCACGGCCCCTACGGTCGGGGGTTCAAATCCCCCCTCGGGCATGGATATTTGTGCCGTCCTAGTTCGTAAGTAGTTCATAAGTAGTTTGTAAGTTTAGGGACTGATGACCCCGTAGTTAAGTCCCATAGACTATACAAACATTTGAACATTTGAACATATGCTCATAGACTCCAAGTTACAAATTTACAAATACTAGTAGTCACTAGAAAAGATGTATATGCAGTTTAGATTAGATTAGATTAGCTGTTCGTTCCATATATTCATGTTGAGGAGATCCTCGTGGATGTGCAACATGTTACTTTTTATTATTTTAGCAAGCTGATAATATAACAATACTAATACATATACATACATTCTTTTACAAGCTGATAATATAATAATACTAATACAGACACATACTTTTTATAAGCTGATAATATAATAAAACTAATGGTATGAATAAGTATACATACATCATTTGGTTCTATTTAAAAATTCGTCAGTGGAGTAGGAGTTGGCCACTAGAAAGTCTTTAAGACTCCTCTTAAACTGATCTTTCTGTGTAGCTAAAAATTTTATGGTTGCTGGTAAATTATTGAAATATACTGAGAGGCAGTAGTTAATATACCCAGTTGTCTGAAGAAACTTCTACAGCAGACCGTGAATTTACTCCACAAATAATACGTATTGCACGCTTTTGGACTCTCAAAATGTTTGCTTGAATTGAAGACTTACCCCAAAATATTAGACCATATGACTTTATGGAATGAAAGTAAGCGAAGTATGCAACATTTTTTATTTTTATGTTTCCTATTGTATCGTATTGCAAATACAGACTTGTTAAGTCGTTTGTGCAGTTCCGTAGTGTGGTCCTCCCAACTGAATTTATTATCAAGCTGCAATCCCACGAATTTAATACTGTCAACTTCTTCTATCTGCTCTTCTTCACACTTTATGAATATACTGGATAGAAATCTCTTACATGTTCTGAACTGCATGTAGTGAGTCTTTTCAAAGTTTAATGTCAATGGGTTGGCTTTAAACCATTTATTAATGTTCATGGAAATATCATTAGCAGACCTTTTTAGACAAGACCAGCATAAATGAGGCAGATTGGTGGAATCCCTTAAAGTCTTCATGGTAGGACAATCTCGATTCTCGTCAGCTGGGTGCTCACGTAGTCTTCAGAGCGCCCTCTTATGCCGTCCTCTCACGGGACGTGGAAACGCACATGGAGTAGGACGTGGTGACGTTGCAGCGTGGAATTCCACGTAGCACTGCTCTGCGAAGCGTGGAATGAGGGATCCAGCATGTTAGATTTTTGCTTCGTGGAGTGGAACGTGGCCAATGAGAAGCGACCTGGTTTTCACGTGACAAGCAGTACTTCTGATCCGCCATATTGCAAACGGAACTCCGTAATTCGTCCCTTCTTTCGTTTTAGCGTACGATGTATAAATATAATCTTTTTAAAGAGTCAGAATATTGAAAAATTTTTGAAAACGTATCCTTTTAGGTATGATATGTTACAATAAATTACCTGGAACTATATATTTATATCTTTAAAGGATATCGTATTTAACATTAGTCAGTGTTGTAATTTGTATACCGTGAAAGAATATCTTTCCTAAGCCACGTTTCAACGCCATTCTGTCAAAGGAGCCTCTTTATGATACTTTGTCATGGATAAGTAAGATATCACAACATGTTTTAGGTGCATAGTATATCACAATTATGGCGCAATTTCTCCTGGGGAGAAATGGCGTAGTTGGTAGTGCGTTGAGCTGCGGATGAGACGAGAAACTCGGGTTCGCGACCCCCTACTTCCAAAATATTTTTATTTTTTCCTTTTTTGCTTCCTTCATGTTTCTGGTTCTTTCTTATTAATGTAAGTGTAATATCCGATATTCGTTGTTATGTCTTTTTATGACGACGGATTAGCGTGGTGGTTAGCGTTACGAGCTATGGAGGAAAAGAGATGTGAATAACAGGTTTGCATCTTCACTCTTCCAGATATTTTTCACCATTTCGTTTAATTATGGTTAATTTAATACAATTATAATATTCGGTAATGGAATTTATTTATTAGAAACAAGAACGGACTTTGTCCACGACAGAATTTGTTGAGTTTTTCGTTCTAGGCCACAAGAACAGATAAAATTAAAGACAGTACCCTACGTCACGCCGGCCGCGGTGGCCGAGGGGACTGAGGCGCGCCAGTCACGGTCTGCACGGTCACTACGGTCGGGGGTTTGAATCCCCCCCTCGGGCATGGATATTTGTGCCATCCTACTATTAGTTAGTTCATAAGTAATTCGTAAGTTCAGGAACTGATGACCCCGTAGTTAAGTCCTATGAGCTATACAAACATTTGAACATTTTTGAACCCTATGTCACTCGGTTTTCCCCACGGTGTTTGAATTAAGTTACTGTTCAGTACAATGTTGGAATAGTTCAGTTTCACAGTGGAAAGTGAACCTGGCTAGCGCGTGGTTACATAGGTAGATGCAGTGTAGGAGGAACAGGGTTTACGTACAATACTAAAAGCAAACATTATCACAACGAACATTGTCGAGGTGGGGCGTTGTTCCGCGTGTATTACAAGTAAAAGATATGGTCAGAAACTGTTATCTCCGAATATACAGAATATGTACATCGTGGAAAATGGGCATATAAGAGCAAGACAACTGGAGCTGGTGCAAATGACGTATTTCACCATTGACATTTTTTTTTTAAAGAATTTTTGCCAAAATTGATTTTTTCGTAAATTTTGTTATCTCAACCGCTTTCAGATACATGTACCGTCTTTGTGCTTTTTGAAGAAAAAAATAAAAGTTCTGTAAGAGTATTGCATGCCACATGCAAGCATAAGAAAACATTTCGTTTTTTCCGACGATGGTTAAGAGAGATACCGTGTAATTTTGCGCACATCCATATTTATAAACACAATGATCATTGCGCCAGCCAGCAACGGGCGCTGGAGGGCGCTGCGGTCGATTAGCAGCACGTTCCGTGGGTTGTAGCGGGTGGTTTCAGAGCGTGCTGTAGCTACACTAGGCAGACAGCACGTCTGGCCTGCGCCACGTTGGGACAACACGTCCCGTGTGAGGACGGCTTTAAGTCATTGCTGGCGAAGGTACTTGGCACGGCGCGTGGTAGCGTCGCACTGTTGAACGGGCGCGGTAGACGGCTTCCGACACCGCATGGACGGTACAGGCACTTCAGCCGTAGTGCGCGACTTACGGGGATTTGCAGCTTATGGGGCGCGTCCTTGGGGTAGCCAAATGGTTAAGGCAACCCGCGAACGTTGCCGCAAAGCGAGAGACCTGAGTTGGCATCCCGGTTTGGAACACATTTTCACTTGAAACTTACTGCCGCGGTGGAGTAGCCGAGTGGTCTAAAGCAGGGGTGGGCACGAGAGCAGCGAGAGCCGCGAGGGCAGCGCTGAGCGGCCTTGAGAGCCAGCAGGGCGGGTAGCAGAGCTGCGCGGGATGGCTGGCCGCTTGCTGATGCACAGTGCACATACATCAGTGCTTTCATCCAATGCTAAAGAAAAGAAAACTATTTGATCCTGTCTCTAACTGAGCTTCCATGTCAATGGCCATTTCTTCAATGCGCCTGCAAACCGTTCTCCGTGAAAGAGGAACCGTTTCAAAAAGAGGAAGATTTGCTGGGCAGAAAATTGTTGCGGCAGCAACAAAACATTCTTTCACAAATTCTGCATCGCTGAAGGGCCGCGCACTTTTAGCTATTTTAAGAGCTACATGATAGCTTACTTTCATCGCTACAGCGTTGTGGATTACAAGGTTGTCTACCTGTAAATACGTACAGGAGGAGGTAAAATTCTCGGAAAATGCACACAACATATCAATAATAGCAGTAAATTGAATTAATAACATAATTATCGACAAGTTTACTTACGTCTTTCTCCTTTTTCTGCTTCATTTCTCTAAGTTTGACATTTCGTTCTTCTTTACTCAAAGTAACTACACCTTTTTCGTGAAGCAGTTGAAAATGACGCTTAACATTGTACTTCTTCCATGAAGACAATGTTGAATTGCAAAACAAACAATGAGGTCCACTTTGCTTTCCAACAAAAAAGTACTCTTCTTCCCAGTGTGGGTGTTCAGAAGACTTTCTTTTCAAAGATTTAACGTCCTCCTCAGACATTTTTCAGACACTAGTTCTGCTTTAACACGAACACCGGACGCGATTTCCACAAATAAACTGAACGAGTGGTTCCGCGTGATGAGTGCGTGGCATGCTGGCTGGTGGAGGGGGGGGGGGGGGGGGAGCCACGAGCAGGCCGTGTCAGCCGCTGATAGCGCTCGAGCTCGCGAAACGGCATTTGCCCAGCCCTGGTCTAAAGCGTCTAGCTGCGGATCGCGCGACTGCTCGCCGTGGAGGTTCGAGTCCTCCCTGGGGCATGGGTGTGTGTGTTGTCGTTGGGTTAGTTTACCTAGGTTTAAGTAGTTTGTAAGCTAAGGACTGATGACCAAGCAGTTTGGTCCGATAGATTTACAGATATTTGAACATTTTGAAACTTACTGGCAGATCTTAGCAAGTAAAGCTGTGACGACGGACCGTGGGCGTGCTGCGAAAGCAGAGATGGTTGAGCGCTTGTCCGCGAAAGGCAAAAGTCCCGGTTTCGAATCCCATTTTAATCTGCCAGGGAGTTTCATATCAGCGCAAGCTCTGCTGTACAATCAAACTATCATTCTGGAAACATTTTCACTTGTCACCAAATGTTCAAATGTTTGTACAGCTTATGGGACTTAACTACGGGGTTATCAGTCCCTAAACTTACAAACTACTTATGAACTAGCTAATCCTAAGGACGGCATAAATATACATGCGTGAGGGGGGATTCGAACCCCCGACCGTAGTGGCCGTGCAGACCGTGACTGGAGCGACTCAGTCCCCTCGGCCATAGAAAATCTTTGCCCATTTGTTCGAACCACACAGAATGACTTGATTAGCGTATCGTACAGACCATGAACTAAACAAATAATGCTGTTCCTGCGTTATGGTTGACAGGTTCTTGTATTTACCCTCGTCCGCTCAGTAAAAATTATTGCCCTCTTAAAGCGAAGATTCCATGAGAAAACATCAGCGTTGTCAAGCGATTGGCTAAAGTGAAGACACACAGGATTCTCACTATTCACCATCCGTTGCCAAAATTATCATAGGAGGCCGCTGGGATATTTGGTAAAATTTAACCGGCACTGGGAGGTATGAAACGGTGTCTTTTACGTGTTAAGGAAAATGCCTGACACAATAACAACAAATAAAAACGGAAGTCTATACTTCTCATGCCATTTTCGAATTATATAACTTTCATTAGCCTAATACTTGAGATGAAACTACAATTTCGGTCTTCGTACATTTTTACAACGCCAAGAAATAATGTTAATTCGATACTGCGATATTCAGAATTCTTGAGCTGACATGTCGACTTCGTAGTTCTACCCGTGCACCGCTACATGCCCCTCCCGGCGCATCATCATTTATATCGGCATTCTCGACTTCGTAGTTCCACCCGAGCACCGCTAGATGCCTCTCCCGGCGCATCATCCTTTATATCGGCATTCATATGAAAACATCCATTTCCTTTAACCACTCTCAATCACTGCGAAAATGAAGCATTTGAACGGCTCAAGACAGTGAGTTGAGAGCACTCCAGGTTTCGATATTCACTTTATTTTAATACGTTATTTTAAAACTGCATATGCGCTGAATTACAGCGTCTTTGGTCAGGGCGAATAGCCAATCAGTGAACTGATTGTTGGAGAATGTAGAACTTGATCCAAGCTGTAGATAGGAAAATTTCTACTTCCTTTTACCACTTTCATTGGCTAAATGCACACATAATATAAATATTCGTGAAATCTACAACAAACAATCTTTCGACTATGTAACTTTCATTGGCCATTCGTGTTAGCGTATTTATATAATGGTACCCTAATGCAAACAAAATCATTACTTTCCTTCATCTTCTTTCTTAATTTCTGTAATTACAATGAGTGTTATCAACTAGGTATATCAAATGGATTAAATTTCTCTATCATTCCTAAAAGGCTTTCGACATTTTAACTCAGTATGGGTCTTAATAAAATGCATGCTATGGATATGACTTGATTGGAGATTTCCTGTCAGAGATCGAAACGCATAGATTAAAACACAGGTGTTATCTGGCGTTCCCCACAGTCGTGTTATTGCTCCTCTACTGTTCCTTATCCACATAAACGATCTAGGAGAAAATGTAGCATTCTCATGCTTTGTTTGCAAAATATACTGTCATTTATTGGCTATTAAAGTAGTAATCAGGCCGGCCGCGGTGGCCGAGGGGACTGAGGCGCTCCAGTCACGGTATGCACGGCCATTACGGTCGGGGGTTCGAATCCCCCCTCGGGCATGGATATTTGTGCCGTCCTTAGTCTTAGTTCATAAGTAGTTTGTAAGTTTAGGGACTGATAGCCCCGTAGTTAAGTCCCATAGACTTTACAAACATTTGAACATTTTTTTTTTGGTAGTAATCAGATGATGAAAACCAAATATAGAACAAGTATGATAAATGTATGGTGCGAAAATTGACAGTTGACCCTAAATAATGACACGTGCGAAGTCTTCCACACGAGTACTAAAATGAATGCGCTAAACGTCGTTTACGAGATAACGATGAACAAATGTTCAAATGTTTGTATAGCTTATGGGACTTAACTACGGAGTCATCAGTCCCTAAACTTACAAACTACTTATGAACTAGCTAACACTAAGGACGGCACAAATATCCATGCCCGAGGGGGGATTCGAACCACCGTCCGTAGTGGCCGTGCAGACCGTGACTGGCGCGCCGCTGTCCCCTCGGCCACCGCGGCCGGCTACGAGATAACGCAATGAAATCCTAATGCCGTAAATTCAATGAAGTATGTACGAATTACAATTACGACCGACAAATTCTAAAGATTATACAGAAAATGTGAGGGAGGTGAACGAAATACTGCAATTTTCATTATTTTATTTATTATTTATTTTATTTATTTTTTCGTTTTTTTTTTTTTTTTTTTTTTTTTTCCATGGTGTAACAGAATTAACAAAGACACATGTGTATTGTTCCTTTCTGCTTAGAAGCGTCTTGGGTACACAACCATTGAAATTCTCCAAAGGGATGACCTCATAAACCGTGACTGTGGCTATAATCTTAGCAAAGCTTGGGAACCAGCGATTGGGTTAATTAAGAGTAAATCTAGCAAACGTAACGAAGTGACGACCAAGGCGGACAGAGCCTTCACACCGACGTCATCTCAGACGCCGGCGCAATCGGTTCCACTGCGCGGCCGCGGCGCGGGGCGCGGACCGCGGAGGGGTCGCTCCGCGGGCCGAGGGTATTTCAATGGCCCGCTACCGGGCTAGAACCCAAAATGAACACACAAATATCCAGCTCCCTGCACTTGAAAGATTGGAGGCCACGGCCGTCAGGGTCAAGTTCAACGGAGCATACACTGCACTGGTGTCGCTCTACAACGCTCCTGGTAACATTGTAACACGCGACATCAGCACAGTACTCAACATTACACCGCGAGTCATCGCCGCTGAAGATCTGAACGCAAAACACCGCGACTGGAACTCAATCAGACAAAATCGCAACGGCAAAATACTGTACGAACACTCACTAGGTAGAAACTACATCACACGTGCACCGGTTGAACCGATTTATATTCCTTACCAAAGGAATCAAAGGCCAGACGTGATAGACATGGCTCTCATCAAGGGCATAACAGTTACACTCAACCTTGAGGTTGCAAACGATCTGCCTTCCAACCACACCCCCGTTATACTTCACACGGAAGAAACACTGCAGTACAATGAACCACGCAGGATACTAAATTACAAGCGCTCAAATTGGGCTCTGTTCAAGGAAACGCTTGATAATCGTATTCCTGACACTCACGAGATTACACAAACAGAACAAATTGATGAAGCTGTTGAAGTCCTCACAACTGCTGTCCAAGACGCAATAGCCGAATCCAGCCCCGAATCCTGCCCCAGGAAATCCTGGCCTTATCTCAATGAGAAACCGACTCAGGAGATACTGGCAGCGTACCAGGCGTCCGGTGTATAAACATCACGTCAACAGGCTACAGGGTATCATACAGGGTAAAATAACAACATTCAAAACGACACAATGGGACCAGAAACTCGCTGGACTTGATACCACACGTCCTGGAGTGTGGGCTCTGGCCAGACACTTCACCAGGGAGAAACTCTACACGCCTACCTTACAGGGACCAAACGGCCCAGCATACTCAGCGGAAGAGAAAGCTGAGCTAATGGCCCAAACACTAGCAGCGTCATTCACACTGAACCTGGCTCCTTCCGACCCAGTGTTCATACTTGAGACGGACCAGACGATCACACGCTTCATGGCCCAGCCTCCGCGCAACGAAATTAGACGTACTAGCACACATGAAATCACTTGGCCCATCAAGCACACCACAGCCAGAAAAGCGCCTGGCCATGATGGCATTCAAAACTGGGTTCTCCAGGAGTTCACGGATAGAGCAATAGAGAACCTGACACACATCACAAATGCCATCCTGCAACACCAACACTTCCCTGCCTTTTGGAAGGCGGCCAAGGTCCTGATGTTCAGGAAGCCAGGGAAAGACAACTCCCTCCCACAAAATTACCGACCCATCAGTCTGCTGAGCTCGCTCAGTAAGATAGTTGAGAAGGTAATACTTAAACGTCTCACTCGGCACTGCATCACCAATTACACCCTAAGACCGGAGTAATTCGGATTTAGGAATCACCACTCCACAACACAACAACTCCTCCGCGTAGTTGAACACATAACAGACGGCTACAACAAAAACAAAGCCACTGGGGTGGTGTTCCTGGACATCGAAAAAGCTTTCGATCGTCTCTGGCACAACGGCCTTATACGCAAACTTAACGTGCCGCGTTTCCCGACGGACTTCAACACTGACGTGCAGGGCAAACAGTCTACACGACATGGTATTCAAGCCGGAGTACCCCAAGGCAGCATCCTGGGGGCCCTCTTGTTTAACCTGTACATTAATGATTTTCCATCCACACATAACACGATGACTGCAATCTACGCAGATGACACCGCCATCATGGCGCAAGATTGGAAGCCATCAAATATTAACTCACGCCTACAGACAGCACTCAGAACTGCCGAACCTTGGTTGGAGAAATGGCGTGTTAAAGTCAACGTCGACAAGTGTGAGGCAGTTCTGTTCACACGCAGACCGAAACACCTGCGCAAGCACCAATACTGTAGACCAATTACTCTACATACACGCCCAATACGTTTCTACATCTACATCTACATCGATACTCTGCAAATCACATTTAAGTGCCTGGCAGAGGGTTCATTAACCACCTTCATAACTTTTCTCTACCGTTCCATTCTCTAATAGCGCGCGGGAAGAAAGAACACCTAAATCGTTCCGTTTTCGATCTGATTTCTCTTATTTTATTGGGATGGTCATGTCTCCCTAAGTAGGTGGGTGCTAGCAAAATATTTTCACATTCAGAACTAAAAGTCGGTGATTGAAACTTCGCAAACAGATCACGCCGCAATGAATAACGTCTTCCTTTTAATGATTTCCACCCCAATTCGTGCAACATTTCCGTGACGCTTCCCCCCCCCCCCCCCGTAACGTGATAAAACAAAACGAGCTGCCCTTCTCTGAACCTTCTCAATATCTTCCGTCAGTCCCACCTGGTGAGGGTCCCACAAGGGTCAACAGTACTCCAAGAGAGGACGCACAAGTGTGATGTAGGCAGTCTCTTTGGTGGAGCTGGTGCATCGTCTAAGCGTTCTGCCAATGAAACGTAACCTTTGGTTCGCCTTCCCCACAATATTTTCTATGTGTTCTCTCCAGTCAAAGTTGTTCGTAATTGTAACTCCGAGGTATTTGGTAGAATTTACGACCTTAAGGTTTGACTGATTTATCGCGTAATTGAAGTACAGCGGATTTCTTTTAGTGGTCATGTGTATTACTTCACACTTTTCTTTATTTAGTGTCAATTGCCAATTTTCGCACCAAGTAGAAATTTTGTCTAAATCGCTTTGCAGTTGCTTTTGATCCTCTGTTGACTTCACTAACCGATAAACGACAGCATCATCCGCGAACAGTCTAAGGGAGCTATTCAGATTATCTCCTAAATCGTTTATAAACACGAGGAAGAGTAGGGGACCAATAACGCTTCCCTGTGGAATGCCAGATATCACTTCTGTTTTACTCGATGACTTACCGTCAATTACAACGAACTGTGTCCTTTCTGATAGGAAATCGTGAATCCAATCGCACAATTGGGGAGATATTCCATAAGCACGCAATTTCACTAGAAGCCGCTTGTGGGGTACAGTATCAAAAGCCTTCCGGAAACCCAGAAATATGGAATCGATTTGAGATCCCTTGTCGATGGCACATAACACTTCATGTGAATAAAGGGCAAGCTGTGTTTCGCAAGAGCGATACTTTCTGAATCCGTGCTGACTATTGGTTAATAGGTCGTTCTCTTCGAGGTAGTACATAATATTCGAACAAAGTATATGTTCCAAAATCCTACTGCAAATCGACGTCAATGAGATAGGCCTGTAATTTTGGTGATCACTCCTATTGCCTTTCTTGAATATTGGAGTAATTTGGGCAACTTTCCAGTCTTTGGGTACGGATCTTTCGCTGAGTGATCGGTTGTAAATTATAGCTAAGTACGGAGCTATTTCATCAGCATACTCTGAGAGGAATCTAGTTGGTATACAATCTGGTCCGGAAGATTTATTTTTGTTGTGACTTAAGTTGTTTTACTACTCCAGGAACATCTACTTCTAAGTTTCGCATGCTGGCAGCTGTTCTTGGATTGAATACTGGAGTGTTCACTTCGTCTTCTTTGGTGAAAGAATTTCGGAAAGCTGTGTTTAGTAATTCTGCCTTAGCAGTACTGTCGTCGGTAGTATTACCATTGCTATCGCGTAGTGAAGGTATTGTGTTTTGCCGCTAGTGTACTTCACATATGACCAGAATTTCTTTGGATTTTCTGCAAGATTACGAGACAGGATTTCGTTGTGGAAACAACTATAAGATTCTCGCATTGAAGTCCACGCTAGGTTGCGAGTTTCAGTAAAAGATTGCCAGTCTTGCGGATTCTGTGTCTTTTTAAATTTTGCATGCGTTTTTCTTTGTTTCTGCAACAGTGATCTGACCTGTTTTGTGTACCACGGGGGGTCAGCCCCCTCTTTTATTAATTTATTTGGTATAAATCTCTCGATTGCTACTGATATTATGTCTTTGAATGTAAGCCACAACTGATCTACACTCGCATTTTTAGTTTTGAAGGACTGGAGACTATCACTCAGGAAAGCGTGAACGAATTTTTATCTGCTTTATTGAATAGATATATTTTTCGTTTATTTTTGGTGCATTTGGGAATTTCGATATTCAGTCTCGCTACTACAACTCGATGCTCGCTAATCCCTGTATCTGTTTTGATGCTCTTTACTATCTCGGGATTATTTGTTGCTAGGAGATCAAGAGTATTTTCGCAACCACGTACTATTCTAGTGGGTTCATGAACTAACTGTTCGAAGTAGTTCTCAGAAAAAGCATTCAGAACTAGTTCGGACGATGTTTTATATTTGCCCCCAGTTTTGAATACGTAATTATGCCAACATATCGAGGGTAAATTAAAGTCGCCACCGATTATAACAGTATGCTTCGGATACCTATTTGAAATATGATTCAAGCTTTCTTTGAACATTTCTGCAACCGCATCGTCTGAGTCAGGGGGCCGATAAAAAGATCCAATTATTAATTTATTTCGGTGGTCAGGTATAACCTCTACCCAGACCAATTCACAGGAAGTATCTGCCTCAATTTCGTTGCAGGATAAACCGTTTGTAACAGCAATAAACACGCCACCCCCTGTTTTATTTATTCTATCCTTTCTGAAGACCATTTGGCCCTTTGAAAAAATTTCGGCCGAATTTATCTCAGGCGTCAGCCAGCTTTCAGAACCTATAACGATTTGTGCCTCAGAACTTTCTATCAGCGCTTGGAGCTCTGGAATTTTCCCAACACAGCTACGACAATTTACAACTGTTACACCAATGGTTTTTATGTCTACTTTCTTCCCGTGTCTGACCTGCCCCCTTTGAGACTGAAACCCATTTTGTGTATTCCCGAGGCCATCTAACCTAAAAAACCGCCCAGTCCACGCCACACAGCCCCCGCTACCCGTGTAGCCGCTTCCTTTCCGCGAGAAAGTCAAATACCTTGGTGTCTGGCTGGACCGGAAACTCATATGGGGGAACCACATACAACACATGACCAACAGAGCAAACGCGAGGCTCAAACAACTCTACCCGATGCTCAACAGGGAAAGCAAACTGAATAGCCGGTGCTCCGTGCTGGGCATACGCGGCGCCAACACGGCTGCGCCGCCTGCAGCTCATACAGAACAAGGTACTACGCATCATTAGCAACGCTCACGATACACACGCACCGTGGACCTTCACAATGAATACCGCCTAGAGCGCCTCTCGGTGGTATTCAAGAAAGTCGCCACACGACTATACAGAAACTCGAAACACTCGAACAACCCCTTCATCCTACGCTTGGGGAACTACGATCACAACCATAGGTGGAAACATAATCGCCCAAAAACACTTCTCCTCAGAGACTAACCACCTACGGCGTAGGGAACACCAACTCACAAACACGATGAACATGGCAAACCCCTGCAAAACAGCAACCTGACTGGCAATGCCAGCTGAGCCCACAGCCGACCTACAGGCAAAGCAGGGAAACCATATTCATCGCACTAAACACAAACAAACCTAAACAGTCCCGCACACTTAGCCAGTTCTATGACCAAACTGCCTAACTACCATGACAGACTTGGCTATGTTACAGGTATTCTGCCACAGCCGATGTTAACGGGTAAATTGCCGCAACCGACCCAGGAGGCATCATTGGAGCTCAGCTGCAGCAGAACCTCGCATCAAAACGGACTGATTCTTTATGACGAACCTAGCAAAGTTAATGGTACTGAGAAAATACCCATTACTAACATTACCAAACCTTGCATGATCTGTCGCAGATAGCATACCGCTACTGCCCTTCATACCTACCTCACTGTCGCAGAGGATTTTCCCTTGGCTCTTGCCTTGGCACTTTTTTTCCTCTGCCCTTACATACCTTTACCCTTCGTATACCTTTCGACCAATTCTATCTCCAGATGCACCGTATTAATGGGTGATTGCGCCCACACGTACAGATAACATCGCGGTTCCCACATCCCGTGATCCACCTTAGCAAACTAACTTAATTACGGAGGTGACAGTAGAACTTTTGTGATGGTCACCACGTTGGTGTGGGCGTGGAGGGGCCCCATCCTTGCCTAAAAAAAAAAAAAAGGCTAGAACCCAGTTCCCTTCGAGCAGCCGTAGCGTGCGGATCTCCGTGCCGGCGCGTTTCCAGGAGCTCAGTCCGTCAGTTCACCTGATGATGGCGACATGTATGATCGCCGAAATATTGTGCCCGTTGGACACTATAGACCGGCAGTACACCCGTGGATATTTTGATTAACATAGCGATTAACATTAAGTCATCGGGCGACATAGGTTTTGAGACTGTCCTGCTACCGTTTCCTCTTGTGTCAGATGCTTGTGCCATACTGCACCGGCTTGGATGTCGCTATGGATGTGGTATTACCAACCAAACACTATCCAGTTTGAGACTGCCCTGACGTAACAGATGGCGTGGTTGTAAGCTTAATCAGGACGCTCGGACATTTGCTGACAGGTTGTACAACCTCTGACGATAAAGTTCTATAAATAGTCCTGTAACATTAACGTAGATGAATTATAAACTACAGTTACTGTTCTTCGAAATAGTCACCTCCCATTACTATACACCTCTGAGCTCTGCGATACAAGTCCTGGAAACTTTGCACTAACTTTCTTTGGGAAGGTGTTCGAAACGCTCGTCACATTGGCTATCAACAATACCGTCTGATATTCATCCTTTGAAAGTGAGCTAGACTCGAGGTACTAGGTAGAAATCTAGTGGTTTACGATAGGACGCGTAGGGTGGATGATCAAGATCCACGACAACGCTCGCCCACAGGCAGCCAGTATCGTCAAACACATCCTGGCAAAAATGAGGGAGGTGCAATTTGAACATCCGCCATACTCGCCGTTCCTCAATCTTCCAGACTTCTCCGCAGTCCCTCGACAAAAACTTACTTTGAAAGGAAAAAAGATTTGACGATATTTCTGATATCCAACGAAACGGCAACTTTGTACCACCATCCCAAAGGAAGACTTCGTGCAAAGTTACCAGGACTTGTACCGCAGAGCTCAGCGATGCATAGTAGTGGGGACTATTTAGAAGGACAGTAACTGTAGTTCATAGTTCATCTACGTTAATAATACAGGTTTATTCTCCAAACCTTATTGTCAGAAGTGGTACGATAAGGCCTATACCATGAATTTGACACACGACGAAGTAGTATTAGTTTGTTGTTTAATTTTGAACACCTTTGTATATTGATCCAAAGGAAAGCTTATCTGCGGAAATCACTGTACGAACACTACAGCGTAAAATTAGACTAGGTGTGATATATGAAATTTTCTGTAGATCCGAGAGGCATGAACGAACAGCGTAACGGATGAAGCAACCGCTCCGTATTCGAATCGCGATCCGGCAGCAAAAGCTACATTCAGGATGGGCAAAATAATGTAGACAACTAACACTGTAAGAATAGTCATTAATTAGTATGGAGCTGGCCCACCATTGGCTTCGTAAAGCGTCTTTAAGCTTCAAACACAATATTATTAATTCTTGCACCAAAACACATGCCAATTATTGTTACGATGCTGGCCAGCTCACAGTTTTTCTCTTTATATCAGTCAGTCGTTTCCTGTCTGGTAACCATGACAGAACGATCAAATACTTTCTATCTTATGTGGAAGTTTTATTTCAGTAGTGCATATTCTAAAAAAAAAAAAAAAAAAAAAAAAAAAAAAAAAAAAAAAAAAAAATGTCTCAATGATGCAAATAGCCCTACCGTAGGTCCAACCATGGTGGAGGGGTATCTATGGAGAGGCCAGAAAATGTTCAAATGTTTGTACAACTTATGGGACTTACTACGGGGTTATCAGTCCCTAAGCTTACAAACTATTTATGAACTGGCTAAGACTAAAGACGGCACAAATATCCATGCCCGAGGGGGGAATCGAACCCCCGACCGTAGTGGCCGTGCTGACCGTGACTGGAGCGCCTCAGTCCCCTCGGCCACCGCGGCCGGTGAGAGCCCAGACAAACGTGTGGTCCCTGAAGATGGGAAGCAGCCTTTCAGTAGTTACAGGAGCAACAGTCTGGATGATTGACTGAGCTGGCCTTTTAACGTCAGCTAATGTGGCTTTGCCACACAGTTACTGCGAACGGCTGAAAGCAAGGGGAAACAGCAGCCGTTACTTTTCCCGAGGACATGCAGCTCTACTATATGAATATATGATGATTGAATCCTGTCAGGTAAAATATTCCGGAGGTACAATAGTCCCCCATCCGGAGGTAAAATAATCCCATATTCAGATCTCGCGTGGGGACTACTCAGGAGGATATGATCATCAGAAAAGACAACACTGGCATCCTACGGATCGGAGCGTGGAATGTTAGATTCCTTAATCGGTTACGGAGGTTAGAAAATTTAAAAAGGGAAATCGATAGGTTGAAGTTAGATATAGTGGTGATCAGTAAAGTTAGGTGGAATGAGGAATAGGATTTCTGGTCGGGAGAGTACAGGATTATAAATACAAAATCAGTTGGCGGTATTTCGGGAGTTGGTCTGATAATGAATAAGAAAATAGGAATGTGGGTAAACTACTATGAGCAATACAGTGATCGCAATATTGTAGTCAAGATAGATAGGAAGCCAACACCGACCACAGTAGTACATGTTTATAGGCCAACTAGCCCTGCCGATGATGAGGAGATCGGAGAAATATATGAGGAACTAAAGGAAATTATTCAGACAATTGAAGGAGAGGAAAACTTAATTGTTATGGGAGACTGGAATTTGGTAGTAGGACAAGGAAGAGAAGGGAATGGTAGATAAGTAGGTTAATATGGTCTGGGCAAAAGGAATGAAAGAGGAAGCCGCCTGGTAGAATTTTGCACAGAACATAATTTAGTTATAACAAACCCCTCGTTAAAGAATAACGAAATAAGGTTACATACGTGGAAGATACCAGGAGACAACGGGAGATACCAGATAGATTTTATAATGGTAAGACAGATTTCGGAACCAGGTTTTAAAATGTAAGACATACCCAGGGGCAGATGTAGGGTCTGACCATACCTTATTGGTCATCAATTGTAGATGAAACTGAAATAAACTGCAGGAAGGTAGGCAAATAACGACATGGGACGTGGATAAATTGAAGGAACCTTAAGTTCTTGAGAATTTCAGAGGGAGCTTTAGACAACAACTGACAGAAACGGGGGCAAATAAAACAGTAGAGGAGGAATGGGTAGCATTGAGAAATTAAATAGTGAAGGCAGCAGAGTACAAAATAGGTAGAAAGGCAAGACCTATAAAAATTCTTGGTTATTGCAGGAAATACTGAATGTAATCGATGAACGAGAAACTATAAAAATGCAGTAAATGAAACAGGCAAAATGGAGTACAGGTGTCTAAGAAATGAGATTGCCAGAAAGTACAAAACAGCTAAGCAGGAGTGGCCAGAAGGCAAATGAACATCAGAAGAATGTTTAAATAGGGGAAAAATAGATACAGGATGTAGATAAAGATGAAATAGGAGATACTATACCGAGAGAAGAATTTGACAGAGCACTTAAAGACCTAAGTCGAAACAAGGCCCCTGGAGTGGATGACATTCCCTCAGAACTACTGAAGTCTCTGAGAGAGCCACCCACGACAATACTATTTCACCTGGTGCGTAATATGTATGAGACAGGGGAAATACCCTTAGACTTTTAGAAGAATGAAATAATCCCCATTCCAAAGAAAGCAGATGCAGACAGGTGTGAAAATTACAGTACCATGAGTTTAATAACTCATGGTTGCAAAATTTTAACACGAATTATATACAGAAGAATCGAAAAGTTGGTAGAAGCCGACCTTGGAGATGACCAGTTTGGTTTCAAGAGAAATGTAGGAACACGGAGGGCAATCCTCACTTTACGGCTTATCTTAGCAGATAGATTAAAGAAAGGTAAACCTACATTTCTAGCTTTTGTAGATTTGGAGAAAGCTTTTGACAATGTTGATTGTAACACACTCTTTCAAATTCTGAGATCAGCTGGAGTAAAATATTGGGAACGGGAGGTTATTTACAGCTTGTACAACAACCAGACAGCAGTTACCAGAGTTGAAGGTCATGAAAGAAATGCAGAGGTTGGGAAGCGTGTGAGACAGGGATGTAGTGTTTGTCCAATGACATTCAATTTGTACATTGAGGAAGCTATAAAGAAAAGCAAGGAGAAATTTGAAGCAGGAATTAAAGTTCAGAGTGAAGAAATAAAAACATAGCGGATAAAATTCTGTCGGGATTCCAGCCGCGTCAAGTGATTTGATATCCACGAGCTTTCGGTCGAAATCTCCTCGGCCATTGTCAAGTGGTGACTGTCTTATCATTTTTTTTCCCTTTACTGTGTTTCATAGCAGCAGTACACCGGTAAGCTGGCAGCAGCACTACGGGCTGGTCTTCAGCCGAGAGTAAAAATACATATATGAGTGGATAATTAAAATACATAACAGGAGATAAAACAACAGAGATAAAGAGACATAGACAAGGCGACAGTTTGGAGTACATTACAATAGACAGATGATTAAAACTACAATGTAGGGCGACAAGAACACAGGACGGCGAGTACACAGAGACACTAATTAAAATACACGCTGCGACACTTGTCAGGTTGCGGTGGACGCAGTTAAAAAAAAAATACACTTCACTGGAGCACAGCACACAACACTTGACGGAGCACTGATAAAACTGTCGGCCCAGGACCCCGTTAGTGGGGGGGGGGGGAGGGAAGCGTGGGGGAGAGGAAAAACGGCGGGGAAAGGGGGCGGCAGGGAGGAGCCGTAGGGACTCCAGGGCAGGGAGGGGTTAGCCAAGTGGGGGAGTGGAAGGGGAGGGGGGAGGGGGGGCACTTTATCTATGGGTGGGGGATCAGAGCTGATAGGACGGGTATATGTCGGAACGGAGGACGTCATCAGGGAGGGGGAGGCGGCGGAAATTACCCTGAGAGAGGACATGGAGGGTGTGGAGATGAAGGGAAGGGTTTGTAACGCGGTAGAGACATGGCAGAGGACCAGGGTTGGTAAGGATTGGGTGGACCAGGGGGTTGGGGGAGTCTATTTTACGGGTGGTATAGAGGATGCGGATATGCTGGAGATATTCGAGGAGGTGGGGAAACGGGATCAGGTCATACAGGATCCGCGTGGGGGAAGGGAGCCGGATGCGGTAGGCGAGGCGGAGGGCGTGGTGCTCGAGGACTTGAAGGGTCTTATAGTAGGACGTGGGAGCGGAGATCCAGGCGCGATAGAAGCTGCAAAGGACAGGACGCATGAGGGACCGATAGGTGTAGAGGATGGTGGAGGGGCTGAGACCCCACGTCCGACCGGTGAGGAGTTTGAGGAGGTTAAGGCGGGAGAGGGCTTTCTGTCGGACAGTGCGGAGGTGGGGGTCCAGGAAACGTTACGGTCGAGGGTTAGACCAAGGTACTTAAGGGTGGGGGTGTGGCGGATAGGGCGGTTGTGGAGGGTAAGGTAGAAATCATGGAGACGGAAGGAGTGGGTGGTACGACCTATGATAATTGCCTGGGATTTGTCAGGATTGACAGAGAGGAACCACCGGTTACACCAAGAGGCGAACTCTTGAGGTGGAACTGGAGCAAAAACTGGGAGCGGGCAAGGGAGGGGGCGATGGCTAGGAAGGCGGTGTCGTCAGCATATTGTAGACGATAGACGGGAGGCTCGGGTTGGGGCATATCGGCGGAGTAGATGAGATAAAGGAGAGGAGATAGGACGGAGCCTTGGGGCACCCCGGCAGAGGGGTAGAACAAACGGGAGTCGGAGTTGCGGACAGTGACATAGGAGGGGCGGTGGGAGAGAAAGGAAGCAATGAGGCGGACGTAATTAATAGGAAGGGCGTAGAACTGGAGCTTGAAGAGGAGACCAGAAAGCCATACACAGGCTTTTTGGATATCAAGGGAGACAAAAATTGCGGAGCGACGGGAGTTGAGTTGGACAGATAGAAGATGAGTAAGGTGAAGGAGCTGGTCATCGGCAGAGAAGGAGGGTCGGAAGCCACTTTGGGAAAGGGGGAGGAACTGGTGGCGATGGAGGTGCTGGTGGATACGACGGGAGAGAATGGTTTCCAGGACCTTGCTGAACATGGAGTTAAGACTGATGGGACGGTAGGATGAGGTCTGGGATGGGGGCTTATCAGGTTTTAGGAACATGAGAATACGGTCTTATCATTGCTGCTGCCGTCCTTATATACGTCACTGGTGCTCAGCCGCATCGCCATGTATGGCAATGTTTTGGCCGCATGCCTGCCGCGCCCGCTTCAACCGTCCTATGGGCGGGTTCCAAGCTGTGCTCAGCTGCAAGCCGCCGTCCTTATTAAGAGATTTTTCAGATATTTTGATTTCGATAGCCTCTTTTATTACGCAGTCCCAGAAAGTATTTGTTCTGGTAATGACTGATGTATCCGCGAACAAAATGCGACATTTGTTTTCTAGAGCGTGCTCCGCAATTGCTGATTTCGCGGGAGAACGTAGGTGGAAATATCTTTTGTGTTCAACAAAGCGCTGTTTAATATTGCGCACTGTCTGTCCGATGTAGAAGTGTCCACACTCACACGGTATCTTGTACACACCTGGCGTTCTAAGGCCTAGATCATCTTTCACAGGACTCATCATCTGTCGCAATTTTGTAGGAGGCCTGAAGAGTGTGTCGATCTCGTGTCTCTTAAGAATCCGGCTAATCTTTCTCGTTACGGAGCCACCAAACAGCAAAAATGCAAGCTTCGGGGTCTCCTCCGCGACGATCTTCTGCTTGCGTGTCTTCGGATGGACGACTTGTGTTATCTGGCGGTTGCTGTAGCCATTTTTCTTAACACTTTCCGTAAGTGGCTCAGTTCCTTCTGCAGTTGTTCATTGTTCGAGGCTACTTCTGCTGTGCGCACCAGCGTCCTTATAGCAGATTGTTTTTGCGATGGGTGGAGGTGGCTCGCAGCGTACAGATACAGGTCTGAAGAGTGTGTCGATCTCGTGTCTCTTAAGAATCCGGCTAATCTTTCCCGTTACGGAGCCACCAAACAGCAAAAATGCAAGCTTCGGGGTCTCCTCCGCGACGATCTTCTGCTTGCGTGTCTTCCGATGGAGGACTTGTGTTATCTGGCGGTTGCTGTAGCCATTTTTCTTAACACTTTCCGTAAGTGGCTCAGTTCCTTCTGCAGTTGTTCATTGTTCGAGGCTACTTCTGCTGTGCGCACCAGCGTCCTTATAGCAGATTGTTTTTGCGTTGGGTGGAGGTGGCTCGTAGCGTACAGATACAGGTCCGTGTGGGTGGGTTTCCGGTAATCACTATGGCTAAGGCATCCATTTGTTTTGCGCCTGACAAGTACGTCAAGGAACGGAGGGCACCATCTTCCTCTACCTCCATCGTGAAATTGATTTTGTCCTGGATGTTGATGATGCGGCCCACGAATTCATCCAGTTTTTCACGTCCATGCGGCCAGACAACGAACGTATCGTCATTGTAACAGTAGACACAGGTAGGCTTTGCAGGAGACATATCTATGGAAATGTTCTCAGAGTATTCCATAAACAGATTGGCAATAACAGGAGCTAATGGGTTTCCCGACACCGTCAATCTGGTTGAAATATTCTTCACAATATAAAAATATGATGACGTCATATTATGTCTGAATAAATCCACAACGGTCTCGGCGAATAACCGGGTCAGCAGGTCTATGGAATCTTTGATGGGAACGTTTGTGAATAATGACACCACATAAAAGCCGACCATGATATCCTCCTCTCCGAGACGCGAAGATTTTATTCTTGTGATGAAGTCGGTCTTATTTTTTACATGATGCTCACAGTGACCGACGTGTGGAGGAAGAAACACACGTCTGCAAACTTTCATGCACACACTGTTATGGCGTGTCTATTGTGTATTCTGGATATTGCTATCCTCAATGTAAGTCAGTGAAGATACAATTACACCATTCACCATTCATGCACTAAAAAGGTGTAGCTTTTGATTTTCGGTGCACACCGAAAATAAATTTTTCTTCTTACAATATTATTTTGCATATCGGTAGTTACAATAAGACTGTTGCATGTAAGGAATTATAGACATGTTGAACTACAACTAAACACATTCAAGAGTGCTGTGCATCGAATGTTTTAGATCTGCATTTTAGATATTGTGTTGCTGAAGGCATGTGACAACTGAAATCGATTGCAAAAGAGGTAAAGCTAGGTTGAATTTGAAATGATACCTGCTTAATGCTGTAATGCATCAATATTTCACATAACAGGGAGCTAACAATGAAATGGCAAAAAAAAAAAAAATTCTGTGGCCAGTTAAGGACGAAAGCATCTTGTACGAGATGCAGCAATGAAGCCGGAACAATGGCAATATCCTCGACTGAAACAGGAAGAAACTGAAGTGACGCAGATACGGGAAGATTAAAAAAGTTTCACAAAAGGCTGTCGGAGACAACGCCGAGACGAAAAGCAACAACAGACAAAGGGAAGAACTTTGGAGGTCTGTTTGAAAAGTATCGCCCTTGTAGAATTGTAAATGAAAATTCGCGCAATTTCAAGTGGTCACTCAACTAATGACTTAAAGGAGTCACAGATCCCAATTGTAATGTCAAAGACACCTCTTAGTGTGAACGACACCGGAGAAGAGAGAATTTGAAATAGAAATAACTACAACGCTGAGTGAAATATTAATCATAGAAATAAATGTGATATCCAAAATTAAGTGATTGCTAAAATATTAATGAAATAGAGATCGTAATAAGCAATAATACTGGCGTTCTTCTCTTCAGAAAATTTTAGTAAATGAAAAGCACTTAGTTCACAAGAAATCTGAACGTGCGTTTTGTAGAAGTACAATGGTCGCTATTTGTGCTCCTCCACCGCTCATGGCCTTAACAGTTTTTCGTCCTTAAAGAAAGAAAAAAAATAACGTAAAGGAATAGAAAAAAATATTATGAAATGTGTTGTTCTATTTGTTATAATTGAGTATCATATTTGAAGTAAAAACCGATAGCCCATCCTGTCACATGACGTCAGTTCATGATCGACCATTAATGGCATCTATCAATAAGCCGTCATTATGCTTCGTGTCTCTGTTGTTAGTATGGCTATACTGCTTCGCTTGTCAACGCGTCAGTCGATAAAACCGCCGATTGTAAGCACGCTCTCTTATTAGGTCCTCTAAAAGAGAAAAAAAAAAAAGTTTATCGTGCTGAAATTCACCGGCGGCTTGTTGATGTTCATAGGGCAGGTGTAATCGATAATGGAAATGTGCGAGACGGTAATGGAGTAGGCATTTCAATGAGGGAATGACAAATGATCGTGATTAAGTACAATCTGGACGCTCTACTGCCAATTCCACAGGTAATTAGAGCATAGCTCGGGGCAACATATAGGATTTAAATCATCAAAACCCGATCGTTATAAGAAAACTTAGTGTAATTTAAAGTTTTATGTGAATGACGTACAAAAGAACCAATACGCAGTGCCGCTAATTTCGTACAATACCACTAACCATTGATGGTGAGAGTGAGTGCAGCTTTTCTTCGGGTTAGAACAAATAAACCGTTTTGTTATACTGATTTCTTATTCTCTTCGCACTAGTTTTCGGCTTTTTAGGCGGTCTTTAGGAAACAACTGACTTGTGTTGATAAGATACGCTATTTCTTTGATTTTCAAACATTACTCAAAGATGTTCATAAAAACAAAGTCTTAAATAAAGGCATTCGTTGAGAAGATTTTACTTTCTTCTCACGCTACAAATAAACTTGCTTATGCTACTTAAAATACTGTTTTAGAATCAGTGATGCATATTTTTGTCAGGTCGTGACCTTTGTTTTAAACTGCCAATATGAAAACTTGTTATATATGTTGTGCATTAGACATTATGGTAAACATACTGTGTTGTACTTGAAAATGGTATACTTAATTACACCACGTTGTAGTTTTTACAATTTTTGTCTTGGTTTTACATTACGTTCCTTTCAAGAGTATATTGATGCAATAGCCCCATACTAGTTATCATATAAAATCGCTTGCTCAGTGACAGACTCGTGTTCAAGAAAGGCGATAGGGGTGATCCACAAACTTACAGACCTTTATTATCGTTCTGTACTCACATGATGTGTAGATTTCAGAAAGGCTTTTGACACTTCAGAGAGAGGCAGCTCATTTTCTATTATTGTAGTATAGGGGAAAGATTTTCACGCAAATGATTCACGAGATTGGGTGCAAATCGTTAAAAGAAAGGCGTTATCATTGCAGCGAGATCTATTTACGAAATTTCTTTCATCTTCTCCTCCGAATGCTAACATATTTTGTTAGCACCCACCTAAATAGGGAGACATGATCATCGTAATACAATGAGAGAAATCAGATTAAAATTTGGAAGATTAGGGTATTCCTTTTTCCTGTGCACTATTAGAGAATGGAACTGTAGAGAAATATCATGAAAGTGGTTCAATGAACATTCTGCCATGCACTTCAATGTGATATGCAGAGTGTTTATGTAGATAAAGGTTTTATGGGACATAGAAAGTAGGTAACGCAACATATGGTATAACTAATTACACCATATTATAGTTTTACAATTTTTGTATTGTTTCGACATTAGGTTCTCCGATGTGAAGAAGGTTGGTAAAGTAACTCTGTACTTAAAGTTAGCTTCAAACTTTTGACGAAGGGATAAAATCAAAACGAATTTGCTTTCAAATAATCACTAGCCGTTGCCGCGGCATGAGCGATATTTAACACTTTATGAAGTCTTTAAACATCCAGACAAAGACAGACTTGATTGTCGTTTCGTTACTTTTCGTCTCGTTATTTTTACAGCAATTTCAGTGACCTTTTTAAGTAATCACTGTGAAATATTCTTAAAGAAGTAGTTTATTTAATTCTTGAGACGAAATTTCGAAGACTTTCGAAATTTTGTCAGTTCAGTACCACTGCTAAACACAATTAGATGTAACAAGTTCAATATCTACAAAATAAGTCTGTAAACATTTCATATACCGGTGCACCATGCGTAAATAGAGACTGTACCAAAATATTACTAACAAAAAAAAAAGAAAAAAAAGAGAGAGAGAAAATAAAGATGATGATAATAATATTAATAACAATTTAAAAAATAAATAAAAAGTTAAAATGTAGAGAAAACAAATTTATAAAGAAACCTATGTATTTTTCAGGATATTGAAGATGATTTGTATGCAATAAGGCAATAATGTATATGGCAGCCCAGTAGGGGAAAGTCGGGTAATATGACGACATTAGCGTTTATTCCATTTTTCTGTCCCTTACGTTGAAATAAGATATTTTATTTATGAAAATACGATTGATTAATGTGTCTCCTTTGTAATAAAGCCCTACAGGTAGGGCAAGATGACGAAATGAACATTTTATTTAGAAAACCAGTCTTTTATTGATGCTTATCTACTTATCAAAAGAGAGACAGACATAAATGTCTCCTTTGCATCCCTGTAATTTTAGTCCGTATACTGAGCAGAGACTAGTTTATCAACATGTTTTCTTACATAGTGACCTAAAGTAGCTAAAGGGAAGTTGAACATTCTAGCGACGCCTTTAACAGGCTTACCTTTTCTTAAACGCTGCATTGCCTCTTTCAATGATTCCTTGCTCCATTTCTGTCACCCTGTCTTCCTAATGAACTGTATAATTCGTCATCTTAGCCGCAGTCGACATTTTGGATTCAGACTTACACATGCACACAGCCTTAAACAATACATTCATTTAAGCGTTATTAAAACATCAGTAAATCCACAAGGTTTAAGATGAATCAACTGGTATTCACTTATACAAAAGTATTAATTGCATGAAACATATTTTAAACCACAGGAAAAATTGCAAGAAAAACAACATCCACTTCCTAGCCTCAGTTTTCAACAAACCAAAATGACCGACCAGATCTATTTCAAGAGACACGACTGCAGAGCGCCTTAAGGAAGCGGTACCATATTGCACGTTAAAGCATCTGTTGAATTGTCGGATAAATTCAAAATTCGTCACCTTAGACTCCTCGTCAACTTACTCGATCTTTCCCTACAGTAGTATAATACAGTCGCAATAATAACTTTGGAGTCAATGCAAACTGGTCAAAACAATTAGTGCATTTGTTGAGATACCTAGGTACTGAAATATTGTCATAGACAGAATGGACTAAAATGGTACAACGTCTTTCCGTCTGTTCTACGGAGAGGAGACAATGACATTTCGGCAACCGAGATAATGGTAATAACAGTAAGTTGCTGTAGAGGGAGATGGGTCCACTCATGTTTACTATACCAAACTAATTGCACAAATAGTTGGGTTCAGATAGTGTAGTACAATGAAGCAACAACTTGATTTACGCGAAAGTATGGCATGGAGAGCTGGAGGAAGATTGGAAGCGGAACACTGAGGGAGGTGGCTGCAGCTGTTGGGTGTCCCAATTTCCAGGACAACAGGACATGATAAAGAACGCCAAGGCCAAGGTCGTCCACGGGTAACATCAGAAAATGATGACGGTTATCTCTTGTTAACAGACCGTCGAGACAGAAACCTCAATGCAGCTTATCTGTCAGGCACCCGCCAGACAGTAAAATATCAACACAAAGAGTCCGGAATCGCCTTCGGGAATGAGGCCTCTACGCACGGAGGCCTATGGTGTGTGTTCCATCAAAGCCACGGCACTCTCAAGCCCGCAGAAACTGGGCACAGGAAGATCTGGACTGGAATAGTCACAAGTGGCGCCGGCCTCTGTTCGCAAATGAGTCAAGATTTTGTGCTCACCCGGATAATCGTCTTTCTCTCATCTGACAATATAATGCTGATGCAATAGCTCCATACTTAGCTATCATATACAACCGTTCACTCAGCGAAAGATCCGTACCCAAAGATTTGAAAGTTGCCAAAGTCACTCCAATATTCAAGAAAGGCAATAGTAGTAAAACCCAAAATTACAGGCCAATGTCATTGACGTCGATTTTCAGTAGGATTTTGGAACATTTACTTTATTCGAACATTATGAACCACCTCGAAGAGAACGACCTATTAACCAATAGTCAACACGGATTCAGAAAGTATCGTTCTTGCGAAACACAGCTTGCCCTTTATTCACATGAAGTGATAAGTGCCATCGACAAGGGATCTCAAACCGATTCTATATTTCTGGATTTCCGGAAGGCTTTTGACACTGTACCCCACAAGCGGCTTCTCATGAAATTGCGTTCCTATGGAATAAGGCCCCAAATGTGCGATTGGATTCACGATTTTCTATCAGAAAGGACACAGTTCGTCGTAACTGACGGTAAGTCATTGAGTAAAACAGAAGTGAGATCTGGCGTTTCGCAGGAAGTGTTATAGGTCCACTACTCTTCCTTGTGTTTATAAACGATTTAGGAGACAATCTGAATAGCTCCCTTAGACTGTTCGCGGATGATGCTGTCGTTTATCGGTTAGTGAAGTCAACAGAAGATCAAAAGCAACTGCAAAGAGATTTAGACAAAATTTCTACGTGGGGCCAAAATTGGCAGTTAACACTAAATAATGACAAATGTGAAGTAATACACATGACCCCTAAAAGAATTCCGCTGAACTTCAATTACACGATAAATCAATCAAATCTTAAGGTCGTAAATTCTACCAAATACCTAGGAATTACAATTACGAACAACTTTGAATGGAGAGAACACATAGAAAATATTGTGGGGAAGGCGAACCAAAGGTTACGTTTCATTGGCTGAACGCTTCAAAGATGCAACAGCTCCACCAAAGAGACTGCCTACATCACACTGTTATGGTTAATCTGCATTTACTATTTAAAGTTACAGTTAAGAGAATTTATGCTTATGTGCGTGTAACTGCAGGTTATGTTACCTATTTGTGAGTCATGCCAGTAAGTTCTGTAAATTGCTAGAACATATAAATATGACGTTTGTAGCTAAGCATCAGAAAACGATCTGGAGTCCGCGGACGGAGATTCACAACATCAACTGATGAATTTACGACTGTGTGAGATGGCTGCAGGTTCCTTGTCAGATCTGATTTCTAGCTGCTCGCTGATTACGTCGTCTCAGGATGTCTGAAACACTCTTGAAAGTTTAGATGAGAGTTTTGTAAAGTCTTTTCTTCGTTAATTCTCACCTTCAGTATGTGTACAGAGTCGCGAAGACGGCTTCTTCTTTCTTGTTGTTATTATTCTACGAGAAGAGAAACGCGTAACGCGAATTTGTCTTTGAATATTATCTTTCATTGCATTTACTTCATTTTGACTGATACAAATCAAATATCAAAATTCCTGTCCATGTATCGAAAAAGTAGCCTCATTCCGTCACACACACACACACACACAACACACACACACAAAAATCAAGACCGAGCGAGTCAACAAATTCAGAATAATCCTATAATCTCAGAATAATCATATAATCTCTTTGACATAATAATCTCTGAAACAGTACAATCACAGCACTGTACTTTGATAGATACTTTCGAAGCAATCAGTGGATATCCAAAATTCCACTAAAATACTTGTGCGTCCTCTCCTGGAGTACTGTTGCCCAGTGTGTGACCCTCACCAGGTGGGACTCGCGAAGACATTGAGAAGGTTCAGAGAAGGCCAACTCGTTCTATTTTATGACGTTTTGGTGGAGAAAGCGTCACGGAAATGTTGCACGATTCGAGGTTGAAATCATTAAAAGAACGACGCGATTCATTACGGCGAGACCTATTTGCGAAATTTCAGTCACCGACTTTTACTTCTGAATGCGAAACTACTTTTCTCCTAGCACCTATCTACATAGGGAGACATGACCATCCCAATAAAATAAGAGAAATCAAATCGCAAACGGAACGATATAGAGGTGTTCTTTCCTCCCCACGCGCTATTAGAGAATGGAACGGGAGAGAAAGGATATAAAAGTGGTTAATGAACCCTCTGCCAGGCACTCTGATTTGCAGAGTAACTATGTTGATGTAGATGAAAGAACCTGTAACTCGGAGCAATCCTGTTTGAGTGCAGGAAAATACCATATCATGGTGGCGGAAGAATTATGTTGACAGTTGTGAGTATTACCATACAGTATGGCACTTTGACTGCTCAGAAGTATAGAGACGAGATCCTTCGACCTTTTGTTATGCCCTACGCTGGTGCCATAGGAGATGGGTTCCTTCTGGTTGATAATAACACAGAGCTGCACTGGTGGGCAGCTTGCTTGAAGCTGAGAGAATTGAAGAATGGAATGACCAGCTTGTTCGTCGGACTTGAAACGACGGAGCATTTCTGAAATGCACTTGGCAGGTGCATTGCAGCCAGACCAGAACATCCACAACGGTCGTAGAGCTGGATATTCCACTTATGGAAGAATGTTCAAGTATGTCTCAAGAGCTGATTGATAACATACTGTTCATGCCACTCAGGTGTGCAACTGTACTGTCCGTCGGAGGTGATCACACACCATATTCGAGGGCCACGAGAATAATTTTTTCACTATTATGGTGGCCACGTGATACCTCGCTCTACGAAAACGCCATATAAACGTCAGCAAAAGACAGCAAAATATCGCTCTGCATCACAAACAAATTACATTTGTAAGCAAAATCTGAATAAAATACGCAGTGCATGAGATCTGACCTGATCCCATAACTGTTATGAGCAGTGTTCTCTAATCTTATTGTATTAAATTATCCAATTTAAAAGGTGACTGGCCTATCTGAGTGAACCTCGCCACAACAGTTAAAAGTCGACCACTGTCGCTAAAAATTAGCAAATAAGATCCGTGTGAACTACCGGTTACTCCCTGCTATAAAACCTTGTTCCCTGAATTATACATGATTTAACGCTACTGGGGGGGGGGGGGGGGGTGGGGAGGATTCACAAACACTCATTCTCTCACACACACGCAATGCCACAGCGAAACTAACCAAAATCAGCGTGCTGAGACGAGGCGGAAGAAAGCGCCGCTATCGTAGGCAAAATTCAGCAAGTCGGAGGTAGCACAAAACACAATGTACAAAAACACTTTGAAGCTGGCTCTGGTCTGTCGTGCCTGTTTCCAGATGGTGCGCGTGTATAGCCAAGTTAAATTACATCTGAATTGGATCACGAGAAAACACGCAAACGGCGACGCACGGCTTCGTTACATGAACGCACTCCACTGGTTGATAGTCGGATTCAATATACAAAGTCACGGTGGGTTCTTAAGTTGCAGTCTGTTAGAAATCGATCTAGGTACTGGTCTTATAAGAGAAGTGGCGTGAATTTAGGCGACTAGCTGCAAACCCCGGAACTCGGACCCATGTGGTTCCGAAAACCGATAAAATTGAGTAAATTCAGTTTCCCAAAAATTAGGAAAACTACATGATGCAACCTATAGAAATGCTTAGAATTATATAAGAAAGTGAATGAAATACAGCTACACGCTATAGGTGGCGATTACAGAGACGGATGAGGTCTTGACCCAGAAAAACCACAAGAATGAAATAATTACAATGTCGGAAGTAGATCAAGATGAAATAGGAGATACTATACTGAGAGATGAATTTGACAGAGCTCTGAAAGACCTAGGTCGGAACAAGGACCCAGGAGTAGATGACATACCCTCAGAGCTACTAAAGTCTCTGGGAGAGCCAGCCATGACAAGACTATTTGAACTGGTGTGTAGGATGTATGAGACAGGCGAAATATCCTCAGACTTCAAGAAAAATGTAATAATCCCCATTCCAAAGAAATCAGGCGCAGACAGGTGTGAAAATTACAGAACCATTAGTTTGATAAGTCATGGTTGCAAAATTTTAACACGAATTATCTACAGGAGAATGGAAAAGCTGGTAGAAACTGACCTCGGGGAAGATCAGTTTGGATTCAGGAGGAACGTAGGAACCCGAGAGGCAATACTCACTTTACGTCTTATCTTAGAAGATAGATTAAGGAAAGGCAAACCTACATTTTTAGCTTTTGTAGATTTGGAGAAAGCATTTGACAATGTTGACTGGAATACACTCTTTCAAATTCTGAAGTCAGCAGGAGTAAAATATAGGGAAACGAGAGTTATTTACAACTTGCACAAAAGCCAGACTGCAGTTATTAGACTCGATGGGCATGAAAGGGAAGCATCAGTTGGGAAGGGAGTAAGACAGGGTTGTAGCCTTTCTCCGATGTTCTTCAATTTGTACATCGAGCAGGCGGTGAAGGAAAGCAAGGAAAAATTTGGAATAGGGATTAAAGTTCAGGGGGAAGAAGTAAAAACATTGCGTTTTGCTGATGACATTGTAATTCTGTCAGAGACAGCAGAGGACTTGGAAGAGCAGTTAAATGGAATGGACACTGTGTTGAAGAGAGCGTATAAAATGAACATTAACAAGAGCAAAACAAAAATAATGGAATGCGGTCTTAGAATATCAGGCGATGCAGAAGGAATTAGAATAGGTAACGAAACAATGAAGGTGGTAGATGAGTTTTGTTACTTGGGTAGTAAAATAACATGCGATGGTCGCAGTACAGAGGATATAAAATGCAGAATGGCAATGGGAAGAAAAGCATTCTTGAAAAAGAGAAATTTGCTAACATCGAACATTAATTTAAGTGTAAGGAAGTCTTTTCTGAAGGCATTTGTGTGGAGTGTTGCCTTGTACGGGAGTGAAACTTGGACGATAAGCTGTGCGGACAGGAAGAGAATAGAGGCTTTTGAAATGTGGTGCTACAGAAGAATGCTGAAGATTAGTTGGGTAGATCACATAACTAATGAAGAGGTACTGGACAGAATTGGTGAGAAAAGGAAATTTTGGCATACCCTGACTAAAAGAAGGGATCGCTTGGTAGGACACATTCTTAGACATAGGGGAATCGTAAATTTAGCATTGGAGGGAAGTGTGTGGGGTAAAAATCGCAGAGGGAGACCAAGAGACGCGTATAGTAAGCAGATTCAAATGGATGTGGGTTGCCGTTCTTATGAGGAGATGAAAAGGCTTGCTCAGAGTAGGGTGGAGAGCTGCATCAAACCAGTCTCCGGACTAAAGACCATAACAACAACAACAATGTCGGAAAAATAAAAATAAGAATTACAGCATGCAACCCATAGAAATGTTTCGAATTACATAAGGAAGCTATTCAAGGAGGTTGTACAAGGCTGAGAGAGAATTACACACAAAGACAGTGTGCGTACTACAAGTCGGACAAGAAAACGCAAAATTACGAGAATAGGCAGGGATAGAAGATCGCGAAATATTTGTGTAAATCAGAAGGATACCCGCGTAGTTACTTGCCTTATGGGCATGGAACAAACAAGAGTGGAAGCTGAAGGCTCTCTTGAGGTCCGGAAATAGATTATAGTGCTGACAAATCTGTAACAATTAGGGAAATGTTAATCATTTGTCAGCATTGTAAAGTTGTAAAATACAGTGATGAATCTGCAGGATTATGTTGTGCTGGTGGTAAAGTAAAGTTGCCACAATTGGTCCCACCATCTGATCCATTACACTCATTAGGTTTTGGGATGGAAAATGACTCTAAACACTTCTTGGTCAACCTCCAAAAATATAACAATTGCTTTCAAATGACGTCGTTTGGTGCAACGCATATTTTACAGAACAGTTTCATGCCCGCTTTCAAGGTAATATAACATAACTGTTTTTAATAAAATTGTAATTTGTATTTGTATCACAAATACTTCAACAAGATCATAAACAATTGCAGATATAAGGACAAACTTATCACCTTTGTTTGTGTGTACGTCTTGCATACAAATCTTCATTTTGTTCCAATCTTTATGAAATTTTACACACGTAAGCTTCAATCCTTGAGGACGGTCGCCGTAAGTGTAAGAATCACATGCGATACATAGTTCACGAGATAATACGTCAGCGAAAAACTGCTGCATTTAATGACAATGCTCCTCATTTTCTCCTAAACCACTGGACCGATTTCAACCAAATTTGGTACACACATTCCTTACCGCGAGGTAACAATTGCTGCAGGGTTAAGAATCACATACAACGCATGGTTCAGAAGATATGACATCATAGGAAACGCAAAATACTGCCACATAATACTGTGATACTTTATAAGTACGCTAAATGAGAATTAGAGAACTTAGCGACTTGAAACAAACTTTAAACATAATTTCAAACCTTTAATACACTTTTCTCGAATACAACCCTAACAATATGATGAAAGGAAAAAATGTTGCTCGCTTACTACTTTTCCGCTGTTTATGGAGTAAAACTACGGCATTCGGTATGACGTTATAGTTCATAATTTGTACACTACAAATTGTAGTCGCAGGAAATTTTACAGACATCATACACACATATATTTGAATATACCTTCTAAATTCTATCACACTACGACACGTAGTTCATGAGATATGAGCACAGAAAACCGCCACATCATAACCCAATCTATTACTTTTTTACTACTAATTGTATTCCCAAGATATTTTCCAGACATACAGCCCTTATACAAATGGATATATACCTGAAAAATTGCAGGAATAAATAAATATCCTGGCAAAGCTGGGTTTTCTGCAAGTTAATTAATATAATAATAAATTATTAACATAATAAAATAAGAAAAACCTAGCAATATCAACTAATATTTTAACACATGAAATAAAAATGCTATTCCTCAAGCCTTGAATAGAATGAGGTTCAAGTTTTAACAAAATGATAATCTAGCGACATTAAATAAATCATAACTTTACAGAAATATAACCAAAAAAAAAAGTTAGACGACAGACGGTCGTCTTTCACGGTAGACTTCACATTGTAACCGATAGCATTGTTTACGCAATAGTTCACAGTAAAATTTATGTTTCAGCAAATACGTTTTAGAAAAGTATTGTCAAGGTCTTCTTTTCTTATTGCATCTAGTGACTGATTTAGTATTATATTTGTTGTAGATTGTTAGATATCGTAATTTGAATTCGATAGTCAATTTGGCATTTAATAGTGAATCAGGTTTTTCTTGCATGAGAGTAGCGGTTAGAATTTGTTTTGCTGTCAAGTGATGCTTCCAGAACTGAGAACAGTATTCTACAGTGTATGACGCTCATAAAACTTCTGTGCGCTTTTTGCAGTGGTTCTATTTTGGCCAGCCATTGAATTTCACCGTATAGTACTTTTTTCCTCCGAAGTAGCCTATAGTACTTTGCTCTCAGCAGTTCGTTTCTTACACCTGAGTGCATTATTTGTGATAAGATGTTGGTATTTCACATAGGTGTGTTCCTAGAAATGACATTTCATATGCTAGTCGTTGAGCTTCTTACGCAACCGATATTAAAGTACTGAGATGGTTTAAAAACATTTTTATACGTCGTATGCTTTGTGTAACGACCGCTATTATGATCTCCACGTTTTCGTTGCAGCTCTGGAAACTTTTATGAGATGCCTTTCATCATGCTGAAGGAGATGAGGTAGGCCCCTCGGAGCTACGACAGCCCATTCAAAGCACCATCAGCGTAAATCAGGCAAGAAGGTGGTTTATGCGGTACGAATTTAGCACCGTAATGTTCGCAGTATGTCAGAGTCATACGTTGATTATGTTCTTTCATCTTGAGTAGCTGGTATGGAACGGTCCTTTGTTCCAAATTTTTCAAATTGTGACTGATTTTCGGAGTTCTACCGCAGAGCCATGAACTCAGGAAGCGGTAAGGGAGCACAACTAGGACTGTCTCATTTCTCGTCTGCTTCATTAATTTCATAATTAGACACGATTTCCGTATAAGGAGCGTGACTAGAATTAATATAGATTACTTTATTGTAGTAGTCAGGCCGTAGTCACACACATTACAAAACCTTACGAGACTAGATTTGGTGACACTAAATCACCATTATTAAGTGTAATAAGTATGAAATAAGTTACCGTCGAAATACGGTGAAATTGAGTATAAATACAATTATTAACTACTTTGCATTGGCTAGTTATATTGCAAAACTGTCATGTTTAATTTAAAATACACTCCTGGGCATTAAAATTGCTATCAGATCGAAGACCGTGGCTGCGGTTACCCTTGACGCTGCATCAAAGGAGCGCCTACGATGGTGTATGCAACGAAGAACCTGGGTACACGAATGGAAAAAACGACATTTTTTCGGATGAATCCAGGTTCTGTTAACAGCATCATGATGGTCGCATCCGTGTTTGGCGACATCGCTGTGAACGCACATCGGAAGGGTGTCCTTGATGAACTGTGTTATCATGTTGAAGCTGCATGGGCATCTGTACCTGTACACGCCACCCAGGCTCAGTTTGAGGTGGTTGTTCTGGGTAATGATTTTTCAGGATCTAAGCACGCAAATTGCGTGAAAATGTAATCACATGTCAGTTCTAGTACAGTATGTTAGTCCAATGAATACCCGTTTATCATCTGCATTTCTTCTTGGTGTAGCAATTTTAATGATCAGTAGTATATCTAAAGTTTTGACCGCATATTTTGTTAATAAAGATAACCAGTTTCAACTCTTTTGTGAACCATCTTCAGATCAAATTATGTGTGTTATTTGCCAAGATGCAGTATAATCATCCAATTACAAATATATTAATCATAAATATTAACAAGGGGCATTAATTTTGATATTAGATTATTATACTGCCTGCCGACAAAAACTATTGACACCAACTCATAATTGGACCTGAAGATGGTTCAGAAATGTTGAAATTTTTTATTTTTTTTTATTTTTTTATTTATTTATTTATTTATTTATTTATTTTTTTTTTTTTTTGCGCTCACGACTGTATTTATGATACCTAAACAGGTGTTTTCAGCAGTCAGTCCGTTATTTTATTTTGCAGATGTAGATTTCGGCAAGTTACTTGCCATTATCAATGTTCGCTGCGTAGACTGATGATGCACATACCTCCAGGGAGAATGTTCACCGACATTATACACACAAAATCCAGGAAGCACGCGAGTGACTGCTCACCGGGGCATCGTGCGCCACTTTGTCGGTGCACTATCCGTGATTCGAGACATATATCCAGTGCTTTAGTTGGGTCGGTACGAGGCGGTACGGCGTACCACCTAAGATTCAAACTTGCTATTAGCGTACCGGCTAAATTTATTTCTTAAATCTGTAAAAAATGTAAATTATCGAAACGATTTTGGATTTTTGATTTATGTTCGTTCGAGATGCGATCATAACCGTCGAAGCTTTCAAATTGCACTTTCGCACAATTCCAATGGAAGCTGACTGCCAATGCAGAGTTCCGCCTAGTCTGAAACGAGACAGAGGAAATGCTTCTTACCGACTCCAAAGTTCTTAAGAACCTTGATCCAAAGAGATATGCCACCGCATACGCAAAGTCTTTTGTAAGCAATATCGTTGCTTATTCGTTGAAGAAAGGAAGTGCGAAATTCCGGCAATTAATTTAAAAATTCGAGGGAGAGTAGTACATCGCAACCTTTTGACTGAATTTCAATTGATCAAATTGTGAAACACTGCACGAGTTACGTATGTTTTCATGCTTAGCACGACACTTTTGAAAACGACTCACTGTGTAGATAAAGTATTCACCGTGAATATTATGTTTACTTAACCGTCTTTATCGTACTGTAGTCAGTTGGCTGGATGTGTAGATGTTCAACTGTTGGTAACGCTGCCAGCTTTGCTTCTTTCTGCGGTAAACGCTTGATTTCATCTTTAAAAGCTCCACGCAGTTCCATTGACCGAATTTTTAGTTGTTTTCGTGTGATATAAGTCTGCTTTAAATTCCCGGCAGCAGCACGCACTCTTTATTGTGATCTGGAACGCCACTCCTGTTTAGATACGATAACATGTCGACGTCCAAAGTCGATGGCTGGTATCCTCATCTACACTAAACCCTTGAATACAATGACTATGGGTATCAAACCTGTAAATTACAGCTATATTTTGTTAGTTTATTCACATGCCTAAATTTCGAATGTCTCTTACTCTGGCCATCCTTAAACCAGGGAAATCTCCTGTAAACCCTGCAAACTATCCCCCAATAGCCTTACTGTGCATTTGCTATAAGTTGCTTGAGAGGTTGGTCTACAATATGATATACCCATCGATAGACGAACACCTGCCTTATCAACAAGCCGGATTCAGAACTAATTGAAGTTGCTGCGAACAAGTATTAGCCCTCACAACCTTCATAGAATTGGGATTCCAGAAAGGATTGAAAACATCAGTAGTCTTTGTCGACCTCTGTGCAGTTCACGATACGATATGGATAGATGGCTTCATACTGAAATTTGCCAACATGATTCCATGCTTGAAATTAACAAACCTGTTGGAAAAAATACTGAAAGTCCGATATTTCAAAGTAAACCTGGGATCACAATCTAGCAAGTCAAAAAGAAGAAAAAACGGAGTCTCCCAAAGATCTGTACTAGCTCCACTGCTTTTTAATGTCTATACCAGTGACATGACAGATACTAAGTCACGTAAGTTTTTATACGCTGATGACATGGCTATAGCTACTCAAAGTAAATGGCTAGAAGATAGAGAAAGAACTCTTAACTGATGACCTAGAAGTACTAAACCAGTACTATAAAAATGTGCCCAAACCCAAATAAAACAGAGACCTGCGCCTTCCATTTAAACAACAGACTAGCAGAAAAAGAACTAAATATTACTTTCTGCGGAAGGAGAATTAAACACAACAAATTTCCCAAATATTTAGGCATAACTCTTGACGGGTTACTTAACTTCAAGAAACACCTGGAATTAACTAGCCAGAAACTGAAAACCCGCAATAACATCATCCGGAGATTAGCAGGTACCACATGGGGAGCGGTTGCAAATACACTACGTTCTGCAGCTATATCACACGTCTATTCCGTGGCAGAGTACTGTGCCCTTGTGTGGAGTAGGAGTGCCCATGTAAAAAAGATTGACGTCCAGTTCCATGTAGCCATGAGGACGATAACAGGGACATTAAAGTCAACACCTCTAGAATGGCTTCAAGTCCTCTCAAACAATGCTCCGCCTGAAATCCGAAGACAGCAGGCAACGATTCAGGAATGGCAAAAAATAAATCACCCAGATAGGGCAAGAGTACTACCGGTACCCCAAGTACTAGATGACCACTGTCGATATCGCCTCAAATCAAGAGCGCCAATATGGGAAGACAGAACACTTGCCCAAGGAAATACCTATGACTGCCACAAATTCTGGAAAACTAAGTGGAACAATACTGACATTAAACAACACAACATAGAGGACCCCAGGCAGCAACTCCCAGGAATGCATCTTCCCCGTAAAATCTGGTGTCAGCTTAATCGTGTGAGAACTGGACATGCAAGAACTAAATCCATGCTGTACAAGTGGGGTGCCATTGATAACCCAAAGTGTGACTGTTAAAGTGACGAACAAAGGTTACAATATATAGTGCAAGATTGCCCACTGCGAAGATTCTGTTCAAATGTTCAAATGTTTGTTAAGCTTAAGGGACTTAACAACGGGGTCATCAGTCCCTAAACTTACAAACTACTTATGAACTACTTACGAACTAGGACGGCACAAATATCCATGCCCGAGGGGGGATTCGAACCCCCGACCGTAGTGGCCGTGCAGACCGTGACTGGAGCGCCTCAGTCCCCTCTGCCACCGCGGCCGGCGAAGATTCTGTGGTGACTGGAGATACTTTATAGAGACCAGCCCTGCTGCTATTGAATGGCTGTCGCATTTGGACATAACTTTTTAGTGAATTGTAGCTGTCATTCTATTTCAGCTTTGCCAACATTTAATGATCACTGGTGTTTGTTTTGTTCATATTATTATGTATGTACTTGTGTATTTCTATTTATGTATAATGTAATGTAAATTTATGATGTCAATACTGCACTTGCAGTTGTAAAACCATACGATAAATAAATAAATCTTTACTTTCTTGATTTTCTAAAAATTTTCATTTGACTCACGAGCAGAGTACCGCCAAAATTTCTTTCCGCCGAGCAGATTACCGCCTACAATTTTTTTCCAACTAAAGCACTGAAGATATCCCATCGTCAGATCCATCTGCAAATTACAATCAAATAAAATGGTGACGTCGGTAATGTAATGAAATTACCAAAATTATTCGGCGAAAAAAGAGTATACGCACATAGTGAGTTCTAAAGTTGTTACATGTTACAAAGACATGCAACAAGCCGTGAGGCCCTGCACGCAACTTACGATAGTTCACAATATACGAAAAAAAATCACATATTTTTGGATACATTTTTGTTTCACTTTTTTGGGGCAAAAGCACTCTTATTTAAATTTATGTATAGAGAACAGAGTGCAATAATTTATTTGATTCGACTAGTTTCGTCTTCTTTTGGACCATCTTCAGGAATTTTAACTCATTCAATGTTTTGGAGCTGGCAGGTAAGTATCTGTGACGCACTGGAAGGCTCCCAGTTACCTGCCAGCTCCGCAACATCGATGGAGTTAAAATTCCTGAAAATTGTCTAAAAGAAGACCGAAACTAGTCGAATAAAATAAATTATTGCACTCTAGACTGTTCTCTGTGTATAAATCGAAAAAAATCTCTGACGCACTGAAAGGCTCCCAGCTATCTGCCAGTTCCACAACATCGATGGAGTTAAAATTCCTCAAGATGGCCTACCGAAATTAGTGGAATAAAAAAAATTATTGCATGTAAACGAAGGCTTACGCGACCGTTGTCATTGTTGATGAAACTCTTCTGGGTATTGGACCGCATCGTCAATATATCATATATTTCACCCAGAAGATGGTCGCTTGCAATAGTGGCCGAAACGTCGGTGAAATATTTGATATATTGACGACGCGGTAAAATACCCAGAAGAGTCTTATCAATTATATATATATTGCCTCTGTATCTTATGAAATAATAGGTGACGGGAAATTTTAATGCGGTAGGTCAACACAAGAAATGTTACACTTTCTGCGGAGCTATGAACATAGTTTATTGTATCATTTTCAAAAGAGTTACAGCACAAAGATGTAATTTTTTAAATGGAACTATAGTTTTTTCTATCCTGCATTGGATTCGTTGAAACCAGCTGCGTCCAAATCAATTTAAACTACATTCCTATCACTGTTAGTTTGGGAGCTACAATCCTTCAAAGTTTAGGGGACGGAGGCTACGACAGCGTATCTGACTGGCAGGTGGTCATGAAACAGTGGGCCGTGCCCCAGGGGATATCCACTCGGCCAACCAGCTACGCTATCGCAGCCTCCGCGCCCGGAACTTTGAAGGGTTGTAGCTCCCAAACTATCAATGATAGGAATGTAGTTTAAATTGATTTGGACGCAGCTGGTTTAAACGAATCCAATATACGAGAGAAAAAAACTATTGTTCGATTTAAAAAATCATATCTTTGTGGTGTAAAATGATACAATAAACTATGTTCATAGCTCCGCAGAAAGTGTAGCTTTTGTGTCCCAGCCTCGTCGCCGCTTTTGTGTCTCGTTTCCGTCGTAGGTTTCGGTGGCCGAGTAGAAAGACCGACACAGGAATAAAGGTTGCACGCTTGTGCAGGTAGGAGGTGACCAGCCAGTGGGACAGCAGAAACTAGAAACACTAGAGTAAATTAGAACGAGATATATATTTCTTAGAGACTTAGTAATACTTAACTTTTACATAGCTCAGTACTGCAGAATGCTGATAGGTTAGATAGAGGCCTGCCTACTGAGGAGTCCTAGTGTCTATCCGATAGCCAAGTCTTCACTGGTGCCTATCTGATTTCGAAGTGTTAACTGCTTCCTATCTCAGTCCCAAGTGGTGGCCACGAGCGGGATAGCAGCAGAGGGCGCTCGTGGCTGACGTCGTAATAACGCCGCGCCGTGAATGCATGGCGGCGCGCGGCTAAGGTAAGTGGCGCGCACTTCAATCTTGTGCGACACCACAGTAACATTTCTTGTGTTGACCTACCGTTTTAAAATTTCCCGTCGCCTATTATTTTATTAGTTACAGAGGCAAACACACTTAGTGAAACACCGTTAGAAAAGCAAACGAACCTAACACGCTCAACATTTTAGTTGGAACGCACAGTCCATGTGCCGACAGCTCCACTACGGAGCCCAGTTTCGAACTACACGCAAGAGAAGGACCTATCCGCCCCACAGTCAACACGGTTTCGGCGTAAACGCTGTCGCAACAGGTGGCCCGCCTGCGGTGTCGGATAGAATGTCGGCGAGAATGCCCGCTACCAGGGGTGGCCGGTGACGAAAGGCCGCCAGGAGACCGGGCGCCGGACGCGAACCCAACCGAACGCAGTGACGCGGGCCGGCCGGCGAACCTCGGCGCGGCGCGTCGGCTTCGCTTTCGGCGACCGACTGCGCGCTCCGAGCGATGCGGCGAAGCTGCGTGACCACTTTTACTCTCCGGCTGGGGCGTGTGTGCGATGTCGCGACCCACATCTGTCGCCGGGACGGCCGCGGGCAGGCGTGGCCGCGGTGAAAGGTGAGGGGCCACAACACTGGACCAGCGCCGCGCTGCGATCCGCCAGACGCCAGACGTCATCCACTCCGCATCTCCCCCCTCCCTATCCGGTCCCACTATAAAGACGGTCGCCGGTCCGCCGATGAGCAGACCCGCACCGACCGCCAGCGCCACAATGTCGATCAAGGTAAGAGCGCGTGTGACTACCGCCACTGTGCAGTGACGCTGCCGTAGCCGCCTACTGTGCTTCAACTCTCCTAGGCACTACCCAATTCTCGGACAGTCCACGTACGACACTTGGCCAGCACTACTCAGCCGCGTTCCGGTATCAGACCGTGTTCAAATGTTCAAATGTTTGTAAATCTTATGGGACTTAACTACGGGGTCATCAGTCCCTAAACTTACAAACTACTTATGAACTAACTAATACTACGGACGGCACAAATATCCATGCCCGAGGGGGGATTGGAGCCCCCGACCGTAGTGGCCGTGCAGACCGTGACTGGAGCGATTCGGTCCCCTCGGCCACCAGACCGGACTACCATAACTCATTTTATAGGGAAAGGGGATCGAGGCCAGGGGGAATGGATTTTTATATATACATGTGGCGTCTGTTCCGAAAGAACAGACGTCACTTCTGATCATGCAGTTGTTATTATTTAATACTGACAGAATATATGACATAAACTGCGATTGGGCAAAGCTGAAAATGTGTACCCAGCCGGGATTCGAACCCGGGTCTCCTGCTTTCTAGGCCGTTGCGCTGACCCCTACACCACTGGGGGCACAGTGATCACCGCACGTGCAAGGACTGCCTAAGCACGCCTCCCGTCAGATACAAATTCCTAGCTTCGCCCTGCCCACAGTACTCAAACTCGTAGTTATGAAACTAATTCCCGTAAGAGTAAGGGTTTCAAACTTGCCCAACCCTCCCCACTAACGATAGGATCATTACCCGTCACCGGGATATTATATATATACATGTGGCGTCTGTTCCGAAAGAACAGACGTCACTTCTGATCCTACAGTTGTTATTATTTATTATGGAATGGATTTTCTTAAGGATTTGACCGCCATCTGATTTTGGCCTTAAGCCTTTTTCGAGTGACAAGATCAAAATGTTCAAATGTTTGTAGAGCTTATGGGACTTAACTACGGGGTCATCAGTCTCTAAACTTACAAACTACTTATAAACTAGCTAATACTAAGGACGGCACAAATATCCATGCCCGAGGAGAGATTCGAACGCCCGACCGTAGTGGCCGTGCAGAACGTGACTGGCGTGCCGCACACCGCTCGGCCACCGCGGCCGGCTGACATGATCAGATTCATCTGGCAAAACCGAAAATTAATAATTTTGGAATACATAGTTTTCTTTTCGGAAAAACAGCGAACTTGTTTATTTTTAAAAAAATGAGATTAACAGTCACGTTCGCAAAATGTTATGCAATTTATTTGATAGGGTGACCGGTTTCGATCTCTTCTGAGACCATCATCTGATCGATTGCATGATATCTTGCGAACGAGACTGTTATTTCCATTTTTTTAAATCTAAAATCATGGTGCTATTGAGCTTTTCAACACTTTAAATGCCGAGTTTCCATAAATAGTTACGACCATTATATAAACGTATAAGGAAATCACATAGATAGCGGATTTTTGTAAATTTTTTATGTTTACGGTACGTGAACTTCAGAACACAAATAGCAGCAAGCCAAAGCTCAGTCGGCAAGGCACTAGCCGGCGAAAGGCAGGGTTGGAATATTGATGGGCACACTGTTTTAATCCTCGAAAGTTTCATATCAGCGCACACTCCTCCGCAGAATGAAAATATCATTCTGGAAACATCCCCTACGCTGTGGAGAAGCCATGTCTCGCAGGAGAACCTCGGTTAAGTTTTTATAGTGGGAGTCGATGCTCTGGCGGAACTAAAAGTGTGCTGGCTTGTGAAGCGTGCCGCGATAGCTCAATCGTTAGAGCGCTTGGTAGCGGAAGGCAAAGATCTCGGTTTCTAATCCTGTCCAGTTTGATGTCAGCGTACAATGCTGCGTGTAGGGAAAATATCAATCTGGAAACATCCCTAAGCTGAACTATGTCTGCAGAATATCCTCTCTTCCCCGAGTGCTAGTCCTGCAACGTTCGCAGAACTTCCGTGAAGTTTGTAAAGTAGGTGGTGAGGTACTAGCGGAAGTAAGGCTCTGGGGAAGGGCCGTGATATTCTTAGTGCTATTACGGACGCTGTAGGAATATAAAGGCCACAGGTACCTATGCGGCTATTCAATTATTGACGTGTTTCGAAATAATCATCATTAGAATCTAAGCTCTGGGTAAAGTTTCAAACTAATCGTATATCGTCATGGCCGTGCTCAACTATGTATAGTATAGTCAACAATGTATAGTATAGTTCAACAGGGCCATGATTATATGTGATTAGTATTAAACTTTACCCCGGGCCTAGATTCTGAAAATGATTATTTCGAAACGCGTCAATAATTCAACAGCTGCATAGACACCTGTGGTCTCTGTATTTATACAGCGTCTCTAGTAGTACTAACTAAAACTCAAAAATAGCGCATTCCACATCAGGGAAGGGCCGTGAGATGTGGAAGACGGTAGAGCTGTTACCCGCGAAAGGCAAAGATCTCGAGTTTCAATCCCGATCCCAAACACACGCATACACACTTTTCTACATCTACATGGGATATGAAAATCACGTTCAAATACCCGGCAGAGAGTTCATCGAACCACCATTATGCTATTTTATCTTCCATTCCATTCTCGAATAGCTCGCGAGAAGAAAAAATACCTGAATCTCTCCGTTAGAGCGCTGATTTCTCGTATTTTATTCTGATGATAATTTCTACCTATGTAAGTGGAAGCCAACAATATATTTTCGCAATCGGAGGAGAATGTTGGCAACTGGAGTTTCGTAAGTAGACCGCGCCGCAGCGATATACGCCCCGTTGTTGTAATGATTCCCATCCCAGATCCTGTATCATTTCCGAAACGCTGTCTCCCCTGTATCGTGACAATACAAAACGAACTATCCTCCTTTGGAGTCTTTCGATGTCCTCCGTCAAACCCTCCTCATAGAGATCCCACACTGGGCAGCAATTTTCCAAAAAAGGATGGACAAGCGTAGCGTATGTAGTCTCTTTAATAGTTCTGTTGCGTCTTTTAAGGGTGCTGCCAATTTTAACGCACTCTGTGGTTGAATGCGTTGGTGGTTTTCCTTTCCTACGATATTATCTAAGTGTTCTTTTCAGTTTCAGTCTGAAGTAATAGTAATTCCTAGGTATTTTGTGGGGTTTATGGCCTTCACGTTTGATTGATTTATATTGTAAAAGTTTAACGGATTTCTTTTCTTAATCATGTGGACGACTTAACACTTCTCACTATTTAGAGTTAATTGCCAATTTTTACACCATAGTGATGTCTTATTTAGATCCTCATATGATTTTACTAGACGGTAAATGACGGCGTCATCTGTAAACAACCTAAGAGAGCTGCTTAAATTTTCTCCCAAAACGTTTATGTAAATCAGGAATAGTAGAGGACCAATAACACTAGCTTGTAGAACGCCCGACATCACGTCTGTTTTAGTCATTGCCTTACCATGAATTACTACAAACAGTGTCCTCTCTGACAGGAAATTCCCTTTCGTGTCCCATACTTGGGGCGCTGTACCATAACCACGCAATTTAATATGCCAGGAAGTTTCATATCGCCAAAGTTTCCGACAGTATCCGTGTCTCATCGGTTGCAGTGTAAGTTCATAATCAAGAAATCACTGGGCCTACAAGTAAAATCGTATTGTTTAGACTTTGCGTGTGGTTGATGTTAGCTTATGCATTGCAGTAATCGAACTGTAGAAGAGATTTCGAATTTTTTTATATAAAATAGAAACGAAATCTCATTTCATACTGAAGATTTTGCGTTTAACGTCCCACGCGCGACGCAATCAAATTCCGTCCCTACGCATCGGCAATCACGCGGTCATAAAAACAGTTATTCAGAAACGGTTTAGGATATGGAAGTGAGGTTTCTTGTAAATAATATCTCGTACAGAAGTGCGTATGTTGTATGGTAATATTAAATTTTATTTATTCGTCGTGATACGGAAGTACCTCCTCCGCAACGGCGAGAGTATTGGCATGAAAACACAACCAGAACACTTGCCGACAGCAAGTAGCGTCGGACGTTAACACGTCTAGAGCAGTCAAAAAGTTCACGCGACCGTTCGACATCAGTCATCTCACATACTGTCACTTCACAGCAGGCAGTAGAGCCGTGGCAGAATAGCCGTGCGCATTGGGGCGCCGTGCTGCGGTGCGTGCGGCCGTTCGTTGTCGGGGGTTCGAGTCTCCCCCTCGGGCATGGTTGTTTGTGTTGTCCTTAGGTTAGTATACCTTACTTTAAGTAATTTGTAAGCTACTGACTGATGACCAAGCAGTTGAGTCCGATAGATTTACATACAATTGATTTTGAAAACAGTAGAGACCTCTCTGCTCCCAGATACTAGCAGTGCAATTGTCAGACACTTGCAGGGTTTGAATCGATGCACATCTACTTTGCAGTGCGAAAGCGACCTCGGCTGCAGTAGGTTCCCAGTGTTGCGATAGAAACTGTACGCCCCGAAGCTGATACTATTATGAGCTCGTTTTCTGTTGTTACTTCCTCATGTGGTAGAACCCGATACTCATTACACTAACCCCTGATAGCCCACTTAAGTAACTAGTTGCGTTCTTCTCTTTCGTCTTGATTTGTTCCAGCTTTAACAAGCGGTCGGTATGATTACTGCTGTTTCGGCGTGGTTAGTTTAAGAAGCGGCTTTTCTAATCCCCCTCCCCCATCCTCTCAGATGAAATATGCGTTCCTGTCTGCAAACAGTGATGTGCTTGTTAAAGAGAGCGATTGTTCTCGAAATGTTTGAGAATCGTTGAAGTGGGACCGGTCCAGTGCAGTATTCACGTACTGCGATGCGGAAAACAGCCTAAAAACCACTTCCAGGCTAACCAGCTCAGTAGGGCCCATCGTTATCTCGCAGGTCGGATACAAACCGGGGCAAGCGCACATTCCCGTCCCGGAAGCGAGCACTTTAACACACTCGGCCATTCGGGTTCAGCCCCCCCCCCCCTCTAATCCGCCATGTATGTGCAGTTTATCAAAAAACAGTAAAGTGTTAGAACCTACTAATAACGTGATTTCATAGACAATAGAACTACAGAACTGCTAGAACGTCTTCTTATCTTACAAATGAGTTAATATGATAGATATTTGAATTTAAGCAAATAATCGAAGAAAATATTAGAAATTGTTTGTGTTTAAGGCTTATTGGAAACCCTGAAAGAATATAGGGCAGTTTGCGCCCAGTTTTAAGGTCAAGCAAATTCAGATATGTGAATAACATCTCAGTTTTTATGACGTCATATTCAAGTACTGTGTGTCATATAATGAGATAATTTGTTATGTACATTCAGTAGTTTATGTAGGTACAGTCTGCTAAGTTTTTTGTGAATACAGCCCATACTAAAGCAGTAAAATGGTAAACGTAATGCCCGATGGTAAAGTTTGAATACAAAAACACCGAAAATGTAGTAAATGATAAACTTTCTTTTCGTTTCACCGAAGTAAAGATTCGTAAAAATTTGAAACATTGCGTAACGTTCGACCCAAGTCGCTAATTTTCAAATACTGTACCAATGATATGATTATTTTCGCGTCGTCAGTCTTCCTGCTATAGAAAAACGGAAATTCGTTAACTCGAATACTTGTGTTCAACTTTTAATGTAAAATTACACCTCCTAAAGAGCTGAATATGACAGCATTTTAAATACTAGTAGTTACTCGGAATATGGAAAATAGAATTTTTTCGTTGTAGCAACTGCCAGATATGTGCCGCCCAACAGGAACAGAGCGCGACCTGTAGTAGTCGTTTTGTAACATAGATTTTGGAGGAGTATGACACAGATCAGTATCATTGGGTGTTTATTTCTTTCGGAAAATCATCTAGAAGTATCAGGGTTATTCCCAAACGCTACAACAGCCTTTTCTTCCTATCGTTGCGAAATAAGTAATTTACATGTACTATGCGACGTGGTTCACTTTGATCCTCAGTTTCTCACCAGAAAACACGACTAGTATCGGAAACGGTGGGCGCTTAAACCACTCTCTCGCCATCCTGATTGAGATTTCTTGTTGCTTGCCTTCCGTCGGTTGCAAGGGCACTTTCTTCAAGGGCAAAGCAGTGTATCCAAGGTGAGACGAAAAGAAAACTGATCCCTAAATCAGTTCTGGCTCTTTAAAATAGCTAATAGAAAAAATCCATCTGGCTTCAAGTTTTCCAACGTTAAAGAGCATGAAATACTTTCCTCCTATAGTTATTACAATTTCTAATAAACTTCGCTAATTAATTTCGATTGGTGGGGATAAATTTAGGACGGACTCCTCTTTTCGAAGAGGTATTGGTCTAGAGTAGATGAAAAATTCTCTTGGCCGAACAAACAAACGTGTTACGAAGCACTGTTATTCGTGAAGTGGTATTGGTCTACAATATGAATCATTCGCAAAATTTTGGTACCTACTATATGGCAATAATATTATCACTGGATGGCAACGGATAAAACCGTAACGCTACATATACGAGGGTTGGGACTTAAATAGTGGCAACTATTTACTTCCCTTCCAACCGAAACAAAAGTTTTACAAATTTGAACTTGTTCAAATGTTTAAATGTTTGTAATTGTATGGGACCAAACTACGTTGGTCATCAGTCCCTAGACTTACAAACTACTTAGATTACATTAAACTAACCTAAGGACAACACAGACATCCATGCCCGAGGGAGGATTCGAACCTTTGACGCGGGAGGCCGCGCGATCCGTAACGTGTCGCTCCAGACCGCTCGGCTACTCCTGCGCCGCTTGCACCTGTTACTGTCATTTAGAGAGGCCACCAGCCTTGTGTAGAACACGTTGCCGGAGACGTGAAAGGCGTAGTATACCGTCAGCAGAGTCCGTTCTGTTGATGGTGCGAATGGAGCGATCTATTACCTGTCGAATCTCTGGAACAGTTCTGAAGCGAATAAACGTAGTAGTTCCTTCATCTTCGGAATCAAATCAAAGTCACAAGGATTTGCGCTTTGCGAAAGAAGCGGCAACACTTTCTGCGCAACCCACCAATCATCTTGCACGACAATGCGCGGGCGCATTACAGCGCAAGCTGTGGCTGCTCTGTTCGGTTGATGGGACTGGGAAGTACTGTACCGTCCTCCATCCTCCCCGGACTTAAGTCCCTGTGACTTTGATTTGATTCCGAAGATGCAGGAACCATTTCATGGCATTCGCTTCAGCACTGGCAGTAGACCGCTCCATTCGCACCATCAACAGAACAGGCTCTGATAACGGTATACTAAGCCTTCCATGTCGCTGGGAGCGGGTTCTACACAACGCTGGTGACTACTTTGAAGAGCAGTAACAGGTGTAAACATGTAACGCTGTTGTATCAGTTGTGAAAAAATGGTTTGCACTATTTAAGTTCCAACCCTCGTAATTCAAAATGTTCAAATGTTTGTAGAGTCTATGGGACTTAACTACGGGGTCATCAGTCCCTAAACTTACAAACTACTTATGAACTAGCTAATCAAAATGTTCAAATGTTTGTTAAGCTTATGGGACTTAACTACGGGGTCATCAGTCCCTAAACTTACAAACTACTTATGAACTACTTACGAACTAAGACGGCACAAATATCCATGCCCGAGGGGGGATTAGAACCCCCGACCGTAGTGGCCGTGCAGACCGTGACTGGAGCGCCTCAGTCTCCTCGGCCACCGCGGCCGGCGAACTAGCTAATCCAAATATCCATGCCCGAGGGGGGATTCGAAGCCCCGACCGTAGTGGCCGTGCAGACCGTGACTGAAGCGCCTCAGTCCCCTCGGCCACCGCGGCCGGCCCCTCGTAATTACTATGTTAATGATGCTAATCACAAAAACATCATGGCGAGCCATAGTGATACGGCGAGTTCGAGAAAATGCGATGGTACATTTTCTTCACTGTGTGGTTTGTAGTGATTCCCATTGCTTTCAGTGTTATGTTAAAAATTCCTTACTGGCAATACATTTATTGCCAATAAATTTGTTGTGATATGGCTCTTTCAAATTCTGAAGTCAGCAGGGGTAAAATACAGGGAAAGGAGAGTTATCTACAACTTGTACAAAAGCCAGACCAGTTATTAGACTCGAAGGGCATGAAAGGGAAGCATTAGATGGGAAGGGAGTGAGACAGGGGTGTAGCCTCTCTCCGATGTTATTCGATTTGTACATCGACCTGGCGGTGAAGGAAAGCAAGGAGAAATTTGGAATAGGGTTTAAAGTGCAGGGTGAAGAAATAAAAATACCGCGTTTTGCTGATGGCATTGTAATTCTGTCAGAGACAGCAAATGATCTGGAAGAACAGTCGAATGGAATGGACAGTTTGTTGAAGTGTGAGTATAAAATGAACATTAACAAGAGCAAAACAAAGATAATGGAATGCAGTTTTAGAAATTCTGGCGATGCTGAAGGTATTAGATTAGATAACGCAACAATGAAGGTGGTAGATGAGTTTTGTTACTTGGGTAGTAAAATAACATATGACGGTCACAGTACAGAGGATATAAAATACAGAATGGCAATGGGAAGAAAGGCTTTTTTGAAAAAGAGAAATTTGCTTAATTTAAGTATAAGGAAGTTTTTTCTGGAGGCATTTGTTTGGAGTGTTGCCTTGTTAGGGAGTGAAACATGGACACTAAACAGTGCGGACAGGAAGAGAATAGAGGCTTTTGAAATGTGGTGCTACAGAAGAATGCTGAAGATTAGGTGGGTGGATCATGTAAGTAATGAAGAGGTACTGAACAGAATTGGTGAGAAAAGGAATTTCTGGTATACATTGACTAAAAGAAGAGATCGCTTGGTAGTACACAATCTTAGACATCGAGGAATCGTAAATTTAGCATTGGAGGGGAGTGTTTGGAGTAAAAATCGATGAGGGAGACCAAGAGACGCATATAGTAAGCAGATTCAATTGGATATAGGTTGCCGTTCTTCTGAGGAGATGAAGAGGCTTGCTCAGGATAAGAGCAGGGTGGAGAGCTGCATCAAACCAGATTGAAGACCGCAACAACAGCATGGCTTAGTGATGTTAGAGAGGGGTCCATTACGTCAATGTGCACAGAAAAACTTGTTACCGCGTGTAGTGATGCAACGAAGAACAGTTCCGTCGGTCCGTCGTTCCCTTCTGCATTCAACGATTACAGATTCGGATCATAGTTGCTTAAGCACGTCCAAGAAGATATACCATACCTCTAATGGAAAAACAGCAATAATTACGAAACGTTCTCGATAGATGCTTGCTGCATTCCATGACGCTTACTGAAGATGTTTAGAAAAAAGAACTACACGAAAGAACAATTCCAGTAAGTTCACACCGCCGTATGTTCCCCTTTTATATACCGATAGGGTGGAACTACTGGCATCCAAAATGTGTGCAAGAGCTCAAATACTAATCAGGCTGTACATCTACATACACAGCAATCCACCCAAAGGTGCGTGGCGAAGGCTATTCGGGACCACTAGTTACTTGCTTTCCCTTTCCACTGCCATATAGGGTGAATCTAAATTCGCACACTCGGGCTTCGCAGCGCGATTCCTCACATGCTAGCAACAAAAAAATGTCTCTCACAAAATTTGGTCCTGCGCATATTTACGGCAGTAAATGGACGACGAGGCTTGAGATGGGTGTGTGTCCCATACGTCAGGGTATTTCATAATTATACCAACTACACCAACAAACGTCTAGGGGACGTGGGAGGTGTCTTGAGGAACAAACTGTGCAGCGTTAGGCCAAGGTATTTAATTGACCCGACTCTGTCAAGCAACGCACTACTACTAATTCTGTATTAAAACATCACGGGATTGTTTCCCTACTCATCTGCATAACCTCACATTTTTCTACCTTTAGCACTTGTTGCCAGTCCTCACACCACCTAGAAATTTGGTCCACGTCATACTGCAAATCATCATTCAATGACAACACCATTCAGAGCGTCATGAGCAAACTGCCGCAGATTGCAACTCACTCCGTCCGTCATATCATTTAAATAGAAAGAAAAAAGACCTGTCATATCACACTTCCCTAGAGAACCCCTGACAATGCCCTAGCCTCTGATGAACACTCCCCATCAAGGACAACGTACTGGGTTCTAGTACTTAAGCGTGGCCTGTTTCTCAGTTATTCCCTCGGTATGCTTGCATAATGCACACTTATTGCACTAATTTGAACATCAACCTGATAATTTACACATTTCTGAAACGACGTGCGATTATTCTGTTTACACGTACCACTAAAATTTTGTTACTTCATTGGGCCATAAGGGCAGAAAGGTCATTGATTCCGAACGTTGGCGTTTATTGCGAAAATACTTCCGTGCTTCTGCAGAAGTATGTTGTTCCTGCAGTCATTGTTTCCGTCAAAGAAATGTCGAAGGCTGTGGGCTGAATACTAAAAATGTAAATAATGAAAGATGGTTTTAGCATCCTGTGGCTGTTTTAAGATGTCTGGAAATACTTCTCAATGAGCGACCGCTTGATCTAGATACCCAGTTTCGTGAAGAACAATTTGGTTTTTATTTGGCAATTACTGCTGGAAACGCCTTTTATCTTACTGTTCGTGAAACAGGTCATCGACGTGCAATTTTGAACTGACATCAAAAATAAATAAATAAATAAATAAATAAAATAAAGTAAAATAAAATAAAATGCTACATAGAAAACAAGTATGCACAAATTTTAATTTTGATTATGTGAAGCGTACTTCTCAGAAACGATGTTGAACAGAATTACAATTAGCGATCTCCGTGTTTAATTTAATTTAATTGTGTCCACTGAAATAAACCGGCTTGTTGTCTCCGCTCTTCGTTACGAGCTGGCACGAGTTGGAATATGACAGCCATTAACAAAAGTGCACTCGCTTTCTAAATTCCCTCCTGAAAGCGGTGACTATAGACTTAAATGTGAAAGTAAGCTCAAGTGGAAAATTTAGGAAGCGCCGAGTTCTGAGAAAAAGATTCCGTCTGGTAGCTTCTGCCTAGGCCGCAGGAAAGTATTCCTGTCATCACGAAAATTGCGTTGATTCTCAGAACTGGCTCGCGTTTAATCCTCTGTGAAAAATGGCGGCGACAAAGAAGTCTGCCTCCTCACTCAAATCTGAATTTCTAATTAGATGGGTATCGTTACCGTGGGAAGACACCTATAAAATAACATTGTCCCAACACTCTCCAGTTTCACTGCAATTTGCCTTTTATATTTTACGAGTATTATAAGTAACTAAACTCAGACACGCTCGCTGTAACACTGTCTTACATGAAATAAATAGAACATTGGCAAACGAAAGAATTTTTACAAACATAGAGAGCCAGAGACATTATGCTGAGGAAATCAATATGTTTCTTCGCGTTGCAGTGGCTAGGTGGAGCAAAAGGAAAGTAAGATAAAATATATCACGAAGTTAATTGCTATCAGCCAATGCCCTAATTTTTTTGTTTGACTGTATGCTGCATTAACATAAAGATACTATAGTTTATCAATATTATAAACATGACTGCGTCTCAGCAACGGTTACAGGATGTGCAAATTAATTATCAACCATCCAATTGCAATAATGGTAGTTTAATAAACTTGACCACGGTTTCGACGGATATAAACCCCCTCTTCTTCAGAAAAAAATGTTCAAATATTTGTAAAGATTATGGTACTTAACTGCGGGGTCATCAGTCGGTAAACTTACATACTACTTATGAACTAGCTTATACTAAAGACGGCACAAACATCCATGCCCGAGGGGGGATTCGAATCCCCGACGGGGAACAGCCTCGCGCATCGTAGCATAGCGCCTTAATGCGCTCGGCCGCTCCGCCACGGCTCTTCTTCAGAAATACATCTTATACTTTGCTTCCATATCACAGTAATTGTACATCCCTATGTTCTAGGAAATGTGATTTAGACTGAAAGATATGTCAGAGCATTTGGGGTCATTCCCGCATACTGGTGGGAAGCAGGGTTATTAATTTGTCCATATTCTCCACCTTCCCTGTTTACCTTCTCATTCTCCTACTTCTATTCACTAACTGTTGCTGTCAACCTTCTCCTTCTCCTTCCCTTCCTCTTGTCTTGTAAATATTCCTGCCTCCTCTCTTTCATCATCTCCTCACTCTATCTGTCCATTACGCCTTTCCCTCGTTGTAGCCATTCAAAGATAACAAATTCGCATCTAGATACACACTTCAAACTTTTCAGTAACAAGTTGCCAGGATGTTACGGAAGAGCAAGCGAAATATCGAATCCAGCAATACAAAAACTTCGATACTATGACAGTTTGATTTGGACTGCTGATAACAGCATCGAACTCTCAGTTGAATGGTTGCTGCCAGGTGTGCGTGTTGCAGAAAATTAACCGTTTAAACATGAATGTGACTAGAATGTGATTTTACGAAACCTTTCGTGTGTTATTTCTAATACAGGACCTGATCGATTCGCAGGGCAAAAGCAATTCTCGGTATTCACTTATTATTATTATAAGAGCTGGAGATTTCTTTGTTTTACAAAAAAGGTGACACCTAAGTTATACATTTCTTTCCTTTTACCGCTTTTAACAGCTAGGTACACGATTTTTTGTGCATATCTAATCTTTAGAACTCTATAACATTCATTGGCCCCCATTCATAATTAGTATCAACAATTGGTACTTCAATTTTCTTGCTCAAGTATTAATATTATGATGTTCCATGTCTGAAACCATTAGACATTATTATTTAACAAAATCGCCAATTTGCTTTTAGCATCAATGATAATACATATGATATATTTCGACTGCTTACTGACATATTGAGGTATATCAGGTAATTTGCATAAAAGGTGGAGTATTCATTTTACTGTTAACCACGATGTTTCCTTCTGTAATGGGTGGCAGTGACCTGTGATGTAGTGCAAAAATGGAACCTGAACGTTATGAAACACAGAACGTGTCTATAGGTTCAATATAAACCTCCTAAGAAGCTATGGGATAAGAAACATTAGCTGGCAGTGGGCAGGGAATTACTGATAGTGAGGATTCGAACCCTGGTCTGCTGCTCAAAAGTGCACTGGCAACTATGCCTTTTGGACACGGTGACCAGCATAACATCAAGGACTACCCTATCATTCCTCTTGTCAAACGCACATTCTTATCCATACAGTACTGATGTAGTGGCCCTGGCTATTACTGTCTTTACTCTCAGTGCTTGATCGATTCCTGTGTGTGCTCGAGTGTGGTGCACATATGCACTGAAAGATAATTTCTCTGTGATTGCCTTAACTACTTATGTCACTGCACAGATACATTGCCAGGTAAATGGCAGTTTCTGTTTGGTTGTACAGACGTCATTTGCCCCCTGCTTGTAATATCCGTGAAGGATGGCATAGAGTTACTTTCAGTTGTCCTCATTCTTTTTGGTACTTTGCCTATTCCTGGAACAGTTCAAGCACGAAGTGTGTATGCATTGATGGCACCACTGTCTTTGCTTTAATTATTTACGAGATGATTCAAAATTGTATAGAGAGTCTTCAAGGGGATATGTATTCAATACCACAAAACAATCCGATCTACTGCAAGCTCTTTGACTTCCATATTTGGAAGAAAAAAAAATAAAAAAAAAAATAAAAAATCCAGTAAACGTAGGCTCTACAGTTCATAACATAAGTGCCATGAACAGCTCTTCATTTTCAATTCTGTAAAATACATCTGCTAGTCAAGCGCTCATAGCCCGTTAGGTGTGGTCCTTAGAACCCAAGTTTATTTTTGGGTTGGTTAGGTCCATAGTACGGCCTCAGAAAATATGGAATGAAAAGACCTAGAAAAGATTGGGTGGTATTTCTGAACATGGGATAGTATGTAGAATTTGATCTACTAAAACCCCTCATTTTCCTTTACATTCAGCTGCCATGTGTCCAAAAGAACAGACTCTGCATGTATGTTATTGTCTTGCTTACAGGCTGTATTCATCCTCGCCCTGGTGGCCCTGGCACATGCCGGAGGACCCGCATCCTACCAGACGGTCACCAACACAGCAGATGCCGGAGCAGTGGGTGCCACACACGAGAGGACAGTGAAGGGCTACGGCGGCCTCAACAGCATCTCCGAGTACTCCAAGTCGGTCGACGGGCCTCACTCGAGCGTACGCGTCTCCATCTCGCGCTCCAGCAACGACGCCTACGGCTACGGTGGCGCCGCCGTCGCCGCGGGCCCCGCCGTCGCCTACACTGCCGGACACGCTGTCGCGGCTGCTCCGGCTGTGGCCGCTGCACCTGCCGTCACCTACACGGCTGCTGCCCCAGCTGTTGCAGCTGCTCCCGCAGTAGCCTACACTGCTGCTGCCCCAGCTGTGACGTACGCCGCTAGGACAGTGTCTGCAGCTCCGGCTCTCGCTTACGGAGCACGCGCTGTTGCCGCCGCTCCCGCAGTGGCGTACACTGCTGCCGCTCCGGCCGTCACTTACGCCGCTCGCACCGTTGCCACGTCTCCCGCGGTGGCCTACACAGCCGCTGCCGCTCCGGCCGTCACTTACGCCGCTCGTACCGTTGCCGCATCTCCGGCAGTGGCCTACACTGCAGCTGCCGCTCCAGCAGTCACATACGCTGCTCGCACTGTTGCCACATCTCCCGCAGTGACCTACACAGCTGCTGCTGCTCCAGCCGTCACATACGCCGCTCGCACCGTTGCCACATCTCCTGCAGTTGCCTACACAGCTACCGCTCCAGCTGTGACTTATGCCGCCCGCACTGTCGCCGCAGCTCCGGCAGTCACGTACACTGCCGCAGCTCCGGCTGTGACCTACGCCGCTCGCACTGTCTCTGCTGCACCTGCAGTCACCTACACTGCTACCGCTCCAGCTGTGACATATGCCGCCCGTACCGTGTCCGCTGCCCCTGCCGTAGCCTACACTGCCACTGCACCTGCAGTGACTTACGCCGCACGCACAGTGGCTACGGCCCCGGCTGTCACCTACTCCGCTGCAGCTCCCGCGTACGACAGCACCTACTTTGGTCGCACAGCTTACTCTTCTGGCCTGGCTTATGGAGCTGGATACTCGGCTGGATATGGAGCCCGTGCCATTTCCCCTGCCACTGTCACCTACTCTGCACCATCCGTCACTTACGCTGCCCGCACCGTTACTGCAGCACCTGCCCTCGCCTACAGCTCTGGCTTGACCTACGGCGCTGGTTACTCGTACGGTGCCCCTGCCACTGTCACCTACACATCTGCCGCCCCTGCTCTTGGAGCGGCATACCTCGGCCGTGCGTCGTACTCTGGACTGGCCTACGGTGCGCGCACCATTGCACCGGCTCTGGCTTACAACTCCGGCCTGACTTACGGATCAGGATACACGTATGCTGCGTCTGCCCCTGCTGTCACCTACACCACCAAGACTGTGACGACAGCACCCGCTGTGACCTACACGGCTGCCGCTCCTGCTGTGACCTACACAGGAGCTACCCAGGCGGCTTCCTACACCGTGGCTGCTGGACCTCAGCTGGGCACGTCCTTCCACGGCCCGATTGCCCAGAGTGCAGCCCTCCACCTGCACGGCAAGGGACTCTTGTAAATGTCTCACCGAAGAACCCATGCACTGTGCTGCCTCTATCTCTTGCTCTACACACATTCCTTTTCACATCACTGCTGTGGCTTTCTTTTTGGAAGGCTAGACTGAAAGATTTTCATTATTGTAAATCACCATGTAACATACTGTTCTTCTCGCAATAAATGTCGTTTTGTACAGCTCCAAATGTTGTGTGTGTCTGACTTTTCTCACTCCTCTTTCTGAAGCAGCTCATGTAATCCATGTTTTCTTAACCAATACTTAGTTTTGTAAGAGTAAATATGACAGTGAAAATTGAAATGGTGCTGTTTCCTTCACTATTTACAAATGAAGGCACCATCAGATCTGCAGATGACGAACTGTAAAGGTAAATCTATTCAAAGTTAGGAAAAGTGGAATATCACACCATGCTATAACAAGATAGAGATAAAAGCCCCTCTAATGAAGCTGCAACTGAAGTAAAACATGTATGTGTAGAAAGAAATATCACAATGTTTTTTCAAAGCATTGCCTTACAATTGAGAAAAGAAATATTTCTCATTGCTGTTTAAATATTCCTTTCCATGTGAGGTTTTTAGTAACTATCAAAAATGCGCTGACATTGAAAGGAAACGATAATCTTAATTTCAGAGCTGTGGCTAACTGGTAGCCAAGTGAACTTTTAATAATTAAACTAGAATAGAAGAACGATTTTGCTTATGGGTAATCAACACCATCGTGATGATGACAGTGATATGTACTTAATGGGGAAGCAACAGCCTCACAACAGTTCAGTGATTAATTTAGCATTTGAGTGAGGGAATTGTTGCTCCATCTGACATTTTACTCATTTAAAAATATATATTTGCTTTCATGCAGTTGAAGTGAAAGCACTATGGCATGATTATTCGACAGTGTGGTGACTCTTGACAAAATGTGCAAATGTTTGTAAATCTATGGGACTTAACGGCTTGTTTATTAGTTACTAGCTTACACACTACGTAAACTAAGTTAAACTAACCTACGGACAACATACACACCCATGCCCGTTGGAGGACTTGAACCTCCGTGGCGAACGTCTGTGTGCATCATAGCACTGCGCCTCAGTTCCCATGGCTATTCCGCTGCGAGTACACTTAACATTTAGAATGCAGCTAGTTCAATTGATTCTCTTACTAAGTGAATTGAAGAGATCAGTTTCAGATTTTAGTACACCTATATGCTTGGCTAAGGTTTATAATGATAACTGAAGAAGAAGTGTTCAATCATTGCGCCCTCCAAAAATTAGCCTCAATTAGCCTTCTCTCTTGCTTCAAAGTTAATATCAATATGGGAAAGGAATCAACGTGGAAATAAGAGAAAAAACGTAATTAAAATCTGTTCATTTCGTTAAAAAAGGGAGACAAATTTTACAAAGCATTACACAGTGTAGATCTCATTTTCATGGCAGCAGAGACAATAGTACATGCTTATAGCATAGTAAAACATAAAATTTTTGGCTTTTTCCTCCCTTGTCAAACAAAAAGCGTCATTTTTTCTAGTAAGAATGAATCTATAGCATCATGAAAAAATCACCGATAAAAATGTGATTACATTTGTTCCACCAATTATAGTTTTACACGCCGAAGTATTTCTCTATACAGACTTTACATGCATCCCTATTGATTCTTTTCTATGAGTTGGTTAAGAAAAGCACCATTACACTGGAAAGAATAAAAAAAGATCTCACTCATCAGTACTTGAATGTCACCGTTTACCAGATACGTTTTATGACCATTTTTGTTTTCGTAAATTGTTACGCATTATCCTTTATTATGCTCTATTTTGAAACGCAGTGTTTAGATGGCTTGTGTGATTTTGGTGCCTCTTTAAATGAGGTGTAATGTGGTCACAAGGGAATGAATTGATGACATTACAATAATAATGTAAAAAACTGACGAAATTGTCAGAAAAGCTGCATAGTTTACATCAACAGATAGGGATGCTAGTAAGTAGTAAGAAATGTAATCTTTTACATGATACACTGACTGCCTCAATTAACATTTACAGGACGTTTTCGACTACTGGAGACTAGAGTTGTCTTGAGTCTGTGAAGTAATGTGCCTCAAGACCTCAGTCAACTGAAGACAAGCATGATGTCTTGTGCAACGGAAGCACATGTTTCTTCATGGTTTTCTTTTGTTATTCTGAACGTGACAAGACAATGAAAATGTATGATGACACTTCGAACATTCATTTATTTCATTCTGTGAAATCACTTACCAAATATATTATTGGAATTAATACAACATTGAATAGCAATACTCTACCACAAGTTTTTTGGTAGTTACATATATTTCAACAACCACGGTAAGTCGTGTTAACATCTATTGGATACTGTTTTTCAAGTGACGTTAGAATGAAAATGTGCCAGTGTATAAGTACATAAAACGTGTCATTCATTTTAGTTGATTATTACGAAAACTTCAGAAGGGTGGTAGCCTAAGATCGTTAGAAAAATCTCAATTACCGGTTTCGTTATAACGAGGCTGCCATCATGAAATCTTACTTATAACATTTTATGTTGCACATGTCATAATAGCAGAAGTTTGGGAACATCAGTGTGTTAAGAGCAAAAACAATACAAGAAGTCTGAAGTAATATACTATTTTAATTGATTGAAACGTGGGCATGGCCGAGTGGGAAACTGATTACATTAAGACTGAAGCGTTAACGAAACATCCGTATGTGCAAAAATATGTTGATTACATTCTCTGTAGTTCTTTGTGGAAAGCGTTAGTAGACCCATACGTTCATGGAAAATGTGAATTAATGCAATGCTAGCATAGTGGTGAGTATGGAGTTAGTGGTTTACAGCATTAGTTTACCAGCCATCAGCTTACAAAATTATAAATGACGAAATTGCAATAGTCATCAATCCCTAGACTTACAAACTACTTCAAATAACTTATGTTAAGGACAACACACACACACATGCAAGTGGGACTACTCCAATCTCCTGCGGGGAGTAACCATGCACTTTGCAGCAAGGCGCCTTAGAGCGCTCGACCATCACGCGCGTCTCACATTAATCGTTCTCTTATGAAGCCTAACACTTCGCACAAGACCTTGTAAAAGCTACTTTCGTGATGTGAAGGCTGCACGTTTATCTTTTGAACTGAAGACACATGCAGCAACGGTCTGCGGGATACAGAAAACACAGAATCCATTTTATTTCAAAGGTCGCTAATTCTGTTCGAAGTATTACGTATAAAAGGTGAAGAGTACCATTTACGATTTCGTCCTTCTGTCTTCTTCAACCGGTATTATAGGTATCAACAAGTAATACAATTCCTTGAGACAACATTGTCTCGTTATACCAAAGGTATTAAACATATGAAGAGGCATGGAATTAAAATTTATGCTGTGGTCGGGATTCGAACCTGGGACCTCCTACTTACTAGGTTGGTGCTTTAGACCACTCAGGTATCATAGCATTGTAGCTAAAGCAACTACACGGACTGTCTTAAAGCACGTCTCCCTACAAACCACATACTTTAATTCTGCCTATTGTTCCCTGTGAAGTGCGTATCAAATTGCCAGGGCTCTCTACATTGGAATAGCACTCCAGGAAAGAACGTGATTAGGAACTATCCTGCCTTGTTCCTCAGGCCGAGGTGATATAAATATCAACAAATAATACAATTCCTTGAGACAACATTGTCTCGTTATACCAAAGTTATTAAACATATGAAGAGCCATTGAATTAAAATTTATGATCTGGCCGGGATTCGAACCCGGGACATCCTACTTACTAGGTAGTTGCTTTAGACCACTCAGGTAACAGAGCATTGGAGATAAAGCAACTACACGGACTGTCTTAAAGCACGTCTCCCTCCACACCACATACTTTAATTCTGCCTATCGTTCCCTGTGAAATGGGTATCATTGTTGTCTCGAGGATTTGCATTATTTGTTGATATTTATATCACCTCGGCCTGAGGAACAAGGCGGGATAGTTCCTATTCGTGTTCTTTGCTGGGGTGCTATTCCAATGTAGGAGAGCCCTGGGAATAATAGGCAGAATTAAAGTATGTGGTGTGGAGGGAGGTGTGCTTTAAGACAGTCCGTGTAGTTGATTTAGCTACAACGCTGTGTTAGTTGAATGGTATCTGCTTTCGACAGCGCAGCGGTGAGGACGGACTGTTTACGTCCCGCCGCAGTGTCTCGCGTGTGAGCGGTTGTTTACTTCTCGTAGTCTTCGCGAGTGTTACTTCATATAGACATAGAATGGCTCATTCGTACCGATAGTCTACAATCAAGATCAGCTTTAATAATGAATTTGCACGACCGAAAGCATTCGAAGTGGAAAGATTCATCCGTGAAGAGATTAAAATTGATCCACGAGAGATGATTGGAATACACTTCTCCATTATAAGTAGTGTAAACTGATCAACGACATGGTATGTGACAAGATTGTGCGAAAGAACAAAGACGGACTAAAATTCAAACATTCTGACGGAAATGTTGGAGCAGTAACAGTTGATCATGCAGGGCTGGGATTAAGAACCGTCCATGTTTTTGAACTACCTTTCGAGATCTGACATCGTGACAAAAGCGCTGTAACCCTATGGTAGAGTGTTAAGCCACATAGCAGAAAAATGGACAACCTTTACGACGTACCCTGTTCTTAACGGCGTACGACAAATAAGGATCGAACTGACAAAACACGTACCGTCTTATCTGACGATTGGAGGCTGCAGAGCAATAGTAATCTACGATGGCCAACCAAAAACATGTTAAGGTTGTGGTAAGGAAGGTCATGTCCGTTCAGAATGTCTTCAACGGAGAATTGTTCAGGTACCAACAGGAGAACCTGTACCAACATCTACGGCCACGACCCTCCCTCTCACATATGCAGAGGTGTTCACGAAGAACGTTCACTCAAACAATGACATCACCCAACAACTAGAACATTCTGCCGAAGGTTCAGCGGCAGCGAACGAAGACACCTTCAAGGAAGAGTTAGCGTCTCTCCCCACAGAGATGCCGCGGACGATCTCTCCACCAGAGACTCGAACAGAAGATGGAAGTCGACAGTAGGGTAGTGCCAACAGCCGCCTTCGTCCCCGTCAGCAAAGAGGACAGCGATGCACAACCGAATTCGGATACGGAAGCCCATGTCCGTAAGCAACGATCTCCAAAACGACACAAGAAAAGGCGACACACCCCGTCAGACGACTGCTTACAACGTACGAGCGGAGACAGTGAACAAGCGACCTGCAGAGTATGACAACGTAGAACTGCCTACAGCCCACTACCAGTCTGATACTGTGGAAAAGACAACACAACAGGAAGGGGTGGAGAAGACTAAGATGACGACGAACTGTTCACAAGGCGATTGGTCAGAGGACACAGGAGATGACCCGATGAAGGCCGCAACAGGCGACGGGGCAGCGGCGGCGCACCTGCAAAGTTAGACACGCAGTTAACGCCAGCGGATATGACGAGGCCCCAGGACGTGTCAGTACAACATCAGATGACATAAGCTCCCATGTGCGACACACACATGGCGGAACGAAGACAAGCATACCGACTAGCCTCTATAAACACCAACACCATAAGGTCGCACATTAAACTGTCCTTACTCAAGGAGATGCTGATCGCGGCGGACATCGAAATAGTCCTACTTCACGAGGTGTACGTTCAAGATTTTCCGATCATCTACGGGTACGACGCCTACATCTCACATGCCTCCGAAACAGGCAGCGGCGTGGCAATACATCTTAGAGAAGGCATAGAAGCTGAGGATGTTCTACACCTACCTTCAGCAAGGGGATCAGCGATGACGGTGCTTGGTATCAGACTCATCAACTTTTACGCACCATCCGGAACAGACAAGAGACGAGATCGTTCCCGCTTCTTTTCCGAGGAAATTGCACCGCTCTTTCAAGGACGACACGACTGTTTCATCCTCGGCGGTGACTTTAATTGTGTACTTGCCCCGAAAGATCAAATTCCTGAATACACAACGTGCCCGGAACTAAGGACGATAGTGCGTGATATGCATTTGGTTGACACATGGGAACATGTGCATGGCCTACGTCGAGGCTTCACCCATATGACGAGTCATTCCGCTAGTCGCCTCGATCGAGTTTATGCAACAAATACTCTCAGAACTGATATCGTGGATGCAGAACTGTGGCCTGCAGCCTTCACCGACCACACGGCATTTATATGTACCATCTCTCTCAGGAGACAGCAGGTGTGACGGAGCCGCGGTCCTTGGAAACTGAACGTCTCCCACCTTGACAACCCAGACTGTCGCAGTGCCATCAAAGATACATGGAAATCATGCCTAAGACGTCTCCAGGCGTATCCCACAACACTACGTTGGTGGCTGGATTGTGCCAAACCAGCGATACGCCGTACTTTCATTCGCTACGGTCGTGAACAGGCAGCGTGGCGACGGCAAACGATGAACTTTTACTTCACTGTGCTACGTGACTGTAATAACCAGGCACCTTCTCCGGAGAGACAGACAACAGTACAACAAGCCAAGGCCAAGATTATAGCCATCATGAGAAGCCATCTCGAAGGAGTAGCAGTCAGGGCAAGGGCACTCGACCGAGTCATGGGAGAACAACCATCCATTTATCATACCATCAACGAACGCAAGCGTCGAAGAAGAGGCCTGATACACGTACTGAACACTGAAGATGGCAGACACCTAACTACGCAACAAGAAATAAGCACTGCCATTGTCGCATACTACACTCAACTATACACAGCGGTGGATTCTGACATGGCGATAGTTGACGAAGTTTCTCAGGTAATCCTTGGCACCATTGACCTGGCGGCAGCGGCACATCTGACGGAGGATATAACTGAAGAAGAAGTAGTGGAGGCTATTGGTAAGGGAGCGGTGAATAAATCGCCTGGACCAGATGGACTCCCACTGGAATTTTATCGGGCATTCCGACGTATGATAACACCCATATGGACTAGTATTTGCCGTGAATTGATGTCTCCAGATGTGCCCTTACCACCGTCCTTCGTGGAGGGACTTATCATCCCGATACACAAGCCATCAGGTCGCTCAAGGATACGGGACTACCGACCATTGACGCTTCTGAATTGTGACTTTAAAATATTCTCCAGACTCTTAGCTTCACGCTTCCGAAGTATATTGCGCCAAGTGATATCACTCGATCAAACGTCGCTTGGCGGAGATGCCAACATTCAGACAGCACTCGGCGAATATCGCGATGTAATCGCACTGGCCAAGACCTGCCGACTTCGCGGAGCCCTTGCGTCGATTGATTTTGATCGGGCCTTTGACAGAGTGAGCCACACCTATCTGGCAGCAGTCATGAAGCACATGCGATTTCCACAGCCCTTTATCAGTGTTGTGATGCGGCTATTAAATAATGCCTCCTCCATGGTGATCATCAACGGACGGACGACAGCACCACTCACCATATCAAGATCGGTTAGACAAGGATGTCCACTTTCGACAATTTTATACGCCATAGTCCTTGAACCACTACTCTGTGGCCTACGTCAACGATTGACAGGGTTGACAATGAGAGGGCACACATTCAAATGTAAAGCGTATGCAGACGACCTGGTGCTCATGGTACGGACTGACGACATGCAAGAGGCTTTAACTTGGATTAACAAATATGGAATGGCTACAGGCAGCCGCATCAATGTGGACAATGGCCATGAGTATCGGTGACGGGGTACCAGAAGAAAATGTAGCGCCCTTACAACTCAAGGATACCTTGAAATGCTTAGGTGTTGTCTTTACCAACGACGTGCGTCACACAGCAGCTTACAACTACAAGAGACTTCTACAGTCAATCCGGACAGCAGTCAGAGGGAATACTATACGGTCTTTGGATATTATCCAGCGTGTCAATTATGTTAACACATACATGGCGTCACGAATTCCTCACCTTGCACAAGTCCTTCCCATGCCGACGGTGATAGCACGGCGTATATTGTCTGCGTTCGGTAGCTTCGTCAGTGCGGGACTACTCTTCAAAGTTAGATATGAAACCCTCACCCTCCCTCCCGGTAGGGGAGGTCTAGGTCTTGCACATGTTCATGATCGAGCAGTGGCACTATACATCAGCACCATGTTGAAGTTGTGGAGACGACATCAGACATCTCTGACAGGTCTATTAATAGAAGAACTAGCACCGAGGTCACAAACAGCACCGGTGGCGGTGCAGCACATCTCACAGTCACTCCACCACATCAGTGATTTTTATAGAATACAGTTACGTACGGATGGCATTAATCTTTCTTTTTATAGTCTAAATTGTTGAATAATCAAATTTCATCCGTATATGAATTTGGTGAAGCTGTAGTTTCTTTATATTTATGGGCTACTGAGTCATCTACCTCCCCCTCTCCCTTGCACATCCGACCTGCCCTACCTCCTCACCCCTTGCCCCTATCCCACAACCACTTATCACCACACAATATCTCAATTTCATTTCTCCTTCATCAAAATAAATATCAATGTACCGCAAATTGCCCGGAGGAGATATGACGTGATACACATAGACGCGTCAAAACCTACTGTCTGCGTATATCTGTATGCAGTATTGTTGTGGTTTTTTATCATTTAGTAATTTCCCGATGTTCCAAGGGCATATATTTATTCCTTTCTCTGTCCGTTTTAGTTTCGTTTTCATGCAGGTCAATGCTTATGACGGCATATCTCGTGAATAATATATTTCACAATAATGTAATTTTTCAGTTACGTAGAATGCAACATTAGGAAACTTTCTGCGAAATGTGGGGCAAATAAAGTTGGCAGCAAAGACTTAGAATAAATTACCGTCTCGTGTGTGATGAGGTGGTTTCCGAACGTCTCATTATTTATTACGCTATATCTCCTGAAATATGTGGCGTACTATGATATAATTTTGGAGGTGCATCCAGGGGAATGTGGCCACACTGTCTGTGAAAAGTGTCGCGAATACAATGGGAATAACTAGATTATAACCTCAATATCGAATGGCGTAGTTTTACTGCACAAACGGCGGAGAAGTAGCAAGCGACAAACTTCTTTCCTTTCGTCACTTTACCGGGGTTCTCCGAGAGAAAAGGTTTCGTACGGGATTAAAATGATGTGTCAAGTTTGTTGCAAGTTGCTGAAGTGCTCTCATGTAGTGGATGAGTAAAGTCTCGTTAATCAAGCGTCGTATGATGAGGCGGCTTTTTTGCGATTCTCACTGTTCATGATGTCATATCTCCAGAACTACATCTCACTGGTGATTCTAACGCCCACAGGCATTGTTGCGTGACGGCGAAAAAAGTGTGTACCAAGCTTCTATAGAAATCAGGAGGAGATGTATATCGTCTCAGCATGTTGCAGTTCCGTAACAGATATCCGTTAAATTGTTCGACGCTTCTCGCCGGACTGTAGTGGTTATGTTCGCACCAAAGGAAATGACGGCAACTCAGATCACCAATAAACGTTTTTTCGTGACAACTTCAATTAAAACGAAAATTATTTTTTTCTGAACGGACAAGGGTACATATTAACGCAGTTATACACTTCATTGTTCATCTGTTGCCAACGTAACACTGGAGCTTGGCGAGAAGCGTCGTAAAATTTTACCCATATTTCATTGTTTATCTCCTTAACTATGTATCATTGCTTGCGATTGTTGCCTGACGGTAAGGAATATGTGTACCACGTTCTATAAAAATCACTCCATTACACGGTGGCTACCACAAGTGAGAAGCAAACGTGTCTTATCGCAAAACATTGTAAAATGAGCATAATACACCAACACAAGTATGTTTACGTAATGTGAGCTACAAAGCAGCGATGAAGAGACAAAAAAAATAAAACGATTGTTAACTTGAGAGTTTATCATGTAATATTAAACGATAAATCACGTCTCCGTTGGCAATGTCAAGAAACATGAATTACTTATTGCACATAGTGAGAATTAAACACACGAAACAATGTTTCATCCAGTCACTGTACTTTTACAGATTGTCTCTGTCTCGTTCTATGGCCTTACTCCAATGCGAAACAAAGGCTGCTGTCCTGTCGTCACCAATCCTTGATATCTTTACGGACCTCTTACTTCACACGCACAAAATTACGCTGAAGAAATTTTAAAAGAACAGATCGATCTGAAATAGAAACGGTACACAAAAAATTTTAGTAACATGATAATGCCAAAGAGATAAATAAAAAGCGAAGCTTACAAACATATCAGAGATCATGTTATGAAGAAAATAAAATTAATCACTGTAAAGGATACAATACGCTAATAATATCGTGAAATCTTTCTGTAGCTCGCACACCAAAATACTGTAACACAATTGACTGTACAAAAAATACAATAAAACAACATTACATATAAGCGAATAAACAATCTTCATAGAAGTGACGTAACACAGTCCAGAAGTACAAAGATATGCTTTGGAAAATACCTTAGAGAACAAATTTCTCTGGAGTGAAGAAGCATTCTGCGCATGTTGTCATAATTTACAAGGATAACTGGCTGACCGGGCATGAGTACATACAAGAAACTTTCAACCATATAGCTGTAACAGAATTTATTTCACAGTTAACACAAGAGTATTCCCTCTCAATCTGTGTGATTAAAATTTCGAAAACAATTAACGTTTGTTGCGAATATGACTACACTACACCGCCGAGCCTGTAAGTAAAATTTTACCTTGAATTACGGGTTAGCATTCACCAGTGATTGATAGTTGCCACGTCTGAGGCACCGTGGAGTAGCATCTCCATTGATTCATCGAAGAATTCACAGAATTTGGAGAAATGGCAACTGGTAAAGATCAGAAAGGATATGTCATGAATTCGAAAACTACTGTTTAAACTGTGCCAGATCTCAGATAAATGTTACAGCTTGTAGCGATACATTAATATTTTTTTTATTGAAAATTATATCTGCGACGCTTGTCGCTAGCATCCGTTTTCTCTGCCAATAAATCTCTGATTATCCTTGTTTCAAGTTATACCTTCAACTATTTCAAACGATCTGGAGAGAAAACGGAATCGCTTGTCGTCTTTCGTTCTTCTACCTTTGTACTGAGCGGACGTATTTTACTCGACCTCCATAATCCTGTAAGTGTGAGCTCTGATTAGCACCCTTTTACTTAATAAACTTTAACTTTCATTTGGAATTCCTATTTCATTTAAATAATTACTATTTCTCCCCATCTTTCATTTGATGTCCTATTTTCAGCAATATTAGTAAATTGATGCTTGGTTATTGTTGCCTATTGCCTCATGATGACAAAAGAATGCAAAATTTATTTACTCTCTTTTTGTGTTAAACAGTGAATTCAATGCCTGCAGGAAATCTTCATTCTGTTAAAAGCGAAGTCCGATAATTTCTTTAACTTTCGATAACTACAGTGATCAAAATTACACACGGTCTTAAAACTTTAATAATTAATAGTCATGAAACCAAGCATCAGTTTACGTGAACGAAGATATTAATCAATTCATACAGGTTCAACTGCAGTGTCACGACTTCCACCAATGAATGCATACCAGGTAACTTATTCCGCTATTTTCTTATGTAATGGTGCTTTCTGGTGTTGTCGTAATTTTTAACTTACATTGCTACTGAGAACTGATAACCATTTCAAAAATTAATATTCATTGCTGATCTTACGGTTATTTAGATTTCAATTCCGGTTTTCAATCTTGATCTTTTGACAACACCAGTGATAATAAAAAAGAAAAAAAGTAACATTACATAAGAATTGGCGACCGTGACAGGACCTCGAATGGTTGTAAAGAAAATATTATTTTATGTGAATTAATTATACCATTGTTTGACATTTTTTTATATTTGTAATCATTCACCAATGTATGATATCTAATCTGTATAATGTGTTTATTTTTCATGAACAACTGCTGACCGATTGTGACGTGAAAACCATAATTACTACCCCGGAGAATAATAAAATATAAATTTGGAGCCACACCCGATCACGACAAATTCAACCGCAGCCAACAATGAAAATTGCAACACAGGTAAGGACAGACTGATTATTTCGCTTATTTGGTGCTTTCTACTTCCTCTTAGTCTTTGCAAGTACGCAATTTCCCATTCAGTACCTCATTCTATTAACAAAAATCTATTTTCAAAATTTCTTTTGTAGTCAGATATTTATTTTAAATCACAAGTTGGAAAAATGGCCAACATGGCTGCTAAATCGATATAACTAAGCGATCCTCGCTTGTCTCTCACTCGAAGAGTTTCGTATGCGTGTGACGAATATTAATAGTGATTTGTTTCTTAACAGTGCTGATAAAAGATACTTTTTTTGCGTGTGAAGTGTGTAGGTTCCCCACACTATTCCAAATTTTTGATAATTTATTAGTATGGTTAAAACCCGTAGACAAATTACTACAATGGAGTCAGAACAGAACACTAATGTTTCACAGCCCGCGCAAAATGTTGAAAATAATGTGGCTGCGAGATCAATTGAAATGATTCCACACATAGTGGAGGAAAATCTTGCAACCACATCATACGTAACAGATTTTCCCACACAGACAGGACACCAATCTGAAAATCCGCAAGAAGATTGGTTAAAACGATTTGAGATATTATTTGCTAACATGTCGCAACAAATTAACAATTTACAAACATCTACTAAAGACGAACTAAACAATTTGCAAGCATCTACGAATGCTATACATGCGAACATGTCGCAACAAATTAACAATTTACAAACATCTACCCATGCTACAAACAATCAAATTTCATACTTGACCGATCAAATTAATCATTTGCAGGCCAACACGAAACACGATTTAGAGCTGTTGCAAAATTCCACCAAGCAGCAATTAGACAGACTAGAGGAACAGCAAAATCAAATCGCAGCTCAAATGATAACTCGTGATGAATTTGAGTCGAGATTTAAAAATCTAGAATCAGTACAACAAAATTTACCCTCAATTATTTCTGAGGAAGTAAACAAACAGATAGACGCACAGATACTCAAAGTCGAACAGGTTATCAATGGTAAGTTTTCTGAAGTACAAAACAAAGTAGTGGATCAAATCATGGACACAGTAGATGCAAAAATCTCTTCTGTAGTCGATGATGTAACTAATTGTAAAGAAACCGTTAAAACATTACCAACAGCTATCGACAGTCTCACACAGAATCTTACACAGCTTAAAATTCAACAAGAAAATTTGGAAACAACTGTTACGAGAATTACGAGTCAAGCAGAAAACATAGTCAAAGAAAATCATGATAGGGTACAACAATTCTTATCTAATACAGAAGCGAAGTTGAATGAAAAGATAGACGCAGAATTAACCACTGTAATTCAAGAAGTTGCTACTCAAGTGTATGAAAAACATGGAAATACTGTTAAAGCTTTACAAAAAGATCTTACAGACGTGAAATCAATTTTAAATACGCAGATGACACAATCTAGGCCAAATGAACCCGTGACAAATGTGTTCCATGATTGGAAATCTCCCAGAATTGCAACAAATATTCCACGCTCTCCATATAATCCGGGTACATCTAATAATTTGACGTCAGACAGGACGCAGACTGACTTTTGCTTGACGACCTCTAATGACCTTGATCGACTAGGTAGGGAAATGAAATCAAACATACCCCCCTCTTATTCACCACAAAATCATGCTACTGCCGAAGAACTTGACGAAAGTATGATAAAGCACCACCAATTTCAAATCTTTATTAATGAGAACCGTACTGTGCACCCAGTCATTTTCCTGCAATCTTTTAGAGGTTTATTACCTGAATCGTGGTCCGAAAAAAGAAAGATAAGATTTGTTGTCGGATACATTCAAGGTGAAGCGGTAATCTGGGCTGCAGAAGCCCTACAGAGTTGTGAAACTTATGGTGAGTTCGAACGGGCATTTTTAGCCACCTTTTGGTCGCCTGCTGTGCAAGAAAGGTTTCGAAATGAAGTTTATAATCCGCAACCTTTCAATGAACGAAACGGGAGTCTGCGGAGATATTTCGAGAAGTACGTAAACAAAGCTAAATTCTTTGATGACCCCCTCCCGCACAGGGAAGTACTACGCGTATTAATAAACAAATTGCCTACACGGTTGCGGTTGCAACTAGCACACGTTTCAACACAAAACTTAGAAACTTTTCTCACTGAGGTGGACACACTAGATTCAATCTTTGAAGATGACCGAGCAAGAAATAATAGTTACAGGTACGGTAACGCAAATAATTACTTCAACTATCCTAGTAATCAGCTGATTCATGTCAGCCAGCCGCAGCCTAATAATCAAAACATGTCTCGCCCTCCACAGATGTTACCGCAACAGTCATTTATTAGCAATACCGGACAGCCGCAAATGCAACAAGTGACTAGTGGAGTAAACAGTGGAAACGCAGTACGAAACGTACCTAACGGCGGTCAGTATTACCGACGCCGTCGTGACAACAGATTTAATCCGGGCTACTTCAATCACAATAATAATAATTTCAATAACAATGCAGCTTCTTTCCCTAACCAATATAATGGTAACACACAACCGCTCTGCCGTAATGGAAACTACTACAATAATAATAACAGAAACAGAAATTTTTTTCCAAACAATAACGGTAATCAACAAATTCCGAACTTTTCTACTACTCCTGCACAACAACCAAAAGTCAATCAAATACCAGTAGCAACGATGACGACTGACAGTACAGATCAAACAAACTGGACACAAAATGAATCGACCGTGACTATAACTGACGTGACAGAAACCTTAAATCGACCTCAAAGACATTCCAACGGGACGCAGACGTCAAACTAAATCGGCTCGTGTCTTGCCCTCCGACATTGAGCGACACAGGCAGTGAGGGCACAATTCTCACAGTAAATATGCTGCGTTACAATAAAGGAATCGATATCAGGGAAGAGCTACTCCAGGAACAAACACAACAAAACAAAGTACCTATAGTTGCCTATCAAGCACACATCTTAATAACAGTAGGAGACATACCTACATCGATTTTAGTTGAGACTGGAGCAGCTATTAATGTATTGTCTTACAGTCTATTTAAACGTATAAACATATTAGTAGCCCTGACTGATGCAGCTATAAAAAGAAAAGCCTACTATGATAAGCAGCTGAAAAGAACACAAACATTTAATATCGGAGACCTAGTACTTCTGCGAAATCATCCTAAACCATCAGCTATCATAAAACGTAATAAAAAGTGGCAACATCTATTTTCTGGACCCTTCAGAATTGTTCAAATTCCGCACGAGGGAAGTTATTTATTATCTACAAGTACACTCGGGAAGAGTGAGAGGTTTATATCCACACAAGCATTTGAAAAAGTTCTATGCTTAGTTTTTAAGCTGATCACAAAAATGATAAATATGACACCTAGTTCCTAGTGAATAAGTAAAACATTCACAGATCCAAGGAGAATAAGCTGAACAAAATATTTTTTTTTCTCTTACAATGTTGCGTAATGGACAACAAATATTAACTGACGGTGTAACTGTTCTCATGTCAAACACTTAGCAAATAACACAGATTAATTATGTTTAATACAACATAAAACACTTACTATGGGCATTAATTATTATAATTATTAGTATAAGTATAAGAGAATATTTATGATGATGAAAATGAATATATGGAGCAAATGATTTATTTTAGTACGAAGGATCTGAAGTAGGAGGATATTTTTTTTTATGAAAGAAATGTAGTGATAAGGATATATTAATGTTTTGTTTGCCCAACGGCTCCTAATACGAGCCACACATACACACACATACACACACACACACACACACGCACGCACGTACACACACACACACACACACACACACACACACACACACACATACACACACACACACACACACACACTCAAATCCAAACAATGTTGCTATACGAGACATGATAACGTAACATATTTGCAGTCAGCTATATTTTCAAAGTCAGTACAAATGATATGAAGTTTTATAAGCCACTAGGAACCTGTAGATTAATGATGATCAGCTGACAGGTAACACACATGTCAACAACTGTGCAATTTATTTAAGAGGGAACATATGACCTTTAAAGACATCTAAGTTTATTGAACAATTCTAGTCACGTATTGTGGGACAAAACTTTCTTAAAAATTACACACGACTTTATGCTGATGCTTATGAGCTTGGCAGTAATTAAGATGACAGTGTCATTACGATGTTGCGTCAATACTACTATTTACAGTACGTATCAAAACATTTGCAACAGATATGAAATATTTTGAACAACATTACAAGCTGATGTGTCAGAAGCGTTCACTAATTGAAAAATCAATCTTTAGACTAAACAACCTTTAGTATAAGCAGTAGTTTAAGACTTCTTTTTCAGCTGACGACGTGCACGAGAATTGTGTTCCTGCCAACGGTAAGAAGATCGACAACTCAACATCAAAATGACGGAGGAGACACACGCATATATATATTATATGACTATTATTTTGTTTTCAGACACTTTAAACACACACGTACAACACGACGATTGAAAATATTAGACACGTAGCATGATGTTTCTAGACTACAGACACGTTGTATTTAAAACAGAAAATCTAAACTACACATTTCATTTCTGAAAAGGAAAGAACAGGCAATAGCAGGTCAGACCGCATGCAAAACTTAAAGCAAAGTGAGAGAGAAGCATGGAGTGCTTTGCTATGAGAGACGTTAGAATATTTTAGTTTGACGTAATATTTTATAATAATAATAATATAAATGGTAATTTTTGCAAATGATGGATTGATGTGCTGAATTTATGTTGTGTACTATTTTAGAGAGACTACTCTAACTATAATGCTGTTTTTCTCTCTCTCACACTCGATCTTTATTCTGAATGCTATTTAGCCCGAATCTATGCACCAAATTAGCTGATGAGTCTGACCTTGCCTGTGTCAGCAAAATTTATTTGCATTACCTGTCTAAAAGAAAAGAATCATCCCAATTTATACGCTAACTGCTAATGTTGTATGACAGACTTCACCTCCCATTTTAATACTGACAAAATCCGATATAAAATATTCCAAAGATCCATTTCTCATTCTTTAAAAAAAAAATCTGACATATTCGATGTGGTGATATGAATGCTTAATGATGAACCTTTAAGCTAAAAAATAAAAGGATTATGAGGAATAATATTGCTGAAAACAAGGACCCCCACTACCGACCTCTGACATGAACATAGGCCGCGACTTATTGTACAATGCACTATATTGTCTAAAATAAACTATAATGATGACTAAATAATAACCAAAATATGATAAAATGTGGCTTGTATGTCATTTGAAGATTTATGAACTCTGTTAATGACTAGTATTTCAGAATAATTTGTCACTGTATATAACCTTTGTAAATAGTAAAATAACGATAGGTTAATATGAACTGTATAAAATCTAGAAGATATGTGTAGAACGCGATAAAACGAACTGAAAGGACAGTGATACTACTGTGAGTTATTAGTGATAGAAAACTTTAAGTGATTAAACTATCTACACAAACAGTGTTTGTATTCACAAAAACTAGGACGCATTTATAGTCAAAGTGCGCGACAGAAGTCTATGCCTTCATGAACATATTAATTAATTAGTGAAGTGATTTTGTCATTGACAATAGTGAGCTCGGACTACAAAAGGTAGCACTCGCATAATAAATTAAAGTGATAACTGAACGTGTAGACTGATAAGTACTTGACTATATGTATATCTGCATTATGGTTGTGGACACTTAAATAGTGTGATCTGAAATAAACCGCAAAAACTTGTTACGTGCGGCATACCGACATAAACAGTCATGATAAAAAATCGTGCAGTGAAGTGACTTTCGAAGTGCATATACGAAGTGATGGCTATTCGTATATATTTGCATACGAAGTCGTAGGTCTTGTCTCAGCTAATGGACTTTAAGGCAGCTGAGATGACAGCCTAAAAATAAATGAAGAAAGCACAGCAAGTAAGCGGACCTAACCACCTTAATATAAATAATTAGGTACTCACCGCGCTGCGACGATCTTCACTATGAACTGTTATGGATGAATCTTCTACTCTGGAAGAAAGATGAAAAACACACGCGAAAACACAAAGTCGTCGAGTTATGTGCTGTACGCAATGCTCGCGAGGTTGCCGCTGCCACGTTTGAACGAACACTGTTAAAGCTGGCCAGCGGTAGCAATTTATTCATTGTTGACGCTTGACTGTTACGTCACGCACCCAATGGCGATCCCGCCGTGTGAAAATTCAAACTAGCACTGTGAATGGTTTCAAAATAAACAAAATGTATCTAACATTTGTATAATGAACACAGAAAAAACCGCCCCTACGGCATTTCTCAATCAAAGAACTGTGCTATGATACGTACAAAGAATACCCTATATCAGAAAAATAAACAACTTAAATTCGCTAAAATGTAAACTCCAGTTACCAATGCCTGTACATATTTTTTTTAATGTCTATATGTATATATGTGAATTAGTACGTAAGTCTTAGTAAATAATTTCATGAACGATTAAAGCTCCCACAGTGAGCCAAAGAAAAATTTTTATTTACGTAATATGTTAGTTATACGTCTAGGTAAAGTCATAAACTGAACATATGCCTTGTATATAATTTAGTTTCCATTAATGAATTTATGTCAAGAATGGGCATATGTTCATGTCAGTTGGTTGCGATATTTGCTATTAAAATCAAAGCTCACACTTACATCCGTTCGCTAAAAAACTATAATAGTACTGAAACACTCAACTGAATAAAACAGAAATAAACTCATTCAGTAATCAAACCTGTAATTTTTAGTTAAGGGATAAATTTTAATGGCATATGTACAACTTTCATTTCATGTAAAACCACACCGAGGCGATGCGGGAAAAGCAGTCCGTGCTCTATCAAAGGGCACCTCATCCTGGCATCTCACCCCACCACTACGCTGGGGCCGAGTCTGCAGCGCATTCCACCGTCATCAATCGGCCTGCCGCCTTGCACCGTGTCGCCGCCGCACCGCCACGCCCACGGGTCAACAATCCGGGCGCGCTGGGGACCGCTCGCTGCACTGTTGGTCCGACCATCGACGCTTTGCATTGTATAATTTGAATATGAGATAAAAAAAAAAAAAATGAAAATTGTTAAAAAAAATTAAAAAAAAAACTATATATATAAAAAGGAAAGAGACACAACTGTAACTTCTAATTTCATATCTAGTGGGCTCACACAGTCTTAAATAATCTGTTAAAAAATCGTATAACAAGAAATTTATGATGTCTTTGAGTAGGAAATGCGCATTTGCCAACTCAAAGCCAGAGGGGGCAAATGTAGCGATACATTAATATTTTTTTTTTATTGAAAATTATATCTGCGACGCTTGTCGCTAGCATCCGTTTTCTCTGCCAATAAATCTCTGATTATCCTTGTTTCAAGTTATACCTTCAACTATTTCAAACGATCTGGAGAGAAAACGGAATCGCTTGTCGTCTTTCGTTCTTCTACCTTTGTACTGAGCGGACGTATTTTACTCGACCTCCATAATCCTGTAAGTGTGAGCTCTGATTAGCACCCTTTTACTTAATAAACTTTAACTTTCATTTGGAATTCCTATTTCATTTAAATAATTACTATTTCTCCCCATCTTTCATTTGATGTCCTATTTTCAGCAATATTAGTAAATTGATGCTTGGTTATTGTTGCCTATTGCCTCATGATGACAAAAGAATGCAAAATTTATTTACTCTCTTTTTGTGTTAAACAGTGAATTCAATGCCTGCAGGAAATCTTCATTCTGTTAAAAGCGAAGTCCGATAATTTCTTTAACTTTCGATAACTACAGTGATCAAAATTACACACGGTCTTAAAACTTTAATAATTAATAGTCATGAAACCAAGCATCAGTTTACGTGAACGAAGATATTAATCAATTCATACAGGTTCAACTGCAGTGTCACGACTTCCACCAATGAATGCATACCAGGTAACTTATTCCGCTATTTTCTTATGTAATGGTGCTTTCTGGTGTTGTCGTAATTTTTAACTTACATTGCTACTGAGAACTGATAACCATTTCAAAAATTAATATTCATTGCTGATCTTACGGTTATTTAGATTTCAATTCCGGTTTTCAATCTTGATCTTTTGACAACACCAGTGATAATAAAAAAGAAAAAAGTAACATTACAAGCTACCGAAAAGTAGCATTCACAGAAATCACTGTAATCGGACGTTCACTGTTTAGGTCATACCCGTTACAGACAAACTAAGGACGTCCCGAGATCACGTGACCACAACGGCAACATATGTTGCCAACACAAAATGTATTCTGCGCATCTCAATGCTCACTCCAGAGATATTTCTTCTCTATGAGAAGTACAAAAGAAACACATCCGCATGTAGTTGTGTAAGGCCGGTATTAACGGTCATGTATGAGACAGGTGAAGTACCCTCAGACTTTAAGAAAAATGTTATAATTCCCATCCCTAGGAAAGCAGGTGCAGACAGGTGTGAAAACTACAGAACCATCAGTTTAATAAGTCATGGCTGCAAAATATTAACGCGAATTATATACAGAAGGATGGAAAAGCTGGTAGAAGCCGACCTCGGGGAAGATCAGTTTGGGTTCAGGAGAAAGGTAGGAACACGGGAGGCAATACTCACTTTACGGCTTATCCTAGAAGATACATTAAGAAAAAGCAAACCTACATTTCTAGCTTTTGTAGATTTGGAGAAGGCTTTTTACAATGTTGATTGGAATAAACTCTTTCAAGTTCTGAAGCAAGCAGGAGTAAAATATAGCGAGCGTAAGGTTATTTTCAACTTGTACAAAAACCAGACAGCGGTTGTCAGAGTTGAAGGGCATGAAAGGGATGCATTGGTTGGAAAGGGAGTAAGACAGGGTTGTAGTCTTTCTCCATTGTTGTTCAATTTGTTCATTGAGCAAGCTATAAAGGAAAGCAAGGAGAAATTTGGAGAAGGAATTAAAGTTCAGGTTGAAGAATTAAAAACATTGCGTTTTGCCGACGACATAGTAATTCTCTCAGATACAGCAAAGGACCTGGAAGAGCAATTGAACGGAATGGACAGTGTGCTGAAAGCTGCATATAAGATGAACATTAACAAGAGCAAAACTAGGGTAATGGAGTGCAGTGTAAGAAAATCAGGTGATGCTGAAGGAATTAGATTGGGAAACGAAGCAATAAAGGAGGTAGATGAGTTTTGTTACTTGGGCAGTAAAATAACAAATGATGGTCGCAGTACAGAGGATATAAAAAGCAGAATGGCAATGGGTAGGAAAGCGTTCTTGAAAAAGAGAAATTTGTTAACATCGATTATTGATTTAAACCTTTCTGAAGGCATTTGTATGGAGTGTTGCCTTGTATGGGAGTGAGACATGGACGATAAACAGTGCGGACAGGAAGAGGGTTGAAGCTTTTGAAATTTGGTGCTACAGAAGAATGCTGAAGATTAGGTGGGTGGATCGCGTATCTAATGAGAAGGTACTTAACAGAATTGGGGAGAAAAGGAATTTCTGGCATACCTTGACTAAAAGAAGGGATAGATTGGTAGAACACATTCTTAGACATCAAGGAATTGTGAATTTAGCGTTGGAGGGAAGTGTGTGGGGGAAAAAATCGCAGGGGAAGACCAAGAGATGGATACAGTAAGCAGATTCAGACAGATGTAGGTTGTCGTTCTTATGTGGAGATGAAGAGGCTTTCTCAGCATAGAGTAGGGTGGAGAGCTGCATCAAACCAGTCTCCGGACTGAAGACCACAACAACAACAACAACATATCTTTGTCAAGAAATTATATATTTACTCACAAAATTTGATAGTGTAATAAGGAACTTTGACTTACCTCTGATTTCGCAAAAAAAAAAAAAAAAAAAAAAAAAAAAAATATATATATATATATATATATATATATATATATATATATATATATATATATATAAATAAAAAATAAAAAAGAAAAACACATATTTTACCCAGATATACACTCCCCGCGGTATTACCCGCGGTTCAATAGTCAAAAATTCAAGTGCCAGGAAACGGCATAAATAACTACATGACTGTTTGCGACATTGTTACCACGGAATATATAATTGTCTTGGAACGGATGGAAAGCCAAAAATCTATTGTAATACGTTCCTTTAAACGATGTTTCGAGACTCCTTGTTCTCCGAGTATACGTAGAGATTTCTAGCTCTCGATACACGGGTGCAGCCTACTTAGAGCTGTCCGTGCGAGAAACATGGGGTGGCCAGATGAATACCTGCCACTTTTAATGTTTGTCCTTGACCCTTGTTTATAGTAATCGAGAAGGCCACTTTCAATTGGCACTGTAACCGTTTAAACTGGAATGGCAAGTTTGTTGCAATGATGGGATTTCGTGGTATTAATACAGTCTCTCCCTTGGCTCCGCCGGTGATGATGGTGGGCTGCACGATATGCCTTCTCAGGTCCGTGATGCGTAACCTGGTGCCATTGCATAATAGTGGTGCATACAAGTTACGCACCAATAAAACAGCCACCCACCTTCAGCTCCAACTTGTGGAATGGCACCCCTGACAGTAACTACAATAACAAAAATACAGTAATCGAAAACAAATGCCAAGTAAAGGAACAAACCTCACGGAGAAAAGTAACGAGATAAAAAAGACGTCTAACGGAGAAACGAACTGTTGAGAGCCTACAAATGCAAAGCGACCCAACAAAAGAACTAAAAGCAAATAATCGAAATCACCAAAGAAACTATTATTCATTGAAATCCAAAGAGAATACAATTTTAAAGTATTACGATAACATACAATGTTCGAACATCTATAGTTGAAGGTGACAGTCCAATACACGTCATCAAAAACCAAGGAAAAGACAATATTTAAGAACCTGGATAATATCACAATTGAATACACATTATACGTCCTGATAATTATTTTCATGGGTGTTATACTGCCTGCCATCTGTTGAGTGCATTTGCTACTACTTTCGTTGCAGTTTACGTACGCTATTTATACGTGGCAGTTCGCGCTTTGTACACAAAATAGGGCTTGGTATCTAAATCCTATTCTACACAAAACGTCAATGTTTTTTCTTGCCATGGTACTTAGAGCATATTTTATTTAAAGTCTTCAATTTATATACATACTTCCTTCATTTGTTACAACAAATGAAAATGAATGCGGCATAAACGCCAACATTCAGATTTTTTGTGTATGTAATTATAAATCATTTAAACCGTTTTGGCAGTATCCCGGAATCTTTTTGTATATTCGAAAGTAAAAAAGATAACAATAACAAAGAAAAAAATTCACTATAGCAGGACACGAACCATTGCCCAAAATAACGGATGTTTATGACATGACACGTTAACCCTTGCGGCTAAACTTTACATACCCTCCACAGTACTTCTGCTGTTGTATTAGAAGCTTCTTATAACCGTTACGTATTTCTATGGATATATTTCAAATAAATAACTTGTAATAAACATTTTGAAAAGTAGCCTATGTCCTAGTCCAAGACATAAAAAATCTCTATATGAAATATCATCTAAATCAGTGCTGTAGTTTTAGCGTAATGCGGTAACAAACATACAAACTTTCGCATTTATAATATGTATAGGATGAAAATAGAGATGGACGGTTTCAGAACAACTGAAATCAAACAGTGTGAGATTTCGAAACCATCAAACAGTGTGTTTTGTAATGTTATGGGCCTGTATACTGTATCATCGTCAATGTGTACTGTACAAGTATTGCTATAGAGCCAAAAACATAGTGTAAGAACAGCAACAATAGGAGAAAAAGCAAAACATTTATTCAGATGCTGCAGCGGTTAAATTTTACTTACCGTCCTGGCGGCCTCGCGCGGTAATGTTGGCAATCATGCGACGTTGGAATTAGTCAGTTGCTTGACAACGCAAGTTTTCTCGTGAAAACTTGGTTTTACGAGGAAAGTTACTTTTCTCGAGTAAAGGGTACACACAAGAACCTGTCAACTGTAGATCAAGAAAAGTAATACTTATTTACTTCATTGACCGCACGGAAGTAGTCGAGTAGTCTGGAGCGCCACGTTACGGATCAAATGGATTCAAATGTTTGTAGAACTTATTGGACTTAACTATGGGGTCATCAGTCCCTAAGCTTACAAACTACTTATGAACTACCTAAGACTAAGGACGGCACAAATATCCGTGCCCGAGGGGGGATTCGAACCCCCGACCGTAGTGGCCGTGCAGACCGTGACTGGAGTGCCTCAGTCTCCTCGGCCCCCGCGGCCGGCAACGTTTCGGATCACCAGGCCTCCTGCGTCGGAGATTCGAATCCTTCCTCGGTCATGGATGTGTATGTTGCCCTTAGGTTATTTTGTAAGCTACGGACAAATAACCACACAGTTTAGTCCGATACATTTACGAACATTTGAATCATTGTCTGTATGAAACACCAATCAAATCATTCTACGTCGAGTTTTAAGAATATTAACATATTCGCAAAGGTTTTGTGCCGTTTCGGAGATGTTGCAAACATAATCACGCTAGGCCGCCGAGATAGTAGGCATAATTTTTCCCCTGTAGTAAATGCACTGCTATCGCAACAAGTGACGTTCCTGCTATCCCATTAGCTGTGGACTGACTTTTTTATGTCAATACACTGGTTTTCACAAGATACCTAGCTATGATTAATACATTTTCCTTTCCTCTATTCTAGTGCCTAACTTCGATAGGTGTTGTGTATACTAACCTACATGGGATATTGAAAAGTATTATAACATTACATTTATCGAGCAAACGTTTCAGGACAGGTTAAGATTTTATACATCGTTATCGCACTGCTGGACACTTTACTAAAATAGAGCTTAATATAAAATTCGAGTTTTGGATACACTGTATCTTTAATTCGCGGTTTCATTTGCCGTCCAAACTTTCGTAACAAGTAAATACAAAAACGGAATACATCAAATGCGTCACATAATATCAGATTTATCACATGTCATTTCAGGCTTCATGCTGTTCCTTATTTAAAAAACTAATTTTGTAGGTTTAGTCGTATGTTTTTAATATAATTACCACAAATGGACAAATAAACCTAGAATTTTACAGGATATTTCAATACAAGTAGTGAGCGTTTTTTTATTGTAATGTGCGTTTATAAAACAGATATTATGTCACTTTGGGATACAGCAATCACTTTATAAACGAATTTTGATCTCAGTAATCTTAAGCAGCAGACCCACTTCTATCCATTAGTTTTTGACACTCTTAAAACTATTCATATAATAGTAAGTTAAATGTGTAACTGTGCCTAGTTTCAGCAATATGAAACACCACTGTTTTGATGCAATTCGTCGGTTCCACCTTCCTGCGTTACTGGTCTGAAACACCGCCGTTTTCAAACAGTGAAACCGACAAAAGTTTCAGTGTCGACCACGAATATGATCCGAAACTGAGCAGAATGAAACACGACGGTTCCGAAACCGTGAAACATGGCGGTTTTGAAACTCTGCAACATTTCCGTGTATCGAAACACTGTTTCGTAACAATGAAACAGTGGCTATAAAACAAACCTTCTTGTTTGAAAATATGACCGAAAAATTCTATGACAAAATTAATCGAACTTTATGAAGCAGACGAGGCGCTCTATAATCCCAGACAACCGGAATATAAGAACAGTTTAAGGAGAGTTGAAAGTTACAAGAGAATGGCTGAGGTAATGAATAGAGAAATTCGACCAGGGTGTACGGCCGAAGATATTAAGGTTGTAACAGCAGTACATAACAAGTTTTCACTGCCTTCCATGTGACGAAACCTATGACATTGGAAAATCCCTTTAAAGCGCCACGTCAAAGATCTTTGTGCCAACAAAGATGCAAAGTTTATTAATACTTCGTGTGTTACATCAGCCACAAAATTAATAGAAATATATTATGCAGATTTTTACAAGCTCTCCAGTCTTCTCAATCTAATAATAATCGATGCTGTTGCTGCTCTGTTGCTGACAGGTTTTTGTATGCGCCCTTGTAGACCAGTAAATTAATCCTTCGTATAGCGAACATTTTGTTGCCAACATGAACACGTTAAGCCGTCGCGCCGTAAGTAAAATGTAACTTCAGTAGTAATAAATAGCTGTGTCACTGTAAACCCCTCTTCTGCCGATATAGTCTTTCACGTGCGTACACTGATTTTTATTGTATGGAGCCACTTTACTGAGTAAATACCGATATGTTGTATCATCCATTATCCAGTAATTTATATATGACCTGGCGTCCTCCGCTTGCAGCTCCCGCAACACGAAATGATTTCTACAGTTTTACCCAAGTAAGTCCCGCTATTTTCTTTAAAATACAGTTTTCGTAGTAGCAATGACAGCGCATGATAACATGTGTTTACTGTCCTCACATCTTGAAACGTGATCAAAAATATGACGACAGTGGTACACCCCTCTTTAGCGTCAAATAAAAGATTTACATAAAAAATATTACGAACTTTTCATGATATTTCAAGTCAAACGTTTGACCAGGTAATTTCGGCCTAACATTGCTGAATCAACTGTCATGTTCGTATTTAACACCACAGGTCTGTGTTTAACATCTATGTAAAGAAGTGAGAAACACAGCCGCATGTAGCCATGTTACATCGCTGACTCAACTTTCAAGTTCTTAATTTGACAAATTGGCCTATATAAAGAACTAATCCATAGAAAGTTCTATTCCCAACAGAATAAACAGACAAATGCCTGACAGCATCCGAGACAACAATGTTATCGGATTTCTTTATTGTTATATTCAAAATGTGAATTTTATGCAATTTATGTACTTTTAAAAGCTAATCTGGAGATGACAATCACGCCTTAACAGACCTGTAGAAGTAAATAAATACTATATTCACGCAGCAACGTCTTTGGCCTGCCAGCATAATCCAACAATATTCCTGAAATATGCCATTTTTAAACAGCTACGCTGACTGCGAAAACCCCTGATATTTTTTCGAGCGCACTCAAACCTCCATTAATTGACAAGTAATGTTTCATATTCGCTACACATTTTTCAGCATGGAGAAAAGAGTGATGTGTGGGAGATAGAAGTACTGAAGCATGCCAATAACAAACCAAACAAATCTAGAGAAGTGAACCGAATAATACTGAGAGCGGAGTAGGAGAGGGGGAGGCTGGGGTAAAGATATTGATTAATCAAGAGGGGGGAATATAGAAACACAGACACAAATTTATGAAGAGAACAAGGGAGAAGGGGAGAAGGGAGAGTGAGAAGTGAAAGTTACTTGAGGACGGATGACGAGGAGAGGTTAATGTAGATTTAGGCCAGGATGAGGGCGAGAGGCGAGGATGGATTGAAAAGCGAGTGGGGGACTGGTGATACGCGGGAGTATCCAGATGACACACATGGTGTAACTAAACAAGGTTAGAAGAGGAAGGGAGGAAATTGAGGAGGAGATGAAATGTGATGATAAGATGGAGAGTGAGATATAAGAGGTGGATATACACAGAAACAGTCGGAAGGAATTCAGATGGAGGGGGGGGGGGGAGGAGATGAGGGAACATTAAAAAAAACTATGTTTGTCACCAGGGGACTCTCCCTTGTTCATTTCTCAGGTTTCGCGAGAACGTAGCGAGATCGAGGAAATTTTCGATGAAAAATATTATTTCACCATTGGACAGGGTTCAGAAACCATATAAGATACTCATGAAAATTTTCCCAATCTCGCTTCATTATCGATAGAGCGGTAACCTGGGAACGTTAGATTGAAGTACTCACTGACGACAAAACATTGGTTTTTCAAAAAATAAAATACAATAATTAATGTTCGCCAAAAATGCGGATTTTTTATGTAGAATACGAATATAAAATAAAAAATAGGGGTTACCATTTGACAAAACTGAACTTGACCTTGATTTGACCTTGGAAACAGGCTTCACGACCCTCTTCAAATCTTACAACTTTTGTATTAAAGTGGTGTGTATAAAAAGCCTCCTATATTAGAATCAAAATTCAAAGAATTCAATTAATAATGAATGAAGTCTGCAAAAAGCTGTATAGGTCGCTGTATTGATAAAAGTCATTATTTGCCTACAAAATGACCTTATTTTAAGCGTTTCGGACAGGACATCATCAGAAATCCTGTCGTTAAAAATAACCAGTGTACATTAGTTACATGTTAGTCAGGTAACATTAGTTACATGTTGTTCAGGTAACATTAGTGGAGACAACTGGTTTTGATATTACCTGAGCAACATGTAACTAATGTTACCTAACATGTAACTAATGTGCAGTGGTTACTTTGACAGGATTTCTGAAGATGACCCAGGCCGAAACGCGTAAAATGAAGTCATTTTGTAGCCATCTAATGACTTTTATCAATACAGCGACCTATACAGCTTTTTTGCAGACTTCATTCATTATTCATCATGTTCGCCTGCCAACTCCGTGTATTTATGTCACAGTTATGTATATTCAATGTAGTAGATTTGGTGATCAACGATTTCGCACAAACGAACGTTTACATTTTTATAAAGTTACCCATTTACTACATGGTTATGAAACGTATGCCAGACAGCGTTAGATTGGATATTTAAAAAAAAAAAACATGTCCGAAATAGAATGTAACATGAAGTAACAATTTCAACGCAATGTGTGAAGAATATTCGGAGATTTTGAATAAACGTACATTTATATTTGCAGTTATACAGAAAATGTAGATGGTTCTGATTGGAAATCACGCAATGTTCTTGACTGAAGGCTTTGAAATTTGTCCTAGAATGCGCGGAATACCTATATTAGAATGAAACTTGGTGCCTTTTTCTTTACATTTTTTTAACTTTTTTCCCTTGGGTAGTCGGATGGCGGCTCGACTTGTGGGGTGAATGGTGTGATATCTTTATTTGTAATCGTATGTAGGTGGAAGGAAGAAAGCTTAGGGTTTAACGTCTCGTCGACAGAGTGGCCATTGCAGCTTACGCTCGGATTTTCGGGGAAGGATGTGGAAGGGAATCGACAGTGCCCAGCCGTCATTTGCCCTTGAGTGATTTAGGGAAATCATGGAAAACCTAAATCTGGATCGCCGGAGGTGGATTTGAACCACCGTCCTTCCGAATGCGAGTCCAATGTCTTACCACTGCGCCACCTCGCTCCGTCATATGTATTATTAGGGCTCTCGAAGGCCCTTTTTAACGTACACTACCGATATTGTTTCAGTGGTTCAGTATTGCTCTGGGAACTTTAATTCTGGGATGTATGGTTCCTATTTTTGCCAGTTGTCTGGTGTCCTGTATTAGTGTGTCAATCTTCGCTAATAATTTTGCAGTCCTTTCCTTGACTTGTACTGCCTTTGTTGGTCCATTGAGTTCATTGTGAATCCAGTGCGTTCTGGACCATCACGGAGCTCGCAAGATTATCCTGAGGAATGTGTTTTGTAATACCCGTAACTTCTGTATGTTGGTTATACAGGTGGTTAACCAGGCTGGTGGCATCCATAACGCATCTTGTGGACGACAGTGGAGAAGTGAAGTCTCAATTTAGTTCTGGCGTTCATCTCCTAGCTATGTAGGAACGGATGTAGTCCTCGGATTGCCCTCACGATGTTATGTCTCCTGTCTATAATATGTGAGGTGTAGGAACGTAGTGCCAAAGTGTCAATGCATCGGTCAAGAACTTGCGGAGGTTAACGGTTTCACACAATCGAATGTCAGCTACATATAATACTTTGGTAAAATATACTAGTGTCTAATTAATAAAATGAAACATACCCCTGTCACAGAGCCAACTCCTTTAACCACTGGACAGCTTCCTGACTGACTAGGTGGAGTTCGGTCTTCCCTCCTTAGAATGATCGTAATGGGCAGTTAGTAAGTATGTAGGTCATCGTCTGTATGTCTGCTCCACAGTCACATGATTGGTCGTCTACCTGTCCCCATTTGAATTTCCAATAGTTACAGCGACCAACACTGTAATCGGTTGGTCAAAGACCATTCTATCCTGGGAACGTCCATTCCTTAGAGATCCTTCGAGGGATCGTATATCCAGATGCTGTTTTGTCCACTAAACGAATCCGAAGTTCTTGCCCAGTTCGATTTAGGCGAGAAGATACTCTCACGTAGTTGCATATCTGTTTTAAGAGGTGGCTTACGTGATTTCAACCGGCTTGTCTTTGGTGGAAGGTCTTGCAGGATAGGAAGCTCAGGAGTGGACAAGATCTTATAATACTCTCTCATTAAGGCTTCTTTCCGTCTTAGATCAGAAGGAACGATGTTGAATAATATTGGGAGCCACTGAAGTGGTGTAGCCATCAGAGTGCCACTGATCAATCTATTTGCTCTATTTAATTGTACATCAATGTCTCTCACATGAGCACTGTTGAGTCAGACAGGAGAACATGTAACGTCACCGCTGCGTCCACCTAATCCTCGATGGGCGAAGTTGCCGTTATATTCTATTTGCTGCTTAATCATTTAATAATTGTTCCAATGATTTGACGGTATGGGATGCGGACAATTACTAGGTTGATCCATAAGAATAAACTTTATTAACTTCCTTTATTATGGAACGACAAATGTTAAAAAACTCTTCCTTTCTGTACACTGATTAAATAGCCGCGTGCCACCACGATAAATGTCTACAAGCCCACACTGAAACATACGCAACTGCATATGCGATACGACTAAAGGGCAAAAACTTTAGCCACCACTAAACGCGGTTTACGGGCGCACTGTTAACATGCTACTCCCTCTCACTGCGGTCGGCGGGAGACTGCCGCACACCGGCCTACAAACAAAGAACATTCCAACCTAAGCATAGTTGCCAGCAGCTCTCGCTGCACACCAACGATAACTATAGTTCGACCAAAACGTACCAAAGGTTACTAATCTAAAACCCTGTAACCTCACAAACAGTATTCAGCTGCAGAGTAAACTAGAGGCAAAGCTGTGGGGATGTTGTTCGCAGTCCTCAAAGCTCCACGAGCCCCCTGGGTGTTTCTAAACGGACAACAATCTCTGGTAGCTGGTCCTGTCACCACGGTGATCTCCCAGCTATATCAGCTACCACAACTGGAAATAATAGGTCACAGAGATTCGATTCGCAGTCTCGTAGGAAGTTGTAGCCGAACAGCAGTGTGACAGGCTGGAGCACAAGGACAGAGTATAACGGCCGAGTCACGGTCGCTGGGCTGTCCGGCATCAGAGGCGGTCCGGTCAGAGAAATGGCAGCGGGAAAGCAGCCACGTGTTGGATAATAGCGGACAGCGGGCGGGCCGGCATGGCTTAGCAGCACGCGTGAGTCAGCGGGAACCTGGCCGAACCGCCCGCCGCGGCGCGTTTGATTCAGCGGTCTGCACTACGCTATGGCCTGCGCGCAGTTACACAATGGAGGCACAAGGAGTGCGCAGGCGTGGCTTAGCGCGGGTTTCCCAGGAGGCGCGCGGAGAAAGTCGCGATACCGGAGCACCAGACGTGCCTTGCGACACGCGACCACACGCGCACGCACGCACGAACCGCCTCTACTGACGGCCGTGGCCGCCAAGCACGCGTCCTTCTGCTCGGGTCGCGCATGCCTGCTGTCCACAGTGCGATACTAGCGCAAAGCTAACAATGCCGCTAGTGTGTCTTGGCGAGAATACAACAACTCAGTAAGCAGTACAACTGTTGTTGTAGTTGTTGTTGTGGTCTTCAGTCCGCAGACTGGTTTGATGCAGCTCGCCACGCTACCATGTACTGTGCAAGTCTCTTCATCTGAGAATACGGTCGGCAATCTACATCCTTTTGAATCTACATCTACATACATACTCCGCAATTCACCGTAAGGTGCGTGGCGGAGGGTACACTGTACCACTGCTAGGCATTTCCTTTCCCATTCCACTCCCAAATTGAACGAGGAAAAAAAGAATTTTTTAATGAAACTCCAGCTCCAGTTGCATTTATTGGTGCTTTATTTAAGCCCACACTACCGGTTTGGGCCTCTATGTTAGGCCATTTTCAAATGTGACAGACGTGCATATAATGTGTAACAATAAGTTTACAAAAATTACATGGTACAAGACAGAATGTTATATATGTAAATAGGTACTGTACAGAAGCAGAAGGAAACTTACGTTATGCCATAGAGAAAGCAACGTCAAGTACTTACAACAATAGAATTCAGAGAATTTAAAACTTTTGCCGCCCAATGGCGGCATGAGAAAAATGGGCGTGTCGTATTTAACATTCCAAAACACTTGAGCAACATAAATGAAGCACCAATAAATGCAACTGGAGCTGGAGTTTCATTAAAAAATTTGAACCACAGTTGCGGCAACAGCAAGCATCCGGTGATGGAGAAACTAAGAAAAAAAGAATGCCTGCATGCCTCCGTACGAGTCCCAGTTTCTCTGATCTTGTCTTTGTGATCTTTACGCGAAATGTAAGTAGGCGGCAGAAAGATCGTACTACACTCAGCTTCAAATTTACTTAACAGAAATTCACGAAAAGAACGTCGTCTTTCTTCCAGCGATCCCCAATTGAGTTTGCCGGAGCATTTCTGTGACACTCGCATATTGGTCGAACCTACCGGTAACAAATCTAGCTGCTCGCCTCTGAACCACCTCTATGTCTTCCTTTAAACTGATCTGCTGCGGGTCCCAAACACTTGAGCAATACTGAAGTGGTCGTACAAGTGTACTATACGCGGTCTCCATTACAGGTGAAGCACATCTTCCCAAAATTCTCCCAATAAACCGAAGTCGGCTGTCCGCCTTACTCTTTTTATCTGAACTCCTTATCGTCGACGTTTCACTCCCATACAATGCTACACTCCAGACAAATGCTTTCAGAAAGGACTTCCTAACATTTAAATTAATATTGGATGTTAACAAGTTTCGCTTCTTTAGAAACGCTTTTCTCCCCATAGCCATTCTGCATATCTTCTTTACTTCGGCCATCAGAAGTTATCTTGCTACCCAAATAACAAAATTCATCTACTACTTTTATTGTCACATTACCTAATCTAATTCCTTCAGCATCGCCCGTTTTTCTGAGATTGCATACCATTATCTTCGTTTTACTCTTGTTAATGTTCATCTTATATCTTCCTTTCAGGACACTGTCCATCCCATTCAATTGCTCTTCCAGATCTTTTGCCGTCTCTGACAGATTTACTATGTCATCGGCAAACCGAAATGTTTTCTTCTCCCTGCACTTTAATTCTCTCTCGAAATTTCTCCTTCCATTTCTTCACTGCTTGCTCAATGTACAGATTGAACATCAATGGCGATAGGCTACAACCCTGTCTTACTCGCTTCCCAATCTCTGCGTCCCTTTCATGCCCTTCGACTCTCATAACCGCTGTTTGGTTTTTGTATAAGTTAAGTATAACTCTTCGCTCCCTATATTTTTCCACTGATACCTTCATACTTTGGAAGAGTGTATTCCAGTCGACATTGTCAAAAGCTTTCTCCAAATCGACAAACGCTAAAAACGTAGGTTTCCCTTTCCTTAGCCATCTTCTAAGATAAGTAAGCAGTACAACTACAGACTAACATACAGTCACGACACTCCCGCAGCTTTTTGTTATACATTGCGACAGTAGCGCTCAAAGCGGCCGGTAAGCTACATTTCTGAAGACGATATTGTATGAGTGCGAAAAGTATCGTTTGCATTGATTTTAAAATATTTTTTTTTTTTTTTTTTTTTTTTTTTTTTACATTACGAAACGTATGTAATCTTTAAAATAGGTAATAACTTAAAAATACCTCCAAATTTCTCTTACGTAAGTCCCCTAAGGCCCCTGGCATGGTACGAAACGGTACATTACAGGATAGTTTATATACAGCAATCTTGTAACCTACAGACTTCTGCTACATAATTTCATCTTCTATTAGAAATAAAAAATGGCTACGAAACACCAGAACACCTTTCCTTTGGCAGAAAGACGTCGTTTTTCTACTCAGAAACTTTATTGCTTCTTCACTAGAATTCCAGTCGAATCAGTGAGTTTTAACGCAGCAAACGTATATACAATGCAAAAACTACAATGTTTAGCGTACCACATCAGCTACAACAGTTGTAGCTGAAGGAAAAACATCACAAATGTGGCAATAAAACGGCAAAAGCAAAGAAACTGTTTTCCAACATAGAAGAAGCCAATTCCCAATTGTTGCTACAGCTGAACCACAAAAGGCAAGAATCATCAAAACTTTGCCTTTTTAAGCTAATTAACTACACACAACATAATATGCACCTTTAAGAAAGACGTATAATGTGTAAAAATGTGCAAATCATTAGACACCTCACCGAATTGATACACGTAAAAAAACTGCCTCTCATGTTTATACTGTACTTACTTTCAGCGTAATAAGCTTGAAAGACACACATATTCATTTGTTCAAGAGGAAGTTGTTCTTTATACCACTGAATAAGAAAAATTCGGCCGCTTTTACATTAATTTCCGTATTATGTACGTCTCTTGATATTTTACTAACGCCTGTAACGCAAAAATTATACTACCTATTTCGTTAATTACGTACAAAAATAATTATAAATAAAAATCATTACTACGGTGGCTTGCCCACCGCTAGGAACGTTTGTGTCGCAGCAACTGTCAGTTGGCAACAACTTTTACAGCAGTGAGTGTCGCGACTGTATTTGTTACACCGTGGTACAACAGACAATTGTTGCCGGTGATGCGTCGCACGGGACTGCTGTGATGTTTCTCCAAGCCACCCGAGTGCAATGGTCACGGCGTCGAGCTGAAAAATGGCGTGTTTGAAATCACACTTTCCTTTTCCTGTACGTTAATGATTTTTTGCAAACATTTCGGACAAAATAAGATAAATAATAAAAATTTATTCAAATAAACCATCGGGAAAAAATAGCGAACAGAACAGGTCTCAAAAGTTCAGCTGAAAAAACATAATTCGCGACAAATGTATATAAAAAAAAAAAAAAAAAAAAAAAAAAAAAAAAAAAAAAAAAGAAATGCGCTTAAATTCATAGAGACACAAATAGGTATAATAGAGGCAGTAAATAAATTTAAATATCTTGGAGAAACTACACAACAGAAAGGACTAGAAAAATCTGCAATAGATTTAAGAATTAATAAAACGGAACGAGCATATGGTTTCAATAAAAATATTCACAACAAGAAATATATATGTAGAAAAACAAAACTAAAACATTACACCACAGTGGTACGACCAGAATGTTTATATGGATCTGAATGCCTAACGATGAACTACAAGCTGAATAATCTAGAGATACTGGAAAGAAGTACTATTAGAAAAATAAAGGGTATAATAAAAACTGCAGATGGTTGGAAAATAAGAAGTAATGAGGAGATATTAAAAATTATAGGAGAAGTATCTCAAGTAATGACCAAACAAAGATTAATATTTTTCGGACACCTCTACCGAATGGATGACAATAGACTAACAAATCAAATACCCCTACATTTCTGGAAAAAGAAAACGACAGTACCAAGGATTGCAGAAGTAAGGAAAGATCTACAAAGAAACAACATCAAAGAATCAGAAATAGCAGAAAGAAACCGTTTTAAAAATAAAATACTAAATTTGGAATGCTTTCAAAGCAGCAGGAAAAATAATCGTACAATATGGGCAGAAGAAAAGAAGAGAGCTCACGGGGAGACAATGAGGGAATACTGGAAATACAGGAAACATCAACAAAGAAAGAAGAGGACTGAATTTGTTAATGTGATCCTAGTTCGTCAATACGATTACAAAAAAAAAGTTATGGACGATACGGTTACTAATCTACTATTGTGATAATATATATGTGTTACTGTGAAAGTAAGATAACTAGTAAATCCTAGCGAGCTGGCTCGCGCTCGTGCCACAGCAGTTAGCTGTCGGCCGGCTCGCGGTGGGTGACGGTAACGAAAATGAGTTGCGAGCGGCAGTGAGGGAGACAAGAATCCCAATAAAGTAACTTCGCAACGAGAAATGTCGGTCAGTCCAATTCTACGGTCACTGACTGATATGTTGTACGAAGATGTAACGCTTCTCGCTGGTTGAATATTCTGTGGCAAATTGATTGTATGAGACTGATGTATGAAAGAGGAAATACAATTTATTTCTTATGAATGAAAGAGATTTCTGATGGATGAAAGTAAATTTCTATAGTTTTCTTATTTTTTATCGTTTATTTTTTTTTTTTAAATTGTGTACCACAAATGAAACAGTTGTAAACAGATAATACACTGAATTGAATGTTAATAGCTGCAGCATGAAAACAGAAAAAAACTTTAATTAACTTTAATTAATTAACTTTAATTAATTAACATTAACTTTTAGTCACATATGTTTTAGTATAAAAACGCTCATTTTTAGAAGATTTTTCGATGTATACAATTCAAAATGCGATTTTCCACCATCAAATTTGACCTTGATTTTTCAAAAACTACTGACTAGCAAAAAGTCGAAAAACGTGTCCTTTTATATGCAATATGGTACGCCTATGCAAAATTCGATCGAAATCAGTGACTCAAATGTTAGTGATATGTTCTTTGATCTTTGAACCTCCGCTTTACGCTCTTCATCTTGCAAGTGCCCATAGTCTTCCGCATGGAGGGTATTGTAATGCCGTTGAAAATTAAATTTTTTTCGTTAAGGATTTTGAAGCATGCTAAGCATTTTCAGACACTCGCGTATAAGAAACATACGCTTCTTGCTCTGAGGTGTTGTACATTAACGTTGAGATGTGTGCTTTTCGCTTTGAAGCTATCGCACTAAATTTCTACGGCGTCAAAAAGGTGCTCTGTACATTATGTGCTGCGTAGAGGGTAGATTAAGGAAAGGCAAACCTACATTTTAGCTTTTGTAGATTTGGAGAAAGCATTTGACAATGTTGACTGGAATACACTCCTTCAAATTCTGAAGTCAGCAGGGGTAAAATACAGGGAAAGGACAGTTATTTACAATTTGTACAAAAGCCAGACCGCAGTTATTAGGGCATGAAAGGGAAGCATCAGTTGGTAGTAAGACAGGGTTGTAGCCTTTCTCCGATGTTATTCAATTTGTACATCGAGCAGGCGGTGAAGGAAAGCAAGGAAAAATTTGGAATAGGGATTAAAGTTCAGGGTGAAGAAATAAAAACATTGCGTTTTGCTGATGACATTCTGTAAAGGACCTGGAAGAGCAGTTGAATGGAGTGGACAGTGTGTTGAAGAGAGCGTATAAAATAAACATTAACAAGAGCAAAACAAAAATAATGGAACGCGGTCTTAGAAAATCAGGCGATGCTGAAGGAATTAGATTAGGTAACGAAACAATGAAGGTGGTAGATAACATGCGATGCTCGCAGTATAGAGGAAATAAAATGCATAATGGCAATGGGAAGAAAAGCATTTTTGAAAAAGAGAAATTTGCTGACATCGAATATTAATTCAAGGGTAAGGAAGTCTTTTCTGAAGGCATTTGTGTGGAGTGTTGCCTTGTACGGGAGTGAAACATGGACGATAAGCAGTGCGGACAGGAAGAGAATAGAGGCTTTTGAAATGTGGTGCTACAGAAGAATGCTGAAGATTAGGTGGGTAGATAGCATAACTAATGAAGAGGTACTGAACAGAATTGGTGAGAAAAGGAATTTTTGGCATACCCTGACTAAAAGAAGGGATCGCTTGGTAGGACACATTCTTAGACATCGGGGAATCGTAAATTTAGCATTGGAGGGAAGTGTGTGGGTGTAAACATCGCAGAGGGAGACCAAGAGACGCGTATAGTAAGAAGATTCAAGTGGATGTGGGTTGCCGTTCTTATGAGGAGATGAAAAGGATTGCTCAGGATAGAGTAGGGTGGAGAGCTGCATCAAACCAGTCTTCGGACTGAAGACCATAACAACAACAGTGGGCACACGCGCTCGCACCTAAAGCTTAGCCGGAACGATGTTGTTGTGAGTCGTGTGAAGACAGCGCCTGTTTACACCTCTACGTCAGTACGTCACGACGACTGAGCGTTCAGCTCCATTCAGCCGCGAGCGCTCACGGCCCAGGCAGCGAGAGAGCGCCAGCGCTCGTTCTAGTCTAGCCGCCTCCTGGGCGGGCCTGACGTAAAGCACCCCACAATATGGAAACACATAAACATCAAATAAATAATGTCCAGAGACATATTTTGTCTCGATATCTAATAGAGATATTAACTGAAGTTAAATTAAAAGTGAGGTCGCTGTCGGGATTCGAACACGGAACCTCTTCCTTACTACGCATTCACCATATCATCATCATCATCATTAAAGAATGATTATGCCTTTCAGCGTTCAGTCTGGAGCATAGTACCTCTAATAAAATTCCTCCATGATCCCCTATTCAATGCTAACATCGATGACACATCTGATGTTATGCCTGTTACTTCAAAATCATTCTGCACCGAATTTAAGTACTTTCTTCTTGGTCTACCTCCAGTACTCTTACCCTCCGCTGCCGAGTTCATGAGCTGTGGTGTCGCACAAGTCCAAAGTGCGCGCCACCTACTTTCGCCGCGCGCCGCCATGCACGCACGGCGCGGCGTTCTTACGACGTCAGCCACGAGCGCCCTCTGCTACAAATCCGCTCGTGGCCATCACTGAACGACATCGTTCACTTGGGACTGAGATAGGAACGAGTTAACACTTCGGAATCAGATAGGCACCAGTGATGACTTGGCTATCGGATAGGCACTAGGCAGACCTCTAACTCAACTATGTATCAACTTTCTGCAGTACTGAGCTATGTAAAAGTTAAGTATTGTATAAATTCTGTGCAATATATATCTCGTTCTAATTTACTCTAGTGTTTCGAGTTTCTGCTGTCCCACTGGCTGCTCCCCTCCGTACCTGCACAAGCGTGCTACCTTTATTCCTGTGTCGGTCTTCCTACTCGGCCACCGATACCTACGACGGAAACGAGACACAAAAGCGGCGACGAGGCTGGGAGACAAAATGAGTCTCTTAGGCAACCTTGCTTCTCCCATGCGTGTAACATGAACCCACCATCTCAGTCTGCTCGCTCTAACTGCTTCATCTATGGTGTTCATTCCCAGTTTTTCTTTCATTTCCTCATTATGGACACCCTCCTGCCATTGTTCCTATCTATTAGTACCTGCAATCATTCTTGCTACTTTCATATCTGTAACCTCTACCATATGAATAAGGTAATCTGTATCCACCCAACTTTCACTCCCATACAACAATGTTGGACGAAAGATATAGCGGTGCACTGCTAACTTAGTATTGGTACTTACTTCCTTCTTGCAAAAGATGGTAGATCTTAGCTGAGCACTCACTGCATTAGCTTTGCTGCACCTCGATTCCAGTTCTTTCGCTATGTTGCCATCCTGTGAGAAAATACATCCCAGGTACCTGTTCTAACTTTGTTCCTCCTATCCCGCACTCAATCTGTTTGAATCTCTTTCCCACAGACATTACTTTCGTTTTGGAGATGCTGATCTTAATATCATAATCCTTGCACCTCTGATCGAGCTCTGAAATATTAGTTTGCAACCTTTCAATGGAATCTGCCATTACAACTAAGTCATCCGCATATGTGAGACTGCTTATTTTGTTTTGACCTATTTTAATCCCGTCCTGCCAATCTACTGTTAACATATGATCCATGAATAGTATGACCAACAGTGGTGACAGGTTACAGCATTGTCTTATCCCTGAAACTACCCTGAACCATGAGCTTAATTTGCCATCTACTCTAACTGCTGCCTGACAGTCTACGTAAAGCCCTTTAATTGCCTGCAAAAGTTTGCCTCCTATACCATAATCTTGAAGAACTCCTTCTAGGAACACCATAATCACTTTCTTAAATTTTATTTTATTTATTTATTTTGTATTTTATTGTATTGTTTTTTCCTATGGTTTGTTCTGCTCCTTGCGGTCGCTGATAGTGTTTGTTCGTTGTTGTGTTCTTGGCTCAGTATTTCTATTACAGAGAGCGTTCACCTCATTTTTTAAGGTATATCTATGCTTAGCGGGCGTTGGTTCAATTCCTTCTTGGTTGTTCGTTGAATATTTGGCGCAGCCTATTTGTTACATAGGGAATTTAGCCCCCTGACCGGACGCTATGACCTACGGAACTAGGTCACCGAAACTTAATGGACACTGTCACTGCAGGGATGGTCTTACACCATGTCTCCCTCCACTACATAAACTTTAACACTGCGCACGTTCCCTTATAAATGCGTATAAATTTCTCAGTATGTTGTTGTGGTTTTCAATCCGCAGACTGATTTGATATAGTTCTCCACGCTACCCAGTCCTGTGCAAGTCTCTTCATCTGAGAATACGAACGGCAACTTACATCCTTTTATATCTGCTTACTGTATTCGTCCCTCGGTCTCCCTCTAAGATTTTTATCCCACACACTTCCTTCCCATCTAATCTTCATTATTCGTCCGTAGATCCACATTTCGATAGCTTCTATCATCTTTTTGTCTGAACTCCTTATTGTCCACGTTTTTCCTCCATACAATGCTACACTCCAGGCAAATGCTTTCAAAAAGGACTTCCTGATATTTAAACTAATATCGGATGTCAACAAAAATTCGCTTCTTAAAAAAATATTTTCTTCCCATATCTTTTTTATGTAGCCCATCAGAGGTTATTTTGCTACCTAAATAACAAAACTCCTCTACTACTTTTATTGTCTCATTACCTAATCTAATTCCTTCTGCACCACCTGATTTTCTGACACTACATTCTATTACCTTTGTTTTACTGTAGTCAATGTTGATCTTGTACCTTCCTTTCAAGACACTGTCCATTCGATTTAATTGCTCTTCCAGGTCTTTTACTGTCTCTGACAGAATTACTGTGTCGTCAGCAAACCGCAAGGTTTTTATTTCCTCTCCCTGGACTTCAATTCTCTCTCCGAATTTCTACTTGCATTTCTTCACTGCTTGCTCAATGTATAGATTGAACAACATTGGAGAAAGGCTACAACCCTGTCTTACTCCCTTCCCAACCACTGTGAGCCTTTCGTGACCTTAGACTCTAATAACTGCTGTCTGGTTTTAGTACAAGTTGATTATAACTCTTCGCTGTCTATTTTTCCCCTGCTACCTTCAGAAAGTGAAAAATTGTATTCCAGTCAATACTGTCAAAAGCTTTCTCCAGATCCACAAATGCTAAAAACGTAGGTTTCCCATTCCTTTATCTTCTAAGATAAGTCGTGTTCCTACATTTCTCCTAAATCGCAATTGATCTTCCACGAGGTGGGATTCCACCAGTTTCTCCATTCGTCTGTAAACAATTCATGTTAGTATTTTGCAACCACGACTTATTAAACTGATAGTTTTGTAATTTTCACTTTGCACTTGTTTTATTAGGCATTGGAATCACTATATTCTTCTTGAAGTCTGAGGGTATTTCCTCTGCGTCATACATGTTGCATACCAGTTGGATCAATTTGTTCATGTCTCGCTCTATGACGATAATAGCAGTTCGGACGGGGCATCATCTACTCCAGCGGCCTTGTTTCTACTCAAATCTTCTAGTGTTCTGTCAAATTCTCCTCGCAGTATAGTATTTCCTGACCTTCCTCTACTTCGTCTTTCACTTCTTGTAACGTATTTCAATGCTTTCTTAAAAAGTGTGCACCCCATATTTATTATATAATAGCATAAGAAATCACAAAAAAGAATAGCGTTGGTTGCAACTGAAATTCTTCTGTCACATCCTTAGAAATTGCTAAGACAAGTGGACGGTTGAAATAAATGAAGCGCGCAATAGCGCATGGTTACTGACAGCATGAGGCTTATGGTTCGTTTATTTGAAGCTTCAGCTTCGCTCCTGAAATAAATAAATTTTGTTTACGTTTTGTAATGAGCTCCTGCCATTTGACTATGACCATGAAAGTCGTTTTTCAACATTTATTGATGGTCCAGAGATATTTGGAGGGTAACTGTGTAAGTGGGTCATCCTGTATATACCGCAATGACTTACTTTCAAAATGGCTTGTTCATCTTACATCTTCCCAGCGTCTCTGGAATCGTGCGTTATTTTGAAAATGTCTCGTGGAATATTCCACATATTTGTAACGTTTATTTGAAATGTAAGACGAAACAAGCCATTTCTAACCTACAGCACAAGCTTCTATTATGTGAAAAGTATATCCATAGTATCTGGTAAATAAGACCTTTTTGTAAAATTTCGTATTAATTGTTACATTCTTCCTTGTATATTTGTAGAAGCATCTGAAGATGGCAGCTACACTGCTGAACTAGTTGTGCAGTAATAAACAGATGTAGCCGAGCGGTTTGGAGCGGCACGTTGCGGATCACGCGGCCTCCCGCGTCGGAGTTTCGAATCCTCCCTCTGGCATGGATGTTTGTGTTGCCTGTAGTAGTTTGTAAGTTTAAGGGCTGATGAGCCCACAGTTAAGTCGCATAAGCTTTACATCATTATTAATAGAAAGATTTCACAAAATGACCTTTGGCATCATTTCTTTATCAAAGCAGATCGGGCCCTCACGATGTGCAAACTATGCACAAAGACGGTTGCTTTACTTTGCTACCAAAAATATCCAAAACGTCTTCACTGCTTTACTCCAATTTTTGCCACAATCCTTTGGACAATGTATATACATATGTTATAATAGCTGTAAGCGCGGCATTGCTCGGGTGTTTATTTTACACTCTCGTAGTCCACATCCCCTTCCCCTCCCCCTCTCTCTCTGCATCCACCTCTTTCTCTCCCATCTCTCTGTTCGTTTCCATCTTTCCCTCCGTCCTGCCGAGCTAGAGCCTACACGACGGAATCTTGTATCCAGTTGAAAGAACCCGTAAACTCTAATACTGTTTTACCATCGTCCTCTGGCGCACCAACAGGTTCTACGCCTCGCCCTGACACTAAACTGGGAACCTACAGCTCGGCTCCAGCAGTAGGACGGTGTTCACGATTATAACGCTACGTATTTCTGGGATAAGTAATATTAAAAAGAATAACTTTTGGAGAAATTTCTTAGAACTAATGACATTGATATTTTTATTTTATTTTATTTTTAGAAACAGTGGTATGCGAATAATTGGATTCCTTTTCATCATACAACGCGTACAGCCGGAAGGGGTTGCTGTATTTTAACTGAGCACGGTCTGGAGATGCAGGGCGTAAAAAAGAGTCTGGAGGACGTATAGTCAAAGGTTTCTGAATGCGGTGACCATTTTAAATCCTTACGGTCCCTCCGGATCGCAAAACAGTGCTGCAAGTGCGTTTTTTAACGAAGATGTACCATATTTTCTTCGGCAGGCAATAGTCTACGTTATCATGAAAGCAGACTTAAACTGCCTATTAAGGGCGATAGGTTCGACCTGACTGAAGCACCGAGCTTGATAGATGTGGTTGAACGATTGTTCAAATGTTTGTAAATCTTATGGGACAACTACGGCGTCATCAGTCCCTAGACTTACAAACTACTTATGAACTACTTACGTACTAGGACGGCACAAATATCCATGCCCGAGGGGGGATTCGAACCCCCGACCGTAGTGGCCGTGCAGACCGTGACTGAAGCGCCTCAGTCCCCTCGGCCACCGCGGCCGGCGGTTGAACGATTGGCTTCACGTGTACACACTATACCTATATTTCGGCTGTCGCATCGTCACGGATTGATAGAATATACTTAACAACGTGGATGTCTGTGCAAGCTTATGAAGTCATCCCTGTAACCTTTTCCGAGCAACACGCCATGATTGTTTGAATAAAGGATCTATCTCGTTCTAAAATATTTGGTAGAGCATACTGGAAGTTAAACTGTAACCTGCTCCACACACCATGGGTAAATATGGAGAGCAATGCCCGTTACACATCGTGGGTTAATCGTAAATTCCATTGAGTGGTGGGGGATGTTGTAAAACCCCGCATTAGGAAACTATTTACGATTGCTGCCTTTAGGATAAATGAAATCAGGAGGGAAAACAGTAAAAGTAGTCGAATGCCTCTACCGATTGTAGTGTCCGTCTTAACTCGGCAGTCTGCCCCACCTGTGCCCTCTTCCGCCATCCCACCGCCTTAGATTTGTCACTGATCATGTCTGACATTTCCGTCAACACATGCATTTCACACAATGAAGGCTTTCACGACCGGATGCCATAGTTGCTGGTAGAACTTCCGGGTTATAAGGCCGTGGTCCATAAAACTTTTCAGTTTTTCCTAACGTTTCGTCCAGAGCTGCGCCGGACATCTTCGGAGGTCTTCTTACTTCCGTTGAGTTTTGCCGACTGAAGAGTCGGGTGTCTGAGAGCGCCATATATACTGTGGAAAGTGGGCGTTGCCAAGCTGTCACTTTATCCGCAGAGATAGTCCTTGTCAGAGATAAAACATCACTATCGATTGCAATCGTTCAGTAATAAAACCTGTAGAACTTATAAAGCTACTGTCCATATGTCGCTAAGTTTCGTAGCTTATTCTTTCCTGTTAAAATTTTCTTTATGTTTATATATTTAAATAGCTTCCCTGTATTGTCGTGGTTAATAATTCGTCATTGTAGATAAAACTGATGTTTCGGAAAACCTCACTATAGGACTTTACATAAGAACTCTAATCATCACCCACAGCAGAGGTATCATCAAACGTCTTGTTGGCAGAGCCAAGAAAATTTGCACTCCGGAACACCTGGATGCTGAATTAAAACACCTGAAACAAGCTTTCAAGAAAAATGGCTATTCAGATAAAATAATAAGCAGGGTTTGCGACGAAATAACAATTGTCTAAGAACAAGTGATCAAACAAAAGGATGGAAGGACAAAGTTTCCCTGCCATTTAACGGAAAAGTAACTAATCAAACAGGAAAAATATCACGCAAACACAACATCAGATCGGTTTTCAGACGAACGAAAAAAATATGTTAGGTACTCCGTTCTGTGAAGGATAAACGACCTCCTCTTTCTGCTTGTGGCGTTTATAAAATTCTGTGTGCATGTGGTAAAGTTTATATTGGAACCACAAAAAGAAGTATAGAAACTAGACTGAAGGGACACAAAAGTATTTGCCGACTAGGAAAAACAGAGAAATCGGCTGTGGCAGAGCATGCTCTTCAATCTGTAGTGAGGTTTTCCGAAACATCAGTTGTATCTACAATGACGAATTGTTATCCACGGCAATACAAGGAAGCTATTGAAATATATAAACATAAGGAAAATTGTAACAGGAAAGAAGAAGCTACGAAACTTAGCTACATAAGGACAGTAGCTTCAAAAGATCGGCAGGTTTTATCTCTGACCGATTGCAATCGAGAGTGATGTTTTATCTCTGACAAGGACTATCTCTGCTGATAAAGTGACAGCTTGGCCACGCCCACTTTCCACAGTATATATGGCGCTCTCAGGCACCCGACTCATTAGTCGGGAAGACTCAACGGAAATAAGAAGACCTCAAAAGAAGTCCGGCGCAACTCTGGACGAAACGTTAGGAAAAACTGAAAAGTTTTATGAACCACGGCCTTATAACTAAATTGCGTAAATCCATATTCCTGTTGGACACTCCGGAAAGACTACAGTAACGGTTCTTCGATAGAATTAGAGGCTATTCGTTGAGGGTTGTATCCTGTAATGGACTCGGTAAGCCACAATCGGCGGCCGGCCGCGGTGGCCGAGGAGACTGAGGCGTACCAGTCACGGTCTGCATGGCCACTATGGTCGGGGGTTCGAATCTCCCCTCGGGCATGGATATTTGTGCCATCCTTAGTAGAAGGTAGTTGATAAGTAGTTTGTAAGTTTAGGTACTGATGACCCCGTAGTTAAGTCCCATAAGTTATACAAACAAACACTATCGGCGAGCGTCCCCCGACGTCCAGTCTCGCCGCTGGCCGGTCGCCGACTGACCCGCGCGCTTTCTGCTACTGCGGTCGTTGGGGTCGTTGCCCCACTCGGCTGTACAGCGAGTGCCGACTGGTGGGGGCCCCGCCCACCGCCCATAAAAGGCACCGCGCCGCAGCCGCCCAGTTAGGCATTCCAGGACGTATGGTCAGCGCAACTGACTCGTTTTCTGGCGGAGGTACAACGCTGTCTGGTGCGGCATGCATGTCAGCACTTTCAGGGAAACTGAGCCGAGGTCCTACAGTGCTCGACAATAGTGCCCATACAACAATCGGTATACACCGGTTACTGGTGACGAGCAAAAACTTTCAGGAGACAGTGTTTGTTCTATAAAGAGCAGATAAGTGTCCAACGAAGGGAATGAATAGACGTTGTTTTCGTTCCTGCTTACAGTGGCGCCTCGTGCGTCAGATGACTAGGGTTTCACCTTCTGTCAGTACCGGATCGTGATAGTGGCGCCACCTCCCCCTCCCCCCCCCCCCCCCACACCCACCTGCTCCGTGCCTCAACCCACCCACGTTAAAATATCTGCAGTATGTCTTATCTTTGTTTTTGTTTTTTGCGCTTGCTTCAAATCGAGCTCAGGCTTCGGCCTACCAAACTTTATTTCATACTTTTGTTCCAAGCTCAAAGATGCATAACTTGTATCTGGAGGTTACTGAACGTAGTTCATTCGTCTTTGATAATAAATATATGTGTGTGTGTGTGTGTGTGTGTGTGTGTGTGGCGTCTGATCGTCTGTTCCGAAAGCACAGACGTCACTTCTGATCCTGCAGTTGTTATTATTTCATATATATACAGAAAATATTACATCAACTGCGAATGGGCAAAGCTGAAAATGTGTACACAACTGGAAATCGAACCCGGGTCTCCTGCTTTCTAGGCAGTTGCGCTGACCCCTACACAACTGGGGACACAGTGATCACCGCACCTGCAAGGTGCAAGGGGTAAGCGCAACTGCCTAGAGAGCAGGAGACTCGGGTTCGAATCCCGGTTGTGTACACATTTTCAGCCTTGCTTATTCGCATTTGATGTCATATATTCTGTGAATATGAAATAATAACAACTGCAGAATCAGAACTGACGTCTGTTCTTTCGGAACATGGCAATGACGGGCAATGACCCTTTCGTTAGTGGGGAGGGGTGGACAAGTTTGTGGCCCTTCTCTTACGGGAATTAGATTCATAACAACGAGTATTGTGGGCAGGGTGAAGCTGGGAATTTGTGTTTGAGGGGGGCGTACTTAGGTAGTCCTTGCAGGTGTGGTGATTACTGTGTCCACAGTGGTATAGGGGTCAGAGCAACTGCGAGTTTGAATATTGTGGGCAGGGTGAAGCTGGGAATTTGTGTCTGAGGGGGACGTACTTAGGTAGTCCTTGCAGGTGTGGTGATTACTGTGTCCACAGTGGTATAGGGGTCAGAGCAACTGCGAGTTTGAATATTGTGGGCAGGGTGAAGCTGGGAATTTGTGTCTGAGGGGGACGTACTTAGGTAGTCCTTGCAGGTGTGGTGATTACTGTGTCCACAGTGGTATAGGGGTCAGAGCAATTGCTTAGAAAGCAGGAGACCCATTCGCAGTTGATATCATATATTCTGAGAATATGAAAGATATGAATATGTACATGTAAATTAAAACACTGTACGTAACTGATTACAATGTTAAGTGACTATAACAATATGAATTTGTTACGATGAAGAGGCAAGCTACCTTCAGACCACGTGACACTGGAAGCAGCACCCCGTCATAACCTTACGCATGTGCAAAGGCTGCTCTTCCCCACGTCTTTTCAAACAGTTAAATATTTGTTACAATGAAGAGTATAAATATCAATTACCCACAAAATCGCGACCCATTTGCTAAAACGTCCAAAGATACGTGGCAAGTAACAATACAAAAGCCATCGTTGTTCCCGTGTGTTAAAAAGAAGGTTTGTTTTAAAAAAAGATGTCTTGCAGTCGGTCTCGAACCCACTACCTTCGACAGCGCAGCGCGATGCTGCTCACCACACGGCTATTCTTGGTAGGTGGAGAGGAGGGACATCATTATTATTCATGATCTGAGCTTCTGAAGGCTTTTACAGTTGATGTGTCTTTAATTTATAATTAAAAGATATTTTACCAAATATGACGTGTTTTAATGAATCTCCTTCATGCGCAAGGCGAGGTGCGCAGTAGAGTCTTGCTTCGGGACCATTCGTGCGTAACTGCCACAGTTCGAGTAGCCAGGAACCTGCGTCTCGTTAACGATAAAAATACTCTTTTTCCAACAATTTAAAAGAAAGTAGAACTAAAAGAAGCAAAATAAATTTCCTGATTGTTTGGGCTGCAATGTGATAAATGTTGTGGAATGACACTGTAATGAAAGTTCCAGTTCACTGCCTACACTTTATTAAATAACGCTACAGCTGTTTCAGCTTTTTGCCATTATCAAGTGCGTCCTCGATGTTTTGACGTTAGTTACTAACATCTGGCGTGACTGTTGTAAAAACTGCAGTGAAATAATCACGTATTTCGCTGTTGGATACGTTTTTTAAGCTGCCAGGTTTCATTCAGCTTATTGCGCTAAAACGTTAAATTACAGATAACTTTTATATTTTGCGTAATTAGCAACAGTTCTGCCAAAGTTGTTTTACGCAAAATATAAAAGTTTTATGCGATTTAACGTCTTAGCGTAACAAGCTGTATAAAACCTGGCAGCTAAAACAAGTATCCAACTGCGAAATGCGTGATTATTTCACTGCCGTTTTTAAAGCAGTCACGCCAGATGTTAGTATATAACGTCAAAGCATCGTAGACGTGCATGATAAGGGCAATAAGCTGAAAGAGCTGTAGCGCTATTTAATACAGTGTAAGCAGTGAACTGGAACTTTTATTACAAAATAATTTTTTTCCTTTGAGATAACTTTGTTACGGTTAGTGAGGGGGGGGGGGGGGAGATCACTGCAATATTTTCGTTTGATAGGAGGTCGACAGAATATTTTTACTTGGAAGGGGGTCGTATATTTACAAAGGTTGAAAAAGCGTGCTTTACGGTGTACGTAGAGGAATTATAGTCAAAATTTAAGTATACTGCAAATAAAACGCTGGAGAAAAATGTACATACAAAGTGGATTAAGGATGCGAAGACTCTTCGTGCTTTAATAACAATAGTCGAAAAAGTTGCAATCTCGTTCCAGAAAAACTCACGCAAGTCAAATCAGACAAAAATTATAAGAGATTCGCGCGTCTATAAAAAAAAAAAAAAAAAGATTGATGCACGAAGCATACAATAACTACCACCGTCGTACCTTAGCAAAAGATCTGGCCGATAAAGTAAAAAAAAAAAAAATGTCATATGTAAAATCGGTAAGCGGATCATAAGCCTCGATCCAGTCGCACGTTGATCATTCTGTGGTGATGATACCAGACAGCAAAATGAATGCCGCAGTTTTAAATTTAACATTGGAAGACATGAGGGGAAAAACGACGAATGTAACTTTTTTTTCAATGTTTTGTTTACGCTTTTATTAGACAGCCTGAGATCCAAATTTTCTTCTGGTGTATTTGTTTCCTATAAAAGCGGTGAGCGTCAGCCGTTATATACCAATTTAGAATCATAGGAAGCAGGAATAATGATGATTGTCACGTAGTTTTGCAGAATAACGATGAGTGTTTTCCATCTGTTTGAATTTCATGTTCATCTTGTTAGCAGTGCTGGACATCAGTTTAAAGTATTTCCATTATTGTTTCCATTGTTATTACTTCAATTGTTGAAAACGATAATAGCTTCGAGAGCAACTTGGATTAAGTTTAGTGTTCTTGAATGAGTTATAGTGACAAGACATGCTATTTTGTTGGTTCAAAAGTGTTATTATTTCGGTTTCTACAATGCACCCGAATGAGAATGCTTATCCAGAGTGGAAAGTTAATCCAAAGAAAAGGCAGAAGTATGGTTGAGTATCAGATGCTGCTAAGAAGATGAGAAACCACACGCATGAAAGTGGGGAAAACTGTTAGTGTAGTAGATTTAAATATTTTGACAAAATGAATGAAAGTGAAAGGCTGACTATTATAAAGCATTTTAATGGGTTATCGATAGGAATACTCAAAACGTGCATTTGTCTGGGCTAATAAAAATCCATTTCATGAAACAAAGACGTAAGGATCAAGCCTAGTCGAATCTTCGTAATACTTCACACACATACAAAATTCAGGTAAAAAGAGGTGAAGTAATACATGAAGAAAGTGTATGCTACAAAGCCTTCATGGTATAACCCCACGACATGTGCAAACTAATCAACAACAACTGACATTGTATGGGATAATGCGTCAAATGTCCACAAGTTTTTAAAAAGTGTTCATTGTTGTTGTTATTGCATAGAACTAGCTAAAAACGAGTAAATAATACTCCTAATATGCAAACGTCATGTAAACCACAATTATATTTGAATTATTCAAGAAATGTTCACACAAAATGGTTTCCGAAGTTAAAAATCGTTTCTCTCTCTAATGATAAAAAGTGACATTCATCGTTTTTCCCCCATGTCTTCATTTAAGAAATCATTCACACAGGAGGACCATGCAAATGTACCCTTATTTGGCACTAACTCCTAAATGGTGGACATGATAATAGGCATATCTGGTCTAGAGAAGCAGGTGAGAGAGTTGAAAACAAACAAGTCGCCAAGTCCAGATTGAGTACCAAATAAGGTTTTACAAAGAGCACTCGGCGGCATTGGCCCATTACGTACCTTGCATTTGTTGTCAATCTTTGATCCAACGCAAAGTACCAAGAGACTGGAAAAAGCCACCGGTAACTCCCGTGTGTAAGAAAGGCAAAAGAACGGACCCTCGAAATAACAGACCTATATCATTAACAGCGGTTTGCTGTAGAATTCTTGAATATATTATCAGTTCTAATACATTTCCTTGAGACGGAAACGCTTCTATCCATGCATCAACACTGATTTAGGAAGCTTCGAACGTGTGAAACTTCTGCTTGCTCTTTTCTCTCGTGACATCTTGCTTGCTATGGATGAGGGCAACAGGTAGACTGCATATTTCTCGATTTTCGAAAGGCGTTTCACACGGTGCCGCACTGAAGACTGTTAACGAATAGGTACCTAAATATATGAGAGGCTCGAAGACTACTTCAGCAGCCGCGGCGGAATATCCGTGCGCACTGAGGCACCGTTCGGCGTCGGAGGTTTGATTCCTCCCTCGAACATGGGTGTTTGTCAGGTTAGTTTAACTTACAGCAAGTAGTTTGTAAGCTAGGGACTAATAACTAAGCAGGTAAGTCCCACAAATTTACAAACATTTGAAAATATTTTTCTGCTTCAGTAATAGTAACCAGTACGTTGTCCTCGATCGCGAGTGTCGATAAGAGACTATGGTGTGGTCAGTAGTGCCCCAGGAAATTGTGACAGGAGTGCTATTATTTTCTATCTAAATGATATAATGGACACAGTAAGTTACAATCTGCGGCTTATTGTGGATGACACTGTGGCGTACAGGAAGCTGTCCCACTGAATGTCTGTCGTTGAGGTTTGAGGTTGAGGTGGATTGAGGAACGGCAGCTAGCTCTAAATGAAGAAAAATATAAGGTGATGCAGTTGGGACTCAGGATGATGTCGTCATCACGAAAAACAAAACAGGCATTCTACGGATTAGAGCGTGGAATGTTCTAACCCTTAATCGCGTAGGTAAGTTAGAAAAATTTGAAAAGAGAAATGGGTATGTTAAAGTTAGATATGTTAGGGATTAGTGAAGTTCAGTGGCAGGATGAATAGGATTTCTGGTCAGGTGAGTACAGGGTTATGAATACAAAATCAGTTGGCGGTAACACTCGACTAGATCTGATAATGAGTAAGAAAGTGGGAATGCGGGTAAATTACTATGAACAGCATAGTGAACAAATCGTAGCAAAGATAGAAAGAAACCAACACCGAACACAGTAGTGCAAGTTTATATGCCAACTAGCACGGCCAATGATGACGGTATCGAAGAAATGTATGAGGAAATAAAAGAAATCATTCAGAAAGTTAAGGGAGACGAAAACTTGATTCTGATGGGGGACTGGAACTCAGTGGTAGGAAAGGGAAGAGAAGAAAATGTAGTAGGTGAATATGGACTGGGAAAAAGGAATGAAAGAGGAGATCGTTTGGTAGAATTTTGCGCAGAGCACAATTTAATGATCACAAACACTTGGTTTATTTATCATGGCCGCGGTGGAGTAGCCGAGCGGTCTAAAGCGTCTCGCTGCGGAGCGCGCGGTTGCTCGCCGTGGAGGTTCGAGTCCTCCCTGGGGCATGGGTGTGTATGTTGTTCTTAGGTTAGTTTATATTAGTTTAAGTAATTTGTAAGCTACGGACTGATGACCACGCAGTTTGGTCCGATAGAATTACAAACATTTGAACATTTTTTTATTCATCGTGAAAGGAGAGACCAGGAGACACTGCAAGGTACCAGATCGACTTTATAATGACAAGGATTAGATTTAGAAACCAAGTTTTAAGCTGTAAGACCTATCCAGGGGCAGATATAGATTCTGACCGTTACTTATTGGTTATTAAGTGCAGATTAAAACTTAAGAGACTGTAGAAAGGTAGAAAAGTTAGGAGTTGGAATGGACAAATTGAAGGAACCAGAGGTGGGTGAGAGTTTCAGAGGGAGCATTAGGCAAGGATTGGCTGAAACGGGGGAAAGTAATAAAGATGAAGTTAGGGACTGATGACCCCGTAGTTAAGTCCCTTAAGCTTAACAAACGTTTAAAAAGAAAAAAAAAAAAAAAAAAAAAAAAAAAAAAAGATGAAGAAGAATGGGTAGCTTTGAGAGCAGTGAAAGGCCACAGAGGATCATATAGGCGGAACAAGGCCTAATAGAAATTCCTAAGTAACAAAGGATATATTGAATGCAATTGGTGAGAGGTGAAAATATAAAAAATCTGCAAGTCAAGCAGGAAAAAGGGAGTACAAACGTCTGAAAAATGAGATTGACAGGAAGTGCAGACTAGCTAAGCAGGAGTGGCTAGAGGACAAATTCAGAATCATAGAAGAATGTATAATTAGTGGAAAGATAGATAGCGCCTACAGGAAAATAATTGGAGACAAGAAAACAAGCAGTAGGAATATCAAGAACTCAGACGGAAAACCAATACTAAACGAAGAGGGTAAAGCTGAACTATGGAAGGAATATATAGAGGGTCTATACAGAGGAAATAAACTTGAAGACAGTATTCTAGAAATCGAAGTGGAGGAAGATGAATAGAAGTTATGATACTGCGAGAAGAATTCGACAGAGCGCTGAAGGATGTGAGTCGAAACAAGTCTCCAGGAGTAGATGATACTCCGTCTGAACTGCTGATATCGTTAGGAGAGCCAGACATGAAAAAAATTGTTCCACCTGGTATGCAAGATCTTTGAGACAATGAAAATACCCTCCGACTTCAAGAAGAATATTGTAATTCCAATTCCAAACAAAGCAAGTGCAGACAAATGTTAAAATTACAGAACTATCACTTTAATAAGTCATGGTTGCAAAATTCTGACACGAATTATTTAGAGACAAATGGAAAAACTTCTTGAATCCAACCTCGGGGAAGATAAGTTTGGATTTAGGAGAAATGTAGGAACACGAGAGGCAATACTCACATTACGACTTATCTTAGAAGATAGGCTACGGAATGGCAAACCTACGTTTTTAGCGTTTGTAGATTTGGAGAAAGCTTGTCACAATGCCAACTGGAATACACTCTTTCAAATTCTATAGGGAGCGAAGAGTTATATTCAACCCATACAAAAACCAGACAGGGGTTATTAGAGTCGACAGGCAAGAAAGGGACGCAGAGGTTGGGAGGAGAGTAAGACAGGGTTGTAGCCTTTCCCCAATGATTTTCAATCCGTAAAATGAGCAACCAGTGAAGGAATGCAAGGAGAAATTTGGAGAGGAATTTAAAGTTCAGGGAGAAGAAATACAAACTTTGCGGTTTGCTGATGACAGTCATTTTGTCAGAGACTGCGAAGAATCTCGAAGAGCAATTGAATGGAATCGACAGTGTCTTGATGGGGCGTATAAGATGAAAATTAACAAAAGAAAAACTAGGATAATTGAATGGAATGTCAGAAAATCAGGCGGTGCTGAAGGAATTAGATTAGGTAATGTGACAATAAAAGTAGTGAATGAGTTTTGTTATTTGGCCGAAGTAAAGAGGATATAAAATGCAGAATGGCTATGGGAAGAAAAGCGTTTCTAAAGAAGCGAAACTTGTTGACATCCAATATTAATTTAAATGTTAGGAGGTCCTTTCAGAAATCATTTGTCTGGAGTGTAGCATTGTATGGGAGTGAAATGTGGACGATAAGTAGTTCAGACAAAAAGATGGTTGAAGCTTTTGAAATGTGGTCCTACAGACGAATGATGAAAATTAGATGGGTAGATCAAATAACTAATGGGGAGGTGCTTAATCGAATTGGGGAGAAAAGGAGTTTCTGACATATTCTGACTAAGAGAAGGGATAGATTGGTAGGACACATTCTGCAACATCAAGGAATTGTCAGCATTAGAAGGAAGTGTATGGAGTAAAATTCGTAGAGGGAGACCGAGTGACGAATGCAGTAAGCAGATTCAAAAGGATGTAGGTAGTGTGGAGAGCTGCATCAAACCAGTCTGCGGACTGAAGACCACAACAACAACAACAACAACAACAACACCTACACCTACAAATCCTGAAATATTAACATATATTTTATAATATCCTCACAGTCTAACATATACAGTCTCGACACTCACTGCTGTGAAACTTGTTACCAACTGACAGTTGCAACGACACTAGCGCTCCTAACGGTGGGCAATCTGCCGACAAAGTGATGTTTGTTTACAATATTTGTGTACGTTATTAACGAAAGAGTTAGAGTAATTTTTCGTTACAGGCATTAGTAAAATATCAAGAGAGATACATAATACGGAAATTAATGTAAAAATAGCCGTACTTAACTTATGCATTTTGTAACGATACATAATTAAATTAATATTTTTTTTATCTATCTGGGTCGCTTGTCGCCGTGATTCCCACCTTCTCGAAATATTTTATCTGTGGCAAGTTTTTTTCGTTCGTCTTTCGTTTTCTTCGGCGTGTCGAGAGGACAGAACCGCGATCATTCACTCTCTTGTTTGAGCTTATTAAGAGTGGACATGTACGCAGACTGCTTTGTGATGTGAGTGCTGTTAAATTTTACTTTATAACATATCTTCTTTTGTTAAGCGCTATGTCTCCATCCTGTTTTCATTTAATAATGTCCCAGCCTTCCTTAATTATTCATTTTCTTTGAGATTTTCAGCTGCTCCATATTCCGTCCTAGCATGATGTTCAGACGCCATCACTTTCGCTTCGTGTATTACCTTGATTAAATTCCTATCTATTACTTTAAATCATTACCTTTCTTTCTTTTAGTATCTGCTTTCGTATTAACAGTTTCGCAAAGTCCTATAGAAGTTTTTTCTGTTTCTTATTTGCGTAATCATACTTTAGTACACGGGGCGTCAACAATGACTTACGAGGCGAACAGTCAGAACTTTATTTTACTGCGGAAAGTATCATAAAGTTTATCTAAACCATTCAACATCTTAACAGTTTCAGCTGCTGTGATCCACATTTCCAGAAAAAAGCTACAATGGGTACTTTCCGTATGTTTTCTCTGTAACGTTATTTTTGTGTGTTGCCTTAACCCCAATCTGTATTCCACCATTTCATCTATTCAGTCATTTCGTGTATTAATATAATCAGATTTTATCCGATTTTTCTATGATAGAAATTTTAACAAAAATCCTTAATCTTTTAATCGCGGAGTTCCACATTAATGCGTACAGGCAACAACACAAAAGTAATGTCACAATTGGTATAAAGAAGAACTTCGTCATAAACCAATACTTACGAATATTTGTATATTTGCAGCTTATTCCGCTGAAAGTAAGTAGAATAAAAAAATAAGATAAACATAAATTTCTTTTATTGTCTGTTTTTACTATAACAGAGTTTTTTTTTTTTACATGTATCAATTCGTTATGGAGTCTAATGATTCGTACATTTTTTAGGCTTCACTCGTCTTTCCTATACGCGCCAATTCTTTTGAGTGTCATTACTTTAGCTTAAGAACACAATATCTTGAAGATTCTTGTTGTTTGTGGTTCAGCTTTAGCAAAAATTGTGTAAATGGGGTTTCCTTTGTTAAAACAGTTTGATTGATTTTCCGTTTTCTTTCCACGTCTGTGACATTTTTTTCTTCCGCTACAGTTTTGGCGGCTGATTTGTTACGTTAAATACTGTAGTTATTTCATTCTATATTCGATCCCTACGTTCAACCCTCACAGATTTTACTTGTAGTGAAAAACCCTTTACATACTTGACGCCTTACTGTCAAAGGGCAAGTCTTCTGGTATTTCCTGGTCATTTTTCTATTTTAATGGTAAATCAAATTATTCAGTAAAAGCCAGTAGGTTACAAGATAATAGTAAATAAACTGTGTTGCTATGTACCGTTTCGTACCTTGTCAGGGATCTTAGGAAACCTAAGAAAGACAAAGCAGGAGCTATTTTAAGTTATTACCTATTTTGTGACACTGCAAACGTTCCCTAATATGGAGAGAATGTTAAAACCAATATCGTATTCAGAAATGTAGCTTGCCGGCCGCTTGGAGCGCTGCTATCGCAGTGTGTAACAAAAATCTGCTGGAGTGTCGGGACTGATATGTCAGACTGTGATAGCCCGCTCCACAACTTACGCCTTTCATTTCGTAATTTTACTTTATTTACTTGCAAGAAGTATTTCAGTCCATGCAAAGTATTCAACATACATTTTATCTTCCATGACTTTATTCATTATACTGAATATCAGAAAAAATGTACAAATAAACTACAGACTTTATTATTTCACTTATCCTTTTATCGTTTTGGATAGTTAATGTATGTAACACGAAAGAGATTTGTACAAGCATTGTTAACAAAATCAATCTTGATTTGTTGTTGTTGTTGTTGTTGTGATCTTCAGTCCGGAGACTGGTTTGATGCAGCTCTCCATAATACCCTATTCTCTCCATAATACCCTTCCCTCCAACGCTAATTCCTTGATGTCTGAGAATGTGTCCTACCAATGGATCCCTTCTTTTAGTCAAGGTATGCCAGAAATTCTTTCTTCCCAATTCTGTTCAGTACCTCCTCATTAGTTACGCGATCGACCCACCTAATCTTCAGCATTCGTCTGAAGCACCAACTTTCAAAAGCCTCTATCCTCTTCCTGTCCGCACAGTTTATCGTAAATGTTTCATTCCCATATAAGGAAACACTCCACACAAATGCGTTCAGAAAGGACGTCCTTAGGCTTAAATCAATATTCAGTGCTAACAAATTTCTCTCTTTCCAGAACGCTTTTCTACTCATTGCCATTCTGGATTTTATATCTTCTGTACTGCGACCAACATTTGTTATTTTACTGCCCACGTAAGAAAACTCATCTACCTCCTTTATTGTTTTGTTATCTAATCTAATTCCTTCAGAATTACCTGATTTTCTAAGACTGCATCCCATTACCCTAGTTTTGCTATTGTTAATGTTCATTTTATATGCAATTTTCAGCACACTGTACATTACATTAAACTGCTCGTCCAGGTCCTTTGCTTTCTCTGACAGAATTACTATGTCGCCAGCAAAGCGCAAAGATTTAATTCTTCACCCTGAACTTTAATTCCTTCTCCAAATTTCTTCTTGATTTCCTTTATATCTTGCTCAATGTACAAATTGAATAACATTGGAGAAAGGCTACAAGCCTGTTTTAGTCGCTTCCCAACCACTGCGTCCCTTTCATGCCCTTCAACTCTGACAACCGCTGTCTGGTCTTTGTACAAGTTGTAAATAACCTTACGCTCCATATATTTTACTCCTGCTTGCTTGATGTGATATATAATGGATTGTAATGGTATGAATAATAACCACAATTCAATAAATAATATGTGTGTGTAAAACACTTTGTTTCAAATCAGTGACAAATGTATTCATACATGTAAGTGCAAATGTCGTAACAGGCTGGAACAGCCCGAACCTGCAAAACTGTCAAATACTTAATTTCTCTTATGGAAAGTGTCGAAGAGATTGCGCACGATCCTTAACACTGTTTTCAAGGTTTGATAGTGTTCGACTTTGATTTACGGATCACTTTTCGGCATCCAGACGTTTTACTATTGTCCATGAGAAGAATTCATTTCAGAACCAACGATACGAATACTACGATGCAGTGTAGCAGAATCAGCGACATCGTACGATCTCATCTTGTTGCGACGAACGCCGTAACCTTTCATTACAGTAATATCCATGATTTTTTACGCTAAGATGATAGAGACAAACACTGTTTAACGAGGCTTGCATTTAAAGGTAATGATTGCACTCATACTAAATTTCAAATCTAATCTTCAAAGATTACAATTTCAACAATATTTGTTGTGGTCTTCAGTCGTTAGATTTGTTTGATGCTGCTCACCGGCTGCCACGTCCTGTCCAAGCCTCTTCATCTCTGAATAAGAACGGCAGTCTACATTCTTTTAATACCTGATTATTCCTGTCTCGGTCTCCCACTGCAATTTTTACCCCGTACCGTTCCCTCCACTGATAAATTGGCGATTCCTTGATGTCTCAGAATGTGTCCCACCAACCGATCCCTTCTTATAATCAAGGTATGCCAATTCGGACAAGACTTCCTCATTAGTTACTAGATCTACCCATCTAATCTAAATCATTCATCTGTAGCGCCACTTTTGAAAAGCTTGTATCATCTTTCTTTCTGAATTCCTTATCGTGCACGTTTCAGTCCCGTACAATGCTGCACTCCCCACAAACGCTTTTTCAGAAAGGACTTCCTAACATTTAAATTAATTTTCGATGTCAACAAATTACTGTTGTGCACAAATGATTTTCTTTCTATAGCCATTCTTCATTTACATCTTTTTACTTCGGCCATCAGAATTATTTTTTTGTCCAAATAATAAAAACCTTGTTGTCTCATTATCTAACCTAATTCCTTCAGCGTCGCCTGATTTCTTACACAATGTTTCATTACCCTTACTTTGCTCTTGTTAATATTCATCTTATAACCTCTTTTCAAGACACTGTCCATTCCGTTCAATTGTTCCTCCAAATAATGTGCTATCTCTGACGGAATCACTATAAGCAAAAAGCGAAGTTTTCATTTCTTCTCTCTGAATTCCTTCTCCAAATATCTCCTTGCATTCCTTCACAGCTTGTTCAATGTACATATTGAATAACATTGAGGAAAAGCAACAAACTTGTCATACTTCCTTCCCCATCACTGCGCCCCTTTCATGCCTTTCGACTCTTAAAACTGCTATCTGTTTTATAGGAGTTCTAAATAAGTGTTTGCTTAGTATTTTTTACCCCTGTTACCATCAGAATTTGAAAGAGTATTCCACTCAACACCGTGAAAAGCTTTCTCCAAACCTACAAATTCTAAAAACGTAGGTTTGCCTTTCCTTAACCTATGTTCGAAGAAAAGTCGTAATGTATTGCATCGCGTGTTCTTACATTTCTCTTAAATCCAATTTTCCCCGAGCTCGATTCCACCCGCTTTTGGATTCGTCTGTAAATAATTCGTGTGCATTTTGCAACCATGACTTATTGCACTAAAAGTTCTGTATTTTTCACACTTTCTTTAGAATCTGTATTGTTACATTTTTAATTAAGTTTGACGACATTTTCCCTGTTTCCACACAACATGTAACAGTTCCTTCATATCCGTCTCTCCCAAAGATATCAGCAGTTCAGAGGGAATTTCGTCTATTCCAATCATTAACTATTCCAAGGACACAGCAGATATTTAAAAATATTTTCACAGTTTCCAGACTGGTATTTTCACTCTGCAGCGGAGTACGCGCTAATATGAGAAGTGGATTAAATCTGTATGCCGGAACCGGGATTCGAACCTAGCAACTTTCCCTTTCGCGGGCAAGCTCTCTACGGACTGAGCTCCACGGCCCGTACGTGCTTTTAAATATTTATCTAGTAATGCCGTTTTCCTGTTATATATATATATATATATATATATATATATATATATATGAATCTGTGAGATGAAGAAGGGAAAAGTTCCACTATTTTGGGGTTTTGAACTGAGATAGCATTGTTGTTCTTTACATGTAAACGCATCTTCTTACATGAAAAAAATAGCATTCACGTGTTTTACGGCCCACTTTAGATTTTTAATTTTATAAGTTTTTGCAAAGATTTTGGACCAAAATAATAATCTAAATAATAAAAAGTTAAATAATAAGAGTGTCTGAAACCCTTTTAGGAAAAGAAATCAGGGAGCAGCGGGTTTCGAACCACTGACCTCCAGCGGCACAGTACAAAGCCTTACCCACTACGCTACAACTGACACTTACGAGTTGTATTCTCTAATCTTATACTATTGATAGTCGTTGTTAACTGATGCTAATATGGCATTTCTAGACACTAATTTATCATTTATCGTACGAAGGACGAAGTGTTTTTGTTAATTCTTCAGTGCGCCATTACTTTGAAATGACAACGTGTAAGTTCCAAGAAGAAAATCATCAAATACGCAATGCAAAAAGGCGTATGCCAGAGAGAGTTCTGGGCGAGGAATGTCACGTGACATCTGCGAACGGCTAGTTTTCGTTAATTCAATGAAAGGTAACAAAACTACGTTATTTTTTCAAATATCTCTCAAGCGATAGGAGATATGAAAAAAGATATGGGAACAAAGTTGTAGAGAATTTTCTCCTCTACAAATTCGTTTATTCAATTTTCGCGTCAGTTGAACGGTTTATTTGCAATTAAAATTACATTAAAAACGGCTTTTTTTGGTATTATTAACGTATTTCTTGTCCGAAATATTTCGAAAACCGAGTTTCTGGTAGCCAACAGTTATATCTCAGTTATATCTGTATTTGGTGCCGATCGGTTGAACGGTTCTACCTAAAAAGTGGGAACACGTTACAGCCAGACAGACATCGTCAGATCGCCGTTATTTTTGCAAATATCTCAGCAACGATGCAAGATATATATATATATATATATATATATATATATATATATATATATATATATATAACATAATAGAGGGAAGTTGTTGAGAATTTTCCCCTCTATCAATTAGGATTTTCAATTTTCTTGTCAGATGAAAGGTTCGTTTGCAGTTACAATTATATTACAAACGGCTTTTTTTTTTTTTTTTTTTTTTTTTTTGGTATTACTACCGTATTTTTTGTCAGAAAAATTTGAAAAAGGGAGGTTCTGGTCTCTGGCAGCCTACAATTGAGTGCGCAAAATTTGGTGCTGATTGGTTGAACGGTTCGTCTTAAAAACAGGGAACACGTTACGGACAGACGGACAGACAGACAGACAGGCAGACATCCCTAAATCGCCGTTATTTTTGCAAATATCTCTGAAAAAAAAAAAAAAAAAAAAAAAAACCATAAGAGAGCAAAGCTGTAGAGAATTTTCTCTTCTACAAATTCTGTTATTCAATTTTCGTGTCAGATGCATGGTTAAGCCGTTATTTTTATTTTCGAGCTGTCAAAAGACGATCGCAAAGGCCCACTTTTAGTGTTACTACCGTAACCTAAAGTGAGCATAAAAGGAAATATTCATTTCATATGTATGCTATTATAGGCAGTGAAAGTTTTGGTCGACTTTAAAAAGGGAAGCATTCCAGGAATCTTTCCCTTTTTGATCTCAGTAGGGGTAAGTTCACTTTTCCGCCACCAAAGCGCTCAGTGCCCCGTAGACTGGAAACTTATGTTTTGCTTTTTGGTTATGTTTTTTTAATGCTGGAACATTTGTGTTTACAGTTAGTGTTTTTGCTAGTGTAGTGACATATTTCCAGATTCAAAACAGAACAGCTCATCCTTTACTTATTTTGCTATGAGAGGTTGTGACCGCGTAGAGATTTGCCGTAAGGCTTTTATTAGTTTACGTGCTATTTCAAATAAGATGGTACATCAACTGACACAACTTTTGGCTAAAGGCGAACAAACTATTGACATGAGAGGACAACACTTCAGTATTAAAAGTTTTGTATCCCATCCTCGTCGCCACTTTTGTGTTCCAGCCTCGTCGCCGCTTTTGTGTCTCGTTTCCGTCGTAGGTGTCGGTGGCCGAGTAGAAAAGTACCGACACAGGAATAAAGAATGCAAGCTTGTGCAGGTAGGAGGTGACCAGCCAGTGGGACAGCAGAAACTAGAAACACTAGAGTAAATTAGAACGAGATACATATATTGAACAGAATTTATACAATACTTTTACATAGATCAGTACTGCAGAATGCTGATACATAGTTGAGCTAGAGGCCTGCCTAGTGCCTATCCGATAGCCAAGTCTTCACTGGTGCCTATCTGATTTCGAAGTGTTAACTGGTTCTTATCTCAGTCCCAAGTGAACGATGTCGTTCAGTGGTGGCCAAGAGCGGAGTTGTATCAGAGGGCGCTCGTGGCTGACGTCGTAAGAACGCCGCGCCGTGCATGCATGGCGGCGCGCGGCGAAAGTAGGTGGCGCGCACTTTGGACTTGTGCGACACCACACCCCTCCCCCCCAAACCGCCGCGCCGTCGTGTCGTAGGGCTGAGGGCCACGGCGACGGCACTGGGAGGAGGGCCTGGGCGGGGGCGTTACTGGTGGGACGGGCGTCGCAGCTGAGGCTGGGATCGATACGCCGTCCGCGCCCCGGTATACACCTTGCGATCCGCCAGGAAACCCGCCAAAACCAGCGGAAGGGCGCCCGCCTCCGCCCAGAGGGAGCAGGTCATCTTCTTCTGAGGTGCGTGGCCCAGGCGGCGGGGGCACGCACGGTCCCGGAGTTCCTCTCGGTGACGCTGTCAGCTGAGGCGGCGACGGAGGCGGAGGGGTCGACTGCGTGGGAGGCGCGTCGACATCCATCGGGATCAAGTAGCCCGGGGGAAGCTGTACCCGGCGGCGAGCGATGTGGCTGTGCTCCCTGGCGGTGAACTGGGTCTGGAATCAAGAAACCCGAGACAAGATCGGCGGCCTGTGAAGGCGCAATTGGTTTGCGTGGCGCCGCAGCTCCGACCCTGTGGAAGAACGTACAACATACATATTGCGACCGAGCACGCGCTGAATGGTGCCCGGCGTCCATCTTGCCTTGTTGCCAGCAAACACCTTGTACAGCACCGGCGTAGAAACATGAAAACGCGAAGCGCCATACGAACCGACTCGGTGCGTGGGAGGCTGCAGCAGGTGAAGGAGAGTGCGGTGACGGCGGCCGTGTAGCAGCTCGGCAGGAGACGGGCCGTCACGCGGCATGCACCGATACGTAGACAGGAAAATTTGAAGAGCTTGCTGCCTGGAGTGCTGACCTTTCATCTTTTCTATGTGAGACTTGAATGTTCGAACGAAAAGTTCTGCTTCACCATTGGACTGAGGGTGAAAAGGTGCGGTAGTGATATGCTGAATGCCATTCACACGACAAAACTGTTGAAATTCCGCACTAACAAACTGAGGTGCATTGTCACTGACGATAGTTTCAGGCAAACCTTCGATGCAAAACACTGATGTTAAGGCACTGATTGTACTAGACGCCGTCGTTGAGTTCATGGCAATCACAAAAGGAAACTTGCTGAAAGCGTCTACAACAATTAACCATCGCGTATTCCAGAAAGGTCCGGCAAAGTCAATGTGTAAACGTTGCCATGGTCCCTTGGGGCGTGACCAGTCTGAGAAACGTTGCGGAGGAGCCGCCAGATGCTCCGCACAAACTGTACACCGTGACGTCATACTCTCTATCTGTGAGTCCATACCAACCCATGTACAATGACGTCTGGCCAGTTGCTTTGTCCTAACAATACCCCAATGTCCTTGAAGCAGGAGGCGTAACACTTCACGTTGCAGGGAACGAGGAACAATCACTCTTGTTTGGTCGTTATCCGTATGTAACAACAGAACACCCTGACTTAAAGAGAATGCATGACGTTGTGCAAAATAACGTCGAACCAGAGGCCGATCAATGTCTTTGGCTCTGGCAGGCCACCCAGAGCGAACAAAACGTGCTACCACACTTAGGTCTGCATCCTCAGCTGTTTCCTGTGCAACCCAACGAGAGTTCAAAGGGAAATCTGCGACAGCGGAAGCATCTCTGGAGTCTATATGACAACATGCCATTTCCGAAGAATCAAATGACACATCCTGGCCAACCGGAAGTCGGGAAAGTGTGTCCGCGTTGGCGTGTTTAGTGGTAGGTCGGTACAAAATCTCATACTGATAATTAGACAGTATTAAGAATCATCTCTGAAGCTTTTGTGCCGTTCGTGGCGGAATTGGCTTTGGTGTGAGAACAACGACGTTAGAGGCTTGTGGTCAGTCAGCAAATAGAATTTTCTGCCATAGAGATAATGATGAAACTTTGTGACGCCGTAAATGATTGCTAAGGCCTCCTTTTCTATCTGACTGTAATTCTGTTGCGTCGGCGTCAGTAGCTTGGATGCAAAGGCAATAGGACGGTCGTGAGAACCAATACGATGTGACAAATTGCACCCAGACCGTACGATGAGGCAACTGCTAACACTACAGGCTTCTGTTGGTCAAAGGGAATCAAACATGCATCACTGAGTAGTGCAGACTTTAATTTGTCAAAGGCAACCTGGCAATCTTTGGACGATACGAAAGGAACATTCTTCCTACATAAGTGATGCAGTGGAGCTCCAATCTGAGAGGCATTGGGAATAAATCTGAAATAGTAGTTAAGCTTTCCAATTACTGCTTGCAATTCATGCACATTCTTAGGAGGAGGCAAATCTTGGATCGCTCGAATATGCGACTGTAATGAATGGATTCCTTGGGCATTAATCACATGGCCTAGGTACTCTATTTCAGTTTGAAAAAAACGAACACTTGCTTTATTGCAACGTAGACCTGCTGCAGTCAAAACTTTGAAAAGGCACTCCAGGTTTGCTAAATGTTCTTCAACTGTACGTCCGGATACCACAATATCATCTAAGTAGTTCGAGCAACACGGTACAGAAACTGTCAGCTGTTCCAAAAAACACTGAAAAATAGCGGGGGCGGAAGAACTGCCAAAGGGTAGGCGTTGAAATTGAAAAAGGCACATGTAAGTATTAATGACGAAAAACTTTTTTGACTCGTCATCAAGCGGAATTTGTAAGTATGTCTCTGCTAAATCAATCTTAGAAAAGAAGTGAGACTGTCCTAATTTTTCCTTCAGTTCCTGAGGTCGGGGCAGGGGGCAAGTGTCTACAGTTGTTTGACTGTTCACTGTTGATTTGAAGTCCGCACAGAGACGAAGTTTTCCAGACGGCTTGGGTATAATTACTAAAGGCGAGGCCCACTGACTCGCAGAAACAGGAGAAATCACCCCACTATCTTGACAAAGTTTAAGTTCTTCGGCAACTGTATCACGCAAGGCGATAGGCACTGGTCTAGCTTTACGAAACTTTGGAACTGCAGATTCTTTTAAAGTTACATGTGCCACGAAGTCTTTTGCACAACCTAGTTCCGGCGAAAACAAGTCACTATATTTTTCACACAATGCATTTATTTTGTCCTGAGGCACTACTGACGAAATTTGAAGCACATCTCTTTGAATTGATAAACCAAACAAGTCAAATGCATCGAGTCCAAAAATGTTCTGTGTAGACTTGGCCTGAAGAATTACAAAAGCAACTGTTTTTGTTACACCTTGAAAAGAGGCAGGCAGGCTACATGTTCCAAGCACGGGAATATTTTGACCGGTGTACGCTGTTAGCACTTGTTGACATGGCGACAATTTTGGCGAACCCAGCAGTTCATAAGTGTCTTTATTAATTAATGTAACAGTGGAACCAGTGTCGAACTGAAATTGCACAGTCTTATTTTCTATAGAGAGATTCACAAAAAGTTTTTGTTTTTGACGCTCGACAGGTGCGCGAATGTGGGCAACGTCTGCTACGCCTTGTTTGATGTGCTTGCGCATGCGCGGGCTGCGTAGTGAAGAAAGCGGTGCAGACTCGGCACGCAGGGGATTAACAACACTCTTACTAGATGGCACTACCGCTGAATCGGCGTCCGCGCAATGCGAGGCTACTACAGATTCACTAAATACTGCACTAAACTTTTGAGTAGCTACATCAATTCTACCGTCACTAGCTATACAGTACTGGGCACTATTACAAGGAAAAGTTGTAGAAGGCACTAGGTTCACTACAGGGTTGCACTGTACATAGTCATTTTGCTTGTCCCGAACCGTTTGCCGTTGCACAGTTTTACGCGCTCGTCGGCGCTTGCTACGTGGCTCACTACATAGTTTTGCCGTAGGCGCATAAAATTGTCTTGCATTTGTCAAGAGAAACACTGCGTACACTCTGCATACACACTGACCGAACATGTCCCAATTTGCCACATTGGTAACAGGTTGCGTTGCGGCTAGGGCAATGCGCACGCTTGTGGCAAGATACACACTGTTGGCAAGATTTACGCACATTTTTCTGAAATGAGCGTTGGCGCCCGTTATTCAAATAACTGTGTATAACACTACGGGGCAACCTTTGCATCGCACCTTTACACTGGCTACTGTTCACTGTCTGTTCAGCACGGTACCGAGCCGCAGCTACGAGAACTTTTCTCTCATAATGAGCATTTAGTGCCTCTACTATTTGTTCAAAGTCTACATCACGAGGAGATGCATGGGGGAAACGTTTCTGCAGTAACACGAATGTCTTGGTGCCAACTACGGCGAGAAAGAAATGTTTGACTGTCAGACCTGTTAGTTGATGAGCCGCAACGAGTTTTTGAAACTGCGCGAAATAGTCGCTCCATTCTTCCTCACGTTCGTTGTACTGGCGAAACGTAGGAAGCATTGTGGTGGCAGGTGTGGGCTGCTGAAGCGGCGGCTGTTGTTGTTGGTTAGCTGCTTGCGCTGTTAGCTGGGACACCGCTTGGAGTAGTTCCGTGATTTGCGTCGACTGTAACTGAATAATTTCCATTAAGTTTGGGTTCGGGGTAGAGGCCATGCTGATTGATTGGGCGCCGCAAATACAAGTAAATTATAACAAAACACAAATGCAATATGAAAGAGGACGCTCTGCAACAATAAAGTCCACAAAACACGGAACAAAATATCTTCCCCCAAAATTCTTATAATAAGGGTGGGTGGGTGGGAGCAATTTCTGCATGCTCCGACTGCAGCTGTCTGGCTGTTGCAAGTGGGCTGTTCCAAGATTCTTCTATCACTCCTCGTCGCCACTTTTGTATCCCATCCTCGTCGCCACTTTTGTATACCATCCTCGTCGCCACTTTTGTGTCCCAGCCTTGTCGCCACTTTTGTGTCTCGTTTCCGTCGTAGGTGTCGGTGGCCGAGTAGAAAATTATCGACACAGGAATAAAGAATGCACGCTTGTGCAGTTAGGAGGGGAGCAGCCAGTGGGACAGCAGAAACTAGAAACACTAGAGTAAATTAGAACGAGATATATATTGAACAGAATTTATACAATACTTTTACATAGATCAGTACTGCTGAATGTTGATACATAGTTGAGCTACAGGTCTGTCTAATGCCTATCCGATAGCCAAGTCTTCACTGGTGGCTATCTGATTCCGAAGTGTTAACTGGTTCCTATCTCAGTCCCAAGTGAACGATGTCGTTCAGTGGTGGCCACGAGCGGAGTTGTATCAGAGGGCGCTCGTGGCTGATGTCGTAAGTACGCCGCGCCATGCGTGCGTGGCGGCGCGCGGCGAAAGTAGGTAGCGCGCACTTTGGACTTGTGCGACACCACAAAAAGAATTCCAAACAATTTCTGATTAAGGTAAAAGAACACATTGAGTGTTATCCCAAAAAAACTCTCATTATTCATCAACTAATATCACATACTTGGGGGCTTCGTTAACATTCTTCACAATGCATGAAATGCTCCTAGAAAAACACTCAGAACTCAAAGACATCATTAAGTATGAGTATTTTTTAAACTATTACAAGGAAAATTACGGGTAGCGGTTCGGCAGGCCACAAGTTGATGTGTGTTCCACGTGTGAGGACTTGACTGCTAAAATAAAATATATATCACGCTACACCTGACAAACCACGATTTGAAAAGTGAAATTTGTGCGGATGACCACGTCTATACGTTCAGGGAACTTTGAAAATAATTGTTTCGATATCACTGTTCGCTAACAAGATCCGGAAGTACGAAGTCCCTGCAGGCCGATGAGCAGAGATGAATTGAGGAGCGTTTTCAAAAAACTCAACATCTACAAAATTTGAAAAAATGAGTTATATGCATATTTCGTGTACTTATAAATGATATGCCTCCATTGCAGGACACAGAATATATCGAAACTTACTATTTGCCTGTGTAATCTTGCATACAAAACTATGAAATTTTTCTAAACTTGACATCTACAGAAACTGAGTTTTGCCAAAACTGAACATGTACCTACTGTTTGTCACAGATATTGTTTTACTGTTAGGTTTAATGCTAAGACTTTATTGTCGAAGTTGCTTTTTTTTTTTAACTTTACATGTTGGCTGCAGTGTTTGAAGGACATTATTGTCGGCTCATTGCTCAATAATGCGTACAATAAATTAGAGGTTTTGTTTTCTAGTGGTTGTTAGTTGTCTGAGGACTGACATGTGTACGATTTTAAGAGAACTGCTAACAGATTAATGATAAACAAGATAGGCCTGCCATTCAAACTTTCTGAAGCTAGACTTCTTATTTATAAGAAAACAGTCAAAGTCAAAAAGTCAAAACAACCACTTCTCCTCTCCAATCATAGTTATAGTGAAGAAAAAAAAACATACGTAGTTTCCAGGACTTTGATTTTTCAAGTTTAATAACACCTAGAAACCATGTGAGCGTCAAGAAAGCTGAAGACGTAAAGAAACTATTGAGGTTCTTTGATCACCATCAAAAGACGGCCAGAGAACACAGATGCTAGATTATTATCAAATGATACTTCGAAATACAAATCTCCTTAAAATTTCGGAATTCTTGCACAATGTCTTTTTGTTCCACTAGTAGAGCACCATTAGGTGCGGTAAGGCAATCTATAAGAGTTCTTGCACGACGTTTACTGTGCTTAGTGAGATGGTACAGAGATGTTACCTCACTCTCACTAACAGATTTCGCTTTGGACTTTATTTTTAGTCCCTCAAGTTGTCTTCTCTTGATACTAATTAATATCGCTTTTAACCTGTGTAAGTGTTACTGTCATTGGATTTTTCGTATAATTCTCTTCGAACTGAGTAGTAAAATTCGGTGGTCCGTTTCTCACCCCGTGTTCTATGATAACTATAAGAGATTAAAGCTTGCCTTAGTTTCCTCTTGGCCGTAAGAGTTCACCACTCTAATTTGGATCTGTGTCTATCCATAGAGCGTAGACAGGTATTCCAAGTTGATACGATAACCTCTTCAAGTTCTATATCGTGGAGGTGCGATGTGTTCAGCATCCACTGTCCTCTGAATCTTTTAGTGGATCTCCTATCTAGAGTGATTCTCACGGCGTATGCACAGTGGTCTGTAAATGGTGCTGGTATGACATCAACATCATTAAAACGGTTACTGAGGTGGGACGATGTATAAATCCTGTCGATCCGACTACTGGAGGTGGGAGTGAAAAACGTGAATTTTACTTGGGTAGGGTAAAAGAATTCCCATGTGTCTTGCAGCCTAATGTTGTTGACAAGTTCATGAAGATCTTTACATTAATTAAATTTCGGCCGTTGGTCTTTTCGGTGGAGGACACAATTGAAGTTCCCTCCTAGCAAGATATTCGGTGGATCTTTTCGTAATAAATAGATAATTCCATCTTTGAAGAAGACACTTCGGTCAGGTTTGAGATTACTTCCTGAAGGCGCGTAAAGATTAATGAATGTGACATCAAATACTTTGCAAACAATGCCACGACCAGACTCGAGCTTTTCAATATCTGTTACGGGTATTCCTTCCCAGACTAGGATGGCCGTGCGTGTGTGTTTTTCATGGGCTACATTCTCTATTGTGTGAAAACCTGGGATTTGTAATGTAGAAACAGCTACTTCCTGTAAAAATAACATATCAGCCTCAGAATCGTAAACGAATTGTTTAAATGCTGCAAGTTTCAGATCGGATGTTAGACCAGTTATATTTATACTTATCAGTTTGTACGCTTGTGTCCTACTGGGTTGCATGCATCAGACTCCCGCCAATCCATCTTCGTGTCTATTCGAACATTTAATCCTTCACTGGTTTTTGTGTGAACAGTCCGCTCTTTACTTTTGCTTTTGCTGCGCGTTACGATCATATTAGGCTGTACCGTTTTCTTTGTCCGCGGCCGGCGTTATGTTTACTATAGCAAACATACAGGTTCCTCTAGGTACAATATCCCTGCTTGCAAGTCTTATTTTAAGGGTTTCCGCGGTAACAGTAGTACTGTTTTATTCTTTTTTTAATGGTGTTGTAATATATCCATTATGTGTGTGTGTGTGTCTGCGTGAAAGAGTGTGTGTGTGTGTTATAAGTGTTTTACGTGTACAAAGCATTTGCTGCCTATCTGAGTGTAATCGAAACATGTTCATCCGTGCGATCTTATGTGATCTCTATTTTTTTTCCAGTCGAATGCTTCTGAACTGCACAGAAATACCTGCAGCATAAGCTCTAGTAGTTGTTTTGCTGTTTTTGGGATGTTCTCTTGGCTTAGGATGATTCTGTCTGCTCCGTTGTTAGACAGAATCGCCCTTTGCACGGCGCAATGTAATTAGCTTTCGCGGCGCTGTCTGCAATAACAGCCGCGGCGGATTAGCCGCGCGTACTGGAGCGCCGTGTTGCGGTGCGCGCGGCCGTCCGCCGTCGGGGGTTCGAATGCCCCCTCGGGCGTGGGTGTTTGTGTTGTCCTTAGTTTAGTTTCCTTAGTTTAAGTAGTTTGTAAGCTAGGGACTAATAATCAAGCTGTTGAGTCCCATAGATTTACAAACATTTGAACATTTTCTGCAATAAGATTTCTTTTTACTTCCAGTCTGCTTAAAAGTAAATTAAATTCTAAATTAACATAGCTGGATTCAAGCAGGTGGACTGTTTATGTTGCGTCGTCTGCCGTAGTGCTCGCTGGTGTTAGCTGCTGATTGAGAGACAGTTATAGATCTTCTCGGTATGACACATGGTTGCACAATACTTCGTCACACGTTTTTTGACGTTTTATACCTTCACATGTGTTTCACTGCTATTATTGGTGCTCTTTGATGCAGTGCTTATGATGGTGGAAATTTGTGTTGGATTGACGGTGTGCGTAATGGTTTGCGTGATGCTTGGGTTGGGTATTGTTTTTAAATGCACGTCATGTATATTGCAACAGTCACAAGCATTACCACCATCTTTGTCGTCATTAAATTTGTCTAATGCTGTAAGTCTGGGTTTAGTAGTTCTAAGATTTGTATTCGATTGGCATCCGACTGTAAATGCGTTAGTTCAATTAGGCTCTATGTATCTGCGTGTACCTTGATTATCTTGACCAGGGGGAAAGACTCCTCCATAGAAAAATTGATTGGTTTCATATATCGCTCGCAGTTTCGTGTGTTGTTTGGTTTTCCATGTGAAAGTGATTCCGATTTGGGCACGTCTTGAGTTTGTGTAATGCGTTGAACTTCAGTTGGGTGAAGTTCTGTATATGCGTGTCGGTTAAGTTTATACATTTTCTTGTGTGCAACATATGTAAGCTCATCTTCTATTCTCTGAGGATCCACCGTCATGTCATCTACACTGCTCAGAACAATCAGGTGTCAGGTAAGGTATCGTACACAGTATACATGTGTAACGCATTTTATTCAGATATTGGTTACAATTGTAAATTGTGTGTGATAGAGTACGATATTTAGCTTTCTCAAGTCTTTGCTTGAGGTTTACATGCCTGCCGGCCGCGGTGGCCGAGGGGACTGATGCGCTCCAGTCACGGTCTGCACGGCCACTGCGGTCGGGGGTTCGAATCTCCCCTCGGGCATGGATATTTGTGACGTCCTTAGTTGTAGCTAGTGCATAAGTAGTTTGTAAGTTTAGGGACTGATGACCCCGTAGTTAACTCCCGTAAGCTTTACAAACATTTGAACATTTGTTTACATGCATTTTTTTTCTTAGAGCGTCGCACCATGGAGCTACCATAATAGAAAGATAATTATGTTCTATTCCTTCCAGTTCCGTGAGAGATCAACACGGACGGCCAGTACAGTTGCACATCTGTACCGGATGGACAGTATGAAATATTAAAATGTTTGTAAATCTATCGGACCAAACTGCGTGGTCATCAGTCCGTAGCATACAAACTACCTGAACTAAGGTAAATTAAAATAAGAACAACACAAACACCCATGCCCTAGGGAGGACTCGAACCACACGGTCTGCACGGCCACTACGGTCGGGGGTTCGAATCCCCCCTCGGGCATGGATATTTGTGCCGTACTTAGTATAAGGTAGTTCGTAAGTAGTTTGTAAATTTAGGGACTGATGACCCCGTAGTTAAGTCCCATAAGCTTAACAAACATTTGAACATTTTTGACTCGAACATCCGACGACGAGCAACCGCGCGCTCCGCAGCGAGGCGCCTTAACCGCTCGGCTAGTCCACCGCGGCGGAACGTATGACCTTATCAGTCAGCTCGTGAGTGATGTTTGGCCATTCATGCATGAGTGCAAAATTCAGCTCTGTAACCATTGTGGGAGGTACTGGCCTGGCCACAATGCATCTACGAAGTCCGTTCCATACCTGCCAAGTCGGGTTTAAATCCGGTGAAGACGCTGGCCACTCCGTTCGTCCAATTCCATCAAGCATGTTGTCCACCTGTGCAGCTCTGTGGGGACGAGCGTTGCCGTCCACCAGAAGGAACCTCTTCTCCTACGGTACCAAAGAAGGGCACAACCAATGTCGTAGGATCTCGTCTCTGCATCTCTGAGAATTCAAAGCGCCATTCTGAACGACATAGAGATTCCTACGCCCGGCAGAACTGACTCCTGCCCACACCAATCGTCCACCTTGGTGATTTTTTCTGCGCATAATAAGGACTGTTCCGAATTGCACGTTCTCTCTAGATGAGGTAACGACGATTGTCCGGCTGAATACCAAGTCTTATCTGTCGCCAGAAGCCGGCACCATTCGTTACGATTCCAAATCTAATGTTCCTCTGCCCAAACGATGTCGTGCGTTTAATGGGACACACTCCATGGACCTCCGTCCTTAGAGGCCACATTTCCGTAATCGATTTGGGACTGTTTGTCTTAATATCGCACGTACTGTTGCTACCTGGAGGGTGCATTGCAGCTGAGTTGCGCTCAGCCTCCTGTCTGGACGGTCTTTTAAAGGTAAAGCAGTCAACAATCCGAAGATTGGTTTGAACACCACAGTGCTTTACTGGGCAGGTGATATGCCGGTGTATGGCGGTGATATGCCGTTGCCTTCCTGCTACCTTCGAACTGATTTACCCAGCCAGTTATAGGGGGACCTACAGTTTAACGTGGGTTCCGAACTACGGTGCTACTCGGCCAGAGGTGAAAAAAGTGGAAAGTGACATATACAAATCCTAGGACCTGGCGGGTATCGAACCCGCGGCCTTTGGATTTGAAATCTGGCACTCAGTCACTGTGCAACCGGTCTTTTAACCGGAGATAACGGTAATCTCTTGCTGACGTTAACCGTGGACAGCCTTGGCCTCGCCCTCCTTTAACGGCACCTGCTGTCTGATATCACATACAGTTCCTGGAAATTACACGTTTGGAACAGTTCAATAGCTGCAGCCACCTTCTTCTGTGTGTCAGGCCTCCGACACTTCCACGGCCTTCCCTCTATGCCGTAGTTTCGTTGTTGCATTCTGTGGTGTCGCCCAAGTATGAAGTGCGCGCCACCTACTTACGCCGCGCGCCGCCATGCACGCACGGCGCGGCGTTCCTACGACGTCAGCCACGAGCGCCCTCTGCTGCAACTTCGCTCGTGGCCACCACTGAACAGCATCGTTCACTTGGGACTGAGATAGGAACCAGTTAACACTTCGGAATCAGATAGGCACCAGTTAAGACTTGGCTATCGGATGGGCACTAGAAATTATCAGTAGGCAGGCCTCTATCTAATCTATGTAGCAGCAATCTGCAGTCAAAAACTATGTAAAAGTTAAGTATTACTAAGTCTTTATGAAATATATACCTCGTTCTAATTTACTCTAGTGTTTCTAGTTTCTGCTGTCCCACTGGCTGGTCACCTCCATATCGCACAACCGTGCATGCTTTATTCCTGTGTCGGTCTCTTTCTACTCGGCCACCGACACCTACAACATACCGGCGAAAACGATACACAAAACATTCAACTGCCTGTTCACTGGACTATCTTAACCCAACTGCTTGTGTTATTGGTTTGGTAAACACAAGTCAACACTTACCCCTTTGCAGCAGCTTTCTGTCATTACCAATATTTCGGTTGCTGTATTGTTGTTGTGTCCACTCCACAGAACCGACAGAAATACGTCGAACCATTTTTGTTCATTCTGCCGATCACAGTACTTCAGAACTTAGCTTATCCTCTAATTGCTTTGTCCAGTGTGTACATTTTATGGTATTGGAATAATGGGTAACGGAACGTACTTTGCTCATTTTATCAGTAGTCACACGACGTAGCACTCTTAACCCTTTCCCTCCCAGTGTTGCCATATGGCAACGTCATCTTTATCTGTTCCTCTAACCACAACCATTTGACCAAAGATTGTAAACAACACTGCAGGACTTCCGACAATTCATTGTGACCGGGTTGTCTACCATTAACTTCAGGAAACATAGAGCATTAGGCTGCAATTCATTGTGAAAATATGTATCGTTGCTTCATGTCTAAGTTGGAATACATGCAGCAAGACTTTCAAATAATTATATCAAGGTAAAGGAAACGGAGTAATTTAAAAATTACATTACTAAATAATTATCCAATGTCTAAATGAGTAGTAAACAATTTGAAAAGTTATTAATTACGATAAAGGAAACATATCCTGCCCAATTATGCTATATATAGTCAGCCCAGATTGCCCTCCAAAAACTAAAAGTGATCAAAAATTCTGTCAAATATACATTATTCGAATCAGTATGTATAGAAATATGCAAAGAAAAATTTATTTCATCAATTAATAAAATTTTGGGTTGAAAGGGTTAAATGAATTAATGGAACTGTCATTACCAGGGTTAACACTAGAACGCAGAGTTCCGATACGCTGGAGTAAATCAAGCAACTGAAGAATGGTGTTGAAAGCTGGGGTGTGGCCAGGAACTGCCCAGTGGCTTTACGTGCCGCTGCTGCTAACTGCCGGCGGATGCTCTTCGGCGAGTGTTAGGTGCTCTACTTGCGCAGCCCAACGCACAAACAAGGCAGCTTTCGTCACGCGTATTCGCCGCCCATGCCAATGACCTGCGCAACTCGCCGGCAGGGCAGTGTAGCCAACCTCTGAAGGTCGAAAGTCACATCCAGGAATTCTAAATCTCCCTTTGCAGCATAAAGGGCCCCACGGCAGACGAAGACTTGATATACTATAATTAATGCTCTTGGTGCTCTATGATGGACAGGGAGACAAGATAAGTGGAAGCATACATTTCTAAGATGTGTAATTTCTTATTGCTTTTTGAATGAGAATGGGATATGTATCCTACACAACAGCACCAACTAAATGTCCCGTATCCATCTCACTTTTCGCAACAACAAAAATCCCTTTGCAGTGTTGCCAATGGTTATCAATAAAATTACCCACCCAGGATCGTCAGATTACCCAATTTTACTTAAAAATACCCTCTGCTTAAAAAAAAAAAAAAAAAAAAAAAAAAAAAAAAAAAAAAAAAAAAAAAAAAATTGCTAAAAATGCTTACAAACTGTAAAAATGATCATAAATTACACGAAAAATTAAAAATCAAGCATTTTACTTACCTAATATGAAGCGATGCCGTACACTACTTCTCACCATTTTTTCTCGTAAGTTCGAAACAAATACATCATCCTTCGCCTCCTATTCCCTCTTTTTCAGCCATCGGTGCTACAATTAGGTGTTTCAGGTGAAGTAGGTGAGGCAAGAAATTCAGGAGGAGGATGCAGATTGTCTACAGATTTTGCACTAGCACTTGCTTTGCACAACCACTTAGCCATTTAGTGAAATAAAAGCACTGTTGCTTAATAACTGCTCTATTACTGACTGTAAGTATAATCTGCACCAGAACATTCATTTTACAAGTCCGGTAAAACTGTTAGACACTACTTGTCACAATTGTACAAGCAAGCTTACAACTTTACGAAGTGCGACACACTGCAGTTCAAACAAACCTCAGAAGCAATAGGAGAAAAACTGGGGAATTCCCAGCCTCATTCCACAATAAAGCAAACGTCAGAACTCCGATATTTTCATACCGCGTCTTTAACTATATTTAAAAAAGGTAAAAAATGTTTTGAATATAAACGAAATATCTGGTGTCAAAATTATCGAACTACCCGGAAAAACCCGCCATTTCAAATTACTCTCCAAAATACACACCAACCAAGGTTTTACCTGAAAATCGGGTAATTACGTCTAAATGGCAACACTGTCCGTTTATGACTTTCTGAAAAATAATGGCCAAAGTGTCCCACGATGTGGGACAAACCGTACATGTTAGCAGCGCTGCGCCAGGGAAGGAGCAAGCTTCTGAGTACGTAGTCTTGCAAGATAAGCCAGCTGTCAAAGAGCTGTAGATAATACAGAGGGAAAAAAAACTTATTCTTTTCATTCTCGTTTGAGATCCGGCCCATAAAGAGTCGCGGTTCTATTCAGCCACAAGCTGATAGTGGGGCAAAGGGGAATCCCAATTGGGAATAAGTGAGAGGGGCTTACGAGCTCCGGCATACGCCTTACAACCAAGGGAAACCTCCAGAAAACCTTGGTCGGAACAGGGGGATTGGGACCAATTAAATTTATCTCTGGGACTTTGCCCCAGACTAAAAAAAATGGATTATTGGGAGAGCGCGAATGCACTCACGACAATCAAGGTTCGGACGGCCGAATTGAAAGTTTGTTGTTTTAGAACTCTTAATACGACTATCGGTCGTGACTATCGGTCACTGCCTCCGCGGTTGGCATTGGACGTGGACCTCTTCGTCGAAAACAAACTGATTGCCACAAATGTCATTATTCAGGGCTCAAGTAATACGGAAATCACACGGAGAGAGATCGGGACTGTATTACGGATGTGAAACTGTCCACCAGCGAAAGATTTGCAGCTTAGTCGACACACAAGAGCAAGATAATGTACGTACACTTGTCACCATGGTTGTTTCGACTACATTTCTGGATATCCGCTGAAAACCACTTAATAATCTTCCGAAGAGTCCCGATCACTGTGACTGCGGTATCTATGTTTTTGGAACCCCGATGAAAAACGCTCGTAACCATCGGTTTGATTTCGGCGATAAGGTTCACGCCTTGATACAAAGGCGTTAGTGTTGTTGGTCGTAAACATTTTCCCATGAAAGCAAAGATCGTGTTGCCTTTCAGAGGGATAAATAAATTGTTGGTAAAATCATACAACAAGACGGTACGTTAGAGACTAAAGAGTTTCGTGGGATACGACCTTATATCATAAGAGGTTTACCAGTGGCAGTGTGATTCGGTAGTGAAAGCCGTCATTCTAGTTTACATACTTTTATAGGGTTCCGTATCCCAACTGCTAAAAATGGAACGCTTAGAGCTTTCCAAACAGAGTGTCGCGAAGCTCCAGGTTGTCGAGTAGCTGCATCAAGGGGTCGCGAGACCAGTAAAATCAACATATAAAACAAGTATAAATTTGTAAAATTAATTAATTAATTAATTAATTAATTAAAATAATAATAATAATAAATATATATAACATTTTTCTGTTTGTTAAGTATGTAATGTACCTAGAAATGGACTACAATAATCAATATTTATTTGAAGTATCATTTGTAAAATGTAAACTTTCAGGGTCGGAAACGGTAAAATTTCGAAAATATTTCTCGCTCTTTTACTGTGGTCCGATAGATTTGTTACTAAAAACCCAACGTTTCGTCCCCACCTGCCGGTGACATTTTCAAGAGTGATTGCGGTTTCTTTGGGTATCCGAATCACACCCTGGCTCGCTACTGAATGCAGGCTGATTTCCGTTTAACGTGATCCCGCACAGAGGCGTGACGTCACTTATTTCGAAAATTGTCGGTAGCCATGGTGCTATGTTGCTGTCGTCTTCAGCACGGGAATCCTTTCTATTGTAATCCTCGGGCAGGACTGGCCCGAACAAATTCGGCACCATACACAAATTATTTTAATGGCGCCTCATTTAATAATATAGCAATATAACATTAATGTATAATACAATTTGCATATTTTGTTATTCAAATACATAATCACAAAATATACATTACATGAACGTATTTCCCTGTTAAAATGGGACACATCACTTTTATACAATACTGGTACTTTTTATCGTCTTTACATTTTGTCTCTTAAAAAGGTTTTGGTTGATAGTTTACAATAAGTGATACAATTATAAGCTTCATTATACAAAGAGTGGGTGCGACTGATGGAAGATTTAGAAAAAAATCAGTGAATGGCAGCTCGTTTTCTATTGTCGCGTTATAGGGGATAGAGTTCACGGAAACCATGCATGAGTTGGGGTGGAATTCATTAAATGAAAAGCGTTATTTGTTGCGACGAGATCTATTTGAGAAATTTCTTTCACAAAATTTCTCTTCGGAATGCTAACATATATTGTAAGCATCCACCTACATAGGGAGAGATGTTCAGCAGAATAAAAAGAGAGAAATCAGATCGAAAACAGAAAGATTTAGGTGTTCCTTTTCCCAGCGAGCTATTGAAGAATGCAACTACAGAGAAGTATCATGAAAGTGGTTCGATGAATCGTCTGCCATGCATTTCAATGTGATTTGCAAAGTATCCATGTAGTGTAGAAGATTGACACAAATTTCATTTTTCTTACCTTAGCCTATGCAAAATGAGAGACGATCTCCTTTAAAGCTATTGTGTCTGCTGTTTCTTTTACAATTGACAAAGTTGCCAATCCCACAACTCTTTCTTGAGTCATTGTGGATTAATTACAAGAAGCTGCGTTCACTACTGGCTACAGACAGAGGAAGAGTAAGCAACACTCCTTGTGCAATAACTAAATTAGGTACAATGTCTGTAAGTCCATTTTTACAAATATAAATCAATGTCCTGTGACCATGAGTTATTCGGTACTCTACTAACAATGGTTTGTAATTCACTGCATAGATCAGTAGCATTAATATCTTGAGAGTCTTTGTGAATTAGAGACTCTTCTAAATTAAGGCATTATTTAAGAACACAATTAAGAGTTTCATTTTGTACATAAAATAGTAGAGACAGCCACATACACGATTTAGCTTGTTAATCTGATAAAAGCTCTCGTCAACTGAATTTATTGCATTATCGCCAGCTTTGATCTCGGGGTGATTAGTAGCAAACTGCTACTTGTCTATTCATTAAAAACTTACTAGCACAATTCGGAAGAGTTGAAGACAATGCATGTAACACTGACTTGCGTCTTGTCTGTTACTTTGTCTACGTGTAGTAACCGGGAATTCATCACTCCTGGAACCACAGCGCAACAGCAAAGTAAACCGCACCGTTTGCGCACGAGGGTTGGTCGCAAATTTGCCGCCCCCTAAATTCCAGCGCCCTAGGCAATTGCCTAGTTTGCCTGTATGGACGGGCCGGCCCTGTCCTCGGTTTGTTTAACAATTTCCATGGCCCCTCTGCACAGACGTTCATGGTATCGGCTTACAGTTGCCAGTACCTTTGTCTCATCAATTTGATTGTGACTGTCTGCTCGCTGCAAAGCACGTTCCGCAACAGCTGGACTGTCATCTCTCCCCTTGTGCGGTTGCGAAAACGGAATTTGGCTGCAGTCACTAGTGAGCCAGGGTGTGACTCGGGCATTCAAAGAAGCCACGATTGCCCTTGAAACCTGAAAATGTAATGAGCAGATGGGGACGAAACGTCGGGTTTCAACAAGAAATCCATCCGGCCTAGGCACAATAGTCCGGAATATATTAGTAACTAGTTGAGAACCCGGCGTTGCCCGGGTATTTATTTATTTATTCCTGCCATTTTTCAGGTATATATTCATTTGTATAAGGGCTGTATTTTTGTAAAATCGCTTGGGAATACAATTAGTTATAGACAAGTAATAGTTTAAAACTTGGTGCGTGATGAAGCGGTTATCCACGAATGTTACTGTTTATGTGCTCATATCTCATGAACTACGAGTCGTACTGTGATAGAATTTAGAATGTACACTCAACTGTATGCGAGTATACCGTCTGTAAAATTTCCTGTGGCTACAATTTATAGTGTAGAAATTATAAATTGTAACGTCATACCGAGAGTCCTAGTTTTACTCCTTAAACAGCGAAAACGTAAGCAAGAAACTTTTTTCCTTTGAACATTTTACTATGATTTCCGGCGACAAAAAGTTTAATAAAGGTTTAAAATTATGTTTAAAGTTTGTTGCAAGCCGCTAAGTATTGTCATTCTGATACAGTGTATTTCGAAAGTCTCGCCGCATTATATAGCCTTTTTTGCGATTTCTATTGATTATGAAGTAATATATTCTGAACCATGTGCCGTATGTAATTCTTAACCATACAGCAATTGTTATCTCACGGTAAGGAATGTGTATACCAAATTTGGTTGAAATCGGTCCAATGGTTTAGGAGAAAATGAGCAGCATTGTCACAAAATACAGCCGTTTTTCGCTCATCTCATTGTTTACGGCGTCATATCACGTGCACTACATATCGTATGTGATTCTTACACTCATGGATTGAAGCTTACGTGCACAAAATTTCATAAATATTGGAACAAAACTGTAGATTTGTATGCAACAAATACAAACATACGGACACTCTCCTTTATATATTAGATTTTAAAGTATAATTTGTTACTAAGAATATCCCGTATTAACATTACAGATACGGTATTGCGTTCAACTGTTATGTATTACAGTGTTTTCCAAACTTTTCTCTCCCGCACCCCAACATCTACACGAACCGTCACAAAACTATCTTATCTTAAAGGAAACAAAATTAATCTTCTTTACTTTGCTACAACTTTCTTTTCAGTTTATGGACGAAGTTTTTTTAAGAATGTTTTGCTTAACGACTGTTTTTCGTCTCAGGCACGACTCAGAAGCATATTATGCTCATTAAGAAAATTCCCACTCTATAGACGATTTCTAAATAAGTACATCTTTTAACAAAATTTTTCAGAACTGCTAATTGTTCAAATGTTCAAATGTTTGTACAGCTTATGGGACTTAACTACGGGGTCATCAGTCCCTAAACTTACAAACTACTTATGAACTAGCTAATACTAAGGACGGCACAAATATCCATGCCCGAGGGGGGATTCGAACCCCTGACCGTAGTGGCCGTGCTGACCGTGACTGGAGCGCCTCAGTCACCTCGGCCACCGCGGCCGGCAATTGCTAATTGTATGAAAGTCTTTTGCCTCTCGATTAGATCCTGAACTCAGTTTTCAGACTTTGCGATTATTCATCATCAACACACTGTGTTATAAAATAATCAGTCATCTATTGAAAGAACTCCGTAATTTTAACATTACATATATTCGAGTTAGGCTTATGTTTCTGTATTACTGAACGTCTATTTACTTTATGGTACAAGTACTTCCTCTTGTGAAGGAGATCCTCCGCCCCCCCCCTCCAGTCGCGAACCACCGTTGAAAAGCATTGATGTGTTAGAGGGGTATCGGGTGAATTTTGGAAAGCACTGACTTCTTATTACACAAAACACCAGCCAAGATTGCATTTTTGGGTTTTTCTTTGTTTTTTAGTAGCATGACCGCTTTCGATGGGTTATTCTGCCATCAGCGAATCTGTCTCCACATACTACTATCGGCCCACTGAAAAATTATAAAAATGAAGTAGGCCTATACCCCAAAACCACACGTCACATACCACAATGAAAATAAAATGTTTGCAATATCTTGCCAGTATACTGATGAAGATAAAGTCACGTCAAAACATATGCTCGTATAGGGGAAAATACGCACGTTAACAAACAATGAGATATGTAAAATCAAAGGGATGTTTGAGTGGGTGATCTGAAATGAAATTCCTGGGATTCGCGTTTGATTCAGTACTTACATATGATTGACACGTACATCACCGAAATATGGAATTTTTTTGTTATCCCCATTACTAGTGGCAGTCCCGGTACATGTATGCCACCTATCAAATAGTTTCCAGGACAAAAACAATTTTTTTTTCAATAATAGCGCGATTACTGAGCTAAGATTAAATTATAATGCTGTCATATTCTGATATTTATGTTGTTTGATCACATGTAACATTTAATACGATAAGAAAACGTATTATAAACAGTGTGTTTGTCTTGAAATCGCTCAGTGATGCCTATTTTATTCATCCATCGGTAGGAAATGATAATACTTCGCAACTACAAACAAACTTCATATATTACTATCATTATAAATAGAAATTTACAAACCCTAAGAAACATCGATTTAAAATTTGTGCTGCAGCATCCATCATCGAAATGACGGAAGTAAAAGAATTCATCACACTACATTTTCAATGTTCCTACGGTCAAACATCAGCCACTGCATTTCTTTTTTTTTCCAGTTTATTACGTTTTACCTCGTAAGTCTATTCACAACACGTTTCGACGAAAATATCTACAAAATCCGCTGAATGCACATGCAGATTTGTATCACTCTACACCATATACAGTATTTTGGAAATAAGACGCTTTTGCTGAAATTGGCATGGAGTATAACGTCACCGTCAAGCGTGACGTTTTCATTTCATGCTTCATTGTATTTTACTGACATTATGCAGGCAAAATAATATCATGATATGACACAAAGTTCCTAGAGATTTGACGTCATAAATATTGAGATACGTGAAAGATAGCTTTTGCCCAAAATGGATTGTAAGTTACGCTATATTCGTCAAGTGTTTCACAATGAAAACATTTAGTGACTTCCACACGATATTAAACTTTTTCTGAATTACATGCTCCAAGTCAAATACTTATCAAATTAACTCATGTGTAGGGTCATCAAGATTGAAGCAATTCTATACACGGAAATTAGATTCTTTGCGAAATAGGGAACTTTAATAGTACTCCGTAATATATTTTATCTACGGTATTCATTACGAAAGCAGCTTAGGTACATCATATTAAAAATGTCTGCATTAATTTTCTCTGCGTAACTACTGTTCCGCGTACATAGCTGCTTAATGAAGTCAAGGGTCGATCTCCTCCTTCATTTCTTGTCTTCCATGTTTTCCTTCGTTGCTAGATTCATTTCTTCATGCTGCTGTTTGAATCCCATCAAACAGTAGCAGTAATTACTATTCTACATGGTTTTATTATTAGTTATCCGATACACCGGCATCCACCTACAACACGACAGATTAAAATTTTTTGGTATGTTCTAGCCGTACGGTTATAGCACATCTTTATTTTTCTGTAAAGCTTTTCTCCAAGTGTCATCAGGAAAGGCTTTCTAACGGAATACGTTGCTTTCAGTTCCCAGTGATTATTTACAATGATTAATTAATGATTTTTAACTGAAAATGATTAGGTAGGCACTGGAACAAAACTACGCATCTTAAGCACTATTGGTAAGACACAAACAATTAAGTGCATTACTGTGAAATAAATTATTGAAACTGCATTGCGACAAATGCTGAGAAACTTTGAGGAATTAACTGCACCACAGTACCTGCGGTTGCTGAAAATAAAATACGGTGTCTTACCGACATGGTCACTGTATTTGTATTGTCATTAATAACTGAGAACTGGGCACAATTAGTCTTAGAAAAAGGTGTTCATAATTTATTATGATTTACCTTGATCAGTTATAGAACGATTGCCTATATTTATTAATTATTTATTATGGTTTTCTTTTCCATAGGACCCAATTTAGGAGTGAGACTCCATGGTCATGGAACAAGTCAATACATCAATTTTACACAAGAATGGTAATAGAAAATTTTTAAGTAGTCCTATACACACGATAATCTTAAGACGAAGTGTAAAGAATCAATAAAGAAAAAAATAATTAGCTTAATTGTTTAACTATTCTAGGAGTTCCCCGACAGAATAAAAGGAGTGAGCCATGAGGTAACTCTTCAATTTAGATTTGAAAGCGTGTGGGTTAGTGCTAAAAGTCTTTATTTCTTGTGACAGTTGTTGAAAATGGATGCTGCAGAATACTGTACACCTTTGACTAGTGTCAAGGGAGTGTGATGCAAATGTAGATTCGACTTATGTCCAGTATTCACCGAGTGAAAGCTACTAACTAGTGGGAATAAGCTGATATTATTAACAACAAACGACATTAAAGAAAAAACGCATTGTGACGCCAGTGTCAAAATTCCCAGATTACTGAGAACGGTCGACATGACGTTCGTGAACTTACACCACATATTGCTCGAACCGCCTGTTTCTGAGCCAGAAATATCCTTCCTGCATCAGGCGAGTTACCCCAAATGATAATGGCGTATGTCATAAGTGAGTGAAAGTAAGCGTAAAAGACTACTTTTCATGTTGAAAAATCACTTATTTCAGATATTGTTCTAATGGTAAATATAACAGAATTTAGTTTTGGAACAATATCCTGAACATGTTCTTCCCACGACAGCTTACTGTCTATCTGCACACCTAGAAATTTGAACTGTTCAGCCTCACTTATCATATGCCCATTATGTGCGATCCAAATGTCAGCTTTCGTCAAATTACGTGTCAGAAATTGTAAAAAATGAGTTTTACTGTGATTTAACATCAACTTGTTTTCTACAAGCCACGAACTTATCTCTTGAACTGCGTTATTTGATACTGTGTCAATATTGCGAGCAACATCCTTCACTACCAAGCTGGAATCATCAGCAAACAAAAATACTTTACAGTCACCTGTTATACTCGAAGGCATATCATTTATATAAATAAGAAACAGCATCGCTCCCAAAACAGACCCCTCGGGCACCCCTCACTTAATTGTGCCCCTTTGCGAATGTACGTCATAGCCATTTTCTACACTGCGGAGAATTAGCTTCTGTTATCTATTATTGGAGTAATAGGTGAACCAGTTGTGAGCTACTCCTCGCATTCCATCATGTTCCAACATCTGCAACAATATTTTGTGATCAACACAATCAAACGCTTTTGTTAAATGAAAGATGAGGCCTAATGTCTCATTTAAAACATCAAGTGCCTCACAGAGAAACGAAAATATAGCATTTTCAGTCGTAAAACCACTTCTAAAACCGAACTGTACGTTCGACAACAAATTATGTGAACTAAAATGATGAATTAATCTTGAATATATAGCCTTTTCAATAACTTTGGAAAAAACCGATGGCATAGAAATAGGCCTATAGTTGTCTACTTTGTCCCTTTCTCCTTTTTTATAAAGTGGTTTCACTACTGAGTACTTTAATCTGTCAGGAAACAACCATTCTGAAAGGAAACATTACAAATATGGCTTAGTACTTGGCTAACATATGGAGAACAGTACTTTGGAATTCTGCTAGATACCCCATCATATCCTTAGTCTTTAGTGATTTAATTACTGACTCAATCTCCCCTATGGAATTATCATGAAGAACCATTTCAGGTAACAGCCTCGGAAAGGCATTTTCTAAAAATGTTACATGATTACCTGTAGAAACTAGGGTTATGATTAGTTCACCTACTATATTCAGAAAGTGATTACTGAATATTGCACTTATATCTAACTTGTCAGTAACAGAAAAATTTCTACTACGCACTGACGTTATCTCTTCTACCTGCTGCTGCTGACCAGACACTTCCTTCACGACTGACCAGATAGTTTTAATTTTATCCCGAGTGTTTGCTATTCTTTTTGCATACCACATACTTTTTGCATTCTTAATGACTTTTTCAGAAACTTACAGTACTGTTTGTACTGAGCTACTGCATCTTCATTCTGACTGCTTCTAACATTTTGATACAACTCCCGCTTAGTTCTACATGATACTCTTATTCCCTTTGTCAGCCACCCTGGCTGTCTGTTACTGGAAGTGCCCTGTTTTGAGCGTTCTAACGGAAAGCAACTTTCAAACAGCATAAGAAATGTGTTCAGAAAAACATTATATTTATCATTTGCATACATGCCCCCCCCCCCCCCCCCTGCAAGGAACTCCTAGAGTAGAAGGCAGCTAACCTGTATCCTGGCAAAGGAAGTCTCTGAATTGTCAAGTTACTTAAGAAGTGCTCTGAAATACCAATAATGTCAGAATCAACATCAATACGCAGTTCATTAAATTTACCTCTGATACCCTGTATATTTTGTTGAAATATAGTAATTCCCTTATTACTTAGATTCTTAGACTTTGTCAAAGGTGGCTACTTTCTTAGAGGGACTTCCTTTAAGCAGGAATACCTATCAGTTGTCCTCAGTCTAAAAAAGGTGCAGCCCTAACACCAACTACTACAGGAATTTTTCCAAATATCGTAAAACGGATATTGTAATTTAAGGGTAATAATTGCATTACCACTAAGTTCATTCTGTAATTTAGTGTTTCTTGTAAGAAATCATTAACGTTCAGTCATAGTTGTTGCTCGATTGTTTGAAATGTGCTTTAGTAAAATCATAATTAGTAAATATTTGTAAAACGTATCAATTATCTTCACTTTGTTTTGTCAGTAATTAAAACGATATTTAACTCGTTGTAATAGAATAGTATGCATAATTACTTGTTCTTTACAGTTCATGAAACATTGTGGAATTAATACTATTCCTAACGATCAAAAAAAAAAAAAGTTTGTAAAGCTTATGGGACTTCACTACGGGGTCATCAGTCCCTAAGCTTACAAACTACTTATGAACTACTTACGAACTAGGACGGCACAAATATCCATGCCCGAGGGGGGATTCGAACCCCCGACCGTACTGGCCGTGCAGACCGTGACTGAAGCGCCTCAGTCTCCTCGGCCACCGCGGCCGGCCCTAAGGATCAGTTAGATTTATTATCACTGAAAGAATATTCAATCACTTCAACAAAAAATTAAAAAGAATTTGTTCTCTTTCATTTGATTTAGCACTAGTTTATTTTACACATTAAACATTTTATTGCACGTAATATAACAACAGTGTCTCTTTTTCCTGTCCTTTCCCTCTTAAAATGTCGTTCTGGTTTTTGTTTGCTTTACTTCTGTTTTAACGTCTTGTAATTCAGTGTAAACATATCAACACAGACGTTCATTTACTACGTCTGTGCGCTACGAGAGCCCTTTTACAAATATTCACTCTGTTCATGACGTACAGAGACATGTGAATAAAATTCAAATGTTTGTTAAGCTTATGGGACTAATTGCTGGGTCGTAAGTTCCTAAACTTACAAACTACTTATGAACTACCTGATACTAAAAACAGTACAAACATCTATGACCGAGGGGGGATTCGAACTCCCGAAGGGGAACAGCCTAGCGCATGGTAGCATAGCGCCTCAATGCGTTCGGCCGTTCCTCAGCGGCGATTTTGAATAATCAGAGCGTTGCTTCGCTGATGAAGGAACAAGAATGATGAATTTAGACTGCAGTGTATCTTCGTGATCTTATGGCAAATATATACCTGTGTTATTATTTTAAAGTAAGATGCGGGGACAAATGTGTTACCCGATTTAAGCTTCTGACATGGACTCATCTCCAAATGTTTTTATTGCTTTTATTATCATGACCACGACATAAGAAAACCTGTCTGACAACTTTTATCACTTGATAATGGCTTAAGGCTGAAATCTGTTTGTGAAAATAAATACAAAATTATCAGTCAAATAGAATTTAATTCATTTAAAAAAATTAAAAATACGTCGAATTCATTCCATATTTGTCATTTCAAATCGCAATATTATAAACGAACGTAAGTTATTGCACCACAACACAAAGTCGCCGACACTCTAGAATGAACGACATGATTGCAAGGCGTAACAATAAATAAAATGATAATTTTATCTGAAGGTGTCAATATGACCCTACGGGCGTTAAAGATAAAACAGGAGGAAAGTGATAATTAGTCGAATGAAATACGCTGTTTTCCAGTATAATGAAATTACATGACAAATGAATAAATTTCACGAAAAGAAATGTTGCCATAATAATTATTCGAAACACGGCTATCAGTCAAAAACCGAAAAAGGGTCATTTTGACCCCTGTGGTCGTTCTAGTGTTAACGCGAAACTTGGGATTCTAAACAGGGGGTAAAATAAGAAAACCAATATTCTGTCGTGTGCCAAAATGGAATAGTTTCAATGAAGAATAACCATCGAAGTTTTGCATTGTCTATATCTGCTAAGTCGTATTATCCTCACGTATGTATTTGGTAGCGCAAAGATTAGCGTATTGGGTTAGCAATTTTGCGTTCCGTATTCAAATCCAACCTTCTCCCATTTTTTCCTCTCTTTTAATTGTCGAGAAAGAATGGGATAATGTGTAATAGAATAGAATTACTGACGAAATTATTAATCATTTCAAATTGTATTAAAATAGTTGCATTTTCTAAATACTCTCAAAAGGCGCCTTTTAAACACAAACGTTGGTCTATCATAGTACTACGTTAGAGAACTGACGTTAAATACAAGTCGTTGGCGTGTTATATCGTGAATAGCTGTTTCGCAATTGTAAACTTCACCTCAATAATCTGTGCTTAATAATGCTTTACATCATCGCAGTTGCAGAGCATGATAGCCCACTTAATAGTGATCTAATAGAGTAATAATTATCGTACGGAATGTTTACTTACTTCAAAAATATCCTCACAAAAATAAACGAAATGACCGCTATGTAATGAAGATGTCTCGCAGCGAGTGTCAAACACATTTTACACATTTCTCATTGTTTCGAACATGGAGTAATTAAAATGTATTTTTACGTATATTTTTAGACAGGTTTCAGAAACGTGAGAGTCTGAACAGTATATAACTATTAGAGAATTTTATGACAGCAGGGATAGCGTCATGTCAGTTAACGTCACAGACATCAGTGGAGCGTTTTAGTGGGCTATCAAATTATTTGAATTTCATTTCCATATATTGTTTTTAGAAAATACTGAGGTTTAAGAGCAAAAGAGCATGTTTTGAGGATAAATGACATAATTATTTAAGACGTCTTCCAGAAATCAGTCACATACCCAATATGATGAAAACAGATTTAGCGCTTATAAAAGTTTCAATGGACCACGGGAATGTAGAGTTACCTTAAATAAACCTATTTTTACGTTTGTGTTCCGATAATTTATTCTTTGATCAGCAAAATATGCAGGGTAATCACCTAACACTTGCACCGCAAATATTGCGGAAATGGAAAGTACGACTGATGTGCGGTTTTCACAGAATGTATTGGTAGTCAGAGGTTCGTATTTTAAACCAACAAAAAGATTGTAATATTATTTAGAAAGTGTATTTTTATGAACATATACAGTTTCTTTAATGGAAAAATGGTTGTTACTATCCTGCACTGGAATTTTTGACACCAGCTGTCTACAAAGAATTTTGAATGACATTTTTATCACGTTTAGTTTTACAGCTACAACCATTCAAAGTTTCGTGGGAGGATGCTATGATAGAGTATCTGACTTTGAATGGTTGTAGCTGCCAAACTAAATGTGATAAAAATGTAATCAAAAATTCTTTGTACCCAGCTGGTGTCAAAAATTCCAGTGCATGATAGAAACAACCATTGTTCCATTTGAAAAATGGTTTTTTTGCATAAAAATACACTTTCTAGGAATTCTTACAGTCTGTTTATTGGCTAACGATACGAGTCCTTGACTACCAAACCGCACATCAATCGCACTTTCCGTTTCCGCAATATTTGCGGTGCAAGTGTTAGGTGATTCGCTCTGTATTTACAACAAAATTTAAAATATACATATTATTCAGCTTTGAACAATGTCTACAGTACCAATTTTCCGTCGAACAAATTGAAAAGAAAACCACACGCAAAAGGTGTAATAAAGTGTTCAATGAAATAAAAAAGATATCCAAGTAATGCTGGGTAGTAAGGCTGAAGCAGCAGAAACAGACTCAAAACAGATAACTGGATATCTACAGCGAATCAATAGTCCCACCTCCCTCCCTTTTGCATCTTACATCCCTTAACCAATTGTGAATAATGAGGCAGTGCCGTAATCGTGTTTTGCGCGGGAGAAACAAAAAATATTTACTTCACGCAGACAGGAATAATTCGTTGGTTTCCATAAATCACCTTTACAATTATCGCTTTCTCGGTTAACTTTCACCGCCCACTCTTTTCGTATTTCCTCTTTCCTTGCGAACACAAGCATCATCTAACGATCTTCACTTTGGTTTTTACAGCCTACAGAGGAACGAAGAGGCAATTCTCTTGCCTGTCCTTAATGATTATGTATCACATATGTTATATATGAAGCAGAGTGTACGTCTGTTTGTACGTGTTACATACAAATCTACAGTTCTGTTCCAATCTTTATGAAATTTTGTACACGTAAGCTTCAATCCATGAGGACGGTCGCCGTAAGTGTAACAATCACATACGATAAATAGTTCACGAGATATGACGTCATAAATAATGAGATGCGCGAAAAACTGTTGCATTTTGTGACAATGTTGCTCATTTACTCCTAAAAAAATTGGACCGATTTCAACCAAATTTGGTACACACATTCCTTACCGTGAGGTAACAATTGCTGCATGGTTAAGAATCACATACGGCACATAAGTAATAGAAATCGCAATAAAAGCCATATAATGCGGCGAGACTTTCGTAATACACGTGAAGGGGAATGACAGTACTTAGCGACTTGCAACAAACTTTAAACATAATTTCAAACCTTTATTTAATTTTTCTCGCTGACAATCGTAGCAAAATGATGAAAGGAAAAAAAGTTTCTCGCTTACTACTTTTCCGCTGTTAATGGAGTAAAACTATGGCATTCGGTATGACGTTACAATTTATAATTTGTACACTACAAATTTTAGCCGCAGGAAATTTTACAGACAGCATACACAAATATAGTGGAATGTACCTTCTAAATTGTCTCACAGTACAACACGTAGTTCATGCGATATGAGCACATTAACAGCAACGTTCATGGAAAACCGCCCCATCAGTCACCAAGTTTTAATCTATTACTTCTTTACTACAAATTGTATTCCCAAGAGAATTTTTTTATTTTTTATTTTATTTTTTTATAAAGAACTGTAAATTTATGTGTGATCATTTATATTGAAAAACACTACTACAATAGTTATCCAACTGTGGAAAATTATACTGAATATTTGCGTCGTGAATCTCAGCAATTGTGTAATTCTCTGGTTAAATTATCATCTTTGACTAAATGCACATCTTTGGTAAGAGTGGCTGTATCTTTGCAGTACATCTTTCTCACTCACAGTTCCGGTATAGATAGCGTGGTGAAATGTAAAGTACTATCACGGTTGTGTTTTCTGTTAAAAAGTATTGTGACCTGTGAAATATGTTTTATTCATTCCAAAAGGACATATATTGTAGTGAACTTAGACAAAATATAAGTACTACGAACAATAAATTATGTTATTAATTTCACTTGTGGCCATATTAAGCCATATGTTTGCAATTTAATTTTAAACATAATAATAATATTTCAGTATTGTTGAAAATCTTCCAAAAATATTTTGAACGGAAGATCCAAATGCACAAAGATGTGACAAGATTAGACTATTAAGATTAACGTAATAAAAACAGTTGACAAACTTTCAACTATACAAATTTTATATATACCTGAAAAATGGCAAGAATAAACAAATAAATACCCGGGCAACGCCGGGTTTTCAGCTAGTTATTAATAACACTCAGTAAACCACTTCAAATCATCACTTAATCTTAAAAACTGCCGCAAAGTTCTAAAGTCATCGCCAACGACCGACAAACAACACGTTAATTTACGTGCATAGAACCGACAGAAGAGTTACAGCAGTGCAGCAGTGCCCACCGTAATACAAACTGTAACAAACTGTGCAGTGAAATTCCTGTCAGAAGTTGTAAAGACCACCTACAGTAGAAAAGTCCACATTCTAGCTATTGAGACATATAGAAAGCACGCCAAACTGTAAAAATATGGCGTCCTGGGCTCTCAGGCATACAGCAGCGTTTTCACGCAAGGCCACTCTCTCTCTATATAGGCTCTCTATCGGACCTTTCTGCCTTGCTTCGCGCGCTAGATAGGCAGACGCACCGCAAGTAGAATAGTGGGGAACAGACAGGACTACGTTCAGTCGAGCATAGGGGTCTCCAACTAAATTTCGACTGCGGCGGGTCAGACCAAGAAAAATTGGAAAGGAATCAATTACTAAACTAGTTCAAATGTTCAAATGTTTGTAGAACTTATGGGACTTAACTACGGGGTCATCAGTCCCTAAGCTTACAAACTACTTATGAACTACCTAAGACTAAGGACACCACAAATATCCATGCCCTAGAGGGGATTCGAACCCCCGACCGTAACTAAACTAGTGGAAATAAAACACAGTTTTTCTAGATAGTAAGGTAGGATGTATTTATAACAGAACATTTCTCAGATTCTGAAGGTAGCAGGGCTAAAATATAGGGAGCGAAGAGTTATATTCAACTTGTACAAGAACGAGACAGAGTCGAAGGTCATTAAGGGATAGCTGTGTTTAGGAAGGGAGTAAGACAGGGTTGTAGCCTTTCACCAATGTTGTTCAATCTGTACATTGAGCAAGCTGTGAATGAATTCAAGGATAAATTTGGAGAGGGAATAAGAGCCTTGTGGTTTGGCGACGACATAGTAATTCTGTCAGAGACCGTAAAGCACCTGTAAGAGCAATGAAACAGAATTGATAGTCTCTTAAAAGTAAGGTATAAGATGAACATTAACAAGAGTAAAACGAGGGTAATGGGAGGTAGTGTCAGAAAATGAGGCGATGCCGAAAGAATTAGATAAGGTAATGAGACAATGAAAGTAGTACATGAGTTTTATTATTTTGCTACCAAACGTCTGATTGCCGAAGTAAAGACGATATAAAATGCAGAATGGCTATTGGAAGGAAAGTGTTTCTGAAGAAGTGAAATTTGTTGACATCCAATATTGAAAAATGTTCAAATGTTTGCATAGCTTATAGAGCCGGCCGCGGTGGCCGAGGGGACTGAGGCGCTCCAGTCACGGTCTGCACGGCCACTGCGGTCGGGGGTTCGATCCCCCCCTCTGGCATGGATATTTGTGTCGTCCTTAATTTAAGCTAGTTCATAAGTAGTTTGTAAGTTTAGGGACTGATGACCCCGTAGTTAAGGCCCATAAACTTTACAAACATTTCAACATTTGAAAACTAATGAGACAAATAATATTTTCTTGCTTGCAGAATTCTGCGATATTAGGTGATATGTCCGATGTAGAAATACGGAGAATCCCGCTCAGATGACCATCTGTTAGCGAAGATGTCGTTTTATATTTCACATTTTTCATTCGTGAAAAAAAAGGACACCTGTTGAAGTGACAACTTGTATAGGTTGGGATACTGATCGGCTTTGATACATTTTTTTCTTTTTTTTTAATAAAATTCCGTCAGTCCATCCTGCAGGCAGCTATGGTAGGCTATTTTCTGGTTTTCATTAGTTTGAAGTTCAATCAACTCCATCTGCAGGTGAAACATGGCCTCTTCAATCTTAACTTGAAACAGATTTTGGAACACGTTAATATAGGGCAACTGATTTTTAAAATCTGAGAATCTCTCCTCAGACTCATTCCTTACTTTTCGCAGCAAGGATACGTACTTGTCGCAATCCAGCTGTCTTCCCCCTATCTGTTTCTCGAACAAGATGAGTTTTTTTAATAAATGCTTGAATGTGTTCATACATTTCGACGCATAGTTGATTTTTACCCTGGAGGTTTAGATTCAGGTCGGACAGATATTTAGTTATGTAAACTGGAAAAGCCACGTCATTCATCCATTGCTCATTCTCCAAAAAATTGACATCATGTTCTTTGGCGGTCATAAAGTCTTTTTTATTTCTCCCAACAGAGAATAAAATCGTGAGAGTGTTGCTGCTTTGCTGAGCCAGCTAACTCGGCTGTAATACATGATGTCATCATGCACAGAGCCTACTTCAGACAGGAAGGTCTGGAACTGCCTATGATTTAGTCCGCTCGCGTGAATGAAATTGACGGTCCATATTACCTTTTCTATCACATTCTTTAAATCGTGAACTTGGGTACACAGCTGTTCATGGTAAATAATGGAGTGGTGATTTACATTCGTGTGTGTCATACTATTACTCATCAAAGTTACAAAACCGTTTCTTCTCCCTGTCATCGCTGGTGCACCATTTTTTAAGCCGGCAAGATTTTCGTCTTGAAGCTCAAACTTTGCCATGCTACTTCTTACTTCCTCATATATATCTTCTCCTGTTTTCCTCTTTTACAGTGTAGCTATCTGTCACTCCTCTCACAAGACAGCCAGGTGGGGTGTATCTGAAACATCAGCACTTTCATCAGCAGCTAAACAGTAAAATGCACATCCTTTTTTAATTTTGCTTTGAGTAAAGTTTCAGTACCGTTTTCCATGTCGTCAACTCGTCGTGCTATGGTTTGGTGTGATAAGCTTGTATTTTTCACTAATGACATCAGTTTCCTCTTTTGGCAATAGCTTCTGCTATCTGGAAGCTTAGTTTCGTTACTGTTTCTGAGTAACCTAAAGTGGGCAAAATGAATAAATAAATAAAATAAAAAGCTCACAACTTCGTCAGGCTATTGCGGGCCGCATTTCACGGCGCATGTTGGACAGCACTGGTCTAGCGAGTATAGCTGCCAGTATAGCAGTCTACAGCGAGCCAGCACAAGAAAGAACAATTCTATTGACTGTTGTTACGAGAGTATAGCAGAACCGTGTACTACGTAATCGGCAGAAGTGAACCACAAGCACATTACATAAAAGTTGAATATTTATATCATTTGTAATAAAAGTATATGTGACCTAATCGCTTCTTTCAGCTGCAGACCTTGCCCACAACCCCTTCTACCCACGTCCCACTTCCCGAACGCACTGTTCACAGCAGTAGCATCCAGCGAGACGAGTACACAAAACATGAGTACTGCAATCTGGAACCCAATTCAGAATGTCGAGATTACTGCCGTATAACTTGTCAATTTCTGTTTCCATGAGCATTAAAGAGAACTGAAATGTTGTTTTTGTCTACAGCTATTCCATATTTATGTAAATGGTCATAAATCACTAGAACAGTTGTGACGAAACACTTTTTTTGGATTGAATATTTTTTTTAATTTGTAGTTAGTGCTAGATTAATTACACGTCGACAAACAGTAAATTCTTTCATTAGTTTTTCCACAAGACGTTAACATAATTTCACTGCTAAACAGTACCGAAGAGAAATATGTCCGATCTCCAATTCTCGGAACATTACCCTCTTTCTCTTCTTCTTTTTTATTTTTTTATTTTTAAATTAAAATACAACTTCCTCTAAGTCTGACCTCACTGTCGTGAAATATCAGAGTTGTGATCCAATAAAATTTTCGTACTTCACGTTTTCTTCGAGAAGTTGGTTGTACAAATTCAGAGGCGACCCTGATTCTTCTGTCTTGTTGCTCATCAAGGGGGAAAAAATTCAAAGGGAGTTAACTACTCTAGTTATTAGTCCCTAAACTTACAAACTACTTTAACTTATCCAAAGTGCAACATGCACACCCATACCCAAGGGAGGACTCGAACCTCCGACCGCGAACGATCGCGCGCACCGCAATTGGACGCCTTAGTGCGCACGGCTATTCTGCCGCGGCGATCATCGCAACCTCAGGACAAGTCCGCCGCGGCGCTATGCTCTGATGCGTGAGGCCTTTCCCCGTCGGGCTTCTAATCCTCCCTCTGCATGGATGTTTGTTTTGTCTTTAGTATAAGGTAGTTTATAAGTAGCGTGTAAGTTTAGAGACTGATGACCCCGCAGTTAAGTCCCATAAGCTTGACAAACATCTGAACATTTCCAGAACAGGTTCAGTGGAGCGTTCGATGAAATAGTATGAAAGTAAAACTTACAGGGAGCACGACCGTACAAGCAGACATCTGCTGCTAATACACACGACCATGAAAGAGCTCAATCGCAAGAAAAGTGGTCGCCTAGCTTCAAGGTTTACGAGTGTCGAAACACTTTTACTGGTGTAATAAAGTGTCTACTCACTGTTGGCCTCCAAAACCGGAAATCTTGTGTAATGTCCGAATTGCCAGGACCATTAGTTACGCACTATGGTCAAAGCCGCGTTTATACGTTTGTTACCCACCTGTCTACAAGAGAATGCTTAGTAGCTTCTAAAACTGGACATACGAGATATCAAATCGCGACATTCCTGTGTCTTTCAAGACACATCATTGAATGGCAGATCTTTAGGTCTGGATGAAAGCACACTGTAAATCAAATGTCCTATAATGTGAGCGTAAGCATATATTTGCCGCGTATTACCTCACCCAAGTTTTGGTGTTGGCAACAATTATAACCGTAATACCTACACCATGAAGATGGTGAATCAGTGATTAACTTCCGTGAGTATGTTGTACATTATTATAACAAGATAGTTTTATTGACTGCTGCCCTACAAGTCAAAGTGACACATACGCAGGGCATTATTTTCAACGTCTTCTCCAAGTGACAGTAAACAACGTTCGGAACGTTCTAGAACAGTACCATTACTATTTGCCTCCTCCTCCCCATTCTCTGTCTCATCTTTGTCGAACTTATAGCCACTATAATAATCTTATATCTACGTAAGTTATACACGGAATACTTTTAAACTTTTGCACAATGTCCCATGGATATACCTGCATATTTATATGTGAATGACTTTTTAATACATGTCATATTTGAATTGATGCATGTTTTATAACATGGAAAAACTGGTCCAAAAATCTCGTGTATATAGTAGGACCAGAAAGACAGGAGGAAATTGGAGATGGACAGAGGAAGGAGAGAGGAGAACATCAGCTATCAAAATAAAGAAATACGTAAGCTAATCAGGGTTTTCAGCTATCTAATGACGTAAGAAGCCTATTTTTATTTATTTATTTATTTATTTGTTTTTTCTGTTCCATAGGACCCACTTGAGGAGTAAGACTCCATGGTCATGGAACAAGTCAATACATTGTTACACAAGAATGGTAATAGAAAAATTTTAAGTAGTCCTTTGCACACGACAATCTTAAGACAAAGTGAAAAGAATCAATAAAGAAAAAATGAATTAGCTTAATTGTTTAACTTTTCTAGGAGTTCCTCGACAGAATAAAAGGAGTGAGCCACGAGGTAACTCTTCAATTTAGATTTGAAAGCATGTGGATTAGTGCTAAGATTCTTAAGTTCTTGTGGCAGCTTATTGAAAATGGATGCCGCAGAATACTGCACCCCTTTCTGCACAAGTGTTAAGGTAGTGTGGTGCAAATGTAGATTAGACATCTGTCTAGTATTCACCGAGTGAAAGCTACTAACTCGTGGGAATAAGCTGATATTATTAACAACAAACGACATTAAAGAAAAAACGTATTGTGACGCCAGAGTCAAAATTCCCAGACTACTGAAAAGGGGTCGACATGACGTTCGCGAACTTACACCAGATATTGCTCGAACCGCCCGTTTTTGAGCCAGAAATATCCTTTTTGCATCAGGCGAGTTACCCCAAGAAACAATTCCGTACGTCATAAGTGAGTGAAAGTAAGCAAAATAGACTACTTTTCGTGTTGAAAAATCCCTTATCTCAGATATTGTTCTAATGGTAAATATAGCAGAATTTAGTTTTGGAACAAGATCCTGAACATGGGCTTTCCATGACAGCTTACTGTCTATATGAACACCTAGAAATTTGAACTATTCAGTCTCACTTATCACATGCCCATTGTGTGTAATCATAATGTCAGATTTCGTCAAATTATGTGTTAGAAATTGTAAAAACTGAGTTTTACTGTGATTTAACATCAACTTGTTTTCTATTAGCCATGAATTTATCTCTTGAACTGCATTATTTGATACTGTGTCAATATTACGAGCAACGTCCTTCACTACCAAGCTGGTATCATCAGCAAACAAAAATATTTTACAATCACCTGTTATACTCGAAGGCATGTCATTTATATAAATAAGAAACAGCAACGGTCCCAAAACAGACCCCTGGGGCACCCCATACTTAATTGTGCCCCATTGGGATTGCACGTCACAGCCATTTTCTACACTGTGGAGAATTACCTTCTGTTGTCAATTATTAAAGTAAGAGGTGAACCAGTTGTGGGCTACTCCCCGTATTCCATAATATTCCAATTTCTGCAACAATATTTTGTGATCAACACAATCAAACGCTTTTTTTAAATCAAAGAAGACGCCTAATGTCCGTAGCCTCTTAGTTAACCCATCAAGTGCCTCACAGAGAAACGAAAATATAGCGTTTTCAGTCGTTAAACCACTTCTAAAACCAAACTGTACGTTTGACAGGAAATTATGTGAATTGAAATGATCAATTAATCTTGAATATACAGCCTTTTCAATAACTTTGGAAAAAACCGATGGCATAGAAATAGGTCTATAGTTGTCTACATTATCCCTTTCTCCTTTTTTATAAAGCGGTTTCACTACTGAGTACTTTAATCTGTTAGGAAACTGACCATTCTGAAAGGAAAAATTACAAATATGGCTTAGTACTGGGCTAACATATGGAGAACAGTACTTTAGAATTCTGCTAGATACCCCATCATATCCACAAGAGTCCTTAGTCTTTAGTGATTTAATTATTGACTCAATCTCACCTATGGAAGTATCATGAAGGATCATTTCAGGTAACAGCCCCGGAAACGCATTTTCTAAAAACGTTATATGATTACCTGTAGAAACTAGAGTTTTGTTTAGTTCCTCTACTATATTCAGAAAGTGATTATTGAATATTGCACATATATCTAACTTGTCAGTAACAGAAACATTCCTACTACGCACTGACGTTATATCTTCTACCTGCTGCTCCTGACCAGACACTTCCTTCACGACTGACCAGATAGTTTTAATTTTATCCCGAGAGTTTGCTATTCTTTTTGTGTACCACATACTTTTTGCATTCTTAATGACATTTTTCAGAACCTTACAGTACTGTTTGTAATGAGCTACTGCATCTTCATTCTGACTGCTTCTAACATTTTGATACAACTCCCGCTTAGTTCTACATGATACTCTTATCCCCTTTGTCAGCCACCCTGGCTGTCTGTTACTGAAAGTACGCTGTTTTGAGCGTTCTAGCGGAAAGCAACTTTCAAACAGCATAATAAATGTGTTCAGAAAAGCCTAAGAGGAAGAAACGTAAGACATAGAGATGGATTATGAGTATAATATGTATATGGATATCTCGTGCATATTTGGCAATTACGAAGGATTTCCGGGTGGTGAGTCACATATGACGTGACAGCGTTTTTATTTCGTGCACGGATACACATAGCAAAATCTGTTTTCGGCGCATGTTAGAGGGTTCCGTAAAAAAAGGTACTTGCTTTAATATCTCTTTTGATACCAGTGCAAAAATCGTTCACCAAACAAAACTAGAAGTATTCCTCGAACCTATAGGTGCCGAAATCCGTGTTTGTATGAGAAACCGTTCACGAAATAAATGCGCTGTTACGTCTTACTATATCCATGCTAGCGAACCCAGCAATCCTTCGCAACTGGTAAATATATACGGGAATTGGATATAAACCTTATACTCAGTAATATTTTGTCTTCCCATCACTGTGTCTTACTTCCCTGTCTTTTTTCTTTGGCTTTTCTCGTCATTAGCTAGCTGAAAAGCCTGATTTGCTTGCGTATTTCTTTATTTTGATAGCTCATGTTCTCCTTTTTCCTTCCTCTGTCCAACTCCTCCTCCTCCTTCCCCTGTCCTAGTCCCCTTCTGTCTACTACTGTCTCCACCTCCTCCTCTCCCACCTCTATCAATCAATCCAATCCCCTCTGTCATAATCTCTCCTCTCTCTGCAAATGTCCTCCTGTCATCTCTCTCTTCATTGCCTCCGTTTCTATATATAAGCTTATAATTTAAAGATGGCTGTTTAAACAGCAACCGTTCGTGATGGATTATCATTCAAAAATACAGCTCATCGTTTGCAAATTTAAAGGTTAATTACTTCACCATGGTTTCGGGTCCAACTAAGGAAGCGTTCATCAGAAGTAAAATCTTTTTGTTACATGAAATGGATAAAACTTTTTGAGCAACAGAGCTGACGTTCAAGTTACAAATGTAAATTTACAAGCGACAAGATTAATAGAACACATTTCATGTAACTAAAACGCGCCGCTGTGGATAGCGTATTTAGCCAAGCATTGTAGGTGCCGTCTGTCAGTTATACGCTACCCATAGCGGCACTTTTTAGTTACTTGAAATGTGTTCATTTTAATCTTGACGCTTGTAACATTACATTTGTAACTTGAACGTGAGCACTGTTGCTCAAAGACCTTAATCCATTTCAGGTAACAAAAATATTTTACTTTTGATGAAGGCTTCCGTAATTGGAGCTGAAACCATGGTTAAGTAATTAACCTGTAAATTTGCAACCGATGAGCTATATTTTTGAATGATACAGGGTGTTTCAGTAAGTGTGTTTGCCTCTGTAACTTAAAAAATAATAGGTGACGGGAAATTTTTATGCGGTAGATCAACACAAGAAATGTTACACTTTCTGCAGAGCTATGAACATAGTTTATTGTATAATTTTCCAAAGAGTTAAAGCACAAAGATTTAATTTTTTAAATGGAACAATAGTTTTTCTATCGCGCATTGGATTCGTTGAAACCAGTTGCGTCCAAATCAATTTAAACTACATTCCTATCACTGATAGTTTGGGAGCTACAAACCTTCAAAGTTTCAGATTTTTCTATCTGCATTGGGATCGTTGAAACCAGCTGCGTCCAAATCAATTTAAACTACGTTCCTATCACTGTTAGTTTGGGAGCTACAACCCTACAAAGTATCAGGGGCAGATACCACACGCTGTACATAATACATGGCTGTGTGGTGGGTGATGGATGTTATGGCGGTGGGAAGTTCATTTACATGAGATGTTCAAATGTGTGATGTCTGTCCATGTTCTTCAATGCATAATTCAATGCGTCGTCGAAAGGATCTGCGGACGAGATGTAACATCGCCGGTGTAAAGGAGCGACATGCGTCCTCGATGCGTTTTAGATCATCTGGGGATGTGGGTTCAGTGACATAAACACGATCCTTTAGATATCCCCACAAAAAGAAATATACTGGTGTTAAATCGGGCGACCTTGAGGGCCATGAATGAGGACCATGGCGCCCCAACCACCTTCCTGCAAACCTATTGTTAATTCTTCCACAACAGCACGCGCAGAATGGGCTGGGTGACCATCGTGCTGCATCCACATATGGACTCTAGTGTGTAGACACACATGTTCAAGGAGACCACCCAAACTGTCGGCTATAAAAGCGCGATATAGCTCACCTGTCAGTTACCTAGGAAGTAGTGTGGACCGATGACTTCATCCCCAAGGATTCCACACCACACGTTAATAAACCACCTACGTTGACAGTCGACAGGTCGTACCCACCAAGGATTGTCTGCGGCCCAGTAGTGCATATTATGGCGATTCACTGCACCATAATTTGTGAACGTGGACTCATCAGTGAACATAACACTTTTTAAAGACTCCAGCGTGAAATTACGTATGGCCCACTCACAGAATGTCACTCTTGCACGGAAATTGTTCCCATGCAGCTCCTCGGTCAGTGACAGGCGGTACGGGTGAAACCTGTGGCCGTGTACTATACGCCACATAGATGTGAGACTGACACCAGCGACTGCAGCAACGGCTCGTAAGCTGGCATGAGGATCGTGCAGCAACGGCTCGTAAGCTGACATGAGGATCGTGGTGTATTGCAGCTAAAACAAACACCTCCGTCTCCTCACTTCTTGCAGGTCGTCGTCTGTTACTGCGGCGCATTACCAAGCTGCCTGTTTCTCGAAGTCGTTGTTTGGCACGTAAGAATGTAATGGTTGCCGGTGTAGGATATCTCACGGGATACGCCGTGGCTGCTTCAGTGGCATCATGTCGGCACTCGCCGAGCATCAGCAACATGTCAATGTACTCGTTATTCGTGTATGCCGTCGTCATCCGATGTCAGTAAATGTGGTATATTGAGCCCCGTTTGTTTTGTGTGACTCCAATTGTCGGGTAAACGGGTATACCGCGCCACGGCTGTTGCCCCGTGCTAATCCATACATCAAATGGACATCTGCCAACTCCGCATTTTTAAACACTGCACTGACTGTAAAACCACGTTCGTGATGAACACTACCAGTTAATGCTACGTACTGATGTGCTTGATGCTAATACCGTAGAGCAGGGAGTCGCATGTCAACACAAGCACTGAAGTCAACATTACCTTCCTTCAGTTGGGCCAACTGGCGGTGAATCGAGGAAGTACAGTACATACTAACGAAGCATTTGGGAATTTTGTCAATTGTCATCACGAATTGTTTCAATTTACATTTAAAGAGAAATACTCAAAATGTTCAAATGTTTGTATAGTCTATGGGACTCAACTACGGGGTCATCAGTCCCTAAACTTACAAACTACTTATGAACTACTAACGAACTATGACGGCACAAATATCCATGCCCGAGGGGGGACTCGAACCCCCGATCGTAGTGGCCGTACAGACCGTGACTGGAGCGCCTTAGTCTCCTCGGCCACCACGGCCGGCAGAGAAATACTAAAACGAGCTCTAACATGAAAATTAAGCGTATCTGGACACATGTCCACTTATTTTCTTTCTTTGTGTGTGAGGAATGTTTCCTGAAGGTTTGGCCGTACCATTTCGTAACACCCTGTATATATATCTTCCACTATTATGGTTATCTGTGTGAAATCTTATTTACACCATGATGTTTCTCTTGTATGAAGATCACGTGAGCAAAATTTCGTCAGTATCAAAATAAAGCTGTGGTTTGGTATCGAAGTCTGTTGTAAAGTCCCTTTCGACCCTACATTGCACGAAAAATGCATACAGTTCGGTTCCTCTTCTTTGAAAGATGAACTGTGTAATACTTTTCCGCAAGCGGAAGAACGGTATGGTAGCGTTTGATATACGAGTCTCATCCTAAGTTGTCAAAACAAGCAGTTTTTTTTCCATTTTTTTTCAGAGCCGTCTACTGGATTCAATTGTGAAGCTAAACCATCCAGGGACCGACTTCAACAAACACACATAAAATGTAATCAAAATGGGTTAGCAAGTAGTCCTGTGACGCACATAGTTCTTTCAACACATTTCCGTCATGACCAATTGCTAGGCGCATTGCGGAGTTTAAAGTTGATTCATGAAATGTTACTGCATATAATACACAACGCAATTGGAATAAAATGAAATACACGAAGAATTTAAAACGAATGTTGGTAAAGTACGGAAATTTGAAAAACACGTGTAAAATATAATAAAGTATAGCATCAAGGAAAGGTTTTTAACAGAAGATAACAACAATTTCAAGTGTCGCAGTGACCTCGTGCAAGTTTTTCATTTGGACGGCACTTCGGCGCATACCTTGTCCCTAACCTACCCCGTTTATCCAACCGGGAAAAGCGGACCTTTATTTTAACTTGTAATTCGAACCAAATGGCGTTTCTGGCGACTCCTCACGTCGCAGAGATTAAAACACAGAGTGAAAAAGTCGTAGATCCGAGCAAGTATATATATTGGTTTCTTCCCTATCTTAATTCATGCCGGTCGCGGTGGCCGAGGAGACTGAGGCGCTCCAGTCACGGTCTGCACGGCCACTACGGTCGGGGGTTCGAATCTCCCCTCGGGCATGGATATTTGTGCCGTCCTTAGTATAAGGTAGTTGATCAGTAGTTTGTAAGTTTAGGGACTGATGACCCCCTAGTTAAGTCCCATAAGCTTAACAAACATTTGAACTTTTTTTTCTTAATTCATTTAATTTTGTTTGATATTTGGGTAGTATGGTGCGTTTCGAGCGTATGTTCGTTGTCCATCGTTCAGTTCTTCTCTTTAATTTTTCCTTAGAGAAAGCATTCAGCTCTCTCTCGTCTGTAAAGGTGACCGCATATAAAACACTTGTGCACAGTGCGGTATCTTTGACAGGGTGTGCGTGCATACTAAAGCAGCGAAAACATTACCTATGCGATCACAGACATTCAGTACCCCAGAAATTGAACTTTTATTTCTACTCGAACCATGCAACTACCAAAAATACTACAACTTCTAAGTCGGTAATGTTTGCGGCAGTGGAAATCAAAGCATCAGAGTAATGAAATCTGAAAACAACGTTGTTTGATGGCTTATTTCGCTCACATTTCTGTAAGAGTATCTTTGTGATCACTTGCCACCGTTATCAAAAAAATTTGGAGTAAGTTCTTAATTTTAGGCCGCGGCGGATTAACAGTGTGGTCTTTCGCCGTTGGGAGTTCGAGTCCCCCTAGGGCATGGATGTTTGTTTTGTCCTTAGGTTAGTTTCATTTTGTTTAAGTAGTTTGTAAGTCACGGATTGTTAACCTAGAAGTTAAGTCCGATAGATTTACAAACATTTGAACATCTTAATTTTAGTTTCTTAATTTTGAATGCTAATGACGCGGAAAAGAGGATGTGAACAAAGAGAGAGTGGAGAAGGAGCAAAAAAAGGAGGAAGAGATGATCAGAGAAGGAAGTGAGGATGAGATGTAAGACCTAAAGAAGGGAAGGAGATTATGTTCAAAGACGGGTAGGTGATAGATGAGTTGGAGGAGGAGAAAGAGGAAGATGAGGTTGATACAGAGAGAGTAGATGAACAGACTATAATAAACGGTTGCTTTTCAGCGTCAATTATATGTCAGATACTGTATAAGCAGTAAATGAGCTGGTTGTTTACTATCAAGAGGTTTAGTAAATCAAATGGCCATTTCAAAAAACCAAACGTTTGTATAGCTTATGGGACTTAACTACGTGGTCATCAGTCCCTAAACTTACAAACTACTTATGAACTAACTAATACTAAAGACGGCACAAATATTCATGCCCGAGGGGGGTTTCGAAACCCCGACCGTACTGGCCGTGCAGACCGTGACTGGAGCGCCTCAGTCCCCCTTTTTTTCTTTTGTAACAGGTGAACCGTAGTGTTGCCGCTGGCATAGTTAGAATCGTCCAAACGTGCCTTCTCGTTAATTATTATGTTCCGTTGTGGGTTCTGTTCAGTTCAGGTTGGTTGTGTTAAGATTTATCTTCTCATCGCTTGGACGTTCCAGCTGCGAGGTGGGTCGTGAAGGTACTCCGTAAAAAGTTGGAAAAATATTGCTGGTACTTTGGGTTACGGGTTAGGACGCAGTGTCGTTCATTAAGAAAGTTCCAGTATCCAAGTACTGATTTCTCGCCATGATCAAAGAGGTATCGGATCGTGTGGCCACGAATCCAATTTACCGAGTGTGTTTTGGTGGTGGGGTAGAAAGTCTCCTCCGGAAATAAGAGCATGTTGATGTCGATCTGGGCGGGTGTTTGGCGAGTAAGGAACGCCAAAATTCGCCGCGTGAGCGTCCAGACATCGTTTGCCTGACGACAGTGGAACCTGTGGCCGTCTGCATCGTCCACTCCGCAGTGAATGCAGAGGGGCGAATCGGCAAGATGGATCCGACGTCGGTTTACTTGTTTTCCGTTCACAGTGAGATACCTAAGCTGACTGGACGTCTGATTCGAGAAAACGTTCGTAAACAGCTTTCCATATATGCCGCCACACATGCTGTGGATGCTTAATTTCAATCGGGTTGGATGGTCGACACTGTTGTAGCAGTTCATGTACTGTTTTAGTCTGAGACAAACGAGTAAGTAGTAAAGATTTGTGTACATAACTAAGGTCCAAGAAGAATCGTCGGATATGATGGAAGGCAACTGGAATGGCTGCAATCTTTACTGGGGCTACCGAAGAGTCCGGTATAAAGGCATTGAATAGGATACCGGTGAGACTCTGTGGGCAACGTCGCCAGATTTTTAATTGAGAGCTGACGTAGAGCGCCGTGACTCTGGTCGGAACATGTGTTAGTCCCACCCCACCAAGTTCCCGCGGGAGTGCAAGGGCGTCGTATTGTACTTTGAATATCAATCCGGAGCTGACGTAGGAGCCTAACGCAGCCAATATACGCCATGCCAGGACAGTTGAGATCGGTAGCACTTGAGCAACATGGGGTATGAGAGAGGCATGATGGATGTTCACATATTTTGTACGTTGAACTATGTCGAGGGATCGTACCGGTGATCTGCCAGACTTCTGCCAGACTTTTCTGAAGCAATCGCCTAACGCTGATCGCTGCTGAGCGGCGGAGATCGGCTGAAAAATCTACGCCAAGACATGTGACGGTGGTGGCTACACTTAGAGGAGTAATGCTTCTCTCTGGTAGGCCCTCGCCGATGAGCAAGACCTTGGATTTTGAGACGTTGAGCAAGCTGCCTGATGCCTCGCCATAGGTTGCCACCCACGTCAGGGCTGCCCGTACATCGTTCTCAGTGCGTAGGTAAAGACGATGTCATCGGCGTAGGCTGTACAACAGAAGCGGTTCCCTTGTAAACTCATACCTTCCAAACGTTGGCGTAGTCCCTGGAGCAATGGTTCTAAAGCAAAGGCGTATAATATAGTTGAAAGTGGGCAGCCTTGTCGGACGGATCGTGTTATAACCACGGGTGGGGTGAGGCGACCGTTGTACATGATTTTGGAGGTCGCGCCGGTCAGAAGGCGCATAACTACTGCAATATTGTCGCCAGGGAAACCCATGTGCTGGAGAACTGTCTGTAAGTAGGAGTGATCAACACGGTCGAAGGCCTGGCTAAAGTCAAGTGAAGCCAGGCCACCAGAAAGTCGTTGAAATCGGGCAAGTGCTATCATGTCTCGATAACGGCAAAGAGCCGTATGGATACTGTTGTCTCCTCCTAAGGACGTCTGGACGCAGGATGTGACGTATCGTGAAACTTTCTTCAATCGTGACCCCCTCGGCCGGCCCCATTTCATAAAACACGTTTTTCCTCTCCTTCATTCCACATAGCAACGGCAACGCAATATACAATATTGATTTAATTTATGTGTTTTTTTTTGTTTTTTTTTCGATGCCACCCACTTTATATGAACTGAGCATCAGAGAAGCGCGGCCGACATTTGACTGTCAACATTAATAACCGCCCAAACCTGTTCATTCTGCGTGGACGTATGCAGTCGAGTTCTCAAACAAGTCTGTTATGTAGCGTTCAGAAATTCTTTCGAAATACGACATTTCACAGGGCTTAATAGAGAATTTTTCCTTGTCAAAAATACGTTTCGGAATGTTGTAATTATGAATTATTATGACTTCAAACAGCATTTAAACGTTTCTCTACGCCACGCCTAAGAACCATAGTTTTCTTTCGCGATGTATCTGCAAATGAAAGGAGCATATATGCATGCTTCCCAGCACACCACATTCTCATAAGTGTTATTTACACTGATGGTATCCTTAGGGCTCACAGGTTATAACAAGTAATTACTTTCGGTTTTGTTTCAAAAATTCAAATGTTCAAATGTTTGTATAGTCTATGGGACTTAACTAAGGGGTCATCAGTCCCTAAACTTACAAACTACTTATGAACTACTTACGAACTAGGACGGCACAAATATCCATGCCCGAGGGGGGATTCGAACCCCCGACCGTAGTGGCCGTGCAGACCGTGACTGGAGCGCCTTAGTCCCCTCGGCCACCGCGGCCGGCGGTTTTGTTTCCAGGGATATTTTTAGACCAATATTATACATCCAATCGGACTGAGTTAGTTGGTTTGACCATATCCGCTGCTTAAACCTAGATAACCTTTACTATTATAATGCCATTGTGAATCACAACATTTCTGTTAGTTTGTTTTTTAAATATTTATATCCCTTTGCGGTCCCTTTTCACATCTTACGATTTTTAGGGACCTTGATTTTAATATGATATCCCAACATTTTACCGTGGACAATGCTTTTTAATATAAATACTGCTGGGATTAGGTGTCAGTACCCCTGCTTTGAACCTTGGAGCATTCGGTATCAGTTTTTGTTTGTTAAGCTTAAGGGACTTAACTACGGGGTTATCAGCCCTAACTACTTATGAACTACCTTATACTAAAGACGACACAAACATCCATGCCCAAGGAGGGATTAGAACCCCCGACCGTAGCGGCCGTGCAAACTGTGACTGGCGCGCCGCAGACCGCTCGGCCACTGAGGACGGCTATCACTTTTTCTAAGAATCTACAATCCCCTGTAAGTTCCGTAAGTAGCTGCTCAATGGTTAAAATCATTAAATCATTAAATTTCAAGATTATTGCCCGTTATCGGTAAAACTCTGTCATAGACAGAAGCTGTGGTGGCGTTGCATGGCACGCGGTCCTTATTGGCCGCCATGATGTCTTGGAGCACGACTCGTCTGGTCCTTGGATGCCCACGTGAATGAATATACTCCAGAATATAATCGAGACGTCGCCAGGCTGTGTTCGATACGCAGTACAGGTGTCGACAATCTTTTCTCCTGGAAGACGACGGATTCACACCCCTCCACCCGAATGAACAAGAACGTATGAATATCAATTTTAATATAAATTCAGAAACCCTGAGACGGTTTTTCGTCTCTAACATTTCCACGAAATTAAAGATGCGGCCGGGAATCGAATCCGGACCTCCATGCTTACTAGGCAGGTGTCTTTATTTATTATTTTTTTATTCTTTATTTTATCAGTTACATCTATGCTTTGCGGTTGTTGATTCAGGTCATTCTTGATTGATCGTTGAAATTTTTGCTCAGCTTTTTTATTACAGAAGGCGTTTAGCGTTTTGACCGGGCGCGCTGTGTCATGGCGCCCGGCTTACCGTTAGACCACCGCACCACCAACGATTAAGGCGCCTGGGAATAGTTTAAGTACGACATTCCTCCACGTCATAAACTTTAATTCAGATTCTGTGTTCCATAGATAATTGCTGTTGTTGTTGTTGATGGTTTTTAGGAGACTAAACAGCTAGGTCATTAGTCCCTAGATAATTGCCACTACCGTCAAGGCTCTCCATTCTGCGGAATAGCACCTCGGCAATGGACATATTGGAACATTCCCGTTAAGGTGATATAAATATCAATTTAAAGATAAAGCTGAAGCAATGAATTAAATTTTGTGATACGGCCGGGAATCGAACTCGGACATCCATGCAGACGTCTTACCGTTAGACCACCGCACCACTAAATTCAGGGTTTCTGAATTTATATTTAAATTGATATTTATATCACCTTAACAGGAATGGTCCAATAATTGCATATTCCGCTGTATGGAGAGCCTTGGCAGTAGTGGCAATTATCTATGGAACAAAGCAGCTGAATTAAAGTTTGTGACATGGAGGGAAGTCGTACTTAGACTATTTCGAGGCGTCTTAAACGTTTGTGGTGAGTTGGTCTAACGGTACCGGGCGCCGTGGCTCAGCGCGCCCAGTCAGGGGGCTCAACGCCCTCTGTAATAAAAAAGATGAGCCAAATATTCAACAAACAACTATGAACGAATTGAACCAACGACCGCAAAGCATAGATCTAGATGGAGAAAAAAAAAATAGCGGCAACACGTCTTCCTAGTAAGCATGGAGCTCCGGATTCGATTCCCGGTCGCATCAAAATTTTAATTCATTGCTTCACCTTTATCTTTACTGTCTAAGAAGGTATGACTTAAACATTCTGTCGAAGCGATCTACTCATAATTGTTATTTGGATTGGCAACAACGCTTACGTTGAAACCATTTATTTATTTTATTACCAGGCAATAGGTACAAGAAAGGGACCATTTGTGCTCGTTATTCTATTTTTTCAGTAATTTTATTATTGGAAGGTCCAACTTTAGAGTGTTGCCATTTCACCTACGACGGAAACTAGTATTGAAATGAATGGTTTTTTTAAACATGTGCGGTCGTGTTAATCCACGTACCAATAACAAGCAGCTATCAGGAATTCACCACAGGAGCGGCCTTAATCATAATGGCGAGTCGCCATTTGGCGCCCATTACTATGAAAACACCGACCCTTGCAGTGCTTTTCCACAGGATATGTAACTGTTACTAAGAGATCGTCCTAAATAACTAATTACGTTATCTTATGCTCATAGCATGGTATTTTCCTCGTGAATCTAAGTATTTTACAAAAAGAAAAGTCGGAAATGAAATCCAAATGATTTTAAATCCCGCTGAGACGCATCCATTTCAATATGCCTTGCCTTTGACGTCAGTGTCGAGCATGCTGCTGCCGCTGTCCTAACACTCAGTAAGCAGACAGCAGTGATACATTGTTTGGGCATTAACATTTTGGAAAATTATATAAAAATATTGCGATCTACCGCACTGTACAAACACATCTACAACAACTCCAGAAAAAAAAAATGAGGAGATGCGTAAAGTATGGTGGAAACACCCTCGTAGATCACAAATCAGATAGCGATCGCTTGGTGCGTTTATTTATGTGAGGACTATTTTGATGTTAATTATCATGCTTTGCAGCAGCAATCTTCTTAAATTTCATTACGTATATATTAGTAAACATTTTTTTAGATTTGCAAAACAGTTATTCACGTTATGAAAATCATCTGTCAGTAGACGTAACTAGAAAAAAAATCATGATTTTCAGACTTCCCAGACAATTAAAATGTAGCTGGCCGACACGACACTCCTTTCAGTTTCTATCATTCAACCACGAAAAGATGACCCTTGCTTCCGACTCTTACTGCCAATTACTAGCATGTGAGCAGAGGCGGAGCGCATTGAGGCGCTATATTTCGATGCGCGAGGCCGTTCCACGTCGACGGTTCGAACCTCCGAACCTCCCCCCCCCTCTCGGGCATGGATGTTTGTGTCGTCTTTGGTGTAATCTGGTTCATAAGTAGTTTTTATGTTTAGGTACTGATGACTCAGCAGTTAAGTCCCTTAAGCCCTACAAACATTTGAACATCTTTTGAACTAGCATGTGAGTGTAAATCGTTGCACTGCCAACGTATGCAGTGTAACACTGAATGGCAGAATATTATTCCAGTGCATTAAGGGGGTATTCTCAATGAATGCATTGCATGATCTGTTAATTGCTATAGATGAGGCATTAAGCCAAAACATTAGATATAAAACCATTCGCATTAATGAAACCATAATGTAATGTCCGTATTTTATTTCATTTGGACCGACAGTTAGTTCCTGTAGTGATGAGAGAATTTGCAGCTGCAAGGGCGCTTCCTTGTTTCTGTTCTTGAAATGAATAAGACGTGCAAAGTGGTAGGTTGTCCCGATTGTGAAACATGGATGGATGCAGGCAGCAGGAAGGTTGCATACTCTTCAGCTACCCTGAATTCAGTGAGCACTCTTAAGATTAGCTACAGATGTTGAATGAGAAGGAATAATATTTTAGTTCCGCAAAATGAGTAATTGTAAATTGTAATACTAACGTTACAGTAGCGTGGATTTTTTTTTTACATGTGTTGGCGCCCCTGGGTCCGGACGCCCTGGGCGACCGCCCGAGTCGCGCCATCCTAAAGCCGGCGCTCTGCCTTGGCGAAAAGGTTCATTCACGATGGCCACCTGCCCGTTTCACTCTTAGTTGTTAACATTACAACATACATGCGTCGTCGGCTGCGGTGACCTATTCTTAGGAGTGTTCGGTGCACTGGTGTTCAGACACACTCTCATTCTATCCAGCAATAGAGTCTGTTGTATGTTTCGCCACAGTTCCCCGACTGTCCTATAAGCAATCTGCCCAGCCTGTGACGTTCGATATGTATAATGACGTAGGGCTGGCAGCGGTTTCACACTCATTGTATCGCTTGTTGAAGATTCTCACCAGAGCAACCCTCGAATACCCGACATGAACAACTTCCAAAATGTTCCGACCCTTGATAATATGCATTGGTTAAAACTCAGATACGAGGGCGAGTTAAATGAAAACCTTAAATTTGTAATAACAAATCGAAATTTCGCGCCGTTATCCTGTAAGTTGGTAAGCGTGCTACAAACAGCGTGCAGAATGGCCTGTATGTGGCAGCATAGTGCAGATGCACACATACCGTCGTGGCGTCGCAGTATCAGTATATAGATGGCCGCTCCACTTGAGCCTTGCACCAGAGAAGAACAGCGTTCTGTTATTCGGTTTTTGTGTAATGAAGATGTGAAACCTATTGAAATTCATCGACGGATGAAGGTTCAGAACGGTGATGCATGTTTCTCGCAGCAGCACTTCTACGAATGGAGTAGGAAGATCGCAAATGGTGTGACTTCAGTGGAAGATGCTCCTCGTCCAGGTCAGGCAAAACGAGTTTTGACTCCACAGAACGTTGCAGCAGTTGAAGCCATAGTGAAGGAAAACCGCCGAGTGACACTACAGCATGTTTACAGATTAGTAATGGGTCAGCACACCACATTGTGTATGATGTGCTCCAGTTTCACAAAATATCTGAATGATGGTTGCCACGACAGCTGACTCCTAAAATGAGACCTGCATTTTGAATGTCTTCTTCATCCACCATACTCACCAGACCTTGCCCCAAATGATTTCCATATGTTTGGACCATTCAAAGAAGCAATGGGAGGAGAGAAGTTCCTTTCTGATGAAGAGGTACGCCATGCTGTGCATGAGTTGGTTGCATGGACTAGCAAAAGAATTTTTTTTTTTTTTTTTTTTTTTTTTTTTTTTTTTTTTTCTAAAGGAACTTATACACTTCGTAAGCGCTGGAGGACTTGTATTCAGCATGGAGATGTCGAAAAGTGATACAGCTTTGTACCACTTCTGCACAATAAACAATATTTCAAAAATATTAAAGGTTTTCATTTGTTCAAAAAATGTTCAAATGTTTGTATAGTCTATGGGACTTAACTACAGGGTCATCAGTCTCTAAACTTACAAACTACTTATGAACTACTTACGAACTAGGACGGCACAAATATCCATGCCCGAGGGGGGATTCGAACCCCCGACCGTAGTGGCCGTGCAGACCCTGACTGGAGCGCCTTAGTCCCCTCGGCCACCGCGGCCGGCATTTTCATTTGACTCTCCCTCGTAGATAGGACGTTCTCTATTTTAAACACGGCTAGCACTCTTATTCAATGTACAGCTACCACGCTTATGTCTGGCTACCATTCCTAGTCAGGACGCCTGGGTGCATTTATGTCGATAATGGTATGTCTTATTAGTTTATGTCCTTCTTTCTTATCAGAAATAGTTTGCCGTTCATTTCATAATATGTAGCTAAATCCGAGTGTGGTTTGGTAAGATCCCAAGTGGACAGCTTACACTGCTGCGGGTAAAACGACCAGGCATAAAATTAATATTCTTCGTTGTTCACAAATCGTCCTCTGTTTATTAACATGAACAATTTTCGAGTGTGTCATTAGGAAGGAACCTCAGCAAAAAGCTAGAATTACTGCGACTGAAACGAGTATAGTCTTCCTTGAGATAAATAATTGGCCGTTTATTTCAGACTACGTGTAAATTTCGGAGTGTTTGTTTAGGTTGGATTCTAAGAACGAAGCATAGATGGCTGTGACTGGAACGAAAAATACTAAAATTCTTACTGTTGATTGCAACAGATGATTTTTATTTGCCAATATGTTGCAGCTTACGGGACTGCACCAATCACAGCTAAAAAAGAGATTGATGTAGCAAACACCATCATCGGAAATAAACTCATTTTGAGAAGAATGCATCAGTCTCCTACGTCAAGTACGTCGTGGGGCCTCTCAACCACTGCATATCGGTCAATTATTCATCAGGAAATCGTTCTATAGTAATAGTGTCAACGACTGCACTGTTGTGCACTATTTGTAGTGCATAAAAAGCAAATTGGAACAATATACCAAAGAAAATTACAATTTCAACTTAATAAACTTGGTAACATAATGCAAATTTCGTCCAACCTACCTTAATTTCTCATTGAAAGGAGGTTATCGTGTGAGATGGATCGCCGAAATATTGAGTGTCGATGGCATCATAACTCGAGAAGGCAACTGTAGACCTGTGAAACAAGTCAAGAGACTCTACGGCTCGAAGGAGTTGAACTGGTGCACTTACCTCGCGATTAAAAAGCTACAGCCAACCAAAGGCCACCCACGAAAGAATCACCACAGAACGCACCACAGAAAAGAATTTACCAAGCACCACTTAATAACGACCGAAAAGAATTCGGCCGAGAGTTCATGGATTTTAAACAGTTGCCGCAGATAGAAATCCGAATAAATTTCAACAATATATATCGCCGTGAAGCCATACATTTTTATATGTTTACGGATTTGTACCGCAGCATCGAGTTAATCATTTTTATTCTACAAGTCTGTGAAACGTACTATTTCTCTATTATACCTCTTCTAGAGCTATTCATCACCTACCAATCGTCTGTATTCGGTATAGTCAGACGCTTTAGAAGACTTCTTCCCCCAGAAAAGTGAATACCTAATGAAAATACACAGCAAAAACCTTCAACAACTTTTGTTTCGTAGGTATCTGATACCGTTTAATAGACGGAGGTGATATGATGTAGACCTCTCACAAGGAAGCTCTAACGAAAGGAATATATTACAATAATCCCATTTCCGAGAAACTTCATTGATAGAGGTCCAAAAATTTACTTAGGCTCCTTTACAAACGTCTATCATCTTAATAGGTTAGCACCGTGTTCCAAATTTTACGGTTTTTTCTTTTTCTTCCACTCATTTAATCATATACGTAAAGCATTTTTCTGTTGTCTCGAAAGACTGGGAAACGTTGGGCGTGAGAAATTTTCGAAAGGATGATTGACTCGGGTGGCGTCCTCCGGAGGCGATCCGATTGCCTCCGACTGTGTAGGCGACAGGTCTAGCTATCTGTCATAGCTGCCTGTCTATCTCATTGGTCGCAGGTTTAGAGCTCTGCTGATTTCCCGCCTAATAGTCAATATTGTGCTTCCCTTCAGTCAGTACTGAGCTTGATTTTGAAGTGCCTCTGACGTAGACCTTGAAAAAGATGGATTCAGCCATTTTATTATTGACATGTAAATTTTATTTGAATGACTGATCAATGTGTATGTATACCAATTCCCTATGTTAAAAATTTTTGCAATATCAGTGATGTAAAAAATTACAACAGGTCTGAAGATGACGTCTAGCACGCCGAAACCGGTCATATAATTAAAAGAAGAAAGCTATCTTGGCTGAAAACCTCTTATTAAACAAATTTAGATCACCCCAACAATGTGTTCCTTATATCGGTAACATGTGTTGTGATCCATATCCTGTTATTTTTGGGTTCTTTTATTCCAACTGTCTTTTCTGCTGCTTTGTATATAATAATATTAACTAAAAAATCGTGTTTTTTGTACTTATAACGATCTTGTAGCAAATGTGCGATATACGAGATATTAATACAACACACTTCTTTCTCCCCTAACGGAGATGAGTACGTAAATGATCAGCCAAAAACAACAAAAAAACAGCAACAGAGTTTAGGACCTGAGTTGCGTTACTACATAGCGCACTGAACTTGAAACATGCTACAAGGGATATTAAGGTACCTGAAATACGTCAAACTATGTCAGTGTTTTCTCTTTAGAAAATCTTCGAATGAACTACGATACGTTACTACCACTGAATTATTGTAAAAAACTTGGCGTGCTCTTCTCTTTAGCGAGTTGTTAAAATTTTGTCACACTGGCAGAGATGGTGCGTTCATTATGACAGCAGAAGGATACTGCATTAAGTTGTCGAAGGTTTAGGCTACGGAAGTGGCAGTTTTTTAAGACAAGTGCTACTGAGCTGTCTTACTCTTAGGTAATTCCCCTTGTAAAGACATGATATGACGATATTTTTATAACACTGTTGTGTATGTTACAGACTAGCTTGTGGAAACGAGACACGCCGTTTATGGTTGAATGTTGACTATTTACTGTATTTATTGAAATCTTGTGTTAGTCCATCTCTCCTCCTCTCTCTGTCGATCTCCCCATCTCCCTCTTTCTGTACTTCCATCTACCTCCGTCAATTCCTCCCCATAATCTGCCTCCACCTCTTCCCTTATCTATACATCTAATTCTTATTTCCACCACCTGCTGTCAATCTCATGCTTTCCCAACTCTGTTCTCCTTCCTCTTGATCCGCCTTCTCCCCCAACCCTTTCTCGCCATGTCCTCCTTCACTTCTCTCGGACCATCTCCGTCTCTTCATCCATCTCCTCTCCCCTTCTTTCTGCGACCTGGCTGTACTGCCGACGATATAAAAAAAGAAAATCTTCGCCTTGCAGATCCGTAAATTTTTTATTGAAAATGATTTTGATCTCGGAGTGACTGCCACGTTTTCACCCATGAACGTTTGCTTTTCTTTTTCTTCCTCCCCTTCTATACGCAGACACATCAATGCTGTTGTGTAGGCAACAGCTGACTATAAAACCGCCGTTTTGAAGCAACTTTCACAAAATATTGGATGACAGTGTAATACCCCCTTTGACGTTATGTCCAATTTCTTTGTCAAAGAACCAATATATCATCCAATTTTTTCGCCCAATTCTTTGTGCAATAATTTCATACTGTAATATCGGCCAAACTCACGTTCACATTTATACTATAAAATTTCGATTCATGTTCAGCTAGAGTGCCTCATCATCCTACAAGTGTGCTGATATGGCGCCATCAGTGAACCAGTTTGGTTGTGGTCTACATCTACATCTACATGGGATACTCTGCACATCACATATAAGTGCCTGGTAGAGAGCTCATCGAACTACCTTTATACTATTCATCTCCTGTTCCGTTCTCGAATAGCGCGCGGGAAGAAAGAACATCTGAATTTCTCAGTTCGAGCTCTGATTTGTCGTATTTTATTCTGATTATCATTTCTACCTATATAGGAGTCAACAATATATTTTCGCATTCGGAGGAGAATGTTGGTGATTGGAGTTTCGTAAGTAGACCACACCGCAGCGATAACCGCCGTTGTTGTAATGATTCCCATCCCAGTTCCTGTATCATCTCCGTGACGCTGTCTCCCCTGTATCGTGACAATACAAAACGAGCTGCCCTTCTTTGGACTCTCGAAGTTCTCCGTCAAACCCACCTGATAATGACCCCTCACTGGGCAGCAATACTCCACAAAAAGGACGGACAAGCATCGTGTATGGAGTCTCTTTAGTAGTTCTGTTGCATCTTTTAAGGGTTCTGGCAGTAAAACCCACTCTCTGGTACGCCTTTCCCACCACATTATCTACGTGTTCGTTTCAGTTTAAGTCTAAAGTAATAGTAATTCCTAGGTATTTAGTAGAGTTTACGGGTATCACATTCGATTGATTTATCTTGTAAACAATGTTTAACGAATTTCTTCTCGTACTCATGAGGACGACTTCACACTTCTCATTATTCAGATTCAATAGCAAATTTTTACAGCATAGTGATATCTTATTTAGATCCTTTTACAGTTGGTTATGATCTTTAAATGACTTAACTGGACGATAAAAGACGGCGTCAACTGCAACCTAAGAAAGCTGCTCAGATTTTGTCCTAAATCGTTTATGTAGATAAGGAACAGCAGAGGACCAATAACACTACCTTGTGAAACGCCCGATATCACCTCTGTTTTAGTCGATGCCTTACCATCGATTACTACAAACTGTGTCCTCTCTGACAGAAAACCCCCTATCCAGTTACAAATCTGGGGGGGGGGGGGGGGGGGATATTCCATAACCACGCAATTTGATTAAAAGCCGTTTGTAAGGTACGGTGTCAAAAACCTTCTGGAAATGTATAAATACGGAATCAATTTGAGAACCCTTGTCGATAGCACTCATCACTTCGTGTGGGTAAAGAGCTAGTTGTGTCCTTAAAGAAGGACACAGAGAAATGCTGCTGTCATCTGATGAAAGCGTAGCTTCGCCTGCTTCTACAAGGTCAGCGAGCAACATCACAGCTCACCGTTTGACACACAGTGTTCCCAACTGACTTCTGGTGATTTGTCAGTCCGTAGTTGTAACGCCCCTGCCCTATTACTCCACACTCTCGGTAAATATTGGGCGTGGAAAAATTTCGTTGTGCGTCGTGTGACCTAGACGCTGAATGTGACATGAGTGTGCGAGGCAAACTGCCAACTATTGTCTGGCGTCGTGGCGGCATGACATAAGGCTAGGACGCCTTGCGAAAGTGACAGCCTACCAAATCATATTCCGGATGTTCTGATCTCTCCGACTGTGAGGTAACACACTGCCCACGCTTTCAACACCAAACACGTGAGAAGGCTTCACCGCACGTTCAGTTAGTTGAATTTAATTGTCGTAAGAGCAGAATTTAAACATAACTGTTTTAAATGAAAAGTGTATCAAACCGAAATGACTGTGGTTCGCTTTCTTGGACGCGTTCAGTAAATATACATACATATTCTCATCTGTATCCATAGTTCTGACGAAGAGTTCACATTGCGGCTAACGTAGTTTCTGGATGCTGAATTAAAACACCTGAAGCAAGCTTTCAAGAAAAATGGGTATTCAGATAAAGAAATAAACAGGGTTCTATGACCAAATAACAATAGTCTAAAAGCACGTGCTCAAACAAAGCGATGGAAGAACACAGTTTCCCTGCCATTTATCGGAAAAGTAACTGATCAAATAGGAAAAATATCATGCAAACACAACATCAGACCAGTTTTCAGACCAACTAAGAAAATATGTCAGGTACTCCGTTCTGTGAAAGATAAACGACCTACTCTTTCTGCGTGTGGCGTTTATAAAATTCCGTATACATGTGGTAAAGTTTATATTGGAACCACAAAAAGAAGTATAGAAAGTAGGCTGAAGGGACACAAAAGTCTTTGCCGACTAGGAAATACAGAGAAATCGGCTGTGGCAGAGCATGCTCTTCAGTCTGGAAGTCATATAGTGAGGTTTTCCGAAACATCGGTTTTATCTACAATGACGAATTATTATCCACGACAATACAGGGAAGCTATTGAAATATACAAACATAAAGAAAATTTTAACAGGAAAGAAGAAACTATGAAACTTAGCGACATATGGACAATAGCTTTGAAAGATCGACAGGTTTTATCTCTGACCGATTGCAATCGATAGTGATGTTTTTATCTTTGACAACGACTATCTCTGCTGATAATGTGACAACTTGACCACGCCCACTTTTCACAGTATATACGGCGCTCTCAGACACCCGACTCATCAGTCGGCAAGACTCAACGCAAGTAAGAAGACCTCTGAGGATGTCCGGCGCAGCTCTGGACGAAACGTTAGGTGAAACTGGAAAGTTTTATGGACCACGGCCTAATAACCCGGAAGTTCTACCAGCAACTAAACGTAGTTATGCAAAGAATATCAGGGAGTGGTTGAGCTAATAACAAGAAATGTTACAGATGTATCACTCTACATTTTTAAAAATATTTTGACCTACTTTAGATTACGATAGTAACACTAAAAGTGGGCCTTTGCGGTCGCCTTTTGACAGCTCGAAATTGAAATGAAAATAACGGCTTTAACCATTCATCAGACACGAAAATAGAGTAAACGAATTTATAAAAGGAGAAAATTCCTTACTGTCTTTGCTCTCTATTTTTTTCATATCTCGTATCGTTTAAGAGATATTTGCAAAAATAACGGCGATTTGACGATGGTTGTGCGTAACGTGTCCCCTCTTTTTAGCTCGAACCGTTCAACCGATCGGCACCAAATTTTACAGACATAATTGTTGGCTGCCAGGAACCAGAACCTCTCTTTTTCAAATATATCGGACAAACAATAGACTAGAAATACTAAAAAAGGAAATTTAGTTGCAAATAAACCGTTTATCTGCAACGAAAATTTAATAACTATTTGGTAGAGGAGAAAATTCTCTAAAACTTTGCTCTGTTATGTCTTTTTTCTCATAACCAGCACCGTTTCAGGGATATTTGCAAAAATAACGGCGATTTGACACCGTTACTTGTTTTAACGTAAACCAGACGTTCGGAGATGTCACATGACATTACTCGCCCAGAACTCTCTCTGGCATTCCCCATCTTGCTTTCTGTACTTTATGATTTCCTTATTACAACTGACGCGTTGTCATTTCAAAGCAATGGCGAACTGATGAAATAACAAAAACACGACTTTTTATCTGTTTAACCCATGGCTGCTTGTCCATCAGCAGCAGTTTATTGACTGCGACTGAACGTCCTTGTTCAAGACCACCAGCGACAGCCAAATGGGTAATGATCCGCTTTTTATTCTTTATTTGTAAACAGTAATAAGTAGTCCTCACATCTGTATGTAACTCTGTACGTCTGTGTTTATTTACAGTGGATTATATTTGAAGATGGCAAAAGATTTTTCCCGAAACCGGTCATTTTACAATAAAATATTGCGGTCTTAGACTGCTGTATCAAATGATCATGTTTTAACAGATCGCTGAACTCTCGCAACAATGATTTCTAAGATTATTACATTATAATTAATTTTCCTAAGAACGAAGGGTTTTGATAATTTTCAGTGCGCCATTGCTTTGAAATGACAGCGCTTGAGTTTCCACGTAACTGATTTACAAACACCAATGTAAGCCGTGTTCCTACAGGCTATAGTCATTTGTAACCAGTAAAGGTAAAGAAAATAAAGTTATAACAAAATAGCAACGCAAGACAGGTGATAATATTTTAACGGCGAGAGATAATGAAAATGTTGGACAGATATGAAAGTAATGGTTTCAAGAGGTAATAGTTGAAAAGAAAGTAAGTTTGCCAAAGCTAAACTCAAATATCAATTAATGTTGTTTCTTTGTTAAAATACGCTCAGAAAGAATATTACGTGTTGGGTACACAGATACAATCACAATAGTAAAGTCGTAAACGTATCGTCCATCATTTTTATTATTATTTATGTTATTATTTGTTTTATCCGAAAGGTTTACAAAACATCATAACTACAGGCAAATTTAAAGTGGGTCGTAAAACACGCCAGTGCGTTGTTTTTGCTTAAGTAGCTGCAAGATTTTATGATGGCTGCAAGATTTTATGATGGCTTTCAAACCATGCTGCAAGGAAAAATAATGTTTTCTTGCGCTTCACTTTAGATTCAGGGGCTAGACAATAAGTAACGAGGAGTATTATTTTTCTCTTATATCATGTCATTAGAGAAGTACTTACAGTGACACACTTTCAATATGGGATTGGGTTGGGGTTGTTTGGTTGGGTTAGGGGGGCTAAACTACTGAGGTTATCAGTCCCCCGTTGGGCAGGGGAAGGAATGAGGATAGGAACGGGGGGTAGGAAATGCTGTCCGGAAAGTAAAGGATGAAGGAAGACTGCATTAGCTCGGAGTCCCGTGCTCGCCACGCACGTACTCACGAAAGAACCGTGATTCCACTGGGGGCCACATTCAGTATAATAGACTCTGTTATTTGTGACATTTCGCACAATGTCCGGAAGGCATCGTATACGAGTTGCTCGTCTATTTCTATTAATGTCCCGTATTAAACGCCCTATGGTATGAATAACATCTCTGCCGTTGAACCAGATTGCTGACAGTGGTTCTTCTGCATTGACGAGGAGCTCGTAATAACAAGGCCTCACATAGTGACAACGGTGCATTTTCGTGCACAATGCCACACCGCTGTCGCTGACTGGGACTTTACTTGTGCCTTTATAATTTTGTTATAATGTTGCACGTCTATTCACTGATCTATGAAAATGCGGCATGTAAAATGTGGTGTGAACAGAGTTAGTAGTTAAAAAGATCACGTAGACGATGAAGTCTGACCACGTGAAAAACGGAAATATAGTATGCAATAAACAATAGAGAGAATGGCTTCAAGTTACTTTCGACGTCGCTGCCAGCAATACCATCCCAGGGAACGGCTTGGTGTTCGCCAGCCATTGGCTATAAACGCGCAACCTGAATAATAATGGCAGCATACTAGCTACTGATTAGCTGTTGCCCTCTAATCAGATAAAGGATTTTGCGTACCACTTACCTGGGTAGCAAACGTAAGAGCCTAGAGGAAATGGTGGTAATATGGCCCCTGCAACAAATATGCCCGTGCCCCCTTTAATATCTTAATAACACTGAGCTGAACTCTAGTGGTGATAGTTGGAACTAGTCTATTAGTATCCTCACTTGCGTGTAGGGGCGCTAGAAGCAGGTCAGTACAGTGTGTGAGTGACAGTGAGGTTGTATTTTCCAAGCTCCTGTTCAAAACTTTGAGAGGTATGTGAATTTCATCTTATAAGCCTACCGTTATCGGTTAATATTTAAAAGTAAGCACCATGCATACAAGCTAGAAAGTTCCAAATAGATTAAAAGTTGTTTACACGAGTTTACAAGGTGTAAGTGACTGTAATATGACCCGTTTTGGTTCAAATGTCTGTAAATCTATCGGACCAAACTGCGTGGTCATCAGTCCGTAGCTTACAAACTACTTAAACCGAGGTAAACTAACCTACGGACAAATACACACACCCATGCCCGAGGGAGGACTCGAACCTCCACGGCGAGCAACCGCGCGCTCCGCAGCGAGACGCTCGGCTACTCCACCGCGGCCCCGCTTTGGTGCGTGTAATGTGGACCCTGGGGTCCATATTATAAGCTGTCCGTAATATGTTTTTATTTTTGTTTTCACATGCCTAGAAGTAATTTGGCATCTAAACCAACCCCCAAAAGGCAGATGTGGGATAAAAACAGAGGCAGTGTCTGCTGTAGTAGGCAAAATGATACGAGATAAAAAAATCATCGAAACATTTTGCTGTCCCAGAAACAACTCTGCGCCGATATGGAAAATGTCGAAACTAAAAAACTTGGGAAAAAAACAGCTCTACCAGCAGCCCTAGAAAGTAAACTAGTGGATTACTTGCAGTATATGGAGGCCAATTTCTATGGTTTTACTCGTATGGGTATTCGAAAATTTGTAGTTAGGAATGGAATTGTAACGAACTTCAGAAATGAAATCGCTTGAAGGGCTTGGCTTCACCATTTTCTTCGACGCCATCAAGATAAGCTGTCGATTAGAAAGCCAACCGGAACCACATATGCTCGAGCAAAAGTCTTTACCCGTGAGAGAAATCATTCTACGACTTCCTACAATCTGAATACCAGAAAGCTAAAAATCCAGAAGATCGTGTATGGAACGTCGACGAAACAGACCTTAGTGTGGTTGAGACTAAGATACCGCAAGTAACTCCAAGCAGAGGTAAACGCCGAATTTGTTCTCTGACTGCTGCAGAGCATGGGTCTCCAGTGACGGTCATTTGTTCGGTGAATGCGGAAGGTTCTTTGTTCCCCCCGATGTCCATCTTCCCAAGAATGAATATGACAGACGTTCTAATGAAAGGTGCTCCCCCTGAGTCAAATATGAGAGCCCACGCATCTGGTTGCATTCAAGGGAACCTACGCACGGACTGGTTGAAACATTATATTGAAAAAAAAAATGCCAACAGAGACTTCGCCTGTGCTATTTATCCTTGGTGGTCACTTCTCCCATGTAAGGAATATTGATATGATTGATATGGCAAGAAGAAACTTCATCGCCATGTTGTCACTGTCTTCATACACAACAAAACATGTTCAAATGTTTGTAGAGCTTATGGGACTTAACTGCGGGGTCATCAGTCCTTAAACTTACAAACTACTTATTAACTAGCTAATACTAAGGACGACACAAACGTCGATGCCCGAGAGGGGATTCGAACCCCCGACCGTATTGGCCGTGCAGACCGTGACTGGAGCGCTTGTCCCCTCGGCCACCGTGGACGGCCATACACAACACACGAACTGCAACCCCTGGACTGTACTTTTAGGGGTGCACTTAAGACTCACTACAGCGAGAATATTCGTCAGTGGATGCTCCATGAAAGCTAATCTGTTTGACCCTCTGATATAGAGTCGTTCTTTGTCAAGGCCTATGTCCGGCGTACAACCGGCATTAATGCAGTAAATGGGTTTAGGGGAACAAGAATTTATCCCTTAGAAAGAGACATATGCCAAGATAATGAATTCATCGCTGCGGAAGAAGTCCCGATTCCTGCGCCTCACGACCAACAGAAACATCTGGAACCCGAAAAGAGAGTTCAGCTTCAAGAGGACCTTGATGCCAATGAAACTGATGTCCATGAACCTACTCAAATTGCATTTAAACCCGTTTTAAACGATCAACGAACTTGTATTAGATTGATAACAAGTTGCGTTAATGGCGGCCGTCAGTCGTATGAACGGCTGCACTAGTATGATCGCGCTACTATCGAAGCGCGATAAATATAGCGATAAGGAATTATGACCCGTTCTAAATTCGGTACTAGTGGGTTCACTGCGCATGCGCGAGCTAGTAGCTGTCAGCTGCAGTCACCGCTCCAGTTAGTCCGCCATTTTCCTTCGTTTTTTACGTATATTTTGCATTATGTTGAAGTTTATGATCAAAATGTATTACAAAATGTATTTTAATGACGGCATTCACACTGTCCGTCACCAGACCGTCACCTAAGTCAACGTCATGTTAAGCATTCTCGAGAAGATTGTTTTGATTGAACGGTCGTCTGCTGACATCGGAAGTTAACCTGTTTTCGTCAGGCGATTTTCATATTGTAGTCGACAATTACACGGTTTGCACGCAAATTTGTCTTATTAATCTCTAGTTTATTATTATACTTTGGTTTAGCGGTAAATTGCAAATGTTTCATGAAGACTTAAATATTTATGTCATTTATTGTCCACCGAAAAGCGAGGTCGTAGGCCTACATCTGAAACCGAAAAATGGTTTATGTTTTGCAATATCATAACAGAAAATACTGAAGCCAATTGTTTATTTGAATAAGATTGTACTTTGATGATGCTATTTTCATTAAATAGCATTTTAAATGAAAATGTCAGTCCAAATGAAAGACAAAAATTCAGTTGTGCATGACGTTATTAACAATGTCAGTGGGCAAATCGTAGTAGATAAAGTAAAGAAGGTCTATTTGCGCTCTTATAAATATGGCTTGATTTGTTCATAAGTTTACTTTTTTCGCTTGAAAATAGATGTGAATGTTTTGAAATGCTTCACTTCCCAGAACTTTACCACATTAAGTTGACCAAAAACATAGACTGCAAGGTTTTCAATAACATTTAGCGTTGTTTCCTCAATTCCAGTATTAAACTATGACTTCCTACATAATAAATCGCCTGATATAACCTCACCTTCAACATCGGGTATTACAGTTCGATTACGTTTATCGTCTAAACACGCTGCTACAAGATCTGGCTTGAGTTTGTAGTTCAGGGCTAGTACGCTAGGAGCGCTTCAGTAGACTATTATCTATCTTGTTCACCTTCATTCATCGTTTAAAAAGGATTTTAGTGTGTCTCCAAGGGATATACATCCCATACCTAAGAAGAAGAAACCACGTCTCGTCGGCGAAAACCGTGTGTTGCTAGTGACACGATCTCCATATAAAAACGAATTAAAAGCTCACATAGATCAGAAATAAGATGCAGGTAATCATCGTGGCCGTGGACGCGAACGAGGGAAATTAACAGCCATCAAGAGGAACTTGACTTCACAGCCATTTTGTTGTGGAACTCAAACCAAAACACATAGTAGAGGGCGTGGTGCTTCTAGTCGTGGAAGAGGCGTTAGTAACAGTAGTTGACAGTTAAATAAAACTTTGATTGAGCAAGACGAAATGGACAGTGATTACTCAGATTGTGTTGACGATGAAGTCATGGGGCTCTCAACTCCATTTGACCTTCCAGATAAAGACGATGATCTTTGCCCATTCTGTGACGGGAAGTTTTCAAATGATGTTCGTGGCAAATTATGGGTTCAATGCCAAACGAATGTGCGGGAGCGGAGAAAGAGGACTACGTTAGTGACTTCTGTCGCTAGTACTGTGCTACTTTGTACTTTTATAGTTTTATATAACCTAACAAATATGAATTTTAATCGAAAAACAATTATATACATGTGGCGTCTGTTCCAAAAGAACAGAAGTCACTTCTGATCCTGCAGTTGTTATTCTTTAATATTCACAGAATATATGACATCAACTGCGATTGCGCAAAGCTGAAAATGTGTACCCTGCTTTCTAGGCAGTTGCGCTGACCCCTACACCACTGGGGACACAGTGATCACCGCACCTGCAAGGTCTACCTAAGCACGCTACCCGTCAGATACAAATTCCCAGCTTCACCCTGCCCACAGTACTCAAACTCGTAGTTATGAAACTAATTCCCGTAAGAGTAAGGGCTTTCAAACTTGCCCAACCCTCCCCATTAACGATAGCATCATTGCTCATCACCGGCATTATTCTTCGTTTTTCTTGCAGCAAAACATCCTTAAAATATACTTGGAACCATATTACAAACAGCATGGAAGTCATATTAAATGCACATCTTGTTCGCTTTCAAATTTATCGTCTTTGGGAAAAAATAATAATAAATATATTGTGACATTTTAAGGAATTTAATCAAGAAAATGTCTTAGTTAACCGTCAATAAAGTATAACTATATCAATTAAATGACTGTAATTGTATCAGTGTACAATATTTTATTGAAAAACGAGCCGGATGTCCATATTACCACCATTTCCTCTACTGATACGCTACTGCCAACCAATCACCATCTTAGACGTATAACGTAGGTATCAGATAACGGAAAAAATTCACAATACATAGGGGCAACTATTCAGCAGCATTCAACTGTTAAATGCCCTGAAAGGACCACCTTTGCTGTTTTAAAATGACGTGGTCTAGTATCCAGAACTCTTTTACTCAAAATGACACCGACCGTAGAAGCGTACGGACTTAAACCAACTATGTAACGGTTTGGAATTCTGTGTAAAGTTTGTTGGAAGCGACTAAGTGTTATCATTTGGAAACTATAAGAGTTATCACTGTTTGGTGGAGGATGGGTGAACGTCGGTGACACTGCTAGCAATCTACGTTGATTTTCTTTACATTGATAAATTTATAAGAGAGCGCTTGACAGAACTTAAATTGAAAAAGAGGGGGTAAGAAATTATAACTGTTGTTTTAAAAATGTCCACGGTGATTGTGGTGTCGCACAAGTACAAAGTGCGCGCCACCTACTTTCGCCGCGCGCCGCCATGCACGCACGGCGCGGCGTTCTCACGACGACAGCCACGAGCGCCCTCTGCTGCAACGCCGCTCGTGGCCACCACGGAAAGACATGGCACTTCGGACTGAGATAGCAACGAGTTAGGACCTTCATATCCGATAGGCACGAGTGAAGACTTTGCTATTGTACAGGCACTAGGCAGGCCTCTAACAACTATGTATCAACATTCTGCAGTACTATGTAAAAGTTAAGTATTGTTACATTCTGTTCAATATATATATCTTTCTAATTTACTCGAGTGTTTATAGTTTCTGGCTGCTCCCCTCCGTACCTGCACCAGCGTGTCGGTCTCATTCCACTCGGCCACCGACACCTACGACGAGGCTGGGACACAAAAGCGGCGACGAAGTCGGGACACAAAAGTGATATTCACGTTAATCAATTTAGGGTGACAGAAAATGAAGTAAACGTTTTCTTTTTTTGCGGAGAAAGAGCTGAATTGGTATACATCTCGACTCGTCGTTCACTTGACAGAACTTTAATTACAATCTGCATTCAGAGTGAAAATTTCTTTCTCCCATTTTTAAATTACAGTTAAACGGTTTGTATGAGCACTCAGTTTCAGTAGCCGTAGTCTTCATGAAACGCAGGGAAAATAAATTCTTATTGGTGGAAAACTAGTGACACTTTTTTTTTGTTTTTATTTTTTTTTTATTTTCGTGAAGCTACCGATAGCAACAGTAGCATTATTTATTGTAACAACTTTTCTAGGCACTTTACTAATTAACTTACTGAAAATAAATTTTTCTTGTAGGTGGACTGTCTGACGGCTTACAGAAGCAACAAAAGTTTCATTTTGAATATCTCGTGTAACTATTGAACCTTTTTTTCAAAATTAAATACTCTTTCATAATCAACTCATTATGGAGTAAAATTTTGCGTTAAGCGTAACATAGATAAATTAATGTTCTTGGGGGGTCTTACCTAGAAATATTTATCCGTTTCACTGAACACGTATAACAATTAGACACTGTGCCAATACTCGAAAATGATTAACACTTCCACACTTGCAACAAACATCACATTTTATTTCAAACGTTACGAAAAGTTTCTCGCTGACATCACCCACAAAATGATGAAAGGAACAAAGTTTAACGCCTGCTACATTTTCGCTATTCATGCGATCAAAATTGATCTCCCATAATATTTTTAATTTATTATGCTTTCATTAATGACTCTATTCGGAACACAGTTTATAGGCATTATGCAGATATATATCACTGAACGCAAAAGCGAAATTATATCACTACACAGCACATAGTTCAGGGTACATGAAGTGATAGACACATCAGAAACTACCTTCTACTTACACTATCATGGATTAAAACTCAACATCAGTTGTAACGTTTTATTGTATTAATTCTTGATAACGCTATTTACAATCCATTTTCAGAAGTTTAAGTACTTATATCAGGAAATGCACCTGCCAAATAATGTAACTGTACTGCAAATAGTTCAGCGGATATATCGTCGTAAGTAATCGACACTATAAACACAGAGAGGAAAGCTAGAAAAACTGAAGATGGAAATGCCAATGGAAATGATCATCCCTTTCCCTCCTTTTACTTCCTCCTTTCTGTCTCTACATCTCATCCTCCCTACTCTGTTTGCAGACGTCTCCTTCCCACTCTCTCTTGATAAAACCCACTCTGTTCATCTCTTCTCGCATGTCAGTTCCTACCCCCTCTAAGTTTCCCATGTACTCGTCCTCTCTCATCTAATCCTTTCGTTCCTTTCCACTCTATCGCCTCATCCTCCTCTCTCTATGCCAATCTCCTACACCCAAATCTATGTCTGTATCTCTTTGTACCCACCTCTTCCTACACTTATTCTTATTGTATCCTCCCACTTTTGTTTGTCCATCTTCTCGTCGCTCTCCTGTTCATCCCTCCCCCCTCTCTCTGCAATCTTTCTCCCCATCTCTCTCTGACCATCCCCTCCATCCCTACCCCTACGTAACCTCAGACTAATTCCTTGTAGCCCTTCAGCACCTATCCTCTTCATACTCCTACGCCTCTTAATGCCTCTCGCCTCTTCATACCCCCGGTCCTATCGCCTTCTCTGTGTTAACCTCCCGCTTCTCCTTTACTGTCCATCCCATCCTCATTCTCCCTGTCAATCTCTTCCTAACCTTTTGGCACTGTTTCTTGCCCCTGACAAGTAGATTGCCCTGGAGAACAGATCGATAAGGCATAGCGAAACTATTCCCACACAAAACACCAGTTGTGCAGGGTAGCCAACTATGGTAGGGGCTGAAAAATTTTCTTCTTTCCCGATATCCGCACTTGTGGAAGATATAAGATTCTAAACCCGATGGTGATGATTCCCATGTTGCAAGTAGTATGTGTTCCAAATTTGACTAACATAGATCCAGTAGAAGAAGCAGAGAGAATGTCAACATTACGCCATTAGAGCATATGAAGTAACATATGTGTAGTACAATGAAAGTGGATTTATGTTGTTGTTGTGGTCTTCAGTCCGGAGACTGGTTTGATGCAGATCTTAACAATACCCTATCCTGAGAAGCCTCTTCATCTCCACATAAGAACGACAACCTACATCTGTCTGAATCTGCTTACTGTATCCATCTCATGGTCTTCCTCTGCGGTTTTTACCCCACACACTTCCCTCCAACGCTAAATACACAATTCCTTGATGTCTAAGAATGTGTCCTACCAATCTATCCCTTCTTTTAGTCAAGGTATGCCAGAAATTTCTTTTCTCCCCAATTCTGTTCAGTACCTCCTCATTAGTTACGCGATCCACCCACCTAAACTTCAGTATTCTTCTGTAGCACCACATTTCAAAAGGCTCAATCCTCTTTCTGTCCGCACTGTTTATCGTCCATGTCTCACTCCCATACAAGGCAACACTCCATACAAATGCCTTCAGAAAGGACTTCCTTAGGCTTAAATCAATATTCGATGTTAACAAATTTCTCTTTTTCAAGAACGCTTTTCGACCCATTGCCATTCTGCATTTTATATCCTCTGCACTGCGACCACCATTTGTTATTTTACTGCCCAAGTAACAAAACTCATCTACCTCCTTTATTGCTTCGTTACCCAATCTAATTCATTCAGTATCGCCTGAGTTTCTTACACTGCACTCCATTACCCTAGTTTTGCTCTTGTTAATGTTCATCTTATATGCACCTTTCAGCACACTGTCCATTCCGTTCAATTGCTCTTCCAGGTCCTTTGCTGTATCTGACAGAATTACTATATCGTCGGCAAAACGCAAGTTTTTTAATTCTTCACCCTGAACTTTAATTCCTTCTCCAAATTTCCCCTTGTTTTCCTTTATAGCTTGCTCAATGTACAAATTGAATAACAATGGAGAAAGATTACAACCCTGTCTTAGTCCCTTCCCAACCACTGCATCCCTTTCATGCCCTTCAACTCTGACAACCGCTGTCTGGTTTTTGTACAATTTGTAAATAACCTTACCCTCCCTATATTTTATTCCTGCTTGCTTCAGAACTGGAAAGAGTTTATTCCAGTCAACATTGTTATAAGCCTTCTCGAAATCTACAAAAGCTAGAAATGTAGGTTTGCCTTTTCTTAATCTATCTTCTAGGATAAGCCGTAAAGTGAGTATTGCCTCCCGTGTTCCTACATTTCTCCTGAACCTAAACTGATCTTCCCCGAGGTCGACTTCTATCAGCATTTCCATCCTTCTGTATATAATTCGTGTTAATATTTTGCAACCATGACTTATTAAACTGATGGTTCTGTAGTTTTCACACCTGTCTGCACCTGCTTTCTTTGGAATGGGGATTATAACATTTTTCTTAAAGTCTGAAGGTACTTCACCTGTCTCATACATCTTACACACCAGGTGAAACAATTTTGACAATTTTGTCATGGCTGATTCTCCCAGAGACTTCAGTAGCTCTGAGGGAATATCATTTACTTCCTTGTTTCGACGTAGGTCATTCAGGGCTCTGTCAAATTCTTCTCTCAGTACAGTATCTCCTATTTCATCTTCATTTACATCCTCTTCCTTTCATACAATATTGTCTCGAAGTTCATTTCCTTTGTAGAGACCCTCTATATACTCTTTCCACTTTCAGCTTTCCCTTCTTTACTGAGAACTGGTTTTCCATCAGTGTCCTTAATATTCATAGAGCTGTTTTTCTTATCTCCAAATGTTTCTTTTATTTTCCTGTAGGCTGTATCTATTTTTCCCCTATTTATACATTCTTCTACATTCTTTCATTTGCCTTCTAGCCACTCCTGCTTAGCCATTTTGCACTTCCTGTCAATCTCATTTCTTAGTCGTCTGTACTCCATTTTGCCTGTTTCATTTACTGCATTTTATATTTTCTCCTTTCATTGATTTAGTATCTCCTGTGATATCCAAGGACTTTTTGTAGGTCTGGTCTTCCTACCTATTTTGTCTACTATAGTTAGCGTTACCCCGGTGTTTACATATTTCATTTTTACTCTACCTTCTTCCCCTCTCTCTGTCACCTTCTATCCCACTCCCTGTCAATTTTTGACATATCTGGAGCAAATTTCGGCCTTTAGTTTCGTTTTCATTATCTATCGAAGAACGTGCTTACATACAACATGTTGCACTGGTACGTTTAGTGGAATATTAGGACACTATCGTCAGGGACGTATGTGGTAAGGATGGACAGATACAGTTTAACAGAAAGATCCTAAAACTCTTAATACACATAACAAATTTATCACATTCAACTGAATACTCAATTGGTTGTTGTGATTGTAAATACAATGATGGCTGTTAAAGGTCAAGTTTCCTGTATTGGACTTCAAAGTTTCCTTGCTGTCCGTAATACTTCCAAATGTCCGTCACCATGACTTGAGGCAGTGTTCCGCAGACTCGAGTCACGCACTGGATGAACACAAGGCACAGTCTGGATGTACTGTCTTTTTGTAGGCCGCAAGCGCCACCTATTTCACTACGCTTCAGACAGTCAGACTTTGCACACATGGTTGAGTTCGTACTGTGTGGCATCTTGAGGCATTGTTCGAAATCGTGTTGCCAGCTTACGGCGGTATCGGAGATAAAAGGTGGATAGAGAGTTTGATAAAGTGATTGGAATGTTATACAGTCTATCTGTCTCTCTAGCACTTTCTCTGACGTGTTGCCATCCCACACGTGCAAATGTCGCAAGGCTTAATTACGTAGCAGTGCACGTGAGGTCCACAGAACTACATGCATCGCCAGTGCGTGCAGTTAACGTTTCTCCTCACTAACCTGGCTTCTTCTTTTCCATTGTTGTCCCCAAGCAGAAGCAGTGCACAGGTCGTTGATCCTCCTAACTTGAAGTGGAGTGCTGTGATTAATTTTCAAAAAACAAGCGCGACATATGTAACGCTTCGTAAACTTGAATCCTAATTATAGAAGTTAATAACATAAAGTGTGAAGTGCGTAACAGGCTATTTTAAGGGCGCCAGTGTGATGGATCTTACTGTGCTAGACTGCCTGCAACAGGGCACCATTCTAGAACTTCTACACTAAACTGTTTCTTAGAACTAGAGAATAATTAAACATTCCATAATAAATCCGAATGTAAACACTTTCATACACAAAATTACGTTTCTATACAATAGTTTATATAATATCTGCAATTACACTCCAGCCTATTAAAATTGCTACACCACGATGATGATGTGCTAAAGACGCGAAATTTAACCGACAGGAAGAAGATGCTGTGATATGCAAATGATTAGCTTTTCAGAGCATTCACACAAGGTTGGCACCGGTGGCGTCACTTACAAAGTGCCGACATGAGAAAAGTTTCCAACCGATTTCTCATACACAAACACCAGTTGACCGGCGTTGCCTCGTATAACGTCGTTGTGATGCCTCGTGTAAGGAGGAGAAATGCGTACCATCATGACTTTGATAAAGGTCGGATTGTAGCCTATCGCGATTGCGGTTTATCGTATGGTGACATTTCTGCTCGCTTTGGTCGCGATCCAATAATTGTTAGCAGAATAATTTCTTCTTGGTGTAGCAATTTTAAATGCCAGTAGTATAAAAAAAATCATAGAGGAGTCCCATAAATAGATGGGAGCAGCCAATAAGAATACTTCTAGGCAGTATTGGTGCAATTTCTCACAGGAATGCGATATATATATATATATATATATATATATATATATATATATATATATATATATATATAATCTTTTCCCACCCATTCCACCTATGATATAATCTACTAGATATTAAAGTTTCTTAGCAACACAGTACCTATGGTCATGAGCCAGCCATGCTACAAACTGTTTTCCTAACTGTGGGCCCTTCAATTTCCTGTAGCAGTCTTTCATTTCTACAGGAAAAAATCTGCTAAATGCGCTCCGAAGCAAATTAGTAATATGGGCATAATAAATTAAAACACCATGCCTGATCAGGCAGTTTTCATGGATCTCGTTGACTGTCAAATCTCCTGAAGTATGTGTTGCACTACCAAATATAATTTTGTACGTACATTCATTCATATGAATGTATGTGGATAGCATCTGCAAAATGTCAGGCAAATGTAATTAGCACTGCAAATGTAATAAATCGTAATGTTACGCAGAATGATTAAGTATTACAACCTGAACAGGAGGAAAGTAGTACGCGAGTAATCTCTTTCCATTCATCACTTTGTAGGGGTTCTCTAGGATAAACAGTTTCGTAAAGGTTTACTGATATACGCAAAATTTGTTGCAAATCGTTAATTCACTCAAACAGTGGATGAATAAAATGTCGTTTCTGTCGCATCTCTAAGCTCCATTACATCTTGATAAACATATTAAGAATATAAAAACTAAACTTTTACGTTTCATAACTGATTCCTTGCCTAAAGGTAAAGTGTCTTTTAAAATATTTCACATTTTTTACCAGTACTGAAAGAAAGTACGTTATCGTTTATTGTGAGATAGACAGCAACTGTTTTATTAGCGTTTCTTAATTGTCACTGCTTCATGAGAAAAATAAATACAGACTTACGAAAACTGCATTTATTTTAACTGTTTAGATTTCAGAAGCAATATCCGAGTTTTGAAAGCTAATAATAATTAATAAATGGTTTAAAGCCATCCCATTGTCATAAAACGTTGAAAAGACTCACTAAATGCAGTCCAGACATGTAACAGGTATCCATCCAGCATATGCATAAAATATGAAAAAGAGGTTGACGGTATTAAATTCCTGGGATTACAACTTGATAAAAAAAAATTGACTTGGGAGGGCAGCACAGAACTGCAGAAACGACTAAATATATCTGTATTTGCAGTACGAGTGTTATCAGACGTAGGAAACATAAAAGTAAAATAAATGTTTCATACTTTGCTTACTTTCGTCCAATAATGTCACATGGTATAATGCTTCGCAGTAACTCTTCAAGTCAAGCAACAGTTTTCAGACTCCAAAAGCGTGTAATACTTATTATTTGTGGAGTAAATTCACGGAAATCCTGTTGCAGCCTATTCAAAGAGCTGGATATACTTCTGCCTCTCAGTGTATTTATTCCTTATTGAAATTTGTCATAAGTAATATATCTCTTTCTTCCAACAAACAACTCAATTCATACAAACAATACTAGGAAAAAAAAACGATCTACACAAGGACATAAAAGCACTTATATTAGTCGAAAAATGTGTCTACTAGTCAAGAACACAAATTTCAATAATTTACCAGCAACCATAAAACATTTTGTTACAAATAAGGATCAGTTTAAAGGAGTCTAACTGATTCCTGGTGGCCAACCCCTTCGACTACACTGATGAATTCTTAAATATGACCAATTAGTACGTATCTTTAGTCAAACCATTAGTATTATTATATGTTTCATAACCACGACGATCTCCTCAACATGGATCTACGGAACGAATAAGTAATCTACTCTACCCCTAAGGTTAATATACTCCGTATCACTAGTTTCAGGCGAGACCTGCTTGAGGAACCTGTTGAGGCGGAAGAGTGACTGGTGGAATGAAGAGTCCAGTGGACGAAACTGACAGCAAATAATCAGATTGCTGACTTCCAGTCTGGACTTGACATGTGGTTCAATTTGTAACCTGAATATGTGGTGCCAGTACACGCTGAATTACATCGGAAAGTCTGACCAAAGTGTTCTGCTCGCTAGGCATGTGTGCTGACCACTGTGCCATTAAGACACTGCGTGGACTACCGTAGCTCGCCGAATCTCAAATATAGTCACCTTCGCCAAGCAGTACTGGCGCAGTTCGCTGCCTGTTCCTCTCATTATCCTGTAAACATCGTGTGTATCTCCGTTTAAGAGACTTATGGTCTGTCATCGCCTTGATTACACGAGGTATATCTGCAAAGTAAGTTACGTTTTGCTATATAAATCAAACGTATACAGATACAGAGAAAAATATTTATTGTACAAAAATCTACAACTATTAAACTACTTTTCTACATGTGCATTTTCTGGCCCAAACAACGTTTAATAGTCGACCACTGTACGAAACAAGAGCTTTGTTGTATCACTAAAATTAGCAAATAAGGTCCGTGTGAATTACCGGTTACTCCCTGCTATAAAGTCTTGCTCCCTGGCCCAAACTGAGAACTGACTCGTTTCAAATTACTTCAATAACAGGAAATTAATACTGCAGTGGCCAATATGCAAAGCAGCTCACACGTTATTACTCACAGACATTAAGAAGCAAGCCACTACAATTAAAGTTATCTTAGAAAGGTGGCGAAGAAAACATTTATGGCGCAACGGAATTTACACATAAGAAAATTTGCTTCTGAGCTTGTTCTCACCACTTGTGAAGAACAATATTAAATAAAAGAGGGAAGGTGCTCTAAAACTACAATTTATAGGCAACTTACGGATTATTCTGAACATTAACTTGTTTAGTCAGATAGAAAACAAGCTAAATGGGGAACCAATTTCGTTAATACAATAAAAATGCATCTCTTATATGGATTAATGCGGACTGTGCCCAGCCTAAATTATACATGATTTAACGCTACGGGGGGGGGGGGGGGGAGGAGTGTTCACAAACAACACTCATTCGCTCGCACACATGCAATGCCACAGCGAAACTCAACAAAATCAGCGTGCTGAGACGAGGCGGAAGCAGGCGCCGCTATCGTAGGCGAAATTCAACAAGTCGGAGGTATTACAAAACACAATATACAAAAACACAATGAACCTGGCTCTGGTCTGTCGTGCCTTTTTGGAGATGGTGCGTGTGTATATCCAAGTTAAATTACATCTGAATTGGACCGCGAGCAAATACGCTAACGGCGAAACACGGCTTCGTTACATGAACACACTCCAGTGAAGGTAAAGTGGTTGAAAATCGGATTCCTTATACAAAATCACGGTGTATTCTTAAGTTGCAGTCAGTTAGCGATAGAGAGCGATTACAGAGACGGATGAACCCGTTTCCAAAACTCGTAAACGTGAAATAATTACAAAGTCGGAAAAATAAAAATAGTAATTACAGCATGCAACCTATAGAAATGTTTAGAATTACAAAAGAAAGCTATTGAAGGAGGTTGTACAAGGCTCGAAAAGAATTACTGACAAGGACAGAGTGTGTACTACAAGTTGGAGAAGAAACAGCAAAATTAAAATAGGCGGGGAGAGAAGATCGTGAAATATTAGTGGAAATCAGAAGGATACCCACATAGTTACTTGCCTGATGGGCATGGAAGAAACGAGAGTGGAAGGCTTTGTTCTATGAACCAACCACGTGGAACATATATCACTCACAGAAGGAAACGATGAGATGATTTTTTACATGCACTGTACAAAAATCAACGTATCACCTATTAGAAACCGGGCCCCACAAAGCTAGAAAGTATTTACACAGAGTTCATACACCGCCACATGATCAAAAGGTTTTAACATACCAGGCCATTATCAAACTGCAACTAAAATCACACACAACGCATTTATCTATTGGAAATCACTGAATTGAAATATGAGAACACATTTCTGCATACAATCGGATAAAATATTGCAAAAAAATGATTCTAAGTTCATGAGTCTAAGTTTAACGTGCAAGACATCACCAAAGACAAGAGAAGAACTAACCTTACCTCACCAGAAGCCCAGCACAGAATGGGCAGACCGAGCGGCTACGAACCGCAGGAAGCCATCGGAGGCCGGAAAATCCAAGATCATCGGTGGTGGGGACGGAGAGCGGCGAGTAGACTAGCATTGGAGTCAAAGGGTGTTGAAACCTCTTTGATAGTATCAGCAGCTATCGACACTGAGCCAGAGAGAACGATGCAAAGCGAGCTATTCCTACCTACATTCAGACAGCCATAGATTCTCCCACATCCAGTTAAAAATAAAACCAGAACACATTCTTACAGGGACAGTGGCGTAGCGGAAAAGCCGTTCTTATGCCATATTAATTAACATAATAATCAATTAATAACATATCAAAATAAGAAAAACCTTGCAATATTAACTAATATTTTAACACATGAAATAAAAATGCCATTTCTCAAGCCTTGAAAGGAGTGGAGTTCAAGTTTTAACAAAATGTTAATCTAGCGACATTAAATAAATATACAATATATATATATATATATATACAATATATATATATATATATATATATATATATATATATATATATATATATATGGAAGGCGACAGACGGTCCTCTTTCACGGTTCACATGACTTTTCGTGTTGTCAAGATTTGCTTAAGCTAAACCGTTGTGGCGAATCGAAAGCTCATATTCAAGATTTAAAAGTCACTCCGACACTGTTCTAGGGGTGGCGCAGGGGAGAGGTAGAGTTTTATGTTAATGTTAATATGGATGTCTATCTTTGGGGTGATCAACTTTTTTTGCAGTTTGTTTTAATAAGAGTTGTATTTTCCAAATATATATATATATATATATATATATATATATATATATATATATATATATATATATATATATATGTCCACCCAAAATATCTCTGGAACAATAACAGCTATTGGAAAACTGGTATCAATGTACGGCTGGGGCCTGTGAATGTACATATTTTGAACCATTCTGAAACGAAAGCAAATGTGTTTTTTTTTAACAAAAAACTTATGTTTTTTAAATGGACACACTATATTTTTTCTTCAGCAATCCATATCATGACAAACCACATAAACAATGGCGTTGATTGCATCGCAATATTCCAATTACATCCCGAGATATTGCGACGCTAAGTTGACGCTTGAAAAAACCCGAAATGCGCTGCTAGCGCACGACCTGAGGCTCAGGCGTGAACCACATGCTGCCCGTAATCGCGATGTGATTGACATGCGTAACCGCACTTCCATGCGGTTCTGTAACATATCTGTGTACCACAACGTTAGTCACAAAGTTAACTTCGCTTATGGTTAATCCGTTGCTATAAATATAATGCCGTTCAAACTTTACTTTATTGTAGATCTAGCGCAAGTGACAATGAATCATTCACGCATAATAGTAAAATTCATGTTGATGGTTTTAGTGAAACGAGCAAGTGGACTAAAGGTTTTACCATTGTTTAGGTAAAAATGTTTTGATATGGGATGTTCAGGTAAGACAGAGAAGATGAATGTAAACATGTTTAACCAATTAGTTTTATTATCACATAATTATCAATGTTATATTTATCTAATGCATTACATGACAAATTGTTTCAAACAAATGTTTTTGAACATCCGTGGGTAAAATGGTCCTTTGTAGAAACATGTACTGTGATACCAGCACAACATACTATAGATAGCGTCCACATATCATGCTCAAAGTGATAGCCATTGGATTGCATACATAGGGTCACTCTGCGGATGAAGGATGCCCTACTTCGTGCTACTGTTTCCTCTTTGATGGCTGTATAAGCATGAATAATGCGTTGCTTCATGTCCTCAGGTGTTGTTGGTTTATGTTGGTAAACAGCATCCTTCACTGCTCCTCCCCCCCCCCCAAAAAAAAAAAATCCAGCGGTGTAAGGTCCAGACATCGAGCAGGCCACCTAACTGGGCCACCACGTCCAATCCCCCTACCAGAGAACTTACGGTTCAGAAGTCGTCGTGCTCTTAAGTCGTTATGTGCAGGGCATCCGTCATGCTAATACCACATGACCATTCTCCTGTTCAGAGGTACGGTGTCCAAGAGAACAGGAAGAGTGTGTCCTATAAATCTGGAGAACTGTCTGCCATTTTGGACGCCATTTACAAAGAAAGGTCCTATAGTGACCGAAGACCTGACTGGGTCGGGAGCGACTACCGACGACCGACCGATCAAGCGTCGCCGCTAACGAGAAACACTCCGCGAAACCACAGAGACGGCAATAACAACAACTAATTGAAAACAAAGATCCAAACGAAAGCCAAATCGGAACCGTGACAGAGCAGAGTACGAAGCCAGATAACCAATGAATAGTGAAAGGTAATCGGAGCGCAGTCAACACAAGACTGAGGAGCGAGCTGTGGCTCCGGCCCTATATAGTGCGGCTCTCTGCGCAGATGACCGGCGCGGTAGGCGCGCCACGGCGTGCAGCGCTCTAGTGGCGATGGCAGCGCTAGTAGGTTGTGCGCGCCGCCTAACGGCTGCTGTCATAGTCCATGTGGTATGGCGGACTCTCAAACATATCGTTCCGGGATACCAGATTCCTCCCCCCTGAAATGGGCGCGTAGGGACGGAAGCGCCCAGGATGGTGCTTTGGAAGGTGGACCAATGGCACGAGTGGTGTCACGGGTGGAGAGCCCGCTAAGTCAAGGTATGGATGTGGGGCCTCCATAGAGGTACAAGGATGTGGTGGTGTGGAAGGCGATTGCCGAGAGGGTGAATGTGGAGGCGAGGTCTCTACTTGCATGCCCGAGTCCCCTGGGGTTGCCGATGCTGCCCCGAGGTGCACATGGGGCCCCGGTGGTGAGGGTGTGTCAGAGGTTGATCTGCCCCGTGAGCACCGTTGTGGCTGTGAGTGTGCCATCTCTGTGTCTGCATCGACTGGAGCCGTGGACAATACCCGAGAGCGCAATTTGTAGCCGTGTGATCCAGGAATTGGCGATAGCAGGGGCTCTGAGTCTGGCTGTGCTACTGGTTGGGATGAGGCAGGAAAAACAAGGGCGAAGTTGGTTAGTATGTCAGCGCTCCAAATCCCTCTGAGTGTTGACAGAGAGGAGGCGTCGCCCGTGAGTGGCCACTACGGTAGCCGGCACCCATGAGGGCTTCGTACCATATGAACGGGCCCACAAAGCGGATCCTGGTGCATATTGCCCAGTGTACCTCGTCCTTGGTTCCAAGGGATGTGGGGCCAAGAGATGGAGAAGGGTGCGTGGCTGGCGGCCATGGAGGAGTTCGGCCGGACTACGATCCTGGATAGGGGTAGTCCTGTAGGTACTCAGGAATAATGTGAGGGCCGCTGTGGTGGTGGAGGTGCCCACAGATTTCAGCATTTGTTGTTTAAACGTCTGCACCATCCGCTCATCAGCACCATTAGAGGCTGGGTGGAATGACGGACTAAACAGGTGTTTGATGCCATTTGCATCACAAAACTGCTCAAAGGCTGCCGCTGTAAACTGGGGCCCATTGTCAGAGACGATGGTACAGGGAAGACCCTCGATAGCAAGAATTTGTGTGAGGGCATTGAGTGTGGCAGTCGTGGTGGTGGACGCCATGCTGACTACATAGGGGTAGTGGGAATATGCATCAATGACAATAAGCCACATAGATCCCAGAAAGGGGCCCGCAAAGTCAAGATGGATGCGGTCCCATGGGCGACGTGGAGCAGGCCAGGGAGAGATAGATTGGGCCGGAGCAGCCTGGTGCTGAGCACAAGTGGAGCAATTGCGGACGATGGCCTCCACGTCTTTGTTCAGACCTGGCCAATAAACGTGTCTTCTGGCCAGGGATTTCATACGTGACATACCCCAATGTCCCCGATGGAGAAGATCCAGAACCTGAGGGCGTAAAGCAGGTGGAATAACCACCCGGTGGGTATCGCCCTCAGTATCGAGGAGGAGAACACCATCAATGACAGACAATCGACGAGAGAGATGGGACCAGGCACGTAGCTGGGAGGCTGTCGACTTCGGGAAGTAAGTGGGCCACCCATGAAGTACATGATGGATGACCCGTCGTAAGAGAGGGTCCTGGCGTGTGTCTGCAGCAATGCGCGTGGCAGTGATAGGGAACCCATCCAAGGTATGTTGCCGTTCCAGATCAATGTGGAAACAGGAGACTTCATGTCGGTCAAATGCTGGATCAGGGCCTGAAGGCAGACGAGAAAGAGCGTCTGCATTGGCGTGTTGTGTAGTAGGCTTGTACTTAATGGTGTAATTGTAGGAACTAAGATATAGAGCCCAACGCTGGAGTCGTTGGGCCGTACGTTCTGGGAGCCGAGAGTGTGGCCCAAATAGAGCGACTAATGGTTTGTGGTCAGTAATGAGGGTAAACTTAGTCCCAAAAAGATACACATGGAATTTCTTAACCGCATAGACGATCGCCAACGCCTCCTTTTCTATCTGAGAGTAGTTCTTTTGAGCAGGCGTCAGGGTCTTGGACGCATAGGCTATCGGTTGTTCAGTAACATCATCATTGCGGTGTGCCAACACCGCTCCAATGCCATATGGAGATGTGTCCGCTGCCAGAACAAGGGGACGTGATGGAGAAAAGGGCGTAAGGCAGGGTGCCAAATGCAACAGGCGCTTTAGCCGCTGAAAGGAATGCTCACAAGCATCTGACCACCGGAATTTCACACCATTCTTCTGGAGACAGTTGAGGGGGTGCATAATGTGGGCCGCTTGTGGGAGGAACTTTGCATAATAGTTCACCTTTCCCTAAAACGCCTGTAACTCCTGTAGGTTTTGAGGGCGTGGTAGAGCATCGACCGCCGATACATTGCAATCTGTGGGCTGGATTCCGTCTTTGGAGAGCAAATAGCCAAGGTATTCGACCCGTTCCTGGAAAAAGTGGCAATTATGGAGGCGGCACCTGAGCCTGGCGTCCCGCAATGTGGTGAAGAGAGTGCGGAGGTTATGCAAGTGCTCCTGGTGTGTAGCCCCAGTAACGATGACATCATCAAGATAGTTGGCACAACCGGGTATAGGCATGGTTAATTGTTCGAGATACCTCTGGAAGATGGCTGGAGCCGAAGAAATCCCAAAAGGTAAACGTTTGTATTTGTAAAGACCAAAAGGGGTATTGAGGACCACGATTCGTTGAGATTTCTCATCGAGCGGGTTTTGCAAATAGGCGTCAGCCAGGTCTATCTTAGAAAAGTATTCGCCGCCAACAAGCTTCGTGAGGAGGTCCTCTTGCCATGGCATTGGGTAGGTTTCGACCTGTGCCTGGGCATTGATGGTGGATTTAAAATCACCACAAAGGCGGAGGGCGCCATTAGGCTTGAGGACCACTACCAGTGGTGTGGCCCAAACACTCGTTTTGACAGGTTCGATGACTCCTGCGGCGTGCAGACGGTCGAGTTCCAGCTTTACCGCCATCCGTAGGGAGACCGGAAGAGGGCGTGCACGGCAGAAACGGGGCACCGCATCTGGGCATAAAGTAATATGTGCCTCAAAATTGGTTGCACACTCTGGACCTGGTTCGAACAGAGACGCAAAAGAGGCACAAAGGTCGTCGAGTTCCTGGAAAGGAATTGTGTCAGAAATGATCTGCACCTCATCAGAGATGGAGTACCCAAACAGTGAGAACGCATCCAGGCCGCCCGAAAATGTTGCCAGCTGAGTGGCTATTGACCACAAAGAGGGTTACAGGACGTGTTTTGTAAGTTGCCAAAGTGGTAAACTGACCTTTCAGAGGAATCGCACTGTCACCATACGCTACCAACCTGCGGGAGGGCAGGTCCAATGCTGGGTAGCCGAGACAGGCATATGTCGGGAGGTTCACCAGGGAGACTGTCGCCCCTGTATCCACCTGGAAGCGGACGTCATGGTTAGCTAATCTGAGATCAATAAACAATTTGGTAGCGGGAGAATCACCCTGGGGAACAGTAGCCTGCAGTTCATGAACTGTCCCCTGACGCCAATAAGAAGTGGGGGAAGATTGTCAAACCGAATGGAGATGCCCATCTTTTCCACAACGACTACAGTGGGCCCAGAGGTCTGGACAGTCCGCCCGTTGGTGCGCCGTAAAACAGTCGGTACAGGACGGTAAACCACGTTGCCTACGCCGACAAGAAGTGACCGGTCGTTCAGAGGCCATGGACACGTCAGAGAGGGAAGGATCACGACGCTGCCGGCGGGGCAAGACCTTCCGAACGTTACGTCCCCTTTGCGGCGGTTGTACAGTTGCTACCTGAGGACGAGCCATGAGGCGCTCATTCGGCGCCTGTGCAATCTCGAAAGAATGTGCAATCTTTAGGATGTCCTCCAGAGAGGGATCGTTCAGCTTGAGGGCCGCCGTCCGCACTTCTGGATCTGACCAACTGAACGACAACATCATGAATGAGAGAGTCAGCATAGGAGGTTTTACAAGACGGGTTGGAGCACGTGAATTCGCAACGCCGACTCAGTCCTTGCAAAATCTGTCACCCATGACCGATATGATTGACCTGGCTGTTTGTAATACTGATGGAATTCGAGGCGCAATGTGACAACGTGAAATCGTTGGGAATAATAATTCGAAAGCAATGCGCACATCTCCTCGAACGTCAGTGCCACCGGATTGGAGAGGGGGGCCAACTTCTTTAGTAAGAAAAACGTCTCGGGGGAAGCCCAAGAAAGAAAAAGCGACCGTCGGAGAGCGTCATCAGACACCCGAAAGGCGGCAAAGTGCTGTTTCAGCCGCTGTAAGTAAGTATCCCAATTCTCTTTGGCGTCGTTAAAGGGCGGAAACGCAGGGGGGCGGAAATCCGTCGACGACGTGACAACCGCTTGGACGGGTTGGGAACCCTGAACCTGTAAGCGTTCCGCCAACAGTTGAATTTCCTGTCGTAACAAATCAGTTTGCTGTTGCTGTAGGAGCAGCTGTTGTTGTTGCTGCTCCACGAGTTGCACAAGTCGTTCGTCCATGAAACGTGATGGAACCTTTTACCTCGTCGCCAATTATAGTGACCGAAGACCTGACTGGATCGAGAGCGACTAGCGACGACCGACCGATCAAGCGTCGCCGCTAACGAGAAACACTCCACGAAACCACAGAGACTACAATAACAACAACTAATCGAAAACAAAGATCCAAACGAAAGCCAAATCTGAACAGTGACAGAGCAGAGTACGAAGCCAGATAACCAATGAATAGCAAAAGGTAAACGGAGCGCAGTCAACACAAGACTGAGGAGCGAGCTGTGGCTCCGGCCCTATATAGTGCGGCTCTCTGCGCCGATGACCGGCGCGGTAGGCGCGCCACGGCGTGCAGCGCTCTAGTGGCGATGGCAGCGCTAGTAGGTTGTGCGCGCCGCCTAACGGCTGCTGTCATAGTCCATGTGGTCTGGCGGGCTCTCAAACATATCGTTCCGGGATACCAGAGGTCCGATAATGGTATCTCCAATAATCCCACACCAAACATTCACTTTCCATGGACGTTGATCCTCTACCTGACGAAGCCATTGTGGATTGTCTGCAGACCAATAATGCATATTCCTCATATTGACAATTCCGTTGTAGGAGAATGATGCCTCGTCGGTAAAAAGAACATCTGCGAAAAAATTGGATTAGTCAGACGTTTTCGCTGAGCCCACTAACAAAATGTTACCCTGTTGCTGAAGTAATTTCCATTAAGATCCTGGTGTAAATCAACATGGAAAGGATGAAATTTATGACGTTGAAGAATACGCTGTCACTTGATTTCGACACACCAACTTCACGTTCAATTTGACGTGTGCTGATGTGAGGATTCACAGCTACGGTAGCGAGCACAGCAACTTCAGCACGTTCATTTGTGCGTGTTCTAGGACGACTTCTAGGTCTTGGATTTAAGCTTCCCGTTTCACGTAGACGAGATGTGTGACGACATCTGGCGTGAAGGCGATGGATTGTCAGGGAATCGTCTTCTGTACAGTCGTTTTGCCTGAACAGAGTTTCGACCGCCTACAACAGGGTACAGTACAGGTATGTAGAGTAGGGTAGAAAACAGACATAGTAACGTAATAATCATAATGTTCTCTAACAGTACTATAAACAAACAAGCAATCTAATAACGTATTTTCCGTCAACGTACATTCTCCATAGATCAGTAGCATTTCTACCATATCTTCATGTGTGTACATAACACAGTATACGTTCCACAACACAACGTTTATTCACAGTGTGTATTACCTCCGTGCCGTCACTAGATTACTCTGATGCACAACAACAATGGCAAGCGGTGTACTGCACGCCAAAGCAACAAGAAATGGGATGCTCGGAGGGTGGTGGAGTACAGGAATTTGCATGGGTCGCAAATCACAGACAAGGCGAAGTGGTAACTGTGGCTGTAGTGGGGACTACGTTGGAGACGTGTCTAGGTAGATCTAGGCACTGGATGAACGAGTGCGCAAAAGGCACAATGGGTCATTTAACGCGTTCGATAAACCTTATTTTGGGTGTGCAGGATAAATAAGACAACCTAACTGGTGTATACCGATCGGTACTGGTTCATATTGTGTACGTAGACACATAAAACGTGCAAAAGGGAAACCGTTATGTGCCTATGAGAGTTGATGGCAGCAGACCATATTATTCGTTTCGGACCTCTTGATAAGTATGGAAGTGCGATTACGCATGTCAATCATATCACGATTACAGGCAGCATGGGGTTCACGCCTGAGCCTCAGGACGTGCACTAGTAGCGCATTTCGGGTTATTCAAGCGTCAACTTCGCGTCGCAATATCTCGGGATGTAATTCGAATATTGCAATGCAATCAACGCCATTGTTTATGTGATTTGTCATGCTATGGTTTGCTCAAGAAAAAATATAGTGTGGCCATTTAAAAAATAAGAACATAAGTTTGCGTTAAAGAAACATTGGTTTTGTTTTAGAATATTTCCATGTACATTCATGGGCCCCAGCCGTACATTGATAACGGTGAAGGTCGTTATCCAGTAGCTGTTATTGTTCCAGAGATATTTTGGGTGGACAAGATAGCTGGGACACCCTGTATATATATGACTTTTGTTCTTTTTTTGTAACACAAAGCATTAGCAATGTTATGTGACTTTTCCTGTATTGTATATTGAATGGAACCACACGCACAGGAAACATAATGCGTTTTGTCCCATGTAAAAACAGGCTTTCATAAAGACTAACAGTAATCCTCCCGGGCGTTTCCCGTGACCTGTTGACGCTGTTCACCTCTGACCTTCCCGCCCCCCAGTGAGCACTTGTTTGCAGCGGGTGTGACTGCTAACTGCTCGACACGCAGTCCCGCACTGGCCATCGCCTGCACAGCGTGAGAAAATCGCGGTCCGCCCCTCGCCTCCCCCCTGCTGAGAGACGCGGGTCAGCAGCCGGACAATGGCACTCCCGCTGATTAGCGCCGAGTGCCGCGCTGCGGGGCCCGTGGGCGGATCAAAGGCAGCCGCCGGCGACAAAAGGCCTGGCCGCGCAGTTGACTTTCGTGTCTCGTAAATCGCGACAAAGTGGCTTTCCAATTTCGTGTTGACCCATGAAAAACTCGTGTTACAACTCGCCGTGAAGCTTTGCACAACGAAAGTGCCGCCAACATTCCAGCATGCAAGTTTACACAGCAAGTCAGGCTTCTCTGCAGCTGAACAACAGGCAGAATAGCACCAGCGACTAATAGGAATCGTTTTCACGTCCCACACCTCATTCTATAATGACTCAAACTGTAATTTTTAAACTTCTTATACAGCGACTGATTACCAAAGAGAAAATATATACAAATTATAAAAATGTACGTATGTGCGTACGTTCCTCCTAAACTATAGCACTTAGCAACGAAATACACGTATTCTTTACTATTAGTCAATATTCCAATTTAAGACCCTTGATTGATTGATTGATTTCTCAGGGAAGCCAAAACACTCTTGGTCCAACCCGCCACTGCCCACACCGAAACTAAGTTTATTGTGCGATATCGCTCCCTGTATATCTAGTAAAGCCAACCAATGCCCTTGAACAGTGCAAGGAGTCCCTTTACCACTTCTTTCTTAGACACAATTTCTTCGGGTCTGGTTGTCACAAATGTTCTGTGCCTTTTACTCTCAAATGCAATGCATTTGAAGATTAGATGTGATGCAGTTTCATCACCGTCATCACAGATCTTACATTTAGGGTCCTCTTCTGTTATTCCCATTGTATGTAGGTGTTTTTTGAAATTCCCATGGCCTTTCAGCAATCCAACCGTGAGTCTAATCTCTCTCCTGTTCAGGCCCAGGATTGCAGAACTTCTTTTAAAACATGGCTTTGGCATCATTACCTTGCCATGTTTTTGTTGATAGACTTTGGTCCAATATTCTACATGCTGTCTTCTGAGCCAGTTATGTAGCTCCAATTTGATCATTGCCTTGGTGATTGTCAGGACAGGTTCCGGTCCAATAAATGGAGTCTCTGCCCCCATCGTGGCTAATCTGTCGGCATGTTCGTTGTCACTGTTCCCCGAGTGGCCAGGGACCCACAATAGGTTTACTCTATTGCTTTCCCCTAGCTCCACCAAAACCCTGGGACATTCTGCAACAATTTTAGACCTCGTTGCAGGAGATGCCAGTGATCTCAAGGCTGCCTGGCTGTCTGAATAGATATAGATGCTACGGTCTTTGTAGCATGTACGCAAATTCTTCTCCACACACATAGTTTACACATACGAGGAGTCCAGAAAAGGGCTCCTTGATTTCAAAATTAAATATGTCGAAAACAAAGATCGCTAGAGGAATGCAGTAAACGGCATGTTTATTGTGAAAGCTGTAAAAAGTTTATACAGCAGTTTGAAATAATAGTTACAAAATCTGCTAACAGATGGTGCTGTTCGCTGTACAGCTCATATCAGTAACATAAAAGAAATAATAGTATGAAAACACTCTTTGCAAACAATCACATCACAATGTTTTCAATATGTTCACCATTGGCACTACAGAGGTGGCGCAAACGAAGAATGAAATTCGCCATCACATTTCGTAGTGTCTCAACCGAAATGGATTCCCATGCCACAGAGATCGCCGATTCAAGCTCGTCCAACATGGTGGGATGCTCCTGGTAGACCATGTCTTTCACTGTTCCCCACAAAAAAAAAGTCGCAGGGAGTCAAATCCGGCTAATATGGAGGCCAATCCATGCCTGCACCAGTAAATTTGGGATATTCCAAAGTAATGACTCGATTCCTGAAGTATTCCTCAAGAAAGCGAAACATTTGTTCGGTCCGATGTGGTCGGGCTCCATCTTGCATAAACCATTCAGTACCTGGTAAATCCTCTAACGCTTGCTGTGTGGCGACAAATTGTTCCAAAATTGCACCAGTGACGATTTCTCGAATGAAAAAAGGGCCAATAATGCCTCTGCTGCATACTGCGGCCCACACAATAACATTAGGAGAATACAGGGGTTTCACTTCACACCAATATGGCTTTTCAGAACCCCAAGATCGCGAGTTCTGCTTATTCACGTATCCATTCAGATAGAAGTGTGCTTCATCTGTGAACCAGATGTAGCCAACATCAAATCCTTCACTATCAATCATTGTATCTGATTTGCAAAGGCAACCCTTTGTTGCTCAGCTCGTATGGGTATGGCCTGGTGCGTTTGAATTTTGAATGGTGTGGGCAGCCGCAAAACGCACGTACCTTCTGCGCTGCCTCGCTCTTTCCACAGTCCAGACGAATGCAATCATTCGTTGCAAAGGAAAGGCGTTTAGAAATAAAAGTACATGTTTGGCAAAAGTGGACTGTATTTGTGAGAAGCGCTACATTATGAGGCAGAAACACATGCGTCCGAACAGGTTGGCGGTCACCGGCCGAGTGCCCCCGCCGGCCCTGTGCAGGCCGTTTCATTGTGCGAGGGCCGGGCAGGTAGCGGCCGCCCTTACCTGCAGCCACAGCGTCCGGTCGCTGCTGCGCCCTTGTGGCGCCTCGCACCGGTACCGAACATTCCGCCCACCTAATTTGTATAAATTACACTAATACACAAATCACCAAAAGCACAAGGTAGATAACACAAACAAAACAAAATAAATGGTTGAGGAACTCAGGTCCGATGTACATGAAAGAAACACAAGTTCACTTAGTTCTTGACTGGTTATGAACACTAAAGTCTACATTTCCTGTGGAACGACACAAATCTTCGACAGCGGTCGTTTATAGGTTCCTGTTTCTGTGCGCACTGAAACCACTCGCACTAAACCGTCAGGACCAGGGTGAGTGCAAACAATGACCCCAGACCGCCACACGAGAGGTGGCGAGTTGTCTTCCTTCAGGAGAACCAGTGTACCCGGCTGCAGATTGTCTTTCGCTGACGTCCATTTAGTTCTCTGCTGCAACTGTGACAAGTAGTCGTGTGACCAGCGTTTCCACACGTGCTGCTTACACTGCTGGATGAGCTGCCATCACGGCAGCCTGGATGATGGCTCCGAAAGCAAGCCTGGCTCTGGGACTGTTGTCAAGGGTTCACTGATAAGGAAATGGCCAGGAGGAAGGTACGAAAAATTATCTGCATTATCAGGAAAATAGGTCGAGAATTTAATCACGCTTTAATTTGAGTTAGAAGTGTGTATAATTTGTCCAACGTCAGCACTTGGTTTCTCACCACTCTCTTTAGATGCGTTTTTATGGATTTTACACCTGCTTCCCATAATCCACCAAAATGTGGCGCATGAGGAGGGATAAAATGCCACTGTATCCCATTTTGTGATGCATAGCTCTCGATTTCTGTTACATCTCATCAATTTGTGGAGTTCATGCAGATCATTCCTTGCTTCCACGAACGTCTTTCCATTGTCACTGTACAAGTTTGCACATACACCTCGTCGTGAAATAAATCTTCGGAGAGTAGCAATGAACGCTTGAGAGGCCAGATAAGTGACAAGCTCCACGTGTACTGCCTTTGTTGCCATGCAAATAACCAAATCAATGTAGACCTTACCTTCGTTTTACATCTCTTTCCACCGTATAGTGGGCCACCATAGTCAATCTCATAACTAAGAAAGGTACTTTGATACATGGACTGAAGGTAGTTTTCCCACGAGATGGGCTGCAGTAGTAGCCTTCAATCGGTAACAAGGGAGACACTTGTGAATCATTTGCCTGATGACTGAGCTTCCTGTTTGGATCCAGTAACTTGGTCTGAAACTTGCTAACAGGAGTTACGATCCTGGATGCAACAAACGTAGATGCTCGCCCATGATTGTTAACTTAGTTACACGATGCTTAGGAGCCTGAATCATGGGATGCCTTTGGCTGTAGGAAGCATTTGACTGTTCCAACCTGCCGCCCACCCTTAACAACTGTACTTTGTCTAAAAACAGATGAAGTGAGATCACTCTGCTTTTCTTGGGGATCGTTCGATCATGTAGTAGCTCTACGATCTCCTTGCAATGCTCCCAGGCCAGCATGGTTGTTTTTCACCACGTATCTACGGTTAACATTCCTTTGGATGGTTCTTTCAAAATACTCCTCACACAAACGATTTTCTTTCGTTCGCACAGAAATATTCATATCTTCTTGCTGACAGGACCGTTCAACCTGAGTGTTAAGGTTATTAGTGCGTGTGAGGCATGACAGTACATTTCGCGCCTTGGACTTCAGAGACAGAGGAGGTATTTTGCCTGAAACAATCCAGCCGAACGATGTCTCCTGCAATGTTGGATGATTCTTCCTCTTCAGCTGGCCTGGCTTCAGTGCGTCAAAAATGATCGATGCTCCAAGCAGTAGATCAATCTCACCAGGTTTGTGGAAGGCTGGATCTGCTAGCTTTAGGTGTCTAGGAAGCTGCCAGGTGGAAATTTCAAAGGATGCAGTTGGAAGTGGCCCTGTTATACGTGGAAGTAATGCGCAGACGGCATTTGTGCTGGGGTTACCAACTCTTGAGGAAATATTCACCTCACAAACATGCGACGATTCTACCGTTTGAACATCACTGATCCCACTTATTGGTATCAGACGCCGACTGAGCTGTAGGCCCATCCTATCTGCCAGGCTAGTAGATATGAAATTCATCTGTGATGCGCTGTCAAGCAGTGCTCTGCATTGGTGTAACTTCCCTTTATTATCCGCGATGTCTACAAGGACAGTTGATAAGAGTACTTCTGTGCGTTGGTGGTTTCCCTTAACGGCGCAGTATGTCTGCTGTTCTGGTACGCTCGTCTCTTGCTCTCTATCGCCAGTGCCACTGACTCATTCCTTGTGCAGTAATGTGTAGTGGCGCTTTTTACAAATGCGGCAACTCCCAGCACGGCATTCCCTTTGCCTATGATCCGTGCGCAGGCAGTTGACACAAAGTTTTTTTCTGCTCACGAAGTCTAGTCTGCTTACAATATCGCTCTCTTTGAATTTGGAACACTTATTTAGTTCGTGAGCTGCGCCACAGAATACACATTTGGATGATGTTGAAAGGAAGGTTCGTTGCAAATTGTAACCTTCTGCCTTAGTACGCTTGGCGGCCGCCTGGTGGAAATGCTGTAACATTCTGTCTGAATGAATTAGTTCTAACTGCTTTCCAGAAATGCCACCAAATCTTTCAGACGAGGAAAAGTGATGTTAGCTGTTTTAGATTCCCACTGTTTCCTGAGTTTGAAACTAATGTGATCCAACAGAATGTGTGAAAGTAACACCTAATGCAGTGGAATGCCGACGTTCAGAACCTCGATTGCGTTCAGATTTGTCATCAGCTGATTGATTAACATACGCAAGTCCTTAGCTGATTCAGTTCTGATGCTTGGCAGATTCAGTAGTTGTTTAATATGCAAATCTACTATTAACGTTGGATTATTGTATCTATGAACAACCAGATCCCATGCAATTTTAAAGTTGCTCTCTGTAACAGGTAAGGATTCAGTTAACTTACGTGCTTCACCAGACACACAAGACAACAAGTAATAATAACGCTGGACATCAGTTAAGGCATCATTGCTGATAATAAGTGCATTAAAAGTATCAAAAAAGTGCATGAACTCTGCAACGTTACCATTAAATGTTGGCAGTGAAATTGCAGATAGCTTTATTTCAGGTGCATTGTATGAAGTAGACGAATGAAGAGGTGCAACAACATTCGTCTGCAGTAATGTAGTTACTTTTGACTCTACTTCTAAGCACAAGTCTTCAAATGACTCTCTCTCAGCATCATGGGATTCTTCCAGCTCGTAAATTTCTAACTGTGTCTGAGTGTCGTGATATTCATTTTTGCTTGTGGTTAGCAATGACTGTCTTACTCTAATGTCGTTGACATTGGATCCGTCCTGAAAGTTACTGACAAATGTCGAGATTCTAGTCACTCGTGACTTGATGACTGCTCTTTTCTTAACTAGACTACGTTTCTCGACAGGATCCATGACAGGATATTAGCGCACAGGAAAGAAGATTAAGGAAAAAGAGCCAGGCTGCTTGCAGAGCATAAGATGACACGTTGGACGTTGACCGTGATCGGGAGACTGTAAACGTTATTTATAGGGAATTGTTGTTGTGAGTGTATATATGCGTAAGTTCCTTTTGTAGGGATGTCTTTTAGTAACACACATATCAGAAATTATTTCTCGCATTAAATCAATTTCTTTCCAACATTTTAACTTACTAATATCAAAAAATAAATAAATGTCGAGAGATACTTTGTCTCGATATATATCATAGATATAAATCAGAAGGACAGGCATTGAATTAAAATTTGTGTCACTGCCTAGACTCGAACCTGGGACCTTCTGCAAACTAGGCAGGCGCTTTAGCAATAAGCAATCATGACTTATTGTAATCAGTTTAACCATTAAGTCCTTTTGTGTTAGTGGTATAGGGCCTGCCTAGTAAGGACGAAGTCCAAGGTTCGAATCTCTGCCTCTCCTTCACATTTATATCTCTCATATACGTCGAAAGAGAATATGTCTCTCGAGAATGATTTATTGTTTGATGTTTATATCATCTGGGCCTCATAAACAAGGCAGGATCGTTCCCATTAACATTGTTTGCTTATGTGCTATTCAGCTGTTGGATAGCGCTGACAACATTGAAACGTATTTGTAGGGGAACATGAGGCAGAACTGAAGTTTGTGAAGGGAGATGTGCCTACAGACAGTGCAGTGGCTGAAACCATTAAGTCACGGTGATTTAGTGGTACGCCGCGTTGGAGTAGCCGAGCGGTCTAAGGCGCCTCAATGCGGAACGCGCGGTTGCTCGCCGTCGGAGGTTCGAGTCCTCCTTGGGGCATGGGGGTGTGTGTTGTCCTTACGTTAGTTTACTTTAGTTTAAGTTGTTTATAAGCTTCGGACTGATGACCACCCAGTCAGAGGGCTCAACATTTAATAAAAAAAGCTGTGCCAAGGACTGAATGAAAATCAATGAACGACCACTACTAAGCAGAAGCTCCTGGGAGCGAATTCCGGCCGTGACACAAATTTTAATGCAATACGTCTTCAGCAAGTGAAACAGGGAAAAGGGAGTACAAAGGTCTGAAAAATGAGATTGACAGGAATTGCAGACTGGCTAAGAAGGAGTGGCTAGAGGACAAATGCAGAACCGTAGAAGAATGCATAACTAGGGGAAAGATAGATACCGCTTACAGGAAAATAAAAGAGATATTTGGAGACAAGAAAAACAACTGTATGAATATCAAGAATTCAGACGGAAAACCAGTACTAAGCAAAGAGGGGAAAGCTTAACTGTGGAAGGATTATATAGAGGGCCTATACAAATGAAGTACAAGGCAGTATTCTAAAAATGTAAGACGAAGTGGAGGAAGCTGAGATACGAGATATGATACTGAGAGAAGAATTTGACAGAGCGCTGAAGGACTTGAGTCGAAACAAAGCCCCTGGAGTAAATAATATTCCGTCCGAACTGCTGAGAGAGTCGTGAAAAAATTGTATGGTACGCAAGATGTATGACACAGGGGAAATATCCTCCGACTTCAAGAAGAATATTGTAATTCCAATTCCAAAGAAAGCGAGTGCAGACAAGTGTGAAAATTACAGAACTATCAGTTTAATAAGTCATGGGTGCAAAATACTAACACGAATTATTTACACACGAATGGAAAAACTTGTGGAATCCAACCTCGCGAAAGATCAGTTTGGATTTAGGAGAAATGTAGGAACACGGGAGGAAATACTCACATTACGAATTATCTTAGAAGATAAGCTAAGGAATGGCAAACCTACGTTTTTAGCGTTTGTCGATGTGGAGAAAGCTTTTGACAATGTCGACTGGAATACATTCTTCCAAATTCTGAAGGCATCAGGGGTGAAATATAGGGAGCGAAGAGTTATATTCAACCTATACAAAAACCAGAAAACGGTTATTAGAGTCGAAGGGCAAGACAGGGACGCTGGGGTTGGGAAGGTAGTAAGACAGGGTTGTAGCCTTTCCCCAATGTTGTTCAATCTGTAAATTGAGCAGGCATTGAAGGCATGGAAGGAGATATTTGGAAAACGCATTAAAGTGCAGGGAGAAGAAATAAAAACTTTGCGGTTTGCCAAGACCGTAAAAGATCTGGAAGAGCAATTGAATAGGATTGACAGTGTCTTGAAAGGAAGATATAAGATGAAAATTAACAACAGTAAAACGAAGGTAATTGGATGCAATGTCTGAAAATCAGGTGATGCTGAAGGAATTAGATTAGGTAATGAGACAATGAACGTAGTAGATGAATTTTGTTATTTGAGTACCAAGATAACTTCTGATGGCCGAAGTAAAAAAGATATAAAATGCCGAATGGCTTTGGGAAGAAAAGCGTTTCTGAAGAATCGAAACTTGTTAACATCCAATATTAATTTAAATCTTAGGAAGTCCTTTCTGAAAGCATTTGTTTGGCGTGTAGCATTGTATGGGAGCGAAACGTGGACGATAAGGAGTTCAGATAAAAAGATGATAGAAGCTTTTGAAATGTGGTGAAACAGACGAATGATGAAAATTAGGTGGTTAGACTACGTATTTAATGAGGAGGTGTTTAACCCAATCGGGGAGAAAAGGAGTTTCTGGCATATCCTTACTAAGAGAAGGGATAGATTGGTTGGGCACATTCTGAGACATAAGGGAATTGTCAACTTAGCATTAGAAGGAAGAGTGTGGGGTAAAAATCGTAGAGGGAGACCGAGGGACGAATATAGTAAGCAGATTCAGAAGGATGTAGGTTGCCGAACGTATTCTCAGATGAAGAGACCTGCACCGGACAGGGTAGCGTGGAGAGCTGCATCAAAACAGTCTGCGGACTGAAGACCACAACAACAACCCTCATCTTCAGATGTATATGTATTAACATATTGTTCACACTTTTCAAAAACACACTTTTTTTTAATTAAACTACCTATACACGACAGACAGCAGTAAACAAGAGGTCTCCATAACCGCCATATCCGATCTGAATAGGCAGTGCAGTACACTGCGATAACTGGACGCCAAACACGCCTTAACCGTGTCATCTGCATTTTCGTTTACCTCGCGTTTTTTTAATTATTTCCTGAAACAAAAGAATTATAGCTCGCTATTCACAGGTGTTTTATTGTGACACATGAGTAAATTAAGTGAATAGTTTTGTAATTTAAGTGATAGAAGAATGGACTTTTGGGGAGTAGACTCTGAATGCTTTTAGCAATCACAGGAAAAGACTAAAATTTTTAGCCGCCCTTCCTCCAGGAGTAGTAGCGACTGTACCATCTGCACACTGCTGCGTTTTGAACTGTGCACTAGAGGTCTGCATATTGGCACAGACAAATATATACAGACTGGAAACCTCCACTCAGGAGTGCAGGGAGCGAGTACCAGAGCAGTTCCGTAAGATGTCCCATGATGGCGCTGCGGTCAAAAGCAGCCCTTTATACTGGCAGAGCAGGCGGCAGATAGCGGCTGTCCCCACCACCACCTCCCCTCTAAAGCCTGCACACCGGACACGTCCATGGCCTCATGGCAGGCAGCACGAGTTCTCCCCTCAGCCTCCCCTCCACGCTACCCTCTGAGGTGCGAGAGGCACCCTCAAAAGCGCCTCTACTGTGGTCTACCGTTACTAAGCCGAGAAATCGCCTGACATCTCCTGGCATCCTACGGAACTACGAGGAGAGCGTAGGACAGTGGTTTAGGGGGGGCTTCCTCTCTGTGATATTGGGGATTATGTGCACTCGCTCGAGTGCGCCGCGTCGGGCTCTGCTTGTTAGACGCTAGAAGCTGTCAGTAGAGAAGTGTGCTCTGTACAGGGTCGCGGCGTCAGACGGGTGTCAGACGGTTGGGGTAGAGGGGGGGGGGGAGAGAAGAGAACAGAGATCGCCCAGCCTGGCGCGTTCCCTGCTCTGCTATGTGGCCGACACAGCGGAACTATTTGTGTGTCTGCAGGCTATACTGGGCTGCGACTGACACACTTGTGGAATTATGCTAAAATCACTTTAGTTGTGCCGTACACGGATACTCACACGTGCTCTAGACAAATAAAAATGAAATGAAATTAACATAAAAATTGGAACCAGTTGAGAGTTTCATCACAGTCTACCATACACAGTCACAACAGTGAAAGTTGTTACCAACTGACAGTTGCAACGACACTAGCGCTCCTAGCAGTGGGCAATGTGCCGTAAGGAAATTTTTATTTACAATTACTTTTCTACGTAATTAACCAAATAGTTTCTGTAATTTTTGCGTTCCAAACATTAGTAAAATATAGAGGGACACAAATAATTGTGAAATAAATGTAAAAAAACATCAGAATTTCGCTGATTCATTGACATAAACAACAACATATTCGTGAGGAAATACGAATATGTGTATATTGACAGAATATAAACAGGCGAGAAACATTAATTCTTGTTTTGTGTTCCTATATGACAGGAACATTCTTTGATGAGTAAAAATTCGATATGAAGGCTAATGATTCGAACATTTTTACACATAACTCGTCTTTGTTATCGAGTATATTCAAATGTTTGTAGAGCTTATGGGACTTAACTACGGGGTTAATCTTCATTGTCTAACAATGATGTGAAAAAATGGAAACCCTAAGACACTAGATTAATTGAAGGTTTTTCGATTGTTACAGGGTCAAACAAACTATTCTGCAAATATGTGTGTACATTACAACTTTCTTAAATGAAATACATGCATTTCCATAACTGTGGCTATGTCACAAAGAACACAAAATGTGGGACAAAGGAAGACATGGAAAGAAATTAATATGATAAGGGTCATTAGAAAAGGCATTAATCAAACTATATAGTCGCTGAAGTACATTGAAATATTTAAGGCAAATGACTTCAGTCATTCACGAAACCTGAAGTTTTTCCATCAGAATGATCGCCACAGAAAATTACATGCGGCTAGGTGGATCTCGTTTCGTCGCGTTCTACGAATGGCTAAGAATTGTTTATATGATATAAGGGATCTGCTATCATAACCCTACGATGTATTCAGAGTTTTTTAAACCTGGACAGTGAAAATCTCATAAAGTTCTGATACTATGTCCTCACATCAGGTAACACTATGTCCTGCACTGATCGCTTGTAATTACATTTAGTCTCCTTCAGTATTTTACACGGTAAGTTAAACTCGTGCAGATTCCTCTGCCTTTCAACGCTGCAGGCACACTATTGAATATCACGTATTTAGTTGTGAAAACTGGCATATATCTGTCTCAGTACCATTTCGAAAACTCTTTTGTAATTTTAGCTCCTTTTTACTTGTAGCGATGTATGGCCTAAATCGTAGCAATCAATTAGCTACACGCCGTCACACTTTTTGAATTCAATATTTCGATATCAATCTCACGCAAACTGCGTCATTTCAGTAATGATATTATGAAACAAGTAAATGGTTTCTTGAGACGCTAATGTTTCAAACTACCACGTGTAAAAAATCTGATTTTTTGGCCAATTAGTTTCTACCAAATCTACTGAGAAACATTGACGAACTAAGGAAATATCAGGGGAAATGAGAGCTAATAATTTAATTTTTTCTGCAGGATAGGGAAACGTTTTGTTAAAATAATATATTCGTGAAACGATGTGACGTATACATTTTATAGTTTTTTCAAAGTATGAAAATCACAGAAGTAGGTTTTTATAGTAGATGGTCGGGAATTTCGAGTATGTCACGCTGGAACGAGCACGAGGAATTCTAGGGACCGATGACGTCACCTTACGTTTATAAACATTTGAAAATTTTTGCTTTCTGAACTTCGCTGAGGAGAGTTTCTTGAATGTACTGGCTCAAAAGCCAGAAATATCACGATGATGATGTTAGTAAAACGCGAGAAATCAGAATTAGAATGGAAAAAGAGTGGTATATCGAGCTTATTCAGTTTCGGAAATCTATCATGAATTAAATATTCCGAGATACACTGTAACAGAGTGAACTGGCATACCAAACGTGAGGTATCAGGAGCTACCTCTCACCAGGGATAACGAACTTAATGTAAGAGAACAGCGTTGTTTGCGTAGTTATCAATGCTAACAGACAAGCAAATCAATCCCCACCAAGTAACCACACACACCAATGTGAGAGTACGACGAACGTGTATGGGTCATCTCTTTCCACCTGCTGACTCACCGTTGTTGCCTCTCTCCGGCTACGCCGTGAATTGTCACTTGTCTGCGTGCGGAATCCTCTCATTAAACATTAAACACAATTGACAAATTCATGTGCAATTACTCATTACACCCATGACCAATACAAATATGATGTGTGAGGTATCAAATGAATCGGAATGACGAGTAGAATGTGATCCTTTACATGAAATTGTCATGGAAGGAAGTCAGAAAACCTTGACTCCTTACAACTATAATGTCAAAGTACTTATTATTACCAAACAGTGATGTGTTTGACTGTTGCTACAGAGTTTGAAACAGTCACCTTGCGTTGGGTGCCATACCTATCTTTTGCGAGTGAGGACTATTTAAATTTTGCTTGGAGTTGCCCACTACCTTCCTTCAGTGGGAGAAATCTCAAAATTTATTTGCAAGAGTTAAGGTAAGAGGGACTATGAGTCACCTAAATTGTACCTTTCCTTTAATAAGCCCAATACGTCAGGTCTTTCTCACGATTGTAGTTATATCGGAGAGTAGAATTTAGTTACTTTATTTCCTATCGATTTCCGATGATACTGAAATGTGAGGTGTAGAAACTGGCAGTGGTTATTCTGATCATCCAATGAAGGCTTTCACGACTGGATGTCATAGCTGCTGGAAGATATTCATGGTTGTAAGGTGGTGGTCTATAAAACTTTGCCAAGTGGCCAAGACTCAGCGGAAGTAGGAAGACCTCCGAAGATGTCCGGTGCAGTCCTGGACGAAACGACAGGGAAAACTGTAAAGTTTTATGAACCATGGCCTTACAACCCAGAAGATCTATCAGCAGCTAGTAGTTATTCTGTCTGGAAACGCGTTCTTCCCGGTAAGGCAGAATACGCTAAAGAAAAGGTGTGGATAGGCAGGGATGATGATTGCAAGGAGTTGCAGTCGCGCCCACCGGAAATGGACTTGAACATTGCTACCTGAAAGGGTTCAATACTCTGTCCTGAAACACCTAATGTTCAAGATCCCTTCCCTGTACTAAACCTTCTTGTGAGTGTAAGCCTAGCCAGAAGTCTGCGAATGGTGCCACAGCAGGCATACAGATTTACTGGCCCACATTTTTCATCCGAGAGTTACGAATATTAAGCCAACCCGTCCCTGGTTTGGAATTACGAATCATCACATAGCGATTGCTTCTACCTGTCATGAAGCTTTCGTATTCGTTTCCCTTCGCAGTTCTCGCAGCCCATTGGGGTTTTACAAACAAACACCAGAACTTCAATGAAGTTTTTCATGGCCGATGCTCTAGAATATCGAGCAGTCACAACACTGTGTAGAGAAATGGAAGAAGGTCTGCAGTGCATCAACAAACCGTGCTCGGAATGTCAATTCAGACTCAACATTAGCAAGTGTACCCTGCTGCTTTAAGTCATCAATGTTTAATTTATCAATGTTTTTCTTGGAGGAGATTAACCCAGACCATGCGATCTTCTTTTTGAAAAGAACTTGTTCAGAGTGTAGCCTATTTTTGGTAAATGTAATTAACAATAATAATAATAATAATAATAGTAATAAAAGATAGATTAGATGACGGTATCATTGTTTGCTAAAATTGTTAATGCAGAATAATGCTAATTTCAGACTGAAAGCCTTGGTAGTGGAATGCAACCGTCATGGTTTAAAAAATGAAGATGATTCTATAAATTCTCTTAGGCTGCTGCAATAATCTCATAGCTGATGAATTTAGCTTATTTACTGAAGTTATACTACATGCTTCGGGCACATCCTATCAACTGATGAGCTGTCGGTAAAAATACTACATTACCAGTAAGTTTATAGAGAAAGTTGTGAAAATTCACAGAGAACATAAAAAAAATTACAGCAAATTATGTACAGAACACCTCAGGTGCGCTGTCAGATTGCTGTCACATTAAATACCGTAGAAAAATACGAAATCTTCAATAAACAGTGAACGTATTTAAAAACGTTCACATCACGGTGAAAACGTCTAAAAATAAATGAGATTTTGCGACGTTTTTCTTACGACAGCGACAGCACTAGATGAATTACGTACATTAGATCAAAACCTAAAGAGCTTGAAAATGGCGCTATAGAACTATTGCACAATAAAATGTAACATCAGTTAAACAACTTCCTGGATTTATTAAGATGACATGTCTGTAACAGAAATCACACGTGTTGCGGGTCCCTAATCCAAAAATTAGAATCTAATATATAAAACAGTGTGTCCGTATGTTTTTACGTGTTGCATACATATCTACAGTTTTTCTCCAAAATTTATGAAATTTTGTACACGTAAGCTTCAATCCACGAGGACGGTCGCCCTAAGTGTAAGAATCACATACGATAAATAGTTCACGAGATCTGACGTCATAAACAATGAGATGCGCGAAAAACTGCTGTATTTTGCGACAATGCTGCTCATTTTCTCCTAAACCATTGGATCGATTTCAACCAAATTTGGTACAAACATTCCTTACCGTGAAGTAACAATTTCTGCATAGTTAAGACTCACATATGGCACATGGTTCAAAAGATATTACGACATAACCAATAGAAATCGCAAAAAATGCATATAATGCGGCAAGACTTTCGAAATACACTGTATTAGAATGACAGTACTTAGCGACTTGCAACAAACTTTACACATAGTTGCAAACCTTTATTAAACTTTTTCTCGCTGACAACCATAGCAAAATGGTGAAAGGAATAAAGTTTCTCGCTTACTACTTTTCCGCTGTTTATGGAGTAAAACTACGGTATTCAGTATGACGTTACAATTGATAATTTGTACACTACAAATTGTTGCCGCAGGGAATTTTACAAACATAATACACACATACAGTTGAATGTCCCTTCTAAATTTTATCACAGTACGACACGTAATTCATGAGATATGAGCACATAAACAGTGACATTCATGGAAAACCGTCAAATCACGTAGCAAATTTTGATCTGTTAATTCTTTACTTCTGATTGGATTCCCAAGATATTTTACAAACATACAGCCCTTATACAAAATAATATATACCTGAAAAATGGCAGGGATAAATTGATAAATACCCGGGCAACGCCGGGTTTTCAGCTAGTATATTATATTTGAGTAACATCTGTGCTGTTCTCTTCAGGAATTTTCCATCGAATTATCAGCGTCGCCTGCTCGTGGGTGTTATACCTACGTTTCATCATTTTATCTTTATCTTAGGCAGTTTTAAATTTTACTTTATATGTCCCTCTATGTTCGAAGATGGCCGGCCGCGGTGGCCGAGGAGACTACGGCGCTCCAGTCAAGGTCTGCACGGCCACTACGGTCGGGGGTTCTAATCCCCCCTCGGGCATGGATATTTGTGCCGTCCTTAATATTAGCTAGTTTGTAAGTTTAGGGACTGATGACCTCGTAGTTAAGTCCCATAAGCTATACAAACATTTGAACATTTTTTGTCTGAAGATGATCTTACAAGAGTTCGATACCAGCCGGGAGAAATAAGTACACAAATTAATTTCGTTTGAATAATTTACAGACGAATAGAAAAACTGGTGGAATCCGACCTTGGGGAAGATCAGATTGGATTTAGGAGAAATGTGGAACACGGGAGGGAATAGTCACATTACGACTTATCTTAGAAGATAGGCTAAGGAAAGGCAATCGTAACGTTTTTAGCATTTGTGGATTTGGAGAAAGCTTTTGACAGTGTCGACTGGAATACACTGTTTCAAATTCTGAAGGCAGCAGGGGTAAAATAAAGGGAGCGAAGAGTTATACAAAAACCAAACAGCGGTTATGAGAGTCGAAGGGCATGAAAGGGGCGCAGAGGTTGGGAAGGGAGTAAGACAGAGTTGTAGCCTTTCGCCATTGTTGTTCAATGTGTACATTGAGCAAGGAGTGAAGGAATGCAAGGAGAAATTTGGAGAGGGAATTAAAAATCAGGGAGAAGAAATAAAAACTTTGCGGTTTGCCGATGACATACTAATCCTGTCAGAGACCGCAAACTATCTGGAAGAGCAATTGAAAGGAATGGACAATGTCTTGAAAAGAGGTTATAAGATGAACATCAACAAGAGTAAAACAAGGATAATGGAATGTATCGTCTGAAAATCAGGCGATGGTGAAGGAATTAAATTAGGTAATGAGACAATAAAAGTACTAGACGATTTTTGTTACTTGGGTAGCAAGATAACTTCTGATGACCGAAGGAAAGAAGATATAAAATGCAGATTGGCTATGGGAAGAAAAGCGTTTCTGAAGAAGCGAAATTTGTTGGTATCCAATATTAGTTTCAATGTTAGGAAGTCCTTTCTGAAGGCATTTGTCTGGAGTGTAGCATTGTACGGAAGTGAAGCGTGGACAATAAGGGGTTCAGACAAAAAGATGATGGAAGCTTTTGAAATGTGGTGCTACAGACGAATGATAAAAATTAGATGGGTAGATCACGTAACTAATGAGGAGGTACTCAACAGAATTGGGGAGAAAAGGAATTTCTGGCGTATTCTGTCTAAGAGAAGGGATAGATTGGTGGGACATATCCTGAGACATCAAGGGATTGTCAACTTAGCATTAGAAGGAAGTGTGTGGGCTAAAAATCGTAGAGGGAGACCGAGGGACGAATACAGTAAGCAGAATTCAAAAGGATGTAGGTTGCCGAACGTATTCTCAGATGAAGAGACTTGCAGAGGACAGGGTAGCGTGGAGAGCTGCATCAAACCAGTCTGCGGACTGAAGACCACAATAACAATTGATCAAAGTTTGCTAATTCTCTAGAAATGTTTTCAAAAATAACAAATTCCAGATGACTGCTGATTTGGGCCGTTCTGGAGAGAGAGGATCCGTCCGCGAGGTGCGCAAGGTGGGCCTCGTTGGGGCAGCCACAGCGACGCCGTCGGCTAGGTGAGGACTCAGCGCGGAGTTTGGCGGAGGAGGAATAATTTCCGGACCTGCGCGCTGAACTTTGCGCCGTCGTGAGGCAAACAGCCGGTGTTGATGTTTGCTGACCCACGCCAGCGCCTCCACCGCTGCGTCAGTATTTTTTCGTGAGCATATTCGCAGAAGCAGGTTGTTAGTTGAGACTGATATTTATTCCAGAGTTACCGAACTGACTGGGTTCCAGTTAACTTCAATGTAGGGAATTGGGTTCATTTTGCTGATGTACAGACAATGAACCGCAGAACAGTCTGAATTTCTAGGGGTTTATTCGAGTCATTGACTGATACCGGAACACCATTTAATTTCTGTATCTTGTGTATCTTCATTGGTCTGTTTCTTATAACATGTACACCTATATCCTGTTCTTATAAAGCGTCAAGTTGTGGAATTGCACCAGCGACTTATTGCGTCATGTCTTCCTTCGCGAAAGTAGACCGTCCAGATAACATTTTCTAATTTAAATTTGTTAGTTTAATGTGCATATTAAAGTTGTATGTTACTCATGTATAAGGCAGTGAAGATCAGTAGTTCAAATATTGTTTGTTTATTTGATGCTGACAAAATTTCGATTTTGCTTTAGTCATGTAAAATATATCCATGATAATTAATTATAAAAACGTTTACAACAAAATTTAAATAATAATGATTACCAAATTTTCAAAAACGAGACAGACATTTGTCAAAATGAAACATAAGTTAAGGTTTAAGTTTTAAAAACAAATTTCATGAATGAAATTGACATCTTATTCACAATTTGTACAAGTCTTGTGGGTCCATCCTTTCTGTTCAGTCATTAAGTTTACCCATCCGCATCCTTTGAACCAGAATATAATTCACTACACAATATGTCAGCCTCTTCATCTTTATTGAAGTAATCCACAACTTCATTTTCATCAACATCTATTTTCGTTTTCATGTTACTTTTTTATTTTCACATTCTGTTTGGAGCTTAGGTTAGTTGCCATTGGTCATCTTTCGTCCGTAGTACCTTTGACCAATGCAGTATAATTTTTATTTCTTATTATATATTATATATATAAAATTTTACTTGGGAGGAGATATGATTACTTTGTGTTTGGTCACACAAAGTAATCATATCTACTCACCAGGTAAAATTTTATATATATAACCTTGCTTCTCCCAGCACTCTCCCCACTAACTCAGTCTGTTTGCTGTAACTGCTTCATCTATGGTGTTCATTCCCAACTTTTCCTTGCTTTCCTCATTATGGACACCCTCCTGCCATTCTTCCCGTCTATTAGTACCTGCAATCATTCTTGCTACTTTCATATCTGTAACCTCTACCTCATGAATAAGGTAACCTGTATCCACCCAACTTTCACTCCCATACAACAAAGTTGGTCGAAAGATAGAGCGGTGCACCGCTAACTTAGTATTGGTACTTACTTCCTTCTTGCAGAAGAGAGTAGATCTTATCCGAGCACTCACTGCATTTGCTTTGCTGCAACTCGATTCCAGTTCTTTCGCTATGTTGCCATCCTGTGAGAAAATACATCCCAGGTACTTGAAACTGTCTACCTGTTCTAACTTTCTTCCTCCTATTTGGCACTCAATCTGTTTGAATCTCTTTCCCACTGACATTACTTTCGTTTTGGAGATGCTGATCTTCATATAGTATTCCTTGCACCTCTGATCGAGCTCTGAAATATTAGTTTGCAACCTTTCAATCGAATCGGCCATTACAACTAAGTCATCCGCATATGCGAGACTGCTTATTTTGTTTTCACCTACTTTAATCCTGCCCTGCCAGTCTACTGCTTTCAACATATGATCCATGAATATTATGAACAACAGTGGTGACAGGTTACAGGCTTGTCTTACACCTGAAACTACCCTGAACCATGAGCTTAATTTGCCATCTACTCTAACTGCTACCTGACAGTCTACGTAAAGCCCTTTAATTGCCTGCAGAACTTTGCCGCCTATACCATAATCTTGAAGAACTGACAGTAGCTTCCTCCTAGGAACACGGTCATAAGCCTTTTCCAGATTTATGAAACATAGATACAATTCCCTGTTCCACTCATTGCACTTTTCCATTACCTGCAGTAAGCTAAAGATGTGGTCCTGATAGCCTCTAAGAGGCCTAAACTTACACTGATTTTCATCTAACTTGTCCTCAATTAATACTCGCACTCTTCTTTCAAAAATACCTGAGAAAATTTTGCCTACAATGCTAATTAAAGATATATCTCGATAGTTGTTGCAGTCTTTTCTGTTTCCATGTTTGAAAATTGGCGTGATTTTTCGTCCAATCAGACGAAACCTGTCCCGATTCCCACGCCTTTTCAATTATCCTGTGTATCCATTTGAGACCTGATATTCCACTGTATTCGACGAGTTCCGGCTTAATTCCATCCATCCCAGCCGCTTTATTGCACTGTAATCTACTGACCATTTTCTCTACTTCCTCAAATGAGATCCTGTTTCCATCGTCGTTCCTATCCCATTCTACCTGAAAATCTAATACATCATTGAACGTTTCACCTACATTGAGCAATTCTTCAAAATATTCCCTCCATCTGCCCAAGGCATCCACTGGATTGACTAGCAGCTTTCCTGACCTGTCCAAAATTGACAGATTAAATCAAAACGTAGCAAAAAACTACCTGCAACTCGCAAAAGAAATTGTTTAAAACTTTAAAATTTAGAACAATATAAATAACGATCAGTTCGCGCAGAAAATCGAACTGTTCATAATCGCTGTCTCACCGCACAGATTAATATTTCCGTCTGATAATGGAACGCACCGTCAAATATTCTAGGGGTTGGTTTGATCTACCCAATCGATATATTCCCATTTTCCCATATGACTGATGAATTTCAGCCGATATACTAAGCATTTAGTAGAAATAACACTTTTTTGCACGAAACCAAATGTTATGCCAAAGATTACTTTGAAGCGCCGTCTGTTGCTTATTTCGTGCAACTTTTTTTGGCTTCATTAAAAACCCAGGGCATTTTAAGCTTATGCGTCAAAAGTGCTTACGTGCGTTATTCCGAGAAGTATTTCAAATGCTGCAGAACTTTTGAGTCATTCTGTAGCATTATGACAAAGATTTGGAAAGTATGTAGGATACGAAAGGGAAGAGAGGAGATCAGTCGGATACGGAAAGTGAGACAATATGTGTAATATTCAATGATGTGGAGAGAGTTGTAAAACTTCGTAAAAGAGGAGATCCTTGAAGTACTTTCATAGGTGATACGTCGCATTACAGTCTCTTCTGAATGTAATCGAGATATTTTTAGTCTCACTTTTTGTAGTTTCAATCTATTAGCCCTCCAGTAGGCGCGACGTTATTAAAATTAGTACTGAAGACTGTTTTATGCATTATCAATATTATTTTGTCACCTATTGCCTGTCGTGCCATTTCTGCAATGTATCCTGTGTCGATGTTCAATCCTTAGTGTTGAAACGGCAGCAGTTTCTCTATTTAGGTTTCTCATTTAGTTTCCCCAAATGTAAGTAACGAGGTGTACAACTGAAGTACAATTGTCACCTCCTGTTGTCGCATTGTAGAATATAAGAGTAATCAAAAATTACCTTTACCTTTTCAAAGCTTTCTATTTTAAATAGCTTGATATTCAAATTGTGTCAGTTTAGTTAGAATAGCAGGGCAAATTATTTGTTGTTCTTTTCCTTTCAAATGGTTCACCAGATGAGGAAATGTGTGAATAAATAGTAAAAACTGATGAAGTCTCTTCGGGCCTTCCAAACATAGAGGAAAGTGTTGCTGATATGAGTAATAAGAAAATGAATATCAGGATCAGGACAGTGAATCTGAACTGGAAGATAAAGACCGTGAGCGTCGAAGAGATAACAGCTGTGACAGAGCTCTGTATTGGAAGAGTCAGAGTTATATTTCGGCATGAAAGTGAGTGGGATAAGATCTAAAAACCATCATGGATATGAGAAATTAGAAACAATGACACAAGCTTTACCTTTGTAGATTTCATGAAAGCGTATGATGACATTGATGGGGAATTCCATGACAGTGTTATAAACGAAATTCGGCTTAGATGAAGAAACTACATACGTTATCAATTACATACTGAAAAACACCTCATTTGCAATCAGGTTATGTCGAGAGTTCTCTAAAAATTAAATAAAGTCAAGAGTCAGGAAGGGAGATAGATTGACACGTTTATTTTTATCTAACTTAAACTAATACAAACAGGTGGAGTAAATGAAGTAGTTGAAATTAGATTGTTTAGAAACGACTCGGGCCAGGACAACAGAAACAGAAAATTAGTTTATCCCTTGTTTTTGGTTAGGTATTCAATGTATAAGCAATACATGTAGTCTTAATTAAAGTGTGAACAATACAAGGAAGAACCTTGTAACAATTTTGTTATTTTAGGACACCACTGCAAACCTAATATCAGCACTACCGTGTGAATATGGGCTCAGGCCCGAAACTTGTAACGTTGCAATAAAATTGATTTGTAAAAATCTTGTGGCTGGTTGCAGTATTTATTCAAATCTTCAAATGTTTGTTAAGCTTATGGGACTTAATTGCGGGGTCATCACTCCCTAAACTTACAAACTGCTTATGAACTAACTTATACTGAAGACAACACAAACATCTATGCCCGAGGGAGGATTCGAACCTCCGACGCGTGAGGCCGTGCGATCCGTAACGTGACGCTCCAGACCGCTCGGCTACTCCCGCATAGCGCAGTATTTGTTTACTACAGTATTATTAGAAAAATAACAGTCCCAGATCCAACAAGAAATCTCGATTATTTAATGAACATAATATATACCATGTGAGCCGTGTCGTTTCGGCTGGTCATCTTTCACCCCTTGCTTCCTTTCTTCTGGACTGACACCAGTTCGAGTCTGTCGTGTTTAGGTTGGTACGGCCAACGATCCTCTGCGATTTGTCTGCTGTGTCTTCCGTCTAAAGTCGTTGCCGTCTTGGCGCGATAAATAGGAGTGCGCAAGGCGGAAGAGGAGTCAGTACCGGCTTGTCTCTGGGGTAGTGTGACGCCTGTCATCTGACGTCAGCCGCTGCGGCCGGTCCGCAGAATTCATTTCGTCCTCGGCTACCAGAGGGAGGTACATGCGGCTTGCCCGTCGTGTTGCTAGGAGGAAGCCTGAATTTGTCGCCGCTCGCGAGAGGTGATTCGCTGTTCGCCTAGCTGAGGCAGGGGCGTGGTCGCTTTGCCCGTTGCACCGTGAGGAGGAAGGCCTCATTGTCAGTCGTTCCGAGACCGTACTCCACCGTCCTTCGATGGCGTGAAACTTCGCGGCGCCATACTCTGCCGGGTGGGATTTCTAGACCTGCTGTTTCTTCTCATCGAGATCTACAGTGCGACAGTTAAGTTCTAGTCTGTCTTTTGCTAGGTAGAGCAGGACACCGGTGACTCTGTTCTCTCTCGCTTGAGCGGCCTTGTGTGTGTTTATGTGGGGTGTGCCGATGGCGCCTCAGCGTTGGCATACCTCGTGTCTTCGTCTTTAGCTTATTGATGTGGTTGGCGATAGTTAAAGGTGTCTTGATATTACATTGTGAATTGCTTCAACTAAGTTTTTGGGGACTAACGTCCACTGAGGTATTTATTTGGCGATGTGCCCGCTGGTTGACCGTTGCCATCCTGGAGATCAGTGTTGTGTTAGGCAGTGCCGTTTCCTTCCTGGGAGCCTGCCGTTCCTAGGTCGTAGTTTTGACTGTTTGCATCTGAAGGTCCACCAGGACACTGGCTAGTCCCGTGTGGTTGATTTTATTAATTAACTCAGCCCTCCTAGTCCTTTTCCTTATCATCCTTTGTTAGCTACTGTGTAAAACCTGGTCATTTCAGATAAAGTTAGACCTGATTTCTTGATCATTTACAGTCTGTTCTTTGAGTCTTGTATTGTTTATCATTAGATACTGTGTAGAACCTGATAAAGCTCAGCCAAAGTTATATAAGATTTTTGCTATTCTGAGCTGTACATGTTAGATCAATTTGCAGTATGTTCTACTACTGTCAAGGCTGAAGTTCGTTCGTTATGACTCTGTTTACTGAAATAACTATGGACTGTGCAGTTTAACTATCTGTGGTGCCAACTTAGTCTTAAGCTTCAGTTAAAGTTTAAAGTTTCTTACTTGCTACGGTTCCTTCTGAAGCTGTGTATTAAAAGCTTTGTGACTGTAATTGTAACTAAAGTTTAAATTTGTTTGCCACAATTTCAAAATTGCCTTGTTTAACCACTGTTGTTTAAAACTCGATTTGTCGACGCATTCACGCTCATATTCAGGAAGGCCTGTGTTTAACTCAGTCCGTGTAAGTATTTCAATAAATGTGCACTAGCCACTTGTAAAACAAGCATTGACTATAAGGTAACCCCGCCCACCATTTCACTTCCTGTATTTTCCCTTTCCCACTGTTGGTATAGTTACGCTGTTGTGACGCACATGTGTTCGTGCGATAGAGGTTAGTGACGAGTGTTGCTAAAATTATTTCAGTTCCTGAAATTAAAGAAAAAATTTTCCTTTACAATTTTTTTCTAACCGCCCCCCACCCCCCCTATCGCCATGCACAAAACAATGTCATTCTTTGGAAATTATGGGCCGGCCGCGGTGGCCGAGCTTTCTGCGGCGGGCCAGTCACGTTCAGCTCGGCCACTACCGTCGGGGGTTCGAATCCCCCCTCAGGCATGGATATTTGTGCCGTCCTTAGTATAAGCTAGTTCATAAGTACTTTGTAAATTTAGGGACTGATGACCCCATAGTTAAGTCCCATTTTCATACGCCTCGTAACGATGTTTGAAGCTACTGCGATGTTAATTTTAGTTACAGCTACTGCTATATTAATTTTAGTTAGAGCATCGACGGCGTAATTTGCTAATGTTGCCAAGAGAATGTTCGCTTTAGGAGGATAATTAATTTACTGACCGGACAAGTGTACATACAAGAAGATGGTAAACTGAAAAATTATTTTCTCTAATTCTACCTGTTCGAGTTTTCAAAGAGCATTCAAAAGTCGTTGTCAACATCAGTACACTACGCCGCCGAGGCCGTAAGTGAAATTGACCAATGAGAAAGTAAATTGTTAAATGAGAAATTAAAATATCTCCTATATATAAATATTTTACTGCATCCTAGTTTATCATGGTTGATATATTTTGTGCGTCGAAAAAGTGTTTTATATGAATTCTGAAAAATACGTCGTAAAAAAGTAGCAACCTGATAGTGTAGGCCTATTCTGGAGCAAATTTATGCCATTCGAAAACGGTTGATTTCTTGCATGTTAGCGCAGCTTTGGTAGTAAAAGTGAACTGTCGAATGCGAAAGAGTTGCTCACAATACACACCCAGGTGGTCAAATACCAGAAAACATATTTAACGATTTGTCGAACCATATTACAATAACTTGTAACGACGAGATTAATTTTTGATACAAATATATATCTCTTCTTTGGTACATGTGTTAGAGACCTAGGTCGGAACAAGGACCCAGGAGTAGATGACATACCCTTAGAGCTACTAAAGTCTCTGGGAGAGCCAGCCATGACAAAACTATTTGAACTGGTGTGTAGGATGTATGAGACAGGCGAAATACCCTCAGACTTTAAGAAAAATGTAATAATCCCCATTCCAAAGAAATCAGGCGCAGACAGGTGTGAAATTTACAGAACCATCAGTTTGATAAGTCATGGTTCCAAAATTTTAACACGAATTATCTGCAGGAGAATGAAAAAGCTGGTAGAAGCTGACCTCCGGGACGATCAGTTTGATTCAGGAGGAACGTAGGAACCCGGGAGGCAATACTCACTTTACGTCTTATCATAGAAGATAGATTAAGGAAAAGCAAATCTAAATTTTTAGCTTTTGTAGATTTGGAGAAAGCATTTGACAATGTTGACTGGAATACACTCTTTCACATCCTGAAGTCAGCGGGGATAAAATACAGGGAAAGGAGAGTTATTTACAACTTGTACAAAAGCCAGACCGCAGTTATTAGACTCGAAGGGCATGAGAGGGAAGCATCAGTTGGGAAGGGAGTAAGACAGGGTTGTAGCCTTTCTCCGATGTTATTCAATTTGTACATCGAGCAGGCGGTGAAGGAAAGCAAGGAAGAATTTGGAATAGGGATTAAAGTTCAGGGGGAAGAAATAAAAACATTGCGTTTTGCTGATGACACTGTAATTCTGTCAGAGACAGCAAAGGACCTGGAAGAGCAGTTGAATGGAATGGACAGTGTGTTGAAGAGAGCGTGTAAAATGAACATTAAAAAGAGCAAAACAAAAATAATGGAATGCGATCTCAGAAAATCAGGCGATGCTGATGGAATTAGATTAGGTAACGAATCAAAGAAGGTGATAGATGAGTTTTGTTACTTGGGTAGTAAACTAACATGCGATGGTCGCAGTACAGAGGATATAAAATGCAGAATGGCAATGGGAAGAAAAGCATTTTTGAAAAAGAGAAATTTGCTAACATCGAATATTAATTTAAGTGTAAGGAACTCTTTTCTGAAGGCATTTGTATGGAGTGTTGCCTTGTATGGGAGTGAAACATGGACGAAAAACAGTGTGGACAGTGTGGCTTTTGAAATGTGGTGCTACAGAAGAATGCTGAAGATTAGGTGGGTAGATCGCATAACTAATGAAGAGGTACTGAACAGAATTGGTGAGAAAACGAATTTTTGGCATACCCTGACTAAAAGACGGGATCGCTTGGTAGGACACATTCTTAGACGTCGAGGAATCGTAAATTTAGCATTGGAGGGAAGTGTGTGGTATAAAAACCGCAGAGGGAGACCAAGAGACGAGTATAGTAAGCAGATTCAAGTGGACGTGGGTTTCCGTTCTTATGAGGAGAGGAAAAGGCTTGCTCAGGATAGAGTAGGGTGGAGAGCTGCATCAAACATCAAACTAGTCTCCCGACTGAAGACTATATCAACAACACGTGTGTTAGAAATGAAACAAGCGACGTTTGGAAGCAATAGCAGCAATAAAACTCCGCCTTTCACATGCTCACGCATGCTCTCCGCCTGGAAGCAAAATGGCGGCGGGAGCTGGCGCTCTAGCAGAAATTGTTGCGCATGCCCGTCTATATCCAGGCGCGCACGAAAGCGCCCCAGTTTGCCTCCTCCCGCCCCCCTTTGGATATATTTTCGTTACAAGATCAGCAGAATGTCCTGCCTCGGCTTCTTTGCGCTTGCTTCAACTCGAGTTGAGGCGTCAGCCTACCAAGCTTCATTTCACACTTTTGTTCCAAGCTTAAAGCTGAGTAATTTGTTTCTGAAATATGCATATGAACAGTGTTAAGTGACTGTAACAAAATGAAGGTCACGTGACACTGTAAGTAGCACCACCTCTTAACCTTACGTGTGTGCAAAGGATGTTCTCTCCCACTTCCTTTCGAACAGTAAAATACGAGGTGCGTCCAGAAAGTAAGTTCCGTTTGGTAATAAAATAAAATAATTTTACACAGATAAAGAAGAAATTTTTATTGCACAAAATTCTAAAACTCTTAAACTACTTTTCCACATAACTGCCGAGATTTTGTAGGCACTTGTCATAGCGTGCCACAAGTTTTTGCGTGCATCCTTCACAGAAGATTGCCGCCTGTGTATTCAACCATGTGGTAACAGCTCTTTACCATCGTTGAAGTGTTGACCACAAAGGACAGATTTTAGATGTAAGAAGAGATGAAAGTCGCTAGGAGAGAGGTCCGAGCTGTTTGGAGGATGATCAAACAGGTGCCATTATCCAAAAAAAAAAAAAAAAAAAAAAAAAAAAAAAAAAAAAAAAAAAAAAATCGTGAAAAAAATCTTTTGACAGTAATCCTTTTCTTACACCTAAAATCTGTCCTTGGTGGACAACACTTCAACGATTATGACGAGCTGAAAGAACATGGTACCACATGGTTGAATGCACAGGCGTCAACATTCTATGAAAAAGGCACACAAAACCTTGTGCCATGCTATGACAATTGCCTACAAAATTTCGGAAGCTATGTAGAAATATAGTTTAATAGTTGTACATTTTTGTACAATCAATATTTTTTCTGTATCTGTACGCGTTCGTTTTATGTAACCAAAAGGAACTTACTTTTTGGACGCGCCTCGTATTTGTTATAACGAAGAATATAAATGATATTTTACCGTTAAAATCGCGTCACGTTTGCAAAAATAATTCAAAGATATTTGGCAAGTAATAATATAAGTCATTGTTGTTCAGTTATCTGTTAGAAAGAAGATTGGGTTTAATAAGAATTGCTTGCAGTCAGTATCGAGCCCATAACCTTCAATAGCGTATCGTGATACCGCTAACCACAATGCTATTCTTGCTAGGTGCAGAATAGTGGCTTCTTTATTATTCATGATCGGATCTTCTGAAGGCTTTTACAGTTGATGCGTCTTTAATTGGTAGTTATAAAATATTTTGGAAAAATGACGTGTTTTTGATAAGTATTCAATGCGCCAAAAATAAATATGAAGGGCGGATAAGGTCTTCATGGAGAATTTGGGCATACGCAAGGCGAGGTGCGCAGTAGCTCCTTTGTCTTGCTTCGGGACCATTCGCGCGTAACCGTCATAGCTCTAGTAGCCAGGAGCTGGCGTCTCTACCAGCTCCAACGGTAATGATAAAAGCGGCGTTTCCCGTCGCTCCGCTCTGCTGCGGGAGCACCCATGTGCTGCCTCCACGCGGGTCAGGAGACAATGTAAACATCGGCTGCGCAAGCGTATTGCAACGCTGCAGCCACTGCTGCCTATATTAAGCGGCCGCGCTACAACTCGTACAAAAACAAAGCCATCGGGGCGGTTTTCCTGGACATCGAAAAAGCTTTCGATCGTCTCTGGTACAAAGGCCTTATACGCAAACTTACTGACGCCCCGTTTCCCGACGGACTCGTGCATCTCATACACTCATATCTCACCAACAGAAGCTTCAACACTGACGTGCAGTGCAAACAATCTACATGACACGGTATTCAAGCCGGAGTACCCCAAGGCAGCATCCTAGGGCCCCTCTTGTTTAATCTCTACATTAATGATCTTCCATCCACACATAACACGATGACTGCAATCTACGCAGATGACACTGCCATCATGGCGCAAGATTGGAAGCCATCAAACATAAATTCATGCCTACAGACAGCACTCAGACCTGCCGAACCTTGGTTGGAGAAATGGCGTGTTAAAGTAAACGTCGACAAGTGCGAGGCAGTTCTGTTCACACTGTAATGTATTTAGCCACGAGGGTCCCGTTTGTTTGAATAATTGAAGTATTCGATACAATAGTTGGTCGTAGTATTGTAACCTAATGTTCCATGTTTATATTACATAAGCATTTTATAGCACTTCTGTCAAGTCACATTGATTATCATTTGCATTATTAGGGTCTTCTAACAAACTTAACTAAACTATCCAAGCTTAATGTCGATCAATAATGTAAATAATAAGCTATTGTCATTTACTTACGATCTTTTGTATGGTCTGTTTTAAATACATAAGTCTTATTATCTTTACGTAAAGCAAGATTTCTTTACGTTTCATCAATAAATTATTAAATGTAAAACTTTGTAACTTCCGTGTTCTAGAATGTTCTAGAAAAACTATAATAGATATCAATACGCGCGAATTGGCGCGAACTCGGTTAGTCTCAATCAGTCTGCAGTTGTAATATGTCAGTCTTAGATGAGTAACAACTTAGTATGAAAGTGTATTGTAAACCAGTCTTACTTTTGCATTACTTTTGTGCTTTATCAAGAATGGATAAGTAAATATACTTTAAAAATGAAAAGTGTCACATGTATGGTTTCCAATATGCATATGAACCGACGTCATAACATGATTTTGTGATGTGTTAATGGCAGGCGAGCTACGATATCTTCGAGACCATTGAACAACCGAAGGTGATGTATGGAAAAATAATGGTTTTAGTATAATAGTAGTATTATTATAATATAAAAAATCTATTTTAACACGCAGACCGAAACACCTGCGCAAACACCTATACTGTAGACCAATTACTCTACATGCACGCCCAATTCGTTTCCGTGAGGAAGTCAAATATCTCGGAGTCTGGCTGGAGCGGAAACTCACATGGGGGGACCACATACAAAACATGACCAACAGAGCAAACGCGAGGCTCAAACAACTCTACCCGATGCTCAACAGGGAAAGCAAACTGAATAGCCGGGTGTCGAGGAACCTCTACATGACACATATTAGACCTCTGATGACGTACGGTGCTCCGTGTTGGGCATACGCGGTGCCAACACGGCTACAACACGTATAGATGTTGCATATAGATCCGAAATATTTTAACCCTTTCACTCCTCCGTACGTAAATATGCTCTAATCGTTTTAGTGGGACTCTCGATATATTGAGAAATTATTTTTGACAAGCGACATTGTAAATAATTAATCCTATTCCTGCTTTATGCCATATAGGTTATCGTATGTATCCTTGTGCACTCAGTAAATTAATATAGCTCGAAAAGCGAATATATTGCGCAAAATTTCGTAAATCTTGCCTCCATTATGTAAATTTCATCAGGGTAATATCTCAATTGTGCTGCATAGTGCGGATATAGCGAGGCTTCAACCTCAAAGCGATATATACCGAATCGATACGTTTCGAAACGATATATATGGAATAAGCGAATGTTTATGAACCGGATATGCACGCGCTACACGCCCTCACGTACTAAACAGAAAAATTTCTTGTTTGTCCTACACCTAACCTAACATACACTTTTAAAAACGTTATATGTAGCGTATCTTTAAGAAGGTTAGGTATAGGTTAAACAAGAAGTTTTTTTTAGTACGTGAGGGCGCCTAGCGTTCGAATCTGCGGTTCAGAAACACTAAATCAATTTACATTTGTATGTTCGATATATATTATTTCAGGCCAAGTTACTTCGAGTGTAAGCTTTCTTGTAAATTATCCAGAAAGCTGTACTCTTAGATTTCTGCCTAACCACATCTTTTAAAATCACGACAAATTAATAAAAAACATAACATTCGCCTGTTCGATACGTATCGTTGCGGTACTTAACCGCTTCGACGTATATAGCTTGGAGGTCAAAGCTACGCTATGCAGCAAATCTGCGAAATTACCAATTTCGGACTAAGTTCCAATCTCATTTCTTTTGTACCATCGTATAAGACAACCTCGGATTTTTGGGGCCTTTTTTATGATTTACCCATCGACTTATCTGCAGATATATACGGTATTTAAAATCGAGTCTATTTAGAGCTGTATCACCTGTGTGTGTGTGTGTGTGTGTGTGTGTGTGTGTGTTTGTGTGTGTGTGTGTGTATTTGAGTAGTCTATTTAGAGCTATATCATCAATGTGTGTGAATGTGAATAATAGGGGAAAATGTTTCTACAGTTTATGGTAACGAGGAAACGCGTGATAAACATAAACATGTTTATTTAAAGTGTAAGTAAATTTTATTTTAATAATTTTCTAAAAATTTTTATGTACAGGAAGATCTGGAAACTATAATAGTTTTTCAGTGGCTGTTAGAAAAGAGCTGGATTGCGCGATACTTTTTCGTAAGACGATTGGTTACTAATATTCATTTGCCAATCAGATTACAGGACGTTCGCGCGTTCTGTCTGGAGGATGTACATAGACTAAGGAGAGAAAGGGAATCGGAGTTCAGAAGTGCAACTGATAACTTCTTTAAGGCTGTGCTCCTAACATTTTTGGAATTATTAGGCGGAATTAATTCGATGTCTTGAAGAAGAAGTGATGTATAATGTGTTATATCTTGTGTGGATTATCGAGTGTTAAAATTCCGACATCTTTCTGTGACATACATCTGTTTTATGTAACTTTAAACACGCGTGACATGCTAGGCACATCGTAACTCGTAAAAACTTTCATGAGTGCCGATTTGCGTAGCATTTGGCTGGCAAATACAAGTATAAACATAAAATTTAAGGAGCGTTTTCGGTAACAGGTTATATTTTATCATAAACTGACAATAAAAATAAGTAATTGTGACGTGAGTGCTCCCATAGCAATAATTGTGTCATTAGCAAGGGCTTGGCAGTGAAATGTATCTTGGAAATGTTTACGAATCAGTTTGTTTAACTAAATGTTCAAATGTCTGTAGAGCTTATGAGACTTAACTACGGGGTCAGCAGTGGCCACATGCAAGTTTTTCATTTGTCAATAACAATAATTGGCAGTTTTGCACACTCTGTGCTATTGAAATATTTTCCACTGACCTACCTATCTTTATAAGTATTTTATAAGAATTTTCCCTCCACAATATTTCAGTCAAAGGTGGTTGAAATGAGGTAGGCAAAAATTTGAATAAAACTATATTCACGTTTTAGATTTTTTTACAGCTTGACTTATACAACACATATGTGACCATATGCCACATATATTATAAATGCAAAAAGATCAGTTTATAAGACAATAAAATACAATAAATGTCAAAATGGGTGACTTTACACAAAATAGAAATTAACTAAGGTTACTACACGAATATAAAGGTCTCGACTGGCTAAGTCACAAGAGGGAATTGGCAAAACCACGAAGTATAAAATCAACAAGTGAAACTCCGATCGCATTCTATTTTGATCTACAAAAGCGTCCCCTCTGGCACACGATAAACTCCCATCTAACTACTACCATTCAACTCCCCTCCCTCAGCAGATGCGTTGGCGCTACCTTACTGTCTTTCTGTAGAACAGCAGTACAGTGTTGACAGCAGCGATCGCGAATGTGGACTGACACGAGTAGAACAGGTTTTGTGGGTTAGCCCGACGACAGTGAAAAATAAAACTGTTAGATTAGATTAGATTAATACTTGTTCCATAGATCATGAATACGACACTTCGTAATGATGTGGAACGTGTCAGTTAAATGAAATGTCTAGACATAATATTACATGACACTCAATATTTGAATATTTTATTTTATTTATTTTTTTTATTATTTTTTATTTTGTTTTTGTTTTTAACTTTTTCCTAAAGTACTAACTTTTATCTAGAAATTCATCTAATGTGTAGAAGGAATTGCCATTCAGAAATTCTCTTAATTTATTTTTAAATGCTAGTTGGCTATGTGTCAGAATTTTGATACTACTTGGTAAGTGACCAAAGACTTTTGTGGCAGAAAAATTAACCCCTTTCTGTGACAGAGCTAAATTTAACCTTGAATAGTGTAAGTCACCCTTTCTCCTAGTGTTGCAGCTATGCACACTGCTATTACATTTGAATTCAGTTGGATTGTTAATAAAAAATTCCATAAGTGAATATATATATTGTAAAGCTACTGTGAAGATTCCTAGATCCTTAAATAAATGTCTGCAGGATGATCTTGGGTGGGCTCCAGCAATTATTCTGATGTCCCGCTTTAGGACAATGAATACTTTCTTACTAAATGATGCATTGCCCCAGAATATGATGCCATAAGAAAGCAGAGAATGAAAATAAGCGTAGTATGCTAGTTTACTGAGTTGTACATCACCAAAATTTGCAATCACCCTAATAGCATAAGTAGCTGAGCTCAAAAGTTTCAGCAGATCTTCAATGTGTTTCTTCCGATTGAACCTCTCATCAATGCATAAACCTGATAATTTTGAATATTCTACCTTAGCTATAGATTTGTGGTTGAAGTCAATATTAATTAATAGTGTAATGCCATTTATTGTGTGAAACTGAATATACTGAGTTTTTTCAAAATTTAAAGAGAGTCCATTTACAGAGAACCACCTAAAAATTCTGTGAAATACTTCATTGACAATTTCATCAGTTAATTCCTGTGATTCGGGTGTGATAGTGATACTTGTATCATTAGCAAAGAGAACTAGCTTGGCATCGTTATGAATATAGAAAGGCAAATCATTAATATATATTAACAACAGCAAAGGTCCCAATACCGAACCCTGTGGCACCCCATGCTTGATAGTTCCCCAGATAGAGGACTCTGCTGTTTTTTGTATATTATGTCAATTACTTGTATCAACTTTCTGAACTCTTCCAGTTAGGTATGATTTAAACCATTTGTGCACTTTCCCACTCATATCACTGTAATTAAGCTTATCTAGAAGAATTCCATGGTTAACAGAATCAAAGATTTCCAATGGGTGATTTACGGTTATCCACAGCATTTAATATTTCATTAGTGAAATGTGTGTATTGCATTTTCTGTTGAAAAGCCTTTCTGGAAACCAAACTGACATTTTGTTAGAACTTTATTTTTATTAATATATGAAGTTACTCTGGAATACATTACTTTTCAAGAATTTTTGCTAGAACAGTCAGAAGTGAGATTGGGCGGTAGTTGTTGACATCCAACGTATCCTTTTTTATGAAGTGATTTGACAATAGCATATTTCAGTCTATCAGGGAAAATACCCTGCTCCAGTGAGCTATTAAAAATGTGGCTAAGAATCCTACATATTTCTTGGGAACAAGCTTTTAATGACCTGCTGGATATGCCATCAATGCCATAAGAGATTTTACTCTTGAGAGAGTTTATTAATTTCCTAATTTCAGATTGAGAGGTGGATAGGATTTCCATTGTATCAAACTGCCTAGGTACGCCCTGTTCCATTAACTGCCTAGCTTCTTCTAATGAACATTTGGATCCTATATTCTCCACAACATTTAAAAAATAATTATTAAAAGTGTTTTCAACTTCTGACTTTTTGTTTGTAATTTTTTCTTTCACTTTGATGGTAATGCTGTCTTCCTGTGTCCTTGGTTGCCCTGTCTCCCTTGTTCTAATATTCCAGATTGTTTTAATTTTATTATTTGATGTACTAATCTCAGACATGATGCACATGCTTTTGGATTTTTTAATAACTTTCCTTAATACAGAACAGTAGTTTTTATAATAGTTGAGTATTTCTGGGTCACTACTCTCTCTTGCTGTCAGATACAGTTCCCTTTTCCGGTTAAAAGATATTTTTATACCTATGGTGAGCCATAGTTTTTTGCTTGGTTCCTTACAATTAAATTTTACTAATTTCTTGGGGAAACAGTTATCAAATACCCTTACAAAAGTATCATGAAATAAATTGAATTTTAAATTAGCATCGGGTTCCTTCATCCCAATCTAACTGCTTAAGACTTTCCGTGAAATTTCTGATTGTCGAATCATTAATTGTACGAACAACTTTGGAGGACTGATTCAAATTACAGAAAGGAGCTATATCATATAATGTAACTAGCTGTGCACCATGATCACAAAGACCATTCTCAACAGAACATGCACTAATGTTGTTAAACCTATCTTGGCCTATAAAAAAATTGTCTATCAATGTGCTGCTGTTCTTTACTACCCGAGTAGGAAAATCAGTAACAGATGTCAAATTGAAAGAACCGAGTAAGACTTCCAGGTCATTCTTCTTATTACACTCTTGCAGTGAATCAACATTGAAATCCCCACAGATAATAATTTGCTTCCCCCTATCTGACAGATAGCACAACAAAGCATCCAAGTATTCCAGGAATAAATGAAAGTTTCCTGAGGGGGGCCTATACACAATTATAAAAGATCCGCCCTTCAGTTTAAGGTCACAGGCACATGCTTCTATATGTTGCTCTATACAATTTTTTTTTCTAAATTTTTTACTCTGGGACAACTTTTGACATAAATGGCAACTCCTCCCCACACCTTCTTCTGTCTACTTACATTTGCTGCTAGTTTATACCCATTAATATTTACTTCATTCATATCAGTGACAATGTGATGCTCAGACAGGCATAGTATATCTATTAAATTGAAAGCTTCTATAGTTTCTAAATAAATCAGGAGCTCATCTACTACTTTGATGAAAAATACAAAAGTTATTTTTTTAATTTACTATTGTTAGAATCTTGTGATATTTTAACAGCTTTATTACCTGCCTGTCTGGGCTTCTCTGTGGACATTGAACTTATCCTAAAAAAGAGGTACTCCCAAGAGTTGCAGTGTTCCACCTTATAGATTTTCCTATCAACCCAGCCAATTTTCCCTTCCCTTTCCTATTGAGGTGCAGGCCATGTCTAGTAAAGTCCCACCTATCAATAGCATCAACAGGGACCAAACCAATGTCGGACAGAGTGGCCGCCCTACGCAGCTGATCTAACTCCATGTTGACGCTCCTTACAGAACTGTTCAACCGAGGCTGATCATACCGCATGAAGGCAGGCACCATCCTTACATTCGCATGGTTTGTTGCAGATGCTATTTTCCCCAGGTCACACTCAATACTGTAGCCCTGATCCCTCTGGATACTGTTTCCCGCACCACCCACTATCACAACATGATCCTCCTTAGTAAATCCTTTGCACAATGAATCTAAATCCTCTACCACCTGGCTCAGACTTGCACTGGGCTTGAAAAAGTTTGTGACCTGGTACCTGTCACCTAATTTTTCCTGCTCAATTTGGCCCACACCTCTCCCGTGGCTGCTACCTAGCAACAGAACGTTCCTCCTACTTTCTACTTTTCTTGAAACCTTTGGTTTCCTAATGAAATTCTGTTGTTCCTTAATTACACCTACATCTACTGGAGGCTCTTCCTCGTTAGACTGTGGCAGCAAGGCAAACCTATTGTTTGTGCCAATGATAAAACTGTCACACGCTGTACTCTTACTGAGGCCACTGTTCCCTGCTACCACTTCCCACTTCTGGTTACCCTCCTCCCACCTTAACCTCAACAGTAATTCCCTAACACTATCTAATTCAGCCTGAAGGGCTCTGATTTTCCCCTCCTGTTCCTCTATTTTCTTATCCCTTGAACAAACCCTGCACAAGAAAGGAAGAGTTCTCTCAAGGTAAAAATTTTGATTACGAGTGGTGTAGCTGACAGCGAACACGCACTTCAGAATATTACAAGTTTCAATTTATACTACAGTAGCCACGCAGGATTCTAACACCTGACTGTGCAGAAAGCACACCTCTCAATATTAACGTTATCAAAGCACGTTTGAAACTGCTGAAAATTTATATTGACGTCATTTTCCTACGCGGTTTTTTGTAGCGGAAAGGTAATACTAGTTTTTATGCAGGTTAGCAAGGGACGGACTACTGAAGAATATGATAAGGTCAGTGAATCCAATGACTGTTTTTTTTTTCGGTAGGAGGAACTAGATTGTTAAATTGCAAGAAGAACCGATATAATGATTTACTGTATAAAGAGGAAATGTCAAAAAACCAAGAGACGAAAAAAAGAAAAAAAGAAAAACAAACCGTTACGAAAACTGTACTAGGTCCAACGGGAAATTTGATAGGCTATAACGGATAAAGTTCGTGTTTCTCTTGACATAATTGAGCCTGTATTCTTGTTGACATTGTAGAGTATTCAGGTACGTATAAATAATGAGACACACATAAGCTCTTGTACGAAGGGATAATAAAGTAATTTCATGACACGAAATAAGTGCTTTGGGTGTTATAATTCTTTTCCTATAACACGAAAAAGTCATCGACTAATATGGATTTCTGGACAATTGATGGTGCATGAATCCAACTACCTAGAGATGCAATGAGGTCCTGTACGGTGTATGCTTTTTAATGACGTGGGAACGAATAATGAAAAGACGCAAACTGCCAATGTGGCCGCCATTCGTGCAGTACTGGGAGCTCATGTTACTTACATCCAAGTACTTACAGACTTATTGATTTCAGCAAAATAAATATAATATTTCACACTTTCAGATGATGGTGTCGATGGATTCAGTACACGGACAGCCAAACAGCTGTTTCCGATAAAAATGTTTGCACTATATGATGCAAAAACGTTTTCTGCAGTAATCTGGAGGTTTATTATGTAGTACACCCATAACTGTTTTAACCAGAGATGTCACAGCCACACCTGTTTTTGGATAAAACGTCTTACAAACATCCCATGTTTTGTATCCCATCCTCGTCGCCGCTTTTGTGTCTCGTTTCCGGCATAGGTGTCGGTGGCCGAGTGAAATGAGACCGACACAGGAATAAAGATAGCACGCTGGTGCAGGTACGGAGGGGAGCAGCCAGAAACTAGAAACACTAGAGTAAATTAGAACGAGATATATATTGCACAGAATTTATACAATACTTAACATTTACATGGATCAGTACTGCAGATACAGAGTTGAGCTAGAGGCCTGCCTAGTGCCTGTCCGATAGCTTAGCCTTCACTGGTGCCTATCTGATTACGAAGGTCCTAACTGGTTGCTATCTCAGTCCCAAGTGAACGATGTCGTTCAGTGGTGGCCACGAGCGGAGTTTTAACAGAGGGCGCTCGTGGCTGACGTCGTAAGAACGCCGCGCCGTGCGTGCATGGCGGCGCGCGGCGAAAGTAGGTGGCGCGCACTTTGTACTTGTGCGACACCACACCCCTCCCCCCCAAACCGCCGCGCCGTCGTGGCGTAGGGCTGAGGGCCACGGCGACGGCACTGGGAGGAGGGCCTCGGCATGGGCGTTACTGGTGGGACGGGCGTCGTAGCTGAGGCTGGGATCGAGACGCCGTCCGCGCCCCGGCATCCGCCTTGCGATCCCCCGGAAAACCCGCCAAAACGAGGGAAAGGGCGCACGCTTCCGCCCAGATTGAGCAGGTCATCTTCTTCTGAGGTGCGTGCCCCAAGCTGGGGGGGCCCGCACGGTCCCGGAGTCCCTCTCGGTGACGCTGTCAGCCGAGGCGGTGACGGAGGGGCCGACTGCGTAGGACGCGCGTCGACATCCATCGGGATCTCGTAGCCCGGGGAAGCTGTACCCGGTGGCGAGCGATGTGGCTCTGCTCCCTGGCGGTGAACTGGGTCTGGAATCAAGAAACCGGAGACAGGATTGCGCGGCCTGTGCAGGCGCAATTGGTTTGCGTGGCGCCGCAGCTCCGACCCTGTGGAAGAACGTACGACATACATATTGCGACCGAGCACGCGCTGAATGATGCCTGACAACCATGTCTTCTTGTTGCCAGCAAACACCCTGTACAGCACCGGCGTGGAAACCTGAAAACGCGTAGCGCCATACGAACCGACTCGGTGCGTGTATGGCTGCAGCAGGTGAAGGAGAGTGCGGTGACGGCGGCCGTGTAGCAGCTCGGCAGGAGACGGGCCGTTACGTGGCATGCACCGATACGTAGACAGGAAAATTTGAAGAGCTTGCTGCCTGGAGTGCTGACCTTTCATCTTTTCCATGTGAGACTTGAATGTTCGAACGAAACGTTCTGCTTCACCATTGGACTGAGGGTGAAAAGGTGCGGTGGTGATATGCTGAATGCCATTCACACGACAAAACTGTTGAAATTCCGCATTAAAACTGAGGTCCATTGTCACTGACTATAGTTTCAGGCAAACCTTCGATGCAAAACACTGACGTTAAGGCACTGATTGTACTAGATGCTGTCGTTGAGTTCATGGCTATCACAAAAGGAAACTTGCTGAAAGCGTCTACAACAATTAACCAGCGCGTATTCTATAAAGGACCGGCAAAGTCAATGTGTAAACGTTGCCATGGTCCCTTGGGGCGTGGCCGGTCTGAGAAACGTTGCGGAGGAGCCGCCTGATGCTCCGCACAAACTGTACACTGTGACGTCATGCGCTCTATCTGAGCGTCCATACCAACCCAGGTACAATAACGTCTGGCCACTTGCTTTGTCCTAACAATACCGCAATGTCCTTGATCCAGGAGGCGTAACACTTGCTTGGTCGTTGTCGGTATGCAACAACAGTACACCCTGACTTAAAGACAATGCATGACGTTGTGCAAAATAACGTCGAACAAGAGGACGATCAATGTCTTTGGCTCTAGCAGGCCATCCTGAGCGAACAAAACGTGCTACCACACTTAGGTCTGCATCCGCAGCTGTTTCCTGTGCAACCCGACGAGAGTTCAAAGGGAAATCTGCGACAGCGGAAGCATCTCTGGAGTCTATCTGACAACATGCCATTTCTGAAGAATCAAACGACACATCCTGGCCAACCGGAAGTCGGGAAAGTGTGTCCGCGTTAGCATGTTTAGTGGTAGGTCGGTACAAAATCTCATACTGATAATTAGACAATATCAAGGACCATCTCTGAAGCTTTTGTGCCGTACGTGGCGGAATCGGCTTTGTGGGTGAGAACAACGACGTGAGAGGCTTGTGGTCTGTCAACAAATAGAATTTTCTGCCATAGAGATAATGATGAAACTTTATGACGCCGTAAATGATTGCTAAGGCCTCCTTTTCTATCTGACTGTAAGGGATGGATTCCTTGGGCATTAATCACATGGCCGAGGTACTCTATTTCAGTTTGAAAAAACGAACACTTTGCTTTATTACAACGTAGACCTGCTGCAGTCAAAACTTTGAAAAGGCACTCCAGGTTTGCTAAATGTTCTTCAACTGTACGTCCGGATACCACAATATCATCTAAATAGTTCGAACAACACGGTACAGAAACTGTCAGCTGTTCCAAAAAACGCTGAAAAATAGCGGGAGCGGAAGAACTGCCAAAGGGTAGGCGTTGAAATTGAAAAAGGCCCATGTGAGTATTAATGACGAAAAAGTTTTTTGACTCGTCATCAAGTGGAATCTGTAACTATGCCTCTGCTAAATCAATCTTAGAAAAGAAACGAGACTGTCCTAATTTGTCCATTAGTTCGTCAGGTCTGGGCAGGGGATAAGTGTCTACAATTGTTTGACTGTTCACTGTTGATTTGAAGTCCACTCAAAGTTTTCCTGACGGCTTGGGTATAATTACTATAGGCGAGGCCCACTGACTCGCAGAAACAGGAGAAATCACCCCACTATCTTGCCAACGTTTAAGTTCTTCGGCAACTGAATCACGCAAGGCGATAGGCACTGGTCTAGCTTTACGAAATTTTGGAACTGCAGATTCTTTTAAAGTTACATGTGCCACGAAGTCTTTAGCACAACCTAGTTCCGGCGAAAACAAGTCACTATATTTGTCACACAATGCATTGATTTTATCCTGAGGCACTATTGACGAAATTTGAAGCACATCTCTTTGAATTGATAAGCCAAACAAGTCAATAGCATCTAGTCCAAAAATGTTCTGTGTCGATTTAGCCTGAAGAACTACAAAAGAAACTGTTTTCGTTACACCTTGAAAAGAGGCAGGCAGGCTACACGTTCCTAGCACGGGAATATTTTGACCTGTGTACGCTGTTAACACTTGCTGTGACGGCGACAATTTTGGCGAACCCAGAAGTTCATAAGTATCTTTATTAATTAATGTAACAGCGGAACCAGTATCAAGCTGAAATTGCACAGTCTTATTTTCTATGGAGAGATTTACAAAAAGTTTCTGCTTCTGGCGCACGACAGGTGCGCGAATGTGGGCAACGTCTGCTACGGTTTGTTTGCTGCACTTGCGCGGGCCGCGTAGTGAAGGAAGCGGCGCAGACTCGGCACGCGGCGGATTAACAACACTGCCACTAGATGGCACTACCGCCGGATCGGCGTCCTCGCAAGCTTGCGAAGCTACTACAGATTTACTAACTACTGCACTAAACCTTCGAGTAGCTACAACAAGTCTACTGTCTCTATCTGCACAGTACTGGGCACTATCACAAGGAGAAGTTGTAGAAGGCACTCGGTTCACTACAGGAATGCACTGTTCATAGTCATTTTGCTAGTCCCGAACCCTTTTCCGTTGCACTGTTTTACGCGCTCGTCGGCGCTTGCTACGTGGTGCACTATATAGTTTTGTCATAGGCGCAGAAATACTGTCATGCAATTGAGATCCAAGGAAAGCACTGTTCAGTTCCACAGCCTGCATAACATTCACAGAATGAACTGTTCTCGCACTCCGCGAAGCACACCGTTTTCAACGGTACCGCTCTTTGAGTTTTTAATTTGCATACACACAGACTGTACATGTCCTGATTTGCCACATTGATAACAGGTTGCGTTGCGACTAGGGCAATGAGCACGCTTGTGGCGAGACACACAGTGGGGGCAAGACTTACGTACATTTTTCTGAAATGAGCGTTGGTGCCCGTTATGCTAATTACTGTGTCTAACACTACGGGGCGACCTTTGTGTCGCACTTTTACTCTGCCTACTGTTCACTGTCTGTTCAGCACGGCCTGTACTATTGTAAGAATCACTAGTGCTACACTGAGAACTACGGCTAGGAAAGCGTCCGTTGCGGCGCACTGAATTTACACTGTGGCTTTGAATTTCTACATCTGCTAAGTCAAAAGTATCATGCGCTTCTATAAGCTGCAGTACACTGTCTAATGAGGGGTCAGACTGTTTCAGAATTGCTGCTCTAATTCTGCGGTCCTGAATATTCTGCGTAATCGCATCCCTCAACATCACGTCACTATACGAAAGTCCACAAGAGCAAGTAAATTTACATTTGCGGGTTAAGCCCTTCAATTCCGTAATCCACTCTTGGTGTGACTGCTGCGGTAATTTTTTAAGTCTCAAAAATCAGTACCGCGCAGCGGCTACGAGAACTTTCCTCTCATAATGAGCATTCAATGCATCTACAATTTGTTCAAAGTCTACATCACGAGGAGATGCGAGAGGGAAAAGTTTTTGCAATAGTACGAAGGTCTGGGGGCCCACAATCGATAAGAAAAGGTTCTTCACTCTCTGACCTGTAATTTGATGAGCCGCGACGAGTTCTTGAAACTGTGCGAAATAGTCGCTCCATTCTTCCTCACGTTCGTTGTACTGGCGGAACGTAGTGAGCGGTACAGCAGCAGGTGTGGGCTGCTGATGTGACGGCTGTTGTTGTTGGTGAGCAGCCTGTGCCGTCAACTGCGACACGGCCTGCAGTAGTTGAGTGATTTGCGCCGTCTGTAACTGAAAAATTTCCATTAAGTTTGGGTTCTGGGTAGTGGCCATGCTGACCGATTAGGCGCCGCGCATACAAGTAAATTATAACAAAACACAAATGCAATATGAAAGAGGACACTCTGCAACAAAAAAAGTCCACAAAACACGTAACTGAATATATTCCCCCAAAAATCTTATATTAAGGGTGGGTGGGCGGGAACAATTTCTGCGTGCTCCGACTACTGCTGTCTGGCTGCTGCTAGCGTGCTGGTCCACGGTTCGTGTATCCCATCCTCGTCGCCACTTTTGTGTCCCAACTTCGTCGCCGCTTTTGTGTCCCAGCCTCGTCGTAGGTGTCGGTGGCCGAGTGGAACGAGACCGACACAGTAACAAAGATAGCACGCTGGTGCAGGTACGGAGGGGAGCAGCCAGAAACTATAAACACTAGAGTAAATTAGAAAGAGATATATATTGCACAGAATGTAACAATACTTAACTTTTACATAGTACTGCAGAATGTTGATACATAGTTGTTAGAGGCCTGCCTAGTGCCTGTACGATAGCAAAGTCTTCACTGGTGCCTATCTGATTACGAAGGTCCTAACTCGTTGCTATCTCAGTCCCAAGTGGCAAGTGACGATGTCGTTCAGTGGTGGCCACGAGCGGAGTTGTGGCAGAGGGCGCTCGTGGCTGTCGTCGTGAGAATGCCGCACCGTGCATGCATAGCGGCGCGCGGCGAATGTAAGTGGCGCGCACTTTGTACTTGTGCGACACCACAATCATCTTCCTCACTTCACACATGCTGTATTTTACATCATGGTGTGGTGTCGCACAAGTACAAAGTGCGCGCCACCTACTTTTGCCGCGCGCCGCCATGCACGCACGGCGCGGCGTTCTTACGACGTCCGCCACGAGCGCCCTCTGTTAAAACTCCGCTCGTGGCCACCACTGAACGACATCGTTCACTTGGGACTGAGATAGCAACCAGTTAGGACCTTCGTAATCAGATAGGCACCAGTGAAGACTAAGCTATCGGACAGGCACTAGGCAGGCCTCTAGCTCAACTCTGTATCTGCAGTACTGATCCATGTAAATGTTAAGTATTGTATAAATTCTGTGCAATATATGTCTCGTTCTAATTTACTCTAGTGTGTCTAGTTTCTGGCTGCTCCCCTCCGTACCTGCACCAGCGTGCTATCTTTATTCCTGTGTCGGTCTCATTCCACTCGGCCACCGACACCTACGCCGGAAACGAGACACAAAAGCGGCGACGAGGATGGGAGACAAAAGTGGTGACGAGGAGTGATAGACGAACCCGCTTACAGCAGCCAGACAGCAACAGTCGGAGCACGCAGAAATTGCTCCCGCCCACCCACCCTTATTATAAGAATTTTGGGGAAACATTTTCAGTTATGTGTTTTGTGGACTTTTGTTGCAGAGCGTCCTCTTTCATATTGCGTTTGTGTTTTGTAGTAATTTACTTGTATGTGCGGCGCCTAATCGGTCAGCATGGCCGCTAACCCGTATCCAAACTTAATGGAAATTATTCAGTTACAGACGGCGCAAATCACTCAACTCCTGCAAGCGGTGGCCCAGCTCACAGCGCAAGCAGCTAACCAACAACAGCCGTCACATCAGCAGCCCACACCTGCCGCTGCACCGCTTCCTACATTTCGCCAGTACAATGAACGTGAGGAAGAATGGAGCGACTATTTCGCACAGTTTCAAGAACTCGCCGCGGCTCATCAAATTACAGGTCAGAGAGTGAAGAACCTTTTCTTATCGATTGTGGGCCCCCAGACCTTCGTATTATTGCAAAAACTTGTCCCTCACGCATCTCCTCGTGATGTAGACTCTGAACAAATTGTAGATGCACTGAATGCTCATTATGAGAAAAGTTCTCGTAGCTGCGGCACGGTACCGATTTTTCAGACTTAAAAAATTACCGCAGCAGTCACACCAAGAGTGGATTACGGAATTGAAGGGCTTAACCCGCAAATGTAAATTTACTTGCTCTTTCGTATAGTGACGTGATGTTGAGGGATGCGATTACGCAGAACATTCAGGACCCCAGAATTAGGGCAGCAATTCTAAAACAGTCAGACCCTTCATTAGACAGTGTACTGCAGCTTATAGAAGCGCATGATACTTTTGACTTAGCAGATGTAGAAATGCAAAACCACAGTGTAAATTCAGTGTGCCGTAACGGACGCTTTCCTAGTCGTAGTTCTCAGTGTAGCACTAGTGATTCTTACAATAGTACAGGCCATGCTGAACAGTGAACAGTAGCCAGTGTAAAAGTGCGACGCAAAGGTCGCCCCATCGTGTTAGAAACAGTAATTAGAATAACGTGCGCCAACGCTCATTTCAGAAAAATGTACGTAAATCTTGCCCCCAGTGTGTATGATGCCACAAACGTGCACAATGCCCTAGCCGCAACGCAACCTGTTATCAATGTGGCAAATCAGGACACGTACAGACAGTGAGTATGCAGGTTAAATATCCTAAGAACGGTGCCGTTAAAAACAGCGCTTTGCCGAGTGCACGAACAGTTCCCGCTGTCAATGTCATAATCGCTGTGGAAATGAACAGTGCTTTACTTGGTTCTCAATTGCAAGAAATTTCTTCTGCACCTACTGCGAACCTATGTAGTGAGCCACGCCGCAAGCGCCGACGGGCGCGTAAATCTGTGCAGCGGAAACGGGTTTGGGACAAGCAAAATGACAATGTACAGTGCAATCCTGTAGTGAACTTAGTGCCTTCTGCAACTTCTCCTTGTAAAAGTGCCCAGTACTGTGTAGCTAGTGACAGTAGAATTTGTGTAGCTACTCAAAGTAATTTTTGTGCAGTAGCCTCACATTGCGTGGACGCCGATCCGGCGGTAGTGCCATCTAGTGACAGTGTTGTTAATCCACTGCGTGCCGAGTCTGCGCCGCTTCCTTCACAACGCAGACCGCGCAAGCACATCAAACAAGGCGTAGCAGACGTTGCCCACATTCGCGCACCTGTCGAGCGCCATAAGCAAAAACTTTTTGTAAATCTCTCCATAGAAAATAAGACTGTGAAATTTCAGCTTGATACTGGTTCCGCTGTCACATTAATAAATAAAGATACTTATGAACTTCTGGGTTCGCCAAAATTGTCGCCGTGTCAACAAGTGCTAACAGCGTACACAGGTCAAAATATTCCCGTGCTAGGAACGTGTAGCCTACCTGCCTCTTTTGAAGGTGTAACAAAGACAGTTGCTTTTGTAGTTCTTCAGGCCAAATCTACACAGAACATTTTTGGACTCGATGCTTTTGACTTGTTTGGCTTATCAATTCAAAGAGATGTGCTTCAAATTTCGTCAATAGTGCCTCAGGATAAAATCAATGCATTGTGTGACAAATATAGTGACTTGTTTTCGCCGGAACTAGGTTGTGCTAAAGACTTCGTGGCACATGTAACTTTAAAAGAATCTGCAGTTCCAAAATTTCGTAAAGCTAGACCAGTGTCTATCGCAATGCGTGATGCAGTTGCCGAAGAACTTAAACGTTGGCAAGATAGTGGGGTGATTTCTCCTGTTTCTGCGAGTCAGTGGGCCTCGCCTATAGTAATTATACCCAAGCCGTGAGGAAAACTTCGTCCGTGTGCGGACTTCAAATCAACAGTGAACAGTCAAACAATTGTAGACACTTATCCCCTGCACAGGCCCGATGAACTAATGGACAAATTAGGACAGTCTCACTTCTTTTCCAAGATTGATTTAGCAGAGGCATACTTACAAATTCCGCTTGATGACGAGTCAAAACAGTTTTTCGTCATTAATACTCACATGGGTCTTTTTCAATTTCAACGCCTACCCTTTGGCAGTTCTTCCGCCCCCGCTATTTTCAGCGCTTTTTGGAACAGCTGACAGTTTCTGTACCGTGTTGCTCGAACTACTTAGATGATATTGTGGTATCCGGACGTACAGTTGAAGAACATTTAGCAAACCTGGAGTGCCTTTTCAAAGTTTTGACTGCAGCAGGTCTACGTTGCAATAAAGCAAAGTGCTCGTTTTTTTAAAACTGAAATAGAGTACCTAGGCCATGTGATTAATGCCCAAGGAATCCATCCCTTACAGTCACATCTTCGAGCGATCAAAGACTTGCCTCCTCCTAAGAATGTGCAGGAATTGCAAGCAGTAATGGGAAAGCTTAACTATTATTTCAGATTTATTCCCAATGCCTCTCAGATTGCAGCTCCACTGCATCGCTTACGTAGGAAAAATGTTCCTTTTGAATGGTCTAAAGATTGTCAGGTTGCCTTTGACAAACTAAAGTCTGCACTACTCAGTGATGCATGTTTGATTCCCTTTGACCCACAGAAGCCTGAAGTTTTTGTCACATCGTATTGGATGTCACGATCGTCCTATTGCCTTTGCATCCCAGCTACTGACGCCGACGCAACAGAATTCCAGTCAGATAGAAAAGGAGGCCTTAGCAATCATTTACGGCGTCACAGTTTCATCATTATCTCTATGGCAGAAAATTCTATTTGTTGACAGACCACAAGCCTCTCACATCGTTGTTCTCACCCACAAGCCCTACGCCACGACGGCGCGGCGGTTTGGGGGGGAGGGGTGTGGTGTCGCACAAGTACAAAGTGCGCGCCACTTACTTTCGCCGCGCGCCGCCATGCACGCACGGCGCGGCGTTCTCACGACGACAGCCACGAGCGCCCTCTGCGACAACTCCGCTCGTGGCCACCACTGAACGACATCGTCACTTGCCAGTTGGGACTGAGATAGCAACGAGTTAGGACCTTCGTAATAAGATAGGCACCAGTGAAGACTTTGCTATCGTACAGGCACTAGGCAGGCCTCTAACAACTATGTATCAACATTCTGCAGTACTATGTAAAAGTTAAGTATTGTTACATTCTGTGCAATATATATCTCTTTCTAATTTACTCTAGTGTTTATAGTTTCTGGCTGCTCCCCTCCGTACCTGCACCAGCGTGCTATCTTTGTTACTGTGTCGGTCTCGTTCCACTCGGCCACCGACACCTACGACGAGGCTGGGACACAAAAGCGGCGACGAAGTTGGGACACAAAAATGATGAAACCAGTACTGAGTGTTGCTTCTATTGCTGACTATAAGCACCGCTACATGCGACGGCACTGAATCAAAGATGCTCCTCCTCGACAAGTGTGTGTTTGTGTGTGTGTGTGTGTGTGTGTGTGTGTGTGTGTGTGTGTGTGTGTATGTGTTTTAGTGTGTGTGTGACGGTACTGTAATCGCTGTAAGATTAAGGGGCTATCGTACACAAACACTGTCGTGACTTTATTTAACATTCTCTACGTCACACAGTTGGCACTTATCAAAGAGGAGGTAATAATAATAATAATAATAATAATAATAATAATAATTTACTACCAAATAACTGTTGTATTGTTATTTACTGTGTTCTTACAAGAGAACAGTCTCGTCAGTGGTTGTGTGAACTGTATTTTAAGCAGCACGCAATTACTGTTTGTATGTAATCTATAAGCTTTATGGTCTTAAATCACAGTAATTATTCGCATATAGAGACACTATATTATTAAATATAGTGGACGAATCTATTTAATTATCAGTCAAAATGTGCGTAAAACTATTGATGTGGCGTTGTCTTAGAAATGGCTGTAAACAGTCCTACCTTCCGTGTATCACCAGCCGTGCAGTAATGTTACTGATATTAATATTTGCATTTGGCGCTCAGCATTCGAATACACTGCTGTATATATTTTTATGTTAAACGTTACGTAAAACGTCGCTATCATACAACCAAGTTGTTGTGGACTGCTGTTGATTTACAATTGTATCTTTGTTTGTATTGCTAATCAATGATAGCCCCAGGACTATCTATAATCACAAACAACCCGTAAAAAGAATTGTTATAATGAATTAGTAGTAATAAAAACATTTTATTAGTGAGTCTTTACTCTCAGAACTTTCTTAGTGTCTTTTTATCTAAATTAATTCATTTTCTATAAGAAATTTTGTCTGAGACCTTAAATCACAGTAATTATTAGCATTTAGAGACACTGTATTATTAAATATAGTGGACGAATCTATTTAATTATCTGTCCCAGGTTCGGGTCCCGGTTTCGGCACACAATTTTAATCTGCCAGGAAGTTTTATGTCTCTGAGTGTTTATGTGGTGGCTTTTCATTATACGCAAATTGAGGTCTTAGCCTACACGTTATAAGAATCGCAAACTATAACAATGTTTAAGTAATACCAACTAAGACTTTCAGTTTTAAAATCTTTTCCTCCATACTCAAATTAGCTGGATCTTATTTAGCGTGACATAATTACAGTTCTTTTATGTCAAATAACTTAATATATGCGTCGAGATAACATAATAGCTGTAAGAAATAAATTCACTTAATAGCAGCTATCTCTAATTAGTTGATATTAATTATTTCAATTTTTTAATTCTGGGAAGCCTATGCCTTTTATTTATTCAACAACTCGAATAACGGAATGCAGCCAAGATCGCTTTTGCAGTCCTCTAATTTTTGACTATCGGTTTTAATAAACTAAGTAATTAACTAATTAGTTGATATTAATTATTTCAATTTTTTAATTCTGGGAAGCCTATGCCTTTTATTTATTCAACAACTCGAATAACGGAATGCAGCCAAGATCGCTTTTGCAGTCCTCTAATTTTTGACTATCGGTTTTAATAAACTAAGTCATCATAATCATATGAAACTACTGCTCATCCCAAAAATGTTCTAGCGAACGATCTATATTTCGATCTGAAGATGATGACGCAGTTTATTGAAACCGGTAGTCAAAAAATAAAGGACTGAAATTGTCGTCGTTGATTAATTCATTTAGATCGCCACCTTCCTGAAGTGACAGGCAATGGATTTATTTATTAAATTTCAAATGAATTATGTTGTCTGTGACTGAGTGACACGCAAAGATAATCCGAATTCCACTAACTGTACGACAAAAAATTGAAGAAAAATCCAACGCGTCCGCTTTCCACTTTTATGCAACACATTAATGAAAATCCAAATAAAATCTATCCCTAATCAGGCGCCAACAGCTCGCTTATCCGCTAATCAGTCCTAAAGTTAGTTTTTCTCACTAATTACACTTTACAATTCGATATATCTGAGATCATTCATTTCATTACGTACCGATGGTCGGTAATTATGGTTCGAAGTTCCGGTATAATTCTCATTAACTAAGAGGAACCGGAACGATCCATCTCCTCCATGTTAATTTTAGCAAATAGAAAGAACATTTTTTCTATAACCATTACTCGTATTGCTCTGAAATTTGGCCTACATGTTCAGTGAATATTTCTCCACAAAGTTGTAATGCCATGTTAAGAAATATTTATTGGTTTTTGTTTTACAATTTTTTCAAATAGATACTTTTTTTTCTCTAAAATTTTTCACTTTTTCTTCTCTATATCTTGAATTATACATTTTTTTTACAATTTGTTATAAAAATGAAGTAAACAATATTGTTAATAAACTTCATTGATATACCGTTCGCAGCTTTTGTGAAAATATTCCTTAAATATGAAAATTTGAAAGTTATGGGAAATGGCTTCCAAAGTTTTTTAATACATTCCTGCCCCATATGATGGATTATCAGCATCGTCTTGTTTTTCCAGTGTTAGTTACCTTTTCACTGGTCTTGTCTTTCCTTTTGCTGCATGTGTAGGCATTTTTCTCTTCTTCCTGCACCTCTTAGTCTTTCTTCATCAATTAGGCGCATTGTGGAAATGGTTTTGTGTTCTGGTTGGAAACCTAAACGTATCAGCACATCAGATTTGAAAATGTTTCCTTCATTGTATGTTGTCAGCGCATCGTAAACTCCAAAATCTTTTGTCTGTACAAACACTCTTTTGGGAATCCTAATCCAAATTAAATTATTTATACTTTCATTTGGATTTTCTGTTTCCCCATGAAAACATTTTTCCAATAAATTTGGCTGTGATAAATGAATATGGGCTTAATTACATCAATTATATCATTTGTCAAACAAGTGGTTTTTTTTATATTCCGTTCCAAATTGGTACTTACACCACTGTGGGGCACAGTGCACGTTCTGGGTGCTCATTTGTTGATGCAGTATGAAAATATAATGGCCATATTGCTCTCCTCTTATGCTCAATGCTTCTTATATTTTGTCTAATTGCACACCAATAACACCTCTGTAATCTATCCATTGCTTTATCTGTCAATCTTCCACTTCCTCCAAGGGTCTTACTATCACTAATCTTCTGGTATTCTAATGTCGGCTTTAGTTTGCGCAACTGATCCCCAATGAGCTTCTGCACGTCACATGGTACCATCCAGTGTGGTTTCTGGTAATTGTGATGGTTGACTTCACCACTGACAAAATGTTTGCTTCATCACTGAACAAGATACTTTGTGAAAAAGGGGGATCTTGTAAATTTTAACCATAACTGCTATGTAGAATCTGTTTACAGGAATGAACTTGTCATAAAATGGTGATGTGTTATATTTCATGACTTCTTTTTCATTAAAGAAATTGACCTCAATTCGAGATGACAGATTTTTTAAGATGGCGCTCATGGTAGGTAAATACATATATAAAAGATAGACTGCCTCTACCATACCTAATTGTAATAGAGAGGTTTCCAGTTGCAATAAAAGGGTGTACCAGGACTTTTGATTCACCCTGTACATTGATATCTGACGGACCGGGACGAAGCTACGCGCACGAGCGAGCAAAATCGCTGCATGCTCTAGTGTCGCCGCGGCGGAATAGCACTGCGCGCTGAGGCGCCTTGCTGCGGTGCGTGCGGCCGTTCCACGGCGGAGGTTCGAGTCCTCCCTAGGGCATGAGTGTTTGTGTTGTTCTTAGGATAAGTCAGTTTTGTAAGTTTAGGACCCGATGAACACTGCAGTTAGGTCCAATAACTTTACAAACATTTGAACATTTGATTTGCGCGTCTGTGGAAAGGTTAACGTCACTGGAGAAGGTATGTTTATGGCGATCATTGCTTTACTCGAATATGGAAGGCAAATAAGGGAGCTAAGTGGATGCCGTACCTTATTCAGAAATCACTCTGAAAGTCAGGGGGATTAAATACATAGAGACCTTGATTCGCCTCTCCCCTCCCCGCGCCCCACTTACAGCGTTGCTAGCTGATATAGCCAGTCATCTGGGTTTCTTACTCCTTGATCTACGATCTTCAATATTTGTTTTCGTTTCAAAATATAACATGGATTTATAACACCGTGTTTCGGAATTCCTACTTTGTGTGTGGTGTATTCTTCAAATTACGATATATTACTCGATTCTGTTTAATTTTTCTTACGCTGCTAATATTGCGTAAAGTAAATCAATATTGGTTTTTGTTTCATATAAAACAGAACGTGCTTCTGTCGCAATGGTTTCTTACCGCTCGTTTTAAAGGCGTTTTTAATATATCGTTTCCATCTCTCCTCAGTTCATTTCGCTTCCGGTTTTCGTAATTTACAGTCTTTAATGGAGATCTTCAGTAGATTTTGACAGAATTGCTATTCAGCTTTGTAAGATCTTGTCAAGCAATGAATACGTATTTATGTTTTAAGTGGTGTCTAAATTTTTCTCGTAGGAGAAACAGTTACTTAGATTTCTGCGAATATGTATTCTCTCTAGTACCTACCCGTTGATAACATGTGAACATTTATGCGTAACTACTTTTTCATTTGTATGTTAGAATGCCTCAAGGTTACAAAGTATAGTTAATGACAAGAAGCGCCATCATTAAAAGGAGAATTAAATGTAATTAAGTGGAATACAAATTGTGTTAAAATTCGTAAACTTGGAGTTTCCTGTTAAAAGTGGAAATGTACGAAAAACGAATGGTTATTAAAAAATAAAGTAGTTTCAAACAGTATACTTAAAAAGCATTTTAATCGAGTAGTTTTCATGCATGTTGCTAAGCAGGAATAAACGTACATGAGCCCAAAGAATGTTGAGATGAAATCCGCTATGTTTAACGTGAAAACGGATTCATTTTCTCCACACCGTAGACATACATTAAGTAGACTGAAAAAGCCTCTGGTTTTAGGGAAGCCTAACGCCACCATCTTACCTACACAAACGTCAAGAAGTTTGTGTATGTTACTTAGACCAGAGCCGCGGTGGAGTAGCCGAGCGGTCTAAAGCGTCTCGCTGCGGAGCGCGCGGTTGCTCGCCGTGGAGGTTCGAGTCCTCCCTGGGGCATGGTGTGTGTGTGTGTGTGTGTGTGTGTGTGTGTGTGTGTGTGTGTGTGTGTGTCCGTAGGTTAGTTTACCTAGGTTTAAGTAGTTTGTAGGCTACGGACTGATGACCACGCAGTTTAGTCCGATAGATTTACAAACATTTGAACAACTTAGACCAGAACTAAAATGCTTTAATCTTTTCCTGGTGGTGTAGAAAGGTTCTTATGAGAAAATATTTGCGTACTAGCTTAATTTAACATGCAAACTGTAGAATCTTGATATGAGATGAACATTAAGATATATATGCCCCGGTTTACAGCATATTGCAGTTTTCACTAGAACACTCCAACAAATACGGACACTCGTCACCAACAACAAACAGCCACCTCTGTGTTCAGAAGCAATCTTATACCGAGCAGTCGATTCAAACTGGAGACAGTTTAATTAATACAGTAACACCACTGAAGATCCTTCTCATTACCACTATGTAGGCGTTCCTTTATCAAATGTTCAAATGTTTGTTAAGATTAAGGGACTTAACTACGGGGTCATCAGTCCCTAAACTTACAAACTACTTATGAACTACTTACAACTAAGGACGACACAAATATCCATGGCCGAAGGGGGATTCGGACCCCCGACCGTAGTGGCCGTGCAGACCGTGACTGAAGCGCATCAGTCTCCTCGGCCACCGCGGCCGGCGTACCTTTATCATTGCAGTACTTTCACTTAGTAGTTGTTTACAAGCCCTTAATGACAGTAATGTAGTGACGACTGTTTCATTGACAGAAATAATGCTGCATAGAGCATTGTCAATCTAGTTAATGTATGTCTGTGCTCCACACAATACTGAATGATCATGCAAAAGTAAAGCGGAGTGTGAGCAAAATACTGAAAATGCGTTTCAAAGAGGATAATACACACACTCTGCGGTAATCTGTATCACAGTACTAAAAACCGGCATCTATATGATTTCTTGTCAGGTGATGTAAGGGTCTGACATGTGCTAAGGTGCAATTATTTCCACTTGATAATGACTATAAGGTCGATATCGCAACATAAATAATTTTGCTCTCAAGATATAACCATCCGGCTACAGCTACTAGAAGTCTATATTTACATTGTTCCAATATAATAGTTCGCAAGGTCTGAAATACCTTTCTGTTTCCATACACACACAGTTCTGATACACTATTAGCTCACCCGTAAAGCATATATGATGAAGGTTGGCATATAAATTAAGTATTTCAAATAAGAAGAACTATTTTCGATTTTCGCCTAGTACAATGTGTCTTCGGAAGAGAGTGCAAGCATTGGGCAGAATATATACAATGCTCCAATGAACAATTTGAGGCGGGGAACCTGGGATCGGGGGAATCGGCTTAAGGGGATGTGGAAGTAACGTTGTCTACCTCTTTGTCTCGCATTACTGTTTTGAGCTTATTTAGAACTGAAATACGTACACGTTTATTCGTACCGTTCTGTTTATCTACAAGTGTATGTTACATTTTCTGCAATGTAAAAGGAGGAGGAGGCTGATTACTAAGAAGTTATGATGCAGGTTTTGTTCGCCGTACGGGAATGCGGAATGACAGTGAGGTCTAACTAGACCTGCCATGGGTTGCACGGCCGCTCCGCGTCAGAGGTTCGCGACCTCCCTCAAGCATGTGTGTGTGTTTGTGTGTGTGTGTGGGGGGGGGGGGGTGTTCTTAGCATACGTTACATTAAGTACGAGACTCTAGATGTCGATGACCTCAGAAGTTTCGTCTCTAAGCTTTCCAAACATTTGGTTTAGCAGGTTTTGTTTACTTTACTTCTATCAGGTTGCTCAGTGACCGATCTATTGATTAATGAGAGAAGTACAATTGAATACGATGGAATAGTATCGGCACAGTTTCGCAAAACTCACTCTCACTTGCACCTTGTGTATGGGAAATACGTTGCAATGCTGCATGATTTTTAAGAGTATGAGCCGTCACGGTGCCACACTCCAGACTACAAAGGAAGATACGAGCTTATAGAATAGGTTTACAGATGTGTGACTGGCTGGAAGACTTCCTAAGTAATAGAACGCAGTACATTGTTCGGGCCGGTAAGTGTTGATCAGAGTGTATAGTCAGGCGTGCCACAGGGGAGTGTGATAGAACCGCTGTTATTTTCTATCTATAAAAATGATCTAATGGACAGAGTAACTTGTAATTTGTGGCTGTTTGCTGGTGATTCTTTGGTATATGGGGGGTGTCGTCTTTAATTTACTGTAATAAAATATAGGACGACTTACACAAAATTTCTAGTTGGTGCTAGTAGCATACAGATTATTCTGAGAAAAACGACCTTACATATTTAAATGTTTATTTAAAGTCACAGGTTATACAAAATGAAACAAAACTTTTATACAATATTTTGCACTTGAGTTGCATATATTTGGTAAGTATCTGAAGGTTCTGAGTGTAAGGCATCGTTGTGTAAAATATTTATAAAATTTACTTGTACCATTATGCTTTTAAGACGTCTTCATAAACTGTCACTTGTACCACTATGCTTTTAAAGAATGAGCACTTTTTGCTTACTCGCTTTCATTCACTGCACCACTATCACAGTCATCAAGGTAGGATTTTTCATCACTTGGCTGTGCAGTGTTATGAGGAGAGCGTGAAAGATGATCCTGACCTCTGCCTCTGCTTTGATTTTAATTTTCTGAACGGTCTCGAGTATTGCATGAGTCACATCTTAGCTTATAAAATGATAGATTAAATAGTGAATTGAACATTTTACGGAAAATACACTCCTTCACTGGCAAAATGTTTTCTTTTTCACATTTCTCAGTATACAGCTTATACATTTTTGAAGCAGATAATTCTGGCGACAGTTATTTCTTGTGGGAATTATCTTTACGAGAATAGTGACTTGTGTAATGAGGAAAGCTTTTTATGTGGTTCCTTACAGTAGCGAAGCGATCTTCTGGTATTTTATTTCCCGGAGCATGTTTACCACGTTTATCAACAGGAGACAGACCTTCCACACTTCTTCGTTTAATACAGCTGTGGTAAATCGGCGATTGCTTAGTGTCTGAAGGATGAACTCATTTGCCATCCAGGAACATTGCAGTACTTCGTTTTTTAGACTTGTTACAATTTCGTTTTGGACGTCTTGGTTTAGTAGTTGAAACAATTTTTACTATGAATGATGTTTGTTGTTGCCAGGAACCGTGGATAATTCTTCGTCTTTTTTCTGTGACAGTCTTGCATTCATATCGGCAGATATGTTGAAATGGCTGGATGATTCAGGCGTAATTTTTCCTGTTGATGTGTATTCTTGTCCCAGGTTTCTTAGGCGTTTTCTTTTATTCGTTTACCATGACTCCAAGCTCCTTTTTTTTCTTGAAACAATGTTTTCTTGAGTCTCTTCATGAGGTGCTCTCAAGCACAACTCTTCAGCTGTATTTAGGATTTTTTCATTGTTAGAGTTCTTGTTATGATCTTCGTTTTCATCTGAAGATGATGCATCTGGATAGAAAGGAAATATACCACTTAGGTACAGATATAAAGCAAAGATCCTTATAAAATACCTAAAAAAATTGTCTTTCTCATGAATGTAACTGTCTCAAGTGAATGCTAACGTACCTCAAAGATGTAAAGCATCTGAGTGGCATACTGGTACAAGTGAAAATATTTTCATGGCTGTATTTTTTTTAGGAATGTAATTTTTATTGACAATAAGGAGACATTATTATGCTAGTTTTAAGTGTGCTTTTGAAATAAAAAATAGTTTCAGAAGTTTTTCTCGGCCACAACATTCATTAAAAATTTGAGTACCTAACTTTACGTAAATACTAAAATGTTGCACAGAATGCCTCAACTTTAGTTACCTTGAACAGGGACATAGTCTTCATCTGCGACTGAATCATCATCTGATAAATCTTCGTTAGTCGATTCTGAGAAACACTGATTACTTTCAAAGGTAAAACTTCCCATTTTTTATGGAGATTTCGTCAGTAATTGAGCAGCTAAATCGGAAATCTTTGGACCGTCCGCCATGTTGTTGCTTGTACCGTCCTGACACTGCACATCGCTTGTGACTCGATAAATGTAGATATACTACATACCGCTAGAGGGTAGACGTTAACAGTAGGCACCTGCATCTTTGACCCACTAACAAGTATTCCTTGTTTCTAGGTCGAATGTAAACTTAATTTTGCAAAAAATGTCACTTATACCGTTATGGTTTTCAGCCCTTCACTCATGTGCATGAGTAGGAAAAACAATGCCATAATGTTCGAATACAGCATTAGTAGTGAGCTTGTTGATGCAGTCGCGTCGTTCAAATATCTAGGCGTAACACTGCAGAGCGATATGAAATGGAACGAACATGTAAGGACAGTTGTGAGTAAGACGGACAGCCGACTCCGGTTTATTTGGAAAATTTTGGGAGGTGTGCTTCATCTGTAAAAGATACCGAGTACAAAACGCATTTACGACCACGTCTTGAGAATTGCTCAAGTGTTTGGGACCCGCAGCAGATCAGTTTAATAGAAGACATAGAAGCAGTTCAGAGGCGAGCAGCTAGGATTGTTACTGGTAGGTTCGACGAATGCGCGAGTGTCACGGAAATGCTCCGGCAACTGAGTTGGGGATCGCTGGAGGAAAGACGACGTTCTTTTCGTGAAATTCTGTTGAGGAAATTTAGAGGGCCGGAATTTGAAGCTGAGTGTAGTACGATCTCGCTGCCGCCTACTTACATTTCGCTTAATGATCACTAAACACTGTGCGGCTGACGCCCTATAGGAATCGCCAGCTATGCGGCATCCGCAATACTTCAGACGCACAACGGCAGCCGCACGGGTCAAACAGGGCATAGGATTCCCACTTATAAAGCAGCACTGATACCCCGTTGACGATGAACTTTGATACTACGTCTGCAATTTTATTTAGGTAGACGAATTTCTCAAATTGATGCGCTCCCAAATTAATTGCTCGCGTGTCTGTTCAAATGTCTGTAAATCTATCGGACCAAACTGCGTGGTCATCAGTCCGTAGCTTACAAACTACTTAAACCTAGGTAAACTAACCTACGGACAAACACACACACCCATGCCCCAGGGAGGACTCGAACCTCCACGGCGAGCAGCCGCGCGCTCCGCAGCGAGACGCTTTAGACCGCTCGGCTACTCCACCGCGGCGCGTGTCTGTAATGGCACGCCTGCCAATGGTTCACCATTCCCGGCACACGGATGTAAATGAATGAGTAGTGTATTTGGCTTTTTTGTGTTCTTATAGAAGCAATTTTCAACTGGTCTGCTATTATAGAAGAGTGGTATGTTAACGACGGCACCTTCAGAACCTCTCGTCCTCTGGGGTGATTGTCCGCAGAGCTGCTGCGGCTCTCGCCAGCCGCCGGCTGGACAGGGCGTGGCTTCTTCCGCCGCGCTGTCCGCCACCGGCCGTTAAGTGACGTCACGCGGGGCGCGTGCCAGCGGCTCAGCGCCGTCAGGAGGCGAGAAAGCAGAGTTGCGTGACGCGTGCGCAACATCACGCCGCTGGGGCGTCCGTCAGCGCAGGGCGGAAGTCCGGCGCGGGTGGGGGGGGGGGGGGGCACTGTGGCGCAATCTACATTGCTCCAGGCCGCTTGTTTAACTACGATGCCAGTGATCGTTTCCACTGCAGCTTATAAAATGTGCTGACGCTGACGGCAATCAACCTCAATGCAAGATTGTGGCGCATCCTGACAAGAACTATCAGTTCAATAAGTCACAGTAGCAAAATACTAACATGAATTATTTACAGACGAATGAAAAATCTTGTGGAATCCGACCTTGGGGAAGATCAGTTTGGATTTAGAAGAAATGTACGAACACGGAAGGCAGTACTTACATTAAGACTTATCTTAGAAGATAGGCTGAGAAAAGGGAAACCTACGTTTTTAGCGTTTGTCGATTTGGAGAAGGCTTTTGACTATGTCGACTGGAATACACTCTTCCAAATTCTAAAGGTAGCAGGGGTAAATATAGAGAGCGAAGAGTTATATTCAAACTATACAAAAACCAGACAGCGGTTATTAGAGTCGAAGGGCAAGAAAGGGACGCACAGGTTGGGAAGGGAGTAAGATAGGGTTGTAGCCTTTCCCCAATGTTCTTCAATCTGTACCTTGAGCAGGCAGTCAAGGAATGGAAGGAGAAATTTGGTGAGGGCATTAAAGTACAGGAAGAAGAAATAAAAACATTGCGGTTTTCGATGACATAGTAATTCTTTCAGAGGCCGCAAGAGATCTGGAAGAGCAATTGAATGGAATGCAAAGTGTCTTAAAAGGAAGATATAAGATGAACATTAAGAAGAGTAAAACGAAGGTAATGGAATGCAATATCAGAAAATCCGGCGATGCTGAAGGAATTAGATTAGGTAATGAGACAATAAAACTAGTAGATGAATTTTGTTATTTGGGTAGGAAGATAATTTCAGATGGCCGAAGTAAAGAAGATAAAAAATTCAGAATGGCTTTGGAAAGAAAAGCGTTTCTAAAGAAGCGAAACTTGTTAACATCCAATATCAATTTAAATGTAAAGTTAACAAATAATGCTGTTCCTGCGTTATGGTTGACAGGTTCTTGTATTTACCCTCGTCCGCTTAGTAACAATAATTGCCCTCGTAAAGCGAAGATTCCATGAGAAAACATCAATGTTGTCAAGCGACTGGCTAAAATGAAGACTCACAGGATTCTCACTATTCAGCATCTGCTGCCAACATTATCATAGGAGGCCTCTGGGATATTTGCTAAGATTAAACCGGCACTGGGAGGTATGAAACGGTATCTTTTACGTATTAAGGAAAATGCATGACACAATAACAAGAAATAAAAACGGAAGTATATACTTCTCATGCCATTTTCGAATTTTATAACTTTCATTAGCCTAATATTTGAAATGGAACTACAATTTCGGTGTTCGTATATTTATACAACGCCAAGAAATAATGTTATTTCGATACTGCGATATTCAGAATTCCATGCCATGTCGACTTCGTAGTTCCATTCGTGTACCGCTTTATGCCTCTCCCGGCGCAACATCTTTCATATCGGCATTTATATGACAATATCCATTTCCTTTAACCACTCTTAATCACTGCGAAAAGAAGCATTTGAACGGCACAAGAAAGTGAGTTGGGAGCACTCCATGTTTCGATATTCACTTATTTTAATACGTTATTTTAATACTGCAGATGCGCTGCATTACACTGTCTTTGGTCGAGGCGAATAGCCAATTAGTGAGCTGATTGTTGGAGAATGTAGAACTTGATCCAAGTGTAGATAGGAAAATTTTTACTTCCTTTTACAACTTCTAATGGCTAAATGCACACATAATATTTATATTCGTGAAACAATCTTTCGACAAACAATCTTTCGAATTATGTAACTTTCATTGGCCTTCTTGTACGAATAAATTAGTAATCTGTACCACAAATTTTCGTGTGAACGTATTTATATAATGATTTTGTTATCATGAATTGTTTCGACAGCAAGTTGCCATCAACAGGTACTTTTTAGAGTTAAGATCCCATACAAGTGTTTTTGTCCATATGCTGTGTATGGCAGAGAGAACATAGAAATTTAAATGTCTATGAAACTAAGGGACCAAACTGCTAAGGTCACCGCTTCATAAACTTACAAAGTACTTCAACCTTCGGTGAGGGCAACACAACACTCATTCTCGAAGGAAGGAGGACTTTAAAATCCGGCAACGGCTGCCGTGAAATACGTGGTAAGGCGCACGTAATATGTAAGCTATAGATATATATAAGATAAAATAAAAAAAGAAGAAGAAAATTATTAATTGAACCCTCTGATTGGGGAGAGGAGAAAATGGAGATGTGTCACCATTACTCGGCGTTACTTTACCTGTGGAAATAAGGTTCTTGCACTTTTCGAAAAAGTGCTCTCTGAAAAAATTATCCTATACAATTCGTATATTATATAGAATATTAGGGTCAAATAATAGACAATGAAACTTCACACCGAAAGATGAACGTTGCAGGTTCATATTGTGATAAAGAAAGAGCTTCTAATTAATAAGTATGTGTGGTAACTCACTTTAACACATATCTCCAAACAATGCACCATTAAGCCGTAATAGAATGAATGTCTATGAAATCTGTTTAAATATCGGTATCTTACTTAGTGGTCAATACGCTTTACCTTCCTCCATTTTATTGTGATAATCAGAGTATAAAGATGCTTACATTGTCGTCCAGGTAACCAACAAAATGAGTGATAATGCAATAAGTAAAAGTGCATTCTTCAGACGTTCTTAAGATACTCAAACGTACGTGATACAATCAATCACAAACAAAAAATATAATTCGCTTCCGTTAAAGAATCAAAATAATAAAGTCTAACACATCATCGCTTTAAGGGGCTAATGCCAAGAAAATTAGGTTTACGAAGATAGTTTTTGATTTACGCTTTCAAGGTATTTCTTATTCAAATTGGCCATGAGCCCATGTAGATAATAGCTTTCATCTCCGCAGTTTTCAACATAAGATTCCTATTCCAGTAATTGCATTCGAAATACGTAAATAGACCTACCATGAAAATCTGGGCTACAGAAAGATCATATAAAAGTAATCTTACATCAATACATACAAATACAGAGGATTACGTACACTTGACATAAGATAAAGGAAACATTATGTATGTAAGTTATTCTTGCTGTGCAAGGTTACATAAAATATAATTATTGGCACATCATGTTCAAAAGCTCAAATTAAATGTTCAAATGTTTGTGGAGCTTATGGGACTTAACTACGTGGTCATCAGTCCCTAAACATACAAACTACTTATGAACTAGCCTATACTAAAGACGCCACAAACATCCATGCCCGAGGGAGCATTCGAATCCCCGACCGCAGCGGCCGTACGAACCGTGACTGACACGCCGCAGACCGCTCGGCCACTGCGGCCGGCTGTTGAAAAGCCTGAACCTCGAAAAAGTCCTATTGGTTTCACTTTAGTTCGAGCTACTCATTCTTGTTCCTAGAAGGTATGAGTGTTGTGGTAGGAGTTTATAGTAAATAGTAACTTAAAGTGTAAATAAGAGTATAAATAAATTAGTAAAAACTACCGGTATGCAGTTGTTCCAGTATCTGGTACTCATGAATCACTCTGTTTAAGAAAATGGGTTTTTAAGTAGTTGTATGTTCAGCAATACAATACACTACCACAGAGCAAGAGACTTTTTCGATATGGTGAATCGACAGGCGAAGCGTTATGACCCAATACCAGCCACCACGGACGAAATTTGGAACCAGGACAATGCGGCATGGATGGCTATGCGAAGGAGGAAGGAAGCTTGGAGTTTAACGTCCCGTCGACAGCCTGATCGTTAGAGACGGGGCTTATGCTTGGAGTGTTTGGGTAAAGGTGTGGAAGGAATTCGGCCGTGCCCTCTCAAAGGAACCATCACGGAATTTGCCTGGAGTGATTTAGGGAAATCACGGAAAACCTATATCTGGATGGCCGGAGGTGGATTTGAACCACCATCCTTTCGAATATGAGTCCAGTGTTTTACCATTGCGCCACCTCGCTGGCTTTACGACAGGAGTCCATTCGCGCCTTATACGCGTTGATGCCTTCACACATGCAATAAGTTATCAGGGCCCACGACAGACACATGCTGAACCAAGGTTGCTGAAATGCTAATAATATCTTCAGAACACCTAACTGAATAAGTCATGTGAACATGCATTTCATATCTCCAATCCAGGTGTTCGTATTGACTTTTTTTCCTGAACGTTGCATACAAATTTATATTTGTTGTGATCTTCAGTTCGAAACCTGATTTGATGCATGTCGCCAAGGTAATCTCCATCGACTAAGAACGGCAACCAACAACCATGCAGCGAATATTTTCGCCTGTAAAACATTCAGGTGAGGAAACCGGAAAGAGGACGGGCAGCTAGTTTCCCACTTTGCTGTCAGAGTCTCTTAAAAAGGAACATATTTCCCTTTTTTGTACTCCGAAACGATCATTCTACATGCTGTTCCCTTCTTTTCCTAGCTACAAGAGAGTGTGGTGCTTATGTTAGGTAAATTCTATACATTTGATAATATTTGACACTTCTTTTATACGCTTCGACATATTTGTATACAGGTTATGAGGAATAACAAAATTAAATTATCATTTAAAGAGAAAATATGTCCAACTGTACGATTTCAAAATCAAACTTTTTCTCAGATTAGTTTTATTAAAATGAAATCATAAATATTTCCTAACGGCGCGAAGTCCCCTTGGACAGATGTGGGCAATCAATTCGGGTTCCCCCGCCGTTTATGAAATCAATAGCTCGAGAATGTTACGACTTATTGTTGTGCTCTCAATTTTAAATAAAATTTCAGCATTTTCTGTGAATCATATACACTAATATGTATGATCTAAAACCAACCATATGCGAAGTGTACGTATTGAATTTTTACCTCTGCAAACTCTCTAAAATGATTATGAATAATTCACGTAATTTGATGGCTTAACAGAAACTGTAACGAATAACGAAAATATAATCAAACTCTCATACAGTTATTATGTCAAATTGTAATATGAGAAAAATTAAATTTCTTCGACGAATAGAGTTCTTAAAATCTTCTGCTAAGTTTCATAGCCCCACTCAGCACAATGTTTACTTCAAGTACTCAAACATTATGATTTATCGTGTGTATCTTGATAACGGGAAAAGGTTTCAGAAACGAGAAAAATAACATTTCTACATTAACAGTAACTAAAAAATGTTGTCCTAATATTTGAGCCATTTATTGTGGCTACTTATTGAGATATATGCAGTCCACAGTGCAAAAACGTCTGGAAACAAATCTAATTTCCTTTCGTAAGTATGATAACTCTGAGCCTCTAGATTTAGGTAACGGGTAAAGGTAGCCGGCCGCGGTGGCCGAGGAGACTGAGGCGCTTCAGTCACGGTCTGCACGGCCACTACGGTCGGGGGTTCGAATCCTCCCTCGGGCATGGATATTTGTGCCGTCCTTAGTCTTAGTTAGTTCATTGGTAGTTTGTAAGTTTAGGGACTGATGACCCCGTAGTTAAGTCCCATAGACTTTACAAACATTTGAACATTTGGGTAAAGCTAATACAAAAATTAAAAGCATGGTTTGAGGTCTTAAGTGTAGGAGGGGCCATCCAATTTCAAGCTTTTGTAACCAACAATTTTGGGTTTTCGTGGTTCTCTCAGGGATTCGCCATGAACAAACGATGCTTCTATTACACTAAACATGCCCACCATATACCAAACTTAACGTACAAACACTAACCCACTTGTTCAATTTGGCTGGATTGCAGGTACTACATAAAGTTTCCATTTTAAGGATGAACTGAGTGATAGCTGCAGTGTGATAATTCTTCTGTTAGCTATAGAAATGATCACTGTGCGTTTTCCTAACGTATTTATACCGTGCACTCTCCTGAACGGTATTATAGAAGATGTCTAACACTGATATGTTCTTCGGTAGTTAATTAGTTAACAATCTTACATCTTATAAAATAGGCTGTATGTGTGTATGTATGTATGTATGTTCCACATCTCATCCTAAACTACTGGACCGATTTCAACCACACTTGGTACACATGTTCCTTAATATCAGGCAACAATCGCTGTCGGGGTAATAATCACCTACGATTCATACGTAAGGAGATATGACGTCATAAACAAAGATATGCGCGAAAAACTGCTGCGTCAAACGACAATGTTGCACATTTACTCCTAAACCACTGAATTGATTTCAACCAAATTTGGCACACATATTTCTTACGTGAGGTAACAACTGCTGTAAGAGTACGAGCCACGTCCGATACATGGTTCAGGAGATATAACATCATGAACAATAGGAATCGCAAAAACTGCTACATAATGCGACGAGACTTTATAAATATACTGTATGAGAATGACAGTACTTGGCGACTTTCAATAAACTTTAAACATAATTTCAAACTTTTATTAAACTTTTTGTCGCAGAACACCATATCAAAATATTTAAAGGAAAAACGTATCTCGCTTACTCTTTTTCGCTGAAGCAAAACTATGGCATTCGGTATAACGTTACAATTTCTAATTTCTACACTACCAACTGTACTCACAGGAAATTTTGCAGACAGAATACACACTTAAAGCTGAATGTATGTTCGAAATTGTATCACAGTACGACATGTAGTTCATGAGATATGGGGAAGTAAAGAGTAACGTTCATGGAAAGCCACTCCATCAACCATCACGTTTTAATTTAATATTTCTTTACTACTAACCATATTCGCAACAGATTTTTATGGACATACAGCACTTATACTAATCAAAAAATTCGTGCAAAATTTTACAATTGTACAATATATCTATACTAATAATATATCTGTAAAAGTAGGCTTGTCGCTGTTCGCTTCAATCTTCAAATATACTGGACGATTTTCATGCGGTTTTCACAAGAAACATGAGAGAAGATTGGTTCAGAATTTGGGCATGATTTCATCAAAATAGAATCACGAAGTGTTTTCATAGACCGTCGTGTCTGTCTGTTCATCTGTTAGTAACCATTTCTTCAAAACTACTTCACGAATTCGCATGGGGTTTTCACAGGTAACTTCAGCGTACCTTGGTACGACATATAGATTTATTTTCATAAAACTCGGATCACGGAAAGAAAGACATCACAATTTAATGTTTTTCATAGACAACCGTCAGGTCTATCTTTTTCTTTCATCTCCAAAACTAATAGACGAATTTTCAAGCGTTCTTCACAGGAAACATGAGGGTATCTTCCGGTTACAGAAACGCTTCATTTCACTAAATCGGATCAGAAAAAAATTATATATCCCTATTTAAACATCTCTCTGAAATCAATAGCACGTGTCTGTTTGTAGAGAGTAATCACAAAAAGTAGTAAATGAACATTCATATATATATGTACAACTGTTAACCGGCCAGAAATTTCCGGTGAAAATTCTCATGAGTTTAATCACTTGTTAAGCGTCATTCCTTGAACGTGCAACGCGTTTCTCACGCTATTCCGACTATGGAGATAAACCGGCTACTAGCAGGAGACTGAGTTCATTAAAAAATAATAATATTAAAAAAAAGACAAATGAAAAACCCACTTTTTATCAGCTTTTCTAAATTTCTGGTAGATTTTTCAAAAAATTTCTTCCATTCAAACCTTGTCTGCCAAATAGGTTGAGCCATTGAAGTGATGCACTCGCAGGCTGGTTAAAAGCCGGAGTTCCCCGTTATACTTCAAAATCGGTGCAGGAAATGGGAAACTGAACATTCACGTAAGGTGGGGATGAGATGGTGTATCTTTTACGATATTTACCGAACATTGGCGCCGTCAGTTCTTTTTAATTGAAAGGAGTCGGAGGATAAAAGCCTATCAACTATTTTTAACAGACGTCACAACAAGATTCCTCTTTTGCTCAAGGTATCGTTTTCAGTGAGGAATAAACTACTTTGTCAGTGATGGAGCCACACGTCACGAGAGATAACAGGAGTGACCAAAATCCACACTGGATGGAAGCTTTCAAGTACATGATGACGTAAGGCTATGCCGCTGCCAGACTTCAGTAAATATGTCGAGGAGTGCTAAAGATCGTGTTCCGTTCCGCCATCTTGCTCTATCTTGCATAAACCATTCAGTACCTAACGCTTGCTGTTTGGCGACAAATTGTTCCAAAATTGCAACGTAACGAGCACCAGTGACCGTTTCTAGAATGAACAAAGGGCCAATAATGCCTCTGCTGCATACTGCAGCCCACACAGTAACTTTAGGAGAATACAGGGGTTTCGCTTCACACCAATATGGCTTTTGGGGACCCCAAAATCTCCAGTTCTGCTTATTCACGTATCCATTCAGGTGGAAGTGTGCTTCATCTGTAAACGAGATGCAGCCAACATCAAATCCTTCACTATCAATCATTGTGAGCATCTGATTAGCAAAGGCAACCCTTTGTTGGACAGCTCGTACGGGTATGGCCTGGTGCGTTTGAATTTTGAATGGAAACATGTGTAGGCTCTTTCTCAGTATTTTCTGCGTGCTGGTACGCTTAAAACTAGTCTCAGATGCAATTCTACGGACGGATGACATTGGATTTTGCTGAAAAATTCCAGAAATTGTGGCTATATTTTCAGGCGTAACTGCGGTTTGCTTGCGGCCAACATGCCCCACTAGATCATCAGTTACGCTACATGTTCGTTGAAATTTTGCGAAGAGCGTACGATAGTTTTCGCATCGGGTCCTTTTGGAACATTAAATCGTGCTTGAAAACTTCACCATTTTCTCGTAGGAATCTCTTCTAACCTGTGGTACTCTAGCACCAGAAAAACGTGTTGTTCAATGAAGTACATGTTTTTAAACTCTTCCTTCGGTACGCTAACCTCCTGTCACGTTTCAATAGTGGAACTGATCGCTCTTGGCTTCGGATCACTATTTATACTAGGCATAACGTATGGCGATTACAGAACCATCTGTTAGCAGTTTTTGTAACTATTATATCCAACTGCTGTACAAACTTCTTACAGCTTTCACAATAAACATACAGTTTACTGCATTCCTCTATCGTTCTTTGTTTTCGAGATATTTAATTTTGAAATCAGGGAGTCCTTTTCTGGACACCCTGTACGTTAAACCTCATGAAAAGTGTCATACACGTTTCTATAAGTGTGAAATGTTTCTAGCGTAGGACAAACGCGATCCGATTCGGTGATTTAACTTTTCTGATGCAAAACGTAATACTAGGACACGTTCTTGAAGACAGCACGGTAACCGAGCGTTTTCACTTACTGTTTGTTGTCCTCCATCACTGTTGTAGTCCGCCTCAGAAGTCCAGTGCACAGTGTGCTGGATGCCACGCAGGGGGCCTGGGTTCGATTCCGAAGACTTTCTCCACCCGGGGGCTGGGTTTTGTGTTTTATCATTACGTCATCACCGACGCGCAAACCGCCCAAGTGGCGTATCTAAAGACTTGCACCAGCCAGTCTGGACGATCCCATCTGGGGTTTAACGGAAAAAATGCTACACGAACATTCATTCATTCTATTCCATCATCTTTCGGGAGTGCACCCGGGACAGCGACAATTCTTCGTCCGATATTTCGGCTGCAAATCTTACAGCCATCTTCAAGGCGAGTCCGAGACTGAGTTCTCAGCGTCTGCGCATGCTTATTTATACGGTAAATCACGTGATGCTAAGCTACTGCGCATGCTCGAAGATATCACATTCGTAACTGCTGCGCTAGTCATAGATGAATATATATACTTCAAAGATAAACATGTGAGCGCTGAGTGCAAATATAAACAGAGCTGTTACGTATCCACAGTGCTTACAAATGAATAATTAATCATGAAAAGCGGTAACATCAATCGGAAGTGAAGACGCAGACGTTAATTGAGAACGATGGCGTGATGTAAGTGGCTTCCATGCATTGTCAAGATGAAATCCGTCGTCACGATTTAACAAGTTGTCCGCCAGTTGAATGTGTACAGCTTCCTTTACAACTGAGTGTCAGAAAGTAGTAACCGTGGTTAAAATCTCTACTTCTTTGTAATTCATGGAATGGCCAGTATAAATACAATATGCGGCTACTGCAGAGTTGTTGGACTGGAGAAGGCGTGTATACCGCTGGTGCTCAACGCATCGTTCCTGTACAGTGCGCGTGGTTTGACCTATGTGACGTTTTCCACACTCACAAGGGATTTCATAAACCCACGGTTTTCGCAATAACAGATCATCTTTAACAGATCCCAGAAGAGCTGAGGTCTTAGCTGGTGGGCGGAAGATCACATCCACTTTATGTTTCTTCATGATTCTGTCTATATATATATATATATATATATATATATAAACACGTATGGGAGAAAGGCTGTAGATTTTATTTCCCTTTCCTCTTCATCTTTCTCCTGTGATTTTTCTGCTGTTTTTATTTGCAAGGCTTTCTTAATCTGATGTTGCGAATAACCATTTTTCTTAAAAACTGCCTCAAGGTGCAGGAGTTCATCCTGCAGGCTGTCAGCATCAGACACTATCTGAGCCCTGTGAACCTAGGTTTTCAGCATACTCATAGTTTGCGAAGGATGGTGGCAGCTGGACGCCTGCAAATAAAGGTCTGTATGGGTTGGCTTGCGATATACGCAATGACCTCTTTGCGTCGAACCAGAACATCCAGGAACGGTAAACAGCAATTCTTCTCCCGCTCCATAGTGAACTTGATGTTTTCATGAATGGAGTTAAGATGGTCTAAAAATTCTGTCAATTTATCCTCTCCGTGGGGCCACACTATGAATGTATCGTCCACATATCTCCAGAAGACAGTCGGTTTAATGTTGCTGAATTGAGGGCTTTTTCTTCAAAATCCGCCATAAACAAATTAGCCACTAGGGGAGAAAGAGGATTCCCCATAGCGACACCATCAATTTGTTCAAAGTATTGTTTATACAATAAAAAGTAAGTGGAGGTTAGTGCATGCTTAAATAAAGCTGTTACATGATCCTCAAACATGTTTCTAAGGAGAGACAAAGAGTCAGTCAAGGGTACTTTGGTGAACAACGAGACAATAACTAACTAATAAATCAGTGCTGTTGATTTTCAGTTTTTTTAACCTACTGATGAAATCCGACGAGTTACGGATATGATGTTCACATTTCCCCACATGTGGTCTCAACAATGAGGCTAGATATTTTGCCAATGAATACGTTGGTGCACCTATATTACTAACTATGATGGAATATTATGTCCGCCGAGAAAACTTCAAGACTCACATTCATTCATAACTGTTGTCATTGGCGTAGCCAACATACTTCCACCATTCTACTTTCCTTTCTCTTTTTTCCTTTACACTTACGCTCACATCCCGTAGAAACTGGTAGCCTTATGTGCCTATCTTTATAAAATTCTCATTTTTATCCTGTGAATGTAATGAACACTTCGATGATGTACTAGCTGAAAAACTGGCGTCCCCGGGGTTTTTATTTATTTACTTATTCCTGCCTAATCCTTCTCTCTCTCCATTTCATTTTTTCTACAAATATAATATATTTATTAGAGAATATACGAGAAATAACGCTGTCTCGCATAATGTACAGAACTATAAGTGAAGTATCCAAATAAAGAAATATAGTAGACAAAATACAAATAACAAAATTCGGACTATCTCATATTTATTGAATTATATGTTGTACAATTGTATAATTTTCCGGTATCTATTCATTTGTATAAGAGACTTTTGCCGGTAAAATCTGTTTCGTATACAATTAGTAGTAAAGAATTAATAGATTAAAACTTGGTGTGTGATGGGACGGATTTCCATGAATGTTACTCTTTATGTAATCATGGATATTTGTGCCGTCCTTAGTCGTAGCTAGTTCATAAGTAGTTTGTAAGATTATGGACTGATGACCCCGTAGTTAAGTCCCATAAGTTCTACAAACATTTGATTTTGTAAATTTTCCTGCGGTCACAATTTCTAGTGTAGAAACAATAAATTGTAACGTCACACCTCATGAACTACGTGTCGTACTGTGATACAAATTAGAAGGTACTTTCAACTATATGTGTGTATACTTTCTGTAAATTTTCGCCGGCCGCGGTGGCCGAGGGGACTAAGGCGCTCCAGTCACGGTCTGCACTGCCACTACGGTCGGGGATTCGAATCCCCCCTCGGGCATGGATATTTGTGCCATCCTTAGTCGTAGCTAGTTCATGAGTAGTTTGTAAGCTTAGGGTCTGATGACCCCGTAGTTAAGTCCCATAAGTTCTACAAACATTTGATATATTTTTTTTTTTTTGTAATTTTTCCTGCGGTCACAATTTCCAGTGTAGAAACCATAAATTGTAACGTCATACCTCATGAACTACGTGACGTACTGTGATACAATTTAGAAGGTAGTTTCAACTATATGTGTGTATACTTTATGTAAATTTTCCTGCGGTCACAATTTCTAGTGTAGAAATCATAAATTGTGACGTCATACCGAATGCCGTAGTTTTAGTTCATGAACAGCGGAGAAATAGTAAGCGTAAAACATTTTTCCTGTCATAATTTTGCTATCGTTGTCAGCGAGAAATAGTTCAATAAAGATTTGAAATTAAGTTTAAAGTTTGTTGCAAGTCACCCTGTAATCTCGTTCTCATATACTGTATTCATAAAGTCTCGTCGCATTATGTGGCAGTTTCTTGAAACTCCTCTTGTTTATGACGTTATATATCCCGAACTATGTGTCATATGTGATTTTTACTATTATGTAATTGGTACCTCACGGTAAGGAAGACGTGTACCAAATTTAGTTGAAATCGGTCCATTGGTTTAGGAGGAAATGTGAAACACTGTCGTTTGATCCAGCAGTTTTTCTCGCACCTCATTGTTTATGACGTCTTATCTCGTGAACTATGTCTTGTACGTGATCTGTAAACTTACGGCGATCATCCTCATGGATTGAAGTTTATGAATACAAAATTTCATAAAGATTGAAACAAAACTGTCGATTTGTATGCATTACGTACACAGAAACACGCAAACATACGGACACTCTGCTTTGTATATAAATATGTCACTACTAATTAATCTCGTTATAAGAATGCAGGAATATTGTGATTTCTCGGTTTCAATGTGTTGTACATATTCAGATAAATGGCCCAAGCTAATGCTTAGACTGACACGCAGTCAGTGAAAGTACAACCTATACTGTTCCACAACCGCTACCTAAGCAATTTTTCATTTGTTACTCGCATAATGCAGATTCAAATTATTCAAGAGATCTGAATTGAATATTTCAACGATTTACAAAGAATAAACTAAGTAGAGGATACATGTTCTTGACGTCACTTGTCGTAAAATTCTACGCAATTGTCTGACACTCTACCATATGATGAGAATTACGTAAAGCGTTCGCAATCATTACAGTCACGTTAAATTTCATAAAAGGAAATGTTCCCATAGTGAATGTAATGATAACCTAAAGCCTTAAATATGTGGAGTGACCTTTACCTATGAAGTAGCTGAACCAATATATATAGTTAAAAAATACAAACAAATTTATACTTCACATTGATAAATTATTACTGTGACAGTTAAAATAATATTACTCAATAACTTTGTTAATGGATAACAGGAAAAAATATTACTTTGTTTGCTTCATTTGTGTTCGTAATTAAAGAGACAATGAAAGTTCTGTCTCGAATACAGGGAAAACGAAGTTTAACATGCACATTTCTATCGATTGGTAGTAATGTTTCATATAATTATGACTGAATCATACTAGCATAATTACTTTCTAAAAGGTCACGTCTTTCGTAAAATTGTATTGATAGAAGAGCAAAATTATTTACTATTTATTTTGCCCTTCTAATAATTTTTTTGTCGTTTCAGTCATGAAATTCAGTTCATCGTAGAGCAAAATAGTTTATATTTGATCTCGTCATATCGACATACTCTTTAGTTTTGTTTCATAAAAATTACGACAGGATAAGCTCGCAATGGCATGGATTTGTTTTTTCAAACTTCTGTTCATCCCTCTACTTTCTGATACGCTCCATACTCGTTTTCCAGATTAGTTCCTCCTGCCCCCCTCCATCTCACCACTCTCTCTTCCACCACCTGCTCCTTCTCATACTCTTCCGTCTTTCCTACATCAATCTCCCATATTTATATCTCCATCCTTCGTATTGAAATTAAAGTTCTTAGGTGTAATTCACTATGTATTATTGCAATCTTTCATTAGTCCATTACCTCCTTGCTGTCTCTCTGTTCACTAGTTTCTCCCAGCAGTCTACTTTTGTCTCTCTCTCTCTTTGAGAAATCATAATTTCCTCTTTTCAATCTTCCTCTCATCTGCCATTCTTACCTCTGATTTCGTCAGTCTCCTGCTCTCCCCTCTCTCTTCCCTTTCCACACTCTCTCTACAACATCCTCTTCCTACTAAGCCTTTCCATCTCGTCATAAACCTCTCTATGCCCACCACCCCCCCGCAAACAGTTATGAATTATACAGGATGAGTCACCTAACATTACCGCTGGATATATTTCGTAAACCACATCAAATACTGACGAACCGATTTCACAGACCGAACGTGAGGAGAGGGGCTAGTGTAATTGGTTAATACAAACCATAAAAAATGCACGGAAGTATGTTCTTTAACATAAACGTACGTTTATTTAATGGAAACCCGTTAGTTTTGTTAGCATATCTGAACATATAAACAAATACGTAATCAGTGCCGTTTGTTGCATTGTAAAATGTTAATTACATCCAGAGATATTATAACCTAAAGTTGACGTTTGAGTACCACTCCTCCGCTGTTCGATCGTGTGTATCGGAGAGCACCGAGTTAAGTAGGGATCCAAAGGGAACGGTGATATACCTTAGGTGCAGAAGAAACTAGAACAGCACATTACGTCCACATGCTAACACCTTTTTTGGTCTTTTTCACTTACGCACATGTACTTTACCATGAGGGGTGAGGTACATGTACACACGTGGTTTCCGTTTTCAATTACGGAGTGGAATAGAGTGTGTCCCGACAAGTCAGGCCAATAGATGTTCAAAGTGGTGGCCATCATTTGCTGCATACAGTTGCAATCTATGGCGTAATGAATGTCGTACACGCCGCAGTACATATGGTGTAATGTCGCCGCAGGCTGCCACAATACATTGTTTCATATCCTCTGGGGTTGTAGGCACATCGCGGTACACATTCTCCTTTAACGTACCCCACAAAAAGAAGTCCAGTGGTGTAAGATCAGGAGAACGGGCTGGCCAATTTATGCGTCCTCCACGTCCTATGAAACGCCCGTCGAACATCCTGTCAAGGGTCAGCCTAGTGTTAATTGCGGAATGTGCAGGTGCACCATCATGCTGATACCACATACGTCGACGCGTTTCCAGTGGACATTTTCGAGCAACGTTGGCACATCATTCTGTAGAAACGCGATGTATGTTGCAGCTCTTTGGGCTCCTGCAATGAAGTGAGGACCAATGTGGTGGTCGCCAATGATACCGCACCATACATTTACAGTCCACGGTCGCTGTCGCTCTACCTGTCGGAGCCAGCGAGTACTGTCCACGGACCAGTAATGCATGTTCCGTAGATTCACTGCCCCTTGGTTTGTAAAAACCGCTTCATCGGTAAACAGGTAGAACTGCAACGCATTCTCTGTTAATACCCATTGACAGTGTTGCACTCTATGATTAAAGTCATCGCCATGTAATTGCTGATGTAGCGACACATAAAAAGGGTGAAAGTGGTGTCGATGCAGTATGCGCATGACACTACTTTGACTCAGTCCACCGGCTCTCGCAATGTCCCGTGTACTACTGTGTGGGTCACGGCAACAGCAGCTAACACACGAACTGCACCCGCTTCTCCTGTGAAGGGCTTGTTTTGGACCCCTTTGCGTGCTGCGACCATACCTGTTGCATACAGTTGCCGATAGATTTTTTGAAATGTGCGGCACGTTGGATGCTCTCTGTCTGGGTACCGTTCTCCATACATCCTGCAGGCTTCAGCTGCATTTTGTCGACACTCGCCATAGATGAGTATCATCTCCGCCTTTTCAAAGTTCGAATACACCATGGTCACAGTTCCTACAACACTACAGTATCACAAACGTCTGGTAACACAGTGTACTACAGTTAGTCTGCGTGCAAAGACGAATGCAGAATAACAATAGCAGCAAGCGCTACATGCGGACACTGTGACAGCTAGACCAAACCACAACAGTGCACTACAGCCACACTCGTAAACACGGTCGTCATCGTAAACATGTCCCTGCAGGTGCTGCTCGCCGACCGTGGCTCGCCGACTGGTGTGCAAAGGCGTCAGAAGATAAGGACCGGAGGTAGTGCATTTGTGGAGCACAAGTTCCAAATTTTGTACACTAAAAATCACAGCCTCGTTAAACTCGCCGTAGATGGACGACAAAATCATTTCGACTGAGAAGCAACACTTTTAAGAAAGTGAGTAATAATCGTTAATGAGTAAATAAAATCACTAAATTTGTTGTAGGCAACTAACGGAGTAACAATTACGAAAGGGAGTTAGCTTTCTGTGAAGATATTGTGTGGTCGTCGAGGCATCTTTTTCATCAGCTTTTCACAATATCCAACAACTTACAATATTGGCAAATTAAAGAAGTAGATGAGCTTCTGGTTTATTTTGAAAATATAGAAAATAACGATGTAATAGATACACTAATTCTGTTTGATCATCATAATGTTACTGATGTGGTAAAAGTAAACTTCAGTCGATTCAAACTGTCAGCACATGGAAGTAGAGAATTTTGTGTCCCAGCCTCGTCGCCGCTTTTGTGTCTCGTTTCCGTTGTAGATGTCGTTGGCCGAGTAGAAAAGTACCGACACAGGAATAAAGGAAGCACGCTTGTGCAGGTACGAAGGTGAGCAGCCAGTGGGACAGCAGAAACTAGAAACACTAGAGTAAGTTAGAACGAGATATATATTGCACAGAATTTATACAATATCTAACTTTTACATAGCTCAGTACTGCAGAATGTTGATACATAGTTGAGCTAGAGGCCTGACTAGTGCCTGTCCGATAGCCAAGTCTTCACTGGCACCTATCTGATTCCGAAGTGTTAGCTGGTTCCTATCTCAGTTCCAAGTGAATGATATCGTTCAGTGGTGGCCACGAGCGGAGTTGTCGCAGAGGGCGCTCGTGGCTGTCGTCGTAAGAACGCCGCGCCCTGCGTGCATGGCGGCGCGCGGCGAAAGTAGGTGGCGCGCACTTTATACTTGTGCGACACCACAGAGAAAATAAGGAGAAACAACGAGTTGCAGCATACGTTAAAAGTTATGATTATATGAAAGTTTAGAAAAATCCTTTTCGTGTAGAGCAACATACTGATGCATTTGCCTGTGAGCTTTAACTAAAATAAGGCACTTCTGTAAGTGTAACAATGTATAGGTCTACATCAGGAAATTTTCAGATATTTCTGAAAATCTTGGATACCTTGTTGTGTTCTATCAGACAGGAGGAAGCACATTCTTATCTGTGGGAATTTCAATGTTGATTCTCTGAAAGAGTATAATAGGAAGACTAACCTTGAAACATTACACATTCTTTAACTTTGACATTCATATTTTATTTTCCTACTTGGGTAGTAAAGGACAGTACTACATTAATAAAAAAAACTTTTTCTTTAGAGCAAGATAAATTAACAACATAAACACTTATCCTGTTGAGAATGGTCTTTTTGACCATGGTACACAGTAACAGGATAAAAAGTATTCTTTAAGAACTGATTGTATCTCATTATATGTCCTATAATTTTTGCGTCCCTTCTTCCTATGTACCTTTTTAGCAGCGTCCCGCTATCATTTACTTCTGTTAATATCTAATCATTACTTTTTCTATCCACCCAGCTTCTTTTCATCATCCTGATTTGATTTGATTTTTCCAGGGAAGCCAAAACAGTCTTGGTCCAACCCACCACTGCCCGCACCGAAACTAAGTTTATTGTGCGGTATCGCTCCCTGTATATCTAGTAAAGCCAACCAATGCCCTTGAACAGTGCAAGGAGTCCCTTTACCAGTTCTTTATTAGACACAATTTCTTCGGGTCTGGTTGTCCCAAATATTCTGTGCCTTTAATTCTCCAATGCAATGCATTCGAAGATTAGATGAGATGCAATTTCATCACCGTCATCACAGATCCTACATTTAGAGTCCTCTTCTGTTATTCCCATTGTATGTAGGTGTTTTTTAAAATTCCCTTGGCCTGTCAGCAATCCAACCATGAGTCTAACCTCTCTCCTGTTCAGGCTCAGGATTGCAGAGCTTCTTTTAAAACATGGCTTTGGCATCATTACCTTGCCATATTTTTGTTGATGGACTTTGGTCCAATATTCTACGTGCTGTCTTCTGAGCCAGTTACGTAGCTCCAATTTGATCATTGCCTTGGTGATTGTCAGAACAGGTTCCGGTCCATTAAATGGAGTCTCTGCCCCCATCCTGGCTAATCTGTCGGCATGTTCGTTGCCACTGATCCCCGAGTGGAAAGGGACCCACAATAGGCTTACGCTATTGCTTTCCCCTAGCTCCACCAGAACCCTGTGACATTCTGCAACAATTTTAAACCTTGTTGCAGGAGCTGCCAGTGATCTCAGGGCTGCCTGGCTGTCTGAATAGATATAGATGCTACGATGTTTGTAGCACCTACGCAAATTCTCCTCCACACATGCCCTGATGGCAGTGATTTCGGCCTGGAATACTGAGGCCAGTTTCCCTAGAGAGATGGCGCCCTCCAGTCTTGGCTGCACCCCGTATACCCCAGCCCCATCGCCGTGGTCTGATTTCGACCCGTCAGTGAACCAGACAATATCCCCTGTACGGTGTCAAACTATTTTCTCCCACTGCTCCCTACTTCCAATTGTTGTACTGAAAGGCTTGTTGAAGCAGTATGGGGTTATAAAATAGTCGCCTGGCATTTCCCCAACCTTTCCTATATTTACCTCACTCACTATTTTAGTGTGTGATTCTGGATATCCCAAAGAGTTCCAGTTGTTACCAGTTTTGAGTCTGTAGGCACCAGCTGCTGCCTGCAACTTGACCCATAGGTGTAATGGGGGCATATCCAGCATGGTTTCCATCCCAGCAGTTGGTGTGCTGCTAATTCCGCCTGTTATGGCTAAGCAGGCTAGTCTCTGCACCTTACTAAGCTCCTTAGCAGCAACCTGCTGTTCTACCTTCTTCCACCACACGGCCGCCCCATAGGTGATCCTGGGTCTAATCACTGTGGTGTATATCCAGTGCATATTTTTGCCACAAGCCCTCCTGGTACTTTTGCCTTGGAGCAAATATTCCTAATGTGAGGGGTCCATGTCAGTTTCTCATCTAGGGTAACCCCTAGATATTTCACTGTCCCCTTCACAGATAGCGCTTCATTCAAAAGCTTTAGATTCCAACTTGAGTGTTGGATATGTTTCCTTGTGAATGGTACAACAACAGTCTTCTCAGGACTAACCCCCAGATCCTGTTTTTTGCACCAGTCTTGCACAATGTCCAATGCACCTTGTGCCATATTCTTGACTGTGTCAGCAAATTTGCCAAGTATTACTATGACAAGATCATCTGCGTATCCTTGGCAAAAGTACTGCCTAGAGTTTAATTCTCCAATGAGATCATTCACCACTAGATTCCACAATAAATGGGAAAGAACTCCTCCTTGCGGGCAACCCCTAGTGGTGTTGATTACCATTTTTTCATTCGTCATGGTAACTTCTACCTTTCTTTCACTGAGCATGGCCCTAATCCACCTACATATAGTGGTCCCTAGGTCATGCACCTCTGCTGCCCTAACCATGGAATCGAAGGTCGAGTTGCTAAAAGCCCCCTCAATGTCCAGGAAGATACAGAGGGCTATTTCCTGAAAGTGTAGTGCTTTCTCCACCTTCCCAACAAGTTGATGGAGAGCTGTCTCACATGATTTACCTGGTTGATATGCATGTTGGTTTGAATGTATAGGAGCCCTACTTAACCTCCTTTCTCCAACATGCACATTAACCAGCTTTTCCAATGTCTTAAGAATGAAGGAGGACAGGCTGATTGGTCTCATATCCTTGGCCTTGGTATGATCAATTCTCCCTGGCTTTGGAATGAAGACAACCTTAACTGCCCTCCAGGCATTGGGAATGATTCCTGCTGCTAGGCTAACCCTGAATAACCTGCATAGGAATCTAATAAGATTTTCTCCCACTTGTTGCAGGAGCCAGGTGACTTGAACGGTTGAAATGTTCCCACTGCCCATCGGACCTTACTGAAATCGACAAACTCCTTGGCCAGATCCTGAGAACCGTTGTCTCTCAGGAATCGCATTCTGGTCTGAGTTATCCCCTAGAGTATATTGTGGAAAGTGACTCTTGAGGAGCAGTTCCAGCGTTTCATGTGCTGTCTTTGTATACTCCCCATCCTCTTTCCTCAATGTTTCTCCTGGATTAGTTGGTACCCTAGTGAGGATTTTATGAAGTCGCTTGAGCAGCCGTGCCCTCCACTTCCTCACAGAATACCATCCAGGATGCCTCCTTTGCCCGTCTAATGGCAAGGTTGTAATTGACAAGGGCCTCACGATATTTTTCCCATTGTCCTTTGTGCCTCGCAAGGTTAAACAGTCTTCGTGCCTGTTTCCTTTGCATTTCCAGGTTATTATTCCACCAAGGCACACTCCTATTTGTGCACTTCTTGGTGACTGAGCAGTTGTCTTCATCATCCTTCTCCAAATACACATTTCCATTGCTTACAGTATCTTTTTGCCTGCCTTCCTCAGAGTCCATGCATCAGATACAGTTGTTAAAACACTCCAAAGAAAAGTTATAGCACATTTTTCCAAGCCTTTTATGGTTATCTGTAAGCAAATTCCTTTTATTTTGGAAAGCTTGCTTTCCTAAGGCTGCTCTTCTCTTTATATCTATATTACATTTATTGTCATCAGAAACTGTGGAACAATATTTTCTGCTGTTCACGGTATGTGACTAAGTTAAACACTTTTAGAAGATTAAATGTAATGCTATTTATTTCTAATATGAAGAAGCCGCAAATACCTAGAGTAACCACAACTGTTTTTTACGATTTGGTTAGCTATATTATAGTGCATTGTACAATAAAACGGAACTGCTTCTCAGACTACTTTCTCCGAATTATCTCTCTTATGAGTCTAATTTACGTAAGAAACATGAAGGAACTGGCTAGCTACTAAGATCAAATTCATGTTACTACAAATAAACAGTATTATTTTAGGAAACAGATAAATAGTCTAATCTGTTTGCCCTTGCTCCAGTTTTTCATACACAAGATTGAAATCATCATCCTTTGAAAGACTGGATATAAATTCGGTATCATCAAACGTGTCTAATTAATTGAGGGGCGACGTCTAATTTTCTTCTCATTTCTCATTGGAATCAAATATTACGCCAAGTTCTCGTCACCAGTACCTGAATTTGTTATTCCTGTCGTCCTGAAAACTTATACTGGTAAAGCTTGCTAACCGGCCAAAAATGTCCGATTAAAATTATCAGGCTGGTTAAGCGTCATTCCTTGAACGTACAACACGTTTCTCACGCTATTCCGAGTATGGAGAGAAAGCGGCTACTAACAGGGGACGGAGTTCATATATATATATATATATATATATATATATATATATATATATATATATATACAGGGTGTCCCAGCTATCTTGTCCACCCAAAATATCTCTGGAACAATAACAGCTATTGGAAAACGGCTTTCACCGGTATCAATGTATGGCTGGGGCCCAGGAATGTACATATTTGAAAACATTCTAAAACGAAAGCAAATGTGTTTTTATCACAAACTTATGTTTTTTAAATGGACACCCTATATTTTTTCTTCAGCAATCCATAGCATGACAAATCACATAAACAATGGCGTTGATTGCATCGCAATATTCCAATTACAACCCGAGATATTGCGACGAGAAGTTAACGCTTGAAAAACCCGAAATGAGCTGCTAGCGCACGTCCTGAGGCTGAGGCGTGAACCCCATGCTGCCCGTAATCTCGATGTGATTGACATGCGTAATCGCACTTCCATACTTATCAAGAGGTCCGAAACGAATAATACGGTCTGCTGCCATCAACTCTCATAAGCACATAATGGTTTCCCTCTTGCACGTTTTATGTGTCTACGTACACAATATGAACCAGTACCTATCGGCATACACCAGTCAGGTTGTATTATTTATCCTGCACACCCAAAATAAGGTTTATCGAATGCGTTAAATGACCCATTGTGCCTTTCGCGCACTCGTTCATCCAGGGCCTAGCTCTACCTAGACACGTGTCCAACGTAGTTCCCACTACAGCCACAGTTACCACTTAGTGATTTGCGACCCATGCAAACTCCTGTACTTCACCACCCTCCGAACGTCCCATTTGTTGTTGCTGTGGCGTGCAGTACACCGCTTGCCAGTGTAGTCGTGCATCATAGTAATCTAGTGACGGCCCGGAGGTAGTACACATTGTGCATAAACGTTGTGTTGTGTGTGTATTATCTACACACATGAAGATATGTTAGAAATGCTGCTGAACTATGGAGAATGTACGTTGATGGAAAAATAAGTTATTAGATTCTTGTTTGTTTATAGTACTGTTAGAGAACATTATGATTACTACGTTAATATGTCTTTTTTCTACCCTACTCTACATACCTGTACTTTACCCTGTTGTAGGAGGGCGAAATTCTGTTCAGGCAGAACGAATGCACAGAAGACGATTCCCTGACAAGCCATCGCCTTCGCGTCGGATGTTTGGTCGTCTCACATCTCGTCTACGTGAAACGGGAAGCTTAAATCCAAGACCTAGACATCGTCCTAGAAAACGCACAGATCAACGTGCTGAAGTTGCTGTGCTCGTTACCGTAGCTGTGAATCCTCACATCAGGACACGTCAAATTGAACGTGAAGTTAATGTGTCGAAATCAAGTGCACAGCGTATTCTTTAACGTCATAAATTTGATTCTTACCATGTTAATTTACACCAGGATTTTCAAGGAAATGACTTCAGCAACAGGGTAACATTTTGTCGGTGGGCTCAGCTAAAACTAATCCAAATTTTTTCGCAGATGTTCTCTTTACCGACCAGGCATCATTCTCCAATAAAGGAATTGTCAATATGAGGAATATGCATTATTGGCCCACAGACAGTCCAAAATGGCTCCGTCAGATAGAGCATCAACGTCCATGGAAAGTGAATGTTTGGTGTGGGATTATTGGAGATACCATTATCGGACCTTTCTTTGAAAATGGCGTCCAAAATGGCAGACAGTACTTCAGATTTATGCGACACAATCTTTCTGTTCTCTTGGACACCGTACCTCTGAACAGGAGAAAGGTCATGTGGTATCAGCATGACGGATGCCCTGCACATAACGACTTAAGAGTACGACGACTTCTGAACCGTAAGTTCACTGGTAGGTGGATTGGACGTGGTGGCCCAGTTAGGTGGTCTGCCCGATCTCCGGACCTTACACCGCTGGATTTTTTTTCTTTGGGAAGCAGTGGAGGATGCTGTTTACCAACATGAACCAACAACACCTGAGGACATGAAGAAACGCATTATTGATGCTCGTACAGCCATCAAATAGGAAACAGTAGAAGAGTGACCATATGTATGCAAGCCAATGGTTATCACTTTGAGCATGATATGTGAACGCAATCTTCAGTATGTAGTGCTGGTATCACAGTGCAAGTTTCTACAAAGGGCCATTTTACCCAGTGATGTTTGAAACAATTTGTCATGTAACGCATTAGATAAACATAATATTGATAATTATGTCATAACAAAACTAATTGGTTAAACATGTTTACATTCATCTTCTGTGTCGTACCTGAACTTCCCAAATCAAATCATTTTTACCTATACAACGGTAAAACATTTAGTCCACTTGCTCGTTTCACTAAAACCATCAACATGAATTTTACTATTATGAATGAATGATTCACTGTCAGTTGCGCTAGATCTACAGTAACGTAAAATTTTAACGTTGAACGCATTACCTTTTTAGTAACGGATTAACGATAAGCGAAGTTAACTTTGTGACGAACGTTGCGGTACACAGATATGTTGCAGAACCGCATCACCCCTAGCCTATGGGATAAATACCTGCTGAAATGTACGACTTTAATGCAGGATGGCAGCAGACCGTATTATTCGTTTCGGACCTCCTGGTAAGTATGGAAGCGCGATTACGCATGTCAATCACATCGCGATTACGGGCAGCATGGGGTTCACGCCTGAGCCTCAGGTCGTGCGCTAGCAGAGCATTTCGGATTTTTCAAGCGTCAACTTCTCGTCGCAATATCTCGGGATGTAATTGAAATATTGCGATGCAATCAACTCCATTGTTTATGTGACTTGTCATGCTATGGATTGCTGAAAATTATGAGCAAAACAAACAGGTCAGCCAAATATGTTGAGCCATTAAAGTGATGCACTTACAGGCTAGTTAAAAGTCGGAGTCCCCCGTTATACTTCAGAAGTAGTGCAGGAAATGGGAAACTGAATAGTCCCGTAAGGTGTGGATGAGATGGTGTATCTTCTACGTTATGTACCGTTCATCGGGGTCGTCAGTTCTTTTTGATTGAAAGGGGTCGGAGGATGAAAACCTATCAACTTGTTTTAACAATAGTTACAACAAGATCTCTGGCATCGTTTTCAGTGAGGAGGCAAACTTCTTTCTCAGTGATGAAGCCACCCGTCACGACAGATAACAGAAGTGGCCATCAACACTGGATGGTAGCTTTAAAGTATATCGTGACGTACAGGCTGTGGTGGGGTGTGGAATATGAGGTACCCATGTAAATTTACCTATTTACAATGACCAGAATTTGAATGCTCGAAGCTACCTGAAAATGCTGCAAGTGATATTTCCGTTAGATTTTATGATGGCACCTTTCCTTCCTAATTTCATCAGGATGACGCTTTACCACAGTACGGAGCAATTGTTCGTCAGCAGTTAAGATGGTCAACCTCCTGGTCGTTTGTCTGGTCGACGTGGTTCTGTGGAATAGACACCCAGATCATCTGATTTCACACCACGTGAGTTTTAAAGCGAATCGTATATGCGGAGACAAAAACAGACACCTTCTCGAGCAATGGACTGAAGAAGTGGGTGCCAACGATTTTGCAGAAATCTCTTTGCGAGTGCACAAATTGTATTCAGCTTTTTGGATTGTGCGTTTCCCAAGAGGGAATACACTGAGTGTTCTTTATAGAGGACTGTTCGGTCTGTGTCGTAACTTTTGAACCATAACTCCAAGGCTGAAACTGCTTACTGGAATGAAATTGTCAGAAAATGTTTTATAGGATGTATCACAGGACCCCCTTTCCATGAACAAAAAATGTTTTTAATTTAAGATGGTTATATGCTGTAAAAGATAGACCACCAACCCATACCATACTGAAATATTGAGAGTTTATTGTAGAGGTTTTGCAATAATGGTTACTGTGACTTTTTACTGACCCTTTAATACATGCTGTAATTGATTTTCGTTTATATAATTTTTTTTAGTGTTTGTGGTAGTATTGTCTGGAGGAAAGGAGTGACAAACCTCCACAAACGTTGGCAAACTCCCTACACTGCTGCAAACAAGATATCATACACAATGTACATATGCTTACATTTTTTCAGATAATTGTTACAATTATAATTTGTAATACAGTACTTATTTGATGTTTACATCGAGACACAATCGGCTTAACGAAATAGTGAAAAGGTCATTCTTGATGCCCTCTAATGTTGTATGTTATCACCTCGGATGGCCAGTACAGTTGTAGACTTGTGTGGTTTGGTCAGTATGAGGTTATCAATCGGCACATCAGAGATATTTCGGCCTTCTTCCACGAGTGAAATATCAAGCCTTGCAACCGTTGTGGGAGGTGCTGGTCTCGCTCCAATTCGTCTGCGAAGTACCTTCCAGATATTCTCAATCGGGTTTAGTCCCGTGAAAAAGATGGCTAGCCCATTCGTTCAGTTCCGTCAGCTTTAAGCATATTGTCGACCAGAAGAATCCCATCAACTATGACATTCTGAACGACGTTGAGATTCGTGCTTCCGTGAATACTGACTCCTCTCCATACCATTCGTCCTTCACCGTGATATGGTGATGTTTCCTGCACACAAGTAGGATTGTTCCATGTTCCAAGTTCTCTCCAGATGAGGTAACAACGGTTTTCCGTCTGAACACAAAATCTTCATACATCTGTGAACATAAATCGGCGCCATTCGCTATGACTCCAGTCCTGATATTCCTCCGCACAGTTTCTGCGGGAGAAATGGTGTTGTGATTTTAATGGGACACACACCATAGGCACTTGTGCGTAGAAGCTACGTTTCTGTTGCTGCCTAGAGGATGCGTTGCAGCTGAGATTAACATTCACCCTCCTCTATAGACGGGCTGTTAACTGGAGATAGCCGGCCGCGGTGGCCGAGGGGACTGAGGCGCTCCAGTCACGGTCTGCACGGCCACTACGGTCGAGGGTTCGAATCCCCCCTCGGGCATGGATATTTGTGCCGTCCTTAGGATAAGGTAGTTGATAAGTAGTTTGTAAGTTTAGGGACTGATGACCCCGTTGTTAAGTCCCATAAGCTTAACAAACATTTGAACACATTTAACTGGAGATAACAGTCATCTCTTGCTGATGTCACCCGTCTACGACCTTAGCCAATTCTTTTTCAACACTTCCTGTCGTCTCAAATAGCTTCCAGGTCCTGGAAATGACACTTTGGAACACTAATAGCTGTAGCCAGCTCCCTCTGTCTCCCTTCCAACCTTCCTATGGCTCTCCATGCGATATCTCCAGGTAAGTCACATTGTTGTTACATTCGACTACCTACTCACTACACTATCTGACCCCAACTGCTTGTGTAATTGGTTTATTAGGGTAAACACAAGCCAACGCCAAACCCCTCATAAGTAACTTTCTGTTATTACCACTATCTCGGTTGCCGTAATGTTGTTGTATCCATTCCATAGAACGGACAGAAAGACGTCGAACCATTTTCGTTCATTCCACCGACGACAATACTTGAGAATCTATATATCTCAACTGATCCCCTGATTGTTTTGACTGGTGTAGCTACGCCAGTGACTGAACCTGGTACGTCTGACACCCGACAGAACTGCTGATATACGGTGGCCTGGTAGCGCAACCATTTCCAGCCAGGCCAACTGGTGGCTTCGTTGCGCGTTAGGAAGTGCCGGCCGTGCCTTCCTCGGCCCATGAGCCATGTGTGGCACGTCGCTCAGTGAAAGTGCCTGCGGCGAGCCGCCAGGTAGCCGCAGGAAGCGACGGACACCGCCCAACGCTATATATATGAGAGCGGGACAGCACGCCAAGCCACACGTCTGCCAACAACACTCCACTCTGCACTACACCCACTGGCGGCATGGCGAGCAAGGTGAGTCCTCCGAACACCAGTGTGAGCTGGTAGCAGTGTGGTACTACTGTTGTAAACAATGTGAGTGTGCGTCATTTCAGTGCCAGGAAATCGGAAGAAAAATCTTGAGTATTGTCGTGAATCATTAACACATGCCTAGAAGTATCGTTTTAAACTCTGGCTGGGAAACAAGAATACAAAATCATGTTACATATATGAGTGTGTTTGCCTCTGTAACTTATAAAATAATAGGTGACGGGAAATTTTAATGCGGTAGGTCAACACAAGAAATGTTACACTTTCTGCGGAGCTATGATCACAGTTTATTGTATCATTTTCCAAAGAGTTACACCACAAAGATTTAATTTTTTACATGGAACAATAGTTTTTCTATCGTGCATTGGAATCGTTGAAACCAGCTGCGTCCAAATCGATTTAAACTACATTCCTATCACTGTTAGTTTGGGAGCTACAACCCTTCAAAGTTCTGGGGCCGGAGGCTGCGATAGCGTAGCTGACTGGCCGAGTGGCTATCCAGAGGATAGCCTCCGCCCCCTAAACTTTGAAGGGTTGTAGCTCCCAAACTAACAATGATAGGAATGTAGTTTAAATTGATTTGGACGCAGCTGGTTTCAACGAATCTAATGCACGATAGAAAAAACTATTGTTACATTTAAAAAATTATATCTTTGTGCTGTAACTCTTTGGAAATTGATACAATAAACTATGTTCATAGCTTCGCAGAAAGTGTAACATTTCTTGTATTGACCTACCGCATTAAAATTTCCCGTCACCTATTATTTTATAAGTTACAGGGGCAAACACACTTAGTTAAACACCCTGTATATATACAGGGTGTTACGAAAAGGTACAGCCAAACTTTCAGGAAACATTCCTCACACACAAAGAAAGAAAATATGTTATGTGGACATGTGTCCGGAAACGCTTAATTTCCTTGTTAGAGCTCATTTTATTATTTCTATTTAAATGTAAATTGAAATAATTCCTGCAGACAATTGTCACAATCCCAATTGTTTCGTTGGTATGTACTGTACTTCCTCGATTCACGTCATCAACACAGATTTTCTGTGAACGTTTGTGCAGGAATTGTTGGTGATGTCTTGATTGGCCCTCATGTTCTTCCACCTACGCTCACTATAGCACGTTATGATTTCATACGGGATACTCTATCTGTGCTGCTAGAACATGTGCCTTTACAAGTACGACACAACATGTGGTTCATGCACGATGGAGCTCCTGCACATTTCAGTCGACGTGTTCGTACGCTTCTCAACAACAGATTCGGTGACCGATGATTGGTAGAGGTGGACCAATTCCATGGCCTCCACGCTATCCTGACCTCAACCCTTTAGACTTTCATTTATGGGGGCCTTTGAAAGCTCTTTTCTACGCAACCCCAGTACCAAATATAGAGACTCTTCGTGCTCGTATTATGGACGGCTGTGATACAATACGCCATTCTCCAAGGCTGCATCACCGCATCAGGGATTCCATGCGGCGGAGGGATGATGCATGTACCTCGATAACGGAGGACATTTTGAACATTTCCTGTAACAAAGTGTTTGAAGTCACGCTGGTACGTTCTGTTGCTGTGTGTTTCCATTCCATAATCCACGATTTGAAGAGAAATAATAAAATGAGCTCTAACATGGAAATTAAGCGTTTCCGGACACATGTCCACATAACAAATTTTCTTTCTTTGTGTGTGAGGAATGTTTCCTGAAAGTTTGGCCGTACCATTTTCTAACACCCTATAGCAATGTGTTGGTCGCAAATATTTTTTGTTGCGTATAACGCGTTTCGGTTCTCCATCGTCTGATACAAACTGTGGAGGGATTTAGTAAACAAAATATAAGTTCAAATGTTTGTAGAGCTTATGGGACTTACCTACAGGGTCATCGATCCCTAAACTTACATACTACTTATGAACTAGCTAATACTAAATACGACACAAACATCCACGGCCGAAGGGGGATTCGAACCCCCGACCGCAGCAGCCGTGCAGACCGTGAATTGCGCGCCGCAGACCGCTCGGCCACCGTGGCCGGCCAAAATATAAGTACATGAAAGATCAAACAGAAGTAGAATAAAAGATAACAAAAACAATATGGACAAATTAATGGTACTTAGATAAAGGCTCAAAAAATTGGACAAGGTTAGGTAAGGTGTAATTGAGAACTGCATACGTTTAGGTACATGTATTGTTGGAGGTGACATGTGCCAAACTGACTTTGGCGTGTGAAACTGATTGTAAGCGAGCTAGAGCGATAGGTGTCGCTAGCGTGTTTGTACACGTACATGTTAAAGAATGTTAACAATGTTGTTACAAGACCAATAGATGAGAGTTACATGGTTACAGCAAACGTTAGCATACTTATGAAAATGCATGATACTGGAGCCGTAATATACAACAAAAATACAAGCTTTAAAAATAGAATAAAATAGAGTTTAAAATACAATAACAAAAGCTTCAGTACATGTTAGCTAAGGTATGAAATTGAACATATTATAATCACAAATTCGTTATATTTTGGATTGTATACAATCACAGATTTATAATATGTTGGATTGTATACAGTCACAAATTATATATTGTATGTCTATATCTTTATTGTATATAACGAGTCCAGTATCACATCTTTTATACGTAAGCTTACTCTTGGTGTGCCCATGTAACCCACAGCTATTGGTTTTTTAACACTTTTGTTAAAATTCTTTGACATTCACGTCTACAACCACGTTAGGGCCACCTATAGGCTCTGTTCCCTTGCAGTCAGCTTCACACGCCCAAGTTAATGTGTCAGACAGAATTTGCTTCATGAGGTCTTATGTAGTACCGTCTTGTCCTCTGTTCTTCGGGATTCTTCCAATTCTGTCTAGTTTCTTTGCCTTTCTTTGACCGCTTAAAACTCCACTATTTCTTTACGGTCATACTGATTATGTAAAATACTGTGAAAGTATGTATACATTTTTCAAATGTTCAAATGTCTGTATAGCTTTTGGGACTTAACTACTGGTTCATCAGACCCTAAACTTACAAACTACTTATGAACTAGTTTATACTAAAGACTGCACAAAAATCCATGCCCGAGGGGGGATTCGTACCCCCGACCGCAGCGGCCGTGCAGACCGTGACTGGCACGCCGCAGACCGCTCGGCCACTGCGGCCGGCTCTACATTTTTGTTAATCGTGTAATTGAAGCGGGATTTGGGTACCAAGCATGTATTAACCTAATGGGCTGTGAAAAACCTGCTAAAAACCATATCCAGGCACCCCGCCCTATCTCTTTAATCATCCGCTGCGATTTGAACTGAAACCAGTATACCTACACGTTCCGGAAAGTGGATCCTTAAAGTGCTCAGCTAAGTGGCGGTTTCTCATCAGTGTGAATATATCTAACGCATTTCATTTCCACACCACGGCCCTCTGTTGGTGCGCCGCTTTCCGTGTTCCTCCTTGTAACTGTAATTGTCACTTTGCATCGATTACGTTCTACATCAGAGGCAACGGCAATTCCTGCTGGTTGAGCTGGGTTGCAAGTCAGACGCGGCCGTTATCCTTGGGGAGGATTTGCGACGGGAAGCCAGCCTGAGAAAGCATTTAGGTACTTCTCTAAGCTCGGTTTTGCAAAATCCTGCGACCAACCCCAGCACTCGCATCGGGGAGTACGATACACAAACAGTTACAATACGATAATACTCATCGAACAATTTTACGAGTTCTCGAGCTCATGACGGCAATTACACGTGGCACAACACTAGAGAACCCCATAAATCAAGGCAAACACAACAGAGAGAGAGAGAGAGAGAGAGAGAGAGAGAGAGAGAGAGAGAGAGAGAGAGATGTGAAGAAAAATTGATAGAGAAGATTATACGATAGCCAATACTGGCTATTGAAAGAAATTAGCACTTTAGAGCAACGTAAATCATTATCATGGAGCGAATTTTCACTGTTCAAAATATGTGAAAAATTTTTGGTACAGGTATTGAATGTTTCGTAAAGGAACGTTGTACTGAAGTGCTATAGAGTAGAGTGGTAAAAGCAGACACGTGTTTAATTTATGGTGAACACTAAATATCACTCCACATGTTTTTGCCATCGCTGCCACTTCATAGAATATACTCTCGCGAGTGGTATTTAATCAATTTTAAATTGATATACAAGTATTCAACGACAAAATGTTATTGGAGGAAGAGCCATTTAAAAATTGTCAAGTTTTGGAGGTCCACTTTAGCATTTGTATACGGTACGTTTTGTCAGTAAATGGCACACTGACAAATAAACTCCCAGTTACAAACAGTTCTGTTAGAGTACGTTTATTGAAAATTATATTTATTTTCCCTTGAAGCTGCCCATGTTTTAAATACACGATTAAAAGAACAATACAGCATCAATATTCTTGCGACATATGACCTACCATCGTATTAAGAACTGACACAGTAAGCGGCAAATTGAATAGCAAAATAATTCGTGGCGAGACTCATCAAACCAATCGGAACGGTGATAACTGAAAAAGAACTGATTGTTCGGCATATATCAGAGTGAGAGTAAGTGAGTGAATGAGAGAGAAAATGTTCAAATGTTTGTTAAGGTTATGGAACTCAACTGCGGGGTCATCAGTCCCTAAACTTACAAACTACTTATAAACTACCTTGTACTAAAGACAACACAAATATCCGTGCCCGAGGGAGGATTCGAATCTCCGACGGGGAACGACCTCGCGTAACGGAGCATAGCTCCTCAATGCGCTCGGCCACTCCGCCGCGGCGAGAGAGAGAGAAAAGTGTAGGCATATGTGAAATCGTACGTGATTGGCTAATCAGGTTCGACGCAATTTTCCTGTCACGATTCGTACCTTTGAAGCGCTGTACTAAGTTGTATTATTGTTTTGAAGTGATTTGAGAAACGATTAGACTGCACCTGAGTCATTTACAAAATCGTTATGTACTCTGTATGTGAATGAACTGCAGCTGGACTGCATGTTTCATAGAATTTCCATGTGCCGGATTAATTGCGATTTTTCACTATTTATTCTGATGTAGCTGCAGCTACGAAAAGAGCAATTTCAGTTGTACTGCATCTATTTGGTCATCTGTAATTAATTCTGCTGATATTTCTCCATTGCGAAATGTCCAGCTAAGAGGAAGATACAAAATTACACGTATCTAAATACACGACAGACGTGATCAGAAGCAGGGCCAATGTTGTTAGCACAAGTTTTCCGCATTTCCGGGTGGATACTTCTGCAGTTTTCATTGCCCCTTTCTCCAATAAATCGTCGACGCAAACTTATTCAGTCTACAGAATGCCACGTCTAGAGTTTTATATCTCGGAAACATAAAAACTAGGGGCCGATAAATTCTTAGTACAATTGGGTAAATAAAGGGTGTCCAGAAAAGGGCTCCCAGATTTCAAAATTAAATATCTCGAAAACAAAGATCGATAGAGGAATGCAGTAAACGGTATATTTACTGTGAAAGCAGTGAGAATTTTATACAGCACTTTGAAATAATAGTTACAAAAGCTGCTAACAGATGGTGCTGTACGCTGTACAGCTCATATCAGCATACATAAGTGAAATAATCGTATGAAAACACTCTTTGCAAACAATCACATCACAATGTTTTCAAAATGATTACCATTGGCACTACAGAGGTGGCGCAAACGAAGAATGAAATTCGCCATCACATTTCGTAGTGTCTCAACCGAAATGAATTCACATGCCACAGAGATTGTCGATTCAAGCTCGTCCAGCGTGGCGAAAAAAAAAAAAAAAAAAAAAAAAAAACCACAGGGAGCGAATATGGAGGCCACTCCATGCATGCACCAGTAAATTTGGGATATTCCAAAGCAATGACTCGATGCCCGAAGTATTCCTCAAGAAAGCGAAACACTTGTCCGATCCGATGTAGTCGGGCTCCATCTTGCATAAACCATTCCTCTAACGCTTGCTGTGTGGCGACAAATTGTTCCAAAATTGCAACGTAACGTGCACCAGTGACCGTTTCTCGAATGAAAAAAGGGCCAATAATGTCTCTGCTGCATACTGCAGCCCACACAGTAACTTTAGGAGAATACAGGGTTTCGCTTCACACCAATATGGCTTTTCGGAACCCCAAAATCGCCAGTTCTGCTTATTCACGTATCTATTCTGGTGCAAGTGTGCTTCATCTGTAAACCTGATGCAGCCAACAGCAAATCCTTCATTATCAATCATTATGAGCATCTGATTAGCAAATGCAACCCTATGTTGATCAGCTCAATTGGGTATGTCCTGGTGCGTTTGAATTTTGAATGGAAACATGTGTAGGCTCATTCTCAGTATTTTCTGCGTGCTGAAACGCTGCAAACCAGTCTCAGATGCAATTCTACGGACGGATGACATTGGATTTCGCTGAATAATTCCGGGAACTGTGGCGATATTTTCAGGCGTAACTGCGGTTTGCTTGCGGCCAACATGCCCCACTAGATCATCAGTTACGCTGCCTGTTCGTTGAAATTTTGCGAAGAGCGTGCGAATGGTTTTCGCATCGGGTCCTTTGGAACATTAAATCGTTCTTGAAAACTTCGCCTTGTTGCCGTAGGACTCTCTTCTAACCTGTGATACTCTAGCACCAGAATAAAGTGTTGTTCAATGGAGTACATGGTTTTAATCTCTTCCTTCGGATCACTATTTATACTAGGCATTACGCATGGCGATTTCAGCGCCATCTGTTAGCAGCTTTTGTAACTATTATTTCAAACTGCTGTATAAACTTATTTCAGCTTTCACAATAAACATACCGTTTACGGCATTCCTTTTCGAGATATTTAATTTTGAAATCAAGGTGTCGTTTTCTGGACACCCTGTAGAATTCAATCTATGAGTTTCAATGTTGTAGTGGTGTCGTCTGTCCAGATTTCCCTGTCACCGATTATTTAAGTTTATTTAAAATATTTTCTGAATTGAATTGGCAGTTAACGTAACTCAGACAGCAAGCCTTTTATATTTAATCAGTAATCGCATGCAGATACGAATATTTATAATTACATAAGTCTTGCTTTCGAAACTAAGCTATTGCGAAATTTTTTAACCGTGTTTTCATTCTTTAGTGTTTCCAAACGTATTTACGGAAGCGTGTTTCTCGATTTTTTCGCAGGAAGACACAGGTTCTATAACCAGAACGACCCTATCTGAAAAAGATTATGCTGTTATTGAGATGAATCTAAATATTTTTGGTAGCTTCCAAACCTTCGGAAATGGCTGAGCGTTCTAAGGCGTCTTGCTGCGGAGTGTGCGGCTGCTCCGAGGGACATGTTCGAGTCCTCCCTGTGGCATGTGTGTGTTTGTTATCCTTAGCATAAGATGGTTTAGGTACATAATTACGGAACTTTCAGACTGTTAAAATGTAGATGTTGAAATTGACGTTGTCTGAGTGAAATGCCATTGTCCACTTGAGCTGTTTATTATTAGAGTCGTGGAGACCCGCAAAACCGATTTCACAACTTACAGTTGCATCTTCAGGTGCAATTAAATGTTTCATGTATAATTAATACTGTGGATAACGCTGATTAATGGTCAGGTCCAGCGGCAAGCAACTTCCGTCATTTCGTCAAATAAAAAATCAGTTGACCATTCGGATCGTGTCATTTTAAGTAAAAATATTGAAAACTCGGCTATCAGTTTGATAAAAACTGTCTGGACTGTTTGTGAAACTGATAGCCGAGTTTGATAAAAATGTTTTGGATTGTTTGGGAAAGTGATAGCCGAGTTTGATAAAAATTGTTTGGATTGTTTTTGAAAGTCATAGTTGATGTTTCAATATTTTTCCTTAAAACGACACGAACCGAATGGTCAACTGCTTTTATGTTTGACGAAATAACGGAAGTTGCTTGCGGACGAATCTGACCATTAATCCACGTTATCCACCGTATTAATTGTTTAATTGCATCTGAAGATGCAACTGTAAGTTGAGAAACCGGTTGTGCGGGTCTCCACGACTGTAATAAAAAAAAACAGCTCAAGGGGCCTTTCACTCAGACAACGTCAATTTCAACACCTACATTTTAAATGTCTGAAAGTTCTGTAATTATGTATAAATATTTTAGCTGTAGTTGCCCTTCATATAAAATTCTTTGTGTACTTTAGATAGATTGTAAGTCTTGGGACGGACGACGACTGCAGTTTGGTCCCATTGCTTTACCAACATTTAAACATTTCAGTTGCTCCCCATTTTTTTCAATATGTTCAAATGTTTGTACAGCTTATGGGACTTAACTGCGGGGTCATCAGTCCCTAAATTTACAAACTACTTAAGAACTACCTTATAATAAAGACAGCACAAACATCCATTCCCGGGGGATGGGGGGGGGGGACGATTCGAGTCCCCGACGCGAAACGACCTCGCGCATCGGAATATAGCGCCTCAATACGCTCGGCCGCTCCGCCTCGGCACCATTTTTTCCAGGCCATTGCAATAAACATTGAATACACTGCATCACGCTAGATTTTAATGCACTACACGTTATGTTCAAACAACTTACGGGTATGCTGCAGAGTGACGTCGTCGACAACCGCCGATATTTCGGCAGGAGGACACCCTGCCATTCTCAAGGCACAACTGCACTTAAGGAAGCAATGTGCATGTGCCTTGAGAATGGCAGGGTGTCCTCCTGCCGAAATATCGGCGGCTGTCGACGACGTCACCCGGCAGCATACCAGTAAGTAGTTTGAACATTCATTACGCCGGGAAAAGTTGAAGTCTCACATTACTATACGTTATATTTGCCAACGGCTGAGCCGCAGTGGGTACACCGGTTCCCGCTAGATTACCAAAGTTAAGCACTGTCGGGATTGGTTAACACTTGTATGGGTCGCCGTTCGGGTCTGCAGAGCGCTGTTGGCAAGCGCGGTGCGCTCCGCACTGGCGAGGCAAATTGAGGAGCTGCTTGAATGACAAATAGCGGCTCCGGGCGCGGAGACCGACGCAACGGCCGAGAGTAAGGTGTACTGACCACGTCCCCCTCCCTAGCGCATCAGGTGACGCCTTCGGGGACAGGATGGCAAGGTGGCCCGTCGATACCCGGTGTGCCTTTCGAGCCCTATAGGACAGAGTTCCACACATCAAATTTATAATAGGCGTATAGTACATAGTAAGTTGGAATTTATGCTCCGTTGCGTTTTTCAAATCAATATCTTGTGACAGTATTACCGGCGCGGATTTTGGCAAAAGAATGATGCCCTCTGTACAGATTTTAGCCCGGGGATGTCGATAAAAGTAACTGTAGCTGCTTTGTCTCGCTTCACAAGTCTGAATTAAATTAAAAATTGCCTTTCAAGAAATACCGACTAACAATGTTCCTTAACAAATCAATCATCCGCAGATCTACTGGCTCAGGCGTTTTGACTACATTTCTTCAGTAGGTACACTCCTGGCCATTAAAATTGCTACACCACGATGATGATGTGCTACAGACGCGAAATTTAACCGAGAGGAAGAAGATGCTGTGATATGCAAATGATTAGCTTTTCAGAGCATTCACACAATTTGGCGCCAGTGGCGACACTTACAATGTACGGACATGAAGAAAGTTTCCAACCAATTTCTCATACACAAACCGTGGTGGCCGAGAGGACCGAGGCGCGCCAGTCACGGTCTGCACGGCCACTACGGTCGGGGGGTTCGAATCCGCCCTCGGGCATGGATATTTGTGCCGTCTTTAGTATAGGGTAGTTAATAAGTAGTTTGTAAGTTTACGGACTGATGACCCCGTAATTAAGTTCCATAAGCTATACAAACATTTAAACAAACCGCAGTTGACCGACGTCGCCTGGTGAAACGTTGTTGTGATACCTCGTGTAAGGAGGAGAAAAGCGTACCATCACGTTTTCGACTTTGATAAAGGTTGGAATGAAGCCTATCGCGATTGCGGTTTATCGTATCCCGACATTGCTGCTCGCGTTGGTCGCGATCAAATGACTGTTAGTCGGTGGGTTCAGGAGGGCAATACGACACGCCGTGCTGGATCCCAACGGCCTCGTATCACTAGCAGTCGAGATGACTGACATCTTATCCGCATGGCTGTAACGGATCGTGCAGCCAGGTCTCGATCCCTGAGTCAACAGATAGAGACGTTTGCAAGACAACAACCATCTGCACGAGCAGTTCGACGACGTTTGCAGCAGCATGGACTATCAGCTCGGAGACCATGGCTGCGGTTACCCTTGACACCGCATCACAGACAGGAGCGCCTGCGATGGTGAACGCAACGACGAACCTGGGTGCACGAATGACAAAACGGCATTTTTTTCGGCTGAATCCAGGTTCTGTTTACAGCATATAGATGGTCGCATCCCTTTGTGGCAACATCACGGTGAACGCCCATTGGAAGAGTGCATTCGTCATCGCCATACCTGCGTATCACCCGGCGTGATGGTATGGGGTGCCACTGGTACACGTCTCGGTCACCTCTTGTTCGCATCGACGGCATTTTGAACAGTGGCCGTTACATTTCACATGTGGTACGACCCGTGGCTCCACCCTTCATTCGATCCTTGCGGAAGCCCTGCATTTCAGCAGGATAATGCACAACCGCGTGTTGCAGGTCCTGTACGGATCTTTCTGGATACGGAAAATGTTCGACTGCTGCCCTGGCCAGTACATTCTCCTGATCTCTCACCAACTGAAAAGTCTGCTCAATGGTGGCCGAGCAACTGGCTCGTCACTACTCTTGATGAACCATGGTATCGTGTTGAAGCTGCATGGGAATCTGTACCTGATCACGCCATCCAAGCTCTGTTTAACTCAATGCCTAGGCGTATCAAGGCCGTTATTACGGCTAGAGGTGGTTGTTCTGGGTACTGATTTCTCAGGAACTATGCACCCAAATTGCGTGAAAATATAATCACTTTTCAGTTCTAGTTTAATATATTTGTCCAATGAATACCCGTTTTCATTTCTTCTTGGTGTAGCAATTTTAATGGCCAGTAGTGTATGTGTTACGACGCCATTCGGGTGAACTGTCGATCTTCTCAAGAGGTGATATTTGTGGTGCGGACGTGTTCTACGGCCTTCCGTGAACAGATCAGAACACACACGTTGCACTGCGAAAACAAATAGTGCCACACGAACAGCATTTTTCGGATGAGTGCATCACGTTCAAACTCACCCATTGGACAGCACGTTCACACATACGTATGCGAGGCATCCGACACGTCTGTTCAAATGACACTAATCCATTACCTTCGGTTTGTAGCGACCTTCAGACTTACATCCACATTTTACCGCTAGGTGATATGGCACCGCTATATATCGATGTGTGGCGGCCGCGGTGGCCGAGGAGACTGAGGCGCTTCAGTCACGGTCTGCACGGCCACTACGGTCGGGGTTTCGAATCCCCCCTCGGGTATGGATATTTGTGCCGTCTTTAGTGTAAGGTAGTTCATAAGTATTTTGTAAGTTTAGGGACTGATGACCCCATAGTTAAGTCCCATAAGCTTAACAAACATTTGAACATTTATATCGATGTTGACCTTGAATCCACGGACAGACGTGGTTCAAAACCTGATAATTTCAGCAGAACGTCTTTTCGTACATGTCCTGCGACTGTTTCATATCGCTAATCTTGTGTGCAGTATTTTTTCTGAATACGAGTGTATTTCTCAAGCAACGAAGACGATACTTTCTCGTCTGCCCTAGCACAGTCGGTTATTGGCACTGTAGTCTAATTCCTATTGCACAACGGTGAAAGCGGACAGAGAGTGGGTGAAAGTGTCACAATGCTCGCGTGGAAACGATTGCTTCAACAGAGCTCCTAATACGATGACCCACTCGAAACAGGATGTTGCACCATTTACTATGTATGTGTAAAAAGACAATGGAGAGGCAACAAGATATAGGATACATGCCCAAACGATTTTTTTTTAATCAAGCATACTATGCCGACTTGCAAGAAGAATTCCACACCTGATAGAAATGACAAACGCTTGCACAGAAAAGGATACGCATAACTGTGACTTATACCTACAGAAAAACTAACATACATATTTGAAAACTGCACTCACAGGTCTATTATGCAACGCCTCCACAAAGGTTTCAATAAAATAGTTTTTATTATTAGACCGGTAAACTTCTCGTAGTCAATAACTATAACATCAACGTACTGGCGTTCTTGCGAGCTTCAGAATATTATCGCCCTGAGGAGACGTGAAAAGTTAATCGTATTATTTTTTTATAACTCTGAATGACGCGGCCTAATAAGTACGAAGATGTTAATTAAACTGACGCTGGCCGGAAAGCCAAGATTACTGGGAAGGCGAGGGGTTCTTGGTAATGCTGTTTAAGTACAGTATTAGTACATGAGATATTCTTTACTCAACTTTACAGTGTTGAAGAAATTACGTAAGCCGCGGCGGAGTGGCCGAGCGCATTGAGGCGCTATGCTATGATGCGCGAGGCCGTTCCCCGGTGGGGGTTCGAATCCCCCTCGGGCATGGATGTTTGTGTCGTCCTTAGTATAAGGATGACCCCGCAGTCAAAGTCCTTTAAGCTCTACAAACATTTCAACATTTTGAAATTACGTAATTTCCAATCTGATGAAGATTGAGGCACAAACACACACAAAATCCAACACGACGAAACGAATGTGTATATAGTAATACATACTGATCGAATTTATTTATTTATTTAATTATCGCATGGCATACACATAATGAGTACACTCCTTTACACATTTATAACTACATTTTTTACATAGGCAATCGCCTGTGGCGTCGCCACAAAAATACACTTATTTTGCCACTGAAACGTCTCAGCGAGCATTCTTTTGTGATGTGCTTCACAGTGTGCCTCTCAGCTCCACAGTCGCAGCAGGATGATGACTTTTTCCGCCATTTATACAGCAGATCTGCACACACATACCATAGTTAGCCCGGATCCAGTTTAACTTGGGCCATACTGCCGGCCGCGGTGGCCGAGGAGACTGAGGCGCTCCAGTCACGGTCTGCACGGCCACTACGGTCGGGGGATCGAATCCCCCCTCGGGCATGGATATTTGTGTCGTCCTTAGTCTTAGATAGTTCATAAGTAGTTTGTGTTTAGGGACTGATGACCTCGTAGTTAAGTCCTATAAGCTGTACAAACATTAAAAAAATTGGGCCATACTTTCCGAGGTACCTTCGGTGTAATTCATGGCACATCCAAGGATTCTGCTGAAGCAATTTGTCTCAATTCATCAGACCATCTCTGTCAGGTTGAAATTGTTGGTTAATAGGTATTCCGCCGTACACATGAGCGGACGTTTCAACTTAAGCCTGTCCATATGTGGATGGAGAATAAATCCTCATCAATGGGAAATCTTTGATTATTCTGCATCTTATTGCATTCATTAATCATAGCAATGAATCTACGAAGGTGGGGCGGAGGAATATGGCTTAGCTGCGGTGGAGTAACCGAGTAGTCTAAGGCGCCTAGCTGCGGAGCGTGCGGTTGCTCGCCGTCGGAGGTTCGATTCCTCCCTGGGGAGTGTGTGTGTGTGTGTGTGTGTGTGTGTATGTGTTGTCCTTAGGTTAGTTCACCTAGGTTTAAGTAGTTTGTAAGCTATGGACTGATGACCACGCAGTTTGGTCCGATAGATCTACAAAGATATGAACATTTTTGAATATGACTTAGTACAGGGAACCGTTGAATTGGAGTTGATCTGATCGTGCCCATGTTCATTCTCATTGTGCCATTTCACTTAACACATATTCTCTTCACATGATGATTGTTGTGCGAGACGATAGCACAATACTCCTTAGTGGAGTAAACTAAGAGTTGAATACCGTAGAGTAGTTGAACTTGCACCCCAAGAAGAACCACAGAGTTTTCGAATTACGTTGTGACGTGTCTGAATCTTGGCAGCACTCTTCCTCAGATGTTCTGTTGAGTGTAACACCTAGATATCTGGAATGTCTATTATGAGTGAGAAGAGTGTTATCGAAGTATACGTTGAGGTCCCTTGAAGCCATTCAGTTTTTCAAGGCCAACTGAACAATAAGAGTCATTGACACACAAACAGTGGTAGCAGACGAGCCATTTACTACAAATATAACATATTTGTATCCAAACGTAGAACATAAGAAGTGGCGAGGTGCTAATGGCTTTCGAAAGATAAATACAAAGAACGAAGAGAAGCGCATAGAGATAACTAATTAATCTGACTAGTGAGTAATATTTAGAATAATAGAAAGCCAAAGAATCATAACTGTTAATGATGAAAACAAAACAAACAAAAAAATCATACAAAAATGAAAAATATTCGTTTTGGTACAGTTGATTACTGAAGATGCTTTTAAATAATTTTATTATTATTTACAGCTTCATAAGACTGTTAATCATGCTACATAAAGTATATAACTCTAATAGCGGGAAAAACGAACACACACACACACACACACACGAACTAGCTAATACTAAAGACGGCACAAATATCGCTGCCCGAGGGGGGATTCGAACCCCCGACCGTAGTTGCCGTGCAGACCGTGACAGACGCTCCGCAGACGGCTCGGCCACCGGGTCCAGCTATATATGTCCGACTGAGGACTCTAAATCTCCGACAGGGAGCAGCCAAGGAAAGAAAATGTAGAAAAATGAAGAACATAAAACCTTTCTGCAGTATAGTTCGTTATGTACGCATTGCTAGAAATGTGCATTAACACATCGAAAGAAGAAATATGGGCGAAAATAAAATCAATATAACAATAACATAACAGTAATATCTCACTGAATTGAGCGAAAATGAAAATTAGGCAGAGATAAAGGCAACACACTCCATTTGACAAAGAATTGCAGCAATAAAGGGGAGACAGAATGATATATAAAAATGCAGCAAAGGCAGGCGCACGATACTGGAGCCGCCAGTCTAAGCACAGAAGAGAAAGAGAAATCGCTGAGGGGACAAGACAAATCCGCCCCTTGCACTAATACAGAAATGTCACTCTGATGTGGAAAAAGAGCTTTTCACTGTGGCCGATATGGCCCCAGAGTTAAAATAAAGGAATTCATTTCAAAACAAGAACCAAGAAAATTAAATATCTCCCTAAAACGAATGTAAAAAGAGGAACAATAATACCGAAAACAAGGGACTAGGTTATCCCACAAGTGATGCTTTCAATTTAAAACTCCGAGCGTCTGTTGGGCCGATGTATTAGTGTAGCTGCAAAAACAGAGGCTAACATCTCTTCTTCCTATAGGTAGGTCAAGTATGGAAAAGCGGTTTCGATCTGTAACAGAACCCCACGGCGACGCTGTGCGTGGTTCGCGGTGTACGGGTAATACCAGGGGTCGGTACCCAGCTCACCGGGATGGACATCGGGGTCGTCGCATTCATCAACGCGACCAGACGGCAGCGCAGGTCCCACACCTGCGAAAAACGCCACCACTGAAAGCGGAGCCTCTTTTCTCGAGGCGTAATAATGTTTTTGTTTCACTGAATCTGTATTTACCTGTGCGTAGTGAAATCGACTCATGGTGTTTTAGTCGCTGGAAAGAACTGCACGACCAACAAAATATACATCATCATTAGTCGTTTTACTCATTGCTGAGTGTAGTGACCTCATTTCCTCATTCATTCTTAGTTAGTTGAAACTTTAGTCAGATGTCTCCATCCATAGCGATCTTCAGCCTTTCTTAATATGACGTAAAGAGGCAGGCTGGTGATCTTCTTCACTTGATCCAACATTCTTCTTGCTGCTCTCCCTCGTAGTCTTCTGCCTTCAATTTTTCCCTGCAAGAGGGTATTCTCTAAATTATCCCATTTCGTTCTCAAGATTTGTGCGAGGAACTGAAGTTATTTTTTGGCAAATACGACAAGATACCCTTCTGGTGATGTGTAGGTCTTCTATTATTGAAGAATTTATTCTTCTTTGAGTCCATAGTACACGCAGCATCTTCCATCTCGACGGCAACAATGCGGCTCTTATCACTACCTTTCACGGTCCATCTTTCGCAACCGTACAGGAAAACAGGAAACACCAACGTTTCCATCAAGCGCATTGGGTGTTGCCCGATGCTGCTAGATCTTGGTGAGTTTGACCACTGCGGCTCGGCCAAGAATGATTCGTCGTGTTTGTGTCACACTTTCCTGTATAATTTATCAGAGAGCCTAGATATACATCGTCACCCAATATTTCAAGATCCTTTAAACATCCTGTAAGTTGATGTTGATCCGAGCCTTAGCGATTTATAACCATCAGTTCAGTTTTTTCATGTTTGTCTCCGGGACCAAAATTTAGACTAATGCCTTTCACTCTTGAGAGTACATGGCCGTTCTTCCTCACTTCCTGCTATGAGTGTAGTTACATACGCTGCTTGGATGTTGTAGAGCCGAGGCGACTTGTAAATCACGCACTAGAGATCTGGTATCTGATATCCATTGATACCTGGCGTTCGGATTTTGAGAATCAATGAGTTATCTGACAATCCCTCGTTCGCCACTGTTGCGAGATGTACTGGCGATGCCACCAATTACTGTTTCAAAAGTAAACGTCAGATATGGGGCGGTCTCTACTTGTAAATCACGCAATCTCGCGAGCTGGCACCTGATATTCATTGCTACCTGACGTTCGGAATTTTGAGAATCATTGCGTTAACTGACCTTTCCTGAGGTGTCTAACGCTATTTTGCGAGTATTCACCATCTACTTTTATGGTTGCGATGTGGCTATTATACGGACCCTTTAGTAAGGGTACCAGGTGTTTTGGAATCCCATTCTCGGTGAGCACTTGCCACAACTTGTCCCATACATAGCATAGGCATAGATACGTCACAGAAGCAATTGTTCTCCGCCGGCCGCGGTGGCCGAGGTGACTGAGGCGCTCCAGTCATGGTCAGCACGGCCACCACGGTCGGGGGTTCGAATACCCCCTCGGGCATGGGTATTTTGTGCCGTCCTAGTTCGTAAGTAGTTCATAAGTAGTTTGTAAGTTTAGGGACTGATGACCCCGTAGTTAAGTCCCATAAGCTTAACAAACATTTTTGAATTGTTCTCCTTGCATCGCCTGTCAAAGGCACAGAGTGGATATTTTGATATTTCAGGGGACAGCTATTCATTAATCAGAAAGCTTACCACTATTATCCTGCCTGAGACCCAAATTAAAAATGACAGTTTTCACAGGCCTTGGACTTGGTATTCAGCGCGTTCGTGAGCCCTCTAGATGGGGAGTCGACCCGGACAGAGGATTAATCCAATCCCGTGCGCAGCGGTAAACAAGTCATAACGTCAGAGGCGCCGGTGGGGCCGCTATTGTTTGCACAGCCAAAAGCCAATGTTCCAGCAGGCGGTGGCGGAGTGCCCTCTAAGCTGGCCGTTATTGGCGCTACGATATTGGCTGCGAGGCTCAGACGGGTACCAACCAACCACAGAGTTCGCAGCTGCCGGCCGCGGAGTGCTGAAAGCCCGACGGGGGCAGCGGGCACAACAGATCTACGCGCGACGAAACCAATTTGCTGCTTTCTGCATTCACAGCCCTTTAGTTGTATCTCCATCAAACGAAGACACTCGAATGGCGTCTTTGCACTACTTCAATGCGCGTCGGCAATTATGGGCCGCATATTTTTTATAACTCATTTATAATCTTCTGGGCCCGCTGCGTCATATATTTCATTTAGAGACATTGTAAATTATTAATAACCAAATACACTGTTTTTTATTACATTATGTAATACGGCAGGCCAGTTTCGGCGTGAATGCCATCGTCAGGTGTACCTTATCAGATCGCTGCTTCTCTTATATGCATACTGAATATCGCTGACATAACTGTCAAAATAGCTGTCAAACATCGACAACATAAGAATTATTTTTAAGAAAAGTATATATACAGCTACATAAGAGCTACGACAACAACAGTTCTTTTATATATGTAAATAAGAACCTATACATACAAGAGAAGCAGCTATCTTACAAGGTACACCTGACGATGGCATTCACACCGAAACAGGCCTGTCGTTTAAATAATTTAATAAAAATCAGCGTCATGGTATCACACCGAAACAGGCCTGTCGTTTAAATAATTTAATAAAAATCAGCGTCATGGTATCAATAAATTACAGTGTCTCTTTCATAACTCAGTTTGAATACTACCTTGGCTATTCAGGTGTGAATCGTACGTCACTTCTTTAAATCGCGTGATACAAATGACGAAGTATTTTCTTTGCAAGAGGGCTCAGTCGATTTTCTTCTACTGACTTGGGCTCTGTCGCCGAAGACCGCATCGTTGACGAAATATTAAAATTTTAGCTTTTCTGCATCCATTTATTTACCCTGCAAATCACATTGAAATTCCAGGCACACTAGCCATCGAACACCTTTTACGATTTATTGATTTCCTGAAGAACAGACACCATTAGTAACGGCCATAAATTTACGAAATGGAATTACTGAAACATTTCGTCAAAGTTTTAGAGGGTTGACATAAATCAGCAACAAAGTTCAAATTTTGTGTTGGATCGAGATTCGAACGTCGGGGCAGCGGTCGCCTTAACCAAGTGGAAATTTCGGGTTCGAGTCCCGGTCCAGCAGAAAATTTCAACTTTGAATTTATTTCAACACCCTGAAACGGTCGAAATGTTTCAGTATTTCGATTTCGGACCTTCTGTGATATTACTCTGCCGGTCTATTCTCTAGTAGCACGCAGGAGAAAGAAATGTTCCGTTCTCGATCAATTTTTTTTAAATATTATGATAATATTCATGTTCAATGTCTACGTGGATCCTAACAATGCTCCCGATCGGTGGAGTAAGTACGTGAAAGAAATTTCGCAAATAGATCTCAACTGGACGAGTAACGCCTGTCTTTTAATGATTTCCACCTAAGGTAATGCATAATTGCTGTTACACTCTCTGCCCTGTATCGCCATAATATAAAATGAGCTGACTTTTTTGAACTTGTACGAAGTTCTCCGTCAGTCCCACTTTCTGGAGATCGCACATTGCGCAGCCATACTTCAAAATAGGACGAAGGAGTGTAGTGCCGGCCGAAGTGCCCGATCGGTCTGCGGCGCGCCAGTCACGGGCTGCACGGCCGCTTCGGTCAGGGCTTCGAATCTCCACCCTCGGACATGAATGTTATGGCCGTCTTTAGTATAAACTAGTTCATAAGCAGTTTGTAAGTTTAGGGACTGATGACCCCGTAGTTAAGTCCCATAAGCTCTACAAACATTTGAAGTGTTGTGTAGGCAGTTCCTTTAGTAGAACATGCTTGTAAGTGTACTGCCAATGATACGCAGTCTTTGTTTTACATTCCTAGCTACATTTTCTGAGTGTTCCTTCAAATTTACGTTGTTTGTAATAGTAACTCTTCAAAAATTAGTTGAATTTACGAACGGCATACTTGAGTCATTTATCGCCTGCTACGTCGCAACTTCATTTCCAATTCGTATTAAACTACTGTCTATCACAGCTGTCTGTCTACTGTCTAGCAAGCGCCAACAAAGATTTAAGCAAATTGATCAGTAACTGATACTGATATAGGTGTCACTGAGGATGGAATTACGGAAGAGGCGGACTAGATGTTTACGTTTACATCTGTCTCAACTGTGTGGCGTATTTTGACGGGAAGTTTCAAGATACTTTCAGTGCTATTTGATGATAGCACCTGTAAAATGTCTCACGATCACCTTCATCATTATGCTGGGGTTATCAGCGAGAAAAAGTTTCTTAAAGATTTTGAATGATGTGTAAAATTTGTTGCAAGTCGCTGTGCTGGTATTCTGAATTAGAAGATGAATAAAATCTACTTATGCAAGTTTCGCATAATTCGGTAGTTTTTTGTAACTCTCATATTTATGACATATTTTGTGAGCTATGAGTCATAGATGGATCTTAACAACCATTGCTGCATGATGACAAAGAACATGTGTACCAAGTTTGGTTGAAATCCATCCATTAGTTTAGGAAGAGACAGGAATATTTTCATACGACATGGCAGTTTTTTGCGCATGTCATTGTTTACGTCATCATATCTCCTGAAATATCTCAGGCGGTTTTTACTCCTACAGCGATTGTTTCTGATGCAGAGGAATATGTGTACCAAATTTTTCTGTAAATATCTGAGTAATTTAGGAGGAGATGTGAACACACACACCCACACACAATAACCCCCCATATATATATATATATATATATATATATATATATATATAGAGAGAGAGAGAGAGAGAGAGAGAGAGAGAGAGAGCGAGAGAGAGAGAGAGAGAGAGAGAGAGAGAGGAAACGCTAAAACTTTGACTCTTCTTGCTCAACTATTTCTTCCCTTTCTTGCGGTTAGACGGAGGAAAAATATCTGAAAACATGTAAACAAATCACTCAACAAGCATTTTCCAGAATTTCATAAAAATGATTACAGTCCTGGTATAGTACGTTATCTCGTCGAGCATTGAAATTAATATTCAACTGAGGTGAAAGATACTAGCAGTAAAGCCTTATCAAAAGCAATTCTATTCACACTTTCAATTTCACTCACTAGATACACATAATTATATTTCTTACATACAAACATCTTTTAAAAATAGAACGGTTTAACATTAAAGTTGTTGTTCAAGTAAAAATCATTCCACATTTATCATCGGTACTTTGTAGCTTACTGTACCTATGTTTCATATAGAGTGTTATAATTGCCGCCTGAAATTAGATTTGACTGAGATGCCTTTAATAACATCCAATCTAATTACATTTCCTTTTAATACAATAAAATTACAATCGAGGGTGCACTACGATGGAAGATAATCGCCGTGGTGGAGTAACTGAACGATCTAAGGCACCTCGCTGTCCTTAGTTTAAGTAGTGTGTAAGCTACGGACTGATGACCACGCAGTTTGGTCCGATAGATTTACAAACATTTGAACATTTTTTGATGATATTCCGCAGTATTGCTACTTTCGTATATCTGCACTAGCGCTTGTGTGCTTATTAAACACAAGACCGACGTTCTCATATTCCTCTAGAACTTGTGATTAATCTCTAAAAGTCGTACTGTTGCTTTTATAGGCACGTTCTCAATAACTGAAGATTTACTATTTACTTTTTATCTTGTTGTTGTTTAGAGGCGACTGCACTGCTAGGTCATCAGTCCCCAGTTTCTGACAAGGACATTACAATGTAATGCAAGCAAATTTAAATCTGGCGCTGAACCCACAGAAGGGAAACCTACGATGGGTATATATGGACAATGAACATTTCACTGATAACACAGAGAAGAAAACACAAAAGGGATAAACTAAGTATCCAACCCAACTAAAATTTTAAGCAAAATTTCGTGGCTGGCTGATCGCGACGATTGTAAAAGATGAGCCAGCCACTGTGCACGTACTAAAATCTCTAATTAAAAGCAGGACATACAACACGAAAATAACAACAGGTTAAAACTGTTGTATTGGTGGGTGCCTGAAATATCCAGCGTAGATATCCACCATTAAATCATTGCACGTTCATCAGTCTGTGTTTCCAACAGATTTAGGGTTTTAGAAACCAGTTTACTCGCATTATCTGTACGTCCCGTTTTTAACCGCATCATTTATTAGCAAATCTACAATTGTTTCCGGGGCTCCTTTTTTATTCACCTACGACTTTCATATACACTGACACAAATAAAAATTAATACATCCCCATAGAGCTTTCGAATTCTTCCAAGATTAATTGCAAGAGTTACGGTTTGAAGAGTAGCACGTGTCAATTCTCGTCCTATCACAACCCACAAGTGCATTATAGTAGATAAGTTCGTGGATGCTGCTGCCAGAGAAGTTGGTGCACGTGTTGCAGCCGACGTCGAGTTTCACCATCCTGTCACAAGACTGGCAAAAGAACGGTTCTTACAACATTCAGCACGTTGCGTCTATAAACAGCAAAAGTGAACGAGAATTTTAGCTGTTGGACCGCAGATCAAAGGCCTCGTGTGGGACCACTGTCTCGGACGAATGCACTCTTCGAGACAGTGCTGTCCGGGTTTACGTCGTACGCGCAAACGAGCATCCAGGAAGAATCTGCTCTCATCACTTAAGAAGACGGCCCGCCCTTACATCTTTCAAGTGGTCCTCTCTTGCTAGCCGTGGTCATGATGTTTTGGGGTGAGAGGAAAACGGGCTAAAGATATACTTGCCCATAGTGCTACTGGTAGTAACCTGTTGGCAAAAGTGTGCGTTGACACTTTTGGGCTAATAAACCTTGCAATCCCCGCTGTGTGGACGTCCAGATCAGATTATATTAGTTGGTTCATTCCACAAATCCGTGTAGAGGTGATCCTCATGGATGTGGAACAAGTATTTTTTTTTTCTTTATACAAGTTGATTATATAATATTACTAATACAGTTACATACACTTTTTACGGGCTGATAATATAATAATACTAATAGTATGAATACAGGTACATACAGCATTTGGTTCTATTTAAGAATTCGTCAGTGGAGTAGAAGGAGTTGGCCACTAGAAAGTCTTTAAAATTTTTATGGTTGTTGTAAATTATTGAAAATATGTGTTCCTGAGTAGTGGAACCCTTTTTAAACTAAAGAAAGTGATTATAAGTCCTTGTGCAGATCATTTTGTTCCTAGTATTGTATGTATCAACTGAGCTGTTTGTTAGGAAAATGGATATATTATTTATGACAAATTTCATTGAGCAATAATGTTATGTTCTTGAAGTTATTTGTCAATGCTAGTTTCAAACTTCGTCTATCATTGTGATAATATTCACATGAGTATTGCAACCAGAATGACGCAGCACGTCGAACTAGAGCACTGTATAGTACAAGCAGAAAAATCCGCCATTTTGAATCCCATGTTGAAGGTGCGCATTTAAAGACTACGGAACACTTACGCTATTATGGCCATTAAATATACTTTCCTAACGCAGAAACTATTACAGCATAGCAAATTTATTGGCTTACATTTGGCTGTAAGAGGCAAGCGACTTAAAGATAGTGATAAGAGGGGTATTTAGAGATATGACACATTCATTTACATTCCATATTAAAGCATATGTTGCCGTTCTAAATATATATCAAATATAGTTACAATACGTTACAATTATCGTATTTTCTGGTTTATAAATAGTACAGCCACATACGTTTACTAAGAGCTGCATACGAAAACAGTTGCGGAATAATGTTAAATATGTGAATGTCTCGCATATTGTACACACACAATATTTCAGAGAAGATTTTACGTCTAAAATGTGTTTAATAAATTACAACGTCTGGTTTCGTTACATAACAACTAAAAAAAGTCTCTCTCTGGTAGTGTGCACTTGGAAATGAAGTGAATGTTGCATGCTAAGTTATAAATGTAATGCCTTTCATGTACGACTTCTTTCCTGTTCCCATTCTTTGTGAATTTCGGTATATTATTTTTGTTTTTCAGATATCCTGTTCACAGCTTGCCTTAGGCTTACATATTTCCGTGTTGAGAGTCACATTTAAATTAAACACTGTACTAATGCGAATTAATATAATTTAAATCCTACTAACAGGGTAAAGCTAGCTGCACTCAGGCATCACGTAAATACAAGGAACAGCCCTTAAAATACATCATTAGTTGGTCTAAATAAAATCAAGAAAAGCAACTTTAAACACCGTATGTCGTGTTATATTAATAATCTAGCAAAATTAAAATAAGCCATTGCTTACATGTGTAGGCCTATATTTTCATTGAGCATAATTATTTCTAATACACATAAAAAAGATTTTTTTCTTAACGTTACACAGATTGTTTGCACGATTTTGGCGTCCATACTTCGTCTGGAATTTATAAACGAACTTTTACGCCGATCTGTTCGTGAAAAAAACCTGTAAAACTTACAACGATCATGTCTGCTATTACTTGAGCAGTTTGGAGCTGCACAACCAACCATTTCACACTGTGAACCAATAAAATCACAAAGTATTCGCTGATTCACTTCGCTGCAGCACACAAAGCATACAACACTGCCGTCGGTTTGGGATTCAAAATGGCGGACTGTTCAGCTCGGTATATCTAGTGCTTTACGTCGAACTAGTGAGGCAATTCTCCGAAAGCACCATCCCGCCACTCGGCAGACAAGAACTTCATCCCTTTCAAACTCAGTTGGCTACAGGAAATACGAGTGCGTTTCCGCTGTATGACGCTCGTTTCCATCACACGCTGGTATCGCATTGAGCTATAAACATTCCCTATTTGACGATACACACAGATGCTATCTGTTGGCGGTCGAGGTTGAAACCATAAAAAGACCTACCAACCGCCATGAGGCATCTGCAACGATCGGGTCTAAATCGACATCGTTTTACCTGGGGTACATTTTTTCCGACAGTGTATAAGAGCGTAAAGCTTATGTTACTATACGAGATTCAGATGACAATATTTTTCTAATAATGATTTTGCAGCCAAGATAGCATTTTTCATTTATTATGCTACCGATTTCGGCGTGCTTGACGCCATCTTTAGACCTATTATACCAAGTTTAACAAGTGATCTGTATACATGATTGCCAAGACACTACCTACCTACAATTAATGGTTACATACCCGTCGTATTTTACATAACTTCACACTATTTTTTACGTACTAAAAGAGTACATTCAGGTTGAGGTGCCACCAAAGATAAAATTTCTAGTCACAGATGTATACAGATCACTTGTTAAACTTTGTATAATAGGTCTGAAGATGGCGTCGAGCACGCCGAAACCGGTAACATAATAAATGAAAAATTCGATCTTGGCTGCAAAATCATTATTAAACAATTATAGATCGCCCCATTGAACAAAGAGTTCGTTATATAACATAGTGTCTCGCCAGGCTGTTGGGAAAATTTTTACCTTGCTAACATTAAAAAAGAAGATCACAAAGTATAAACTACACATCAACTTCAACAAGAAGTGTCTTGAAGAAGTGATTCCAAAGTATGCTAAAATTAACATAGGAAACATTTCGAATGTGGGTAAAAGAGTGCGTGCCCTGGCTGAAAAACTGTGGGTTAAAACCCAAATAAAAGAACATCATAAAAATGTAGATATATTATCCAAAAAGTCAACTACCATTACTGATGGTTTGAAAAACACGCTCACAAATGTACAGTTTAAGGACATGAAGAATTTTGTTAATGTTGGACTTATTAAAGTTTTTAATTGTGTTTAAACCAGAAAAAGCGACAAATTAGTGCGGTTACTAAGAGAACGCCCCATGTCTACATTTGAATCCTTGTCATGTGATATCAATTTTGCAGATAGCGTCGAAAACTTGACTAATATCACTTTTAGTGACGACCACAAAGGGCAGAGACCATTGTATAAATGTGCATGTAGCATCTTTGTATATAGTTTTCCCGCCTAACAGTTAGTGTTATACTGTACTACAATTAGTATTGAACTTAGACCTCGCTTCAGAACCACTGGACGATGGATGAATATATTTTATTTGTGACTAGAAATTTTATGTTTGGTAACGCCTCAACCTGGACATACTCTTTTAGTATGTAAAAAATGGTGTGAAGTTATGTAAAATACGACAGGTATGTAACCATGTAATTGTAGATAGGTACTGTCTTGGCAATCATGTATACAGATCACTTGTTAAACTTTGTATAATAGGTCTGAAGATGGCGTCGAGCACGCCGAAACCGGTAACATAGTAAATGAAAAATGCGATCTTGGCTGAAAAATCATTATTAAACAATTATTGATCGCCAATTGAACAGTGAGTTCCTTATATAACAATATTTTTCATTTATATTATACGGGTGGTACTCTGCCGTCATTGTATCGAAATCGATGTCGTTTTTCCACGTGTAGTATTTTTTTTTTTTTTACGGCCGTGTGACACGTGTTAATATCGGGATCAGGAACCCTATCATCTGCCGGCTATTGACGTAAAGACCATAATGTTTTGTTAATATCCCTTTGCTTTTCATAAAAAACTACAGACCACTTTCTCACCATCTAATGCATTTATTTTCTTTTTCTTTTTTCTTTTTTGCATTTGATAGTCATTACTTGTACGTATTTTATTAAAGGAACCAAGGAATCTGACCAAATGAAACACGGAAGCTAAACTACGATTTAAAAAAAAGAATGGTAGAGACTAAAGTAATTATTTTTGGGATACAATGCACTCGTATTTATCAGCCATGCATCTGGTACAAATCCCGCTAGTGACATCTCTAATGTATCTAGTTTAATCCCAATGCGGAACAGCTTCGTACCTAGTACAAAATCACTCTGCTGTAACAAAGAGTTCCGTTGTCAGGCTAATAACTCTTGTGTTCCTTAATCGCAACTGCATTTTGTTCCGGAAATATTGCTGCATTCCTCTCGATTCTTTATTCTGCTCGTACGCTACGCTGACTTTATTCCATTTATACATAACTCTCACGTGTAATGAAAATCCCCTAGACAAAACGTACGCCGAATTCTACTACAAGCACTGTCAGACAAAACTTGTATGCTTAGTTCAGACTCTGTGTCAACTGCTGTACGAGTGCTTAACGTAACTGACGCGCTACTGCATCCTGAATTGTTTCAAGTTTTCCATCACTTCCTCTATGTCAAAATTTAGTTTTTACTTTATGCGCACCACTTGCTCCATTCGAAAATGAGCTAAGTAGACTGACAAGTGAACAACGTAGGCGACCTTTCATGTAGTTTCAGTGATATTAATTTTTGCAGTGGTATATGATATCCATCAACAAAATTTTTTGTCTTCATGTCTCTAACTTTCATGATGTCAAAACACGACATCTTTCACTAACTTTTACCAACAGACCTACGTTTATTTATGTGCCACGTGGTTTCCATCTCCTGCTTCGGTCAGACCAATGTTTGTTTATGTCCAACTCGTCTGTAATCGCCTGCTTATACCGTACTGTTTTCTTTAATAATACTTACGTATGCGAATATTCCTTTCAGTACAATTATTTTAAATGATTTCATTCATGACCAGTGCGGCTTTGGTCTTTTAACGAAATTGACGTATTCGATTACTCGATTCAATGTAATCATTTTAATCATGATCAATGCAGCTTCCGCTGTTTAAGATACGGTAATCCGAAAATGTAGAAAAATCGTGAAACGCGTGGTTGCTCCAGAAATTATTAAAAATTTCTACGCAGAAGACGCTCTTTATTCCTTCAATTGTTTTACTTTTGCTTTAATACCATATTCAAATCAGCACGTCCAACCATTTTATTTGAGGTGACGTAAGAGACGGGCAAAACGAAATTAAGTCCTGCGGAAGCTACATGACCATTTCTGTCCCTCCCATTTATCGGAGGATTCTGTTCTTTAACTATTGGCCTTTGAAAGTTGTATTATGCATTTTCGCAAATGATTAATTTTTTTCATTCGACATGCAGCGTCAACCACATCTTATATATTATAACAGTCATTCACTTTTATACTCAATGTTCGGACAAAGAAACAGACAAACAGCTGATCTTGATACAGACCATATAAAAATTTCATTGTTTTATAAATGCTGCCCATGATGCGACCAACTCATGTACACCATTTATATAAGCTCATGCTTGAGTAGCCATTTGTATGACCCACATGCTGCTGTAGCAATTCGCCATTATTACCGAGAAGCATGAGAAATATCCATAAGTTTCAATATCAGTAGCTAGTAATGATGTTACTATCTTCATTAGAAAAAAGTGACGGTCAGTCGGCATAGTGATGTGTGATATAGACGAGGGGTGTCAAATAGATTCCTTATTTCTAGATTTTCGGAAGGCTTTCGACACCGTACCTCACAAGCGTCTTCTAATCAAACTGCGTGCTTATAGAAAATCGCGACAATTCTGCGATTGGATTCGTCATTTCCTGTTAGAAAAAAAAGTACTTTGTAATTGACTTAGAGTCATCGATTAGAACTGAAGTGATATATGGCGTTCCCCAGGGAAGTGTTAATAGGGCCCCAGCTGTTCCTTATTTCTATAAACGATTTAGGAGACAATTTGAGTAGCTCTCTTCGGTAGTTTGCTAATAATGCTGTCACTAATCGATTAGTAAAGTCGCCAGAAGATCAAAAGCAACTGCAAAATGATTTAGATATCTGCATGGTGCGAAAAATGGCAATTGACTGTTAATAATGAGAAGTGTGAAGTCATCCATATGACCACTAAAAGACGCACGTTAAACGTCATTTACACGATAAATCAGTCAAAACTACAGGCCGTAAATTGAACTAAATACTTAGGTGTGTCAATTACGATTAACGTAAATTGGAAAGAACACACAGAAAATATTGTAGGTAAAGCGAAGCAAAGACTACGTTTCGATGGCAGAACACTTAGAAGATGCCGCGTTGGAGTCAATGTTATTCAAATGTTTGTAGAGCTTATGGGACTTAACTAGGGGGTCATCAGTCCCTAAACTTACAAACTACTTATGAACTAATACTAAGGACGGCACAAATATCCATGCCCGAGGGTGCATTCGAACCGCAGTGGCCGTGCAGACTGTGACTGACGCGCCGCAGAACGCTCGGCCACCGCGGCCGGCGCGAGTTGGAGTAGCCGTGCGGACTAAGGCGTCTCGCTGCGGAGCGCGCGGTTGCTCGCCATCCGAGGTTCGAGTCCTCCCTGGGACATGGGTATGTGTTGTTCTTAGGTTAGTAGTTTGTAAGCTACGGACTGATGACCACGCAGTTTGGTCCGATAGATTTACAAACATTTGAATTTGAACTTAGAAGATGCAACAGTTGTACTGAAGAAACTGCTTACACTACACTCGTGCGTCCTATTTTGGATTATTGTCACGCATTGTGGGATCCCCACCAAGAAGTACTGACAGACGATTTAGAGAAAGTTCAGAGAAGGGCAGCTCGTTTTGTATTATTGCGATATAGGAGAGAGAGTGTCACAGACATGATGCACGAGTTGGGTTGGAAATCATTAAAACAAAAGCGTTACTCGTTGCGACGAGATCTATTTGCGAAATTTCTTTCACTAATTTTCTCTTCCGAATGCGAACATATTTTCTTAGCACCCACCCACATTAGAAGACATGATCATCAAAATAAAATAAATCAGATCGAAAACGGAAAGATTTGGGTGTTCCTTTTTCTCGCGAGCTGTTAGAGAATAAAACTATAGAGAAACTTCATAAAAGCGGTTCGATTAACCCTCTGCCATGCACTTCAATATGACCTGTAGAGTATTTATGTAGATGTAGATAGTTCATTGATGCTCACTTCCAAGAGATTGTGCCACGACTTAACAAATTTTTAATGTTCCTGGCTTCTACATTCAAAAGTAAAAAGCGTTGCGTAATGTAGTTTGTGATACAATTTAATTTCATAAATAACGTTTGTCTTACTCGATTACAGATCGGTTCTTACTATAAAACTGACCGTTGAACATCCCACAGGACTGTATACAGCATTCTTCTCGTTACTGTAATTGTCCTCTCCGACTTTCTTTTTAAGTGGATGAATATGGCAATTTCAGCGTAGAACACCTGGTTTTTTAGCACCCGAACTTCTTTTCGGAATTGTTTTCAATGAAGATGACTGCGCTCGCATCTTGGGCTACATTCATCAGACGTGACTGAAAATTGAAACAGAATGAAAACTGAGCTATGCCGTCGGTTTTGGTCGTATCGGCTATTCCGGTATTCATTTGTCACGTTAAGAGTCAATTATCCCGCGGAATGACAATTTCAACCTTAGTGTAGAGTATCACGAGAATATCCGTCTTTCGTGGGCAGAACCGTACCACCACAGACGTTTGACGTTCAATGTTAAGTACTACGGAGAACTTCTTTCCGAACCTTACAGGGGCCTTAACAACTCTCCTTGTTGGAAAAAACGAATTTTCCGGAACGCGCCTTGCCGCAGCTTACGAATTAGTTTTCCCGAACGAAAATTGGATTCTGCCAGCGGGAAGTACCCTCCAATTGGAACGAATTTCATGAGAAAGCAGTGTTAACGCAATCTCTTTTCTCACTCAGGAACTCCATCGTCAGCTTCAGTTGGCGTTGAGTAATAGATTTTCAAAGAAATACTCTCGATACCAAACCCTCATTAATTCTATTGAAGACGTTTTGCGAAATTTTTGTCTTGCTCATACTCCAGCGATATGGAGACGTGTCTGAATAAAAATTGCGGTATAGTAGGCTAACATCTTCGATAACATCAACTTTGTAGTGATGACGCAATGCGTGAAGGGGTGAAGTTTTGACTCCATCTAAGTCATCCGTCCTAAGGTGACGGCTTCTTTCCCGGTGGGGAGAGATGTATTCGTCGCTACGACAATTACTATGCAAATTATTGATAAAGGAGGGGAAGGAAGAAGGATTAGGAAGGAAAGGATTGACAGTCAAATAAATATGTGGATAAAGATGGACTTTGATCCAGAATGAAACATTCTATCCGCAGCGGAGTGTGCGCTGATTTGAAACTTTCTTGCAGATTAAAATGGTGTGCCGGAACCGGGTCTCGAACCTGGGAACTTTTCGCAGGTGAACGTTCTACCATTGAGCTATCCCGACACGACTCACGATCCGTCCTCACAATTCTGCCATTACCTCGGCTCCTGCTTTCCAAACTTCACAGACGTTCTACTGCGTACCTTGCAAGATTAGCATTCCTGGAAGAAAGGATATGGTGGAGACATGGCTTAGCGACAGCCTAAGAGATGTTCCCAGAATGAAACTTTCACTCTGCAGCGGAGTGTGCGCTGATATGAAACTTCCTGGCGAAAGGCAAAGCTTCCTGGCTCGAGTCCTGGTTTCGGCACACAATTGTGATGTGGCAGTAAGTTTCATGGACTTTGCTGTTTGCTTTATTTAAAAATAGTACGAGTTTTCAGATAAAAAATAAGACACTTTATTATTCATGCTATCATGAAATGAATTACGGAACAACAGAAAAAAAAGAAAAAAAAATTGGGGTACTCGCAATATACAATTGACTACGCTACAATCTGACTAAATTTCATGAAAGCACCATAAGGAAATAAAATCCTCTGACGAAGTCAGTTGCACAGTCTCATTCGACAAGTGTTTCAGTCCACTGACGAAGTAGGTTACATAGTTCATTCGATAAGTGTTTCAGTCCACTGACGAAGTCGGTTGCAGTCTCATTCGACAAGTCTTTAAGTACTATCAATTCTGTTTCAGAGCATATTCGAAGAACGTATAGCGCTTTGTTTAATGGAATATCAGACTTAAAAAAAAAAAAAAAAAAAAAAAAAAACGTTGTAGAGTCTCTGTTTATAGATATACTACAAGAAAATCACTGAGGAACTCGAAATGTGCTCGCATAGTTTCGGCAGTCTGCGAAGTTGAATCTATTAGTTTTTACACTATATACCTTGTATGTTGATACATATTGATAACCTACGTTATACTTGGTCCGATAAATAAACGCAGTACTTTCTACAGCACTGGAAACTTTCTTATGCGGTATCGTCTATAAACGAGATAGCAAAATACGGATTTATAAATATTTTTAATGTTTTTTGTTTCACTATATGTTTAAAGACTCACCACACGCCACACATTTGGTATCAAAGTACCCATATTCATATGTAAATTATGAATTATGTGCAACGACATAAAATAGATAAAGAAAAAAGAAAACAGAACACTTTGAATTACTAGATGTTGGATATTCATATCCACATAACATGTACGCTGTGCAGACGTTCTTAGCATTAGGAGCATGTCGATCACCTGAAATTTGAAATTATCCCGATGAATCAAATGTTCAGAGACGTTTTGGGTTTGCAGCCGGTTGTCGTAAACTTCATCGCACAATATTTCGACTGGACACCTGCCAGTCATGTACAGGTGAGCCAACTAGGACTGATGAAGTAGTTCTTCTCCCTGCTTTATATAGCACGATGATGATATTGCTGCACATGACACGGAGACACAGTGACAGAGCCCTCGATGGTGGAAGTGCAAGAATCATCTGTCTTCGATATTGAGGCTCGCCGCTTAATCGGAGTGTTCTGGCGTCTTCGTCTAGAACTGTCGGATACGATTTTTTTATACTGAAGTCCCAAAAGAACGTTGTTGTGGCAAAAATATGCTTTTGGCATTCCCGTTATAAAAGAATCCCCTTCGTCTCCAACAGTTCTAGACGAAGATACAGAACACTCCAATGGCTGTGCCGAGAGGCAATATCGTAAACAGCTGATTCTTACAGTTTCCCTAGCGAGGGCGCTTCACCGGTAGGTGTGCTCCTTCTGTCACCATGTCTCCGACATATGCACTGCAATGCCATTTGCATGCTACATAAGACAGAACGGAGATTTATGACACCACCCAATCCCTTGCTCGTTCCCAGCGACTTCTCCAGTGTCACATCTCCCAGTTTTCCACTTGGTGTAATCAATGACTCCTCTCTGTCATCCCCACCAAATCCCAGGTAATAGCACCTGCGACCTTCCGCCGTCGCTGCGACCTATACCTCACACTCCACGTACGTCCCATCCCACAAACCTTCACCTTCAAATACCTCGGCCTCACCCTGAAACCCTGACCTTCAAACAGTCCCTCAAAAAGCCCTCTCCATTCCGGCCGGACATGGGCACTTAAACCCTCCGCAATCCTATGCAATCCTATGTGTCCTTTGCAGTTTCCATCGCACTTGAAATTCCGTCTCCCACACCCCCTACAATACCTAGAATTCCATGCCCTCCGCCTCGATTAGCACATCCGACTCCCTTCCCCCACACGGATCCTCTATGATGTCATTCCTTTTCCTCACCTTCTAAAGTTCCATGAACATATCCGAATCTTCTACATCATCCGTAAAATAGAATCCCGTCACCCTCTGGTCTCTCCCCTCCTCCTGAACTCCGGGCTTCTGCCGCACTGATACCAGCATATACCTCCCTCCCCATAACTTCACACTCTCCACATCCTCTCCGAGGGTTAATTTCGCCATCTCCCCCACCTGTATGATGGCCTCCGTCCTGATATTTACCCATCCTGTCAGCCTAACCCCTCCCCTCACCATGTAGTATGTGACCCTCCGCCTCCCCTCCTACACCCCACTGCTCCCTCCCCAACTTGGATCTCCTTTCCCCTCCCTTGGAGTTATTAAGTTTTCCTTCCCCAATCCCCCACCCCTCCCCTTCCTACCCCTTCATGCCGCTCATCCTTTCCCTCTCTCTGTGGGGTCTCAGTGACTCACTTTTTAACAGTGCATCGTGCTAAAGTATTGTGTCTGTGTCAAGTTGTGAGTTTGATTTTAAAATCAGCAACCGCTGCATAGGAAGAACACTGTGATACCATACTTTTTATCATCTCGTTGTTCTCGTCAGCATTTAATCCACAGTCGTTTTTTTTTTTTTTTTTTTTTTTTTTTTTTTTTTAGCCACTCTCGCAGTTTTAATACTGACTATGTTTGTTTGAAGACTTCATTCACATTGCTTTAAATCCGCCAATGTTATCTTCTATTTTATTATTTGAATTCACATTAATTTCTCGCGTTTTATATAACTTATCAATTGTAATACTTACCTGTGCTCTGGGCTGAAGAGCAGCGTATGAGGCTGTTGCCAGCCTGCCCCATGGGGCATTGAAATAAATAAAGGAAAAAGAAAAACAACACACAATCTTCTTCGCCAGTCCTAGTTGGCTCACCTGAAGATGACCTGTCGAAATATTGTGCGACGAAGTTTACGACAACCAACTGTAAAACCGAAAGCTCTCCGAACAAAGGATTCAAGGACAACATGGATGTCGCGGTGCAACACCATTATTGGTAAGATGTAGCTGCTGCTCTCATTGTCGCTTTGAAAAGAATGCACAGACGCGCAGAATGCCTCACAGACGGAGGCGTGAACCAACCCAACAAATGAGCGAGTTTGAAAGGCAGCGGATTATTAGTATGAGAGTACGATGCATCCATCCAGGTGTGTCAGGTGCAACGGGTGCGTACTGAATGGTTCATGGAAGGCCGCAGAACATGAACAGGTGCATCAGGGTGCACCATCTAGCCCATCACTCGAGAAGATGGACACTTCATCCGAAAGGCAGTGCACGGTCTACATGCGTCCTCTTCCCCTCTGGCGAAACTAGTACATCGTCTTCAATCGGGGTGACATTTCGTCGCATCTGGGGTGACAGTCGTGTCAGGAGTGACTCTCCGTCATATCAGGAGTGACACTCCGTCAATTCAGGGGTGACCCTCCGTCGCCGTTTATTAGTACGTGGGTTAAGTGCTCCTAACTAACTTCCCCGTGTACACTAAAATGCAGAAACATGCTGGGAACAAAATGCCATCAGATAGTGTTCTGTTTTTTTTGAAAACGGTTAGTCGCAGACAGGGAGAGTGGCATCACAGGGCTGTAATCGCACAAGACTTATGCCTCCAGTAGAATACCGTATTGTGTGAGGTGTTATTGGGTGGAACCACAAATCACAGTTGGAGCATGTACAGGCAACTGTGACTAGTTCGATCCCAGGTACTATATTTTATCAAGACAATGCACGGCCAGGCGAACCATGTGTAACAGAAGAGTGCTGAAGCGACATCACTGAATAGCTAAATGTTCAAATGTTTGTAGAGTCTATGGGACTTAACTGCGGGGTCATCAGTCCCTAAACTTACAAACTACTTATGAACTACTTACAACTAAGGACGGCACAAATATCCATGCCTGAGGGGGATTCGAACCCCCGACCGTAGTGGCCGTGCAGACCGTGACTGGAGCGCCTCAGTCTCCTCGGCCACCGCGGCCGGCACTGAATAGCTAATGTTTCTTCAAATGTTCAAATGTTTGTGGAGCTTATGGGACTTAACTACGGGGTCATCCGTCCCTAAACTTACAAATTACTTATAAACTAGCTAATACTAAGTACGGCACAAATATCCATGCCCGAGGGGGGATTAGAACTCCCGACCGTGGCCGTGCAGACCGTGGCCGTGCAGACTGTGACTGACGCGCTGCAGAACGCTCGGCCACCGCGGCCGGCAAATGTTTCTTCTGTAGGTAGTAATGAAAAGGTCCTGTGAGAATGATCATCCTACATATAGTGTTTCATGATTTTTATTTCTGATGTACTGTTCAGTGACAGAGCCATGTAACATGAGGTGCTTCTAGACGTGGAGTTTCTGAATGAATGCTACTTGTGCAGCAGGTGTTGGTAGCACTGGTGGCGACGTGGCTGGCGGGCTGCGTGTGGAGCCAGCAGGTGCCGTTCAACGGGCTGCAGCTGTCCATCTCGGGGCCCGGCTTCAGCCACGTGCAGACCGTGCCTTCCCCGGCGGCCGCCACGGCTGCCAACCCGGCGCTGAACAGCCTACTGGCCGCGCAGAGGACGTACGCCCAGGTACCTAACACGAAGCAGCTAGGATAGGAGCTTATGATGGAACTTCACAGAGAGGCTGTCTCACAATATTTCAGCGATTACTGACGAGGGAAACTCCCATCTCCTTATCATGGAACTCCCTCGACCTCCCCCCCCCCCACCCGCTCCATCAGGTATGTTGGTTCAGTAGGTAGTCCGTCAAAAACTGAACACAGATCGATCACGAAAGCGGGAAGAAGCTATAAGGATGATAAAAATATCGAAATTGCTGCAATTAACGGTCCAAGCGCAAAATGCATAAACGGGTTACATAAAAAGCTATGTCGACACGGTTATATAGCTATGATAGATTAGAATAACCCCTCAATCGTGTGAGACGGCTTATGCCATCCTCACTTTTTTATTCTATTTTTCATTTCTGCCGACGCAGTCTGATGGTCGGCCATGGCAGTGTCCTGAAATTCTTAGCTTCATGTTGACAGAGTTTACATTAAGTTATTTGCATGGGCTACAATGTCACGAATGTTTGTTTTCATGTGCGTGTCGATTTTCGAAAGCTGTGCGCAATAACTAGGCTGATTGTAGATGAAGTTCTGTGATTTTTGATGGGTGGTTATAATGAAGATGACGAGTTTTTACTGTCTTCTGATGCCTGGGTATTTTGCCAAGCTTTCAGCTTTCTCAGTCTCAAAAATATCTTGTAAGAAATTAATTCCTATAGATTGATTAAAACTCTTTGTGGCTAAAGTGATTCAGCCTATGAAATTGTTGTACTTTATATCGCATTTACAGCACTGGTGGATAATGCGCAGTAGGTCTCACGCTACAGGTGATGTCTGGTAGAACGCAGCGTCACGATGAGGGGTTAATACTTGTCCCATAGATCATCATAGATTTCGTGATGATGTGGAACGACTCAGTTTTCTAAAAGATAACATTACATGACTTATACTTTAGTTTCATTTTTTTAGTTACAAATTCCTATGTAAAAATTCCGTGGTTCGGAACCCACGTTAAACTGTAGGCCCCTCTAGAACTGGCTCGGTAAGTCAGTTTGAAGGTCGGAGGAAGGCAACGGCGTACCACCTCCAAACAGGACCATGCCTAGTAAAGCACTGGGGTGTTCACACCAATCTTCGTATTATTGACTGCTTTACCTTTTTTATATGTAAAACTTCATCTAATTAATGTAATGAGATGTCATTAAGAATTTTTTCAATTTGTTCTGACAGACATTTGTTGTTATTTGGTAAGTGACCTAAGACATGTGGTAGCATAATTCACCCCCTTCTGTCCCAAAGTTAGATTTAACCTTGAATACTGTAGATCATCCGTCCTCCTAGTGTCGTAGCTATGCACACTGATATTACTTTTGAAATGGGTTATTAATAACAAATTTCATAAGAGAGAATATATATATTGAAGCTACTATGAAGATCCACAGATCCTTAAATAAGTGTCTGCAAATATGATCTTGGGGAGGGGGTCCATAAATTGTTCCATTTACACGCTTTTGTGCACTGAAAATTCTTTTGCTCAATGATGAATTATCCCGAAATATGATTACATATGAAAGCAGTGAATTAATATACGCATAAGAAACTAATTTTATGAGATGTCACCAAAATTTCCAATAACGCTAATAATGTAAGTTGATGAACTCAAACGCTACGGTTGATCGCCAATGTGTTGCTTCCTATTAATTTCTCATCATAGCATACACATAAAAATATAAAAATACTCTACCTTAGCTACAGCCTTATGTTCTGTTGAACTGCGACGCGAGAGGTTACTGTTCAAATCTCTTTCGTTTTCTTATTTTTCTTTTTGTTGTTCACAAATTACTAACTGTCCGTCCGCTCTTTGACATATCTCTTCAATGTACTGAATTTTGTGCCTGTGTTGTGGTTTAACATCCACACAACTGCTGTGTTAGCAGCCGAAAGGAAGTAGCTCTTAAATGGCAGCCGCAAAGTCTGATTAGTTGCCACCCGTTTCCTCCACCGTAAAAACGTCAGATGAAGCACGACATTCCTGATAGTATGTGCGTCATATAATAGGAATCGCTTATCGGTGTACCTAACTTCTACGTCCGCGCTTAAGTCAGATCCACCTCCATGCCAGAATTAAGCGTTCGTATGAATGTGACTGTGATCATTCTCAAAGGAATTATGAAAACATAGCAACACATACACTCTCACATTTTTCCATATGCTCTTTGAAATTATATATGTTTAAAGATTTTGAAGTTTTCTATATGTCACCATGAATTCGTACATATCTCCAAGCAAACTTGAACCTATCGGGGAATTTCGGAGAGCGAAGATGAGCATGTGTGCGAAGTTATTCTTACTTGTTATTTGCGATGTTTTCACTGTATTAGGTTTAGATGGAATACCAACCTGTGGCGAATGAAAAGTTGTGCCCGGCCGGGATTCGAACCCGGATTCTCCTGCTTACTAGGAAGACGGGTTGACCACTCCGCCACCGAGGACACAGTGTCAGGCCCGACTGCAGAGGACTCTTCCCTGCACGTCTCCCGCCACGCACAAATCTCCATTCGCCACACTGTCTCTTTCCTATACCACAGCCTATTTATTCTATAATGCTCGCATGCTCGCAGCCACAATACTGTATTCCCGCATCAGGCAGAACAGACCATGAGGTATGAGACACAATTAAATTGTCGTCAGCTTATATATATATATATATATATATATGACGAATTACGGCGTTCAAGTGAATGAAATAAACCGCAATTTGCGATGTTATGGCTTCACTGTATTAGGTTTAGATGGAATACCAAACTGTGGCGAATGAAAATTTGTGCCCGGTCGGGATTCGAACCCTGGCTCTCCTGCTTACTAGGTAGACGCGTTGACCACTCCGCCACCGAGGACACAGTGACCAGTCCCAGTGCAGAAGAGTCTTCCCTGCACGTCTCCCGTCTTCCTCTGAAGTCGGGCTGGTCACTGTGTCCTCGGTGGCGGAGTGGTGAACGCGTCTGCTTAGTAAGCAGGAGATCCCGTGTTCGAATCCCGGCCGGGCACAAATTTTCATTCGCCACAGTTTGGTATTTCATATAAACCTAATACAGTGAAGCCATAACATCGCAAATTGCGATTTATTTCATTGTTTTGACTATAATTACACTAAAGAGGAGAAATGAGAAACAAAAACTGACATGAAAAAGATTTCCTATAGCAATTTCAAAGTATTACTGCATTGATCAGTTGCGTAACTATTGGTATGTTATTAAGATCTCCAAATGAGTAGTGAAATTGTCTATATGACTGAAAGTGTCAAAATTTAAAAAAAGAATTCGCTTCTCACGTTTATGACAGACCTATTCTTGAAACATTCTGTGGTTTTGGAACTAGTTGGTGTAGGTCGAAGACTGTACAATTACTAAAGAGTCTCAGAGCCCATATTATATTATTTCAGAGCTAGCCATTGAAAGGAAATAATCCAGATATTTATTACGTGAATTTAGTCTCCATATTCCAAGAACGGTGTTTAAATTGGATTTTGGTGGTCAATTTTTAGTTACATGTCACGGTTAACTATCAGTGATCATTCGATGAACTGCTTTTAAGTCAAAATAGTTTAATGACATGCTGTAGACCTTTATGAATTTATGTTTGAGCCGGCACACGTTAAGTACAGTAATACTTCTACACCACTACAACAGTTTTATTCTTATGCACTAACACAAGCAACAGATAGAAAACCACACACGCACAGCATATACACACGGACACTACAGGAGGTACAGACATGCATGAACAGTTGATAATTTTCCTCGCTTGATGACCACTACTTTCGATTTTCAGCTAGGAGAATTCCTAAGAGGAACGCCACCATGCTGAATAGTAATTTCCGTGCAGCCACATTATGTCGTGTTTTGACTCAAACTTTACGTAACAGGCTGCATGTCTTGCAACTTCACTCCCGATCTTGTTGACGAGATTCAGCTTGTCACCTAGACACTATGCAGCGCGGTAGAGATGGACCCAACAGCATTCTGAATGTATTCGTCAAAACTGACAGCATGTGCTGTCCACAGATTCGCATCTGCCTTCAACCAGACAATCGACGGACACATATCTGGATGTAGCCTGGCCAACCTCAATGTTTTAGACATTATGTCCTGAGAGTGCAGCAAGGTGATGGTTACCTCATGTTTGGGGTGGCATTATATGGGGGCCAGCGTACGCCACTGGTTGTCGCAGAAGGCAATCAAATGGCTTTACGTTACAAGGATGATATCCTCCAACGTGTAGTGCCACCATACCGGCAGTATTCCGGTGAGGGATTCGTCTTAATGGACGAAAATTCTTCCTTCCATCCTGCGCATCTTGTCAATGCGTTCCTTCACTACATCGCGAGATTAGAATCGTCAGCATGTTCTCCGGACATGCCCGTGGTACATTGAAAAGGGCTGTTTTTGGACTAGGTGACCCACCAACCAATCAAATGTACGCCGAACCGTATACTCGACCAGTCCCTTAGTGATCTAGTGAACTATGCCATTACGAATACAGCCTTATGTAAAAGAGGACTTGAGAGTGTCAGGGGTGCTGGTGTATGCTGCAATCTGGAGCACAAATTCAGAATATCCAGGTTATTGCTATTAAATATTATATATTACATTTTCCTTTTATCTATTTAATTTTTGATTTTTTATGTTGTTATTATTTTGTTGTCCGAAACATTTGCGAACTCCCAAAAACTAGAAGAAAACTGAAGTGGGCCCTAACCACCGAAGTGCTACTTTTTTTTCGACAGAACAGTGTTCACTGCCTTATAATAGCAGTCTCCAGACGAAACACTTGGCGAACGAATCAGTTACATCGATATACTTTCGTTCGCTTACCACATCATTCACCTGCGTTCTAGACATATTTACTCTCCACACATTCCATAGTCTGCTGGCCTGGAATAAGTATCCAAGCTCCGGACTCCATCTGTGCGATCGAACATCCTCCCCGTTTGCCAGACTTTCCGATCGCCAAACTTTTTTCTCCCCGAGATTAATCTTGCCTTAAAGGTGAACGCTCCATTGACGCTCCCTGACTCCAGCCAACGGAAGAAATTCACCATCAGAATGCGACATATTGGAATGTTATTCGTATACGAAAGCATTTAATTTGCAACGTGCAAAAATGAACAAGTGTAGTAGAGGTATTTGTCTTCGTGCGGTCATTGCTCCGTAACTGTTGCACTATTGAAGTGTACAAGACTCCGTTCCCTCGTACCACTGTTTCTCCTCCACTGCGCCAACTTGCTAGGCGTTATTTATAAATATTGCTCATAGTATTTAATATGAGTTATCCTAATAAAGTATCAGGAATAATCAGTGATGAACTTCTTAGCGTTCTACAAACTAAATGGTAATCAATACTTGACCATACTGTAACAGAAGCTGAAAAAATGATTGCAAATATCTTTCAGAAAGTAGGAATAATGATCAAAGTCCAACCTAGATCGAATGTAGCTTATACTGCCATCTTGTAGAATAAATACAGAACGTCCATGCTGAGAAACTCTACCTTTGGAAAAATGACTGATGTCCAAGAAATTCTGGCTCGAAGTTTTTCTGATACTTGCAATAATCATCAAAGTCCACAGAGTCATTAAGTTGAGAACTAACAACACAATATTGTGACTTCTCCGCCTGGCTACAATTATTTACTTTTTAGGTATGACCTATCGGATTATGTCAGCTATTTTTGTATTATTTTAGATTTTGACATGTAGTTTTAACATATTCATATTTGTGTGAAGAAGGTGCCCATAGCGGCATTGAAACCTGGTTAAGATTATATTCGTACTTTGCGACTGAGGGCTGCCCCTTAAAAGTTTAACACAATACTGTGTTTCATTGTTTGAAACACAGCCTTGCCCGCGAAAGGCAAAGGTCCCAGGTTCGAGTCCCGGTTCCGGCACACAATTTTAATCTGCCAGGAAGTTTCATATCAGCGAACACTCCGCTGCAGAGTGAAGTTTCATTCTGGAAACATCCCTTAGGCTGTGGCTAAGCCATGTCTCCACCATATCCTTTCTTCCAGGAGTGCTAGTCTTGCGTGTTAGCAGGAGAGCTTCTGTGAAGTTTGGAAAGTAGGAGACGAGGTACTGGCAGAAGTAAAGTTGTGAGGCGGCATCGTGAGTCGTGTCTGGATAGCACAGTCGGTAGTGCGGCACACAATTATAATCTGCCAGGAAGTTTTTTAAATTTGTTTTATCCGCTGCCTTACACCAAGTACAGTTCAGGAACCAAATTGCATTGCGATTAAGCGTGCCTAGACCGCTAATGCGTCCTATGATGTGCGGTGATTCCTATATCCCTAGTGGTGTAGTGGTCAGCGCAACTGCCTAGAAAGCGGTAAACCGGGTTTCGAATCCCGGCTTTGCCCAATCGCAGTTGATGTTATATATTCTGTGAATATGAAAGCAATTTGTGTCGTATATCAAGTTGAATAATGTGTAAAAAAATGAATCGTTTCCGTGATTTTATCTCCACTTCAGATACTGTGAGAACTTTAATAATAATTTTTGCCTTGAAAATTAATCCTGTATATTACATCCATTTTTTCACTACCATCCTGCATTTCTGCAATGCACCTACTATTATGTAAAGATGACATATTGCTTTATTCAATATATACCCTGTGTCAAGTACAAAACTGATACATATTCAGAAAATGGTAGGTTATATGTTTTTAGCCGGCCGCGGTGGCCGAGGGGACTGAGGCGCTCCAGTCACGGTATGCAGGGCCACTACGGTCGGGGGTTCGAATCCCCCTCGGGCATGGATATTTGTGGCGTCCTTAGTCTTAGCTAGTTCGTAAGTAGTTTGTAAGCTTAGGGACTGATGACCCCGTAGTTAAGTCCCATAAGTACTACAAACATTTGAACATTTTTATATGTTTTAACTTCACCTATAAAAAGAATAGCATCATTTTCACAACACAAATTTGTTTCAGCATTGTATTGGTACGTTTTGTCATAGTTCTACTGCATTGTTGTAGGCGTATAAAATAGACAAATCGATAATTAAAACTTAATAACGGTCCTCAAAGCTTAAAGTTCAGTTTCCTTTGAATCAGTCAGACTGGTCTTTGAGCGTTATTCCCGTATCCTCTTCCATTGTTTGCAGAGTGCGAATGTTTATACTAAAGAAAATAAAAGAGGGAAACCACAGTAATACATGCGATAACCGAATATCGCAAACTTGCAGCAGCTTCTTCCTGGAACCATCTGCTATTTGTCCGTACCGTTGCCTGCGTCTGGACGGTGTATAGAGATAGCCGCGTCGCTGTTCGTCGGTATATTCTCCGAGCCGTGCAGAAATGGAGCGGAAGGAATCCCTATGCGTCGAAGAAAGGAGAAATGCTTCTGTATGGACGGCAGACGGCTGGCAGATGCGGCGTTTCCCAAGAGATGTAATACAAGCTCTCTGTCCATAGCGCTTTTATTCGATATCGCTGCTAGCATGCAGTCTCACATTTGCGAAATTCAGCATACTTCGTCTTCGCTGTGAGAAGACGACCAGTGGGCCATTAGCGAACACTGCACTCGTGTTCTTTGGTACGTGCAGCTACACATTATTGACCCACAGGAAAACGGCACTACTCACACAGGGCTACTGTAAGTGATTCCGTCCCCTTCAAAGCACTTCGTTTTCCATGCACACCACAGTATATTGCCCAGTGGCAGCACAACCTACGTGTTCCCTGGTTCAGTGAACCCCCGGAGAAAAGCTCGTGGTGAAAAAAGTAAATAAATAAATGAAATATGTGATTTTATGCTATAATTGTTCCGTTCTTCTATCATATCATTTTATATGCACATTCTTTGTTATCGGATGAGGAACGTTTTACATCGCGGAGACAGCACGTATATGAGTAGTAGCGCGGCCGCTTAATACAGGCGTCAGTGGCCGCTGAGCTGCAATGCGCATGCGCGGCTGAGGTTCAAATTCTCTTCTGAACCCTTTGGAAGAGGCTCATGGGTGCTTCTGTGGTAGGGAGGGACAAGCCGAAACGCCGCTTTTAACATTGGCGTTGGAGCTGGTAGAGACACCAGCTCCTGGTGACTCGAGCTCTACCGGTTACGCACGAATGGTCCCGAAGCAAGACAATGGAGCTACTGCGCACCTCTCCCTGCGCATGCGCAAATCCTCCATTAAGGCAACATCCGCCCTTCATATTCGTTTCTGTCGCATTGAAGTGCAAGCTGAGTAATTTATTTGTGGAAGATACTAAACGTTGTTCTCTTTTCTTTGATAATAAACACCAAGAACGTATGACAATACATATAACACTAAAATATAGTAAGTAACTGATTACAATGCTTATTGACAGTAACAAAATGAATCTGTTGCCATGAAGAGACAAGCTACCTTCGGCTCACGTGACACTGTAAGCAGGAACCTCTTCTAACACATGCGCAAAGGCTGCTCTCCCCCTCCTTTTCCAACAATTAAACATTTGTCACAAATTTTCATTTACCCTCATAGACAGTTAACAATTTTTCATACTATGATGTAATTTCGATGATACATCAGTGTTCTATGTACGTACTGTTTTCGAATTGTCTTGCTCTTGCAAATCTCAGTGTGAAAGTAATAAATTGTAACATGCCAATTTTACTCCAAAAATGTCGGAACAGTAGTAAGTGATAAATTTCTTTCCTGTCACTATTTTGTTGGCGTTGTCAGCGAGAAAAAATTCATGAAGACTTCGAATTATTTCATAGTTTCTTGTAAGCACCTATGTGTTCCTATTCTAAAATAGTGAATAGAAAAAGCCTGTTTATTCACAAGTCAAATGATGTGATACATTTTTCATGGCTCCCATTGTTTTTGACGTATCTCATGAAGTACATATTGTGGGTACTGTCTACCACTAAATCAACTGCCGGCCGCGGTGGCCGAGGAGACAGGCGCTCCAGTCACGGTCTGCACGGCCACTACCGTCGGGGGTTCGAATCCCCCTCGGGCATGGATATTTGTGGCGTCTTTAGTATAAGGTAGTTGATAAGTAGTTTGTAAGTTTAGGGACTGATAACCCCGTAGTTAAGTCCCATAAGCTTAACAAACATTTGAACATTGTTGAACTAAATCAACTGTTTACGTATGGTAACACGTATTTGTTCCAAATTTGGTTAAAATCGGTCCATTACTTTAGGAGGAGATGAGGTAAGCTGTCGTACTATGTGGGAGGTTTTCTAGAGTTTAATTGTTTATGACGCCTTATTTCCTGAATAATAAGGTTTTGTTTACCTCCATAATGATTGTTTCCTTACCAGTGCTTATCAGTGCTAAACCTGGTTCAAATCGGTCTATTAGTTTCGTAGGAGATGTGGAATATTGCCAAATCATCTGGCAGTCATCTCGAATTATATTGTTTATGATGTCATATCTCCGAATTTATCTTTAGAATGTGCTTATTATTCGCACAGCGCTTGTTGTCTGACAATAATGAATACGTTTACCTAGTTTAGTTAAAACTGGTGCAGATGAGGAGAACACACAAACATGTATAAATATTTTATAATATGTGTAAGTTCAATGATACATGTAGATATAGTATAGTTATGGAAAACATGTTGGAAATTGAAACGGACATACTGATGGTCAATATAACCTGAATGTAGTGTTTAGACGTCTATCACATCTTACTTTGCGAACTATGGTCCGCACATGATCTGATTCTGCAATTACAATCAGTTACATAGATAGCTAATGTGAGCAAATTACATTGGGAATTAAATTGTAATAAATTAAGACGTTATGGTAAATGCTGAAGTTTCTATGAATAACGAAAAAACTGTTCATACATTTATATAGTTATGAGGCCTAAACCTACAAGCCATTTAAACTAACTTACCCTAAGAGCAAAAAAAACACACACACACACACATATGCCCGAGGGGGATGAATTGCCAGGCGCACCATAGCAAGGCTCCTCAGAGCACGTGACTAACCCGCCGCGGCAGTAGCGGAAGTGTACTTAGGGCCGGATCGTCCATCTCTCGTTAATCTTGTCGTTAGTAAACGAGAAGATGCCTTTAACGTCTCGTTAAATGTGCTCGTTAAGTGCACTGCGTTTGTCATTGCCACATACACCTCTCGTTTGCTAACCTGGAGAAAACGAGAAGGTACGATATATTTCGACTATGTTGGCAATAGAAACAAATGAAAGTGCAGTCTGAATAAACAGCTGTTCCCCATATTTGACTATCATGGAAGAGGTTAGCAGGCAGTTGTTATTTGATGCTATGGCAAACAAACGTGAAAGAATCTCAAATTAGTGCGAGAGTCTTGTGCCCTTAATAGACAAATATGACACATTGGCACGTAAAATAAAAAAAAAAAAAAAAAAAAAAAAAAAAAAACGACGCTACGACGTGGAACGAAAAGGAAGCGACATTGCGGCAAATGAATTCAATGCTGTCCATGGAACATGTAGGGCAGCAAAAGTGCTTAGAGCCTAGTACGATAATATACTGCCAAGTGCATAATACGTTAGTGCAGGTTAAATTGTACGACGCTTCTCGCCGGGCTGCAGTGGTTACGTTGGCACCAATGGTAATGATGGCAACTCATATGACCAATAAATGTTTTTTCGTGACAACTGCAATTAAAACGAAAATTATTTTTTTCTGAACGGACAAGGGTACATACAAGAACCTGTCGACCATATAGCAGGTACAGTATTAAATTTTCTGCGAGTGAAACGAGCAGCAATAACATTTACTCTGTAGCTCGTGAAAAATATTAATGCAATTCTACACTTCATTTTTCATGTATTGCCAACATATGCACTGGAGCCCGGCGAGAAGCGTCGTGAAATTTTACCTTAGTGCAAGCAATAAATTGCACGTAGGCGAAAGTGCACTGTGCCTGTAGATCGGAGGAAGAAATCACATTTTAGGCTTTACACTAGGTGCAACAAGCATAAGTAAATACTGAATTAATAAGTTTGCACACACAGATAATGTATTCTGTTTTTTATTACAACAGATAACTTACAAAATTCATATGTTGGTCTCTTCAGATAGTCGTGTAGTTTTTCATGCAGCATTTCCAAAGTGGCTTTTCGAAGACGAAATTGCGTAACAAATTCTGCATCATCCCAGCATTCAAAATGATTTGGACGAACATAAATACGTCTAGGACGCCTTATAGGGGCAATGTCCTCTAGATCATCCAAAATATTAACATCGTAGTAATTGTCAACGAAATCTTATTCCAGCCATTTTCATCATACCGATTCTCATTTAACTAGTCGTTACCCGTAAGTTTGTATTTTGATATCGCAACAATATTTTTAAGGTTATGTTCCGTATCTGCAATCTATCAAACTCATCTAACCGCTACTGATAGGGATAGGGCGAGAAATATGACGATACAGTTTACCAATAAAGCTGCTTTCCACACTAGTTTTTCATACCAGTAGTGCTTCTGTTATTTTGTTCGATAAATCGATCTTTTTCACGTGACTATATTGATGTATTTTAGCGCTTTGGAGTCCTGCCATTTTGATACAGATTCCAACTTAACTGGTCGTTACCCGTGTAACGAGCAGAATTTTACTCGTTAACTTAACGGCCAGTTTGAGGTTCTTTAACGTCAGGTTAACTCATAAAGAAACATTGACAAACGCAATTCTCCACTAACGATAAGTTAAAATCTTAACTGGAACTTAACGAGACATTGACAAACCGGCCCTTACGTTTCCCTTCGTCAGTTTGTGTGTGGTGGGAGAGGACAGGGATGGGGGGAGGACTGTTACAGAGAGAAGAATTTTGTTATAGGTTTGAAATTACATCTATGTTATTATTTGTGCGTAATGGATTAATGAAGCAAGTAATTTTGACCACTTCTAAATACACAATTTGTGATTGTTACATTTGTCTTAGCAAGTTACAATTACCTTAATCATTTGACTAAAATAGCATTGTAAAATTTTGATTTGAGTCAATAATTATGTGCAATTTTCAAATTGAAAATTTTGTTACCCTTGCATGCCATTACTTAGACCACCTGCCACCACTTTCATGATGGACTTCCAGAAGCGGATTGTACATTATAGGGTGTAATACTTTCAATATGTACAAGCTGAAGATCATTGAATCGTATAAAGTAACTAAGTCAAGCACACAGCTGTACCATCATTATCTTGAAGCTACTCACACAAGGTAAACATGTTTCACAAAGGGAGGACGAGGTTTAAACAAGATGCCAGTACCGGGGGTGAGGGAACATGGATGGGTTATGGGGATAGCTGCCCGTTACCCCATTCAAAATGTTCAAATGTTTGTTAAGCTTAAGGGACTTAACTACGGGGTCATCAGTCCCTAAACTTACAAACTACTTATGAACTACCTACAACTAATGACGGCACAAATATCCATGCCCGAGGGGGGATTCGAACCCCCGACCGTAGTGACCGTGCAGACCGTAACTGAAGCGCCCCAGTCCCCTCGGCCACCGCGGCCGGCATTTCCCCATTCATTGGTGTATCTACATAGTATAGCTTCACAAAAATAAAAATAAAAATATAAATATGTTGTCATTGATACATGGTCGGGTCCGGTGCTTTTGGGGTAAAGTGCTCGACTGGAAACCGAAGGGTCGCGGATTCGACACCCGGTCGGACCTCGGAATTTTTCAGTCTTCACTTTAACCCTGCGGCGGGCGCGTGGGGGCATACAGTGCCGCCAATTTTTTTTTTCTTTCAATAATTACGTCACCGTGCCGAGCACGCAACAATGGTGCTAGATATGCTTCGATTGTTTAGTCGCGCGCCTAACTACATTACTGCGCCACCAATATACTCACCATAACAGCTGTGACTGACCTGTGGAGTGGACGACTGCACCGAGACGGCACTGCGTACCGCACGCGCCCGGTAATGTAAGTATATGCAGCCGTACCACTGTCGGATGTTTTGATGATTAGAAGGTTTGTTTTACAACATTTGAAAGAAAGGGCTCAGCTCTCTACTCTACCAAGAGATATTCAAGAATTTCTGTCACCTTATCGATCAATTCCCGCCAATCACGATGAGACTGTAAGAAGGTATGGAAGGTGCCATCTTTGTGGTGGTAAAAAGAATTATAAAACTACTGTCACTTGCAACAGCTGCAAAAATTCGTTTGCAAGCAACATTGCCACAAGGTTGTCACATGTAATGATTGCAGAGCTACTCGGGAGGAAGAAAGTGTGTGATTGTATTTACTGACTGCCTTATTCTTTATTATTACTACAAAGATTTTATATACATTACATTTTTTTGTAAAACTTGCTTTAACAATGGTAAATAATCGAATCATATCTGTAGTTATAATTTATTTAGAATTTGTTATTAAAGTTGCGCTTACGAAATATCCAGGAAACGTATGTCAGATATACTGTAACAATTTTAATTTTCCCATGCACCGTCTATATATGTATACAGATCATATTAAACGTTTCTGTTAAGAATGATGTTATACACAATAAATAATCAATTCCACCCAATTTTTTTTAAAATAGCTTTTCTATGTATTTAAAAGTAGGCGGCACTGTGTGCCGCACGCGCCCGCTGACGTAACAATCTGAAGCGCGCCTGCGGCAGGGTTAACCCAGCCTTCACCTCTCAACGATAAGACGAGTCGCAGGAAACGACATGTGGTTCGGATTCCACGTTAAGCTGTAGGTCCCCTATCCTCGGTTGGATAACTGGGGTAGGCTAGGGACACGCGAGTCGCCAAAGTGGCGTCCAATTGAAAGACTTGCTCCAGGCCAATAAGCCATACGAAATTATTGTTATTATTGACACATATACCTAGAATATTCGTGATATTGTACACACACCTCATTTGGAGCTAAAAATGTTTTATTTTAGTTATATTAAAGTTTTGATAACCAAATGTACTGATTTATTTTTAAAATCTTAACACTCCCTAAATACAGTAAAGATTATTTATGATCAAGTGTGAGTGGTATGCATTAAAATATATGTCACAGATTATCCATCCTCTTTACATTAGAGCAGATTGCTATATTCATTTATATTTCTGTACTCCGTACAGATGAGCTTCAGAGGATGGCAGCAAGTCTGCTGAAGCAAAACATGAATAAAAGTATATTAATCAAAGTTATCTCGCAAATTGACATGTATGTCACCAGTTCATGCCTAACAAAATGAGTGACTTACATAGATAGGCGTTTATTAGAAGATTTTTGAATATGTCCTCCGTAAACTTGTTTTAATGTAATGGAAGCATTGCGTTGTGCATCTCGAATTATTTTACATGTTATTCCTTTTATGTAATTAAAGTATTACTGTTCTTCCTGGAGATGGAATTCTGCCAAGTTAGATGCCACCCACAGTGATGGCCACACACGTAAACCATAGCAGTGCATATTATTTACATGAAATATGTTGTGCTTTTTAAATCTTGACACATGTAATTCACATTTGTAACTTCAACCTTAGCTCTGTTGGTCAAGTACCACTGTCTGTTCCTTCAAAGTGCCAATTTTTTTTTTTTTTTTTACTTCTTATGAAGGCTCCCATAGATGAAGTTGAAACCTTGGTTGAAAATTCAATCTGTAGCTTTGCAACTGATGACCAGTATTTTTGAGTGTTAAGTGTTTCATCATAAAAGTATCTCATTTTATAGAAAAAAAAATAAATGATTGGAATTATTTAGTAAATTCAGTTCATTAATGCACTGTTGATAGAAGTTCAAATAAAAACAACTACCTGCATCAGTCACTCTTTTTATTACTCCCACGACGCGTTTCGAGAGTTTATACTCTCATCTTCAGGTGGAAAAAGAGTTTTTGTTTACATAGATACTACCAGGATCCAGCTAGTTATTATTTCGGGTTTCATTTCGCTACAAAACGCAGACAAGGTCTTGTATTGTAGGTAAGTACAAAGATTATAAATTTAAGTATTGATCTGGTTACTTACAATTTGTTCCGGTGTATTTTTCATAGGCTGACATTTCAGTGAAACTATACACACTGGGCATGTGACAAAACATTGAAAATTCAAAGATTACGACTCCACAGATATAGTGCCTTGTATATAGTGCCTTGTCTCAAAGGATATATATATATATATATATATATACTGTGGGCCATGTGAATTTGCTTAAAACGGAATATTATTAAGACTATGGACATCCCTTTGATGGCATTGAAGAAAACATAACGGTATTGCACAAACTAAACAAAGGCCATAAACACAACCTGTATAAAGAACTAGAAATATTCAGACACAATAGGAAATACGGAGACAACTCATTAAATGAAAAAGCTGAGACAGTGGCAGTGAATTTCCCTGAGTGTTTCATGAATCTACTGGATGATGTAACTTAAAGCTATTCTTCCACTTTCATCCACCCAAGTGACCCTAAGAACAAGGTCTCATAAACATTGTATGTAACAATTAATGTATAAAGTATTCAATTTAGACGCTTTATTTCGTTTTTCTATCTGTTCTCAAATACCATTGATTTTACAGTCTTAATAATATTCTGTTTTAAAGAAATTCACATAGCCCTCAGTGTTTAGATAGTTATATATGGTCTTTGAGACAAAGCACTATATCTGTGGTGTCGTAATCTTTGGTTTGTTTATGTTTTGGTTCAAAAAATGTTGTAATGTTTGTAATCCTATGGGACCAAACTACGTTGGTCATCATTCCCTAGTCTTACAAACTACTTGTACTTAAACTAAGTTAAACTAACCTAAGGATAACACACACACATCCATGCCCGAGGAAGGATTCGAACCTCCGACGCGGAAGGCCGTGAGATCCGTAACGTGGTGCTCCAGGTTGCTCGGCTGCTCCCGCGCGGCTTTATGTTTTAGCTCATGCCCAGTGTGTGTAGTTTCACTGAAATGTCAGTCTGTGAAAAACACTGGAACAAATTGTAAGTAACCAAATCAATATTTACATTTATAATATTTTTACCTACGTACATTAACATGGGCTTGTATGGGTTTTATACCGAAATGAAAGCCGAAATAATATTTGCTGGCCCTGTAAGTATCTATGTAAAGAAATACCATTGTTCCAACTGAAACTCTCGACACGCGTCTTGGGAGTAATAAAAAGAGTGACTCATGTAGATAATCGTTTTTTGTTTGAACTTTTATTGGCATTAACATTCGCAGTTTCTTACCACAGTCCAATATGGAGGATATAAGGTACTGTGCTGTTGTTACTTAAACAATTGCACTCACTTCATCCCTGGTGTACTTAGAGATTAGAATAGTTTTCCGTTCCGTAGATGCATGTTGAGGAGACCCTCGTGGATGTGGAACATGTCAAGAAACAAAATTTACAAGTTGAATAATAGATAATACTAATTATAAATACAGATAGATATATTTTTAAGTTTTTTTAATTTATTTTTTAAAATTTTTTTTGAGCTGATAATATAATAATACTAATGTAGTATGAATACCGATACATGCATCATTTGGTACAATTTAGAAATTCACTACTGGAGTAGGACTTGTCCACTAGAAAGTGTCTCATGCTTCTCTTAAACTGATTTTTATTTCTCGCTAAATTGTTTTTTACTTGATGGCAAATTATTGAATATGTTTGTTCCTGAGTAATGGACCCCTTTTTGAACTAAAGTAAGCGCTTTCAAGTCCTTGTGTTCGTAGTATTGTATGTATGAACTGAGCTGTTTGTTGGGAAAAGGGATATATTATTTTTGACAATTTTTATTAAGGAATAAATATACTGAGAGGCAGTACTTAACACTAGAAGGATCGCATGCAGGCTACTACCTACAAGGACCGCTGGGGCCAAATTGGCCCCATGCAGTTTTATTTCTTATATGGCCAGATTGTGAAAAATAATGCAATGTAATCTTCATATACACTTTTATTGAGTATAATTTACATGAATTTGTGCAATATATGGACGACACTTACTGTCTTGTAACCAAAATCTAGAAAAAATTTATCTACTCCAACTTACAAATTTTAGAATTGTTTTTTGCATGAATGTCTAAATAGTGAAGAAGATTTCACATACATTCAGTATTAATAGAATAAATGCTTTAAATATATATTTCACAACAATTGATTTTACACAAACACTCTCCACAAGAACTCACTGCTGTTCGTTGCTGCACTTGTCACACCACACTCGTCTTTTCTTCTCACATTTCCCACACACTGCTTTCTCACAACCTGAACAAACAGTAGCTGTGTGATTTCCTTTGCATGAGGTACGAATTTTACACTTCTCTCTCTTTGTTGCCTTCTGTGATCCACCTTTATTGTCTGCATCATCTCGATCTGACGTTTTATTTCTTGCTTCCGTATATGGCGCTCGAAGCTCCTCACACAAATCCAGAATATACTCCCGTCTACTAATTCGCTCACCAGTCACTTCCTTATACAATACCCATGAATTTATGGCAGCCAAATCAAGAATATTGTGGAATATATGCATTGGCCAACGTCTTGACCCAGCTTTTGTGGAGTACATTCTTGCCATTTGATCCACAACGTCGACTCCAAATTTTGTTTCATTATAAAATTGCACTGTTTCAGGAGTCCTCTTCTGACTTTCAGACACAGATACATGAGAGTGAAGTGAACTCAATAATAAGACATTTTTATTTGTTTTCCCTTGATAAACTGTTAGGGTTGTACCATCATCATTTTTATACACAACAGTCGAGTGGAGTGGTTGTTTTCGTGTCTTTGCTGTAGGAGGCACCTCCCTTCGATTACGGTTCAGTGTACCTACTAAAGTTGTGGATGCTGCCCTCAAACGTTTTGCAAGTTTTAGCGAAGTAAAGTAGCTATCAGTAGTAATATTCACACCTTTGCCTAGGTATGGTTCCATAAGCCTAAGAACGACGTTTTCACCTATGCTTTGGTCAGCTGGTCGTAGGGGATCGGCACCAGTGTACGGGAATCCATTCAGTATGTATTTACTAGAAACACATACAAGTAACCACAATTTTATACCAAACTTGTCTGGCTTGCTAGCAATGTATTGTGTGAAAGGGCATCTTGTTTTCGAGGGCAAAAGTTGTTCATCAATTGTAACGTAAGGTTCTGCTTTATAGCATGACCTACTGTTTTCAATGAAAGAATTCCAAATAGCTGAGGCAAGAGCAAATTTGTCAGTCTTGAGACGTTCAGATCTAGTGGACTTTATGTCAAACCTAACATACTTCAGTATTTCAACAAATCTATTGCGCCCCAAAGTTTGTCTGAAAAACGGAGGACCCCATACTGTTGACCAAAGACCTTTCAGAGGAAAATTCTTTGCCCCATACACCCCTCTTGCATACATTATGGCGACAAAGGCATCCAATTCTTCAATGTCTACTGTCCAGGAATCGTCTTGTGTTCGACGACGAGCCTCAGTTTCAGTGCAAAGCTTGATGTGGCGCATCATGGAGGCACTGAAAATAAGCCGCCAAGCACTAAGGAGTTTCCCATTTTGAATGTTCCTTTTAGCATATGATGTTGGTCCTGGACTCTCTCGCAGAATGTTACAATTTTGCAGACGACCTGAAAATGTACAGAAGAATTATATTTTTGTAATGTGTATTGTAATAGTATTATACATATATATTTGTTCTTATATGCTATCAAATCTAGTTATATTATGCAAAGCTATATCAACTTGTTGTTACTGTTATTTATCATACATATTTTGTATTTAACTAGTGTTTATTTCAATTTTACCATGTATAACTCTATCTAAAGACCAGACATATTACTGACCTGGATTAGAGCCCACTGGTACAACTTTCCAGACAGTTCCATCTTTTGCTGTTTCTTTTTTCTCTTCACTTCCAGAAGAAGAAGCCTTTTTCTGGGTTGTTGATCTTACAGAGTTAGGATTTCGGACACTAGAAAGGAGACTAGCTGTAGAAGCTTCATTTTGTTCCAAACTGGTTAGAAAACTAACACTTTCGTTAGAAGAATCACTTCCTTCATCTGCAGACACTGAAACTACCATACGTTCTTCACTGTCCGGATCGCTATCGCTATCAGAAACCTCAAATTCTTCACCTGAGCTTTCATCTTCTATTTTTCTTAGTTCTTCTAGTATTTCTGCGTCCGTTAGACCTTTCTTGAATTTATAGGTCATGTTTGCAGGGACGACTATCAGATACTGTGACAGACAATAATCGAGAGTATTGCTTCAACAGTCCAACAATCAGTGCTGGAATGTATTGCATTGTTGTCGCTTATTGAAACAACAAAGCTAAAACAGATGGTTTTATTTGCTACACATTATTACAAGGCAAAATGCTGAAAATACAGAGAAACGCTAAGAGGGGCCAAATTGGCTCTGCGGTCCTTCTAGGTAGTAATCTTAATATTTCGGAATCTAATAAAAGTAGAACACTCTAAAAGAGGGTACACAATAGTTTATATGAATGATGAAAAGTCACAAAATGTCAACTCAAATCAGTTAACGGTTTGCTCAGGACACAAGGGAAAAATCGTTACAGGGGCCAATTTGGCCCCTCGGTCCTTCTAGTGTTAAACTATCCAGTTCTTTGAAGACGCTTCTACAGGACGTTCGTGAATTACTCCACAAATAATATGTATTACACACTTTTGGGCTCTGAAGACTTTTGACTGACTTGAAGAGCCGGCCGCAGTGGCCGAGGGGACTGAGGCACCCCAGTCACGGTCTGCACGTCAACTATGGTCGGGGGTTCGAATCCCCGCTCGGGCATAGACATTTGTGCCGTCCTTAGGTTAAGCTTGTCAGTAAGTACTTTGTACGTGTAGGGACTGATGACCCCATAGTTGATTCCCATAAGCTATACAAACATTTGAATTTTGACTTGAAGAGTTATCCCAAAATATTATCCTATTTGATATTATAGAATGAAAGTAAGCAAAGTTTGCAAGCTTTGTTAGTTTTATGTCTCCTATGTCTGATAACACTCGTATTGAAAATAAAGATTGGTTGAGTCGTTTCTGCAGTTCTGTGGTGTGCTCCACCCAACTGAATTTATTATCATGCTGTAATCCCGGGAATTTAATACTGTCAACCTCTTCTATCTGCTCTTCTTCATACTTAATGCATATGATGGCGGGGAATCTCTTACTTGTTCTGAACTGCATGTAGTGAGTCTTTTCAAAGTTTGATGACGATGAGTTGTGTTTAAACCATTTATTAATGTTCATGAAAATATAATTAGCAGACCTTTCTATAACTATGCTTGACGTATTTTGCAGTCAAACCCAGCGCTGAACAACCTGCTGGCGGCGCAGTCCAACTTCCTGCAGCCTGGAGCTGGCGCCTACCTGTCGTCGTACACGGGCCTGCCCCAGCAGCCAGCAGCAGCCTACAGTGGCCTTCCAGGGCAGATCGGCGCCTACACTAGTCTGCCACAACAGCAGCAACAACAGCAGCTGCTGTCGCCGTACGCCGCCTTCCAGGCGCAGCACGGACTCCAGCAGCAGCTGCAGCCACAACCTCAGCCGCAGCCGGCGCTTTACAACCCCTTCCAGGCGCAGCAGCAACAGCTGCAGCAGCAACAGTTGCAGCAGCTGCAGCCACAACCGCAGCCGCAGCAGCCGCAGGTGACGCCGCAGCAGGCGGACGCCTACACACAGCAGCTGTTGGCCTTCCAGCAAGCTCACCTGCAGCTGCTGCAGCAGCAACAGCAGGCGCAGCAGGCACAGCAGCAGGCGCAGCAGCAGGTGGTGCGTGCTCAGCCGGCTGCAGAACAACAGCAGCAACAGCAACAACAACAGCAGGTACCGGTGGCGCCCGCCGGAACGGCAGCCCCGGCACAGCAGGCGCAGCAGCCGTCAGGACTGGGGGTCAAGTTCTCCGCTGCTGACACCGTCTCAAAGATCAGGTTCAGCGGAAACGGGTTCAACTTCACTTACTGAAGGTGCTGGGAGGCCACTGTCAGTGAAAGACAGTACAAACTATTCTGGCATGAGCAATGCAGAGGTAGAAGCGTGTGACGTGATTCAGAAACTTTTAAACGTGTGGAATCCTTGTTCTGCTCACCGTGGGTGGTATCTGAAACTCAACCAATAAGTCTTTCAAAAAATACATTTTTAAGGAGAATAACGAAATCTGGTTAAGGAATTTTGAATAAATCATTTTAACCCTTAATCTGTATATTATGAAAGTTATTCATCCGGTTTCACATATTACATCTGTTATCAGTGAATGGAAGTATCAGAAAGGCTTAAAAAATACTGAACCAAACATTACGGAGACACAAGTATGCGTCACTTAGAGGCTTGTCATTTATTCAACTTCAATTACTGTCTTAAATGAAATGAATAACCAGTTGGATAATAAAATTACTTGTGGCCAGAACACACACAATATTTAAATATGCAATACAGATGACTATCCACTTTGGTGATGCAAATATTAATCATTTGACAATGTTCTTTTTCTGACATTACAGTTTCACAAATAACTCTTCATTTTATGTTAGCCCCAAAGTGAAAATAGGAGAAATTAAAAATAAATAAATAAATAAAGGATCTGATAGTTTATCGAAATCGATAAAAAAAACAGCAAAGAAACTAGCGAGATTGGCGAAATTAAGTGTGTCTTATGTAGATAATAAAAGTCATACAGTCTAAGGGTTAAAATGATTTATTCAAAATACTTTAAAAAAAAAGCTGTAGACACTCTCCAGCATAAATTTCTTGTTAAAGAAGATTGCCAGAGACTATATCATTTGTGTCTCTTTGATGACACAGTCAGTTTTTAAGTAAGAAATTCGTACCTTTTTCAGACACACTGGCCGTTTACAGAGCCTAAAAGTGGTATTTAGTAAACAATGTCCATGGTTGTTCACTTATATTATTATTTTAATTGTTACCATAATTGCCGCGCAAAGGCACCATCAACACACTGTGCTACCTTCACTGTGACAATTAACAAAAGTTGAAGAACTGACATTGAGAAGTGTAATATGCCGTGTAAGCAATGTCGAGCGATCCTTCATTAGTTTTCATTGATGTATTTTTTCTACTTTACTGTTTTCTCTACTTTTGGACACATTTTGCACGGCACTACTAATCTGAAATTACTTCTTTCTTTCCAATTCTCAATTCTCAGCTGTAAATTATTGTTTTTGAATTATATCTAATCCAAGAAAATACCAGTACCTTAGCCTGCCTATCGTCTTCCTGTTGCTGGCAGGTATAGCTTTTTTCTCTACAGCAGTATTGCTAAACCTGTGGGTCATGACTCCAAAAGTGTTTGCCGAAATAGGAGGAAGTAGCTCCGCAATAAAATAACCAGAGCTGTTTATGTCTGTTCACAAGCCATTCTTTAATACAATGACACAGGCCTAATGAAAGTGAAATTTATCTTATTTTAAATCTCACTTAAACAAAATAACGAATGTTTCATAACAAAAACAATTCGATAATTATGAATAAATGGAAACTCTGAGAACTGTTTTCAGGAAACATTCTAAATGAACGAGATATAATTTTGAGAAAATCTAAAGAAGTTCTCTGTGGAGTGATTCATTCCTCAACGAGCACAATTCACTTATAAGTATTATCTGAAATGCGAAACAATCGTTACGCAAAATACATTTTTCTGTCGTAAATATAAAAATATGATGTGCTCCTTTCCTAAAAATACTCTAAAATTTTATACAATAACGTCCAATACCGTACATGCTTTCTAGATGAAAGTTGTATCAATAAAGTAAAATAGAATTTGTTACCCACCGTCAGATGATACATATAGTTGTGTTACGGTTGGAGGGGAAATGAAGTTCCCCTCAATATTTTTACTTAATAGGGGGCTGCTTATTGAGAAACTGTGAGAAACACTTCTAGAGCACCCTTAGACAACCTGTTCCCTACCACCCATACTGGGTGTTCAGATCTTCAAGTGTTTGTAAATGTATCAGACCAAACTGCGTGCTCTTCAGTCCGTAACTTACAAACTACTTAAACTAAGGTAAACTAACCTAAGGACAACACACATACCCATGCTCAAGGGAGGACTCGACCGCTCGGCTACTCCAGCGCGGATGCTGGATGTTCTAGCGACCGTGGTAGCCATCAGGACTTCGTGGCATCAAAAACATTTCCATTGCTTTTTAATAAAATATTTACAGATCCTATCTACTAAGTAATTGATTTTTACGTTCTTTAACATGCTGTAGCTGTGCTTTATAAATTGCGTAAGGGTGATTCGTTTCTTTATACATCCCAATCACTGGAGGAGGTTAAAACTTTTTTGACTGTACAAACAGAAAAGTGGATAGTGTGTAAAATACTCCCCTCACTATTAGACTATTGTATCATTTCCTTACTTCTGTGGTGTGTAAATAAAAATTGGCTGTACGTCTGTTCATCTAATTGGATCTACTACATTTAAACGAAGATTTTCAAATCTACGTATAAGGACATTCTACAAATTTCAGATAAGTGTTTGTAAATACGTTCCAACGAGTAACTGGCGACATGTAGGAATTGTAAGGTAAAATCTACCTGTAACGCAGTGCGCATTTGTGTTTCCTTGTTCCCTTTTTACTTCCCTCTTCTTTCCACGAAAGATTTCCGTCTCCTAACAGCCAGACACAGTTTTTACGACTCCCTCGTTCGAAAGCAGGCAGAGATCTGGTTGTGACAGGGCCGATACGTCGCACGTCGTAAATTGGGTTTCACGTCACGTACACCGGAGAAGAGACAACAGACAGAAGGACCCGTTAAGACACAGGAAGCTAAGAGCCAAAACATGTGTATGACCTTTCCAGCATTGTCTGTTTTACTGGTTGGAAGCTACTTTGTAATTACAGCTGTCAGTATTTTTTATTATTTGTACATGAAAAATGTTTGTTAATAAAATGTTTTTGTTAATTATATTTTGTGTTTTTAATTCCACCACGTATAGCACGTTACTTTTCGTACCAGTACAAATTGTCAATTCAGTACACTCATGTAATTTTTCCTTTCAACATGGTCAGTTTACTGACAAATTCAAGTACTCAGTTGTGAAACCACTCTATAGAAAAGGATAAAGGGATAATGTAGATAAGTATAGACTTATTTCCATGTCATCGGTCTTTTGTAAGGTTATTGAAAAGGCTGTATATTCAAGGTTAATTGATCATTTCAGTTCACATAATATGTTGTCAAATGCTTCTCAAGTGCTTTAACGATTGAAAATACTGTATTCACATTTCTTGGAGGAACATGATGGATTAAATAAAAGGATACGAACATTAGGCGTCTTCTTTGATTTAATAAACAGGCGTCTGATTGTGTTGGTCACAATATTTTGTTGCAGAAGTTGGATCATTATGGAATAAGTGGAGTAGTTCACAATTGGTTCGCCTCTTACTTTCATAACAGACAGCAAAAGGTTATTCTAAAAATGGCTATGACATGCTGTCACAATGGGGCACAAAAAAGAGGTGGAGTGCCCCAGGGTTCTGTTATGGGACTGCAGCTATTTCTTATTCATATAAATGATATGCCTTCGAGTATAACAGGTAATAGTAAAATGTATTTGTTTGCATATGATACTTGCTTGGTAGTGAAGGATATTGTCAGAAATGTTGAGACAGTATCAAATAATGCGCTTCATGAGGTAAGTTCGTAGCTTGTAGAAAAAAAATTGATACTATATCACAGTAAAACTCAATTTTTACAATTTCTTATACATATCTAAAACAAAGTTGACATTTTGATTGTACGTAATGGACATGGGATACACGAGACTGAACAGTTCAAATTTCTAGGTGTTCAGATAGATAGCAAACTGTCATGGAAAGACCAGTATCTTGTTCAAAAACTAAATTCTCCTTAATTTACCATTACAACACTATCTGAAACAAGTGAGTTTTCAACACGAAAAGTAGTTAGTAATGATTGCTTTCATTCACTAATGACTTATGTTGTTATATTTGGAGTAACTCTACTGATTCTAAAAAGTTATTTTTGGTTCAGGAACGAGCAGTTCGTGTGATATGTATGTAAGTTCACGTACGTCATGTCGACATTTTTCAGAAGTCTGGGAATTCTGAAATTGGCGTGCCAATAGATATCTTATTGTAAAAAGATATAAAATAGCCAAGATCGCTTATCATCAATTTTTATTAACGACCATAAAAATTGATGATAAGCGATCTTGGCTATTTTATATCTTTTTACATTATAAGTGGATCGTCTATTAAAACGTAAACCAACTCAATAGATATTTTCTTTAATGTCATTTATTGTTAACAATATGTGCTTCTTCCCACAAATTAGCAGCTTTCACTCGAAAATCTACATTCGGATTACACCTCCTTGCCTTATTTACAGTAAAGCGTTCAGTATTCTACATCATCCCTTTTCAATACGCTGCCACAATATGTGAAGAATGTTAGTACTAACCCACACGCTTTCAAGACTAAACTGAAGAGTAACCTCATGGCTCGCTCCTTTCAATCTGTCGAGGAACTCCCGGGAGAAAAAATATAGCTTATTCCTTTGCTTCGTTATTGATCCAAAGAAATTCTGGTCATAAGTGAAGTACAATAGCTGCAAAACACAAACAATACCTTCACTTCGTGATAGCAATGGCAATACTACCGATGACAGTACTGCAAAAGCAGAATTTATAAATACAACTATACGAAATTTGTTCACAAAAGAAGACGAAGTGAACACTACGGAATTCAAACCAAGAACAGCGGCCAGGGTGCGAAATTTAGAAATAGATGTTCCTGGAGTAGTAAAACAACTTATGTCGCTAAGCAAAAACAAATCTTCCGGGCTAGATTGTTTTACAAACTAGATTCCTCTCTAAGCAGATGCAATAGCTCCATACTAAGCTATCATATACAACCGATCACTCAGGGAGAGATCAATACCCAAAGACTGGAAAGTTGCCAATATACAAGAAAGGCAATATAAGTGATCCCCAAAATTAGAGACCAATCGCATTGACGTTGATTTGCAGTACGATTTTGGAACATACTTTGTTCGAACATTATGAACTACACAAATTCAAAAAGTATCGCTCTTGTGAAACACAAATTGTCCTTTATTCACATGAAGTGATAAGTGCCATCGACAAGGGATCTCGAATCGATTTCATATTTCTGGATTTCCGGAATGCTTTTGACACTGTACCTCATAATCGGCTTCTAATGAAATTGCGTGCTAATGGAATATCGCCCCAATTGTGTAATTGGATTCGCGGTTTCCTATTAGAAAGGACACAGTTCGTTGTAATTGACGGTAAGTCATCGAGTAAAACAGAAGCGATCTCTGGCGATGCCCAGGGAAGCGTTTTAGATCTCCTACTCTGTCTCGTGTTTATAAACGACTTAAGAGACAATCTCAATAGCTCCATAGCTCCCTTAGGCTGTTCGCGGATGATGCAGTCGTTTATCGGTTAGTGAAGTCAACAGAGGATCAAAATCAACTGCAAAGCGATGTAGACAAAAATTTTACATGGTGCGAAAATCGGCAATTAACAGTAAATAATGAAAGGAGTGAAGTAATACACATGACCACTAAAATAAATCCGCTGAACTTCAATTACGCGATAAATCAGTCAAACTTCAAGGTCATAAATTCTACCAAATACCTAGGAGTTACAATTACGACTTTACATAGAAAATATTGTGGTGGAGGCAAACGCTTCGAAGATGCAACAGCTCCACCAAAGAGACTGCCTACATTACACTTGTGCGTGCTCTCCTGCAGTACTGTTGCCCAATGTGGGACGCTCACTAGGTGGGATTGACGGAAGAGATTGAGGAGGTCCAGAGAAGGGCAGCTCGCTTTGTTTTATCACGTTACGGAAGGGGGGGGGGGGGGGGGAGCGCCACTGAAATATAGCACGATTTGAGGTGGAAATCATTAAATGAAAGACGTTATTCGTTGCGGTGAGATCTATTTGAGAAATTTCAATCACCGACTTTTACTTCTGAATGTGAACATATTTTTCTAGCACCCACCTACATAGGGAGACATTACCATGCCATTAAAATAAGAGAAATCAGATCGAAAACGGAACGATGTAGGTGTTCATTCTTCCCGTGCACTATTAGAGAATGGAAAGCTAGGGAAAGGTTATGAATGTGGTTTATGAACCTTCTGCCAGGCACTTAAATGTGATTTGCAGAGTATCTATGTAGACGTAGACGATTCATTTTTCTTAGACTTAAATTTATCGTGTAAATAGATTCTTTTCTAGTGCCATTCTTGTGTAAATGTTTCTTGTACTGATTCGTTCCCTGACCAGGGAGTCTTGCTCCTCAATTAGGTCCTGCAAAACAGAAAAGCATATTATTATTATTATTATTATTATTATTATTATTATTATTATCATAACTCACAACAAGTAGAAAGACTGTACACAGTAAGTTCATATTAAAATCACATGATCATCAGTATATTCCAAACAAATGATTAGCACTTCAATCACGTCGGTTCAGCATGTGTCGTGTGTTCTGGTAGGCAGAGGGTGTACCGAGAGCCCTAATAGTTTGCTCAACGTGTGTTGGCATATAATGCGCGAATGTCGGCCCTTCCTCATCACTTGGTTAGAAACTACATTTTCGGAGCATTGTGTCACAGCACTGCACTATCTTATCACCAAATTCGACGCACTTCGATTCCACTTTCTATTGACGACGGCAATAGGCTGACACCCTTGACACCAAGCAGACACGTGTTCATGCACATTTTATTGCAGGACAATGCTGGAGTCTTGTGCAGAAAGGGTATGCTTACAGGTCGCTGGATGTCATTCACAATTCCTTGAATTGGAGCTGTGTGCTTTGTGAGAAAGTTGTGACTACGATGTCACTTCTCCTGTTTGTAGCGAACCAAAATGCAGCCACCATTTTCAAACAAACAAACGTGGAACTCTTTCGTAAACACTATCTGACGCTGTTCCTCTCATCCGTGACGTCGTTCCATACACCACTTTCTTGAAGTATGTTTCTATACATTATAGCCCGCATCACATAGGAAGGCGGCCCAGTTTTCAGCCGCTCTGCGCATCCCCCTCCATTACCGCAACGACTGTCAATAATATTCTGCCACGGCGGGTTAGCCGCGCTTACTGGAGTGCCGTGTTGAGGTGCGTGCGGCCGTCCGCCCTCGGGGGTCGGATTCCCCCCTCGGGAATGGGTGTTGTGCTTAATTAAGTTTACCTTAGATTACGTAGTTTGTAACCTAGGGACTAATACAAATCTGTGGCGAACATCAGGAAAGACAGCACTGGCATTCTACGGATCGGAGCGTGGAATGTTAGATCCCTTAATCGGGTAGGTAAGCTAGAAAATTTAAAAAGAGAAATAGATAGGTTTAAGTTAGATATAGTGGGGATTAGTGAAGTTCGGTGGAAAGACGAATAGGATTTCTGGTCAGGTGAGTACAGGATTATAAATACAAAGTCAGTTGGGGGTATTACAGGAGTAGGTCAGATAATGAATAAGAAAATAAGAATGCGGGTAAACTACTATGACCAGCACAGTGATCGCATTATCATTGTCAAGATAGATAAGAAGCCAACACCGACAACAGTAGTACAGGTTTATATGCCAACTAGCTCTGCCGATGATGAGGAAATCGAAGAAATATTTGAGGAGCTAGGAGTGAAACATGGACGATAAACAGTGCGGACAGGAAGAGGATTGAGGCTTTTGAGCAGTGGTGCTACAGAAGAATGCTGAAGATTAGGTGGGTGGATCGCGTAACTAATGAGGTGGTACTGAACAGAATTGGTGAGAAAAGGAATTTCTGGCATACCTTGACTAAAAGAAGGGATCGATTGGTAGGACACATTCTTAGACATCAAGGAATTGTGAATTTAGCGTTGGAGGGAAGTGTGTGGGGTAAAAACCGCAGAGGAAGACCAAGAGATGGATACAGTAAGCAGATTCAGACAGATGTAGGTTGCCGTTCTTATGTGGAGATGAAGAGGCTTGCTAAGGATAGGGGACTGTGGAGAGCTGCATCAAACCAGTCCCCGGATGAAGACCAGAACAACAGGCACGTGGCTGGTCGCGAGTTACGCAATGTTTCTCTCGCAGGCTCAGCAGCGTAGTTCATAATGTTCGAACAAAGTATGTTCCAAAATCGTTCTGCAAATCAACGTCAATGCGATTGGCCTGTAATGTTGGGTATCACTTGTATTGCCTTTCTTGTATATTGGAGTGACCTGGGCAATTTTCCAATCTTTGCGTACGGATCTTTCCCTGAGTGATCGGTTGTATATGATAGCTTAGTATGGAGCTATTGCATCTGCTTAGAGAGGAATCTAGTTTGTAAAACAATCTGGTCCGGAAGATTTGTTTTTTCTTAGCGAATTGAGTTGTTTTACTACTCCAGGAACATCTATTTCTAAATTTCGCTTGCTGGCAGCTGTTTTTGGTTTTGAATTCCCTCCCCTTCACGCTTCGCCTACTGCTCCGCCTTTGCCGGAATCACTTACCTACATAAAGCCAACATTTTTTTTTTCAAACGTAGGCGGAGAAATTGACGAACACACATAACCTGTGACGTAATAAACTACGATGGCTACTACTTTAAGTAGTCTGCTTGTAAATTAGGAAGAACCTAATTATCTAATTCCTGTTTGTGACTAAGCCACGACACAAGAACTACATATCCTTTACATCGACTACAGTCAATGTATAAGGTATCCATCAAGCCCTAACATAATGATAAATTGGCCTCACCCGATGTGTATTTATTGCACAAGAACGAAACGTTGTACTGATATCAAACATAATTATCTCTTTATCAAGAGAAACTCTAAAAAATTTATTCTCACGTACGAGGGTTGGAACTTAAAAAGTGGCAACCATTTATTCACAACTAATACAAGAGCGTTACATGTTACTGTCCTTCAAAGAAGGCACCATCGTCGTTGCCAGCGACGTGCAAGGTGTAGTATACCGCTAGCAGAACCTGTTCTATTTATGGTACGAATCTCTGCAATAGTTCTGAAGCGAATGCCAGGAAGTGCGTTGTAATGCACCCATTTCTTCACTTCCGTCAATTCATGTGGAACCTATCGTGATGCCATTTTTCGCATGTCCTGGCGCTCCTTCAGGATGCAAAGCACTGTCGTATGCACAAATCCGTTTTTGTGGGCGAGTTCACGAATCGTCTTACGCGGCAACAGTATGCACTTCTTCTTCAGAAACGTTGGGACGACCTTCCCGATGCATGTGTGCCACAGTTTGCCGACCTTCGTTGAGGGTTATTACCCAGCGTGCCACTGTTCTGTATGATGCCGATTCCCGCATGCCTCTCGAAGACCTTGATGACTCTGTCGTGCAGTACGACCTCTGGCACATTCAATCTTGATCCCACAACGTTGTTCCTGTTTCGAAAACGTAGTCACACCATTACGTTAGGTCGGTCGCTCTCAAGTGACTGTGCTTCCCTCGGCAACGTGTGCTATCAGCGGCAATAGTAGGTTCCTTTGCCTAGTGTCTACACAGACGGGTTGCTATTTAAGTTCCAACCCACGTATACTGCCACATCGTAATTCGGTAATTTGGTGAGAGTTAGCTCTAGTAACAAATACGGCGATTTCAGGTAGGAACGACTTTCTGTGTGTTGCGCTTCGACAAAAACAAGTGCTACAGCTGTTCGACAAATGTTTAGAACCAAGTACGGTAAGAAGCCACAACAAATTTACCACTAGCACAACAAATTCGCTACGACGGGTTGCTTCTGCCCGGATGTCCCAGTGTGTGTGAAGTGAATGTGGAGCGCGTACAAGATTTAAAAGAGTCCAAAGAAATCTGTACGTCGTTCATCCCATTGATACACGTCCACTGAATGTGTGGTCGTGTTTCATTTTGTATTATTCATTAACCTAAAGTGTTTGTGCCACATTAATATTGTCTATTAGTAAGTTAATTATTTTTTATTCTTTTTGACTGATTGTTCCGTCGCTTCTTGGTAGAACATAACCAAATAAATTAAAAAACACAATTTTGTGTGTGTTCTACAAGTTTATTTTTGCTTACTTAACCGGTTTTCGGCTTATTAGGCCATCTTCAGAGTATTTACTGCTGTGGCAAAGAGGTTACATAGTTTAGATGCAGTATGGGAAGAGATGACAAATGACTACACTTAGATCAACATACATAATATAACACTTCTTTGACTTTGTATTATTACAGTTATGAACTTAAAAACTAAACTGTAGTACAAGAATATACAATGTGTGGAGGATAAAACAAGGAATAAATATGGATATAACTAGGGGATTGAAACTACCTGCTATTACAAACAAACTGATAATGCTAATAAATAAATAAATAAATAAATAAATAAATAAATAAATATATATATAAGTGCCTAGTTAATACTTCTGCACTATAATTATAGATGGTGTTGCATATGACAGTTGTAAGGCCAGGTTTGGAGTGGAATCCAGAACTTAAAATGAATAGTTACTTCATTAGATTAAACTAAACAAATCTGTCTAATGAAAAAATATTCTAAAAATTCAGGTAGATGAAAATGAGTGTTATGTTGTAAGCTGCACTGGGACCAAATTTTCAAAACTTAAAAATAAAACATAATAAATAAATAGACAGTAGTTTGAAACTGTGGGGGTAAACAAGGAATCCAGTTTTTTGAATAAAATAAATGAAATGCTAGGTCTACATTTAAGCCAGTGTGGGAGTTGATGGAAAAACTTAGGTAATTGACTGTACTATGAGGAAATGTATGAAGAGACTGGAGCTGACAGGGTAGGAGGTAATGTGACTCAGGGATGAATTAAGTGAAATCTAATAGGGGTGAACTGTTTAGTTGTGTTTGATCATTTGCATCTAAACTATGTAACCTCTTTGCTACAGCAGTAAATACTCTGAAGATGGCCTAATAAGCCGAAAACCGGTTAAGTAAGCAAAAATAAACTTGTAGAACACACACAAAATTGTGTTTTTTAATTTATTTTTTATTCTGTTTATTAATTATCAATGCCCGATGTTTATATATGTTTCCACCCGTGTGATTGAACTTGTGTGTTCATGTGACTGTGGAAGGTTGTTTTTAATATTGACTGACTGCCGCGGAATGGCTTTCAGTCGCCGTCTCGCACTTTAGGCCTCGTTTACTTTAATTAAGAACTCATGGATTCGTTTGTCGTCTGCGCTGGCGTCTGCTGGGTGGCCAGAGACAAGCTTACTAGGCAAGATGGCGAGGTGGCAGTGTTCTTAGAGTCGTGGCAACCTAATCTTGGACGAAAGAGGTGACAAGAGACGTCTCTGGGAGCCGTTGAAGAGGGTATTATCTTCCTCAGGTAGAGAAGGTTGGTAGACACTATGCTCTGAACGCGCTTTGTATGGGTTTTTAGCGCGCTCTACATCCGGTGTGTGGCGGGGAATGTTTTGGCGTGGCTTTAGAGCTTCACTCTTGCTGCGACCGTGGCAGTAAGTACTTCGTAGAATCATGCTGAGGAGAAGGCATGCTGTTAGAACTTTGCTTTCTTTGTGATCAGGCAGTGTTGGTTTATCAGTGATTGTTTTCTTCCGCTATGCGAGACGAAGTGTTTCTTAATTTACAGAACTGGAATAATTCGGTATAAATTTAGTATTTGTAGTTTCATTCATGATTTTGTGTCCGGTTTTTCTCAAGTTAGAATACTCGTGTGTGGCCTTCAGCCTTTGTGTAAACTTAGTATGTTTAAAGTTTCTTGTTATTTTTTAATTAACGTTTCCGTGTCGCTACTGTATCCGCGAGTATGCTAAATATTTCTCAGATTTCCTAGTTTGATTCCATCTTTCGTGTCTGGTATGACCGATTGCACCATGTGCTTTCGTAACGGTCATTACTTTGGCCTTCAGCCATGCTTTTATTAATATTAGCTTTCTTCTATATGAATTCTCGTGTGTGCATTACGTGCTTATTCTAAATTATTTTGTAAATTCTGTGTAATTCCTCGTGGTCACACACCACGTGGTACTTAAGAATAGCATGTTGCTGCCTCCCCGAACATGAGTTGGTTTAGTGCATAGTGACTGTTAAATTTGTGCTTCGAGACACCCGCCATCTTGTCAAAATGCCGCCGACGCTTTGTTTGACGCTGCTATCAAGTGATCCTGCCTTTTGTAAAGTATCGCAAGCGTTATGCACGTGTCTGTGAATGAATGAGTCTGTTTTCCTCTTCCCATTATGTATTTGCAAATTTCCTCCCACGTTAACTCCATATTCATAAATGGCAGAAATAATTTTATTACAGACAGTAACTTTATGATTTAATTCAAATGTCCAAATGTTTGTAAATCTATCGGACCAAACTGCGTGGTCATCAGTCCGTAGCGTACATATTACTTACACCTAGGTAAACTAACCTAAGGAAGACACAGACACCCATGCCCGAGGGAGGGCTCGAACCTCCGACGGCGAGCAACCGCGCGCTCCGCAGCGAGGCGCCTTAAACCGCACGGCTACTCCACCGCAGCTCATTTAATTTTTTACAAGGTGTGTGTTTAATTTGGTCTTCTCACATTTATTTTCTTGTTATTTTATTGAATAGATGATGATTTAAAGTATCAAACATCTGCTTATAATTGCATGCTCACCCGTCCCATGTTTAATTATCTATTCATTTATTTTTAACGTTCATATTGTGTTTGTTAAAACGTTCGCTGCTCCCTTAAGGAGTGAGCAGTTAGATACATTTCCGTTGCACAAGTACTGTGGCCACTCGTAAAGTAATTTAGAGCAGCAGTGCGTGTTTTAACTTGTATTTGCAGATCTCAACTGCCCGAGATCTTGCTTAAATAATTTAACAGGGTACTTTCAATGTTGCTTTCATCACGAAATAGAAACGTTTCCAGTGACAGAGTGAAAAGTCCTGTTACAGAAGCTGTCTATGAAGCCATTCAAATTGAAGCTTGCATAGAAGCTCAATGACGTTAATAGAAACAATCTATTTGACTTTTGTTTGCAGGATAGGGATGGAATTGTTCATCGCTTAATTTTTAGCAAGGAAGCAACTTTTCAGGCTACTGGGAAAGTGAAGAGGCATAATTGTCGAATCTGTGGTACAAAGCATCCACACGAATGTTATAAATTTGAGCGTGATTCCCAAAACGTAAATGTTTTTTGTCTGATGTTAAACCTTTTACTTCAAAATCATTCTTCACTGAATCTACTTTCTCCTTTAACTAGACTTCCCTTACCGTCAGAGGCCGAACCCATGAATCTGTTAGGTAACCTTGCTTCTCCCATTCGTTTAACATTACCCACCATCAACAGCTTATCCTTTTCATTCCAACTGCTTGATCTACGGTGTTTTTTTTTCTTTGATTTCCTCAGTATGGACACCCTCCTGCCATTGTTCCCATCTATTAGTACATGCAATCATTCATGGTACTTTCATATCTGTAATCACAACCTTATGAATAAGGTAACATGTATCCACCCACATTTCACTCTCGTACAACAAAGTTGGTCGAAATATAGAGCGGTGCACTGCTAACTTAGTCTTGGTTCTTACTTCCTTCTTGCAGAAGAGAGTATACATCTTAGCTGAGCACTCACTGCATTAGCTTTGCTACACCTTCATTCAAGTTCTTTCACTATGCTACCATCCTGTGAGAAAATACATCCCAGGTACTTGAAACTGTCGACCTGTTCCTCCTGTTTGGAACTCAATCTGTTTAAATTTCTTTCCCAGAGACATTACTTTTGTTTTGTAGATGGTGATCTTCATATTATATCATAACCCTTACACCTCAGAGCTGTGAAACATTAGACTGCAACCTTTCGATCGAATCTGCCATCAAAATTAAGTCATCTGCATATACGGGACTGCTTATTTTGTTTTCACCTATTTTAATCCCGCCCTGCCAGCCTACTATTTTCAGCATATGATCCATGAATAGTAGTAGAACAACAGTGGTGACAGGTTACAGCACAAAACTATCCTGAACCATCAATTTAATTTGCCGTCTAGTCTAACTGCTGCGTGACAGTGTACGTAAACACCATTAATTGCTTGTAAAAGTTTGATTCCTATTCCACAATCTTGTAGAACTGACATTATCTCCACCTAGGAACACTGTCATAAGCCTTTTCTTGATCTATAGGATACAATTCCCTGTTCCACTTATAGCACTTCTCCATTATCTGCCGTAAGCTGAATATCTGGTCCTGATATCCTCTATGAGCCCTAAACACACATTGAGTTTCATCAGACTATTCTTCAACTAATACTCTCACTCTCCTTTCAACAATACCTCAGAAAATTTTCCACACTACGCTAATTAAAAAGATACGACAGTTGTTACAAATTTTTCTGTTTCCACGTTTGAAAACTGGCGTCATTACCACTTTCTTCCACTCGTATGGAACCTGTCCCGACTCCCACGCCTACTCAATTATCCGAAGTAACCATTTGAGACCTGTCATTCCATTGTATTTGATGAGTTCCGGCTTTATTTCATCCACCCCAGCTGCTTTTATTATTATGTTCGGTATAAAAAAAATCAGAGTTTCTCTTGAAAATGAAATATGTATGACACCTATAAAATGTTTAGTTTTTGTGCAATTAATAATTGAAAGTGTTCCCGGACTTTATGTACACCCTGTATTGTTCCCAAATGAATATTCCAAAATACGGGCAGCAAAAGGACTTTTACCTGAATCAGAACAACCCCTCGAGTTTAACATTGTTATTTATTTACTAAAGAGAGCAAAACAGGTCGCCAACTTTTATTCACCAGGTGACTAAGGTATCTTCCACATGGAGGTCGCGCTCAAAAGTAGCAAACGGCCAATGCGTTTTGTCATTCCAATCATCTACGTTCCTATCCTATCATCTATGTTCTTTTATGTTACTCAAATATTCCACTAAAACCTCTATGGCCAAGAGTCAATCACACCGCCTCTTACATATGGTGAAAGGGTACCTCTTCACACTTCTAGGGGGGTTGCAAAAGTGAGCGACACACCTCCAACAAATTGTCAAAAACTTTCACACATTCTGAAATAAAGAGAAATTCACCCAAGGTTCTTCGTGATTTAACAGGAATCTAAATCTCAGTTCTCGTCAGACTTCAAAGAAAACAGATGAAATAAAATTTTCACGTTGTTTATTCTAATATATAACCTAAGCATCCCTATCTGACTTCGCTCTTTCATAGCCGCAAACCATACCTTCCATCACATGACCGCCAACAGACACTTTCAGAATATCACCGCATGCTTCCTGAATATAACAGACGACTTCCAAGATTACAAATCAAACAGACATTAAATTTCATAATGTAGCTGTAGATTTCAAAGTAGAAGTGATCAGTATCATACAACTGACAAGAGACGTCTGATAGAGCCAACCTCTGGCTTCTTTATACGAGTATATTATAAAGCAGAATGTCCGTGTGTTTCTGTGTTTGTTTTGTTTGCGTATTGTATACAAATCTACAGTTTTATTCCAATATTTATGAAATTTTTCACCTGTAAACTACACTCCATGAGGACGGTCGCCGTAAGTGTAAGGATCACGTAAAACGCATAGTTCACGAAATATGACCTAGTAAGCAAATGGAATCGCAAGAAACTGCCACATAATGCGACAGACTTTATTCATACACTATATGAGAATGACAGTACTTAGTGACTTGCAACGAGCTTTAAAGATAATTTTAAACCTTTATTATATTTTTTCTCGCTGACAATCACAATAAAACGATGAAAGGACAAAAGTTTCCCGCTTGTTACTTTTCCGCTGTTAAATGACTAAAACTACGGCATTCGGTATGACGTTACAATTTATAATTTCTACACTACAAATTGTAACCGCAGGAAATTTTACAGACAGTATACTCACATACAGCTGAATTTACCTTCGAAATTGCAGCACAGTACGACACGTAGTTCATGAGACATGAGCACAAAAACAGTAACATTGTTGGAAAACCGCCTCATCATGCACCAAGTTTTAAGCTATTACTTCTTTACTACTAATTGTATTCGCAACAGATTTTAAAGACATGTAGAAATTATACAAATGAATATATACCTCAAAAATTATACTGTTGTATATTGGCAAGATAAAATTATTTACTTTGTACTACAAAGTACATAATTTTATCATTCCAATATACAATTGTGTAAGAGGAATCGAAGCATAATTATTAGTAGTAAACTTGTGGTTTGAAATTGGTGTATACCTGGAAAGTCAGAATCGAAAGCCTCGAAACAGATTTTTATGATATACGCCTTCGATACAAACCTACTGAAGTTTCACATGCAGCCTGCTACGCTGTATCTACAAGGCACAATGTCAAACACATTGAGTGGAAGATATTAAACATCCCGGGCAACGGCGGGTTTTCAGCTAGTATAACAACGCAACTCTTTGCTTTGCAGTTGAAATACATCTACCTCGGCAAGTAGTTCAAAGTTCATTTTCCGGGTCGAAGATTTGTCGCATGTAATTTACCTTTGATATTTGACTGACGAACGTAAACAAAAATCGTGATAACTCAGTACATAAATATACAGAGCTTGACAACATTGCAGATTTACAAAGCAAAGGTGTTGTACAGTGCAATTAAACGTAAGTGAAGTGGTAATAATACTGGATAATAAGACAAAGTTAGCAATGACCTGCAAAGACGTATGCATTATTGCGTTACATGTTGTCACAAGTGGTTACAGTAATAGTATTTACCAAAAGAGTAATGAAATAACAGGTAAGTAAATGAAACAGAATGAATTAGTATTACGGTGAACCCACCCTTTAATTATAAATGTGTATCAAATAATACCTATTGCGGAAATCAAATTTTGCCATTTATTCCTGCAATGACTGGTATAGTCACTTAAAAAAACGGGAAGGGGGAACCATATACCATAACAATGACGCCAAACCACCCCACATGAGCTTACGTCAAGCCAATGAGCAACCCTGATACTCAGAGGCGTTTCGTAGCAACCAGACGCCAACTTCGGAGGGCAGTGAACTCGTAGGCTCATGGCGATACGTGACGTCAGCGACTCGCTAAGGCCACAGACACATGTCTCAGACAATTATTTTCGGCCGTCCAAAACCACGTCTCATTCCACATCCGTCACTTCTCTGGAAAATTCAAAGGTTTGTACAGCTATGGGACCAAAATGGAGTGGTCATTAGTCCCTCAAAGTCTGTTAATTCCCCTCGCACGGCCTAATCACGTCTGAGAAATTTGAAATATCAGTAACCGAATACAACTGACAGCTCTTCGAATACATCGCCAATTTTGTAGATTGTGTACAGTTATCTCTATGTGGGCATATGGCTGTCCCATGATGTGTACTCAGACACTGATAAACTTTCTTTTATGTAACTAATCAATGAAATAATATTGCTGTTGACGTTGTTGACTTTTTTCCGGAAGAGTATTTTGTCGAATCTAACGAGCACTTAGTGTGGCCGGATATTGTTTAAAATAGCTCATTTAATGTGCGTGGTATTGGAGTATTGGTCGGATGCGATAGAGCGTAAACAGATTTTCCACGTCAGCGGAACATTTCAGTGTTGCTCATTAGTCGTATGGCCCAGTGTTACTCTGTGTTGCTGCCACGTGTTATTAAAGGGGTTATTCAGTTACCTTTGACATTTCAGCATAATTCTGTCACTATCCATTACACCACGCAGATATTGTCTGAAAACAAGGACCCACAGTCGCTACGTGATATGACGTACATGTGCAAGACAGCGTGTATGGTGCAAGCATTGAAGGGGGAATTGTACTACTGTAGTGATAATAATCATTTACAGTGAGTTAAATTGAGGAGTCTGATTAACTATAGGCGTAAAAATTGCATTTCCTGTAAGAGTGCGTTGAAGTTTGAGTGTTTAACCCGCGAACACTCGCGTTGTTAGAAAAAATCTAACATTTACGATTTTACTTGAATATTCTATTACATTTCAAAGCTAATTAACTGACTATCTAGAAATGCATTCTTTCATATCTCGTGATTCAATTAATCTGTGACTCGACAATCAAATTTCAACAATTGCTTTTTATTTGTGGTATTATTTGAAGTGGTGCGCAGTGTTAGATTTTTTCTAACTCGGGAGTCTTTGCGTAACAATTACTTCTTCCGTGGAAATCCGCCTTGCTTCACTTTTAGTCTGTTTCTTGTATTTGTAACATACGGCTGTGTTCGTTTCTTTTTAAAAAAAATTCAAATGTTTGTAAAGCTTATGGGACTTAACTACGGGGTCATCAGTCCCTAAACTTACAAACTACTTACGAACTAGCTAACACTAAGGACGGCACAAATATCCATGTCCGAGGGGGGATTCAAACCCCCGACCGTAGTGGCCGGGCAGACCGTGACTGGAGCGCCTCAGTCCCCTTGGCCACCGCGGCTGGCCATTCGTTTTCTCCGGAAACTGTTCAGCACATGTCACGTCTTTTGTGAGCAAAGTAGATATTCTTATTGAGTTTTACGAATTGAATGAAGCAATTGTTTATACAGAGTACATGACTTCTCTGTTGGATATGGAAATATATAAACTGAAAAACAGTGTAAGGGGCCAACGGTTTCTTCTTGAAACACACTAATCTGATTTCGAACGGTCGACAACGTCTACACCTCCTTTTATGAGATTGTGGAGTGTAATTTCTTCAAGTTTGTTCGCTTCGCCACTGTCAGCGTCTACGGAATCGCATGGTGGATAACATTAGAACGTTCTTTTTCTGTTTATTTTTTTGAGACGTATGAGCAAATGAAGCAGTTGTTGCTTAGTTTTTCTCCAAATGCTGCTGTTTAGTTCAAAAAATGTTTGTATAGTCTATGGGACTTAACTACGGGGTCATCAGTCCCTAAACTTACAAACTACTTATGAACTACTTACGAACTAGGACGGCAAAAATATCCATGCCCGAGGTGGGATTCGAACACCCGACCGTAGTGGCCGTGCAGACCGTTACTGGAGCGCCTCAGTCTCCTAGGCCACCGCGGCCGCGCTGTTTAGTTGCCTACCTTTTTCGCCAGAAATTCCGGTGGATTTCTCTTTTATTCTTCCGCAGAGTGTCTACTAATGTGAATCTATGGTTGGCATACATTTTGTTACCAAGTGGCATAGATGTGAAATAATTGTCCATCGCCACTTTTCTGTCTGTTTTGTCAATCGGTCTAATCAATCCTAACACCACATGCTCTGCATCATTTGCTACTTGATAGTAGGCTGTTTGCCTGCGTATACTTCCATATGTAGCGTATAAAACGTTCTGGCATCACAAAGCGCATGTACCGTGATGCCATACTTTGCAGGCTTGTTTGCTATATACTGCCTGAATTTGAAACTTCAGCGGAATGGTTCTAACATCTCGTCTATCGTTGTCAGTGCGTCGGTACTATTGCTCTTCTTGCAAACATCAACAAATTCGTCAAATGACATGTTCCACAGCATGTTCATATTAATTTATAATTCTTTGGTAATTATAAAGAAATGATTTATTGTATAAACGTGACTTTTTCTGGCACAAAGAGAGAAAAAGGGACAACATCTCATTGTTAGAAAAAAATCTAACACGGGAGTTATCGCGTGACAATAATATATGCGAGCGACCGCGGGTTAATTAAATGTTATTGAAAAATGATATTTGAATGATGTAATAATTATGTCGTACATGTAGACCACATGGGTATATTTATGGTCCGTGAAATTCAGAACTTAAATAACAATCAGCCAAAGCCATTCGACCAACACTCAAACGTTTTCGAGAAAATCAACTTTGATATTTTGCAAGTAGACGTTAAGCAGCTGTCAGGATAGCTCACATGGTAGCGTTTTAGCCTCACAATCATAGAGTCGGTGGTTCGAATCCCGCGATCCCAGAATTTTTTTTCGAGTTCTGTTATATAAAAAAATTGGGATCTCTAATCCCACGTGTTGTGTGTCAGTTTTGTATTGTGAATGTAGACTAGCTCAACATCTTGTCGTCACCTAAAACGATGGTTGAGTACCTTAGCTACTTGGAACGTCATTAGTAGGTATGGATATGAATTTTCAAAAACACCGTTGTAGCTCTTCACATACTCAACAATGAAAGACTACTGCTCCCAACTAATAGTGAAACCAATACTGAAAAAAACTGTAACATTTTTTATTGAAACCACCTTAAAAATATAGAAAATTACAAATATAAAAAAAATACGTGTATTTTCTCGTAAGAATTGCCATTAGATATTAAAAATGTACAAATATTCTAACACAAGGGAAAAAATTAAAATAAAAAACCTGATACGGCAGGATTCGAACCACCGACCCTATGGTTGTAAAGCAGAACGCTACTACGTGAGCTATAGCGTCAGAAGATGTAACTGCTTTTATTATTGGTAGTTACCTGTAATTGCGAAACTTCAAAGTCGATTTTTTCGAGAATTTTTTAGAGTTGCGTCGAATGACTTTCGCTTATTGTTATTTGAGTTCTGAACTTCACGTACCATGATTATAAACAAAATCTAATATTCGATACCCATGTGGTCTCCTTGTTATATCATACTATTAACGTACATAATCATTATTTAAAACTGAAGATGGTACTTCTTCTTTTTATGTATTATCCAAAATATAAGAAGTAGTTTACGCCCATTTTTCATCAAACCGTGATATCCCCATAAATCATCACGAAAATGGAGTCGAAATTTTGCTTTTATTACTATCCATTTCAACTGTTCGTGCCCATTATATTTTATATTCCTGTTCAGGATCAATAGCTTCATCACTGTTTACTCTCTCTAGAAGTTCTTCACACCAGACTTTTTCTATATCAGTAAGGGATCACAATAAATCTAGAACGTCCCTCAAATTTGCTGCTGCTACAATTGGTTTGTGTATTAATGACAAAATAAAATATCTTCAGGGACTGTTGCTGATTTCTTAAAACGTAATTTTGAAGCAACGATTGTACCGTCACTGCCCATGTGCAACCTCACAAATGACCACAACTGGAAAGAAAATTTCTCTCTATGGCTTTGATTAGTAGTCCATAGAATTTTACTTCCACATCTTTAATAATATCACTTCCGTAAAAGAAATGGTACTGGTTTCTCTCTTCATACTCTTCCTTTGAATGCACAGTTTGATAGTCCTTCAACTTTTTGCTTCCATGAACGGCAGAATTCCGGTCATACTGATTATAAGGATGGTCACGTATTAAGAAAAGTGTGATGTATTCCAAATATTTTTTGCTAACCGTGTACAAAAGCGCCCTAAAAAGTTATTATTTCGCCGTCCTGCAGCATCAGGAAAAATATTATTTCCTACTATTCTTAAAGTATTCTTGAATATTAAGTCAGTATTGAGTCCTTTCTTATTTCTATAAATTTCTTCATTGTATATTCCACTCTATTTTTGTCTGTAAAGTCATTTACCGATTCATTACCACTAACTTGACTCGTTATACCGCACAACTTGTGACATTACAGATACTGGGGGAAGCTGATTGTTTTCATGTGAAGGGCGGGTTTTGTCAGGCTGTTGGGTTCCCCAGCCGGCCTGCTAACAGTTTGGACCTAGTGAATGGAATACAGCAGGTAGTCAGGGTTTTCCTAATCTGCTCAGAAAACGGAAACGACGCTTTTGGCTGAGCAAGGGCGGCTGTCCCACTGAAATACAATATGGCCACACACATTATTCTAAAAAGCCATATAAAATAAGGGAATAATCATACGGCAAATATAATTATATTAATTGATTCAGGAGACTTGGGAGAATCAAACGCCGTAATTACAATTTCAATATTCCTTACAGATAAAAAAGCCGACAAATTTCAGTAATATAATAATAATATTATAAGACTTATAATTATTGATCATGTTTATCAGCAACAGTTTAAGAAGCAAATGGACAGCATTGCACCACGCTACCTATCTTAAAAGACGCACCACGTTATTTCCGTATTCTTTCTGATTTTCGTTGAGATAGTAAAATTCCTGTGTCAGAACATAGATTACACCACAGAAACACGAAACATGAACCCAGCAAAGCGCATTACATTTATATATGTATTTTATTATATTTAATATTATTCTTAGTAACGTTCGTTTTTTATATTGTAGAATGCCACTTAAATATTTCGTGGCCGACTAAAAATAGTAGATATGAAGCAGATAATTTATATATAAACAATTATATGTATTTGTGAACAAGAACTGAATATATTTGCATAAAAATCCGTGTTAAAATATTAATTGTGTAACTATATTTCGAGAAGCCACGCTTAAAAGCTACCTGAGCAAAGAGCTTCAAACTCAACCGCATTTAGTATTGTTAAATATATATTTGATTGTTAAAGAACATTTTAGGGAGGTGATCAAAGTATTTAATTTTGTGATATTCAAATTTATAATGTTTTGGAAAGGAAATTGTATTTTAAAGATGAGGCGTTAGGATGCGCGGAAGGATGCAATTTTGGGAGCAGGGAGAGCATGCTTTCGAACGCTTGGGAAGGGACTCGTAACTTGGACGTGGTGGTGAAAGGTTGTGACGCTGGAAGGTCGGAAACCGCGTTACGAACTTGTGATTTGAAGAGGAAGGAATGTGTGGACTTACAAAATTTACGGGACTGTAACTACAGAACCTTGTCTCTGCTTGAAAAGTGATAAACTATGCACGGTAGTAGGGCTGTGGAACTGTGATTATTCATCAATCGCATACTCGTGTGATGACAAACTGTTTCATAACAAATTCTGTAATTAATCGCGGATTAATTTGGAACTGCAACATTCCATGGACTTCACTAATTACGAGTGATAATTTGGAAGTTTTACTCTCGAGTGCGTGTGATACTTATTGTGCCTCTCATGAACAAAAGTTGGAGAAATATTCCGTTATTTACCGATGTATAAGGTAGAACCACCTCCGCAATTTGATGTCCAAAATGAGTAATAAACTTCATTTATTAACAATTACTTCATAGTGAATCACTTCCTTATCTTAGAATCCATTTTGTTGGTTATTCAGAGGTTTAATTTATGTTTAAATATATTTTCACGTCATCATATGTAGATTGATAGAATGGCTAAACTAATGATTAATTATTGATCTTGTTTAAACAGATTGGGTAGATGTTTAGGGCATAAAATCTGACATACATAACTCACCCCTATGATCAGAGACAACAAGCCATAAACCTTTTACTACCCTGAATTATGTATTGCCCAATTCCTATTGGTTAGTACCGATAGGAAGATCGGAAACTTAAGACAAAAACCAACACATAGTCGACACATAACCTGTATGAGTAGGGTTGCCAGATTGAACTCGAGGCAGGCCCGGAGACCAGACGTGCCCTCCTCCCCCTTGGCCAATGACTTACCCCCCCCCCCCCCCCCGTAAAAGCGACCAACTCCCCCCCCCCCCCCCCCCACACCAACCAGGATTGTCGTCTTCTACAGAAAATTGTTTCGGCAATAAATTAAGAAGCGACTGATTCTTCTTTCGTTTGGTAATATTCGCTTTGTGTCTTTCTGATTGTAAATGTTTATTCACAGCTTTCACTCCGTCGTACTTAAGAGTAAATGAGATATTGAATATTCTGCACTTACACATACACTCATCAGTATCGACTTTTTGTAGCCACTCTTTATAATCTTCTTCCTTCAACTATTCTTCACGGAACGAACTTAGATATCGTCTCTTCATATCACTGTTATTACTCACTAATCTGAGTCAATGTAAGCTTGTCTGTTCACACACGATCCGAGTATTCCAAAAATTGCCGGTAAACTGATAACAAACAATGAACGAACGAACACAAATAATAGACATCGCCAGCTGACACGTTGCCGCAACAGTGTTTGCTTAATAAGGCGCTAGCCGATTACTACCGACGCAACAATAAAAAGTTTTCAGAGGAAGAATAGAAAAGTAGCGTTTTGTTGCAATACGAAATTGACATTTATATAAAGTTTCATAATTACGAGAGAGGAGCCGGCCGGGAAAGGCCGAGCGCACTGAGGCGTCTTGTCGCTGTTCGCGAGGCTGCTCCCTCCAGAGGTTCGAATCCCCCCCCTAGGGCATGGATGTTGTGTTCGCCCTTAGTTTAAGTTAAATTAAGTTCGATGTAGATCGTCGCTACATGAGCATGGAACTTAAAAAGCGTCGTAAAAGTTAAAATGAAGGTTACATTCAAGCTCGGAGATTAGGGTCATTGGCCCGTAGACCCGGAGAATTCATTCCAAACCCGGGCACTCCGGGCGGCGCCCGGAGATCTGGCAACCCTATGTATGAGGTAATCAAGGTGACTTTATAAGATGACTGCTTAGTCTGACCGAGCGAGCTGGTGCATTGGTAAGACACTGGACTGCGGGAGGGTCTGTGGTTCACATCCACCTCCAGCCATGCAGATGTAGGTTTTCCTAAAAGAGGCAAATGAGCTCAGTCTCTAATGACCACGCTGTCGACGGGACGTTAAACCCTAAGATTCCTTCCTTCCTTCCACTGCTTAGCCTACACGAAAAACACTGAGCTGAAATATTCAAGGCAAGTAATTTAATTGTGGAGGTATCACTTTGGCACTTAAATAGATGAAGGGCTTAAAGGCAATTACGTCCATAATCCATCACACTCCTCAATTAAAACCTGGAAAACAGGGCAGAACCCATTTAGAAAGTATCGATTAATTTCGATTAAGTTGCCTGAATTTAATTTTCTTGCCTAATGCTCCCTTTGAAACTATCAAGAACTGCAGAATGTTATAAATGGATTCTTCCGTCACTTCTTGGTAGAACAATTCCAGATTTAGGGTTGAAGAGAAACAATCTGTTGTTGCTCTACAAATTTATGTTTATTAAGGAACTGGTTTTCGGTTTATGGGGCCATCTTCAGATAAACATTTGACAGGCTACCGATCAAGCATCCCAAACAACGCCGCTCGTTCCACAGCTCGTAACTCACGCAAGCCTCCAATAGAAGTTCAAACCGGTGGGGTAACCCTTGACGAGGCCCACAGGTTACAGTCCAGCCCACCTTCATATGGGTTCTTGGATGGCACAGCCCATACTGAACCTACACAAAACGCCCAGTCAAAGATTCCGTCGGGCTTATTGTGCATAGATAGCCTGTATAGGGAAAGAGTGGTCTTGAGTGATCCTTATTGGCTGACAGTCCAGGACGGCATGTTTGCACTGAACTAGGTGGGCTCTGAGTAAGTGTGAATAGATACTGTGTGCGTTTCTGCACTGTAGAGTGTCTCAAACGCTTCTGTCAGCCATTTCACTGTACATTTTGTAATGGTAAGGGATCTTAAATTAACTAACTTTGGGCCGGCCGCGGTGGCCGAGGGGACTGAGGCGCTTCAGTCACGGTCTGCACGGCCACTGCGGTCGGGGGTTCGAATACCCCCTCGGGCATGGATATTTGTGCCGTCCTAGTTCGTAAGTAGTTGATAAGTAGTTTGTAAGTTTAGGGACTGATGACCCCGTAGTTAACTCCCATAAGCTGTACAAACATTTGAACATTTAACTAACTTTGTCTTAGGGGATGCCCCCCCCCCAGGGGCTCACGGTTTTTTGTTGAGTACGTGCGTGGCGAGCACGGGGCCCCGAGCTAATACAGTCTTCCTCCCTTCTTTACTTCCCGGACTGCATTTCCTTTCCCCCTCCCCTCCTTTCCTATCCTCACTCCTTCCCCTCCCCACCGGGCGACCGATAACATCAGTAGTTTAGTCCCCCTAACCCAACCAAACAACACAACTCAACCCTCTGAGGGGATGACTTATTCCTGATACCTTTGACTCGTTGCTGTCCGTAAACATATACATTTATTTGTAAAACCAAACTTTCGATTTCAAAGTCAGGGAATTTTTAACTAGGGTGGCATCTAGTAAATAAATGACTACAACATGAGGGTCGCGTTTTTACTAAAACTGTTTACTGCCCAGTGCATGATTATGTCTGGCGAGAACCAGTAAACTCATTAGACCCCGTCTGATATGATTAGATCGAGACCCCTGTATTGCTAACAATATATTTACAAAAATATTTAATAATTTGGATAATAATTGTAAAATGATTGCTGTTAAAGTTTATTGTTCTATCAAAACAAGAGGCAGAAGTCTTCGTAAGTCCAGCGTGGTGGATTCTGCGGCTATGTTGTCGAACGGCTATCGTCTCATTGGATTCCACTGCACTCCCAACAAATGTCTGCCGCTCCAAAAATCAACCGCCACTCACATTCAACTGTCGTCGACTGTTTCCCTGCCGCTTACGGCTGCCGCTTACATACTGAGACGAGCTTTAGTGATTTTCGCAGTAGTGTAAAATACATTTCATTCCATTCCATGATGGTGGTGGTGGTGGTGGCGGCTGGTGCAGCAACAGTGTTGAATAGTTAAAAAATGTTCAGTCTCTGTTGCAACAGAGACTGAACATTTTTTAATTAGTGTAAAATGCTTTTTAAATAATGATTGAAATATCGACGCCATCGTTAGACGTGCGCTAAAATTCTAATTCAAATACATAATTAACTTCAATTTCTAACATTAATAATATGCCAAAATCTTAAATTTAAACAAATGAATATTTTCAGCATGACCGAAAAATAAATCTTGCAACCGTCGCACAATGAATATTTAAGCAATGATTTACTTAATATGTTTCTTTAGTCCTCTAAATGCACTGTTTATAATGACTGTACTCACAAATTTAAACAAATTACGGTCGATAAACAAAATAATTTAGTTTACACAAAGACGATATCTTAAAATAAACCAAAATAATAAATGGATCATAATGTGTTCAAATGTTTGTAAGGCTTGTGGGACTTAATTGCGGGGACATCAGTTCTTAAACTTACAAACTACTTAAGAACTAGCTTATGCTAAAGACAGCACAAACATCCATGCCCGAGGGGGGGGGGGATTCGAACCCCCGACGAGGAACGGCCTCTCGCATCGCAGCATAGCGCCTCAATGCGCTCGGCCGCTTTGCCGCGGCTCATAATGTGTGCTTACGACACCTGAAACTTATCACTACCCCGCTATTTGTGTATCTGTCTTGTACTCATTTTTATTAACAATTTACCTCTTTGGTCGTCTGAAGGCCCACGTGCGCGGTAAAACATTTGATAGTGAGAAAGACTTTATTTCCTTAGTCAAGCGATGGTATAAAAGTCAATCTACAGAATTTTACCAAAGTGCATTTACGACATAGAAGAAACGTTGGGCCAGATGCATCACAGCTCATGGTGGCTACATTGAGTCTCTCATCATGAAAAAAAAAAAAAAAAAAAAAAAAAAAAAAAAATATATATATATATATATATATATATATATATATATATATATATATATATATATATATATAAGAAAATTGACGACTATGCAAAACGATACGAACGTCCTATGTATAAATTATTACCTTTTTTCTTAACTTTCTTCAGTATTAATCTAAATTCGTAAACAATAACGTATGATCAGAATCCACTATCTGTCCTTCGATATGTCTTACCTGCTAAAACCTGGTTACAAAATCTTTGTCTTAGAATCATAAAATGAGTCTGAAACCCTTCGTCATCTGTTATTTTCTGCAAAACGACTATTATTCATGCGAAATTCTGTCCAGTAACATTGTGTTTCATTTTTATGCGTTAAACATTATCTGTTGCAATATACTGCAGGTCTCCCCTCTCCGCTCCACACAGCCAGTCATGAGATTAGGAAATATCATAAAAGACTTCTGGGAAACTTCAGACGACGCAAGAAAGATTGCGATTGTCTTCTGTGGTGTTTAAGAGCCCAAACTTTGAAGGTACAGCCATTGTGTTCGCTGAATTTGCATTTATATTGCCGCCTCGGGATTTAAAGGCAGTCCCAATATCGGCACTAGCGTTTGCCTCGGCTGTAACAGTTGTGTACCGGTGAAATATTAGCGAACATGTCGGGTCGTCGGTAGGAAGTTTATTTACTGACAGAGGGAAGTCCTTAGAGGAGCTAAGAACTGCGGGTAACCGTAGTAGACGATATCACTAGAGGTTGATTCTGTCATAACGCTCTAGCTGGAGGTCGATCAAACTTCGATGGTGGATGAAATTTTCAGTAAAATTGTTTTATCGGAAAGAGGAACAGAATTCGTGGCGTAACGTTTGCAACCACCTGTATTTGCACCAATGTCCTAAATTAAAAATCTCTCTCTGTGCTTTGTCTCAAGAAATGAGAGCATTTCTGATTACGGTGATCCGTCCATCAGATGGGAGTTTGAGCTCGGTACTATTCTAGTGGAGTAGGCTACGTGTCGGTAACCTGTCCATCATCACATAACACAAACCTAACACTGCATAATATACTCATCTACACTCCACAAATAGCTTACATCTATGACAGAACTTTCACAGAACTTCAATGATAGAAACCCTTATCTGTGGGGAACTAACATCTTTTTCTGAAACGTGGTAGGAAAGTCTTCTTCTTATTATTCGTATCAGAGACATCATAAAATACCTTCATATTAATTGAAAAAATTATGCATATGTAAAGAAAGGTTTTCTTAGCCCAGAAGACGGCTACGTCGATAGCGCTGGGTTGTGCCGACGTTAACTCCTAAAAGGTACAGTGTGAGGGACTGAGCGGGCAGTTATACATATCGGTAGTTGTTTGAATGGCTCCACAGTCACAGAGGGTGGAATCATTTCGATAGCCCCATTTGCTTAGGTTCACTTTAGACCTTGCTATATTCAAGCTTTCGTTGTGTCCAGCAGCTAAGGCTTCGGAGGGTTCCATCCACAGGTGCCTTTCCGCATCCTTCCAGCGTTCTACCGTTGTTCTGTAGTCGCTCTCCTTCTCAGTTGATGTGAGAAAAGATTTAAGCCTCTGTGCTGCTGGCTCCATCCCATGGAGTGGCTGCCACTTGGAGACTATAGATTGGAAGCTGATTTGGAGTAGGTAACTTCTTTAAAAAAAAATGTTTAAATGTTTGTAAAGCTTATGGGACTTAACTACGGGGTCATCAGTTCCTAAACTTACAAACTACTTATGAACTAGCTAATCCTAAGGACGGCACAAATATCCATGCCCGAGGGGGGATTCGAACCCCCGACCGTAGTGGCCGTCCAGACCGTGACTGAAGCGCCTCAGTCCCCTCGGCCACCGCGGCCGGCGGTAACTTCTTTCCCACAATGTATATGCCAAATAATTTTCTCTCTTTGATTTGCAGGTGCCTTTTAAATATATATTAATCCTTTGCCAAAATCGCGAACATGTTTTTATATTGACGCCTCGTTTCGGTAAACTCAGTTACTATCGACCGGCGTAATAAGGTTAACACACTTGTTTAGTCGCAAGAGAACATAGCAGTCTTAGAAGAAGAGATGATCGTCGCTGAGTGAGTCGCAACCACTGGTCGGAATGAAAGCCTACTCGCGAAGTTTGCAAAGGATTAATAAATTTGTCAAAACTGCAATAAAAGACATTTATAGATTTCTACATCTACACACACAAACATACTGCGGAATCCAGCCTAAAGTGCGTGACGGAGGGTATCTTACTTTTCTGTTCCACTCCCGTACAGAACGAGGCAAAAATGGTATGCATCTGTGGTATTTATGTGTAATATAAGTTAGCGGCATTAGAATCGTACTACAGTCCGCTTGAAAGTACGACCCTTCAACAGTGTTTCTCGGAAAGAACGTCGCCTTAACTCCAACGACTCCCATTAAAGTTTTCGAAGCTTCGCAGTTACACTCGCGCATTGATCGAACCTGCCAGTAACCAACCTAGCTGCCAGATTCTAAATTGCCTCTATATCTTCCTTTTAGCCGATCTGATTGGGAACAAAAATGAGCAACACTCTAGACGGGCTCGTACAAGCGTTTTATATGCAGTCTCCTTTATATTCGAATCACACCTTCCCAAAATTCTCTCAATAACGGAAAGTCGACCATTTGCCTTCCCCGCGACTGTTTTTATATGGTCGTTCCATTTCATATCGCTGTGCAGCGTTAAACCAGGTATTTAATTGACGTGACTCTGTTAAGTAGCACACTACTAACGCTGTATTAGAAAATCGCGGGATTGTTTCTTCTACCCATCTTCGTCACCTTATATTATCCTACATTTAGCGCTACTTGCTATACGTCACATCACCTAGAAATTTGGTCCAAGGCATCCTGCATGCTACTACAGCCAGTCAATGACGACAGCCTCCTGTACATCACAGCATCGTCAGCAAACACATGCCGACTACAACTCACTCTGTCCGTCAGATCATTTATCTACACTCCTGGTCATTAAAATTGCTACACCACGAAGATGAAGTGCTACAAAATTGTCAAAATTGGGAATTGGTTATTTTCTGTTGGCATCGCCACTTCGTATTATATTCGTAGTTTATGCGCTGACTTAGCTGACTTACCATTCATCCGATGGCGATAAAATTTTGCACGGTTGACCTGCAACAGAAGACGACTGTCTACATAAATCGTTCGGTGCATTGCATAGAGTTCTTTACAACATACATCTACAACGATCTACAGTTTTATAGCGATCTTGACGAACTTGATCCTGAAAACAAGAAAAACATCAATGACTGTATAATATTTGGTAAGGTGACTGACGGATGATACCTCAGATAGTAAATCATTTCACCGATAACTGTGAAATTTGGCAGATACTCCGATACAACATTTCGCATATATAGCGTATAAAACAAGAGAAACGTCAAGATCTTGATAAGATTTTGTACGGTGCGTTAGGGAGGGTAATTTACCCCATTTGACATATCACAGTGAAAATGTTCAAATGTTTGTTAAACTTACAAACTACTTATGAACTACTTACGAACTAGGACGGCACAAATATCCATGCCCGAGGGGGGATTCGAACCCCCGACCGTAGTGGCCGTGCTGACCGTGACTGGAGCGCCTCAGTCACCTCGGCCACCGCGGCCGGCCACAGTGAAATTGGACAGATATATAGTGTGTTTCAGGAGAAATAGCGTAAACTTTAAAAGTTGGTGGTGGAGAAGAATTTGCAATAAAAGTACCATATAACCAGATTTCAATTTTTCTTGAGTACAGAGGTACATCTATTAGTATATAACCAAAACGAATTTAAAGCAACGGTAAATGACGACATTTTGACATGTTCTTTCGTCGGTTGTTTGCAGAACATTCAACAAAAGCATAATTTCGAACATGATCTGTAAATTTATTTTTATTTAATAAACCAGTGTTAGGCTTTCGAGGCATTCTTTAGTTTTATTTTTTTATTTTTTTTCACTCCAATTTGTTTTACTACCACCTTTATATAATACGACGGGGGTTCAAATGAGAAGGTACGAAACGACACTGGGTGTATAACTGAAGTCTTTATTCAAAAGTAACCACCAGAGGTCTGGGCACTACTACTATCCCACTGTTTAAAGAGCCGAAGGATTCCCTGTTCCCAGAATTCCTGTGGCTGTGACGAGAGCCATTCCTCTACTGTGTCCTATAGTTCGTCGTCCAAGTTGAAGCGTTTCGCTTTGGCCGGTATTATACTATCAAATTATTTGACAAAGAATCGGACAAAAATACTGATGAAATGTTAGTCCTGTTCTTTGACAAAGAAATTGCACGAAACGCTAAATATTTTGTCAAAGTCGCTTCAAAATGGCTTTGTTGTGCCCAGCTGTTAAACTGCAGTTGTGTTGTGTCTACATTTAGAAGAGAAGGAGAGAAAAAGAAAAGGAAACGTACTAGGATGAAACACTGGATGGCACGGTGAGATAAATAACTGTTCAAAAAATTTATTACCGGAAGTGGAGTATTTTCTTTTATTATCTCGTTGGTATTATACACGGGCCGTAATTCACTGTTAATTATTTTGTCGCTGTCCTTTCTGCACAATTTGCCACAGAGTAACATAAAAGGCTGACGCAAACAGCAAACAATGTATATGAATAAGAGTGTAAGTTGCTAAAGCAAGTTTCATTAAATAACGTTTTAAATGGAAAATGTCAGCAGAGACAATGGGGAAAATCTAAGTTGTTTATGATGTTATTAACAACGCAAGAGGGAAAAGTAAATAGGCTCTATTTATTCCCATACAAAAATTGTTTTATGTGTTCATATGTATATATTTTTTGCTTGCAAACAGATGTCGATGTTATGATGTTTCACTTCCTACCACTTAGCACACTACGTTGACTAAAATAATACATTATAAAGTCTGCTTTGGCCGTAAATAAGATTTAGGCGTATTACTTCTTCAACTCCGATAGTAAATTATGACGTTGTACCTCACGGGTTGTAGCTCATAGCTTCAGTTTCACCGTAGGGTATCGGACTATGCGAACTGACGTGACGGGCGATGTGAATTGGCATTGTTGCGTATTATACAAAGCCCCATCTGATTTATACATTCATATCAATTTTGATGTTGCAGGAATACACTACACAATCTTGCCGATAGTAGCCATGTTTACGAATACGAACGCAATGTCAGACCATTGCCTCCAAATAATATTAATATTATAGGAGGCAAGAAAACAGATGTAGTGGCAATGAGGCTGTACTACTACTACTAGCGCTGCTAGCGGACACATTTCCCACTGCAGGAAACAGAAGGCCTCGGCTTAGATTTGATCAAATATTGGACGGCATTCTTATTACACCACGTCCAAAATTTCTTTGTCCAATGATTTGATAGTGTGAAACCGGCCAATAAGACTTGGAAGTCAAAGAGCCGCGTCGGAATGGTCAAGCGCATTTAGGTGCCATGCTACGATTCGTGAGGGCGCTCCCCGTCGGGGTTCGAATCCCCCCCCCCTCTCGGTCATGTATGTTTATGACGTCTTTAGTATAAGGTAGTCCGTAAGTAGTTTGTAGAAGAAGCAGAAAACCCACCCCAAACATCCCCTGTTCGATCATGAAGCACGGAGACCTAGGCTTAAGTCAAGAAGGAGCTTCTTGAACACAACAACAGCTATTCTGACAGCACCTGGAACTTGTCGAACAGAGCTCTGGGAACACTCACTAACCGAAAAGGATAAGGAGGACACTAAAGAGGAACCTGCCACACTCGACTTGGAAGACGTTAAACAGACTGAGGACAGGAGTGTTATAGTGAAAGGCGAATTTCAGGGAGTGGAGCTCCACCACCGAAGAGAAACTCCGTGAGTGTGGCGACCCAAAGGACTCACAACGTCTGCTGGTCTGCAGGAACTTGCCCGATCCTTGCATCCAACAAGACCTCTACGCTGCAACTGATGAGGCCATTAAAACAGCGGAATACTGGAGCTCGCGATCCATATAACGGAATGCCAAATGTGTCTTGCATTATTATGTTATTAATTTAATGACTTGTATCGCTGTAATGTAATTTTACTTACTGAGCTACACTGTAATCATTTTGTTTATCCAAGTCCAGGACACGTAAAATGAAATAAATAAATAAATAAGTTGTTTGTAAGTTTAGGGACTGATGACCCTGCAGTTAAGTGCCTTGAGCTTAACAAACATCTGAACATTTTGACAATTCAGTCAGTGAGGAAAAATTACAAGTGTTTTGAAGATACAATGTCACCACTCGAATAGTAGTGATTCCCTCGAGGTTTTAGCTCCCCCAGCCAAAGGGAAAAGGGTAAAAAATAAAATAAAACAATCCACACGCCTGTATCGCTGGACAGCAATTAGTTTACTTCCCTTGGATTGGCTTAGCGTAAGCTGAACCTTCGAACATTGTACCAGTTAATCGTTTCTGATGACCTCGATTGCAACTGAACGTAACAACCCAATCTTCCCTTTTTTCCTTACAGCAAGGATACATCAAGCAATGCAGTAAAATGTCCACAGAAACTCTGTTCGAACATGCTCTGAGTACATACACTTGCTATCGCGGCATTGATGCTGCTCATTAACTCGCAATTACTCGTGGAATGAGACAGCTTTATTTCACTCGCGGTAATGTATAGTCTATAATGCACTCGTCAGTAAGCTGTCCGCTATCTAATACACGATTTGGAAATGACGTCCACATACTTTACTAATAGCGTCGTTTTAAAAAAGCATATCCGAGCGCTTTTTTAGAAGAGACCCGCCCGGGTGGCTCGGTACGCTGCACGGTTCTGGCGGCGACGGTAGTGACGTCACTGGCTCTTGACCATATATGGCATTGACATAAAAGTTTTCTGGGTATGGTACCGCGTCATGATGTAAGGCTATTACTTAAATAACCAACGTTTCGGCCAACGTTACAGTGGCCTTCATCTGGGTAACTGGTGTGAGCTGGTTGTTACTACACTTTATATTACTTTCATTTAGACATTACGTCATAATTTTTTTAAAATAAGCGATGTTATTGGTGAATGTATTGCGGAAGAGTGGAACTTTATTTTTGATAGGATGCTGAGGTGGAAGGGGTGGGGGTTAGCCGTTGCCTATTGCTTCTTGCATAGCGAGACATGGTTGGTGTTCATCGGCGAATGAGGTGAGGGCTTCCGTTTCTCTCCTGCTGGCCGTGGGCCGCGCGGCGGCAGTAGCTTACTGGTGACGCTCGCGTGTTGTGATGTCAGTGCGGCCTATTTCGCTGTGATGGCCGGTAGCCAAGAGGGGGCAAGCCTGAGTCCATCTTCTCTATTCATGTTATTGGGGTGTTTAACAATTTCGATGGCTTCCCTTATCTTGCGTTTGACCATCCCTGGTTGCTTGGCGAGTATTATGGCATCGTTAAATTTTATCTTGCTGCTGCAATCTTGCAATACATTCACCAATAACATCGCTTATTTTAAAAAATTATGACGTAATGTCTAAATGAAAGTAATATAAAGTGTAGTAACAACCAGCTCATACCAGTTACCCAGATGAAGGCCACTGTAACGTTGGCCGAAACGTTGGTTATTTAAGTAATAGCCTTACATCATGACGCGGTACCATACCCAGAAAACTTTTATGTCATCTAACTCTGGCCGCGGAAGCCTACGTAATTATATCATATATGGCATTGTTTTGGTAGCGCGAACGCCGCGCCCGCCTGTGTGTGGTGTTTCATATGCAGAGGAGGTAGAAGGTGAACAGAGCGATCAACAGGAGAGCGGCAGACAGCGAGGAAAGAAGTGACAGCGACAGGGGGGTTGGGAGTGTGGTTGAAGGATGTGTGGAGAAGGAGTAGGAGGAAAAGAAGGAGAAGAGGAGGAGGCGGCGGCGGCGGCGGCGGCGGAGAAGGAGGACTTGGTATTGGACGACGTGCACAAGGAGAAGGCAGAGATTAGACGTAGAGAGAGAGATAGGATCCAGTATACTAAACATTGGAAAAAATCAATATTCGAGCAAGTAGGGGTTTGAGCTAGCTAATACAAGAGGAGCCTGAAAGAAGACGCTAAAAAGTAGGCACAGAGATGGGGAGAGTTATGGGCAGAGAGATTAACAGAAGGAGTACAGGGTGGACATCCGATTCCCATTCATATGAGGTATGTTCAGAAAGTAAGTTCCGTTTAGTTTTATAATACAAACTTATATATATATATATATATATATATATATATATATATATATATATATATATATATATTGTACAAAAATCTACAACTGTTAAACTACTTTTCTACATGAAACTTCCTGGCAGATTAAAATTGTGTGCCGGAACCGCGACACACTCCGCTGCAGAGTAAAAGTTTCATTCTACTTTTCTACATAGTTTCCGAATTGTGATAGCATGGCTCAAGTTTTTGTATGCCTTGTTAATAGAAGGTTACCGCCTGTGTATTCGACCATATGGGTACATGTTCTTTCAGCTCGTCATCATCGTTGAAGTGTTGACAACTAAGGACAGCTTATAGGTGTACTAGCTGGATATCCGGCGTTGCCGGGTATTTATTTATTTATTCCTGCCAATTTCATGTATATATTCATTTGTATAAGGGCTGTATGTCTGTAAAAGTCTTGGGAACACAATTAGTAGTAAAGAAGTAATAGATTTAAACTAGGTGCGTGATGGGTCGGTTTTCCATGAACGTTACAGTTTGTGCTCATATCTCATGAACTACGTGTCGTAAAGTGATACAACATCGAAGATACACTTAACTATATGCGTGTATATTGTCTGTAAAATTTCCTGCGGCTGCAGTTTGTACTGTAGAAATTATAAATCGTAACGTCGTACCGAATGCCGTAGATTTAGTCTATGAACAGCGGAATATTACTGTTTATGTGCTCATATCTCATAAACTACGTGTCGTACTGTGAAACAAATTAAAAGGTACACTCAACTATATGTGTGTATACTGTCTGTAAAATTTCCTGTTGCTACAATTTGTAATGTTCTAATTATAAATCGTAACGTCGTACCGAGAGCCGTAGTTTTACTCCATAAACAGCGGAAAAGTAGTAAGCGAGAAACTTTTTTCCTTTCATCATTTTACTATGGTTGCCAGCGAGAAAAAGTTTAATAAAGGTTTTCAATTATGTTTAAAGTTTGTTGCAAGTCGCTAAGTACTGTCATTCTCCTACAGTGTATTTCGAACGTCTCGCCGCATTATATGGCATTTTTTTGCGATTTCTATTGGTTTTGACGTAATATCTTTTACCATGTGCCGTATGTGATTCATAACCATGCAGAAATTGTCACCTCACGGTAAGGAATGTCTATACCAAATGTGGTTGAAATCGGTCCAATGGTTTAGGAGAAAATGAGCAGCACTGTCGCTAAATGAAGCAGCTTTTCGCGCATCTCATTGTTTATGACGTCATATCTCGTGGACTATATATCGTATGTGATTCTTACACTTACGGCGACCGTCCTCAGGGATTGAATCTTACGTGTACAAAATTTTATAAGGATTGCAACAAAACTGTAGATTTGTATGCAACGCGTACAAATTTACGGACACTCTGCTTTATATATTAGAAGAAGAAGAAGAGATGAAAGTCGCTAGGAGCGAGATCCGGGCTGTACGGAGGATAATCAAACACGTCCCAGTGAAATTCTCGAAAGAGTTGTTTGGTCGCATTCGCCGTGTCAGGACGGCAATTATCGGGAAAAAAAAAACCTTTTGACAGTAATCCTCGGCGCACCGCTCGCTTGTTCTGTATTCGGCGGCGCAATTTCTTAACTATGTGCGGTCATTGTTTGCCCTCGTGGTAAGAAATCAGCAAAATGCCTTTTCTATCCGAATAAACGGCGCAAATTTTCTGAGGTATAGAGATTTGCTTAGGTTTAAACTTCGTTGGGGATGAAGCTTGCCTCCATTCCATTGATTGCCGTTTTGTTTCAGTGGTACTGTACGATGCCAAAAACTGAAGTTCACTGCCCATCCGTTGTTTTTTGTGTTGTTCAATAAGAATTTTGGGTAGTCATTATGAACTAGTGATCGTGATATTTTCGAAACGTCCTTAGCAAGGGCACTAAGTGTAAGCTTACAGTTGTGATTAATCTTCTCTTCAAGTGTGTGAACCAGTTCATCCGTAACCACGGAAGAGCGTCAACTTCGTTCTTCATCGTTCACTTGATCACGTCCTTCACTGAACAGTCTGACCCATCTTCTAACCATTAAATCACTAACAGCATTGCCGCGGTGGAGTAGCCGAGCGGTCTAAAGCGTCTCTCTGCGGAGCGCGCGGTTGCTCGTCGTGGAGGTTCGAGTTCTCCCTGGCGCATGGGTGTGTGTGTTTGTCCTTAGGTTAGTTTACCTAGGTTTAAATAGTTTGTAAGCTACGGACTGATGACCACGCAGTTAGGTCCGTTAGATTTACAACAACAACAAACAGTTTTTTTTGTCCAAAAACCTCTCAGATTTGCATATACAAACAGAATCACAGATCTGATTCCAGACTCGGTAGAAATTTCAGTTAGAGCTGACATTGTAAAGAAGTAATAGTCAAGAATGCCTTCATAAGATTTTTATTGCCTTAGATCGCTTATTGATTTTATATGATTAGTTTCGACTCGTTAAAGAGTCATTACCAAAGCTCACTTGTCCAGGCATGTTAAGAAATATACTTCAGATGAACCAACATCACTGTGGCAAGTTACAAATGGCATGCACATCATCAGTTGAACATGCATTTGGGCCAAGGTGTTCAAGACCCTGTGCCTCATGTCTAGGCATATTTCTTAACGTGCCTGGACAAGTAGGATTTGACAATGACTCTTTAACGAGTCGAAACTAGTCATATAAAATCAATAAGCGATCTGTGGCAATAAAAATCTTATAAAAGGATTCTTGACTATTACTTCTTTATAATGTCAGCTGTTGCTGAAATTACTGCCGAGTGTGGAATCAGATCTATAATTCTTTTTGTAAATGCAAATCTAAGAGGTTTTTAGACAAAATGCTGTTAGTGATTCAAAATCTTGAATAAGATGTCAGGTAATTTATATTATAAAGAAGCACTACAAAGTACACGTCGGCAGCAGTGATCTGCAAATGACGTACGTGTCTTCTCCTTGAGTCACAGTAACTGCAGCGCATGCTCGGAACTGCGATCATTACGTGGCCGCGGTTGGCAATAGAAACGGAACTTTTGTGGACGACCGTCGTATTCAGCAATTGCGAAGCATTTCAGTGTTTCCTAGCCTAGCACAGTTATTACAACTGTCGTAATTCAATTAGAGTGAGCAGTGTATTTTCAGTGCCGGTTGCGTTTTGTACGTGCAGTATTAAAGCGACGCCTGCAGAACTTGTACACAGATAGTTGCCGCCTCAGCCGCCCACGCCAGCACAGTGGGGAACGCGGCAGGTGGTCGGTCTGTGCAGGGATAACAAGTGTGGCGGCGCGCCCGCAGCCGCGCTAATTAAACATTCCAGCGGGCGGCAGAGAGCGCGGCTGCTGCCACCGCGACACGTGCGCAACACACGGAGCAGACAGACACTGTTCTGCCAGGTCTGAATCTGCTAACATGCTCAAACTGCGCAGGCCACATCACGCTGTGTGGCGAAGGCTAATCTGTGTACCACTGACACTGGCTCCTACTGTTCCTCCAGCGCATAGTGCGCGGGAGAAACGATTGCCGGGAATCCACCCTGTGGGTTCTGATCTCTTTTCATCCTTGTGGGTGCTTCGGGAGATATACGAAGGAGAATCCGATATATCGAGTGATCAAAAGGCCAGTATAAATTTGAATCACGGAATAATGTAGATAGAGAAGTAAAAATCGACACACATGCTCGGAATAACACGGGGTTTTATTAGAACAAAAAGTTCAAAAAATGTCCGACAGATGGCGCGTGATTCTGGTTTTGTAACTGCTACCGTGACGGGTGAGAGGTACGCCGATATGTTACAGAATCGCCTCATCCCCAGCCTGGTTGATAAACACCTGCTGGAACGTACCATTTTTATGCAGGCTGGCGCTCCACCCCATATTGCTAGACACATGAAAGATCTCTTCCGCGCGTCGTTTGTTGATGATCGTGTGCTCAGCCGCCACTTTGTCATGCTTGGGCTCGCAGGTCCCCAGACCTCAGTCCGTGCGATTATTGGCCTTGGGGTTACCTGAAGTCGCAAGTGCATCGTCATCGACCGACATCTCTAGGGATGCTGAAAGACAACATGAGACTACAGCTATTGTTGAGGAATGATGGTGAACATATTGAGCATTTCCTGCAAAGAACATCATCTTTGCTTTCTCTTTATTTGTTATGCTAATTATTGCTTTCCTGCTCAGATGAAGCGCCACGTGTCGGACATTTTTGAACTTTTTTTTGTTCTAATAAAACCCCATCTGATTCCAAGCATGTGTGTCAATTTTTACCTCTCTATCTCTATTTATTAAGTTTTGAAATTTATACTGACTTTTTGATCACCTGGTATATCTTCGAGAAACACATTGCTTGCACTGGCACGAAGGTTATAGGTACACTAAAATTAACGTCGTATAGTCCATTGCGGAGGGTGCTTTACAATCACTTAATTCGTTTATTACGCGGGACAGATATGAATGAAATTCTGAGCTTATACTCTGATCAATACATGGGCTATATTTCGTAAGCCACCGTACGGTGAGGGGCGGAGGGCATTTTATAGTGCGTTAATATGTTTGCTACTGTCTCATGTTGAAAAGGATGGACAGATTTTAATTGTATTTGGAATGGAGATGGCTTATATCCTGCATTGACAGAGGGGATACTTTAGAAAGCCTCCGTCGGTGCATGGAGGAGGGTACATTACAACAAATGTCCAAATTGTTTGACTGGTCACCATGAAAGTCAGCACAAGGAGAGTTTTATAACCTGCAAGTCAGTGAATTTAGCGTGGCGTAGGGTACTTTGCGACTTCACCGTTTGATCAGACACCATGAAACTAGGCGCATATACTTACGTTATCATATATAGGAGGAATAGGTGGAGGAGGAGACGGACAGAAAGGAGAGGGACGAGGCGGACAGGGGGACGGTAGACAACAGAAGGGAAATGATTACAGAGAGGTGAAAGGAGATGAACAAAGGCAGCGGGAGGGGGAAATGGACAGAGAAACGGACAGCAGGAGACGGGGGGAGGAGCAGCTGAACAGAGAGAACGGAAAGTAGGAAATGCACTAATGGAAGATTGGAAACCTCATATATATATGTTCTGTGGCAGCAAAGCGTGGGTGCTAGTTAATATATAATATAAATATCAAATAAGTCATTGTCCAGACCCACATTTTGTCTGAATATATCAGAGATATTCAACTGAAGGAGAGGCATTAAACGTTTGTGCAACGACCGGGACTCGAACCCTTGACCTTCTGCACGGACTGTCTTAAGGCAGTCTCCCTCCACAACACAAACTTCTATTCTGTCTCATGTTCCCCTACGTAACACGTCTCTGCACAATGATGTATTATTTGTATTGATATACCGGGTGTTCAAAAAGTCGGTATAAATTTGAAAACTTAATAAATCACGGAATAAAGAAAATAATAATTATTGCTCGGCGCGTGAAAGATCTCTTGCGCACGTCGTTTGGTGATGATCGTGTGATCAGCCTCCACTTTCATCATGCTTGGCCCCCCAGGTCCCAAGACTCAGTCCTCGGGATTATTGGCTTTGGGGTTACCTGAAGTCGCAACTGTATCGTGATCGACCGCCAACTCTAGGGATGCTGAAAGACAACATCCGACGACAATGCCTCACCATAACTCCGGATATGCTTTACAGTGCTGTTCACAACATTATTCTTCGACTACAGCTATTGTTGAGAAATGATGAACATATTGAGCATTTCCTATAAAGAACATCATCTTTGCTTTGTCTTAATTTGTTATGCTAATTATTGCTTCTCTGATCAGATGAAGCGCCATATGTCGTAAAATTTTCGAACATATGTTTTCCTTTGTTCTAATAAAACCCCATGTCACTCCAAGCACGTGTGTCAATTTTTACCTCTCTATCTACAATATTACGTGATTTATTAAGTTTTCAAATTTATACTGACTTTTTGATCACCTGGTATATCTTCGTGAAACACATTGCTTGCAATGGCTCGAAGGTTATAGGTAGACTAAAATTAACGTCGTATAGTCCAATTAGTTAATTCATTTCTCACGCCTTCACGCTGAAATGGCCGGACGAATATGATTGAAATTCTGAGCTTTGATTAACACATGGGCTATCTTTCGTAAGCCACCGTATGGTGCGTGGCGGAGGCTACTTTACATTTGGAACAGAGATGGCTTATACTCTGCATTAATACATGGGCTACCTTTAGTAAGCCTCCGTCGGTGTATGCAAGAGGGTACGTTACAACAAATGTCCAAATTGTTTGACTGGCCACCATGAAAGTCTGCACATGAATATGTGTGTTTCATGAGGGAGATTTTTATAACAAAGTCAGTGAATTTAGCGTGGCGACGAGTTACTTTGCGACTTCACCGTTTGAACAGTCACCATGAAACTACGCTCATATATTCATGTTTTCATGTAAAAGAGGGAGAGGAATAGGTGGATGGGGAGACTAACAGAAAGGAGAGGGAGGAAACGGACAGAGGGAGTGTAGAGAACAGAGGGGAAATGGTGACAGACAGGTTAAAGGAGATGAACAAAAGGAGCGGGAGGAGAAAATGGACAGAGAAAGGGACAGGAGGAGACGAGGGGAAGAGCAACGGATCAGGGAGAAGGGAAAGGAGGAAATGAGCTAAACGAAGATTGGAAATCTCACATATATTTATTATGTGGCAGCAAAGCGCGGGTGCCAGCTAGTATGTAATATAAATATCCAATAATAAGTCATTGTCTAGACACATTTTTTCTGAAATATGTCAGAGATATTAAACTGAAGGAGAGGCATTATATTAAAAGTTTGTGCCACGAACGGGATTTGAACCTAGTGTAAGAAAATTGCCTGTTGGAGGTCGTCAAAAAAGTCTCAAAATTCAGAATGGGTAATGATATGCTGTAGTAATAACAATTTCGTTATTGAATGTTGCAGCAAATCACAACTAATGGGTCGCAACAACACTTTCGCAGTGTCAGTTAAAATTCTGAATAAATAAAAATTGATATTAATTAACTTAAAACAGTCACTGTGGTAATTACTTAAGCTTGGCCATATCTGATTTAGCACTGACTACAGCCTCCAACCAGCACCTCTTACGATTCACGAACAGCACAGCTTCACTAATAAATGTGTCAGAATTCATGTAGTGGTGGTGGCGTGTTCGTGTTATAATCAAAATCGTAATAGTTGATAGACGCTGATTGCAATGATAATAGCTCAGTATTTTGAGACTCCGTGGTGCAATGAGTTTCACAAATACTACAGTCAAAGTTCTCAATAATTTTGATAATATTGTTTAAAGCATTCAACTTCCTTATAAAACTTCACGTGAACTATTTTTGATTAATTGGTTCCAGGTCCTGGGTAGCGTACGCGTGTAACTGGCTGAGCAGAGTCTGGCATTTAACGTATTTCATAAAAATTACTTTCGTCAAGTCTGGTTAATCAACTATAATACTTTGACTGCTGTTAGCCTGGTTTCTTTCTATATAAATGAAACCAACCTTACTTTACATGCAAACTCTCTTGCAAGTTAAAAGCTTTAGCATAATAATTGATTTCAAAACTTAGAACAGCACTGCACATTAATTACTAGTCTCTGTAGATGTAACACGTTGAGAAATTCTTTAAATCGTCTAACAATTTCTTTATAACTGATCGTAATTACTTTGAAAAATGATTGAACTTGTTAGTCAATGTACATGCTTGCATAATCAACATAATTCTAATAATGGTGGTAATGGTGTGACTACAATTACTTATAAAATTAAGACTGGTTTCAAAATAAGTCATATATAATTGTACCAAAATTCTGATTGGGTTGACACTACAATTACATACATACAAAATAAAATGTCACAAAAGTACTCATCTGTTTTCGTCGTCTTTGTCGAGAAGTCCATACAAGATAGATATGATTGCAATAGGTACTCTTACTGCTGGTTCAAAAATATTTTTATCGACAACTCTTTGTTCAGCTCGTCTAGCTGAAATCTCCATGCATTGATATCACCTCGATACACCTTCTAATCTCCGTAATTACAACAAAGATCACACTCGGTGACAATAGACTTGATAACCAAACAATTACTTTTCTTGCACACATAAAAAACATTACTCTGATCACTTTCGAGTATAAATAAACTTATTTCGCACTTCCTTCAATACATTAAACAGTACGCCTCTCAGGCTTATTGCAATTGCATTAAACTCGCGCCACACTGCGCCTACCGTGCTTCTGCACCATCAACAAAACATTTATGTGTTTACTTTGGCGAGTCCGCTCCGCGACTGCTTCAGCAGTACGACACTCACAGCTACTACTTCTGTACCAAAGACAGTCTTTACAACAGGTTCAACATTTTCTCTGGCGCATTGCCAACTTACAGCATTAGAATGTCCGTGCGGGTTTACACATACAGTATGTGTTTACACTAAATGATTCAATATAGAAAATGACGTTACATAAGAAATATATCTAGCATACAAGAAATGAAAATACGTGAACTGAACAAATTTAAGACAATATACACATTACGTTAAATCAAACTGTAAGATACAGCGACAGGTGTACTCTTACACCAGGATCTTCTGCATAGTGGGTAGGCACTGTAACCACTAAGCCACCATGACTTACTGGATATAGTGACTGCACGGTCTGTCTTAAGGCACGTCTCCCTCCGCAAAACCAGCTTCTATTCTGCCTCATGTTCCCCTACCTAACACCCCTCTGGACAATGATTTATTGTTTGATTAAATACAAACGTAGGCTTCCGAGGCAGTTGTCACTATCAATAAAATTCTTCCGGGTATGACACCGCTTCGTCATTTTATAAACTGTACCGACGTTTCGGCCACTGTTGCAGGCGGCCTTCATCAGGGTCTGTGTCTGACTGATGAAGGTCGCCTGCAACAGTGGCCGAAACGTCGGTACAGTTTATAAAATGACGAAGCGGTGTCATACCCGGAAGAATTTTCAAAAAAAAAGTTCAAATGTTTGTATAGTCTATGGGACTTAACTACGGGGTCATCAGTCCCTAAACTTACAAACTACTTATGAACTACTTACTAACTAGGACGGCACAAATATCCATGCCCAAGGGGGGATTCGAACCCCCTACCGTAGTGGCCGTGCAGAGTGTGACTGGAGCGCCTTAGTCTCCTCGGCCACCGCGGCCGGGGGAAGAATTTTATATAAATCTAAGGAACAAGGCAGGATTGTTCTCATTAACTTACATTCTGTTATTGAGCAGCCTTGGCAACATTAATACGTGTTTACATAGGGGAACATGAAGCAGAATTGAAGTTTTTGTTCTGGAGGGAGGTGTGTCTTGAGACAGTCCAAGCAGTCGCCGTATCCATTAAGTCACTGTGGCTTAGCGGTTAGCCGCAGTGGAGTGGCCTAGCGTTCCTAGGCGCCGAGCTGCGAAGCGCGCCACTGCTCGCCGTCGGAGGTTTCAGTCCTCCCTCAGGCATGGGTTTATTAGTTTACGTAGTTTGTAAGCCAAGGAACTGATGCCCAGCATTGTTAAGTCCCATAGATTTACAAACATTTGAACATTTTCTATTTATTATTATTTTATTTATTTACGAGATACAGATACAGAAAAAATATTTATTGTACAAAAATATACAACTATTAAACTACTTTTCTACATAGATTCCGAAATTTTGTAGGCATTTTTCATAGCGTGGCAGAATTCTTTGTATGCCTTCTTCATAGAAGGTTTCCGCCTGTGTATTCAACCATCCGGTAACATTTTCTTTCAGCTCGTCATCATCGCTGAAGTGTTGACCACCATGGACAGGTTTTAGGTGTAAGAAGAAAGTCGCTAGGAGCGAGACTGCACGGTGGATGATCTAACACGTCCCAGTGAAATTCCCGTAAAAGTAGTTTGGTCACATTCGCCTAGTGAGGTCGGGCGGCAACGTGAAGGGAAGAAGAAGACTCCTTTCATCTCTTCTTACACCTAAAATCTGTCCTTGATGGTCAACACTTCAACGATGATGAGCTGAAAGAACATGTTTGCCACATGGTTGAATACACAGGCGGCAACCTTATATGAAGAAGGTTCACAAAAACTTGTCCCACGCTATGACAAGTACCTACAAAATTTCGAAAGTTATCTGGAAAAGTAGTTGAACAGTTGCAGATTTTAATACAATAAATAATTTTTTCTGTATCTGATCACGTTTGGTTTACATAACCAAACGGAACTTACTTTCTGGACATACCTCGTATTTATTATTATTATTATTTATTTATTTATTTTTGCTTAGAGGTTATAGAGCCTGCCTAGTAAGCAAGAGGTCCCAGGTTCGAATCCAACCAATAGAACAAATTTTAATTAAACGGCTCTTTGAAATATGTAATACTTTCGCGCTCAGTATATCGTCCCGTAACGTGATGTGATGCTCTCCTTTCGAGCTTCTTTTCTATCAACCCGACCTGGTATGGATCCGACACTGACGAGCAATAGTCAAGTGACGGCCGAAAGAGAGTTTTCTTACTTCCTTTTTCGAAGCACTACCTTTGCGACTGAGACTTCCCAATGAATCTCGGACTGCCATCTGCCGTGTCCAAAGTTAATTTTATACAGTAGTTTTTTACAACCGTTCCTTACGCCTACTCTACATATTTCATCGAATTAATTGCTTCCTATAAATTGGTTTCATACTGCCAACAGTGATATGTTTTGCCATTAAAATTGTAGCAGGGCACCATCAGATTACCTGCATGACAGATTTTACAGAAGAATTGCTATAGAGAATTCCAAATCGGTGGTGGGGAGAGGAACATGGTCTTATTTTGTGCAACGTACAACGTACAGTGTAGAAAATGGTAAAAAAAGAGGTTCTCTCCGTGGTATGACACGGTACGTTGGCTACGTTATCTTACCGTTTCCTGCATTTCTGAACTTTTTCGTAGCCACACAAATGATCGAGTAATTTAAAATTAGCGGTGGTAATTGTAGACACATTTAAGGTAATTCATCTTCAGTGTCGTCCATTTCACGTCATTACCGACCCTCTTCATTCTCTAATTCATGTTGCTCTTATCATTTGAAGGGCTAGGAAAAATAACAGAAATACAGCAAACCATCAGTTACTGTAAACCAGCAGGAGTACCTTATAAGCATTTTTGGCTTTTTTTACAATCTGCTTAGCACAAAATAAGACTGTTCCCCCACCCCATCCGTTTTGTAATTTTATTTTGTAATTATCGTCCAGATAATCTGATGATGCTCTATTAAAAGGCGAAACGTGTCATTAAAGAATAATAAAACTTTGTGCAACCAAGACCGCTTTTATTGCAAAATATGTAATACCTTCCAGCCTTTGTCCTGCTATTGCATAATCATACAATAAAATATATTTCTTTCTAAGTAAACGCAGCACATTGCGTTTGTTTATGATAAAATCATTGCCAATCCCACACCATGCGTCTATACACTGTAATTCCTCCTGAATTTCACTACAAATTTCCAGTGTTTCAACATCTCTATATACAACATACATTCTCCACGAAAAGCTTCGTCGATCTTCTAACGTGGTCATTTATAAATATTGTGAAGACAACGGTCCTATAACTCTCCCTTGCCAGAAATGACTCTCATGTCTGAATACTACTTTCCGTCGAGAATGATGTCTACCTTTCTGTTAGCTCTAAAGTCTTCAATCGAGTCACACAGCTGGTCCGATATTGCATATTCTCGAATTTTGTTCTTCAGGCGACGGAGCGGAATTGTATCTAAAGCTCTGAGGAAGTCAAGAAACACGGCGTCTCGGTGTATCAACTGCACTCTGGATCTCGTAGACGAACAGCGTGAACTTTTCACATGGTCGTTGCGATCGGAACCCAGTTGATTTCCTACTTACAGATTTCCGGTCTTTATGAATGTCATAATACACGAATGTAAACGAGATACAAAACTCTACAACAGACTGCCGCACAATGAGTATTTGTCCCTAAATCCCGGCAGAAATTATTTCTGGTGATTTTAACGTTCAAAGTAATACGATTCACTTGTAACTTAACTGTAAATGTAAATACTCATAAACGACTTCATTGGCAACCTTAGAGAGACGCCTGGGATGACAAGGAATTTTTTTCTTTCTGTATTTCAGTTCTCACCAAGCTACTTTACACAATTTCAGATATTTTGCATTGAAAACTGCATCGTTAACATATCCGTAATTTACTGTATAGATTTTGGTGGAGATGTGATGACACGAACGTTTCCCTTAAGGTAGCCAAATGCCTCATTATACACGTGATTGTTACATAAATAATTGCTCTACCATAATTTCAAGTATTAATTTTTTTAAGTAATCTTTCGAACTATACCATTTACTTCATACTTCGCTAAAATCCTGATTTTCTTAAATTCAGGTATGAAACATCTGACTGAATGATTTACTGAACCTCTCTCAGTATTTGGGCATCTCTTTTATTTCAGCGACTTTGTTTTCTACCGTCTTCATCTGCTCTTCTTTTGAACCAGCAGAACAGCCCTGAATTCGTGTAAGGCCAACTTATAAAATTCATCTTCCATTTTCAAAGACTGGAAACATCAATAATGTACACTACGGGGCGAACTCCAGTGTTCAGCTGATGTAACAGTTATTAGGCTATTGTTGCTAAATGTGATCGGAAAAATTCGTGTCAGATGTAACTGATAAATAGCGACCCATTGCATAATTCCATTGGGATAAAATTTTCGTTCTCCTGTTGTAAGTATTTACCATCCTTGGTGTTTCTTGTGTGATTGCGCTGAACATTCTTCCTTTCACTTCATTTAATAAAATAAAGTAGAATCTCGTCCACAGCTTGGAAGGTAGTAATAAACAATGTTCTCTATGTCATCATCGGTTATGAGGTTTAGTAGTAAGTTCTTTTGTGATATAAACACACTTGAAGGTTTCTCCAAAATAAAACAATTCCGTGGCATAATAAAATTCATTAATGTTCATTTATTTACAAGAGTCGGTTAGAAGATTGTAATGCAATAATGTCGGATTGGTGTATTTACAAAACCACGCCCATTATTTACAAGATATGGGACATAAGTTCGTTAAAACTTTCCAAGATAATATGTCAGAAAGTTTGATAATTTAATATAGAATAGGGCACATACTCTTCCCTGAAATACAAACCTGGTGGGTAGACAGCACTTCAGTGTTTTTTTATATATACATGTGGCGTCTGTTCCGAAAGAACAGACGTCACTTCTGATCTTGCAGTTGTTATTATTTAATATTCACAGAATATATGACATCAACTGCGATTGGGCAAAGCTGAAAATGTGTACCCAGCCGGGATTCGAACCCGGGTCTCCTGCTTTCTAGGCAGTTGCGCTGACCCCTACACCACTGGGGACACAGTGATCACCGCACCTGCAAGGACTATCTACGCACGCCTCCCGTCAGATACAAATTCCCAGCTTCGCCCTGCCCACAGTACTCGAACTCGTAGTTATGTAACTAATTCCCGTAAGAGTAAGGGCTTCAAACTTGACCACCCCTCCCCACTAACGATAGGATCATTGTCCGTCACCGTATATATATATATATATATATATATATATATATATATATATATATATATATATGTGTGTGTGTGTGTGTGTGTGTGTGTGTGTGTGTGTGTGTGTGTGTGTGTGTGTGTGTTGTGTGTGGCGTCTGTCCTGAAAGAACAGACGTCACTTCTGATCCTGCAGTTGTTATTATTTAATATTCACAGAATATATGACATCAACTGCGATTGGGCAAAGCTGAAAATGTGTACCCAGCCGGGTACAGATTTGTATCTGACGGGAGGCGTGCGTAGGTAGTCCTTGCAGGTGCGGTGATCACTGTGTCCCCAGTGGTGTAGGGGTCAGCGCAACTGCCTAGAAAGCAGGAGACCCGGGTTCGAATCCCGGCTGGGTACACATTTTCAGCTTTGCCCAATCGCAGTTGATGTCATATATTCTGTGAATATTAAATTCAATGTTTGTTGACCTCGCGATTCCCAAACGTCAAGTGGTGCCTACGACCGTTAGGCACTCAGCTGGAATCTTGGCGTCACATGTGACGAAGGACATGCCACTGATTTGGCATCTGCTCCTGTTTCTTTTAACAGTAATTATGTGTTTTGGTTGGCCACGTAGTGTATACGATATGCGGCAGAAGGCGTTAAGTGTTTTAAAATGGCTGTGTGCCGGCTCCTGTGGTAGGCGCCTGCAGTACTGGTTGGTGGCAACCTGCCGGTCTCTGCTGTTCGCCGGGAAGCAGTAGCGGCAGGTGTTTGCATTGGAATGCAGCAGTATGCATATCGCATATTATAGCTTCACTGAATGTCTGCGAGTGGCATCAGGTCGCTATGAACAGCTCTTGCTACTGTGACAGCAGCTTTGAAGCCAGAACGTTTTCGGTTAGTATGTGTGTAAATCCATGTTTAGGCTTATTAATTGCCGTGAAAGTATTTTGGTAGAAACAGTGATAATTCAGGTAACACAACGGAATTTGTCGTAATTATGTTATTATACTTTACGAAGCGACCAAATACCACGAGTAGCTCATACCAAAACACCCGGAAAATATCTCTGGAATTTTTCAGTGGGGTACTGGTTCATCTCATTTCGTATAACTAAGGGGATATGTGGTCATTGTTTTGATGCATTAATAGCTATTTAATGATTCGCATAATTTACTCATCTTAGGGGGTGATCTTATTGTATAAATAGCTGCCAAAATCGCATTTTTAGTTTATTGATTCACGATGACTGGTTTCGACGCTCTATCATCATCTGGTCTCATTCACATACCTTTCAGCCGGCGGCGGTGGCCGAGGGGACTGAGGCGCTCCAGTCACGGTGTGCACGGCCACTACGGTAGGGGGTTCGAATCCCCCCTCGGGCATGGATATTTGTGCCGTCGTTAGTCTTAGCTAGTTCATAAGTAGTTTGTAAGCTTAGGGACTGATGACCCCGTAGTTAAGTCCCATAAGTTCTACAAACATTTGAACATTTTGAACATATCTTTAATAAAAAGGTGCGCTTCAGCTGGTTTACTTTTTTAAAAAAGACGACCGGTTTCGCGACTTTAAGTCGCATCTTCGGGTCAAATACAGTTAAAACATAAAACCAGGGGCTCGCCAATACAAACAACACCAACCCCGGCTGTCAGAACACTTCACACAAAACATCAGGGTGACAGCCGCCCTCGTCGATCAAACCACCTGATAAAGGCAGACGATGCGCACAGTGACTTTAAGTCGCCAAACCGGTCGTCTTTTTAAAAAAGTAAAACAGCTGAAGCGGACCATTTTATTAAAGATGTATCATCTTAGCTGTGGATGTCTGTCAACAAAAATTTTACGTTCATTTACATTGAACTGCATGTAAAAGTGCTCTATACAAAATCCTGTAGGCATACTGGCTGATAGTTATAAATAAAATCAAGTGCTGGTGGATCTGTATATAACTATCGGCCAGTAGACCTACCACATTTTGTGTGGAGCACTATAATAAGCAGTTTCATGTCAATGAGACCAGATGATGGCATGACAGATAGTCGAAACCGGTCGTCTTGCATGAATAAAATAATTGGCTGCTATCCCTCCATTTTGCTATTCGTCCGCATCACTTACATTTCTCTACACTTAGTGTCAGCTGTCATTCATCGCACTATCTAGAAATTGTGACCTAGTCATCTTGCATGCTCCTGCGTACACCACAGAATCATTAACAAGCAGCCGCAGAATGCCACCTTAGCTCACTCTGTCCATAAGACAGAAAATTTCCCTGTGACACACATGACTATACCCTTATCTCTGATGAACACTCACCGTCGAGAATAACGAATAGTCATGTAACAAATGTAGATGAACTATGAACTACAGTTATCTTAAAGTCCTTTGAAATAGTCATCTCTACATTTACATCTACATCCATACTCCGCAAACTACCCGATGGTGTGTGTGGGAGGGTACCTTGAGTATTGACCCTCCTATTCCAGTCAATTATTGTTCGCGGAAAGAAAGATTGTCGGTATGCCTCTCTGTGGGCTCTAATGTCTCTGATTTTATCCTCACGATCTCTTCGCGAGATATTCGTAGGCGGGAGGAATATACTGCTAGACTCCTCCGTAAAGGTAAGTTCTCGAAACTTTGACAAAAGCCCTTACCGAGCGGCAGAGCGTCTCTCCTGCAGAGTCTTTCACTGGAGTTTATCGATCAACTCCGTAACACTTTCTCGATTACCAAATGATCCTCTAACGAAGCGCGCTGTTCTCCGTTGGATCTTTGCTACTTCGTCTATCAACCCCACCTGGTACGGATCCCACACCGGTGAGCAGTATTCAAGCTGTGGGCGAACAAGTGTACTGTAACCTACTTCCTTTGTTTTTGTACTGTATTTCCTTAGGATTCTTCCACTGAATCTTAGTGTGGCATCTGCTTTACCGACGATTGATTTTATATGGTCGTTCAAAATGTTCAAAAGTTTGTAGAGCTTGAGGGACTTAACCACGGGGTCATCAGTCCCTAAACTTACAAACTTCTTATCAACTAGCTACAACTAAGGACGGCACTAATGCCCATGCCTGAAGGCTGATTCGAATCCCCGACCGCAGTGGCCGTGCAGACCATGACTGAAACGCCTCAGTCTCCTAGGCCACCGCGGCCGCGCTGTTTAGTTGCCTACATTTTACGCCAGAAATTCCGGTGGAATTTCTCTTTTATTCTTCCGGCTAGGGTCGTTCCATTTTGAATCACAGCTAATGCCTACTCCCAGATAATTTGTGGAATTAACTGTTTACAGTTGCTGACCTGCTATAGTGTAGCTAAATGATACAGGATCTTTCTTTCTTTGTATTCGCAGAACATTACACTTATCTACATTGAGATTCAATTGCCATTCCCTTCACCATGCATCAATTCGATGTAGATCCCCTGCATTTCAATGCAATTTTCCATTGTTACAACCTCTCTATATACTAGAGCATCATCCGCAAAAAGCCTCAGTGAACATCCGATGTTATCCGCAATGTCATTTTATATATATATATATATATATATATATATATATATATATATATATATATATCTTGAACAGCAAAGGGCCACGACACTCTCCTGAGGCACACCTGACATCACTCTTACTTCGGAAGACTTCTCTCCATTTAGAATGACATGCTGCATTCTGTTATCTAGGAACTCCTCAACCAGGTCACACAATTGGTCTTACTTTTTTCATTAAACTGCGATACATATCTTGGAAACTATGCACGAAGTCTTCCTTTGGAATGGTGTAAGTACATTGCATTGGATGTCAGGAATTAGTGAAATCTCTTTCCTTCCAAAGCGTGTTTGTGTCGAGGGAATAGGAAGAAGTCTGGAGGACTGAGATCCGACGAGTATGGCGGATGTTCAAACTGCAACAGAACTTTTTTTTTGCCATCAACGTTTACACGATTTTGGCTCCGTGTGGACGAGCGTTATCGTGAACAAGAAACCGTTCTAAATTTCAACGTACTTTGCAGCGTTCAAAGTCGTGTTCTCAGGTAGATATTCCTTGTGGATAATGTCTTGACTATCGATAACGGCTCTGACCTCTTTACGACGAGGTTATGTTGGAAAACGCTTTGCCGGTTCAGCGTCGTACCGGATACACGCCATGTTTGATCCTCAGTGACAATACGATTCAAGAATTTGGGTGTAGCATCCCTTTTTTCAACCAAATCGACTGAATCCTCCAACATGGCTGTTTCTGCTCGTCAGTCAAGAGATGTGGCACACGACGACACAGTTTCCTCTTCGCTAACTTCTGGGCAAGGATTTGTAACACGGATTCGTGATCATATCTTTGCTTTCTGAATGTTTCCATCACTAACTGCGATCGCCGGTCGCCGGCTACGGGGACCGTCAGAAACATTTTCCCGATCTGCTCGAAAACCGGTGGACCACTCGATCACACGTTCCATGGACAGTGCTTGATCCCCATCAACATGTACCAGCATCGCATGCCTTTCGTTAGGTGTCTTGCCAAGCTTAAAACAAATCTTTAAATCGATCCTTTGCTCGGTAATTCTCCTATTCTCATTTCAGAACCATTACAGTAAACAGGTACTTCGTCCATCAGATTTACAACGAAACACACACGATTCTAAACTGAATTGCGGTGAGGGCAAGTTGTCAACGCCAGCCGCTACGCAGGAGCAACGCTGTGTTGCCTGATTGACCGGTTTGACTTCATTCACAGAAATTTATTGTCAGGGGTTGTTTTACCTAAGACGTCTTGGAGCAACTCATATATCTGGGAACCTACGCCATACGCTTCTGGAAAACAAGAAATATGCCGTTTCTCTGTTGCCCTTCAGTAATGGCTTGAAAGATGTGAGATAAGAGAAGTAAAGATAGATTCCTAGCAGCGACGTTGATTTGATTTGATTTGATTTTCTCAGGGAAGCCAAAGCAGTCTTGGTCCAACCCGCCACTGCCCGCACCGAAACTAAGTTTATTGTGCGGTATCGCTCCCTGTATAACTAGTAAATCCAACCAATGCCCTTGAACAGTGCAAGGAGTCCCTTTACCAGTTCTTTATTAGACAAAATTTCTTCGGGTCTAGTTGTCCCAAATGTTCTGTGCCTTTTACTCTCCAATGCAATGCATTCGAAGATTAGATGTGATGCAGTTTCATCACCGTCATCACAGATACTACATTTAGGGTCCTCTTCTGTTTTTCCCATTGTATGTAGGTGTTTTTTGAAATTCCCATGGCCTGTCAGCAATCCAACCATGAGTCTAATCTCTCTCTTGTTCAGGCCCAGGATTGCAGAGCTTCTTTTAAAACATGGGTTTGGCATCATTACCTTGCCATGTTTTTGTTGATGGACTTTGGTCCAATATTCTACATGCTGTCTTCTGAGCCAGTTACGTAGCTCCAATTTGATCATTGCCTTGGTGATTGTCAGGACAGGTTCCGGTCCAATAAATGGAGTCTCTGTCCCCATCCTGGCTAATCTGTCGGCATGTTCGTTGCCACTGATCCCCTAGTGGACAGGGACCCACAATAGGTTTACTCTATTGCTTTCCCCTAGCTCCACCAGAACCTTTTGACATTCTGCAACAATTTTAGACCTTGTTGCAGGAGCTGCTAGTGATCTCAGGGCTGCCTGGCTGTCTGAATAGATATATATGCTAAGATCTTTGTGGCACCTACGCAAATTCACCTCCACACACGCCCTGATGGCAGTGATTTCGGCCTGGAATACTGAGGCCCTCCAGTGAGATGACGCCCTCCAGTCTTGGCTGCACCCCGTATACCCCGGCCTGCAGCGACGTTTCTAAGTCCGTTCTGCTGCATGGACAGAAGCTTTTCCGTCCGATACAATTTTATTATTTTCGAACTGACAGTAAGTTCTGCAGCAAACTGAATTTGGTGAAAGAAACTTTGCAGCGGGGTGTGCGTTGATATGAAGCGTCCTGGCAGATTATAATTGTGTGCCGGAACCGAGTTTCGAACCTGAGATCTTTTCCTTCCGCGGGCCAGCACTCTACCGACTGAGCTATCCCGGCACGCTTCACGGCCTTATTTGTGCCAGTACCTCGCCTCCTAGTTTCCAAATTTCAAGGAAGTTTTCCTGCGAAAGTTTCACAAGTAGCGCCACTGGAAGTAAGACGTGGTGGAGACATGGTTTAGCCACAGCCTAAGGGATGTTTCAGGAATGAAACTTTCACTCCGCAGCGGAGAGTGCGCTGATATGGAACTTGGGTTGTGAGGACGGACGGTGAAGCATGTCGGGATAGCTCAGTCGTCAGAGCGCCCTTCCCTCGGAAGGCAAATGTCCCGGATTCGAATCCCGGTTCCGTCACACAATTTTAAGCTGCCAGGAAGTTTGCATATGAAGATTGGTGACATTGATAAGTAAATTTAACACTTTGAGTGCCAGCCATATATGCGAACCGACTTCCCCCAGTGGCAGCCCATTTTCTTAGTCTCCTTCCCCCAGTGCCGGCCATTTATACAGTATTTCGTCCTATTGGTACAGATTCAGGAATAATCATTAATATATTTTTATTGGTCAGGAATAAACCTTATTATTTCCTCATCAAATACTTGCCCCGTACATTTCCCTGCTTTGTAAACCTTCCCCACAACAATAAAAACAAGAAACGCTCTTTTCGGGTAGGTAAAAAATTGTTTTTTCGTATTATAAACTATTTATTAATAAACGTGCGCCCACTTTGCATACTGCACACTGGAATGAAGCATCCTTCCTTCTGCCGACTCCTGCTTCTTTCTTGCTCCTCTCTGAGCACACTCTACAAGTCTTTTGTGCCTTCTTCTTTCCTTGTGGAATGGGTATTCTTTCCAGAAAATGTGTTCCATCCAGTCGTGAAAGCGCAGCACCACTTGTACCAGGCTGAAAGTCGGCGGCACCTGGTGATGACAAGTCTTTGCATGCCACAATAATAAACTGGCTGGTAGAATTTTTTTTCCTTTTTCACCTGAGTGTACAGAACACCTGCATTTGAAATTGCCATCGAGATAATGTGGAATGATAGCTTTCTACACTACTTGACTGAACGATGATCAAATATCCCATGAGACATTCTCTGGTCACTGAGGTCGACACCAAATTTATTGTTATTGTAGTCAATCACTGTTGTTGGTTTGTCTTTTTCTGTTCCTCTTCTGTCTATATAGGATGTCATATCAGCCCTATGTCTTGTGATTAGCGTGTAAACATCTCTTTTATCCTTCCAGCTTAGGGCTTTAAATGTTTCCCTTACGGTGGAAAATAATATCAGTTCGTTGGAGAGAAGCACTAAACAAAGCAGCTGGCATTCCTCTCCTGTTCTTCTTTACAGTGCCAACAAGACCTGTACATTTGCCTTCAAGAGCTGTTGCCAGTGCTACACTTGTATAATATCGATCCGTGTACAATGTGCGATCCTTGCCTGCTAAATTATCTAACAGTCTCAACACCACATTGTTCACAACATTGTCCGACCCAGGGAAAAACTTCAAAGTTCCAAATGTGACCTGACTGTCCCTCTGAGAGCATATATAGTTTTATGCCATAACGATGTGGTTTCTGTGGCATGTATTGTTTGAAACTTAGGCGCCCCCGAAATGGATACATCCCTTCATCAATTGTAATATTACCACTCGGCTGATATCCATTTTTGCACCGCTGTCGTATCTTGTCATACAATAGTCGCACTTTGAACAATGGGACAAACCCTGGTTCACCTTTAACTTTCATTTGATTGTTGTCATTCAAATGAAAGTTTGAATGTATAAGAAGGAATCTAGTGGCAGAGATGTCTACTTCCAGGGTTTGCCTCCCTTCTGATAACTGCCGTACGGATAATGATGCGCGCGAAAGCTAGAATTCGTTTGAGAACAGCCATCCGTAATATTACGGGCGCGGCAGTTCACGCAAAGACGCAGAGAATGTAATATTACGGGCGCGGCAATCTTCGAACAAACGACAGCAACGTAATATTACGGGCATGGCACACTAAGCGTTAATAGTCCTTTAGTTGCATCCCATATAAACAGGAGGCACTTGCGCCTTTATCCCAGTCGTTTGGGACTTTGCACTGGCCCATAGATGTTAACAGCACGACGTCAGCAACAACAAGTGAAATAGGCAGGCGAATATCGTGACTGGTCTTTGGCGTGATGGCCGACCGTTGATCTGTATGATGAATCCCGTGAATGTGAATCTGTCTTCCTCCAGGGTATGACGCCTTAGTGCGCTCGACCATTCCCGGCCGGCAGCTATTTGATCGTCCGTATTTATTTCCGTATGAGTGCAGCAGTGATGCAATTTTAGTTAAATATTTGCAAAACAACTTCTTCAGTACATTTTAGAAAACAATTTGGAAGAAGTATATTCAAATTTTATAATAACAATCAGAATCAAGCTCACAGTTCCAGTCAGTACAACTTCGGCCGAGAGAAGCTTCAGAAAGTTAATATTGATTAAGACTTACTTCAGAAGCACAATGAACCACGATAGACTACCTGCGTTGTCAGTATTATCAATTGAAGCCGAAATAGCGGCTAGTATTAAATAAGATGTGATCTTTAAAAAAAAATACTGCCTAGAGCGACTCTCGGTGGTATTCAAGAAACTCGCCACACGACTGTACAAATATTCGAGACACTCGAACAATCCCTTCATACTACGCTTGGGGAACTACGATCACAACCATAGGTGGAAACATAAGCGGCGAAAAACACTTCTCCTCAGAGACTAATCACCTACGGCCATAGGCACCACCAACTCGCAAACACGATGAATATGGCGAACCCCTGCAGAACAGCAAACTGACTGGCAATGCCAGCTGAGCTCACAGTCGACCAACAGGCAAGGCAGGGAAACCGTGTTTTATAAAACTCTTCTGGGTGTTGGACCGCATCGTCAAAATATCAAATACTTCACCGACGTTTCGGCCACTATTGCAAGTGGCCATCTTCTGGGTGTTACGTGGACCGCATCGTCAAAATATCAAATACTTCACCGACGTTTCGGCCACTATTGCAAGTGACCATCTTCTGGGTGTTACGTTTAACACCCAGAAGATGGCCACTTGCAATAGTGGCCGAAACGTCGGTGAAGTATTTGATATTTTGACGATGCGGTCCAACACCCAGAAGAGTTTTATAAACAATGACAACGGCCGCGGAAGCCTTCGTTTACAATCAGGGAAACCGTATTCAACGCACTGAACACAAACAGACCTACACAGTCCTTCATATTTGGTCAGTTCTGTGACCGACCTGTCTAACTATCATGACAAACTGTGCTATGTTCACAGTTATTCTGCCGCAGCCGACTCAGGAGACTTCACAGGAGCTCAGCTGCAGCAGAACCTCGCACCAACCGGACTGATTCTTTATGACAAATGATACTGAGATATACCCTTTACTAACATTACCAAACCTTGCATGACCTGTCGCAGATAACATACCGCTACTGCCCTTGCAACCTACCCCACTGTCGCAGAGGTTTTTTTTTCCCTTGGAAGTTGTCTTGGCACTTTTTTTCCTCTGCCCTTACATACCTTTACCCTTCGTATACCTTCCGACCACTACTATCTGCAGATGCACCGTATTAATGGGTGATCGTACCCACACGTACGGATAAAATCACGGCTCCCATATCCCGTGATCCACCATAACAAAACTAACAGTGGTGACAGTAGAACTATTGTGATGGTCACCACGCTGGTGTGGGCGTGGAGCGATCCCATCCTTTGTTAAAAAAAATTAAGTGAAACGAAAAGTTTCTCTATTTTAATGTGTTTGTTTATTGAAATTTTTGGCATTGCAATAATACTTGTATATTATACTAATAAAATTTTAGTGTAATGATTATTGATGTATAATTCAGCTCATTTTATGTAACATTTTCTACCTTACCGAAAAATTTGAAAGGGGCCTCGCAAAGACGAGTTCGCCGACGTCCAGCTTTCGTCTAGAGCCACCACTGCAGCCAGGGAGCTGAAACTATATATAGATTTTCCCACTCTTCTACGTCACAGGACAGCCCGATGACGCAATAAGCTAAGGCCAGAACAAGCCACAAAAAACTCCGCCTTAGTAACCTATATTTCGACAGACGTCAAGAGGACCTGAACGTGGGTTATTATTCCCCGGGAAACAGATATTCCATACCGCCTCCAATAGGCCGTGGGATTCCGCTTGACGAGCCGGTCGCCGGTCACAGAGCGCTTTTCTGGGCAAACCACTTGAGCCACCCACACCCGCCCTCCGCCATCGCGGCGTCGCTGTGCTACGCAATATCGGGCCGCCCCTCTCGACGCTGCCGCCTTTGTCTGCCGTATCCTCCCCTTTCACCCTCGCCCACTCCTACCAGCAGTACTACGTCCGCAGCTGTCACAGACTGCGAGGCGGACGAGGAGTCAAGATGAGTGGGTGGGCGCGGTGTGGGGATGCGAGCGTTCGCAGCCCAGCCAATCTGCAGCGGCGCAAATCGAGCGGAATTTCCGCCCCACCCTCTGCCCGACCCACGTTCAGCGCTCCAGCGAACAGCCCGTCCCCGTAATTTGCGCTACGGACGTCTGCGCTAGCGCCTAGGTTTCCCGCCTGGCGCTGCAGGCGTGCTGACATGCTCCGGTGCTCGTGTAATGCGATATGGGCAATATCAGGAAATGGTATACCTTTACCTTGACATATAGGGAGGAAAGAGATAGTGGAATTACAGAGGCGAGAATGAATAACATTGAAGTAGATATTCTCGCAGTAGTGAACCAACTTAAACCACATAACAAGAACAAGTCTTCTCGTCCATTTTATTATTTTATTTCAAAACTTTGCCTAAGTTTTACAAGCGTTCTTCGACTGTAACATACGCCTTGACAACGTGACCAAGCCTGTCCACCTTGTAGGACAGAGCCGGCCAGAACCAGTATTGAATGCTGATTCTAAAATCACGCCACCCTTCTGGCGTCCGTGCTGAAACTACTGACGTTTCCATGCTACCGTGCAGCCAATAGCAGACACCCACGTTTGATCACGTATCCTACTGCTGCAGGACACTGAGGTGCGAGAATCAGTTCCGTCGCTCTCTTCAGTTTGAGTTCTCGTACAGAACAGACGCACTCCAGAGGCTCAGCGTCTATGCTCCCGCCTAGCGGCTGTTCGGTATCAGCCACCAACTGTGTGAACCGTAACCATTACCGTAACCCTTTCTTATTTTCTAACCCGCTAAATTAGACTGGCATCCATTCATTGCATCCTACCTCAGGGCGAGCCCCGATATGAATCCCGTATTTCAGAATATACTGAATATTAACTTGCATCCTATCTTTTATTTTCCATTCAGCCACCCTTTCCTAGGGCGCCCACAAGCCTTCACCGCTTTGCCATCCATCCTGACAACGCTTCCAACCCATTTTTCTGATGCAGCACTGGGATGGGTTGTATAATTTTCCTATCATCCGTAGGATAAAGATCAAGTGCTGTACAAGACTGTATTTCATTAGAGCTCCATTCGTTTATGCTGAAGCAATAGCTCCGTACCTTACAGCCATATACCGGGTGATCAAAAAGTCAGTATAAATTTGTAAACTTAATAAAACACGGAATAATGTAGATAGAGATGTAAAAATTGACGCACATGCTTGGAATAACATGGGGTTTTATTTTTAAAAAAAGTATTGCTAGACGCTTGAAAGATCTATTGCGCGCGTCGTTTGGTGATGATCGTGTGCTCAGCCGCCACTTTCGTCATGCGTGGCCTCCCAGGTCCCCAGACCTCAGTCCGTGCATTTAGTGGCTTTGGGGTTACCTGAAGTCGCAAGTGTATCGTGATCGACCGACATCTCTAGGGATGCTTTACAGAGCTGTTCACAACATTATTCCTCGACTACAGCTATTGTTGACGAATGATGGTGAACATATTGAGCATATCCTGTAAATAACATCATCTATCCTTTGTCTTAATATGTTATGCTAATTATTGCTTTTCTGATCAGATGATGCACTTTTTTTAACTTTTTTTTTTTTTTTGCTTCTAATAATACCCCATGTCATCCAAGCATGTGTGTCAATTTTTATCTCTCTATCTACATTATTCCGTGATTTATTAAGTTTTAAAATTTATACTGACTTTTTGATCACCCAGTACAACCGCTCGCTCAAAAAAAGGATCTGTAGCAAACGACTGGAAAGTTGCCCAGGTCACACCTATATTCAAAAAAGGCAGTAGAAGTAACTGACTAAACTACAGACCTATTTCATTGACGTTAATTTGCAGCAGGGTTTTGGAACTTATCATGTATTCAAATGTTATTAATTATTCCGAACGAACGATCTATTGACCCACGATCAACAGGGATGTAGAAAATGTCGTTCATGCGAAACACAACTAGCTCTTTACTCTCACGAAGTGATGGGAGCTATCGACAAGGGTTCGCAAATTGATTCCGTATTTCTTGATTACCGGAAGGCTTTTGACACCGTAGCTCACAAACGGCTTTTAATCAATTTGCGTGGTTATGGAATATCGATCCAGATTTGTCCCTGGATAGGGGATTTCCTGCCAGAGAGAACACAGCTTGTAGTATTCGATGGTAAGGCAACGACTGAAACAGAGGTGATATCCACACGGTAGTGTTTTTGGTCCTCTGATGTTTCGTATCTACATAAATGATTTGGGAGAAAATCTGAGCAGATATCTTAGGTGGTTTGCAGATGGTGCCGTCAGTTAGTGTCTAATAAAGTCATCTGAAGATCAAAAACACCTGCAGAACGATATAAATATCAATATGGTGTAAAAATTGGCAATTGACTCTAAAGAATGAGAAGTGTGAAGTCGTCCAAATACGAAAAGAAGTCCGTTGTACTTTATTTACAAGATAAAACAATCAAAAGTGAAGGCCGAAACTCCACAAAATACCTAGGAATTACTATTACTTCAGATTTAAACTGGAAAGAACACGTAGATAATGCCACGGGAAAGGCAAACCAGAGACTGCGTTTTATTGGCAGAACGCTTAAAAGATGCAACAGAACTACTAAAGACACTGTATACACTACGCCTGTCCATACGTTTTTGGAGTATTGCTGCCCAGTGTGAAACTCTTATCATGTGGGTTTGACGAAGGACATTGAAAGAGTCCAAAGAAGATCAGATCGTATACGCGATTGTAGACTTTCTGTGCGTATTCCATTAATGAAGTCTTCTCGGGTAATCAGCGGAGTGATGGCGTCGTCTTGTCGAAATGTTTCGATGTTTTTCGCCAGAAGATGATGAGCACGATGCTCATCGAAACCTTGCGACAAGACGACGCCATCACTCGGCTGATTACCGGAGAAGACTTCATTAATTAAAGGTCAGTTAGTTTTGTATTGTCACGATACAGGGGAGACAGCGTTACGGAAATGATGCAGGATCTGGGATGGGACTCATTACAACAACGGCGCTTATCGCTGCGGCGTGGGCTACTTACGAAATTCCAATCACCAACATTATCCTCCGAATGCGAAAATATATTACTGACTCCCACATAGGTAGAAAAGATCATCAGAATAAAATACGAAAAATCAAGGTACAACGGAGAGATTCCGATGTTCTTTCTTCCCGCACGCTATTCGAGATTGGAATGGTAGTTGAATAGTATAGAACTCGTTGATGAAACCTCTGCCAGGCACATAAATGTGATTTGCAGGGTATCCCATGTAGATGTATATATAGACATGTAGACAATATCAACAGCTGTCAGAGGTGCAATATCTGTTTATTAAGAAACATTTTAGGCCACCGCTGGGTTTGAAAAAAGCTACAATTATTCGTCGCACAGTTTCCTTGAGTGTCGCATAGTTTGCAACGATCATCATCATCATCTTGGTTTCCAGCCGGGTCTGCTTTGAACATAAGCCTCACCGTCGTCCTCTGTCTTGCCACCATCTCTCCGTTTATACCCTAGTCCAATATTCCCCTTTCTTCCTGACCTCACTATCCCGACACTTAGCTCATCCAAACCCCATGACTTTCCTCCCTTCATCTTGCCCAGTGCCTCTTCCACTTCTTCCCACGTCATTCTGATCCACTGTTCCATTCACTTTCTTCTTTCCTCTGTCACCATTCTTTTACTTCTTTCTTTCTTGCTTGATACTCCTCTCTTGTCTCTACTGTTCTCTTCTGGATCCATACCCTAAAAGCTCTATTCTTCTTCTGTACTATGTCACTTGTTTTATCATTCCACCACGCTGTTTCTTTCCATCTCTTTTCGTTGCTTGTCTTCCTACATATCGCTTCCACCGCAGTTACTAATGTTCCCTTGATGCTACCCCATAACCTCTTCCACCGTTTTTGGTTCGTCCTTTGGGATGCTTTGTTTTACTACTTGTAGGTCTGTAGCCTGATTTCTTCCGCCTTCAACATATACCCTCATAAGTCCAGCCCCTCTTCCAAGTCATGGGAGACGGGCAACGGCATTAACTAGGCGATTGCCTTTAGGAGTGAGGTACAGCGAGGACTGTGCATGCCCCGTGGCCGCTGCGGTAGCTGTGAAGGTCCTACAGGAACCCTGAAAAGTGACACCATTAGGTGTCCCATTAGGGACTCTGGTGAAGCTACGATACGCCCAGTAGTCAGTAGTGGTTTATAATGGATGCTTTCCGAAAAAATAAAATAAATAAATAAATAAATAAAAGAAGCCCCGGAAAGAAGACTTTGCAACGGTAAATTCTACAAATGTACTATTACGTACCAAGCTGACCTCGTGAAAGATCAGTTCACATTTAAGAGAAATGTAGGAACACACGAGGCAATACTCACGACTTATCTGAGGAGATGGATTAAGGAAAAGCAAGCTAACATTTCCAGCTTTTTGTAGACTTGGAGAAAGCTTTTGACAATTCCGATTGGTATAAACACTTTGAAATTCTGAAGTCAGTAGGGAGAAATGTAGGGAGCAGAAGGTTTTTTAGAATTTCTAGAAAAAACAGGCAGCAGTTATTACAGTAAAGGGGATGAAAGGAATGCATCGTTTGGAAAGGGAGTAAGACAGGATAGAGCCTTTCTCCAATGTTATTCAATTCTTACATTGAGAAAGGTGAAGGATAGCAAGGAGAAATTTGAAGAAGGAATTAAAGTTTGTTGTTGTTGTCGTTGTGGTCTTCAGTCCGGAGACTGGTTTGATACAGCTCTCCACAATACCCTGAGAAAGCCTCTTCGCCGGCCGCGGTGGCCGAGGTGACTGAGGCGCTCCAGTCACGGTCAGCACAGCCACTACGATCGGGGGTTCGAATCCCCCCTCGGGCATGGATATTTGTGCCGTCCTAGTTCGTAAGTAGTTCATAAGTAGTTTGTAAGTTTAGGGACTGATGACCCCGTAGTTAAGTCCCATAAGCTTTACAAACATTTGAACATTTGAAAGCCTCTTCAACTACACATAAGAACGGCAACCAACATCTGTCTGAATCTGCTTACTGTATCCATCTCTTGGTCTTCCTCTGCGATTTTTACCCCACACACTTCCCTCCAACGCTAAATTCACAATTCCTTGATGTCTAAGAATGTGTCCTACCAATCTATCCCTTCTTTTAGTCAAGATATGCCAGAAATTTCTTTTCTCCCTAATTCTGTTCAGTACCTCCTCATTAGTTACGCGATCCAATCACCTAATCTTCAGCATTCTTCTGTAGCACCACTTTTCAAAAGCCTCTGTTCTTTCTGGCCGCAATGTTTATGATCCATGTTTCACTCTCATACAAGGCAACACTCCACACAAATGTCTTCAGAAAGGACTTCCTTAGACTTAAATCAATATTCGATGTTAACAAATTTCTCTTTTTTCAAGAATGCTTTTCTACCCATTGCCATTCTGCATTTTATATCCTCTGTACTGCGACCATCGCATGTTATTTTACTACCCAAGTAACAAAACTCATCTACCTCCTTTATTGTTTCGTCACCTTCATCATCACATGATTTTCTTAGACTGCACTCAATTACCCTAGTTCTGTTCTTGTTAATGTTCATGTTATATTCACCTTTCAACACAGTGTCCATTTCGTTCAACTGCTCTTCCAGGTCCTTTGCTGTCTCTGACAGAATTACTATGTCTTCGGCAAAATACAATGTTTTTAATTCTTCACCCTGATCTTCAATTCCTTCTCTCAATTACTCCTTGCTTTCCTTTATAGCTTGCTCAATGTAAAAATTTAATTACATTGGAAAAAAATACCCTGTCTTACTCTCTTCCCAACCACTGCATCGCTTTCATGCCCTTCAACTCTGACAACCGCTATATTTTGTACAAGTTTTAAATAACCTTATGCTCCCTTTATTTTACTCTTGCTTGCTTCAAAAGTTGAAAGAGTTTTTTTCCAATCAACATTGTCAAAAGCCTTCTCCAAATCTACAAAAGCTGGATATGTAGGTTTTGCTTTCCTTAATCGATCTTCTAGGGTAAGCCGTAAAGTGAGTATTGCCTTCCGTGTTCCTACATTTCTTCTGAATCCAAGGTCGGCTTATCCCAACTTTTCCATTCTTCTGTAAATAATTCATGTTAATATATTTCCAACCATGATTTATTAAACTGATGGTTCTGTAGTTTCCACACCTGTCTGCGCCTGCTTTCTTTGGAATGGCAATTATTTTTTCTCACCTGTCTCATACATCTTCCACATCAGGTGAAACATTTGTGTCATGGCTGGTTCTTCCAGAGATTTCAGTAGCTCTGAGGGAATGTCATCTACTCCAGGGGCATTGTTTCGACTTAGGTCTTTCAGTGATCTGTCAAATCCATCTCTCAGTATAGTATCTCCTATTTCATCCTCATACATTTCTTCTCCCCTTCCTACAATATTGCCTCTAAGTTCATTTCTGTCGTAGAGCCTCTCTATATACTCTTTCCACCTTTCAGCTCTCCCTTCTATGCTGAGAACTGGTTTTCCATCTGTATTCTTGATATTCATAGAGCTGTTTTTCTTATCTCCAAACATCTCTTCTACTTTCCTGTAGGCTGTATCTATTTTCCCCTATTTATACATTCTTCTATATCCTTGCATTTGCCTTCTAGCCACACCTGCTTAGCCATTTTGCACTTCCTGCCAATCTCATTTCCTAGTCGTCTGTACTCCATTTTGCCTGTTTCATTACTGCATTATTATATATTTTCTCCTTTCATCGATTAAATTTAGTATGTCCTGTGATAGCTAAGGATTTTTTGTAGGTCTTGCCATTCTACCTATTTTGTCCTCTGCTGCCTAAACTATTTCATCTCTCAATGCTACCCATTCTTCTTCTACTGTTTTATTTCCTCCTGTTGTTGCCTAACGCTCCCTCTGAAATTATCAAGAACTTCAGGTTCCTTCAGTTTATCCAGGTCCCATCTCCTTATTTTCCTACCTTTCTGCAGTTTTTTTTTTTTTTTTTTTCAGTTTCAGCCTACAATTCATGACCAGTATGTTATGGTCTGAGTTTATATCTGCCCATGGGTATGTTTTACAGTTTAAAACCTGGTTCCTAAATCTATGTCTGGTATCTCCCAGTGTCTCCTGGTCTCTTCCACGTATACAACATTCTTTCATGATTCTTAAACCAGGTGTTTGTTATAACTAAATTACGTTCCGTGCAAAATTCTACCAGGGGGCTTCCTCTTCCATTCCTTTTGCCCAGACCTTATTCACCTACTATCTTCCCTTCCCTTCCTTGCCCTACTACCGAATTCCAGTCTCCCATAATAATTAAGTTTTCATCTCCCTTAATAGTCTGAATATTTCCTTTAGCTCCTCATATATTTCTTCGATTTCCTCATCATCGGCAGAGCTAGTTAGCACATAAACCTGTAGTACTGTTGTCGCTGTTGGCTTCGTATCTATCTTGATAATGATAATGCGATCACTGTGCTGGTCATAGTAGTTTACCCGCATTCCTATTTTCTTATTCATTATCAATCCTACTCCTGTGATACCCCCAATTGACTTTGTATTTATAATCCTGTACTCACCTGACCAAAATTCCTGTTCATTCTGCCACCGAACTTCACTAATCCCCACTATACCTAACTTCAACCTGTCCATTTCCCTTATTAAATTTTCTAATTTTCCTACTCGATTAAGGGATCTAACATTCCACGCTCCGACTCGTAGAATGCCAGTGTTATCTTTTCCTGATGGTCACATCCTATTGAGTAATCCCCATCCGGAGATCCAAATGGGGGACTATTTTACCTCCGGAATATTTTACCCGAGAGGATGCCATATCATATGTTCATACAGTAGAGCTGCATGTCCTCGGAAAAAGTAACGGCTGTAGTTTACCCTTGCTTTCAGCCGTTCGCAGTAACTGTGTGGCAAAGCCTCATTAGCTGATGTTACATGGTCAGCTCAGTCAATCATCCAGACTGTTGCCCCTGTAACTATTGAAAAGGCTGCTGCCCCTCTTCAGGAACCACACGTTTGTCTGGCCTCTGCACAGATACTCCTCCCCTGTGGTTGCACCTACGGTACGGGTATTTGTATTGTTGAGGCACGCAAGCTACCCCACCTCGGCAATGTTTGTGGTTCATGGGAGTGGAATTAAAGTTTATGGTGAAGAAATAAAAATTTTGCCGTTGACTTTCTGTGGTTCATGGTAGTGGAATGAAAGTTTATAGTGAAGAAATAAAAACTTTTCCGTTTACCGATGACTTTGTAATTCTGTCAGAGACTGCAAAGGAAGTACAAGAGCAACTGAATTGAATGGACAGTCTGTTGAAAGGAGCTTATAACGTAAAGAAGCGCAAATTAAGAATATTGGCATACAGTTGAAGAAATTAGGTTAGGCAACAAAACAATAAAAGTTGTAAATCAGTTTATTACTGCGGCAGTAAAACAACATTCGAAGGTCGTAATACAAAGGATGTAATTATAAGAAGCAGAATTGCAATGAGAAGAAAGGAGATTGTGAATAAAAAAGTTTGCTACCACCTAATATAAGTTTAAGTGTAACGAAGAGTTTCCTTGTACGGGGGTGAAACGTGGACGATAAATAGTTCAGATAGGAAGAGGATAGTGGGTTCTGAAATGTGGTGTTACAGAAGAATGCTGAAGATTTGAAGGGTAGATCAAGAACTAATCAGGAGGTATTGATCAGAATTGGGGAGAAAAGGAATTTCTGGTATACCATGATTAAAAGAAGGGATCCATTGGCAGGACACAGACATCAAGGAACCCTAAATTTAGCATTTGAGGGAAGTGCGTGGGAAAAAATCGCAGACGGAGAGCAAGAGACGAATACAGTAGCAGATACTCCCAGGTGGCCCACGGTTCTTTCGTGAGTACGTGCGTGGCGAGCACGGGTCCTCGAGCTAGTGCATTCTTTCTTCCTTCTTTCCTCCCTGGACTGCATTTACTTTCCCTTCCGCTCATTTCCTATCCTTACTGCTTCCCCTCCGTACCGTGGGACTGATGACCTTGGCAATTTGGTTCCCCTGTCGGAAGAAAAGCAACCAACCAGTAATCGGATTCAAATGGATGTGGTTTGCTTGTTCTTGTGAGATGAAGATAGTTGCTCAGGATAGAGTAAAGTGGAGACCTGTAACAAAGCAGTCTTCGAACTGAAGATCAGAACAACAAATGACGTCCGATAATTGCTTGAACGATAATGGAGGTAAAAATCAGTCCGTCAGACGTGGTACCCAAACTCTTCCTCATGTTCAAATGTTTGTATAGCTTATGGGACTTAACTACGGGGTCATCAGTCCCTAAACTTACGAACTACTTATTAACTAGCTAATACTACGGACGGCACAAATATCCATGCCCGAGGGGGGATTCGAACCCCCGACCGTAGTGGCCGTGCAGACCGTGACTGGTGCGCCGCATTCCCCTCGGCCACCGCGGCCGGCAAACTCGTCTAAGTTCCGCGATTCTCAAACATTTAAGAATAATGTTTGCACATTTTCGAGTGTACTATATGCAGGAGGAGTACATATAGTTTCTTCCGGTGGCGAATGGTTGCAGGAGGTATAATATTACATTGCCGATTACATACGTAAGCCCTAGATAGTAGTGTTACTCTGTTCCGCTATCGTTCTCGTTTCTCATCTCTGACCTTTGTCTTCCCATTCTATTATATTTTCTTGGCAAGGAATGAGAACGATAAGCGATTAAAATCTTTGTTCTTTTTGTTTGATCGTGGAGGAGATCGGAGGCATTTTTGTTGCCTGCTCTCAAGTGTTTTAGTGAGCAAAATTTGTTTTTATTTTTTCTAATAAAATACTAAAATTCAGAATTCACAAAACCGGATGTTGAATATCATTTCATACCTAAATATCCATTTTTCATTCTTTTATAAATTACTATTTCAGTAATTCTTTAGTAATTGTAGGTTCATACCATTGTTGGGCGCCATTGTGCGAGCCATGAAGACACGCGAGATTTCTGGTAAAAAAGTAATAATAAAATAGAACTGAACAGTTTATGAATATAAAGTAATTATATCTCAACATTAACAAGATAGGAGAAATTTATTTACAAATGTACTACAATAGTAGCCTAACTTCAATTTAAAAGGAAAATATTTAACAGAGAATAAGTAGGTAGATTTCCGCCTGTTATAGTGTTGCTCGCCAACCCCTTTTACGTAATTTAAAGAAAAATTAATTATTATAGGTTGCTTTACATTTCTAGTTAGTCGTATTCGTAATGCCAACTGCTTTTGCTACGACGCCACGTAACGTGCGCCAATAATAACATTTTATCCCTGTGTTACCAACCTAAATCCGGCCGACGCGTATATTGAAATTTAACCCTACTTGCGACAAATCTTAAAATCACCAAATCTTGACAAATATTTGAGACGGGCAACGCTATAGAGGGTCCTCCGAACACCCTTAAAATAGATAACGAAGCCGACCGAGACCAAGAGGTAGATAGGCGAAAGAAGAATTTTATTTACTTATTTTAAATAAAATTTAGCCTACTTGTGGTGCATGCCTACAAAGATTCTTGATTCTTGATTCTTTGTTATTTTCGGCAGTTGGCAGCAAGCTTCTCTACCTGCCCGGAGGAGTTGGCTGCAGGAACGGCAGTGGTTGATGGTTCAAAGCTGGTCCTCTAGTGTTGCCAAGTCGCGCGGGAATGACCACACGGTTTGAGACGCCATGTCATGGATTGCGCGGCCGCTACCATCGGGAGTCCTCTCTCAGCCTTCGTTGTCCTTAGCATAGTCTCTCAGTAAGTCTATGGAACAATGACATTTTGGTGCTGCCACATCTGGAACTGTAGGCGTTTGCACAGATGACGCCGCAGCGGTAATGCGTGTTTTATCTGGTTGCACGCCGTGGCTGTAGGTAACGAACTGAGCTTTCGGAAGTGACAGAACTCCACTCTGCCACTCCACTCTGCTGGCAAACCTGTGGTCGTCTTTCGCTGTTTACACGTTCACTCTTGCTGAACGCTGACTTGAGCGCAGGCGATAACGTCTCCGCCAACTTCTCTCACCCAACTGCAAGGAAGAGCTGCTCGTACTCATTGAAGCGGTTAAAATCGCATCACTGAGATCCGTAATAAGTACCTAACTTACGCCCGATGGGCCTAGCAGTGTCGCCGCGAAACCTTCATATCCTACCGACTGAAGTCTGACTCCGTGGTAAGCGTCCAGCATGGTTTCTGTTGATCGCTTCTGTTGATCCTCTTGTGGATGTTGCAGTGCTTATATTCCCGTACTTGTTTAGATAACCGAATTCCGCCCTTCTCAAGACGCCTGGTTAGTATTTATTCACCCAAACATTTTTCAGCACTTATGTGGTATTTGCAATAACTTTCACTTTAATTTATGAAAATTATTGTTAGAAAAAATACACACACACCAATGCCCAAGGGACGAATCGAACTTCCAACGGTTGCGGCCACGCATTCCGTGACGTGCCGCCTCAGTCCCTGCGGCCCTTTATACGTTAATTAGTAAATGCACAAAAATCTATGACATCAATTTTCAAGATGTAGCGAAGCCTCTTCGTATATCACTGAGCTGTTTATTTACATTATGCCTACACAATTTTAGTTCTTTAGCTAAAATTATAGGAATTAATTAGAATTTCTTTAAGCCTACATACTAAAATTATTAACAGAGTTTATTTTACAGATTAAAGTATGCAATAATATGATTTACAACTTCTCTTTTGTAACAACAAAATGTTTGTGAAGAGACTCCGGCGCCATTCTTTAACACTCCAATCCTGATGCTCCTCCGCCTATTTTCTACGGGGTAAAACTGAAAATACGCCATAGGCCTCGAAGCATAGAGGCCACGTTCCCGAAGACGTTCTCGGAGTGTTTTAGTTGATATTGCGCGTCCTGTTGCTGCCTTGAGGGTGCGTTGCAGCTGAGTCGAATTCAGCCTTCTTTGTCGACAGTAGACAACGGTAATCTCTTTCTGATGTTACTGTTGACGACCTTGGCCTTGCCTTCTTTTAACGGTTCATGTTGTCTGAAACCGCGTCCACCTCCTGGAAATTACACTTCCAACCTTCCCATGGCCCTCCATACGATAGCTTCACTATCTGAACCAAACTGCTTGTATAATTCGTTTGGTAGAGAAAAGACAACCAACCCCCTATGCTGAAACGTTCTATTATTACCACTTTCTCGGTTGCCGTAATGTTGTCTCCACTCCGTAGAACCGACAGAGAGACTTCGAACCATTTTCGTTCAGTCTACTGATGAGAATACTTCGGATACTAGATATCTCAACTGATCCCCAAATTGTGTTGAGCATTATATATTCCTTTATTACGTTCTTTACTTTGGATATTGATATTTGGGTGTGTTAGTTCTATGTTTGTTCGGTTTCGTAAAGTATTCATCAAATGTTGAATGGGAGCTACCACTTTTCATTGTCTTGGGTTTTTTTTTTTTTTTTTTTTTTTTTTTTTTTTTTTTTTTTTTTTTTTTTGCGGAATCCAACCTTGGGGAAGATCAGTTTGGATTTAGGAGAAATGTAGGAACATGCGACGCAATACTCACATTACGACTTTTCTTAGAAGATAGGCTAAGAAAAGGCAAATCAAAGTTTTCAGCATTTGTATATTTGGAGAAAGCTTTTGACAATGTCGACTGGAATACACTCTTTCAAATTTTGAAGGTAGTAGGTGTAAAATATAGGGAGTTAAGAGTTATATTCAACTTATGCAAAAACCAGACAGCAGTTATTAAAGGCGAAGGGCAAGAAAGGGACGCAGAGGTTGGGAAGGGAGTAAGACAGGGTTGTAGCCTTTCCCCAATATTGTTCAATCTGTACATTGGACAAGATGTGACGGAATGCAAGGATAAATTTGAAGAGAGAATTAAAGTTCAGGGAGAAAAAATAAAAACTTTATGATTTGCCGATGACATAGTAGTCAGAGACTGCAAAGGATCTGGAAGAGCAATTGAATGGAATGGACAGTGTCGTGAAAGGAATATATAAGGTGAACATTAACAAGAGTAAAACGAGGGTAATGGAATGTAATGTCACAAAATCAGGTGATGCTGAAGGAATTAGATTACGTAATGAGACAATCAAAGTAGTAAATGAGTTTTGTTATTTGGGTAGCAAGATAACTTCTGATGGCCCGCCGCGGTGGAGTAGCCGAGCGGTCTAAAGCGTCTCGCTGCGGAGCGCGCGGTTGCTCGCCGTGGAGGTTCGAGTCCTCCCTGGGGCATGGGTGTGTGTGTTGTCCTTAGGTTAGTTTGCCTAGGTTTAAGTAGTTTGTAAGCTACGGACTGATGACCACGCAGTTTGGTCCGATAGATTTACAAACATTTGAACATTTTGATCTGATGGCCGAAGTAAAGAAAGTATAAAATGCTGAATAGCTATAGGAAGAAAAGCGTTTCTAAAGAAGCGGATATTAATTCAAATGTTAGGAAGACCTTTCTGAAAGCAATTTTCTGGAGTGTAGCATTGCATGGGCGTGAGATATGGACGATAAGGAGTTCAGAAAAAAAGATTATAGAAACTTTACAAATGTGGTGTTACAGAAGAATGATGAAAATTAGATGGGTAGATCACCTAACTAATGAAGAGGTGCTTAACCGAATTGGGGAGAGCAGGAGTTTCTGGCACATCCAGACTAAGAGAAGGGATAGATTGGTGGGACACGTTCTCAGACATCACGGAATTGTCAACTTAGCATTACAAGGGGTAAAAATCGTAGAGGGAGAACGAGGGACGAATACAGTAAGCAAATTCCAAAGGATGTAGGTTGCCGTACGTATTTTCAGATGGAGAAACTTGCACAGGACAGGGTAACGTCGAAAGCTGCATCAAACCAGTCTGCGCACTGAAGACCACCACAACAACAACAACATTATTGTTCTTGATTTACAGCTGAAGTCTGTTTTGGTACGTATTGCAAGTTAATTGCTGTATACCTGACTGGCTGTGTTTGACTAATTGCACGAGGAGAACCCAAGGCACGGGACCATCGTGGGAAAGGACAGAAAAGATTCTATTGAAATGGAACGCAAAGACATTGTTTTTATAGACGAATGACTAGTGATCCTGCACTACCTAGATGGTCATAAAGACTGTCAATTTTTTTACATGCATCGACATACTGATACGTAAGCCGGTGTTATGTTTCTCGATGACCTCACAGTTTTGGGGTGGTACCCGACTTCACTCGCACACCGCCGTGGAACACGTTGCCGGTACACTGACATGCCAGCGCTACATCACTGCAGTATTCATATTAATAATATGTCAGGATTGCAAAAAAGAGAAAAATATACTTAGAAAGGAAGTACAATGTATACACAGATCTGATATCTTACAGCAGTGTTATCATACACCCGAGGGGGGGAGGGAATCGTCATCACAGTAGTTGCACCATAAAATAAATAGCGGTTCAGTAATACCAGGCACAATTATTTAATGTTAAAATTACGGAGTTTCTTGTACAATATTCATTATGATATAATACAGTGTAATAATTATGAATAAGTAAAAAGTCTGAATGCTGTTTTCAGAAACCAATCCATAAGTAATAGGACATGACACAATAAGTTATTCTGAAAAATTCGAGAAAAGGTTCTGGTTCTTTATACATTGTCTGTACAGTGGGATCTTTGTTAATGAGTATAGTTATCTTCTGAGTCTACGCTCAAATTTAAACACTTGTTAGCAATATATATATATATATATATAGGAAAAATAGGATAATATAGGATAATATGTTGCTTTCTGAAAAATACACACATAAAAATGTCGCCCAATATATATATATATATATATATATATATATATATATATATATATATATTGGAAAAATAGGATAATATGTCGCTTTCCGAAAAATACACAGAAAAAAATGTCGCCCAAGAATTTAAAATAATGCTGAAGCAAAAGAAAGGAGATTAGATTTTATAGAAGCAAAAGAAAGGAGATTAGATAACATAGTTCTGTTACATTTTGTAAGAGAGGGGACTGCCAAATATTTTTTTTCTCATTTGGGAGGGGTCGCCAGATAGTTTTTATTTGGAAGGGGGTGTCACATATTGGAAAAGGTTGAAAAACAATGTCTTAGAGCATTTATGCACCTATAGAAGTACTGCACATAGTAGTTGTTAGTGCAGATGGCGAGTGAAGAATAAAATCAGTAAAGATATACATAATAAAATACACCATTATATACACACAATAAAATAATGTGCGGTTGCCTGTCAGAGCAAATTCGTACGATTAGCTAATGGCGATACAATTAAAACAAAGGTACGTTCTACTGCCACTATAGTGTGCTACTTTATGTCAATGTGTTTCATCGCATAAAAACATAAAGAAGTTACCCTCCATTTCTTACTACCCTCTTTCATAGCGGCGTGTTATTCAATGCTGTGAGAACGGCCATGTCACGGTGAATACATAGTTTCCGCCATATCACCGAAGTTAAGCACCGTCGGGCGTAGCCAGTGCCTGGATGGGTAACCGTTCGGATAGACCTCGACCCGAGGACGCGGACTGCGAGGGCATCCAGCTGCCGATAAGATGCACGTGCGTTTCTCAGGTTCTAGGTGGAAGAATGTGTGGACGAATGTCTACGCCCCCTTTCTTTCAGCGGACGTGGTTAGTTGCTGGTATAAAGTTGTGAATCTAGTCGTGCCCACCAACGAAAAACTGCACCGGATTTGCCTGCGCGCTTCCAGCCTTTGCGTAGACTGCTCACAGGAGGACACGTTGGAACACCGCTTCCTGTGCCCCACGCGTTCGCCCATCTGGAACGTTGCAACCGGGATGCTGGCGTTCATCAGTCGCACCGCCGTGGACGCCTTCTCGGTGGACATAGCCCTCGTCCCGGACTTCAAGCCATACCCTGCCACCAAGTACGCCGCAACAACCTGGATAGTCGGGCATACTATCTACGCCGTTCTACTCTTACAGTTGACACAGGTCTATCAGTATATGGTCTACCTTCGGCAGGTACATAACAACCCACGCCGTAGAAAGATTATTCTACCCTTTTTGCTCGGTTTTTGATCGTAGCAATTGAACATGCATACAATAAAGGTTTGTGAAGGAAATTCGATGACAGTCCAAACCCTCATGGGACTACGACATCTGGCTATGGACAATGGTCTCTGATTATGATTTAATTCGACGGAATATTATCGTGTGACTATTACACGGAACGAAAAATGCGCTAGTAAAATTATATGTTTGTGGCATGGCACAATTTATGTCCGTCTATGCAGAACACAACTTTGTTTTATCCTTACTTTTCGGTTTTGTTGACACCTTTTAAGAGTGTATAGTGCATCGCAGGTCTGCCCATCGACCTTCAGTGTTGAGGATGGCTTTTTATTTCCAAGAAGAAAATTATCTTTTATTCATGCCTATGATTGGACTTTTAGTTGAGACTTTTTACCATCAAACTTGAAGTTGCATCACTGAAGAATAGAAAGCACTGTACAGCGAAACTGTTTATTTACTTTTATCAAAAATGAAAGGGGCAGCATTAGTCGTAAAATCTTTTGCTTTATTTAGGCAAATCGATTTCGGTTTTCCAAGAAACCATCTTCAGTGCTGTCAGTTGGTCCAAAAAGAAATATACAAAATCAATAAACTAAAATCAAATTACAAACTCTCCAATAGGTACAAGGATTAAAAATTAATTCATACATACCAAGTTCAAGACAGCAGATTAGTAAAATGTTTAGTGACATTTACGTTTAACAAATCCATTGACATACATACATGTGATACTATCTGGTGTCATACAAAGTCAAACTGAGCCAGCTGCTTACATTTGTCCACAGGTGGGCTCTGTGTGGACGTCATTAGCGCCCTCTTTATTGTCTCAAAGGTTTACAATGTTTATATGTATATGAAAAAGAAAAGTTACAATATGAATAGATTGACATAATTAAATGAAACATATTGGATCTATCATTTTCTGTTATGGATACAATAAAAGAACAACGCTCGATAGAGCTTGGACCAGGTAAAGTTTTTACAAATAATTGCACTCCTCACAAAGATTTTATGGCTAATGCTGCCCCTTTCATTATTGATAAAAGTGATTTTGTGGCCGTTGAGCACACCCCTCCAGATAATGGAATCCCATTTAAAAATGTTTATTCGCCGACGAAGGCGAAAATAGGAGAGTACTAAAAAAAAAAAAAAAAAAAAAAAAATCAATTTTCCCTTTGGCTTACGGCAAAGGGTAGGAGGGGTGGTGGTGCAAAGTCCCTGATCACCAATCTTTGCACCAATGTCCTGGATTAAATTCGTAACCTCTCTAAAGTGTCTCCTTGAGTCAGGACACGGGGCACTGTTGACGGTGATCCGCCCGTCGGATGGGGACGTTAAGGTCGGCAGCCCCTTGGTGAGGATTAGGCTGTGTGCCGGCACCGGGCTTAAAGTCTCTCCCTGCTCCCATCATCTCCAATACAACACTGCACTACAAACGCATCCATTACAAAAATCAAATGTTTGTAAACCTATCGGACCAAACTGCGTGGTCATCAGTCCGTAGCTTACAAACTACTTAAACCTAAGGACAACACACACACCCATGTCTAGGGAGGACTCGAACCTCCACGGCGAGCAACCGCGCACTCCGCAGCGAGACGCTTCAGACCGCTCGGCTACTCCACCGCGGCGCACCCATTACAATCGCCTACACTTAACACTGACACTTCAGCACACAGTTGTCACACTTCGCGAAGAAAAGGTGCCTGCGGGCGCGGAGGATAGGGAAAACCTTTCCAATTCGGCGGCTGAACCCACTTTTCGGGGTCTCCGAGCCATTCATACCATACCACTCTACTTTATTCAACACTGTATTTTATTGCGTTTGAAAATCTGCTAAGAGTTACAAGTTTTTGGTTAAAACATCACTGTCATAAGACCACAGCAGCTGCAGCGGCGTTAGGTAAGAATCCACAGGTCCACCATGCTCGTGCAAACTGTGCATTAGGTTGCCCTTGATTTCCCTGAATAGCTCCTGATAAATGCCACGTCGATTACGTTGAAAGGGCATATCTTTACCGAAATAATTCGTGATCTCTGTCTCTAATGTCGTGGCTGTCGACGGATCGTTATACCGCAACCTACCTACCTCCATTCCTTATGAACATTTTAAAAAAGTCCCAAGGTTATCGGTTTCTTGCGCCTGGTCATGACATCACCTTTCAAATATTCACGCAACTTGTGGCTTGGTACCCACGTATGTGACTTCACTGCGTGAGAATCAGGTAATAGTTTTCCATTGCTTTAGACCGGTATTTGTTGATGTTGCGGTATAATTTATTATTTTACTAGATGGGTGGTTAATTGTCTATTAGTATTCTCATACATGAAAGATAAACAACTTCTACAAACATAGGTGCTGGTGCTGTGATGACGAATCGCAATACAAACACACACAACAGTCACGACATGACGTCACTCCCATTCAGTGTTATTATTAACTGCGACAACAGCGCTCTAAGAAGCCGGCATGACACATTTCTGAATGCGATGTATAGGATAAATGCTATAGCGCCGCTAAAAAAAGATGTCTCAACACCTCTTACAACGGGAAGCGTATGTATTACTTTACATAGTTGGCATTAACTAAAAAAAACTAAATTTTGTCTTCCTTTCATAAGGACCTTTGACATTTGAAATGGTGCCTTACAGGACAGATTAGATTCTGTTTTCGCCTATAGGTATTTACTGAATGATAATCAAATGTCCAATTGTTTGTAAATATATGAGACCAATCTGTAGTAGTCATCAGTTCCTAGGCTACTTAAACTAACGTATGATAAGGACAACACACACCTCCATCCAATATTCAGTTAGTCCATGTACACATTCCTCCGCTCTCAGTCCATCTTCTGCCTCCTATATCGTGCCTAATTATCCTCCTCCTTCTCCTACTACTACTATTACTACTACTAAAACTATACTAAATTCCGTCCGACAGGCCTCGAGAGGCCCACTGGGTACTGACCGGCCGCCGTGTCATCCTCCATTTGCAGTCCCGCTCCGTTAAGTCAGGTTTAGTGGCAGAGCCCTTGTGAGGCAAAATAGAGGAGCTACTCGATGGAGACATCAAGTACATCCTCAGTTTTGCCTCACAAGGGCTGAGTGCACCCTGCTTACCTACAACATTCGGCACTCCCAGATGGTTCCCCATCCAAGTGCTAACCAAGCCCAGCCGTGCTTAACTTCGGTGATCTACTGGGAAACACTGTATCCACTACGGCAAGTACTACAAATGCTACTACTGCTACTACTCCCATCTATACACCTATGTACTCTCCTATCGCTGTCATTACCTCCACTGCTCTCTGGCAGTCTCCTGTTCCCTCTACCTATCCCCTCCCTCCCTTGCATATGATAAATTACACCAGTCAAATTCATGATGATCGGCCAAACGGTCTCAAAGTCTAGTGTTCCTTCAACCCTGCACCTGATGAAATATCATGTAGACAGTGATGTTCTTCTTGTTTTGAAGCTCCAGTACACGTAATTTTATAGGAGTTGGATGAACAGTATTGCAGCGCAAAAAATAAGACTGCAATATGATGTGGCGATTCATTCCTTACGAAGCTACCCATTCAAACATTTTCGTGTTTTTTTCAGCTGTTCCACTGGGTTTTTCGACTCAATAATAATAAAAAAAACGGTATTACAGCGATCAAAACAAAATTTTCATATCAGTCAGTGAAACCGATTCTTACTTTTAGCGAAACTAATATATATATTAGTTTCGCTAAAAGTAAGAATCGGTTTCACTGACTGATATGAAAATTTTGTTTTGATCGCTGTAATACCGCTGTATATATATATATATATATATATATATATATATATATATATATATATATATATATATATATATATATATAATCATTAGAGACTGATTATGCCTTTCAGCGTTCAGTCTGGAGCACAGTACCTCTAATAAAATTCCTCCATGATTCACTATTCAGTGCTAACATTGATGCCTCGTCTGATGTTATGCCTTTTAATTCAAAATCATTCTGCACCGAATCTAGGTACTTTCTTCTTGGTCTACCTCGACTCCTCTTACCCTCCATTGACGAGCTCATGAGTCTCTTAGGTAACCTTGCTTCTCCCATGCTTGTAACATGACCCCACCATCTCTCTGTTCGCTCAAACTGCTTCATCTATGGTGTTCATTCCCAGCTTTCCTTTGATTCCTCATTATGGACACCCTCCTGCCATTGTACTTCAATATCATGCTGGCAACAATATATATAATAGGCAGCAAAATTATAATCCGGCATCCGGCCACCGCTTAAATATTAACACGCCAAATCCGAATTAATAAACTGGACCCTGCGATTGTCGTGTCTCGGTGGTTTTTCAATTGGACTCCAGGGCCCAACATGTCTCTAAATCTACTCCAGTTTTCCGAGAGGGTAAAAAGATGCCTACAGTTTAACGTGGAATCCGTACCCGTGACTTTTTTGGTGACTACTCACATAATTGAAAGGAGAAGGCTGAAAGTGATAAATCAATACATGAAAAACCGCGATCCCAACGAATTCCTGTTCTCTGGCTCAGCGCTTTGCTGCTAGACTAGATTTAATGCCGAAGAACAGCTCCAATGCTTGGATACCAACTGAGACTAGAGAAAAACAGTAAATTTCTAATAAAAATAATACTGACGTTGTTAATCTAAATAAAATTATCTGTCAAGTTGGACCAAATAACACAAACTGTGTAAAATTCCATTAAGTTCAGTTGAGTTGGTTCATCGCGGACGATCATCGTGTCACTGGATTTTTATAAAGATACATATTTTAATTACCTGTCTCTCAAGCGTAACCACTGCAACCGCGGAGAGACACACCGTCTGTTGACGACATTTTCCATTACATTTTTGAGTATCTTTCGACATTTTAGGCCCCTCGTGTCTTGTACTAAATTGCTTGTCTCAACTCAATCTAACGTCACGTCGGAAGTTTTTAAACGTTAATGAGGATCATCAGACATATTTTATATCAAAGCAATGTGTAATATTCCACGAGAAGAAGTACTTTTGCTGCTGTTTCTGTCTCCGTTAAAAGTGTACCCTAACTTCGGAACTTTTTAATTATGGTTGAAGAGATAGAATTCCGTATGCGATGATACTACTTCGTCGTTTATCTGTTGACATTAATCCGGAGAAACGGGCAGTTATAAATTGAAAAACTTCGGAGTAGGCCGTTAAAAGCAATCTCGCTTAAACCGACAGCTTCTAAAAAGCGTGCTTTAATCTATAACCATATATAATTGTGCTGCGATTATAAAGAAATATTCAGTACCTGTTCCAATGCGTATTAATTCCACAGGAAGTATGTAGTATATTTTCTTTTTTCTTTTCTTTTCTTTTCTTTTCTTTTCTTTTCTTTTCTTTTCTTTTCTTTTCTTTTCTTTTCTTTTCTTTTTACCTTCACCTACCTTACGCTTCTATTTGTATTAGCTAGCTCAAAACCCTGCGTTGCTCGAGTATTTAATTACTCCAACATTCTGTTACCTCATGTTCAGCGCCCTCTCTCCTTTATCCAACTGCTCCTCCGTCCTCTCTCTTTCCATCTCATCCTGTTTCTCTTTTTCTTCCATTATCTCTGGCACCACATCCTCTTATTCCCCTCGTGTTTTTCTTTTTCATATTGTACTTTCCCTCTATCTACACATCGATCCTCCTCTGTCGTTACATAAAAAAGGTTCAAATGTTTTTAATGCTTATGGGACTTAACTGCGGGGTTATCGGTCGCTAAACTTACAAATTACTTATGAACTAACTTATACCAAAGACGGCCCGAGGGGGATTCGAAACACCGACGAAGAACGACGTCGCGCATCGTAGCATAGCGCCTCAATGCGCTCGGTCGCTCCGCCGCGGCTTACTACATCCTCTCTTCCTGTTCATCTCCTCCCTCGCCTGGTATGAAAATGTTCTCTTAATTGAGCAGTAATTACAAATATGTTAGTTACGATTGATAAATAAGTCCAGTATGACAAATGTTCATGAATGAATAAAATACGTGGAGAACTAAAGCTGCCGATGACGTGTGAAATACATTCTTGCACCGAGACCACGATCCAGACGAGCTGTTTCTGGTCGTGTCCCTGAGGTATACTGAAGACGTCGACAGTGTCCCCGGAGACCTCAACCATGAGCCAGGACTGGCGGGAGAGATTGTCCCTATATTTACAGGGTGTCCCACGAAATATATCCAGCGGTAATGTTAGGTGACTCACCCTGTATACCGTGAGTCTCGCTTGAGCCTCAGACACGCGCTAGCAGCGCGCCTCATTTATTTCAAACGTCAACTTCGCTTCGCAGTTTCTCCGGATGTAATTGACGCATCGCGATGCAATCAACGCCATTCTTTTTGTGATTTTTCATTCTATCGATTGCTTAAGAAATAATATGGAGCATCCATTAAAAGAAAACATAGCCGGCCGCGGTGGCCGAGGGGACTAAGGCGCTTCAGTCACGGTCTGCACAGCCACTACGGTCGGGGGTTCGAATCCCCCCTCGGGCATGGATATTTGTGCCGTCCTAGTTCGTAAGTAGTTCATAAGTAGTTTGTAAGTTTAGGGACTGATGACCCCGTAGTTAAGTCCCATAAGCTTTACAAACATTTGAACATTTTTGAAAACATAAGTTAGTGTTGAAAATAATATTTCTTCACATTTTTTCTTTCATAAGCCCCTGCCGTACGTTCATGACCGCGAAAGTGGTTTTTCAATATCTCTTGTAGTTTCAGAGATATCTGGGGTGAAACAGTTGAGTGGGACACCCTGTATACTAGCTGAAAACCCGGCGTTGCTCGGGACTTATCATCGATCCTTCTCTTTCTCTCTCTCTCTCTCTCTCTCTGTGTGTGTGTGTGTGTGTGTGTCTCGCTCTCTCTCTCTCTCTCTCTCCTCATCTTTCCTTGGTAAATCAGGATCGGAATACAACTGTAGAATCTCACGAAGTCCATATGGAAAGTATCCTCCGTCATGCACCGTCCAAAATTTGATGCGACGGTGACCTTCCGTTTGTTTTAAAAGTCAAGTGTCCAGAATGTCATGAAGATTTTAGGATGGATAAAGTGTCCTTATTCGCTTGTCGCATGATGCCACAGGTTTTCAGCCATATAATTGTTAATGACGTCATATCTCCTGAACTATATGTAGTAAGCAGTTGTTACCCCTACGTCAATTGCTACATCACGGAAGGAATGTGTGTACCAAATTTGGTTGATATCGGTACAGTGGTTAAGAAGCAGATGTATAATGCAGCACTTTTCCGCGCATTTCATAGTTTATTACGTCATATATCCTGAACTATTTGTCGTACAGTCATTTAATGGTGTCCATGACCGTCGCGAAAGTGCAAGCAATATGTTGACAAAATTTCATCGCAATCGGTTGAACTGTACGGCCGCGCATAAAATAAGAACACACAAACATTCATTTATATATATTAGACTAGATGAACCCCCGCTGCTTCGCATGCTTAGGCAACAATGTTTTCGGAAAAGAATTTTCGATCCCCTCTTTTACCTCCTTAGTTGTTGAATTTCCAAAAATACCGAAACACGTGTATTTTTATTCATGATCAAGAGTCCATATCCTAAGTTTCGTAGTTATAGCTTGAAATTTGAGTTAACAGCAACATTTTTTGAAAATCAATTTTTTGCGTCCTCTATTTTACCTCCTTATTGGTTGAATTTCAAAAAAAATGCCGAAACACGTAACTTTTAAATTCGAACCCCGAATCCAAATCCGAAAATTTGTAGATCTAACACGTATTTTTTAACGTCTAACCAACTATAAAAAGATAAATAATATAGTGAGGACAGTTACAACTCACCGCAAAGACGTGGCGACGAGATGCGACAGGCACATACAAAAGACACACACATACAACACATTCAGCTATCGGCCATGGCCTTCTTCAGAAATTGAGCACTCACGCAATCACACAACACAGTCATACATCCATCACCTCCGACTGCCACACTTCGAATCACGCTCTGCAGCGAATCGGGGACGGGAGGGGAAGTGAGGGGGAGGGGATAGAAAGGTTACGTCACGGTGGTGGGGTGGGTTAGATGGGAATAACGAGATGCAGCTTAGGAATGGAGTGGGGAGGCGGATGAGGGGAGAAAATAATATATATATATATATATATATATATATATATATATATATATATATAGAGAGAGAGAGAGAGAGAGAGAGAGAGAGAGAGAGAGAGAGAGAGAAAATTCATGCACACTGCAAGTGCACAAGACCACATACACACACATACACATGCACACACACACACACACACACACACACACACACACACATACATACATATACACACACACGATCACACATTCACACACCACTCAAATCAGGCGAGGTTTGGGATATTATAAAAAGATCAATTTTTGCAGCTCTAGCTTCAAAATTGTATCAATAGCAACGTGATTTCAAAAAGAATTTTCGATCCTCTTACTTGTTGAATTTACAAAAATACTAAAAATCATGGATTTTTAATCCTGACCAAGATTCCATATCCGAAATTTCCTAGTTGTAGCTTAAAATTTAACAGCAACATATTTTTGAAAATCAATATTTTGCGTCACCTATTTTACCTCCTTATTTGTCGAATTTCAAAAAATGTTGTGGTTCTAGCTTCAAAATTGCCTAAATAGCTACGTATTTTCAAAAAACGTTTCATCCCCTATTTCACCCCCTTACGGACGGAATATCAAAAAATCGCTTCTTAAATGACGCCTACAGACTAAGATCGACACCCCCCACAAATCTTCAGTGGTTTGGGCTGGGCGATGATGAGTCAGTCCGTCAGTCAATCGGGACACTTCCTTTTATATATAGGGATATATAAAGAAGAGGGTTGGAACTTAAATAGTGACAACACTGCTGTGGAGACACTATGCAATGGAATCTACTCTTGTCGCTGATAGCACACACACACGTACCTTACCTCCTAGCAAATGGACTCGCCCGTCCCACATCGCCGGCGTGCGCACAATCGATGCAAGCACAGTCACTAGTGACTGAGCGGTCTAACGTAACGCTGTCACAATGTTTTATAAACAGGAACAACGGATATCGTCAACGCACAGTAGTACTGTTCACTTTTGGAGCATCACTTGCGATCAGCTTTGCGAAAGAAGCGGCAATAATTTCTACGCAACCCACCCTTCATTTTGTACAACAATGTCCGGGCGCATACAGCACAAACTGAGGCTGCTGTGTTCGGTCGATAGGACTGGGAAGTACTGTAGCATCCACTAGACTCCAGGACTTAAGTCCTTGTGATTTTGCCGGCCGCGGTGGCCGAGGGAACTGAGGCGTTCCAGTCACGGTCTGCACGGCCACTACGGTCGGGGGTTCGAATCCCCACTCGGGCATGGATATTTGTGCCGTCCTAGTTCGTAAGTAGTTCATAAGTAGTTTGTAAGTTTAGGGACTGATGACCCCATAGTTAGGTCCCATAAGCTATACAAACATTTGAACATTTTTCCCCTTGTGATTTGATTCTGAAGATGAAGGAACCACTTCGTGGCATTCGCTTTAGAAGTGTTCCAGAGATTCGACAGGATTTAGACCGCTCCATTTGCACCATCAACACAACAAGTTCTGCGTACGGTTTACTATTTCTTCCATATCGCTGGCAACGGGTTCTGCACCACGCTGTCGACTACTTTGAAGGACAGTAACAGGTGCAAACAACGCTTTTGTATCGTTTGTATCGCTTGTCAATAGGTAGTTGACAGTCCTCATATTGTGTTTTTGGAGCATAACCTGCGATCAGCTTTCTCTCGTTTTCAGTGTGAAGTGTGTAAAATGTCATCAAGATAGGAATAAATATGTAGGCAGTTGTCGAACTCTGTTGTAGAGTACACTGCACCCTACATACTAGGAAATCTTATCCACACTGTTCCGTTCCTCTTCATGTTGAGATGAAGCGCTATCAAATGTTCAAATATTGTGAAGCTTATGGGACTTAATTTACAAACTACTTATGAACTACCTTATACTAAAGACAACACTAACAGTCATGCCCGAGGGGGATTTGAACCCCATCGCAGGATAGCGCCTCAATGCGCTCGGCCGCTCCGCCGCGGTGAAGCGCAATCGAACGAACGGTACGGCAGCGCATAAAATACAAATCTAAACGCTGTTCAAATGTTTACACATCTAACGGACTCAACTGCGTGGTTATTATTCGTCGCTTACTATAACTAACCTAAGAACAACACAAACACCCATGCCCGTGGGGGCTCGAACCCCCGACGGCGAACGGCCGCGAGCACCGTAGCACGACGCCCCAGCGCGCACGGCAATACGAATCTAGTCGTAAATTACCGATATAACCAATTTATATGTTTTCTGTTTTCATCGCTATCTAACCAGATCCAATTGTGAGTCCAAACCATTCGGGGTCCCGCTCAAAAACACAAGAAATATTTCCTCGAAATTTATCAAGTAGTTTAAGAGTAATTCATTGAAATAAGCACGGTTCTTTTAATATGTTTGTGACGTTCCTCTTGCTAGACGTACTCGCAATATTTTGTTAAAAATCATACAAAGCACAGTTAGGATAAACTGACACCCATGAAAAATTTAAAAAGCATGATATGCTATAGAAAAAATTCGAAATAAAATTCAATTTAACTTAATTTTCTGTTGCTGCTTGATAGAACACGATAATATTATCAAAAAGAGAAAAATATCTGATGTTCTCGAAAATTATTGTGTTACTAAGCCACATTAGGTAACAACTGAATCTCGCCAACAGTTCGTCGCAGATTTGCGCCTTAGATACAGAAGATACAAATTCACATGTTTACAGGAGAGTGTTACATTCATTAAAATATAAAAAAATTTAAAACAACTGATATTATAAGTAGAGGTTGAAAGCATGAAATTCATTATTAAAAGCAGGAGGGTGGGAATATGGTGGGGTTGTTACTTTGTAATGTACTACTGAAATGGTAATATTGGATACATTGAACAAATGGATAACTGAAAAGAGGGGTGAAAGGGAAACTGGGTTTGATCGTTTCATACGATACTGCCATCGTCAGTCAAATGTTTATTTATATCCAGGATTTGCAAGAATGTCATCTCTCTGCTTTTCTTGAGAGACTGTAAGATTTTACAGTCTATGTCATTATTATGGTTTTCTGTGACCAGATGTTCGGCAAATGTTGAATCTTTCAAGTTGTACAATGTAACAAGCCCCACCTTCTCCCTCCTCCCTGTTTTTAACAATGAATATTCAAGCTTTGAACGTATACTAATAATATCAGCTTTTTATATATTTTTACATTTTCTCACTCTCCCGTGAACGTGGAAATTTGTATTTTCAGTAATTTAATATTATCTTCGTAAGACGTACATGTGTGACGAAAGATAAGCGACATTCTGTTGTTACCTGATGGTGACCTAAGAAGCCGGAAGCTGGTTAGTAACTCAATAAATAATTTTGCAGAACATCAGGATTTTTTTTCTTTTTGATAAATACGTACAAGATAAAATAAAGGGTAGAATCAAGGAAACTGCAGACTGAACGTTGAAATGCATAATCGGTGTGTAATAATGATCAGGGAAACGTTTGAAAATGACGTTTCGTTTAGCTCATAGGCCTAGCGCAAGCATTTCTAGTGAACGCCACTTCGGCGATTTGTGTGTCCCTAATCTACCACAATTACCCAACCGGGAATAGGGGACCTACAGTTATACGTCCCACTATATAGACATTTTGTAAAGAAGAAGACCATGTTTTTCGAATTTTTCAGAATATCTTATTGTATCATGTTCTTTTACCTACTGAGAGGTTCCTGAAAACAGCTTTTAGACACAGCCCTTATACATCATTAACATTTAATTATAAAACAATCTATGAACCACTCAGTTCATGCTGAAAGTTACACAAGAATCTCCATAATCTTAACATTAAATATCACTGTTAGTTCCTTTTTGTCCTGTTTTTCCCACAGTTGCTGTATTATATTATTATAGTGTAGAAATTTAGGTTATCCGTTTATGCATCTGAATTAATAAAATATGTTATTGCAATATGCAATTCGCCTTTATTTTGAAGGCATCATCAGTGGCCTGTAATGTTCTACAATATTTAATATTTATGTTTCTTTGTATATTAGGTTATAAACAGATCTGGTGCGTTATTTAAGTATAGTTACTGATATTTGTTTGTTGTTACTTATAATATTTCGTGGATATTGCTTTACATCTAGTGCTCATTGGTGGCTTCCGGCTGTTCTGCTTCAGGTATGTTCATTTTGCGTTTTTTGTTCTTCCAGCACTTCACAGCTAGCACCACTAGGCATAAGCCACAAAAAAATAAAATAAAAAATAAATAAATAAATAAAAATAAAAAATTAAAAATTCACTTCTCTCTCTCCCTTTCCCACCATCCCTGTCTGCCTCTACCTCCCTTTCGCTGTCTATCTCTCTGTCTCTAACACTATCTCTTACTCTTTCTCTCTCTCTGTTTCAAACACTATCTCTCTCTCTCTCTCTCTCTCTCTCTCTCTCTCTCTCTCTCTCTCTCTCTCTATCTCTTCACAATCAGGTATAATTAAATAAATAAATAAATTAATACATCAGTATCTGGTGCAGTTCTCTATGCAATCACATCGAAAACACACACACAAACATACACACACAGACACTGACATAAAGCAAAGATAGGACAAACACATACTCAACAGTTTGCAATACCAACCACAACAAAAACACAACACAAACAATATGGCACCCATATACAATCCGTAACAAGTATGCTCCTCACAATTTAATTCGCAGTCGTTTTCACAAAATGTGTAAAATCGCAATTTAGATTAATCGTGGCCGGGAGGGAGGGAAGAGGGTGTTACAAGGTTCGAGATTTGAAACAGATCTCTGCTTCATTAGTGGAATATAAAGTAAGATGACGAGGAAACTAAAATGGCAGCACATTTCGTTATTGCGATTGTCGAGACAGAGTAGCAAATATTGATCTTGCCTTGATAGCGAGTAGCACTCTCCGCATACTGTAGTAGGTACTAAAACCAACCGCCATTTAGCACTGAGACGCTATCATTTATGTTGAAACACACGTTGGTTGTAATATTTCAGTGCAGACAATGGCATTTAGAACAGGAGTGGTAGATTTCCCTAAGCTGCGTTCAGTACTTTTTCGTAAAGTATAAACCATGGAGATCCTTTAATGTACGTAGTACAGTCCAAAGAACTAAATTATTAATAACAGTTTCGGTTGAGTTGACGAATTTAATGAGTGGACAAGAGGACAGCTCGTCATCTTACCCAAACAATCCCTAATGAGCCTTTCCTACTAACCTGCAATATTGAACGTGTGAAACAAGTATACTCACCAACATGCAACAATGGGCACAGGAATCGACGACCGTTGCTATTCACGACATACTGAATGCTGCAGTGGTGTATGCAACTCCGAAAAGTAAACAGAGGAAAAAGTTGTCCTCATTGCAGATCAAAAACAGACGGCAACTGAAGAAGAAATCATTAGAAAAAAGAAAAACAGGGGACAAAGGGGAGACGAAAAAAAAAAACAAAGGCCATCAGGCACTTTTTTTCCAACATTCCTCCATAACAGTCAACTACACTAAGGACGACGACGATCACGATTTATTTGGAGAAGAAAATTGTGAAATCATAAATGAATCTCGTAAATTACGAACTCCGAATGCTCGTTCTAACTGTCGTAACAGGTCCATACTGCTTGTACCGGAATCCCTGCGCCAGATATGGATCACAAAACAATTGTGAGCCACTTCAGTGCTTAAAATATATTTATTTTTTCCTTGGTCAAATTATGCACTTACATTCGTCATCTTACGAGAGTAAAATCACGAATTGGATGAACATCGTCTGAAAAAAGTAATCAACCTAAACTTTGGATTTAGAAAAAGTACGAAATCTGTAGTTGTAAATAAAAATCTGGTGGTGGCTATGAAGTGTTAATGTAGGCGTCAGGACCAAAATACATGGAATACAAAATTCAGAATCTTACTGTCGCCCTCTTTCCCTCCCTTCTGCTAAATGGATAGTCATTGTAGTCGACATATTAAAGGTCAGTGTAACAATTGGCTTCGTATCTATCTTGACAATGATAATGCGATCACAGTGCTGCTCATAGTAGTTTACCCGCATTCCTATTTTCTTATTCACACGCAACTGATTTTGTATTTATAATCCTGTACTCACCTGACCAGAAATCCTGTTCATCTTGACACCGAACTTCACTAATCCCCACCATATCTAACTTCAACCTATCCATTTCCCTTTTTAAGTTTTCTAATTTTCCTACCCGATTAAGGGATCTAACATTCCACGCTCCTATCCGTAGAATGTCAGTATTGTCTTTCCTGATGACAACATCCTCCTGAGTAGTCCCCGCCCGGAGATCCGAATGGGGGAATATTTTACCTCCGGAATATTTTACCCGAGAGGATGCCATCATCATATGTTCATACAGTAGAGCTGCATGTCCCCGGGAAAGGTAACGGCTGTAGTTTCCCCTTGCTTTCAGCCGTTCGCAGTAGCTGTGTGGCAAAGCCACATTAGCTGATGTTACAAGGCCAGCTCAGTCAATCGTTCAGACTGTTGCCCCTGTAACTACTGAAAAGGCTGCTGCCCCTCTTCAGGAACCACACGTTTGTCTGGCCTCTCCACAGATACCCCTCCGCTGTGGTTGCACCTACGGTACGGCTATCTGCATCGTTGAGGCACGCAAGCCACCCCACCTCGGCAATGTCTGTCGTTCATGGGGGTGGTGAATCATGCTATTGAACAGAAAATATTCGCCACTGAGACTGACAATACATGGAAATTGTTCAACACAAATAATCGTTTTGTGCCATACTCTTACTAAATAGTGCAGCTGTTACGTCTTTCATTAATCATAGCTGGAAATAGATGAAATACTATCATAATTATTAAACCTGCTTAACTTCTGCAAGGGGGCTGATAACCCAGCCGTTTAGTCACTTTCATCCGGGACCGGTGGTCTTGGGGTAAAGCGCTCGACTGGAAACCGAAGGGTCGCGGGTTAGAAGCCCGGTCAGACCTCAGTATTTTTCACTCTGCGTTTTAACCCATCCTTCACCTCTCAACGATGTGGGAGTCGCCAGGAACGACACGTGGTTCGGATTTCACGTTAAGCTCTAGGTCCCCTTTCCCTGATTGGCTAGCTGGTGTAAGCTAGGGACACGCAAGCCGCCGAAGTGCCGTCCAATTGAAACACTTGCACCAGGCCTATGAGCCACACGAAATTATTATTATAGTCCCTTGAAAACACCAACAACTTCTGCTCCGTATTTAACATGTAGGCTTATCTTAGAATCTCTTACTACTATGAGCATTGACATCCTCTCTATTGGCAAGGGTTTCTATTTATCAATTAAATGGCAACAGGGACCAGAAGGCGGACAATTCAGATAAAATAAATGGTCATCATACTCTGAAATTGACACGTTAAAAGGTGAGATAAATTGTTACGTCTGATAATAAACAATGAAACGTGATCTTACGCTGAGAACGTTTTTATGCAGGACTAGGTAAAAATGAAATCAAATGAGAATCCTATTAACTCGCCACAGTCCTTAATGAGAGAGAATATTAACGTTCTAGCCAAGAGAACGACAACTGAGAAATGGACCTTAAGAAGTGTAAATAACGGATTTTGATGGGTTTCGGATATGTTGTAGAGGAAGATACCTTGATAATGAGGCGGTGTTCGTGAACATTCATACTCACGTTCCAAGCAAGTAAGCGTGGCGTAGCGGTTAAAGGCTACAGCTAGAAACCTAGAGGTACCACGTTGGGTTTCTCTCCATGTTTTTATTGGCCTACTTTAGGTTACGGTAGCAACACTAAAAGTGGGCCTTTTCGATCGTCTTTTGACAGCTCGAAATTTAAATGCAAATAACGGATTAACCATGCATCTGACACGAAAATTGAATAACCGAATTTGTAGAAGAGAAAATTCTCTACAACAATGCTCTGGTATGTTTTTTCACATCTCGTATCGTTTCAGATATAACTGCGATTTTGGGATGTATGTCTGTCTGTCCGTCTGTCTGTGCGCAACGTGTTTCCTGTTGTTAAGACGAACCGTTCAACCGATCAGCACTAAATTTTGCACACATAATTGTAGGCCGCCAGAGACCAGAACCTCCCTTTTTCAAATTTTTCGAACAAAAAATACGGTAGTAATACCAAAAAAAGCCGTTTGTAATATAATTGTAATTGCAAACGATCCGTTCATCTGACACGAAAATTGAATAACCTGTCAGTTGGATCACGCAGCAGATATATATATATATATATATATATATATATATATATATATATATATTTTGAACATTAATAAATTTCAGAAGAAAACTTCTGCATTATGTCGTGAAGTTAAATTATTCATGCATCTTTGGCTGTATTTGCAGGTAATTTCTAAAAATGCAAGACTTTTGACTTATAACTGAGTAAACTAAACCGATTCTCATTTAGATATTAAATTAATATACAGTTGCTGACGCAAGTTATTCTCATTCGGGTATGTGTTTAGTTTATTATTACACGAAAGAAAGAACTGAAGCAAGAAAAATATTAGACAGGAAAATGTAATTAGTATTGTATATTCACTTTAAATTTGTCAGGTTTAGGTAAAAGTAACGTAGTGGGTATCCCTTTGCATTTTTCTTAGTTCATGTAAGGTTTAAGTACATAATATGTACGAAAATGCTTGTCAAAAACTTGTCCGTGATCTCAATTGTTTTCTTAATTTATACGTTGCTCCGATGAGGAAAGGTTCACGGTCTCTCTGAATATTAGGCTGCGCTACACGTTAGTCTGAATTTATAGTTGAAGTCTTACGATGTGGACCCAAAAAAACAAACTGTTTTCTTAAAATCAGATGACAAGTAAAATTCCGCATGGACAGAACTGCCCACAGTTTCCGCCTCTGTCTGTCGATTAAGACGCCAAATATCTCGAGAATTATATGAATTATCGTTCTGCTCTCAACCTTAAATAAAATTTACATATCTGACCTACATTTCGTCTGCAGGTTTGTATGTGGTAAAATCAACCGTACACAAAGTCTATGCAAAGCGATTTTTAGCCTGTGGACTCTTAAAAAATTTCCGCTGTAGTTTACTTAATTTGATGTAACACAGTAACTATAAGGAATAACGAACAGAAAGTCAGATCATTATCGAGCGAAAATATCGCACTAAAAGATGTGAAGATCCCATAGTGTTCTCAAAATCGGTTTATAAGTATTGTAAGCGCTCGAGACGTTGTGGCTTTCGGTGCCTATATGGGATACTATGCAAATCACATTTAAGTGCCTGGCAGATGATTCTTCGAATCACCGTTATACTATTTATCTTCCATTCCATTCTCGAATAGCTCTGATTTCTCATATGTTATTCTGATGGTCACTTCTACCTATGTAAGTGGGAGTCAACAATATATTTTTTCATACGGAGGAGAATGTTGGCGATTGGAGTTTCGTAAGTAGCCCACGCCGCAGCGATAAGCGCCGTTGTTGTAATGATTCCCATCCCAGATCCTGTATCATTTCCGTAACGCTGTCTCCCCCGTAAAGTGACAATACGAAACGAGCTGCACTTCTTTGGACTTTTTCGATGTCCTCCGTCAAACCCAGCTAATAAAGACCCCACAATGGTCAGCAATACTACAAAATAGGACGGACTAGCGTAGTGTATGCAGCCTCTTTAGTAATTCTTTTGCATCTTTTAAGGGTTCTGCCAATAAAACGCAGTGTTTGGTTCGACTTTCCCACGGCATTATCCACGTGTTATTTCCAGTTTAAGTCTGAAGTACTAGTATTTCTTAGGTATTTTGTGGAGTTTACAGCCTCACTTTTGATTGATTTATCTTGTAAACAAGGTTTAACGGATTTCTTTTCGTACTGATGTGGACGACTTCACACTTCTCATTATTTAGATTCAATTGCCAATTTTTACACCACAGTGATATCTTATTCAGATCGTTCTGCAGTTGGTTTTGGCCTTCAGTTGATTATACTCGACGGTAAATGACGGCGTCATCTGCAAACAACCTAAGAGAGCTACTTAGATTTTTCCCTTAAATCGTTTATGTAAATAAGGAACAGCAGTGGACCAATAACGCTACCTTGTGGAACGGCTGATATCACCTCTGTTTTAGTCGGTGCCTTAACATCGATTACTGCAAATATGTTTTCTCTGTCAGGAAATCGCCTAACCAGTAAAAAATCTTGGGCGATATTCTATAGCCACACTATTTGATTAAAAGCCGTTTGTGAGGTACGGTGTCAAAAGCCTTCTGGAAATCAAGAAATACGGAATCGATTTGCGAACCCTTGTCGATACAGAGCTTTATGGCGGCTGTGGGCGTGAACTCGCATATTACTGCATTTGGCACGTGTTGTGGCGCCTGTTAGGTATAATTCCCGCGTTGCACTGCTGGTCGTGTGTAGTCGATGCGATAACGCTGCACAAGTATAAAGTCGTTGAATTAGCGTTTCCGTTAATCAATAATGCGTTTCATCCATCCAAAGGCACGCAGAGAAAAGTTTCAAAAAATGTTCAAATGTTTGTAAAGCTTATGGGACTTAACTATGGGGTCATCAGTCCCTAAACTACAAACTACTTATGAACTACTTACGAAGTAGGACGGCACAAATATCCATGCCCGACGGGGCATTCGAACCCCCGACCGTAGTGGCCGTGCAGACCGTGACTGAAGCGCCTCAGTCTCCTCGGCCACCGCGGCAGAGAAAAGTTTCCTGTAATTAGTACAATTGGTAATGCACCTCCGTAAGTCGAGAAGCCTCTGTTAACGCCATTAGCGATTCAAAGAATCAATGTATGTCACTTTATTTCTCCGCTCTCCACTGTGGCGTCGTCAGAAGTCACGTCTTGTGAGCTGTTTAAAGTTGAACGATGTGAAATGAGGTGCCGTCGTGGAAAGATGGAATACTCGGTTGCGGTAAAAAACTTTTTCCCCCGCAAATTTTCATAAGCAAGTTTCTGGGAACTGCGCTGCAGTGGTAAATAATGTTAGCTGGAGAGTGCGGGAGGCGACGCCGGCTTCCCCGAAATGCCACGGAAGGGCTAACTGGGCGAGCTGGAGGAACTTTTCTTTTAGCGTCGAGGCCATCCACTGGAGTAGCGCTGGCGACCGACCGTCTCTGTGTGCAGGCGTGCACTCAGGAATGGGGAGTGGAGGTGGAGAGATCAGGGAGGAAACCTCCACCCCCACTTCTAAAATGTTTGGGCTTAGAGTTGCCATAAATGTTGCTAACATCGAAACACGTCCACCGAATGTGTGGTCGTGTTCCATTTTTGATTTAATCATTAACCTAAAGTGTTTCTGCACCATTAATATTGTCTATTAGTATCTTAATTCCACATATACATCTACATCTACATAGATACTCTGCAAATCACATTTAAGTGCCTGGCAGAGGGTTCATTAACCACTTTCATAACTTTTCTCTACCATTCCATTCTCTAATAGCGCGCGGGAGGAAAGAAAACCTAAATCATTCCGTTTTCGATCTGATTTCTCTTATTTTATTGGGATGGTCATGTCTCCCTAAGTAGGTGGGTGCTAGCAAAATATTTTCACATTCGGAAGTAAAACTCGGTGATTGAAACTTCGCAAACAGATCACGCCGCAATGAATAACGTCTTTCTTTTAATGATTTCCACCCCAATTCGTGCAACATTTCCGTGACGCTTTCCCCCCGTAACGTGATAAAACAAAACGAGCTGCCCTTCTCCGAACCTTCTCAATATCTTCCGTCAATCCCACCTGGTGAGAGTCCCACAAGGGGCAACAGTACTCCAGGAGAGGACGCACAAGTGTGATGTAGGCAGTCTCTTTGGTGGAGCTGGTGCATCTTCGAAGCGTTCTGCCAATGAAACGTAATCTTTGATTCGCCTTCCCCACAATATTTTCTATGTGTTCTCTCCAGTCAAAGTTGTTCGTAATTGTAACGCCTAGGTATTTGGTAGAATTTACGACCTTAAGGTTTCACTGATTTATCGCGTAATTGAAGTTCAGTGGATTTCTTTTAGTGGTCATGTGTATTACTTCACACTTTTCTTTATTTAGTGTCAATTCTGTTTATTAACTATCAATGCCCGATGTTTATATATGTTTTCACCTGTGTGATTGAACCTTTGTGTTTATTTGAATGTGGAAGGTTGCTTTTAATATTGACTGACTGCCAGATAATGGCTTACAGTCGCCGCCTCGCGATATAGGACCTCGTTTAAACAAGAACGCATGGCTTCGTTTGTCGTCTGCACTGTAGTCTGCTGGGTGGGCAGCTACAAGCTTGCTTGGCGAGATGGCGAGGTAAACGTGTTCTTAGTGTGGTGCTAAACTAATCTTGGACGAAAGAGGTGACAAGAGACCTCTCTGGGATCCGTTGTAGAGGGTATTACCTTCCTTACGTGGAGACACTGTGCTCTGAAAGAGCTCTGTATGGGTTTTTAGCGCGCTCTACATCAAGTGAGTGGTGGAGAAGGTTTTGGCGTGCCTTCACTCTTGCTGCAACCGTGGAAGTAAGTACTTCATCGAATCATGCTGAGGGGAAGGCATGCTGTTTGCTTTCTTTGTGATCAGGCGGTCTTGGTTTATCAGTGATAGTTTTCTTGAGTAATTCTTCTGCTAAGAAAGGCCAAGTGTTTTTTAATGTGCAGAACTCGAGTAATTCGGTGTAAATTTAGTATTTATATTTTCATTCTGGTGCTGAGTTTGTGTCCGGTTTTTCTCATGTTAGAATACTCATGTGTGTCCTTCAGCCTTTGTGTAAACGTAGTATGTTTAAGTTTTCTTGTTGTTTTCGAGTCGCGTCTGTATCCACGAGTATGCTAAATATTTCTCAGATTTTCTAGTTTGATTATGTCTTTCCTGTATTGTATGACCAATTGCACCACGTGCCTTCATAACGGTCATTACTTCAGCCTTCAGCCATGCTTTTATTAATACTAGCTTCCCTCTATATGAATTCTAGTGTGAGCTTTACTTGCTCATTCTAAATTAACTTCTTTTGTAAATCTTATGCAATTCCTTGTGGTCGCACATTATGTGGTACTTAAGACCGATATACCGCTGCCTCCCTGAACATGAGTTGGTTTGGTGCATAGTGATTTTTAAATTTGTGCTTCAAGACACCCGCCATCTCGTCATAAATGCCGCCATTGCTTCGTATGTCACTGCTATGAACTGTTGCTGCATGAGTAATGTACCACAAGCATTAACTGTGTGTCTGCCTTTGAATGAATGAATGTGCTTTCATCAATCCAGTGTGTGTTTGCAATTTTCCTCACACATTACCACCATTTTTATAAAGGGCAGAAACAATTTTATTACAGGCAGTAACTTTATGATTTAAATTACTATTGTACAAGGTGTGTGCTTAATTTGGTCTTCCCACATTTATTTGCTTGTATATTTTATTGAATGGATGATGATTTACAGTGTCAAATCCCTGCTTTATAATTTCATGCTCCACTTCCCATGTTTAATTCAAAAATGTTCAAATGTTTGCGAAGCTTATGGGACTTAACTACGGGGTCATCAGTCCCTAAACTTACAAACTACTTATGAACTACTTACGAACTAGGACGGCACAAATATCCATGCCCGAGGGGGGATTCGAACCCCCGACCGTAGTGGCCGTGCTGACCGTGACTGGAGCGCCTCAGTCACCTCGGCCACCGCGGCCGGCCATGTTTAATTATCTCTTCATATATTTTTAACCTTTATTTTAGTGCTTGTTAAAACGTTGGTTGCTCCCTTAAGGAGTGAGCAGTAAGATAAATTTCCATTGCGCAAGTACTGTGGCCACTCATAAAGTAACATAGAGCAACAATGGGCGTTTTAGCTTGCATTAGCAGATCTCAACTGCCGAGATCTTGCTTAGAAAACACGACAGGCCACTTTCAACATGAGCCAGGAAAAATTAACCTATACTTCATTACTAAACATAAACCACACATAAGATAAATTTAAGTGTTTATATGAGTTTCGGTTTGAGTGAGTTCGTTACACGTCTGCCAAACTACACGACCGATTTAGAGAAAAGTTAGTACACATATTCCGTAATATTATGCAACAATAGCGGTAATAGCCAACCACTTGCTGTCGAAAGGAGTAGTAATGTAAAAAGCAGAGTGATCCGCGACGCATGACTCAACAGGTTTATTCATCCACTACTTCAAAACGAGTGCAATTAGTGACTTGTAACATGGTCTACACACAGTTTCAGATATTTTAGAAAGGTTTTCTAGCTGACAACTCCTACAGAATGATAAATGAATAACAATTTAGTGTTTGTTATCTTTCAGCTGTTCAAGTAGTAACACTTCCCCATGAATAACGTTATTCTAACTTATTGCTCATTACTTTTTCAGACAGTACCCAAAAGTATCAACAAATTGATATTCTTAAATAGCCAAACGTTCGTTCCGCAGCTTTGCTCTCGCAGACTATTGTCTGCTCAGACTGTGTTTCTTTTATATTTCTTTTTAATATAAATTTCAATCGACTCCTCTCATAAGTAAACATTTCGATGAGGGTTTTTTTTTCTTCCGAGAAACCAAATTGTTATTTTCGTAGTTTAACCTTTAAAATTGTCCTATTAGCGAAATAGATTAATGAAACTTTCTATCCCTCATTAGACCCCGTTTGAGGTGAAACACGCATATTGAAAAAAGAAATTAATACCAATTTACATAGCTTTATCCTTCTTAGGGACTGAAGGAGTGATAACAATGATTTTGAATCGCAGTGCATTTCCATGGCAACTGTACGCTATTCTTTAGCGTTACAGGGCGTTACAGGGCTTAGGCAAATCTCGAGCAACGCAGACAGGCACATTACAGTGTTTGTAGGTAATAATTCGATTCTCGGTGGTTTTACGTGGAAGCCATTTATATTTATTTCAGATTTCGCAAATGGTGTAGTTTGAAGGCATCGCGGCTCTTCAAAAGACACTGACTATAACGATTTCAATTTATGGTGCATACCATAGAATCTTCTCTAGCGTTACGGAAATAATGCGATTTGGGGATATTGTGACGCTTAAGGCAATTATAAAGCGATGCAGATGAACAAATTACACTAATTAGATTGGTACTTTGCATAAAACTAACGATTTCGAAACTTGTTAATTTTCCATAAAAACCTTAAATCTTTTTTTCGGTTTAAGAAAAAGTTGTGGTTAGGTGGCATGCTGGGACTTCAGAAGACTATTTAGTGATGAAAACTGACATTCTCGACTGGTTAGATACCCAAATATGTGACAATAATTTCCCTATTTGTAATCTATAAGCGAAATAAGAATTCAAACAGTACTAGCATTAAAATGCTTCATTATTAACACTGATTTATTTTCAAACCTAACTTCCAATACTCATTTAATCCCCTCAGACGTTGAAAATCCAAAAATAAGGAGAAACATACATTTTTAAAATTATAACCACGAATCAAAATGTTTTAGTATTACTTGCTTAAAAATTTCCAAAATAGTGTCATACTTTTAGAGACCATTCCAACCCTTAGGGATGTATTGTCAAAAACTCCCGTCCTAAACGAAGCCTACGATATAAGATCTACATCCTTTGCGAATTTAAGTTTTTGTTGTAATTTTTTTGGGTGGTCGATGATAAGTCATTCAGTGTATCGAGATATTGCTGATAAGTAGTTTATGAGATATGATGTGTAAATGAGATGAATGAAAATCGCTCATCTCGTATCTGGTTATAATTTATTACCTGGTTAATAGTAACTCTATTCGCCACACCTAGAAAATTATATGGAACTAGCTGAAAATAGTTCTTCGATTCTCGTACCAGAAAACTGGAACATTTAGTACATCGGGGCAAAGACTGAACAATCAGAATATTTCCTAATGATCGGATCATATGGCGACACTACTTACACTAAATAAAACTTAAATTTTACAGTAATTAAATATTTAATACTCTGTTCATCAAAGCAACTGTTAATTTCTTGGTTTTCAAACTTGCAACAACACGTTGCACTTAAGATTTATATATAAAGCAGAGTGTCGATACGATTAAGGGGTTTTTGTGGGTTTGTGTGTGTGTGTGTGTGTGTGTGTGTGTGTGTGTGTGTGTGTGTGTGTGTGTGTCTGTGTGTGTGTGTTGCATACAAATCTACAGTTTTGTTCCAAGCTTTATGAAATTTTGCACACTTGACGTTCAAACAAAGAGTAAGTTAACTGCGGCTGTGAGGATCACGAACAATACAGAGTTCTGGATATATGACGTCATAAACTATAAAACGCCGAGAAACTGCTGCATCACGCGACAATGTTGCACATATTCTCCTAAACCACTGAAGCGATTTCAATAAAATTTCCTGTACAGATTCCTTATCGTGAGGTAACAATTGCTACAAGGGTAAGAACCACATACAAGACATATGATACATTGGTGCATACCGCATGGTAACGTTATTTATGGACCTCGACAAAATATAGGGTTTGATTTTGATTTTGATGAAAGTTTGCCCACTAACCTTCAATGCAAGACGAAGGTAAATGACTATATAAAGTTTCATGTGGGGCTTGGGTAACATGCTACGATCTTCATGAAATTTCCCACACTTGCCCTTTAAAGTAAAATATACATTTTTTCCGACCTTGATGAAATTTTGAAACCATAACCTTCAGCAAGCTATCATATTGTGCATGGCAGATGGTATATTGCAAAAATTTCACACTGTCATACTGTTCACGACGAAAGTTGCTAGAAACATGATTTATTTATTGAGATGTAAAGGAAGTGCTGAGACAGTAGGCGCATTCTGCCAACACTTATCATTAACAATACCAGTTCTGTAGTCAACCAACCAGACAATGCGCAACCGGGGAGAAGGCGAAAGAAATTGTAGAGAAGAAGAGGCAAGGAGGAGATGAACTGATGACGTGGTGTTGAACACAGACAGACGAGGAAATCGATACAGGGCGAGGTGAAGAGAAGGAACAAGAGAAGAGCCATAGGTTAAGTACACTTTGTGGCCCATGCCAATGTGCACATTTCTACCGGTTCTACCATCTGTTCTCCCAAGTAGCTGATCGATGTGATCCTTGTTTCTGAAATTTGGCTGAAACCAAACTTCTCCTCCGTCGCTGTTCGCATCACTGGTTACTGTCTCCGAAGAGCGGATCGTGAAACACGTCGTGGGGGCTGATCTGAAACCTACTATATCACGCACATCAGATGGAAATGGAGAAAGAGAAGCAGAATTCTTATTTTTCGAAATAATTACATCCAATCAGAAACTGCTGATTGGAGTAATCTATAAACCACCAAACGTCGGCACTGTATCCTCCTTTCAGTCAGCCTTGTCATCGCTCGTGTCTGACCCTGATATGAAGACTGATATGAACAAAATACCACTTAATCCAACCCATCACACGACAGACAGCCATACATAGATATAATAGCAACAAAGCGACTAGACAAAATAATTCGTGCCAATCAGACGTGTGCCCTGGACTATCTGCTCATGTAGTAATATTCATAAATTATGCAATGCAGACTACAAGAAAAAAATTTCACCTAGTGACCTACAGAAACGTAAAAAAGTTTTATGAGGCTTGATTCCATGGTGGACCTTGTGCTCAACGACTGTTATTTGACTTGTGAAATTTCTTTTTTCCTCAATCACGCGTAAGCATTATTTATTCAAAGATCTAGATTTCGACACAATGTGGTCATTATTAATGCTTAAAGTAAAACGATTAAAACACGTAAAACATTTCTACCTACATGTCGGAGTTTACGTTCATAGTGTTTGAACGTAACCTCCAACATGGAGGTCGAAATGCTTTACGCGTTTTAAACGTTTTATTTTAAGCACTGATAATGATCACACATTAGTCGAAATCTAGATTTGTGCATAAATAATACTTACGACTGATTGCTGAAAATATAATTCTAAATAGTTAACCATAACGCTCTTCAAAAGGATTGGATTTCGTGGCATGATATAACATTAGACGGTAAAGTTCGAGAATTATGTCGCAGAATTATTGGGCAGTATGACGAACATGCCCCTAAACGCTCTGTCAAGATAAAGAGAGCTCCCCCTCCGTGACTCACCACTGAATTACGCCAGTTCATGACTAAACCCAATTCCTTAGGTGTGCGAAGCTTGCAGGAAACTTATAAATAGAGCCAAGCAAAGTGTGAGGTATGCCAAAATGAGGCATATCCGAATCCTACTGCACTGTGGAAAAAGGTGCGCAGTTTCGAGATAGGAAAGCGAAATTCTGAACTGTTTTTCAAGCCTCTGCAAATGAATTAAAGGATTTCCTTTTAACAGCCATAAACTGTCAAGTAGCAACGAATTATCAGCCACAAGGTATCACTCTCTCAACACAAAAGTTGTTCCTAAAACAAGTCTCTACAGAAACAAGGTAAGGCAAGGCAATTATGAGAATCTCTTATGAGGCAGTAAGAACTGATGTAGTGGTCATAAGCATCATTAAAAACGTTGTTGACACTATTGTTCCAGTTCTTATAGACATCTTCAACCTCTCTTTTGTCAGAAGCACATATCCACTGAGAGGAAGCAAAGATTTAAAGCTGCTGAGAAAGCAAAGGCTGTTGCACTCTCGATTCAAAAAAGAACACGCAAATGATGACAGGAAAAAATTAGTAGAGATTCGAGCGTCTATAAAAAGATCTATGCGCGAAGCATACAATAATTATCACAGCCATACCTTAGCTAAAGATCTTTCCGAGAACCCGAAAAAATTCTGGTCCTATGTAGAATCGATAAGCCCACTGTCCAGTCACTCGTTGATCATTCCAGGGCAGTAATAGAAGAAAGCAAACCGAAAGCTGAAGTTTTAAATATAACCTTTTAAGAAATCTTTCACGCAGGAGGACCGCACAAATGTACCATCGTTTGATCAACGTACTAATTCCGAAATGGGGGACATAGCAATAGGTATTTCCGGTGTAGAGAAGCACCTGAGAGAGCTAAATACGAAAAAGTCTGCTGGTCCGGATGGAATACCAGATTGGTTTTACAAAGACTATTCTGCGGTATTGGCCTCCTACTTAGCTTGCAAATGTTTGTTCAAATGTTTGTATAGTCTATGGGACTTAACTACGGGGTCATCAGTCCCTAAACTTACAAACTACTTATGAAATAACTAAGACTAAGGACGGCACAAATATCCATGCCCGAGGGGGGATTCGAACCCCCGACCGTAGTGGCCGTGCAGACCGTGACTGAAGCGCCTCAGTCTCCTCGGCCACCGCGGCCGGCACTTAGCTTGCATTTATCGCGAATCTTTAATTCAGCGCAAAGTTCCTAGTGATTGGAAAAAAGCGCAAGTGACTCCCGTTTATAAGAAAGGAAAGAGAACTGACCCACACAATTACAGGCCAATATCGCTGACATCAGTTTCATGTAGAATTTTAGAGCATATTCTCAGTTCGAATATAGTAAATTTCCTTGAAACGGAAAAGGTTCTTTCCATGAATCAGCACGGGTTTCGGAAACATCGTTCATGTGAAACTCAGCTTGCCCTTTTTTCACATGACATCTTGCGAGCCATGGATGAAGGGCAACAGGCGAATTGTGTTTTTCTCGACTTCAAAAAGGCGTTCGACGTGGTGCCACACTGCAGACTGCTAACGAAGATACGAGCTTATGGAATAGGTTCACAGATTTGTGACTGGCTGGAAGACTTCCTAAGTAATAGAACGCAGTACGTTTTTCTCGACGGCGAGTGTTCATCAGAGACGAGTGTATCGCCAGGCGTGCCCCAGGGGGGTGTGATAGGACCGCTATTATTTTCTATCTATATAAATGATCTGATGGACAGAGTAAGTTGTAATTTGCGGCTGTTTGTTGATGATGCTGTGGTGTATGGGAGGGTGTTGTCTGTAACTGACTGTAATAGCACAAAGGATGACTTAGACAAAATTTCTAGTTGGTGCAAAAACCATTTTTAATGTAGAAAAATGTAAGGTGATGCGCATGAGTAGAAAAGACAATCCTATAATGTTCGAATACAGCATTACTAGTGAGCTTCTTGATGCTGTCACGTCGTTCAAATATCTAGGCGTAACATTGCAGAGCGATATGAAATGGACTGAACATGTAAGGACAGTTTTGAGTAAGGCGGACAGCCGACGTAGGTTTATTGGGAGAATTTTGGGAAAATGTACTTCACCTGTAAAGGAGACCGCGTATAAAACGCATGTACGACTACGTCTTGAGTATTGCTCAAGTGTTTGGGACCCATAGCAGATCAGTTTAAAGGAAGACATAGAGGCGGTTCAGAGGCGAGCAGCTAGATTTTTTTACCGGTAGGTTCGAACAATGCGCGAGTGTCACGGAAATGCTCCGGCAACTCAATTGGGGATCGTTGGAAGAAAGACGACGTTTTTTCGTGAATTTCTGTTAAGTAAATTTAGAGGGCCGGAATTTGAAGCTGAGTGTAGTACGATCTTGCTGCCGCCTACTTACATTTCGCGTAAAGATCACAAAGACAAGATGAGAGTAATTAGGGCTCGTACGGAGGCATATAGGCATTCTTTTTTTCCTCGTTCTATTTGGGAGTGGAATAGGAAAGGAAATGCCTGGTAGTGGTACAGTGCACCCTCCGCCACGCACCTTACGGTGAATTGCGGAGTATGTATGTAGATAAAGATGTAATTAAAACTATAACAAGACCTACAACCAATATTCGCCAGGTGACTAATGGCCGACAAGAATATTACCTCAAAACGTATCCATGATCAATGTCAGGTTTCCGAAAGCATCACAGTACATCAACTCGTTAATCAAAGTAATCGACGACATTAAACCTGCTATGGACAGACGTGAAGCTACCATCTTAACACGGTTTGACTTTTGCAAGACTTTTGATATGACTGACTTTTATATACTACTTATTAAAATGAAACAGCCAATTTCGGTAACAGAGCAGTGCACTGGTTCGACAGCTACTTCAAGAACAGAAATAAACAAGTAATTTTCGGTTCAGAGAAGTCATCATTGAAAAAACGTGTATTCTGGATTTCCCCAAGGCTGTGTCCTTGGTCCATTACTCTTCTCAGCGTATATCAATGATATTTCTTCAGTTATTCACTTCTGAAACTGCCAATTATATGCCGACGACATCCAAATGGACATAAGTGCCGGCCCTAAAAACATTGCTGATGCAGTAGCTGGTACGGATGCAGATCTTTGCTCTGTTTAGCGATGGTCACAGAATCGAGGTCTTAAACTAAACCCCGAGAAATCCCAGGTCATCCTCATATCTCCTCCAAAGTTAATCAGTCGGTATCTTCGTGAAACAGTCTCTCAGATACACTTCAATAGTACCCAATTACCATATAAAATAACAGTGAAAGACTTGGGATAATCTTCGATGACCATCTAAATTGGGAAGAAGAAACAGTTGTAGCACGCAGGAAATCATTCTCTCTCTCTCTCTCATCCCTATACGCAAAACAAAAATTTAGAAAAATATTTCCAAACATGGTTAAACTAAAATTAGTCCAAACGCTTGTCTTGCAAAATCTTTGCTACTGTGATGTAGTTCAACATGGCATGCGGAGCTAGTGATGAAGGCTTACGTCAGGTATGTGGGCAATATGCGATTGTACGATCATATGAGTCCTTCATATACCCAGCTAGGTTGGATGAGGCTACATAAGTGCTGAATTAATCGATTTCTTAGCGATCACTGACCCCAATACTTTTCTTCTCACGGTAATCACCTATCATCATTCCACTACTGCAATATCAGACTGGATAAGTCTAGTACCTTTACACAACACTAAATCTTTCACCGTGTCATTCTCCATCTCAGCCATACGACTATGGAACATGTTGACTTATGATCTTCGTCTCACGATAAACCACTCGACATTCAAGAGGAAACTCAATATTTACATATTAAAGACGGCATAGCGTCCAATGTTATGCTCCTCCCAGTACATTATCTCTTCACTCCATCATAACTTTGAATCTTACCATTCTATTTCTTTTTCTGTAACCAATCTACCTCTTGTACATCTCTTTCAAAACATTGTATCGTATTATGTCTCTGCTCGATGTGAAATCTGCAAGAACATAAAGAGGCAATTACTATATGGTAGTAGGGCTGATGTTCACAATATGAAACAGGCTTACTTTCTTTTACAGATTCATTATTATTATTTTCTTTATTGGTGTTATTATTAACATTTTGTTGTTATAATTATCTGTATATTACTGTTATAATTATTCTAATAATAACCTTAATTTTTTAAACGTCAATACTTGTATTAAACATGGTATGTCTGTAATGTACTATACCAGTTTTTCAACGTCAGTAAGCCTAGTTAGGTATAAGAGAATGCCTGAGGGCTCTAATTGTGCCAGGTAAAATAAATGCATAAATAAATAAATGAACAAAGCGAGGGGAAAGGAAGAAATTATATAATCTGCGTAAAGATTTAACTCCTGTAAAATTATAAAATCTGTATTTGCGTAAATATTTGCGTTTAATTGTAAACTGTCACCATAGAACAGGTGTGAGTTAATTAGGTTCCTTGGTCTCGAGGCTCAGTAACATACGTACCCACAGAAAGATATATTTCATAAAAGAGAGTAGACTCAAGCCTCAGTTGTTGTCAAATATACTATTAGATATACTACAGATAAAATTGGTAGAATATCCAAAGATATCAGAATGTTTAAAGATGTACCATAACTGCACACTTGTAAAGTACGGGGCAGGAGCAATCATGGAAATTATGTTTCTACATTTCTTTTATATCTATTACTATTTCGACGGTATGTGCTCAGAGAGATAACAACCGCGATTTCTAAGAAATACGTGTCCAAAATTCTGACCTAGACTACAGAATATTCAAATGTATCAGGACATGGCGATTGTTGGGTAGTGTTATTTGTAAGTAGGAGCAACCTGTGAGTTTTCATATTGGTACGCATAAGCACACAGCCCTATTTTTGCTCATAGAGTAACCGCAAGCAAGTGATATCAGTATAATCTCACCAAATAAGCTACACAAACAAAACAAAATATATTCGATATTCGTTGTTTATTACCACCAAGACATGACACTCCATCCGACAAAGTATTGTTCCCAAACAGTGCTCTACCAATTAGACACCATCAGAAATTGGATTGAAGCATAGAGTCGAAAGGAGAATACGAATAGGACGTTGTGGTTAGTAGCCTATTAACAATTCCATTTGGTCGATAAAATTCGACTTTCAGAGCATGTGAAATTGCTTCAGTGACCATGTAAAGAGGTTGCTGCACAGTTTCTGTAGAGTAACGAACAATAATACAGTAGAATGCCGTAAATTAATGCAAAGATTAAAGCTTCGATCCTCGACAATCAAAATACATGAGCAGGAAATGGAGTTCTAACTGAATAGGCAATTTTCACACTAAAAATGACCATAGGAAAAGGAATACGAGTTTTAGCGCATCATGAATGAGACGAGCAAGATCGTCTTGTCGTAAATATGAAACTTACATCGTACATAAATGACAGCGTCATAAGAGAAAGTGAACAACAAAAAAATAAAACGGTAAAAGAAACAGAGTAAATGCTGAAATATGTTTCAGTAAAATACCTGCTGTCTCGCAAAACGTGGAGACTTCTCACAATATTCTTAAGTAACGGCGGAAAGTAATAGAAGCTACAACGTGCTGAAGATAAAATGAAAGTCATAGTTCACCGTCAAGAGCTGTTAACAAAAATTTATTATACAACAACTTTCGGTGCACGGACGAACATTAGGTACCATAAAACATTTACAACAGCATAGAGGGAGGTAAAATTTTTATATCGCCATGTATGCTGTTGTAAATATTTCATCATATCTAGTGCCGGGCTGTGGATCGTAAAATGGTTGTGAACTAAATTTTTATCAGCAGCCCGCTGCAGGAAATCGTGGTATTTTTGAGGCAGGTACATGCAGTGAGGCAACGATTTCCTTAAAATATGCAACAGTATTAATTGAAAATAAGAAACCAATGATGTGTTCTCATAGCATTCGATTTATTACATGGTACTCTAACCCTACACTTTCTATACCAAGTAGTGCAATTATCCAGTTTTTCGTCAAAGATGTCTTATTTTATCAACCAATTTCGGGTGAACAGTTCATCTTTAATTGCGAACAGGTTCTTGTCATCGTTTCGAGTGCTATACGTACGTGAGAAAGCTAAAAGGAAACAGACAATGATGCATTTCATGCTGAAAGTAAGCAATTCATACTCAAAGTAAGACCGATCTTGGTTTGTTGCAACCCATTTTATTTATTTATTGCACATGTATATCAAATCTCTGAAGTTACTTTGAGTGGTAACTGGAGTTGACATATCTGGAGAGAGTGAAAACATTCTCAACTTGTTTTAGTAACTTCGCGAGCATACACACATGTAAAAGTAAGATGAAAATGTTCACTTGAATGGACTTGCGGTGAAAAATGTTTTGTTCGGAAAAGAATGGATAGGAGGTTCGAGTCTTCCGCCGAGCATGAGTATCTGTTTTATGTTAGTTTAAGTAGTTTGTAAGCCTAGGGTTTGATAACCACAGTAGTTATATGCTGTAGATTTACAAACATTTGATCATTTTTTAACGGAGAAAATTATGGAAGATGTGTGAAAGACACGTTTACACCACTTAAGCACAGCGAATGCGCCAAAATTTAAGCGCACTGTCCCCCATTCTCTAATTATGATCGACCTGCCTTTAAAATTTGCCATCTGTTAGTGCTCGCACAGTGAAATGGCGCTAAAAGGTCGTTTACTGTACCGCTTCTTTTCTACATCGTTTTAATTATAATAAATATTATCGTATCCATAAAAACTGGCATGCTGTATCGAATGAAAACGTACAGTCGTGGAAAAAATTATCAATCATTTTGTTAGTAAATATAAAAAGCACAGTTAACATAATATCACTTCAATTAATGTTTATAACCGGTTTCGGTAGATGTAAGCTGCCATAATGGGATCTTTCATTCTGACAGAAGTTCGTGACACAAACGTAAACCATTGGCCTTAATTTGTAACAGCAGTATGCTGGAAACATTATTGTGTAAAAAAATAACAGCACCAAACTAAAATATCGAACATTTTTCAGGTCCCCACATAATTTTCACGTAACTACATAATCGTGTTGCATTGAAGATCTTAAAGTCATAAAGTTATTTTGCACCGCTTTTAGACAATTTGTGCTTGTTTTGCATAAAAATAAAATAAAATAAAATAAAAACATAGATATTCCCGAAAATAGCAGCAGCTATTTTTTTTTTTTTTTTTTTTTTTTTTTTCAAATAAATGAAAATCCGCACATTCTCCTTTTCTTTTTCTTCAGCCTTCGCCCGGTTTGTGGGATCTGCAATGGTTTACTATGTACTTATCATATTTAATTAGCCCGATTCAAAACTCCAATTGTTCCATTTATCTTATTTATTAAGTTTTATAGAATAGACACAGAAATTAGTAGCTTGAGAGACTAGTTAATTGTAGATAAAGTCTAGTTACTTGAAACTCTTTGTTAAAAAATTCGTGATTTATATTCGAACGTTTGCTTTTGGAAAAACGTCAATCTTTTTCTCCAAAGCCATCTTTTTTGTCTTCTTGTAGTTGCACTTAAACTTTCAACAGGTACATATCCAGGATTTTCGTCGGAGGGTGGCTGAAGTCATGAAAATATTGTATCGTATAGCGCGTAAGATTAATTTCTCCGTAATTTTAATTTGATTTGGGCATCATATTTGTATTACTGAATCCCTAGTTACACTCCTGGCCATTAAAATTGCTACACCACGAAGATGTTCTACAAACGCGAAATGTAACCGACAGGAAGAAGGTGCTGCGATATGCAAATTATTAGCTTTTCAGAGCATTCACACAAGGTTGGTGTCGGTGGCGAAACCTACAACGTGCTGACATGAGGAAAGTTTCCAACCGATTTTTCATACACAAACAGCAGGTGACCGGCGTTTCCTGATGAAACGTTGTTGTGATGCCTCGTGTAAGGAGGAGAAATGCGTACCATCACGTTTCCGACTTAGATAAAGGTGGGACTGTAGCATATCGCGATTGCGGTTTATCGTATCGCGACTTTGCTGCTCGCGTTGGTCGCGATCCAATGACTGCTAGCAGAATTTGTAATCGCTGGGTTCCGGAGGGCAATACGGAACGCCGTGCTGGATCCCTACGGCCTCTTATCACTAGCAGTCGAGATGAGAGGCATCTTATCCGCATAGCTGTAACGGATCGTGCAGCCACGTCTCGATCCCTGACTCAACAAATGAGCACGTTTGCAAGACAACAACCATCTGCACGAACAGTTCGACGACTGCAGCACCGTGGACATTCAGCTCGGAGATCATGGCTGCGGTTACCCTTGACGCTGCATCACAGACAGGCAAACCTGGATGGTGTACGCAACGACGAACCTGGGTGCACGAATGGCAAAACGTTATTTCTTCGGGTGAATCCAGGTTCTGTTGACAACATCATGAGGGTGGCTTCCTTGTTCGGCGACATCGCGGTGAATGCTCATTGGAAGCGTGTATTCCTCATCGACTTACTGGCGTATCACCCGGCGTGATGGTATGGGGTGCCACTGGTTACACGTCTCGGTCATCTCTTGTTAGCATCAACGGCACTTTGAGCAGTGGCCGTTCATTTCAGATGTGTTACGACCCGTGGCCCTAGCCTTCATTCGATCCCTGCGAAACCCTACATTTCAGCAGGATATTGCACGACCGCATGTTGCAGGTCCTGTACGGACCTTTCTGGATACGGAAAATGTTAGACGGCTGCCCTGGCCAGCACATTCTCCAGATGTCTCACCAATTGAAAACGTCTGGTCAATGGTGGCCGAGCAACTGGCTCGTCACAATACGCCAGTCACTACTCATCATGAACTGTGGTCATCTGTCGGCATCTGTGGGAATCTGTATCTGTACACGCCATCCAATCTCTCTTTGACTCAATGCCCAGGCGTATCAAGGTCGTTATTACGGCCAGAAATGGTTGTTCTGGGTACTGATTTCTCAGGATCTATGCACCTATATTGCGTGAAAATGTAATCACGTGTCAGTTCTAGTGTAATATATTTCTCCAATGATTACCCGCTTATCATCTGCACTTCTTCTTGGTGTAGCAATTTTAATGGCCAGTAGTGTGTTTTATGGTGCAGGGTCTTCCTCCTGTTACGTCAACCATCATACCAAGATTTCGCGACCCCCCTGCGGGTGGAAAACACTGCACTAGCCTGTGCTGGATCATTTACGAACAAGCTCACAGTACTGTAATCACAGAATCCTATGACACAGTGTTCTCAAGCTACAAGAGCTGGAGTATTTCAAGAAACTAGCGAGGATGCTCTGACGTGAAGCTTGGTTTGTAACGATCGAAACTGTGCTAGTCGTTTCCGCTCTATTCGCTCGACAGACTGTTTACTACACTTTCCACTATGCGTGATTATGTGAGAGCAACGTGAAGGTATAAAATGTATGGCGAGGCAACGCACATGGTTCTTTCATTTCCTTCGGGTTTCTGTCACAGTAACTTCTCTGCTCATTTTGACTTTTCTCGCCCGCGCGTGGTTTCGCAATGTGCCACTGGCCCGTCTTACTTGCAACTCATCAGAATGCCTTCTACTTTCACCTACATCTCTGCCCTGGCTATCGTGTCTGACATGACTAACTTCTAATGAAAGTTTATAGTTTGTTACCTGTTACGTCTGACCACAGAAAGACCCTGCAATGCAGACTACGCGCATCACAAATCTGTGCGCCATATAACATACTCAAGCACTTTCAGGCGCAGCTGGTAAATATTTTCTCAAAAAGAAACCACGTACTAGCCCGCTGTCGCTCGCGTATACTGTTGTCACGCGATAACTCCCGTGTTACTTTCTTTCTACCAATGAGATCTTGCGCCTTTTTATCTCTTTATGCCAGAAAAAGATACGTTTATAAATCATTTATTTTTATCAAAGCATTATAAAGTAGGATAAACATGGTATGGAACATGTAATTTGACGCATTTGTGGATTTTTGCAAGAAGAGCTTTAGTCCCGAAGCACTAACAACGATAGACAAGATGTTAAAACCATTCCGTTTCAAATTCAGGCAGCAAACAAGCCTGCAAAATATGGCATCAAGGTATATGCACTTTGAGCTGACACAACGTTTTATACGCTGAATATGGAAGTACATGCAGGCAAACAGCCTACTGGACCATATCAAGTAGAAAATGATGCAGAGAACGTTGTGTTACGATTGTTTCGACCGATTGCAAAAAATGCAGAAACGTGACGATGGACAATTATTTCACATTTATACCACTGGTAACAAATTGTACACAAAGCATCGATTCACACTAGTAGATATTCAACGGGAGACTAAAAAGGAAATTCCACCGGAACTTCAGGACGTAAAATGTAGGCAACTAAACCGCAGAATTTGATGAAAACCCAACCACTAACTACTTCATTTGCTCATATGTCTCAAAAAAGAAACAGGAAAAGAATGTTATAATGTTATCCACCATGCACAGCGACGATTTTGTAGATTCTGACAGTGGCGGAGCGTACAAACGTGAAGTAATTTCATTGTACAATTTCAAAAACGGAGGTGTAGATGTTGTCGATCGTACGAAATCAGAATATTATGTTTCAAGAAAAAACCGCTGGCCCCTTGCACTGTTCTCCAGTTTTATAAACTTCCATATCCGACAGAGAATGACATGTACTCTGTATAAACAATTGAGTCATTCATTTCGTAAAACTCAATAAGAATGTTTACTTTTCTCATAAAAGACGTAACAAATGCTGAACACTTACAGAAGAAAACAAACGTACATAACCGCATTTTACAAGTACAAGAAACAGTCTAAAAGTGAAGCAAGGTGGTTTTCCACGGATGGAGAAATAATTGTCACGTTAAGACTCCCATGTAAGAAAAAATCTAACACTGCGCACCACTTCAAATAATGCAACAACTAGCAAACTATTGTTGAAATAGATTGTCGAGTTACAGATTAACTGAATCACGAGGTATGAAAGAAAATATTTATAGACGGTCAGTTCATTAGCTTTGAAATGTGATAGACGACCGTCTGTCGTCCTCCATATACATTTTTTATAAACTTGTAATTTCTTTGACGTCGCTAGATTAGCATTTTGTTAAAACTAGAGCCCCACTGTTTTCGAGGCATGAGGCATAGCATTTTTATTTCATGTTTTAAAATATTAGTTTCTGAAATTTTAGTTAATATTGCTAGGATTTTGTTATTTTAAGAATTTATTATTGTGTTTATGAATGTGACAATAAGTATGGCTTCTCCGCTATGCCACCATTCCTGTCCACTTTAAAGTGGATGTGCGAGAATGTAATGGTTGTCTGAATGTGGGTAGTAATAGCACAGTCTAATATATACAGTCGCGACACTACCGCTGAATTTTGTTATACTAGGCGACTGCAGCGCTCCTTGCGGACGTAAAGCCACGTTGCTCTATATCGTATACGAGACGTGTATTTGTTGTGTGTTTTAGTGTACGAAATGGTTTTTACGAAGGGAAGCGTGTGTAGTGCAATAAATTACAGCAACAAAAACTATAATACGTCATATTTATCAAAAAAATTCTGTTTGCATAGTCTATGGGACTTAACTACGGGGTCATCAGTCCCTAAACTTACAAACTACTTATGAACTACTTACAACTAAGGACGGCACAAATAGCCATGCCCGAGGGGGGATTCGAACCCCCGACTGTAGTGGCCGTGCAGACCGTGACTGGAGCGCTTCAGTCTCCTCGGCCACCGCGGCCGGCCATATTTATCATTCTTTAGGTTTTCTACAGAGCCTGAGAGGTATGTAACATAAAGTTTCAGTAATGCTTATTTACAATTATGTTGTGAGCAACACACACATATTGAATATTATTTCTTTTTAGGATCAAGAAATGGCTTATAAATAGCAGGCGATAAGATCTTTTGAATAAAGTTGCCGCGTATTTACGTGATAATGTGAAGTTCTGCCCGCTACACTTCGATGCAAACCAGTTCATGAATGATGAACGGAAGAAGCTGGTGTGGAATTCTGTGCCTAGATTGTTTGATGTTCCAAACAACCACCGAAACTGGGAATGAAGAAGAAACTACCGCAAAGACGTGATAATGTAAAGGCGGAAGAAATTAAACTGTGTCCCGAAACAAGTATTACGACTGTGGTTGTTGCTACATCACAGCTAGAAACATTTTTGTCTGAGCATTCGAAAGTAATTCACTATAGAGGCAAATGTATAAGAAATGTATGGAAAAGAAGTGTTCATTGTTACCGTTATTAATGTTTGAAAGGTTAAATGTTTTCCGTTTTATCTAATGGAAACAACAGTCTAATATATAAACCTTTTTATCTGAAACCACTGAGCCGTCTTATGTTACAGACGATTGTCGCCCCGACCCTCCCAATCCTCCCTCATCTACGAACCATATGATGACAGACTGTGATAATGACTGAGGATCATTCATATAATATGACATTTAGACTGTCGTGTAATCGACGTAATGTTATCTTAAAATAACATATAATTGAAATAATCTCATAGCAAAATTATATTAGATGAAAGTTTCATAGCCAGTGGGTGTTATCATAACTAAAAAAGCAGGGAAAAAAAATTTCGCACCTTTTAACACCGGAAAGACCAATTACATGCTTCTCATGTGCGAAATACTATGTTTAGCAGCAAAGTAAGGTGCAATGTCTGAAGAATTTCGTCATAAATATGTTGCAGTTAGCGTCAGTTTATTCACGAGTTTTTACTAAATTTACATTTGTTGATATTTAACTGTCACTTAGAAGTTCTGTTATAGGCTTGTCTGCAAAGAATACTATGTTTGTCTATCACTACCAGCAAGGTAAGCTGCAACCAGTTTCTAAACAATTATTTCGTAACATATTGCATAATTGCAGTCTGTGTCCGATCACAACGAGTTTTTGCTCGGTTTACGTTAATTTTACACTCAGTCATGTGTCAAGATACTTAAATAAAGCTTGAAATGCAAGAATATATACAATATTTAGAAAATCACACAACAAGCGGGCATTATTAATGTGTCGTATACGGCGTTAAGGGACAGCCGGCTTTACGACCGCTTGGAGCGCTAGTGTCGCTCCAAGTGTCCGGCGGTAACAGCTTTCACAGCAATGAGTGTCGCGACTGTATTTATTAGACTGTGGTAATAGCTCGCTTTGCATATTCTCTCTGGCTCAGAGTCGATAGTTAGTCGTTACCATCCTCTGCTGCTGATGCTACCAAAGAGATTTCTACACCCTTTGGTTACAAGCCAGTCGGCGAGCCCTCGCCAGGTCGAGTCTCGCGTCCCCACCACCCTTTCTTTTTTCGGGTTTTGCCAGTTTCCAGTAGCTTTGCGCTTCCTATCCGCTCGCTCTTCTTCACTTTTGTGCTCGGATCGTGTGAGGTAAGGTTGGTTCTGCTCTTGTGTCCACGGAGATGGTAGCGATTCGTTGTCTAGCATGTTTAACTTAGACTCTTGAACTTAGATTCATTTTTTGGAATATTCCTTCCGATCGTGCGCAGAAATGTGTTCTAGTTATTCAATCCAGTGATTTTCAACAGACAGACGTGGTGTATGTGTTACTAGTTGCAGTTTGATAATGGCCTGGTATATTCAAACCTTTTGTGATCATGTGGCGGTGTACGAACTCTGAGTACATTCTTTCTAGCTTTCTGGGGACCGATTTCTAACAGCGATATATTCACTTTTGAACATTGCATGTAAAATCTTTCTTATCGTTTCCTTCCGTGGGTGATACATGTTCCAAGTGGTTGGCTCTTAGAACAAAGCCTTCAGCTTCCACTATTGTTTGTTCCATGCCCATCAGGCAAGTAACTATGTGTGTATCCTTCTGATTTCCACTAACATTTCGCGATCTTCTCTCCCCGCCTATTTTAATTTTTCTGTTTTTTCTACGAACTTGTAGTATGAACTCAGTCTTTGTCAGTAATTCTCTCCGAGCCTTGCACAAACTCCGTCAATAGCTTACTTATGAAATTCTATTTGTTTCTAACGGTTGCATGCCGTAGTTTTTATTCTCATTTTTCCGTCTTTGTAATTATTGCACTTTTCTGGTTTTTTGAGACTGGACTTCTTTCGTCTCCGTGAACGCTCCCAATCGCTTGTTGCTGCATTTCAGTAGCTTCCTTATGTAATTCTACGCAGTTTTAGGAGCTACATGCCGTAGTTAATTATCTTTATTTTCCGGAAATTGAAATTATACATTTTTATCTGTTTTTGGAACCACGTGGGTCCGAACTCCGACTTCAGGGATTTGCAGCTGAATTCACGCCACTTCTCATAAAACCAGTGCGTAGATAGTTTACTCTCAGATTGCAACTTAAGACTCAACCGTGATTTTGTGTAATGATTTTTAACAACTTCACCTTCAGTGGTGTGCGAACATGTAAGTTAGCCGTGTGTGGGCGTTAGGGTGTTTGCTCGCGGTCTAATCTAAATGCAACTTAACTTCGCTATACTCACGCACCATCCCAACTTAGGCACGACAGACCAGAGCCATCTTCGCAGTTTTATTGTATATTGTGTTGTTTGTTACCTCCGGGTTCGGTGAATTTCGCCTACGATATCAGTGCCTGCTTCTGCCTCGTTTAAGCACGCTGTTTTTGGTGAGTTTCGCTGTTGCATTACGTGTGTGTGAGCCAGTGAGTGTTGTTTGTAAATCCTCCCCCCAGTAGCGTTAAGTTCTGTGTAAATTCAATGCTGGGTATCGTCAGTTTTAGATCATGTAAATGGGATGCATTTTTATTATATTAAGAAAATTGGTTCCACATTTTGCTTGCGTTCGTCCTGAATAAACAAGTTAAGTTCAGTATAATTTTGACTTGCCTATAAAATGTAGTTTTCGAGCACCTTCCTCTTTAATATTGTTTTTCACTAGTGTTGAGAACAAGCTCAGATGCATTTTTTTATTTTTAAGTTTCGTTGCGCCATAATTGTTTTTCTTAGCAACCTTTATGAATTCTCAATTTGGGCCAGCGAACAAGGTTTCGCAGCAGGGAGTAGCCGGTATTTCACACGGACCTTCTGCTAATTTTACTGCTAAAATTAAGCTTTTTTATAACAGTAAACTCTTATCTGTGTACCTCCTGCCAGAATTAAGCTTTTATTTCCTACAGTGGTACATTTTTAAATGTGATGGAATATACAACTAAAATCATAAATGTGATTCTTCAGTTTCTCCCGGCGTATTTGATAATAAAAATACCACGGGTGCACTTCCGGTCAGTGTCCAGCGGGCACAATATTTCGGCGATCATACATGTCGCCCTCATCAGGTGAACTGACGGACTGAACTCCTGGAAACGCGCCGGCACGGAGATCCGCACGCTACGGCTGCTCGAAGGGAACTGGGTTCTAGCCCGGTAGCGGGCCATTTAAATACCCTCGGCCCGCGGAGTGACCCCTCCGCGGTCCGCGCCCCGCGCCGCGACCGCGCAGTGGAACCGATTGCGCCGGCGTCTGAGATTACGTCGGTGTGAGGGCTCTTTCCGCCGTGGTCGTCACTTCGTTACGTTTGCTAGATTTACTCTTAATTAACCCAATCGCTGGTTCCCAAGCTTTGCTAAGATTATACCCACAGTCACGGTTTATGAGGTCGTCACTTGTGCGAATATCAATGGCCTCTCTAACGACGCAGTCCCAGTATCTCGACGTCTGTACCAGAATCCTAGTGTGTTCATACTCCATAGCATGATTCTCCGACAAACAATGTTCAGCGACCGCCGATTTGCTCGGATACATCAATCGTGTGTACCTCTGGTATTCAACGTATCGATCCTCGACGGTACGCGTCGTCTGTCCAATATATGACTTTCCACACTGACACGGAATCTGGTGCACGCCGGCCTTCCTCAAACCGAGATCATCTTTAGCTCTCCCCACCAGTGCACGAATTTTATTCGGCGAACAAAAAACAGTTCCAACCTGGTGTTTTTTCAAAATGCGGGCTATCTTCCCCCGAGAGTGCGCCGGTATATGGAACGAACGCAGTGCCTACATCTTCCCTCGTGTTTTCATCCGTTTCCACAGGTTGTGTTGTAGTGGTTGGGCGGAGAGCCCGCTGAATCTGCCACTCTGAGTACCCATTTTTTCGAAATACAGTTCTCAGGTGTTCCAATTCCTGGGGTTTACTCTCTGCGTCGGAGTTAGTGCGCGCCCTATGTACTAGAGTTTTAAGTACCCCATTCCTCTGTGAAAGGTGGTGACAGCAGTCTGTGTGTAAATACAGATCAGTGTTCGTTGTCTTCCGATATACACTATGATCCAGGGTGCCATCAGCTCTTCTCTTGACCAAGACGTCAAGGAACGGCAATTTACCCTCCGTTTCAGTCTCCATGGTGAATTTTATGTTGGGGTGTATGGAGTTCAGATGTGTAAGGAAGTCAAGGAGTTTATCCATACCATGTGGCCAGATGAAGAAAGTGTCGTTCACGTAACGGAAAAAGCAAGTAGGTTTCCATTCAGATGATGCCAGGGCTTTCTCCTCGAAATTCTCCATGTACAAATTTGCGACCACAGGGGCGAGTGGACTACCCATGGCGACTCCCTCCGTTTGTTCGTAGTATTCGCCATTGAAAAGAAAATACGTGGAGGTCAAGTTCGGTGGTCTTCTCGTCAAATTTCTGACCAATAAAATCTAGTGACTCTCGAAGGGACACCCTCGTAAACAACGAAACGACGTCAAAACTCACCATGATATCTGATTCATCCAGCCTGAAGTTGTTAAGGCGTTTAACAAAATCCACGGAATTACGGATGTGATGAGGGCATTTACCCACATAAGGACTTAATATTCCCGTCAAGTATTTGGTCAACAAATATGTAGGTGCTCTGATGTTAATGACAATGGGACGTAACGGCGGTAGAGAAAATTCTCTACAACTTTCCTAACTCTCGCCGTTACAGATCTATTTGCAAAAATAACGCCGATTTGACACCGCTTCTTGATTTTACGTAAGCCAGGCTTTAGGAACTGCCACGTGACATTCCTCGCCCAGAACTCTTTTTGACATACGCCATGTAGCTTCCTGTATTTAATGCTTTTCTTATTATAACTTACGCGTTGTCATTCCAAAGCAATGGCGCACTAAAGAATGGTAATCTACTGACTAAAAATGCCATATAGTAAGAAACATACAGGAACTGATTGTTGATTGTTTGCCGTAGTGTAGTCGGCAGCACGTTACATTGTAAATGAAATGCACGTGGTCAGTGTTTCGAAACCTACCACTGCCAAAATTTTTTTGCATCTTTTTCTGAATGGGTTTCGGGCACTCTTATTAATTAAATAGAACTATGTCATGCAATATTTAGAGTTGTGCATAAGTAAGAATACTCCCTCTAAAATGCTCGTTGTTCCATTTCGTGAACATGTCGTGAAATACGTAACAATGAATTGGGCAAATGTCTTCTGAATCGTATACGCGAAAACTGGAAGGATACTGTAATAATGAATATTTTGAACAACGTGCTGATACTGGTAGTTTCATATATATATATAGTCCTAGATTTCTGTGGCAACTGTCGTTCCTTAATGACACGGATGGAAAATGTATATACCGTAACAATTTACCTTGTTTATTTTTTTCTAAGGAATTAGTCACTATTTATGGAATATATTGAAATTTATTAATTACAATCATTGCATCTACTAAAATGTTTGTCTTTGACATGGTTGCTATGGACGCTTTTAACGTAGATGGTATTACCTTTTCTATAGTTCAGATATGACTTTGTTCATGTTACTTTGTTCTGCGCTAAAATAAAGAGCAAATATTCTGTTTCAAACGGTGATAACGAACGGAATAAGTTTGGTAATACTGAATCCTACGTAAACCTAGTACTTAATCTATATACAAAGTTACTTCTATCATTACATCATTTATAACACTCATTGCAACAGTATCTTCCCAGATTATGTACATGTGACAATGAAGTCAATATTTACAAAACTTCCTGGCAGATTAAAATTGTGTGCCGGAACCGGGACTCGAACCTGGGACCTTTGCCTTTGGCGGGCAAGCGCTCTACCGACTGTGCTATCCCGACACGACTCACGATGCCGCCTCACAACTTTACTTCCGCCAGTACCTCGCCTCCTACTTTCCAAACTTCACAGAAGCTCTCTTTGCAAACACGCAAGCTAGCACTCCTGGAAGAAAGGATATGGTGGAGACATGGCTTAGGCGGCATCGTGAGTTGTGTCGGGGTAGCTCAGTTGGTAGAGCCTTTGCCCGCGAAAGGCATAGGTCCCAGGTTCGAGTCCCGGTTCCGGCACACAATTTTAATCTGCCAGGAAGTTTCATATCAGCGCACACTCCGCTGCAGAGTGAAAGTTTCATTCTGGAAACATCCCTTAGGCTGTGGCTAAGCCATGTCTCCACCATATCCTTTCTTCCAGGAGTGCTAGTCTTGCGTGTTTGCAAAGAGAGCTTCTGTGAAGTTTGGAAAGTAGGAGGCGAGGTACTGGCGGAAGTAAAGTTGTGAGGCGGCATCGTGAGTCGTGTCGGGGTAGCTCAGTCGGTAGAGCGCTTGCCGGCGAAAGGCAAAGGTCCCAGGTTTGAGTCCCGGTTCCGGCACACAATTTTAATCTGCCAGGAAGTTTCATATCAGCGCACACTCCGCTGCAGAGTGAAAGTTTCATTCTATATTTACAGTTCGTTGATATGTATTTCATGGCATGTTCTCGAAACAGAACAAATGCACTTCTCAGAGAAAGCGCTGTTACCTTTGAACAACTCGGAATCTTGAAGAATACAGTTGTGTTCAGTTACAAGAGTGTGGCAAAACCTTTTAAGAAGCATGTGGGGAAATATATTTTTATATTTTTTTCTCTTTAGGGAGATCGATGCCTTCCGGTCGTTTGTTCATGTTCGTTCTGGGTTGTTCGTTGAGAATTTTGTTCAGTTTTTTATTACAGATGTCGTTGAACCCTCTTTCTTCTTCTCTCTTTTCATTGGTCCTTCGGTTTGATCCGTACTTTGTGAACGTTGGTATGTTTTGTTGTATTTTGATCGTTTCGTCGTTCTCTCAGTTTTCTTGTTACATAAGACGTCAATGCTACCATGCCGGCAACCCTCTGACCTAGCGCGCTGAGCAACCGCGCCCTAGCAAGTTTCGAACCACCGCCTAATATGTTCGTACATCACAAACTAATTCGTCACCCATTACGCTACACCGAACAGCTGCGACAGTAATCCGTAATTCTCGTACCATCGATGGCAGGTGTTAACTGCTAACATGGCATTTTCAGACATTTGACTGTAATTCATTGTCCTAACAACCACGTGTTTTTGATAATTTTCAGTTCGCCATTGCTTTGAAATCACAACACTTGAGCTATAATAAGAAAAGCAGCAAATAGAGATGGCAAGATGGCGTATGCAAAAGAGAGTTTCGGGCGAGGTATGTGACATGACTGATTTCCGAACGGCAAAGGTACGTTGTGTACCATCGAGACTAGTTATTTGTAACTAGATCTGACAAAGAAAATAAACTTTGAACAAACTACCAGGGCAAGACAGGTGATAATATTTTAACGGAAAAATATAATTAAAACGTGAAAGAGATATTAAAATAATAGTTTAAATAGGAAAAAGTCAGAAAACTGTATAACCTTTCGACGTGGTTGCCGGAAAGAGACTGACGTGGAGAAGCAAGTGCTGTAAGTACACCATATTATAGCAAACAATGAACTGTTTTAAATCAGAAACGAAATGTTTTGTACATACGTAAGAAACCTAACCTTTATATGTAAACAAAAACATGTAAATATTTCAGGACACCCACTGATGATGCCTTGAGACAAAGGCGAAACGCGTATGGGTGACTTATAAAAATAAAACCCTTCATTCGCAGTAGCAAAAGGCGTTTACTTTAAAAACATTACAGTGAAATACAATTCAGCTGCTGCTAAAAATGGCCACTGCAAGCAACGTATTAAAAAAAAAAAAAAAAAAAAAAAAAAAAAAAAAAAAAAAAAAAAAAAAAAAAAAGGAGTATGTTTGGCAAAGCTGAAGTTACATATTATAATATTTTGGCTGTTTGTCAAAATTCGGTCAGAAAGAATATTACTTGTTGGGTGCATAGATATTATCACAATAGTAGAGTCATGATCGTATCGCCATAATTTTTTTATTTATATTTTTTTTTCCAAAATGTTTCAAAAAAATCATAAAACTACAAACAAATCTAAAATGGGCTGTAAAACACGTCAGTGAGATTTTGTTTATTTTTTATTAAGGATCACTGCCACTTGTCGCACAAGGCAGACGTCGTGTCGGCATTATTTTGCAGTTTGGTGTTCTGGAGAGCATCTTCAACAAACAACCGAAGTCCGCTGTACAGGTCATCTCCTGGATCATTTATATACTCGTTCTGAAACAAAAACTGGAACACCTTTCAGAGTTTTCTAAATCACTCACGTTGTTAAAACAGTGCATATGAACTACATGAAATGACTTCATTTACAGATCAATAGCGGTACTGAGGTATCAGATGTCGATCCATGCTTAAACACTCATATTACTGGGGACATGCTGATTTGCCATCCATTGGAAGAACAGACGCTGAATACTGTATTGGGGTAAGCTATTCCTCGCCTGTTCGACCTGGTCACGTAGTTCTCATTGTAAATATGAGTTCTGAAAAAAATTTTAAAACCTTAAGAATTACCATATGCACCTATTAAACTCAATGAGAATTTAATAACAGGTTTTTATGTTCTTTAAAATATATATAGTCTTAAGTATTCGTTTCTTCAGGCCTGTTCCACATTCACGACAGCAATTACATTTGTAATCTGTGGAAGGTATTAACACATTTGATCTCATTTTGTAAGTAGTAGATTCAATGAGAAGTCGGATTGAAGCGTTATGAAAATCGGTTGAGAACATTTACAAAGCGTGATCGAAAATATGCCTTCCTTCTTGATGTACACCGTGTAGTCATTGTCGCAAAGTCGCCTGGCAAAGTGGATATTGCATTGGAGGCTGCCATAATTCGCGTTATCAGATCTTCATCAGTCTTTTTGTAGACAACAGAGTTCAAGTAACCCGAGAAGGAAAAGTCAGTGGGCCTCAAGTCGGGGAAACGTGCAGGCCACACCACCGGCCTACTGCGCCCAATACAGTTCTCGTCAAAGGTTTCATCCAAATGCATTTTCACTGCATGCTGTGACGGTATTGTATCGACACTATTCAAATTCCCGCGTAGGGGGTGGACAGGTGCAGGGGATGTTAACCCGGTTGGGTGACGTTATGCGAGACGAAGTGTGTCAAAGAGTGGAACGGAATACCTCCTGGGGAGGAGGGTTTCCCCCCGTGTCGATCGGAGATTTGTTCAGTATATCTTTGTTTGTGTTCACACGTTCACGCTCTTCTGCTGGTTGATTCCCACTCGTAATACCGCTGCTCAAATTATCATAGGTTGTCTGCAGGGTATTTTTGGCACATTTGGCCCTTGCCGAGTGCTGGTCTCTGATAATGCCACTGCCTTTAAATACGTAGCATTTCGGAACTTTTGCTTTGAATTAGGGGCAGCTCACAACACCCGAATTCTTCCGTGGCAGAACGAGTAAATCGTAACTTGCGGGCAGCCTTGATCGGCTTTCACCATCGCGATCATACCCGGTGGGATAGTTCGCTGTCGTGGCTGCCTTTAATACTGCTATGCACGAAACTCATAAGGCAACGCCGGCAAGTTTAACATTCGCTTTCAAGCCTATCTCACCGCTTTCCAATTTGTGGCGATTAAACGACTTGCTTCCGGAGAAGGTGAACGCTTCACAAATTTGCGCTAATTGGAGGCGAGCCCGGAACAATTTGAGGGCTAACCACAAAAAAACAGGCGGCGCGTTATAATGCTGCAAGACGGCCGATCTCGCTAAGGCCCGGAGATCAGGTTTGGGTGAAGAACTTTGGGGCGACGAGCAGTAAGGCGGAAAAAATTATGGGAAAACTGCTGCCCACGTTTGTGAGTCCTGCCACTATTCTGCGTTTTGTCACCCCGAAAAAAAAAAAAATCTGGAAACATATATCTCAAGCCATACATGAAATAGGTGCACTTAAATGAATGTGCCAACAAATAAGTCTATTATAATATCCTTGCCTGTCTTAGACTGTCTTACAAAGATGTGGAAATTAAATATTCAAGACATTCAATAGGAGTGATCCCCAAAATTACAGGCCAATCTCATTGACGTCGATTTGCAGTAGGATTTTGGAACATATACTTTGTTCGAATATTATGAACTACCTCGAAGAGAACGATCTATTAACCAATAGTCAACACGGATTCAGAAAGTATCGCTCTTGCGAAACACAGATTGCCCTTTATTCACATGAAGTGTCAAGTGCCATCGACAAGGGATCTCAAATCGATTCCATATTTCTGGATTTCCGGATGGCTTTTGACACTGTACCCCACAAGCGGCTTCTAATGAAATAGCGTACTTATGGAATATCACCCCAATTGTGCGATTGGATTCACGATTTCCTATCAGAAAGAACACAGTTCGTTGTAATTGACGGTAAGTCATCGAGTAAAACAGAAGTGATATCTGGCGTTCCACAGGGAAGCGTTATAGGTCCCCTACTCTTCCTCGTGTTTATAAACGATTTAGGAGACAATCGTAATAGCTCCCTTAGCCTGTTCGCGGATGATGCTGTTGTTTACTGGTTAGTGAAGTCAACAGAGGATCAAAAGCAACTGCAAAGCGATTTAGACTTAATTTCTGCATGGTGCGAAAATTGGCAATTGACACTAAAGAAAGAAAAGTTTGATGTAATACACATGACCACTAAAAGAAATCCGCTGAACTTCAATTACGCGATAAATCAGTCAACCTTTAAGGTCGTAAATTCTACCAACTACCTAGGAGTTACAATTACGAACAACTTTGACTGGAGAGAACACACAGAAAATATTGTGGGGAAGTCGAACCAAAGGTTACGTTTCATTGGCAGAACGCTTCGAAGATGCACCAGCTCCACCAAAGAGACTGCCTACATCACACTTGTGCGTCCTCTCCTGGAGTACTGTTGCCCTTTGTGGGACCCTCACCTGGTGGGACTGAGGGAAGACATTGAGAAGGTTCAGAGAAGGGCAGCTCGTTTTGTTTTATCTTGTTACAGGTGGGAAAGCGTCACGGAAATGTTGCACGAATTGGGGTGGAAATCATTAAAAGAAAGACGTTATTCATTGCGGCGTGATCTGTTTGCGAAATTTCAATCACCCACTTTTACTTCTGAATGTGAAGATATTTTGCTAGCTCCCACCTACTTAGGGAGACATGACCATCCAAATAAAATAAATCAGATCAAAAACGGAACGATTTAGGTGTTCTTTCTTCCTGCGCGCTATTAGAGAATGGAACGGTAGAGAAAAGTTATGAAAGTAATTAATGAACCCTCTGCCAGGAACTTAATGTGATTTGCAGAGTATCTATGTAGATATAATATCCTTGCCTGTCTTAGTCTGTCTTACAAAGATGTGAAAATTAGTCTCTCTTGAGAAGACTTCATGTTTTGGTAAGAGTGACGTATCAAACTACTGCCCCCCCCCCCCCTCCACAGGGGGCTCACGGTTCTCTCGTGAGTACGTGTGTGGCTAGCACGGGGCTCCGAGCTAATGCAGTCCTCGTTCCTTCTTTTCTTCCCAGACTGCATTTCTCTTCCCATTTTATCCTATCCTCACTCCTTCCCCTCCTCACTGGGGGACTGATAACCTCAGTAGTTTAGTCCCCCTATCCCAAACAAACAACCCAAACCAAACCAAACTACTTCCACAGTACTTGAAATTTACTAATACACAAGGGCGAGCTTGCACACACAATCCGACCCCATCCCCTCCCACCCCTTGGTCGGATTCAAATGTTGTTTGTATAGTCTATGGGACTTAACTACGGGTTCATCAGTCCCTAAACTTACAAACTACTTATTAACTAACTAAGACTAAGGACGGCACAAGTATCCATGCCCGAGGGGGGATTCGAACCCCCGACCGTAGTGGCCGTGCAGACCGTGACTGAAGCGCCTAGTCCCCTCGTCCACCGCGGCCGGCGATATTGTATGGACACTGTGCAAATTCCCGCGGGGGGGGGGGGGGGGGTGTCCTGAGAGCGCTGCGGCAACTTGCGGCGCTGTGCGGCTCGAACGTGACGCCACCTGGTGGTCGCGAGTGCTACCTGCTTTTTGAAGTACCTTCCTGTCTGGACTGAGTCTTCGCCGAGCACGTGGTGCTTGGCGCAACTTCACGCTGACAACACGACGCCGCCGCAACAGCGGCTCGCTCTTGGTCGGTACCATCTCATACGTGGTGGCTATGCTGGACTGTGTACGGACATTTCTAAAGGTGGAAGTTTTCTCGTTGCTCGTCATGTCGGGCGTTCCGCAGGGTGGTGTTATTGGTCCTCTGTTGTTCCTTACTTACATAAAGCAATTTGCGAGAAAATATAAGCTGCTCTCTCAGGTTGTTTGCAGATGACGCCGTCATTTACCGTCTAGAAAAACCATCTGATGATCAAAACCAACTGCAGAACGATCTCAATAAGATATCAGTTTCGCGTAAAAATTGGCAGTTGACTCTAAATAATGAGAAGTGTGAAGTAGTCAACATGAGTACGAAAAGAAATCCGTTAAACTTTGTTTACAAGATAAATCAATCAAAAGTGGAGGCCTTAAACTGCACTCAGTACCTACGAATTATTACTACTTCAGATGCGGTCTGATGACCCCGTAGTTAAGTCCCATAAGCTTAACAAACATTTGAACATTTAAATTACTTAAGATTGAAACTGGAAAGAACACGTAGATACTGTCGTGCGAAAGGGGAACCCTAACTGCGTTTTATTTGCAGAACCCTTAAAACATGCAACATGACTACTAAAGAGACTGCATTCACTACGCTTGTCCGTCCTTTGTCGGAGTATTGGTGCCCAGTGTGGGATCCTTATCAGGTGGGTTTGACGGAGGACATCGAAAGAGTGCAAAGAAGGGCAGCTCGTTTTGTATTGTCACGATATAGGGGAGACAGCTTCACGGAAATGATACAGAACCTGGGATGGGAATCATTACAACTGGGTATATCCCTGCGGAAGGCTCTTCTTATGAAACTCCAATTGGTAACATTCTCCTCCGAATGCGATAATATATTGATTGACACCTACATAGGTAAAAATTATCAAAAGAATAAAATACGATAAATCAGAGCTCGGACGGAGAGATTCAGATGGTCTTTCTTCCCGCGCGTTATTCGATAATAGAATGGTAGATGAATAGTATAAAGGTGTTTCGATGAAGCTTCTGCCAGACTACTGATTTGTAGAGTATCTAATGTAGATGTTGATGTTGAATGCCACACTTTTGCAATAAGCACATGTAGAATTCGACGTGGAAAGTCATCTAGATTAAAGGTTTGAACCTTCTGAAGGCGGTAGGGTTGTAAGTCATCATCACGCCTCACACGCCAAATTGTGGAATGCCTTACACCCAATTCTCGTGCAACACACCGCGACCTTACTGAGTTTTCCAGCAGTACTAACACTTACTATCCAAACGCTGGTGTACGCACGGTGCGTTGACCATATAGTTCGTCAGGCTTTCCCACCTTTAACCCAAAATGAAAACATTTGGTTTCTAAGAAGACCTTAAAGTCCCATGTGTCGTTACGAGAACGTGCCAGTGGGAAACTTAAGTGGACCTGTGACTCTTGAGGACCTGTTGGTTGCAGTCAATAGGCTTGGATGTGGCATTCGACAATTAGGAAACGGCTGGCTGAACGTACAACCGTTGATCAGCGTGAGCATTTCCATCCGCCGCTCCGTAAGCACAGTGCATGTCTGCCCATACCTTCCAGGAACAGCTAGCTCTTCATTTCCTGGCCGCTCCACACAATAAGCAACACAAGAGTGTTGCCGTTTGACGAGAAACGAGGGCAGGACGAAATAAAAGTGTTCATATGTTTATAAATATATGGGATCTGGGATGGGAATCATTACAACAACGGCGCTTATCGCTGCGGCGTGGGCTACTTACGAAACTACAATCGCCAACATTCTCCTCCGAATGCGAAAATATATTGTTGACTCCCACTTACATAGGTAGAAATGATCATCAGAATAAAACACGAGAAATCAGAGGCCGAACGGAGAGATTCAGGTGTTCATTCTTCCCGCGCGCTATTCGAGAATGGAATGGGCGGTAAAATAGTTCGAAGAATCCTCTGCCAGGCACTTAAATGGGATTTGCAGAGTATCCCATGTAGATGTAGATGTAGATGTACCCCTTCTCGTAACCAATCTTAATGACTGCGTGCACATATGATTTTTAATTTGTGCACATATGTGGCAAATCCATTTTCGCATTATGTATAGGTCATTCACCTCCTTCTATAATTAATATTAAAAAATTGAATTTTCGTGTTGGGGTATTTGTATAATGATTTAGTTCGTCTTTCTTGGTGAGACAATTTCCTAGAACTACATTTATTAGCAGCGGTTTAGCGATACCGTCATCGGTAATATTTCCACCACCCAGTAGAGAAATTACCAGTAATAGATCCATACCTAGATACCATATACAACCGTTTACAAGGCGCAAGTTCCTTACCCAAAGACTGGAAAGTTGAATAGGTCAATCCAATCTTCAAGGAAAGCAATATGAGTGATCCGGAAAATTGCAGGCCTATGTCATTGACGTTTGCAAGCAGCACGATTTTAGAATATATACTTCCCTCAAACTTTATGAACTGCCTTAAGGACCTATTGACTCATAGACAACATGATTCAGAAAGTATCGTTCTTGTGAAACACAACTATCTCTTTATTCACAGCCGTGTAATCGTCAACGGGTCTCAAATCGATTCAGTACATTTCGATTTCCGGAACGCTTTTGACACTGTACCTCACAAGCGTCTCCTAATCAAATTGCGTGATTATACAACATCTACATAAATTGCAAGTCACACTGGAGAGCACGGCAAAGGGTGCATCGAACCGCTTTTATAATATAATTTACAATATTTATCTACAGTTCCATTGTCTAATATCTCTCAGGGAAAGGAACACCTAAACCTTTCTGTTTTCGACCTGATTTCTCTTGTTTTATTATGATGATCATGTCTCCCCATGGACGTGGGTGCTAGCAAAATGTGTTCGCATTCGTAAGAGAAAGTTAGTGAAAGAACTTTCGCAAATAGATCACGCCGCAACGAATAACGTTTTTATTTCAATGACTTATACCACAACACGTATATAGTTTCCGTGATACTCTCTCCCCTATATCGCGGTAATACAAACCGACCTATTCTTCTCTGGACTTTCTCTAAATCGTCCACCAGTACCACCTGGTGTGGATGCAACAATGGGCAGCAATACTCCAAAATAGGACGTACAAGTTTAGTCTAGGCAGTTCCATCACGAGAACTGGTACTGAGGCATGTTATCACGACTATAACCGGAGTCACCGCGATGCGCTAATACAGCTGAGACTAGAGGGGTGTCAATTTTTTTTTGTCCGGTGTCCCTGTGCTACTGTGTAGAACGCACTCGACGATTCAGACTGACATTAATTAAAATCCCGCTCGTCGGCGGAGAGCGCCAAACGACAAATTTTAATGGATGCCGCAAAATATGAATTATCATACAAAAACGCTGCTCGTGTAACGCATTTCCAAATGAAATAAATTTTTCAGAATAACTTGTCAAATAGGGGAAAAGCTCTTAATGCACTGTAATATAATTATTTACAGTTTCTTTAGACTGAAATGTTTCGGTGGTTTTTATTTGAAAAATAATTTGCTTTTCCGCTAATGTAGCATACTTCCTGTTAATTTTTTATACATAAAAAAATACAACAATTTTTAGTTAAATTACTGGAAGCAGAAACGTATGTTTAAATCCAGATATACGTATGCTAATATATAAATTTATTTGAAAGCATATTATCTCAAATCTGTTTACATAAATTAATTTTTAATATTTTTTAATTTTAATTTTTTCGTCCTGTGCTCTCTCTACACTTATCTCATTTGCACTGGAAATAAGCACTATGCAATTACACCATGACTAAGTATGAACTATACAAAAAATGAATTAGTTAATATAATTCAGCAACCAGTTGCAGGGACATTTACGACCGGTTTCGGGCAATTATTGCTCGTCTTCAGATGTATCATTGTGTCCTACATGTTCGACTTGAACATGATGGAATTATTTCTTCCATTCACGTATTTAGTCTTTTATCCCATATTTCTTGAAATTGTGTTAGTATTAGATGCTTTTACACCATGTAATCCTGGTTTGTGGAACTTTCGAAAGAGTACTAAAACGTTACCCATCTAGCGACTTTCACTTTACTGTTACTGTACACTGTAGCAGTCTTATTGTATTATTCTTTTAAGTGTGGTTGTTTCTATAGTCTACCCTCCTCATGGAAAGTAGATGGTCTTCCCTTGGTTCTTCCGTTATCATTTTGTACATTAGTAACCACAGCTCTCAGAAGTGCCACTGTCTTTTGTGTAAGCTTGGATCAGACGTAGATATCCAGATTGTACGAATTTAGACTATTGTTTACTACTAGCTACGAGGAATGACCACGTGGTCTAAGGCATCATGCTGCGGATTAGGCGGCCGTTCTCGCCGGAGATTCGAGTCCTCCTCGGACAAGGGTGTGTGCATATGCGTGGTGTGTGTGTGTGGGTGTGTGTGTGTGCAGATGCGTGGTGTGTGTGTGTGTGTGTGTGTGTGTGTGTGTGTGTGTGTGTATGTGTGTGTGTGTGTGTGTGTGTTTGTGTGTGTTTCTGTGTGTCTGGGTTCTTAGTTTAAGTGGTTTGTATGTCTAGGGACTGATGGCCATAGCAGTTTGTTCCAATAGGTATACAAACACTTGAATATTTGATTACCCCTACGAAAACATCTTAATCCAACACGATTTTTTTATTTTGTGATGAAGCTGTAGGATGCAAATTCAGGTATTATATACTCATTCACAAACAATCTTCTGCTTTAGAAATTGCTCATCTCTCCTATTTTTGGCCCTTCCTGCCCTTACCCAGCCGCAGTGGCCGAGCGGTCTGCGGCGCGCCAGTCACAGTCTACACGGCCGCTACGGTAGGGGGTTCGAATCCCCCCCCCCTCAGGCATGGATGTATTGTATTTAAGGTAGTTCATAAGTATTTTGTAAGTTTAGGGACTGATGACCCGCAGTTAAGTCCCTTTGCGACGGAACGACCTCTTCGTGCCGTGGAACGTGTGCTAAAACCTTATCTTCAAAAGCACTCGTCTTGTATTGTTATGGTAGAATATGTTCATGTAAAATCTTTATACGTTGCAATATTTCAAAATCAGATTCTTGCGGCGAGGGAAGAAGTCTTTAACTCTTGTTAAAATATTTCTAAGTTCTCTCATAGATAAGACGGTCAAAAGAAATTCTTCAGTTTGTGGTCGTTGCTATAGCCACAGATAAAAAATAATATTTATTCAAAGATTATCTATCGATGTGTATGATCGATTAACCAAAGTTCTAAAAAAAAAGAAAAAAATCATAAAAAATCTTCCTTCTGATTGAAGACTATTTAAATTAAATCATCTGCTCGTTTCATTAATACATTATTTATCGTAAAATAATTCTTCATAAATGATGTACTCTGACACTTTCGTCAAGTTTAAACACAATGACATTTATTGCTTTCTATGACTTTACATATGTAGTCATTGACAGACAAAAGAGTACAGACTTTTTAAAATTTGTTGTTTTAACATAAAACTTCGATAATAATGTCAACTCTTGCGACGACAACCGCAGAGATCAACATCTTCTTGCCTCGTGGCCGTCGACCCGCGACTTGATGTGGCCGGATATTTACTCCTTGGAATCGGCGTCGAAGATATTGCCCTCGTAGGTTGAATCACCTCACAGCACATGAAACATAAAAAACATACAAAAAACTTCTTTGAGAATCATATAACATTAAATATTTACATAAAAATCATTTAAGAACACAAATATAAGGAAGTTGTCATGCACAGACTGAGCTGACATGAGATATATAGCGAAGACAATAATCCGTCCCACTACACCTTAAGCTTAACAAACATTTGAACATTTTCTTGCCCTTAACATTAACAAATGTGTAACCTAGTAAACAGACATCAAAACAATTAGGAGATCGGTTAAGACATTTAAGTTCTGAAGTACTGTCGTCGGGAGAATAAACAAAACTGGTTCGACGTCTTCTGTCGGTAATATGTGGTGGAGACAAGAACATTACGGCAACTGAGACAGTGGTAATAAGAAAAGTTTCTGTAGAGTGGGTTGGTGATCACTTGAGTTTACTCTACGAAAGGAATTACACAAGAAGTTGGTTTCAGGTAGCGTAGAGAGGAGGCAGTGCAGTGCAACAGTGCAACAACAGCGTGACGTGCCACAAGCTAAGCCATAGAGAGCCATGGGAAGGTGGGAAGCGGAACAGACACATACGGAGGCGGCTGCAGCTGTTGGCGTTTCCTAAAGTGTAATTTCCAGCACATAGACGGTATTTCAGACAACAGGAACCACTGAAAGAAGGCAAGACCACGGTCTTCCAAAGGTAACATCAGCAAGAGAGGACATCTCCGGTTAACAGCTTGTCGATACAGGAGGCTGAATGGATCTCAGCTGCAATGCATCCTCTGGGCAGCAATAGGACGCGCAATATCGACACAAACAGTCCGAAATCGCCTACGGGAATGTAGCCTCTACATGCAGAGGTCTATCGTGTGAGTCCCATTAAAACCACGATAACGTCTAGCCTGCAATAACTGGGTGGAGGAACATTACGTTTAGGTTCGTAACGAATGGCGGCGAGTTCTGTTCACAGACGAGTAAAGGTTTTGTGCTCAGCCGGACAATCGTCGTTCCCTCATCTGGAGAAAACGTGGAACGCAAAAAATCCCTGCTTATATGCAGGAAACATCACCATTTAACGGTATCGGCAGGGGTCAGAATCGGATGTGCGGACCTCTACGTCGTTCAGAATGACGCTTTGGCTACCCAGAGTTAAGGCTAGTTTACACGACGACACTGTGTTTCATGAAACTGCGCTACTGGCCAGCGCACGTGTGCTGCAGGCGTTCGCGTAACTCAATGGCGAAACTAAATAGTTTCGGCATCTTCCAACTTTGACGAAACTGATTACGCGTGTTTTTAAGTTGGGTTATAACCAATACAGAACGAAGTACAACATAAAGGGACGAACGGAAGAAAAACTTCTGTTTTCGAACATATATGCGATGCATAGATGTTTGTGCGATTTTAACGATGAAAATTTCAGGATAAAGCAGCGGCGTGTTAGTGCTCTTGAAGAATTATTCGTGAATTAAATATTGATTACTTGTGATCTGCAGGGCCCACAGTGTTACTGATGTCGTACATCGACATTTTAATAACAACAATTACATAATTCCAACACTGTATATTTTAATTCATATTAGTTACACGATAAGCTTATTTCGACTTAATAGTCATCTTCAGGTGTTATGCCTGCAATACATAAGTTTTCATAATATTTAGTACTATGCTGCCTACTTGTTTTATACAGATGTAAAAGAAATGCTACATACCACATTATGTTATGTTGTACATTGCAATATTATTGTGACGTGATATATTTTTTTATTATTTCTTCATGCAAGATCCTTTAATTGACAGCTCTACAGAGATGTAATATGCTTACATTATTTGCACAGAGAATATATATCTATGAGGCAAAGCTTTTATTTAAAATTGAACGAAATATGTTGGGCTTTTTTATCTTTGATAATTTTGTTGCGCTATGATCTATGATTGGCAGTGGGATTATTTATCCGTTGTCATGCACTAGAGTATGAATAAAATTATCGAAATAATTTTTGTGCTTGAAATCTGTTTGATCGTTTAGCAAATTATTTGTGTTTTAATGGCATGTAGGCATACTTCCATTTCATGCAATTCGTTCAATTTAAATAGAAGCTTTGCCTCATAGATATATATTCTCTGTGTAAATAATGTAAGCATATTACGTCTCTGTAGAGCTGTCAAATAAATGATCTTGCATGACAGCACAATATTATAAGTTACGTGAAAAGAAGAGGAAATAATAATAAAATATATCACGTCACAATAATATTGAAATGTACAACATAACAGAATGTGGTATGTAGCATTTCTTTTACATATGTATAAAACAAGTAGGCAGCATAGTACTAAATATTATAAAAACTTATGTATTGCAGGCATAACACTTGAAGATGACTATTAATAGAAATAAGCTTATCGTGTAACTAATATGAATTAAAATATACAGTGTTGAAATTATATAATTGTTATTATTAAATATTGATGGGTTGACGATTAGTGATTTGCAGACTAAAATACATACAATTCGAAATCTCTATACAAACGAACTATGGCAATTGTGGATTTCGGAACATAGTACAGGTACTGTAGAGACGAATATTTACTTGACATGAAACGTAATGCAATTTGTAACTTCAGTTCTGGTAACGAAGCTTCACGCATAATAATATCTTGTTTCTTTGTTGCGAACTGCTCTGGTGACATTCTAAGTTGATTAAAATAACTTCTAGGGTCTTCAATCACAATTTCTTTCAGCAAGGTCGCTGAGCAACTTAGTCTTTTGTAAATCCATTCACGAATGCAAACACGTTTCTTATTCTTTTTATGTTTAGTCTTATGCAGCGACTTCACACAGATAAGCAATAGCTCCGCCACAACTCTTACAGCTACCAAAACTTACGGCGACTACGGCGCTCACAAAACAACGAAACTGAGGTGTATAGCATTGGCACCGTGTCTACAGACATACACAAAACCAGTTGCGCGCAATTCATTTGATGCAAAGAGTTTCGCAACCTAGTGTCGTCGTGTAGACTAGCCTCTTTAGAGACGATATTCTTCGACATTTTGTTGTGCCCTATGCAGGCGCCAAGGAACATAGGTTCCTTCTGCTGGAGGATAACGCTCATATCCAAAGAGTTGCAATAGCGGACAACTTGCTTGAAGCTGAGGGTATTGAACGAATGGAGTGGCCAGCTTCTTCACCGGACTTAACCCGACTGAACATATCTGGGAATCACTTGGCTATACATTGCAGACAGGCTAGCACCTCCCAAAACAGTTGCTGAGCTGGATATTGTACTCACGGAGAAAGGTCAAATATCCCTCAAGAGTTGATCCGTAACCTCAAACTGTCCGTGACACGCAGTTGTGGTACTGTACCCCGCTCTAAGTAAACACAATCGCCGTGGAAGTTCGAGTCCTCCCTGGGGCATGGGCGTGTGTGTGTGTGTTGTCCTTAGGTTAGTTTACCTAGGTTTAAGTAGTTTGTAAGCTACGGACTGATGACCACGCAGTTTGGTCCGATAGATTTACAAACATTTGAACATTTTTTAAGTAAACACAACCTCACGTTAAGAGTTAAGACAGCAACATATAGTACTGTATCACACACAAATTACAACTATAACCAACATATAAATAAAATACATTACCATATGTATTTTGTGTATGACATCTCACCAGATCCCCTAACTGGTTTGAACAATCTGTACGGCTTGTCCAAATCTGTCAAACCACTTTATAACAAGAAATATTGAGATTAAGATCCCTGCCATACCAGTTATAGGAAACTGATATTTGTCACCAAATGACCGACATGCGCATTTATTATGATAATAGCTGAAAATCAGGCGTTGCCCGGATACTTATTTATTTATTCACACTTGAGTTAGTACTTCTCATATCTCTTCTCTTTCTCTGCTCATCAACGTTATTTAATAACATGTCATATTTATGGACGATTTTTCAAGAAATAATGCTATCTTGCCTAATGTACAAAATAATAACTGCAGTATCCAAACAATGAAAGGTAGTTATCACGATGCAAATGATATGTAACCCTAATACATTCATTTAATTCAGAACTTGATTATAAACAATATTTCTGGTTACTTTTCCAAAATCTAGTATGAATAAATTCTTTCAGGAGCCCACCCCCTGAGCAAATGACATTTAGTTGTCTTTTTGAGAAACATGGAGATGTCAAAACCACTCTGCAGTATTTAATAGGCTGACCTGTGATTTATTAAACGCAATGGAAAATGCAAGTTTCACTGCAAACTACAGTCTCTTCAGGTTAAGAACTACATCTGCGAGAGATAACAGATATTCATTATCTTCCTTCCTCTGTGGCCCTATAGAAGTCTCATCCTTTCCTTACACGCAAGTACGCTTCACAGTTATCAACAGCATTGTCAGCTTTCAGGAATTTATTTCAGCTGACTGACATAGACTACTGTCTTAGTAGTAAATACGTAAATGTGTTAAAACCTGGTGCATTATGTGAAAGGTTTTTACCCATTGCACTATATACGCTCTCATATTTATTGAATTAGATGCTGTAATATTGTGATTTTGTAGCTATACATTCATTTGTATAAGTGCTGCATGTCGGTAAAATCTATTAGGAATATAATGAGTAGTAAAGAAGTAATAGATTAAAAGCTGGTGCATGATTGGGCGGTTTCCCATGAACGTTACTGTATATCTCTTGAATTACGTGTTGTACTGTGATACAATTTCGACTGCACATTCAACTACATGTGTGTATACTGTCTATAACGAGGGCAGCAGCCTTCACCAATTCCGCCAGCCGCCCGTAGGACCTGAGGATGTCCTCAGAACCCAAGCGACAAACATCATTGGTGCCGACCTGAGCTACGACTTGCAGTCAATCGCACCCCGCACCCTCGATAGCCGCCGGCAAGGCCGCCTCCACATCTCGGATGAGGCCCCCCGGCAGACACACCGAGTGCACGTTGGAATTCTAGCCAGATCTGGACGCTATCTGACTAAGGGGCTCCATCACGCGCGTAACATTGGAGCTCCCAATAACTAATAATCCCTTTCCCCCGTGCACCTGCTCGGACCCTGCTGAAGGAGTGGCCACACGTCCACTCACAGGACGAACGGGCGTGGACGGACGTCCAGCCTCCACATTGGCCTTCCGCCTCGAGCGACGCGAACGCCGTACAACCCGCCACTCCCCTTGCAGAGATGTCGGCTCGACCACGTCCGGTACACCTGAAGGTGCCTCACAGTAAGGAAAGTGTGTTACAAATTTCGTTGAAATCGGTCCAGTGGTTTAGGAGAAAATGAGCAACATTGTCGCTAAATGCAGCAGTTTATCGCGCATCTCATGGTTTATGACGTCATATGTCGTGAACTATGTATCGTACGTGATTCTTACACTTACGGCAACCGTCCGCATAGCTTGAAGCTTACGTGTGCAAAATTTTAAAAAGATTGAATCAAAACTGTAGATTCGTATGCAACGCGTACACACAAACAAACATACGGACACTGCTTTATATATAAAGACTAGCCCGGGTATTTATTTATTTATTCCTGCCATTTTCAGGTATATATTCATTTTTATAAGTGCTGTATATCTGTAGAATCACTTGGGGATGCAGTTAATAGCAAAGAAGTTTAGATTAAAACTTGGTGCGGGAACGGGCGGTTTTCCATGAACGTTACTGTTTATGTACTCAAATCGCGTGAACTACGTATCGTACTGTACACAATTTAGAAGGTATACTCAACTATATGCGTGTATACTGTCTGTGAAAATTACTGCGGCTACAATTTGTAGTGTAGAAATTATAAATTGAAACGTCATACCGAATGCCATAGTTTTAGTCCATAAACAGCGAAAAAGTAGTAAGCGAGAAACTTTTTTTCCTTTCATCATTTTGCTATGGTTGTCAGCGAGAAAATTTTTAGTGGAGGCTTGAAATTATGTTTAAAGTTTGTTGCAAGTCGCTAAGTACTCTCATTCTTACGTAGTGTATTTATAAAGTCTCGCCGCATTATGTAGCAGTTTTTCTGCCATTCCTATTGTTTATGACGTAATATCTTCTGAACTATGTGTCGTATGTTATTCTTAACCCTGCAGCAATTGTTAACTCACAGTAAGGAATATGTGTTACAAATTTGGTTGAAATCGGTCCAGTGGTTTAGGAGAAAATGAGCATAATTGTCGCTAAATGCAGCAGTTTTTCGCGCATGTCATGGTTTATGACGTCATGTCTCGTGAACTATGTATCGTACTTGATACTTACACTTGCGGACACCGTTCTCATGGATTGAAGCTTACGTGTACGTATTTCATAAAGATTGGGACAAAACTGTAGATTTGTTGCACATCGTTATTTTCTCTTAGAATACCGTGGTATTTGTTACTCGAGCATTCGTTTTGAATGTTGTGTATAAAAAAACTGTCACGTTGTTGTTAAATGAAAATCCATTTTAGTGTGTTGTTGAGTGAGTGAACAGCATTGATTGACTGACAGAGTGAAACATAAAATGAATTGCTGGTACATTTACATAATAAACTTGTCATTCAATATAGTCTAGTAATGTTGGTTTCAGGTAAGTGAGTGTATCGTGCATCTGTAACTACTCTGAGTCGCTATCACAAAAAATAATTTCTAAGCCCTTGAAAGTTTTGAAAATACAAATCAAATTAATGTCCTGGAAGTATGTTGGCCCCGGAAATTACTGACAAAAATATAAAGTATCAGATAAATTTTCATAATTAATTATGTGATAAAGATAAGGGGAGAGGTAAATATAACTTTAGTAAAATATGTTTGTTTATTACAGAATCTTTTTTTAACGAATTGTCTATGAGGAAAGATTTACAAAAGTCATAATACCCGAAGAAGAGACTCTTAGCAGTGTAATACGGCGCGTCACCATTCTTCTTTTCAGTCCATAAAGCAGGATGGTACTCGTTATTAAGAATTGCTGCTGTAATTGACCCCTTGCAAATGGCCACTACAGTACGAACTGAGTCACTGCAGTTCTCTCGTTCATTAATTCTGGTATAAGATGCACACCAAACCATTTTAATATAGAGGTAACTGCACTAACTAAGCCCTCCTCGTCTGTTTTGAAACTGTAATCCGTACATTATTTTCTTAGTTTATGGCGACAGTCAATTAGGTACATTTAAATTTGTAGCTCAAACATTCGTTTATTGTCAAACACACAGTCTTCTAATAAACGCGTTAATCCTCTGTCCGTCCATCATAGCTTTGAAACCTTTATTTCCTTAGATAATAGTCGATAACGACAATCACTTTGACCTACGCGTTCATTACGTACACAATCCGCGCTATGCATCTGAAACAGCCCGACCAGCAAATATGTCAGCTCGCTGTTATTTGATAGCTTCCAAATGATCTTTTCCTGTTCAGTATTTCCACAGTCCACGCTTAACACTGAACACACACTGCATAGCGCTGCTGTATAAACACGACTCTTCCTCGCTTGTGTTTAACACTAGTCAGTCTCTTGAAGTGTCTTCAGGCTCGTGTGTTATCCGTTTGTCATTCAAAATTCGCACCTCGCTTAACATTTATATACGATTTTACGCCTGTAGAAATATTGATACATATTAGTAATGAAAACGGCTGTGGTATGCACTCTCAATGGGGCACAGTTAAATGGTGGTGTCCCAGGGTTCTGTTCTCGGGCCTCGTTGTTTCTCATTTTGATTAATTGTGTCTTCAAATATAACAGGTAGTTCTAAGACATTTCTATTTTCTGATGACACTATCTTTGTAGTGAAGGATGTTGTTAGCAATATTGATGTAGCGTGGAATAATGCAGTTAAAGGGATTAGCTTGTGGCTTGTGGAAATTAAATTGATGCAAAGTCACAGTAAGAGTACGTTTTTACAGTTTCTAACACACAATACACAAAAAGCTGATGTTTTGATCACACAGGATGCGTCTATAATAAGGGAACTGAACAATTCCAGTTTCTAGGCGGTCAAATATATAGTACGTTGTCATGGAAAGGACATGTTTAGGATCTGATTCAAAAACTAAATGCTGCGTTGTGTACCATTAGAACCTTTTCTGAAATATGTGATAGTTCAACACGAAGTAGTCCTTTGAATGAATTTTCATTCGCTTGTGACATATAGTGTTATTTTTGTGGTAACCTGTTTCTCCAAAAAAGGACGGTTCGAGCAATATGTGGGATAAGCTCACGTACCTTTTGTAGATTACTGTTTAGTAGCTTGGGAATTATGATATTCGCCTCTCAATACAAATTTTCTTTAATGTCTTTTGTTGTTAATAATATTTGGTTCAATCTCAAGAGTTAGCAGCTTTCAATCTGTTAATACTAGACAGAAATCGAATCTGCATTTGCATCACACCTCCTTGAACCGTGTGCAGAAAGGTGTGCAGTATTCTGTCGCATCCACTTTTAATAAGCTGCCACGAGAATTCATTGAGCCTATCGTAATCCAAGCATATTCAAGGCTATACTGAAACATTTCCTCGAGGCTCATTCTTTCTATTCTGTCGAGAAATTCCTGGACAAAGAAAAACGTTTAGCTAATTTCTGTGATACGTTGTTGATTTTTTAAATTATGCTAAGACCGATCCTGTGCTTATGATTGCTTTACCTTACACATTATTTATTGCTACTCCTCTCCTACAGTCTGATGTACTGTTTCGCTCTGTGGCCACGGAAGCTTGCTCCACTCTTCGGTCCTGCCTAACGTGATAAATATAAATAACTCGTTGAAAACCCCTTACACATTATTCATTACTACTCTTCTCCTACAGTCTGATGTACTGTTTCGCTCCGTGGCCATGGAGGCTTGCTCCACTATTCGTTCCTGCAGAACGAGATAAATATAAATAACCCGTTGAAAACCTGGCGTTGCCCGGGTATTTATTTATTCAAGTCTGAGTTAATATTTCTCATATCCCTTCTCTCTCTGTCCATCTCCTTTTTTCAGGCTGTCTTGCATTATGTACAAAGTAATAACTACAGTATCCAAACAAAGAAAGGCAGTCATCAAGATGAAAATGATATGCAACCTTAATAAATCATTTAATTCAAAACTCAATTATAAGGAATATTTGTGGTTACTTGTCCAAAGTCTAATATGAATAAGCTCTTTGGGGAGCCCATCCCTGACCAAGCAACGTGTAATTGTCCGTGTGACAAATATGAAGATCTCTCGGAAATAATGGCAATTCGTTGGATGCACACTTTCCTTTCTCGTCCTTTCCCTGTAGCTCTATAGAAGTTTCTTGCTTTTGTCTACAGCCGAGTACGCTGCACAGTTGGTTGACAGTTGTGAACTTTAATGTTAGCTTTCACAAATTACTTTCAGATGACTGGAATTCAGGACTCTCAGTAGTAAATACATAAATGTACTGAAACGTGGTGCATAATGTGAAAGGTTTTTTTCCCCATCTGAGTGTACACGTACTATAATTATGGATTCATATGTTCTAAAATTGTATAATTTTGTAGGTATATATTCATTTGTATAAGTGCCGCATGTGGTAAAATCTGTTACGAATACAGTTAGTAGTAAAGAAGTAATATATTAAAATTTGCTACGTGATTGAGCGGTTTCCTATAAACGTTACTGTTTATGTACTCAAATCTCACGAACTACGAGTCGTATTGTGGTATAATTTCTAAGTATTATTCAGCTATATGTGTGTATACTGAAAAGTTTCATGCGGCTACAATTTGCAGTATAGAAATTTTAAACTGTAACGTCATACCGTATGCTGTACTTTAGTCCATGAACAGTGGAAAAATAGTAAGCGAAAAACGTGTTTCCTTTTATCATTTTGCTATGGTTGTCAGCGAGGAAAAGTGTAATAGAGGTTTGAAATTATGTTTAATGTGTGTTGCAAGTCAGTAAGTACTCTCATTCTCGTTCAGTGTGTCAATAAATTCTCATCACACGATGTGGCAGTTTTTTGCGATTCCCATAGTTTGTGACGTCATATCCCCTGGACCATGTATGTATATACAGGGCGTCCAGAAAAGGACTCCCTGATTTCAAAATTAAATATCTCGAAAACAAAGATAGATAGAGGAATGCAGTAAACGGTATGTTTATTGTGTTTATTGTGAAAGCTGTAAGAAGTTGATACAGCAGTTTGAAATAATAGTTACAAAAGCTGCTAACACATGGCGCTGTACGTTGTACAGCTCACATCAGCATATATAAGTGAAATAATCGTATGAAAACATTCTTTGCAAACAATCACATCACGATGTTTTCAAAATGTTCACCATTGGCACTGCAGAGGTGGCGCAGACGAAGAATGAAATTCACCATCACATTTCGTAGTGTCAACCGAAATGGATTCACATGCCACAGAGATCGCCGATTCAAACTCGTCCAGCGTGGCGGGATGCTTCGGGTAGACCATGTCTTTCACTGTGCCCCACAAAAAAAAGTCACAGGGAGTCAAATCCGGCGAATATGGAGGCCAATCCATGCCTGCACCAGTAAATTTGGGATATTCCAAAGCAATGACTCGATTCCCGAAGTATTCCTCAAGAAATCGAAACACTTGTTCGGTCCGATGTGTTCGGGGTCCATCTTGCATAAACCATTCAGTACCTGGTCGATCCTCTAACGCTTGCTGTGTGGCGACAAACTGTTCCAAAATTGCAACGTAACGTGCATCAGTGACCGTTTCTCGAATGAAAAAAGGGCAATAATGCCTCTGCTGCATACTGCAGCCTACACAGTAACTTTAGGAGAATACAGGGGTTACGCTTCACACCAATATGGCTTTTCGGAATCTCAATATCGCCAGTTCTGCTTATTCACGTATCCATTCAGGTGGAAGCGAGCTTCATCTGTAAACCAGATGCAGTCAACCTCAAAATCCTTCACTATCGATCATTGTGAGCACCTGATTAGTAAAGGCAACCCTTTGTTGCACAGCTCGTACGGGTATGGCCTGGTGCGTTTGAATTTTGAATGGAAATAAGTGTAGGCTCTTTCTCAGTATTTTCTGCGTGCTGGAACGCTTCAAACCAGTCTCAGATGAAATTCTACGGACGGATAACATTTGATATCGCTGAATAATTCCAGAAACTGTGGCGATATTTTCAGGTGTAACTGCGGTTTGCTTGCGGCCAACATGCCCCACTAGATCATCAGTTACGCTGCCTGTTCGTCGAAATTTTGCGAAGAGCGTAGGAATGGTTTTCGCATCAAGTCCTTTTGGAACATTAAATCGTGCTTGAAAACTTCGCCTTGTTGCCGTAGGACTCTCTTCTAACGTGTGGTACTCTAGCGCCAGAAAAACGCGTTGTTCGATGGAGTACCTGGTTTTAATCTCTCCCTTCGGTACGCTAACCTCCTTTCACTTTTCAATAGTGGAACTGATCGCTCTGGGCTTCAGATCACTATTTATACGAGGCATTACGTATGGCGATTACAGCGCCATCTGTTAGCAGTTTTTCTAACTATTATTTCAAACTGCTGTATAAACGTCTTACAGCTTTCACAATAAACATAACGTTTACTGCATTCCTCTATCGATCTTTGTCTTCGAGATATTTAATTTTGAAATCAGGGAGTCCTTTTCTGGACACCTTTTATGTATATATGTGATTCTACCGCAATGGGGTTACCTCACGGCAAGGAATATGTGTACCAAATTTGGTTGAAATTGGTCCATTGATTTACGAGAAAATGAGCAACATTGTCGCTTAATGAAGCAGTTTTTCGCTCATCTCATTGTTTATGACATCATATCTCGTGAACTATACTCGGCTCAAAATAACAAAGTGATTAACGTTTAGCTGTTTACAGGGCTGCTACCACAGCAGCAGCCAGTCAAAGAACGCGCTGGGTAGCGCCTTCTGTTCCTCTCACCGTTGTCAAATCTCGCTGCTACCGCTACTGTTGCCAGTAGCAGGCGACGTTCGCGGCTTGTGATATGATGCGTTTCATTATGCACTTTCATTCGCTGCGTATCGTCGTGTGCTATGTTTCTCCGTTTCTCCGTGTCGCACTACAGGACGTCTGAACCTTGCTGCGGAATGTGCAGAAAAGTGATTTCCAAAATGAAACATAAAGTGCGACCTGCTCACATTTTGTGTGGTCAGACACGTGAGTTTGTGCGAGTATTTCGAGAAGGAAAGAGTCAATGGTGGGGCCTTGTTACCTCTAACTAGAGGCAGAAAGAAAAATGATTTGCAACCAAAGCAGTCACCGAATATTCGGTTCCTCTTTCGGCCGAAACCGAAACCGTAACCGAAATTTGCGTAATTAAGTACGTTACACCACGCCACATATCACTAATTTTTCTCCATTTTCCAAAATTTCCTATCTGTAATAAATTTTCTTGACTGTGGGGGGTAAGCCTTATCAGGAGTCCCGTATAAGACATGAAGGCGAACAAGTTTAAACAAATCGGCGGTACTTTTATTGAAGTACATTCAAATTGGATTCTTTTCTCCTCGTTGTATATTTTCTGCGTAAAAAAGAAAAATTGAAGGAAGTTAAACAATAAGTAGCCTGAACTCGATACAGTGGAGACTCGATATTTCGAGTCTCGGAATTACGAGTTACCATAAATACGAGCGTCACAAAACGAAACAACTGCAGGCACATTCTATCTACATAGAAAAAGGCATTCCACCTGCCGCAGCTGAGTCGCCAAGCGCATTGAGGGGCTCTGCTACGATGCACGTGACTACACCCCGTCGGGGGTTCGAATCCCCCCTCGGGCTTGGATGTTTGTGTCGTCTTTAGTATAAAGTAGTTCATAAGTAGTTTAGTAGATTGTAACTTTAGGGAAATTTGAACTTTTTTTTTGTGAGCCGTTATAAGGCGAAGTTAATAGTGAAAAGACTAAAATCTTTACGCAGCCAATTTAAATGAATGAAACTCCCTGGCAGATTAAAGTTGTGTTCCGGAACCGGGACTCGATCCTGGGACCTTTCCCTTTCGCAGGCAAGCGTACTACCGACTGTGCTATCCCGACACGACTCACGATGCCGCCTCACAAATTTACTGCCGCCAGTACCTCGCCTCCTACTTTTCAAACTTCACAGAAGCTCTCCTGCGAACCATGCAAGACTAGCACTCCTGGAAGAAACGATATCGTGGAGACATGGCTTAGCTACAGCCTAAGGGATGTTTCTACAATGAAACTTTCACTCTGCAGCGCAGAGTGCGCTGATATGAAACTTCCTGGCAGATTAAAATTGTGTGCCGGAACCGGGACTCCAACCTGGGACCTTTGCCTTTCGCGGGCAGAGTGAAAGTTTCATTCTGGAAACATCCCTTAGGCTGTGGCTAAGCCATGTCTCCACCAAATCCTTTCATCCAGAAGTGCTAGTCTTGCATGGTTCACAGGAAGTTTGGAAAGTAGGAGGCGAAGTACTGGCGGAAGTAAAGTTGTGAGGCGGCATCGTGAGTCGTGTCGGGATAGCACAGTCGGTAGTGCGCTTGCTCGCGAAAGGCAAAGGTCCCAGTTTCGAGTCCCGGTTCCGGCACACAATTTTAATCTGCCAGGAAGTTTTATATCAGCGCACACTCCGCTGCAGAGTGAAAGTTTCATTCTGGAATTTAAATGAATATTTATAAGCATATTTTTAAAAAAGGTAATTTTTTCACGTTTTATCTTTTCAAAGTCGATTTTATTCTTTTTCACATTTTTATTTCGATAGTTAGATCCCGGTCCCGTTCACCTCAATTTAACGAGACTACTGTATAACAACCTGTTTGTCCTTCCCGGCCTATCTTTGAGGAAAGGTTTTGCTCAGGACGCGTGGTATGTTTGGACAGTTAAAACAGTTATACAGATGATTAATACAAGTTTTATTTACTATTATATACAATACTCAACTTTGTATTATGTCTGTTCTCGCAGCGGCGTCTTGCACGATGCCAGCTACGCACACACATAGTTCCTGCCTATTTCGGAGCCGAGTTCAGCTGAGCTCTTCCAGACGCAAAAATGTTCAAATGTTTGTAATTCTATCGGACCAAACTGCGTGGTCATCAGTCCGTAGCTTACAAACTACTTAAACCTAGGTAAACTAACCTAAGAACAAAGACACACACCCATGCCCCAGGGAGGACTCGAACCTCCACGGCGAGCAACCGCGCGCTCCGCAGCGAGACGTTCTAGACGGCTCGGCTACTCCACCGCGGCCTTCCAGACGCATGGCGACCTTGATATAGCTGCGTGTAGAGGGCGCAGCGCCGGCGTTTGATTGGACGCCGGTCGTCCGATGCCTTCTTCACGATCGTTCTCGTGCGTCTGGCGCTAACTTTACGCCACAACAACAACCATAAAGTTCACACTCCTGTATACCTTCTTGTAGGAAGACAGTCTTTAGGAACACAACAAAGATGTCTTAAGTACCCTTTACGATTTTGTTGTTGGTAGCGCTAGCTTGATGTTGCTATCTTCAGTTTCGTCTTTTGCATCTGACAAACAACTTCGCATATCTCCTTTTTCACATTCCTGAATATATAGCAGCTTCAATCAGTGCTGCAGAAAGTATTTCGAAAAATTAAGTCACGATTCCGACTAACAGTATGATCATTGTCAGTATAAATTTACGAAAAGTGAACAAGAGATATGTACTACATGATCAGTGTTTCCTAAACCCATATTAGTTATTTAAAAAAATGCTGATCGGTTTCAAGGAAACTCATTCATCAAACCTTACAACGTAACAGTAAGACAACCGGTTCCTTTATGTACAATACTGAATAAGTTAATAAAATTTTCTCGGGCTTCCAGCCACGTCATGTGGTTTACTGTCCACGACGTTTCGGCCGAGATCTTCGTTTATTATCCGGACATTCAACGCTTATACCATAGCCCAAAATCCTAGCTTGGCCATTCTGCACACATGAGATCTCCTTCCTTTTGCAAGAACGGGAGAACAGAATGGTTCCTACAACATTCTGTACGTACCGAGCGCTGGGCATCTTTTCCTCCCCAAATACGAAAGGTGAAAGAGATTTGCAGCTTATCGCGACCCACTCCAGAAGGCCTGGGTGGCTCCAGCGTGTCTAGGACGGATGCAATGTAACAGCCAGCACTCGTCGGGTCTATATCGTGTGTGAATATGACCATGTGCAGAGGGCAGTGGCGCAGTCAGCGGGAGGGGCTAATGGAGATGAAGACCCCCCGCCCAGCGCCACCCAAATTTTTTTTTAATTTTATCATTTTTCAATTTTATCATTTTTTACTGTTTTAATTTTAATTTTTTTTTTTAAATTCGGCACAGCAAATTTGAAATAGTACACATGTCATAAATCACAACGTAAGCATAATTTGACAAGCACAATTGAACGTGACAATGCGGGGCTAACGCTATGCTGCCACTGAGAACGTGAGCTGCCGTTACTGTGAGCGGTTGTAATGCCGTCGAGACCAGCTTTGATGCTGCCGCTGTTGTTACTGCTGTGCTAGGGTTATCAGATGTCCGACTTCAGAAAAGAGGATATTTCTAGATTAATAAAAGAACCTTCTCTCTCTCTCACTCATATTGACAACTCAATTACTAGTGATGTTTCTACTGTATGTGACTGTATTATCAGCGACTTGTTTGTAATACATCTTACGGAATTTGTTCATCTTCTTACAAATAAAGAAGCATGAGACCTGTAGAACGAATTACAGGACTACATAGCAGTGTAGCCCTAATATTTCATCACTTCGCCACTTGTAATTAACGTCGTACGTGCTGAAAATTTTTTTCCATACTTATAAGATACCTTGCCGATCACTCTCGTTGTCACCTGAAATTTTTTACGATGTAACATTTACCGAAACCATAGTACTGAAGACTGTAAAATCGTCACGAATAAAGTAACAGTAAAAATTATCTATGCGTTCCTTGTTATAGCTATGCTCCCATTTCGGATCAGGCTGACGTGACTATATACAGGATTAGCATCTATATTTACCGCAGTTAATTATTTAAAAAACTCAGTTATCAGGATAAAAGCTTTAAATAGATTTTTTCAATACACTGTTTATGTAATTACGTCTCTTTGGTCCTAAATAGGCGAATGGTGAAACGGCAATGGTTACTGTGGCATGTGACCTTATTTGTATGAAGTTTTGAACAAGGTTTTACCTCATGTATAACGAACACGAACACTGCACTAGCTTTTGCTCTTAAAGTCATAAGTGCGGTTGACAGACAACACATAGAACTGCCGAGTCCCAGCACGACATACTGAACGTCTTATGTTTGGGTCACACAACACTCCGACCAGAGAAAAAAAAACGGGAGGGGGCGGAAGTTTCATCCTATACTATGTGTATTGCACTGTATTGCATTGTTACAGACGTATGTATCCGCCTCCGTAGTCCAGTGGACAGCGTGGTTGGTTGCCACGCAGGGGGCCCGGGTTCGATTCCCGGTCGGGTAGGAGATTTCTCCACTCGGGGAGTGGGTGTTGTGTCGTCCTCATCATCATTCCATCATCGTTGACATGCAAGTCGCCGAAGTGGCGTCAGATAAAGAGACTTGCACCAGGCAGGCTGAACACGACCCCAGTTGGGGTCTAACGGTCATAAATGCCACACGATCATCATCATCACAGACGTATGTTTTTAATTGGACGCCTCAAAGCTCGTACTCCGCGACAATTGCCACGCCATTTATTTCGATTGTTCCGAAGCAGCTTGACCTCAAACCAGCGGTGGCACAGACAAGTGAAATTTTTTTTTTAATCACATTGTTTCAAGAAAAGTTAAATTCTATAGAGTTAGTCATTGTGACAGTTCAGAGAGTTGTATTTACGCGCTTTCACCTTGAAGTAGTTGCACAACGCAAAAAAGAGGACATTTCCCCATTTTGTTAACAACCCGACCGGACCATTTTTAGGGTCCAAAAAAAGAGAACATGTACGGGTAAAAGAGGACGTCTGGTAACCCTATGCTATGCTGAAATTACGAGCCGACTGTTCATATGCGGCAACCCGCTGCTAGCAGGTTAGCGGCGCCACCGAGTGGAGTCTTATGAACAACAATGGTGTCATTTTAGTTCCAATTTTCCACATAGAATCTCATGTTAACTGTAAAGACCTTAGTGCCGTCCCGGCTCGTGTTTCCCTGTTTCCCCCTGTCCTTTATTAAATTACTGACGCAAGTATTATCCGATCCTTCTGTGCCCTCACCGCTCGCGGCGCTGTTAGTTCTATCACGCGTCACTTGTCTTCTTACTCGTGTGACCCTTGCCGCTAGTGGAGCTTTTGAACTTGGCTCCGAGGCAGTTCTAGAAGAGGTCGGTTACCATCAGTCGGTGAGAGTTGCTGCGGGGAACATCTATGTGGCAATATTGTGCAGTGTTAATCTGATACACTGCATGGCGTCGTTAGGGTCGAGTTATTTACATTAATTGGCCGTCTACGGACGGGCCCGGCCCGTGCGCATCCTGTCAGTCTGTTGGAGCAATATATGCGACGATTTGAACAGCTGGAGAGGTCTGGACACAGAGATGGAACTGTGTCAAGTTCCAGCATCAGCTCGGCGACGACTGTCTACCTCATCTTCCCGGCTATTCCAGCTGTTTCCACCTGGGATCCATGAAATGCTTACAGGGCGTTAGTTGATATCATCCTCCTACACCATCGCGAGGGTAATTGCACTTATCTTGGAATGAGGAAATTGAGTTACGTACCTGTACATTCATGCTCCGCAAATTTGTGTGTGTGTGTTTTTCGATATTTTTTTTTTCTTTTTTTCTGCTTGTAGACCATTTCTCTCCGTGAGGTACCGCCAACCCAAGGTTGTAATTTGGCGCTGTTTCTTTTAGTATAAGAAGTTCCTTCGTGTCAGAGCTGTAGTTCTCGTGGGCGGTTGGTCACCCTGGAGTCAACTCATCTATGTCGCGGTGTGTATTAAGTTAACGAGTAGCCAGTCCTGTTCTTAAATTAAGCCTACATTATGTTCAAAGTCTGGCCCGAGTGCTTGTGTTTGTGTCTTGGGTTTTAGGTAACCTTGCTTACGCTCTTCTATTATGCCGAAAAGTCCAGTCTCTCTTACTGTGATACATTATTTGTTTACTCGGCCTTCTGTATTGCAATATCATTGAGTCGGATTTGTTTGAGTTTCCTGCTTCCAGGATTCTGCTTACTATTGTATAAGTAAGATAAAGGATTGTTCCCGGCCTTCAGCCTCATTCAGTTGGTTTCATTTAAATGTTGGAGCTCACCTTTGCTTACTATTCTATTATTCTTATTGTAAAAGATTGCTTCGGGCCCTGAGACCGTTATTAACTTAATTTTTAACTTGTACTTCAGTCTGATAATTTTAACTAATTTTGCAGCCTCTTTTGTTTACCATGTTCTATTTACTTTTATAAAGAGTTGCTTTGGCCCCTCAGCCCATTACCTACGCATATCAAATTTTAATTTCGGCCTTCTGCCTTGAATCACACTAGTTGAAATGTTTCCTGTTTTTCGTTAAAAAAAATTTCTAAAAAAAAAAAAAAAGAAAAAAATATTTGTCTTGTTCGGGCCTTCAGCCTGTAGTTGTAAAAGAAGGTATTTTTTAAAATATTTTGTTTAAAATAAAATGTGTCAAAGGAACCTTTGCCTAACTTTACAAGTCTACTCCCAGCCGCTCCCGCTATCCTTATCAATCTTTCCCTTTCCTAGTAACGGAGAAGCTGCTTAATTATTTCACACCAGCAGGGGGTTCACGGTTCCTTCTTGAGTACGTGCGTGGCGAGAACGGGGCCCCGAGCTAATGCAGTCTTCCTTCCTTCTTTACTTCCTGTACTGCATTTCCTTTCCCCTTCCCCTCCTTTCGTATCCTCACTCCTTCCCCTACCCACTGAGGGACTGATAACCAAAGAACCCAACGCGCTGATTATAAACACTCCATTTCCACCACGTTCTCCTCTTCCACTTTCAAATTAATGAAAGCCTAGTCGTTTTATTTCATGTTCAGTTCTTTTCGTAGTATTATAAAAATGTAAAAATATCATAGATTAATAAATTCAAAAGCTTTATTTTTAAGAAAGCTTTGCTGCGCCACTGGCAGAGAGAATCGCCTTTAAGCGCTGAAGATCACGTCCCGCCATTCCATCTTCCAAGTGATCCTCTGCCAGCACAAGTCGACCCGAGCACATCGATGCGATTGCGAGTCCACGTAGTTGGGTGGCAACAGTTCGTATTCTGGAATTAAAAGTTCTCTTATCTGTGCAATCTGCATTACCTGCCCCTTTTTCCCTTGTTGTTGTGGTCACTCTAGAGACTGGTTTAATGCAGATGTCCACTGTACCCTATCCTGAGCAAGCCTCTTCATCTCCTCATAACGAAGGCAACTCACATCCATTTAAATCACTTTAGTTAAACAGAAAAAAAAGGTCAAATGTTTGTAAATCTATCGGACTCAACTGCTAGATCATTAGTCCGTAGCTTACAAACTAAGTAAACTAAGTTAAACTAACGTAAGGTCAACACAAACTTCCATGCTTGAGGGGGACTCGAATCCCCGACGGCGAACGGCCGCGCGCACCACAGCATTGTGCTCCAGTGCGCACGGCAAATCCGCCACGACCAGTTTAGTGTATCGTGTCTAGGTCTCCCTCTGCGATTTTTACCCCACAGACTTACCACCTACGGTAAATTCACAATTCCTTAACGTCTATGAATGTGTCCTATCAATCTATCCCTTATTTTAGTCAAAGTACGCAAAAATTCATTTTCTCCCCAATTCTTTTCAGTACCTCCTCTTCCTATCTGAACTGTTTATCGTCAATTTATCAATTCCGAACAAGGTAACACTCGTCCAAAATTCCTTCTAAAAGACTTTCTTACGCTCAAACTAATATTCGATGTCAACAAATTTCTCTTTTTCAAAAACTGTTTCCTTCCCATTGCCATTCCGCATTTTACCTCCTCTGTACTGCGACCATCATATGTTATTTCACTACCCAAGTACCAAAACCCATTTACCACCTTTATTGTTTCGTTACCTTATCTAATTCCTTCGGGATCGACTGATTTTCGTTGTCTGCATTATATTACGCTTGTTTTGTTCTTGTTAATGTTTATCTTATACACTTCTTTCAACATACTAAATGTTCAAATGTTTGTACAGCTTATGGGACTCAACTATGGGGCCATCAGTCCCTAAACTTACAAACTACTTATGAACTAACTAACACTAAGGATGGCACAAATATCCATGCCCGAGGGGGGATTCGAACCCCCGACCGTAGTGGCCGTGCAGACCATGACTGGCGCGCCGAAGTCTCCTCGACCACAGCGGCCGGCTTGAACACACTGCCCATTCCCTTCAATTGCTCTTCCAGGTCCTTCGTTGTCTCTGACATAATTACAATCTCATCGACAAAATGCAATGTTTTTATTTTTCGCTCTGTACTTTAATTCCTTCTCCGAATTTCTCCTTGCTTTCCTTCAAACCTTACTCAATTTACAGATTGAATAACATTGGACAAAACCTGCAACCCTCTTTTACTCCCCATCCAACCACTGGGGCTATTTCATGCCCTTCAACTCTTGTACCTGTTGCTGGTTTTTGTACAAGTTGCAAATCACCTTCCGTTCCCCATATTTTACCCCTGCTGAATTCAGAATTGGAAAGTGTATTCCAGTTAACATTGACAAAAGCTTCCTCCAAATCTACGAAAGCTGGAAATGCATGTTTGCCTTTCCTTAATTTGTTTTGTAAGATAAGTTCCTACCTATCTCCGGAATGCAATATTCTTCTCCGAGGTCAGCTTCTACCAGGTTTTCCATCCTTCTTTAAGTAATTCATGTTAAAATTTTGCAACCATAATAAGTTAAACTGACAGTTCTGTAATTTTTCTCACCTGCTTCATTTTGAATTGTGATTGTTACATTTCCCTTAAATTCTGAGGATATTTCCCCAGTTTCATACATCTTCCGCACCAGTTTTCTGATGATTGGCTCTCCCAGAGACTTCAGTAGTTCTGAGGGTATGTCGTGCACTCCAGGAGCCTTGTTTTGACGTACGTCTTGAAGTGCCCTATCAACTTGTTGTCTCAGTATAGTATGTCCTATTTCATCTTCATCTACTCCTTTTTCCCCTTTCTACAATATTGTCTATGAGTTTATTTTCCTTGTAGAGCCCCTGCACATACTTTCAGCCTTTCAACTTTCCCTTCTTTGCTGATTACTGGTTTTCCATCTGAATTCTTGATGCTCACAGAGCTGTTTCTCTAAATATCACTTTTATTGTCATGTGGGTGGTGTCTATTTTCCCCCTAGTTATACATTCTTCTACATAACTGCATTTGCCTTCTAGCCACTTCTGTTTATCCATCTTGCACTTCCCATCGATCTCATTTCTTAGTCGTCTCCATTATGCCTGCTTCATTGAGTGGATTTTTATATCTTCTCCTTTTATCAATTAAATCATTTCCTGTGATATCGACGGATATCCTTATGTCTTACCTTTCTACCTTTTTGGATATCTTTCGCATTCACTATTTCATCTCTCAAAGCTACCCATTCCTCTCCTACTGTTTTATTTTCCTCCTTTCTGTCAATTGTTGCCAATGGCTCCCTCTGAAATTCTCAAGAGCTTCACGTTCTATCAATTTATGCATATCTCATCCCATTTTCCTACATTTTACAGTGTTTTCAGTTTCAGTCTACAGTGCACAACAAATAGTATAAGAATCTATATCTGCCCCACGATAAGTCTTACGGTTGCGAGAGTGAAGATCGGAGTGAGAGTTTAAAATAGGGAAAGTTTAATTTTTAAAAACTCACAACCACCAACTGCGAACCATATTCCTAAACATGCAAAAACATTGGAACTGTGATTGCTGCTGTTTGACTCGTTTTCTAGTGCCAGCTACTCCACTTGCTCCTGACTCGTCTCTTCCTGTCCTCGCGCGCGCGTACGTGCGCCAAAAGCCCAACTGCCCGGGTTTTATCCCTACGTCATCAACTTCCCCATGTGAGCTGTTCTAACCGACTTCCAACGTACAGCGCTCAGCCAATACATTTCTAAAACTTTACTTAAAATCAATATTATTACACTACACATTAAACAAATTTCTTATGTTTTTATATTGGTATACACATCCTTTGCACTATTTATTACAATCGTGCAATTTCTTATATCACAGATAAGTGATTTAACTGAATATTTCAAGATAAAATACACAAGATTAATTGAAAATAAAATGAGAAATAGTTAATATATTGCTTTTATAAACAAACTTTGCCATGCTAGTTATGTAACTGTCTTGTATTCATTGGTAATTTATTACTTTTCATTGTTTGAATTTTCTATTTTTGATTCTAAATTTGATGCTAAATTTGAGTTTGAATTTTCTATTTTTGATTCTAAATTTGAATTAAAACTCGCTAACATGGCTGCAATCATCTCCGGTGTCAACAACATTCCCCCAGTATTTACCCTCTCTGGACTTTCTGGTATGCTAATCTCTGAATCTACGTCGCTTGGCGACTTTTTAAAAACCTAATCCATGATTTGGTAACACAAGAAAGCTTGATTAACACACAATAATTTATAGCGCCAGCTGCTTTACTTATCTTTTAATCCAGAAGTTGCTACACCGAGCTGCGACGTCCCCAACGCTCGCTGCCGTCTGTTGTAGAAGCTGTGGCTGGAATATATCCTCACTGCATCCCTTATACCTTGTAGAATAGAAGCTGCTGGGTCCCGACGTTCCGTTGGCGACTTGCGAAGTCCCCACGATCACTGCTGTCCGTTGCAGACGATCAAATTTGAGTGCGTGGATCCCTCGCGCCGCCGCTCACTGCTGCCGGGCCGATGCGCCGTCGATCGCCGGTTACGGATGCCCACGCCCGAACTCTGCCAGCCACCAACCGTCGTTAATCGCGCGACGCGTTCGCGTACCGTCCACGATTATGCTAACTGATTTGTCCACTATCACTCTATCATTGCCCTAAGCACACCCTACCTCTCTGTCCGAGCAAGACCAGTGTGAATTTATCCCGCTCTCTGCTGCCAGCCGCCACACACACTTGAAATTGTCCGTCGCGTCCGCGCACTTGTTTGCAACTGTTCGTAACTGTTCACTGTCCTATACACCCCCTAATCTCTCCGTCCGAGCAAGTCCAACGTGAACTTATCCCGTAACGAGCCTCCAAAGAGTGAAGATAGGGGTGAGAGTTTAAAATAGGGAAAGTTTAATTTTTAAAAACTCACAACCACCAACTGCAAACCGTATTCCTAAACATGCAAAAACACTGGAACTGTGATTGCTGCTGTTTCACTCGTTTTCTAGGGGATGATATCACAAGTTCGCAGCTTTCCTTCCCTGCATTTGATTAACAAAAAAATTCATAATAAAGTCAAGTTCATGAGAGAAAAGGGTGTACTAACTACTATTTTTGAAAACACGTGAAAGTTCACTTTATGTTGTTTATTTCACAATAACCCTGTGGCCGATACGTCTGTACGTCGACACATTTATCAAAAAAAAAAAAAAAAAAAAAAAAAAAAAAAAAAATTATAGCTCGTGAGCCCCCAGACAAAATTAATATTTGTCGCAAATTGTTTTCACACCATGTGCCTTTCTCAAACACCGTTTATGTTCATGCCTATGCGACGACACGTGTTACATTAACAAAACACAGTCACTTTTAATGTGATGCACACCTTGTTCCACCGGCTAATTATTCACAACACACAGTAGCACTCGATTCCACTTGGTGCAGTCTACGACGAGCAACCACACGTGGCGATTGCCACACACAAATCTATAACCTCCACCTGGAGATCCACATGCCGACTGCCACAGAGCGACGCTGTGCACTGCACTGTGCCTGTCACTCGCCATTGTCCCTCTCTCCCCTCACCGGAAACAAAACTGAAAAATCCTAAGCTGGAACAAGCCACCAACGTCGGCCTGCTCGCTGGCCTCCCGTCAGCTACAAGCACACAGCAAATCTCAACGTGGAGAATTTCTACCTATGGCCTAACTATAAATGTTGTCACTCAACTGCGTACATATATTGCTACCATAATTAATAAGATTAAAATTGTGTAACATTTAGTGCATTGGCATGGTCAATGTCTGCAGTGAACTTCATACTGTTTAATTATCAAATGCTATTAATTACCAGTATTTCTATTGGGCGGTAATCTCACACGGTTTGTAACCTGGTTCCTTAACCTATGTCTTACCATTACAAAATCTATCGGTTACTTTACGGTGTCTCCCGGTTTTTTCCAAGTATTAGAGTTTCTTTCATTATTCTTAAACCAGGTGCTTGTTATGATTAAATTATGTTCCGTACAAAATTCTACCGGGCGGTTTCCTCTTTCATTCCTTTTCCCCAGACCGTATTCACCTACTATTTTTCCTTCCCTTCCTTTTACTACTACCGAATTCCAGTCTCCCATCTCAATTACGTTTTCCTCTTCCCTAACTACCTGAATAATTTCCTCATACATTTCTCCGATATCCCCATCATCGGCATAGCTACTAAATATATAAACTTGTCCTACTGTGGTCGGTGTTGGCTTCGTATCCATCTTGACTACGATAATGCGATCTCTGTGCTGCTCATAGTTGTTTACCCGCCTTCCTATTTTCTTATTTATTATTATACCTACTCCTGTAATACCCCCAACTAATTTTGCGTTTATAATCCTATACTCATCTGACCCTGCATCCAGTTCATCTTTCCACTGAACTTCATAAATGCCCAATATACCAAACTTCAACCACCTTGTCCGGGTAAGGGATCTAACATACCACGCTCCGATTCGTAGAATGCCAGTGTTGTCTTTCCTGATGACCACATCGTCCTGAGTACTCCCCGCCCGGAAATCAGAATGGGGGATTATTTTACCCGAGAGGATGCCATAATATATTCATACAGTAGAGCTGCACGTTCTCGGGAAAAATATCGTCTGTATAGTTTCCCCTTACTTTCAGTCGTTCGCAATATGGCAAAGCCACATTTGCTGATGCTACAAGGCCAGCTCAGTCAATCATACAGAGTGCTGCCCCTGAAGATACTGAAAAGGCTGCTGCCCCTCTTCAGGAACCATACGTTTGCCTGGCCTCTCCGCACATACCCCTCCGCTGTGGTTGCACCTGGGGTTCGGCTGCCTGTTTCTTTGAGGCATGGCATCCCAAATCTGTGGCTCATGGGGTGGCTGTTGCCCTTACAATACGATAATCGTGGCGGACGAGTGTGCAGAGTGGACCTCTAGAGCCTCGTCTACTGCAGTGAGAATGTTGACGCGACAATTCCAGTCGGCGTCGTTCCACAACTGACGTAGTACCTGCAACTCGTGCGGCAAATCTGCGAAAGGCTTTGAACTTTTTTCACAATTTAATTTTCCGTCCCACTCATCCCTAGTCGCACCAATAACAATGACCCATTGTCGGGGCAGACGTCTGTCTTTTTCCCCTCCCTTCTCTCTTTCACTCCGTCCTTTCACTCACCAATAAATCCTTCTTCTGCTAAATCAAATTTTGTCCCGGCGAAATGGAATGAAACATTTTCTGTGAATAAGAAAGCGTAAAAATTGTACTATATTCTCTGCAGCTGCCCTCCGTGAGGTGAAAAATGGACGCGCACCCGGCACTCTTCAGGCTTCAAAGCTTTTGTATCCCATCCTCGTCGCCACTTTTGTGTCCCAGCCTCGTCGCTTCTTTTGTGTCTCGTTTCCGTCGTAGCTGTCGGTGGCCGGGTAGGAAGACCGACACAGGAATAAAGGTAGCACGCTTGTGCAGGTACAGAGGTGAGCAGCCAGTGGGACAGCAGAAACTAAAAACACTAGAGTAAATTATAACGAGATATATATTGCACAGAATGTATGCAATACTTAACTTTAAATAGATCAGTACTGCAGAATGCTGATACATAGTTGAGCTAGAGGTCTGCCTAGTGCCTATCCGATAGCTAAGTCTTCTCTGGTGCCTATCTTATTCCGAAGTGTTAATTGGTTCCTATCTCAGTCCCAAGTGAACGATGTCGTTCAGTGGTGGCCACGAGCGGAATTGCAGCAGAGGGCGCTCGAGGCTGTCGTCGTAAGAACACTGCGCCGTGCGTGCGACACCACACCCCTCCCCCCAAACCGCCGCGCCATCGTGGCGTAGGGCTGAGGGCCACGGCGACGGCACTGGGAGGAGGGTCTGGGCGGGGGCGTTACTGGTGGGACAGGCGTCGTAGCAGAGGCTGGGATCGAGATGCCGTCCGCGCCCCGGTATCCACCTTGCGATCCCACGGAAAACCCGCCAAAACGAGGGGAAGGGCGCACACCTCCGCCCAGCGGGAGCAGGTCATCTTCTTCTGAGGTGCGTGGCCCAGGCGGCGGGGGCACGCACGGTCCCGGAGTCCTTCCCGGTGACGCTGTCAGCTGAGGCGGCGACGGAGACGGAGGGGCTGACTGCGTAACATGCGCGTCGACATCCATCGGGATCTCGTAGCCCGGGGAAGCTGGGCCTGGCGGCGAGCGATGTGGCTGTGCTCCCTGGCGGTGAACTGGGTCTGGAATCAAGAAACCCGAGACAGGATCGCGCGGCCTGTGCAAGCGCAATTGGTTTGCGTGACGCCGCAGCTCCGACCCTGTGGAAGAACGTACAACATACATATTGTGACCGAGCACGCGCTGAATGATGCCTGGCAACCATGTCTTCTTGTTGCCCGCAAATACCCTGTACAGCACCGGCGTAGAAACCTGAAAACGCGTAGCGCCATACGAACCGACTCGGTGCGTGGGAGGCTGCAGCAGGTGACGGCCGTCATGTGGCAGGAGACGGCCCGTCACGTGGCATGCACCGATACGTAGACAGGGAAATTTGAAGAGCTTGCTGCCTGGAGTGCTGACCTTTCATCTTTTCCATGTGTGACTTGAATGTTCGAACGAAACGTTCTGCTTCACCATTGGACTGAAGGTGAAAAGGTGCGGTGGTGATATGCTGAATGCCATTCACACGACAAAACTGTTGAAATTCCGCACTAACAAACTGAGGTCCATTGTCACTGACGATAGTTTCAGGCAAACCTTCGATGCAAAACACTGATGTTAAGGCAATGATTGTACTAGACGCCATCGTCGAGTTCATGGCAATCACGAAAGGAAATGTGCTGAAAGCGTCTACAACGATTAACCAGCGCGTATTCCAGAAAGGTCCGGCAAAGTCAATGTGTAAACGTTGCCATGGTGCCTTGTGGCGTGGCCAGTCTGAGAAACGTTGCGGAGGAGCCGCCTGATGCTCTGCACAAACAGTACACTGTGACGTCATGTTCTCTATCTGAGCGTCCATACCAATCCAGGTACAATGACGTCTGGCCAACTGCTTTGTCCTAACAATACCCCAATGTCCTTGATGCAGGAGGCGTATCACTTCTCGTTGCAGGGAACGAGGAACAATAACCCTTGTTTGGTCGTTGTCCGTATGTAACAACAGAACACCCTGACTTAAAGATAATGCCTGACGTTGTGCAAAATGACGTCGAACCAGAGGCCGATCAATGTCTTTGGCTCTGGCAGGCCACCCTGAGCGAACAATACGTGCTACCACACTTAGATCTGCATCCGCAGCTGTTTCCTGTGCAACCCGACGAGAGTTCAAAGGGAAGTCTGCGACAGCGGAAGCATCTCTGGAGTCTATCTGACAACATGCCATTTCTGAAGAATCAAACGACACATCCTGGCCAACCGGAAGTCGGGAAAGTGTGTCCGCGTTGGCGTGTTTGGTGGTAGGTCGGTACAAAATCTCATACTGATAATTAGACAATATCAAGGACCATCTCTGAAGCTTTTGTGCCGTTCGTGGCGGAATTGGCTTTGTGGGTGAAAACAACGACGTGAGAGGCTTTTGGTCGGTCAACAAATAGAATTTTCTGCCATAGAGATAATGATGAAACTTTGTGACGCCGTAAATTATTGCTAAGGCCACCTTTTCTATCTGACTGTAATTCTGTTGCGTTAGCGTCAGTAGCTTGGATGCAAAGGCAATAGGACGATCGTGACATCCAATACGATGCGATTAGTTTGTCAAAGGCAACCTGACAATCTTTAGACCAAACAAAAGGAACATTCTTCCGACGTAAGTAATGCAGTGGCGCTGCAATCTGAGAGGCATTGGGAATAAATCTGAAATAATAGTTAAGCTTTCCCATTACTGCTTGCAATTCATGCACATTCTTAGGAGGAGGCAAGTCTTTGATTGCTCGAAGATGTGACTGTAAGGGATGGACTCCTTGGGCATTAATCACATGGCCTAAGTACTCTATTTCAGTCTGAAAAAACGAACACTTTGCTTTATTACAACGTAGACCTGCTGCAGTCAAAACTTTGAAAAGGCACTCCAGGTTTGCTAAATGTTTTTCAACTGTACGTCCGGATACCACAATAGCATCTAAATAGTTCGAGCAACACGGCACAGAAACTGTCAATTGTTCCAAAAAACGCTGAAAAATAGCGGAAGCCGAAGAACTACCAAAGGGTAGGTGTTGAAATTGACAAAGGCCCATGTGAGTATTGTTATTGTTGTTATGGTCTTCAGTACGGAGACTGGTTTGATGCAGCTCTCCACCCTACTCTATCCTGAGCAAGCCTTTTCATCTCCTCATAAGAACGGCAACCCACATCCACTTGAATCTGCTTACTATACGCGTCTCTTGGCCTCCCTCTGCGATTTTTACCCCACACGCTTCCCTCCAATGCTAAATTTACGATTCCTCGATGTCTAAGAATGTGTCCTACCAAGCGATCCCTTCTTTTAGTTAGGGTATGCCAAAAATTCCTTTTCTCGCCAATTCTGTTCAGTACCTCTTCATTAGTTATGTGATCTACCCACCTAATCTTCAGCATTCTTCTGTAGCACCACATTTCAAAAGCCTCTATTCTCTTCCTGTCCGCACTGCTTATCGTCCATGTTTCACTCCCATACAAGGCAACACTCCACACAAATGCCTTCAGAAAAGACTTCCTTACACTTACATTAATATTCGATGTTAGCAAATTTCTCTTTTTCAAAAATGCTTTTCTTCCCATTGCCATTCTGCATTTTATATCCTCTGTACTGCGACCATCGCATGTTATTTTACTACCTAAGTAACAAAACTCATCTACCACCTTCATTGTTTCGTTACCTAATCTAATTCCTTCAGCATCGCCTGATTTTCTAAGACCGCATTCCATTATTTTTGTTTTGCTCTTGTTAATGTTCATTTTGTACGCTCTCTTCAACACACTGTCCATTCCATTCAACTGCTCTTCCAGGTCGTTCGCTGTCTCTGACAGAATTACAATGTCATCAGCAAAACGCAATGTTTTTATTTCTTCCCCCTGAACTTTAATCCCTATTCCAAAATTTTCCTTCCTTTCCTTCATCGCCTGCTCAATGTACAAATTGAATAACATTGGAGAAAGGCTACAACCCTGTCTTACTCCTTTCCCAACTGATGCTTCCCTTTCATGCCCTTCGAGTCTAATAACTGCGGTCTGGCTTTTGTACAAGTTGTAGATAACTCTCCTTTCCCTGTATTTTACCCCTGCTGACTTCAGAATTTGAAAGAGTGTAGTCCAGTCAACATTGTCAAACGCTTTCTCTAAATCTACAAAGGCTAAAAATGTAGATTTGCCTTTCCTTAATCTATCTTCTAAGATAAGACGTAAGGTAAGTATTGCCTCCCGGGTTCCTACGTTCCTCCTGAATCCAAACTGATCTTCCCCTAGGTCAGCTTCTACCAGCTTTTCCATTCTCCTGTAGATAATTCGTGTTAATATTTTGCAACCATGACTTATCAAACTGATGGTTCTGTAATTTTCACACCTGTCTGCGCCTGATTTCTTTGGAATGGGGATTATTACATTTTTCTTAAAGTCTGAGGGCATTTCGCCTGTCTCATATATCCTACACACCAGTTCAAATAGTCTTGTCATGGCTGGCTCTCCCAGAGACTTTAGTAGCTCTGAGGGTATATCATCTACTCCTGGGGCCTTGTTCCGGCCTAGGTCTTTCAAGGCTCTGTCAAATTCATCTCTGAGTATAGTATCTCCTATTTCATCTTGATCTACTTCCTCTTCTCTTCCTACAACATCGTCTCTAAGTTCATTTCCTTTGTAGAGCTGCTCTATGTACTCTTTCCACCTTTCAGCCTTTCCTTCTTTGCTGAGAACTGGTTTCCCATCTGAGTTCTTGATATTTGTAGAATTTGACTCGTCATCCAGCGGAATCTGTAAGTATGCCTCCGCTAAATCAATCTTAGAAAAGAAGCGAGATTGTCCTAATTTGTCCATCAGTTCCTCAGGTCTGGGCAGGGGGTAAGTGTCTACAATTGTTTGGCTGTTCACTGTTGATTTAAAGTCCGCACAGAGACGAAGTTTTTTTGACGGCTTGGGTATAATTACTATAGGCGAGGCCCACTGAGTTGCAGAAACAGGAAAAATCACCCCACTATCTTGCCAACGTTTAAGTTCTTCGGCAACTGTATCACGCATTGCGATAGGCACTGGTCTAGCTTTACGAACTTTTGGAACTGCAGATTCTTTTAAAGTTACATGTGCCACGAAGTCTTTTGCACAACCTAGTTCCGGCGAAAACAATGTTTTCACACAATGCATTTATTTTGTCCTGAGGCACTTCTGACGAAATTTGAAACACATCTCTTTGAATTGATAAACCAAACAAGTCAAATGCATCTAGTCCAAAAATGTTCTGTGTAGATTTGGCCTGAAGAACTACAAAAGCAACAGTTTTTGTTACACCTTGAAAAGAGGCGGGAAGGCTACACGTTCCTAGCACGGGAATATTTTGGCCTGTATAAGCTGTTAATACTTGCTGTGACGGCGACAATTTTGGCGAACCCAGAAGTTCATACGTCTCTTTATTAATTAATGTAACAGCGGAACCAGTATCAAGCTGAAATTGTACAGTCTTATCTTCTATAGAAAGAGTCACAAAAAGTTTGTGCTTGTGGCGCTCGACAGGTGCGCGAATGTGGGCAACGTCTGATTGAACTTGTTTACTACGCTTGCGCATGTGCGGGCTGCGTAGTGAAGTAAGCGGCGCAGACTCGGCACACAGATTAATATCACTGTCACTAGATGCCACTACCGCCGGATCGGTGTCCGCGCAATGCGAGGCTACTACACTAAAATTACTTTGAGTAGCTACATCAATTCTACTGTCACTAGCTACACAGTACTGGGCAATACTGCAATGAGGAGTTGCAGAAGGCACTAGTTTCACTACAGGATTGCACTGTACATAGTCATTTTGCTTGTCCCGAACCCTTTTCCGTTGCACTGTTTTACGCGCTCGTCGGCGCTTGCTACGTGGCTCACTACATAGTTTTGCAGTAGGCGCAGAAGAATTTTCTTGCAAATGAGAACCAAGCAAAGCACTGTTCAATTCCACAGCGTCTATGACATTGACAGCATGAACTGTTCGTGCACTCGGCAAAGCACTGTTTCTAACGTTACTGTTCTTTGAGTTTTTAATTTGCATACACACAGACTGCACATGTCCCGATTTGCCACATTGATAACAGTTTGCGTTGCGGCTAGGTCAATGCGCACGCTTGTGGCGAGATACACACTGGGGGCAAGATTTACGTACGTGGCTGTCGTCGTAAGAACGCCGCGCCGTGCGTGCATGGCGGCGCGCGGCGAAAGTAGGTGGCGCGCACTTTGTACTTGTGCGACACCACAAAAGCCATAACAATGAACAAAACTAAAACATGTATGGAACTCATGGTTAGTTGGGGAGGGCGATCTGGAATCAATTTACACAGGTCTCCAGCCAAAATCGCGTTTATTCATTAGGATGATCGGTTTAGACGTGCCTTAGACATCTTTTGGTCTCCTGTACATCTCGATGTTACATCTCATATATGCCCTACCTACTCTCTATTATTACAAATATTCGTATGCATCAAAACGGATATGAAATATAAACAATGATGGTAGAATTTGATATACATCATTAGATTTTCTGTACACATCTTCTCAGTGGAAATGTCTTAGTGCATATTGTACAGCCATTGAGGAAATGTGTACAGGAATCCTACTTATGTATATCAAGCTTTACCATCATTGTTTATATTGCACATCCACATGGATGTATGCAATTGTACTGAGATATTTGTGAGCCTAACTGGGATGTAACATCGAGAAATACAGGAGATTAGAAGATGACGTCTAAGACACTTCGAAACTGGTCATCCGAATGAATAAAACGCGATCTTCGCTGGAAACCTGTGTAGATTGATTCCAGATCGCCACAACTAACCATGAATTCCATACACGTTTTAGTTTCGTAACCTGAAGATTGTCGGAGGCGCGTACATTTTTCACGTCACGGAAGCCAACCGCAGGGGACATTGTCCAGTTTTTACGCTTTGTTAACCACAGAACATGTTTCCTTTGATTTTGTCGGGAGACAACATTTGATTTAGCCGAAGAAGGCTATTTGCTGAGTGAAAGGACGGGGTGTAGGGGGGAAGCGAGGGAAATAAAGAAAAAAAAAAAGTCGCACCATTCGCTCGGCCACAATCTCACCCCTTTCACACTCACGCAACTGGCCGTAGCAAGCACGAAAGCTACTCCGTGACATGGCACCTGTTTGCCTTACGCGTTGATATCAGTCTGACCCTTATTGCTGTAAACGTTCCCTACTGAAGAATACACTGTCAGCTGCGTCACTACCGTCGGCGAACGACGTTGAAGCCATTTACAGTACATCTACTATCTTCCTGGTGGCATATGCCGTCATCGAATCCCAATTCTACGTTGTTATTCCAGGTTTTTCCTCTCTATGTCTCTCTCTCTCTCTCTCTCTCTCTCTCTCTCTCTCTCTCTCTTTCTCTCTTGCTCGATTTATTTAACACAACGTATAAAAGTCGGGTAAAATCTTTTGGTTTCTCTTTAGTAACCAAACTAGAGGACCCGTGCGAATACTTCGCACCATTAGTGGAATGACAAAAAAGTTGGGGAAAATGGAAGTAAAGTTGAATGCTCACGTATAGCTTTCTTCATACTCAGTGAATGCAAGTGTTTGAAAGTGCAAATGAAAGAGCTTGATCCGATGAGTGTTGTTACGTCAAAAAGAACTGCCTATCTTAGTTAGAACCGATAGTAAAACAAACCGATTAAAATATTCAATGCAAGGACAGAAGGATACCGCTTTTGAATTAAAAAAAAATAAAGTATGGAGAGACTTAAGTTAATTCTCATACCTTATGACAAATCTGCGAATGAATACATTTCGTTTAAAGCAAAAATTAAGGAAATCGGTCGGATAGAACGGCCTGACCGACTTACTTTTACTTGACAGCAAGGACACTCCCATAAGAAATATACAGAAGAAAATTGCGTTTGAGTATAGGAAAAGGAAGGCAGGAGTTTTAGAAATTCTGATACTTGATGACGAATCTTTGGATCATTACCTTCAGTTTAAAACAAAAATTAAGGATATCGGACGGGTAGTTTGGTCTGTCCGACTGACTTTAGTTTTCGTAGATTCTTTCAATGCATCAGGATAACGAATATCAGAAGAAACAGTTTTTAAATAGATCTCTACTTCGTAGATAGGTAACAAAGAAGGATGGAAAGGATTTAAAGAGAGTGTAGCAGTAGCTGCTGAAGAAGTATTAGGATGAAGAAAACAAGAGCCAAGAAAACCATGGATGACAAAGGAAATATTTGACCTTACTGAAGAACGAAACTAGACGAAGAAACAAGATTACGATAAGTATAAAAGGGTAACAACTTATGTAAACAAATGTAGACTGGAAAAAGGAAAATGCAAGCAGGAAAAACATAAGAAAATTCAGCAAAATATAAAGGGAGTACAAACTGATAAAGCCTACTCTAAAATTAAAACAATGCACATAAAGCCAAGAACAGAAAGAAGTATGGTCAAGAATAAAAAAGGTGACCTACTCTTCTAATTACAATATGTGTGTGAAAGATGGAAAGAATATATCGAGGAACTATATGAAATACAAGATGTTAATGGGAGACAAATTCTAGAAGAAGAGAGCACTGTGGATGATGACATGACATATCAAAAACAGAATTTAACAATGGTTTGTATGACATATGTAACGGCAAACCAACAGGTACAGATCACATTCCAGCAGAAATGTTGAAGGAAATAGGAGAATCAACAAAAGCATACTTATATAAACTTATTAAAGCTTATTACGAATAAGGAACAGCACCACCTATATTATCGCTATCCGCTCTGGACTATGAGAACTATATAACGATCTCCTTACTGTACTACACTGGTAAAATAATGTCAAAGATAATAAAAACCGAATAAACAGGAGAATCTAGACAAATCTAGAAGCAGACCAAGTAGGATTCAGAGCTGGAAAAGGAACTCGAGAGGCAATACTATCTCTGAGCATGATTTTTGGAAAGAAGAAATGGAGCTAACAGGAAAACGTACTTGAACTTTATAGATTTTGAAACAAGTCCACTAAATTTGTGGACGCGTTCCATTTCATTTTTCACACTGTTAATATTGTGTGATAGTGACAGTGTGCTATTTTGAAACTTCCTGGCAGATTAAAATTGTGTGCCGGAACCAGGACTCGAACCTGGGACCTTTGCCTACGCGGGCAAGCGCACTACCGACTGTGCTATCCCGACACGACTCACGATGCCGCCTCACAACTTTTCTTCCGCCTGTACTTCGCCTCCTACTTGCCAAACTTCACAGAAGCTCTCCTGCAAACACGCAAGACTAGCACTCCTGGAAGAAAGGATATGGTGGAGACATGGCTTAGCCACAGCCTAAGGGATGTTTCCAGAGTGAAACTTCACTCTGCAGCGGAGTGTGCGCTGATATGAAACTTCCTGGCAGATTAAAATTGTGTGCCGGACTCCATTTATGGTGACCAATGCCCCAAGTTTATCTTATCTTATTCTATTTACTGATGATCAATAACACATGTTTATTTATTTAATTCTATTTACTGATGATCGTTCCCAATGTGTATATTTTATTCTACTTATTAATGACCAATGCCCCATGTTTATCAATTTTATTCTGTTTATTGACTATCAGTGCCCATGTTTCTATATGTTTCCACCCGTCTGAGTGAACTTGTGTGTTCATGTGAGTGTGGAAGACTGACTTTATAATTGACTGACTGCCGCGCTCTGGCATACAGTCATCGTGTCGCACTTTAGGGCGTCGTTGATTTAGTTAATATAGCATGGGTGAGGGTGTCGTCTGCGCTAGCGTCTGCTGGATGGCCAGAGATGAGTGTACCTGGCAAGGTGGCTGTGTGGTGGCTGTGCGCTTAGTGTAGTGCCAACCTAATCTCAGTCGAAAAGAGGTGGCAGGAGACGTCTCTGGCAGTCGCTGATAAGGGAATTTTAAATGAGCAGATAGGAAGGGTTGGTAGATGCTATGGTCTGAAAGCGCAGAGGGCGCGCTCTACGTCCGGAGTGTGTGAGAGGGAGGTCTCTTCCCGCTACCAACAGCTTCACTCTGTAATACTGCGTTGTCTTTCTTTAAATGTTTGTTAACTACCGGGTCATCAGTCCCTAAACAGAAACTACTTATGAACTAGCTAATCCTAAGGACGGCACAAATATCCATGCCCGAGGGGGGATTCGAACCCCCGACCGTAGTGGCCGTGCAGACTGTGACTGGAGCGCCGCAGTCCCCTCGGCCACCGCGGCCGGCTCCAATCAGGTGTTGGAGTAGTATTTACTGTTCGTAGCCGCTATTAAAGTTCACTAACGCTACAATAATACAAAATAATTTGGTGGATCTGATACATTTAGGTTACTTTATAATTAGAAGAATCAAAAAAGGAAGCGGAACCTGACTTAAAGTTTAGTGGCAGTAGTAATTTCGAACGAAAGCAACACCTGAGCACAATATTATACAAAGAAACTAGCAGATTCCGCGATGACCTTTCTTACCTTGATTCTTATGTTGACTGGAGGTAGCAGACGAAGCTGTAAAAACTGTTGCTGCATTGTGTAAAATGATGCTTGGTTGGCTTGGAGCAGATTGTACTAATGACCGTTTAAAAAAAAAAAATGTTAACTTTCGTGACAAAAGGCTCCTTATATCGATCGGATTTCGTTTAATTCCGAAGATTTCTTTGCAGGTATTACTAGAAAGTCACATTCATGAAAATTACAAGTAGTGAGATCTCGAAGTACATCTAGTAAATTATAGGTACAAGTCCAACAATGGGTCCAAGCATCATATTACATAGTCAAGATTACTGCTGGAACAATAGAAACACTTCATGAATTATTAAAGGTGGGTCATTTGAAATAAGTAAAACATTTATACGTAACTAAATATATTTTCATCATACTTCGTAAGAAAAACGATCTCACACACACTTACAATTAATAATGGAGAAGTCCCTGACGTGCGACTGTTCTCAATGAGGTAAGAAAGATGAAAGACCAAGTTCACAACCGCGTTCTGGGCAGCTCGTAAAAGACAGATGAACATAAAAAAATATAAGACGAACGTAATTAGCTGCCAGAGAAAGCTATCGTTAGCGATAAGCATCGTGAATAAATTATTTATCGAATGAAAAAAAAATTAATGTAATACTACAACTCTGCTCCTGTTCATCGACCAGTAAGTACCTCTTCTAATCATGCTGAGAGGAAGGCATGCTGCTAGGACTTCGTTTTTGAACCAAGTAGTCTTGGTTTTTGCTGATAGTTTTCTGGAGTAGCTCTTTCGCTTTGCGAGGCGGAGTACTTATTAATTTAGAGAATTCGAATAGCTTAGTGTCAGTTTAACACTTGCATTTTTATTGCGGTGATAATTTTGTCTAGTGAATATACACGTGGGTGGCCTTCAGCCTTTATGTAATGTTAGCATGTTTAAATATTCTCGTTGTCTTTCTTAAGTAATGTTCTCGCAGAGCGCGTGCATCCGCGAGCATGCTAAGAGCTTCTCAGTTTCATTAAATTAATGCCGTCTATCCTGTTCAGTATGACCGATCGCACCACGTGCTTTCGTAACGGTCGTTACTTCGGCCTTCAGTCATGCTATTTATTAATACTAGCTTCTCTCTGTGTAAATTTTCGGGCGCGCGCGCGCGCTCGCGCGCGTGTGTGCGTATGTGTTTTCGTTTAATTTAAATTAACTACTGTCTGGTCACTAAATAACTTCCTCCTGGTCTCACACCATATGGTACTTAGGAATAGCCTATCGCTACCTCCGAGCATGAGTTGGTTCAGTGATCAGTAATTTTTTTAGTCTTTTGCTGCAAGACACTAGCCATCTCGCCACAACGCTGCTTCGTTTGTCGCTGAATTGATAAGGTGCCGCAAGCTTTGCGCGTGTGTCTGTCTATGAATGAATGTGCTTGCTTCTAGCCATTGTGTGTGTGTGCAATATTCCTCGCCTGGTACACCCACTTTCATAAAAATGGCAGTAACAATTTTATACTGGGCAGTAATTTTGCATTTAATTTATTGTTGTTCAAGGTGGTGCTTTTTTTGTCAGTATAAATTGTCTACCCGTCGTTTCTTGGGTGCATTTTTAGAGAAGATAAAGATTTAATATGCAAAACCTCTGTTTTTATGTTTTCACGTTCCCAGTCCCGTGTTTAATTATTTGTTCATTTGTTTTTGATAACTACTGTATGTGCTAAAATATTTGCTGCTCCCTCTTGAGAAGTGCGCTGTTAGATTAAAATTCCGTTACGCTAGTACTGTGCCTATTCATAACGTAAATGAGCAGCCATATGCATTTTTTGAGAAAATAAATTATTAGTAAAGTTTCATCTGTAATCACAATCAGAATCAATTAGCAGTAAACTTTCACCTGGCTTCCACTGCCAGAATTTTTATAGCAGTTAACTTTCCCTTGGCTACCACTGCCAGAATTCTTATAACAGTAAACTTACAATTTAGAAATAGCTTTTGACATGTTTGATTGTAAATTGTTATTCCAAACAATGAAGGAAATAAATATTCATAGGAAAGATAGAAGATTAATCTGGAAACTGTATAAAACGCAAGAAACAAAGCTAGAAGTGAATGGTATTAAAAAAGGAATCAAAAATAAGGAGGGGAGTCAGACAAGGATGCCCATTATTCCCACATTTGTTTAACCAATTTATTGAAAAAAATATTGAATAATTGAAAAAATAACCGAAAGGCATTAAAATTAAGGGGAACGCATACACTGCATCCGTTTGCAGCTTATATAGTAGTATTTGCTGATGCAGTAACCGAAATGGAGTTTGTGTTGCAAATATCTGACAGAATATTGAGAAAATATAATATGAAATTGAACAAGAAGAAAACAAAAACTATGGTAGAAGGGGCGACAAAAGAAAATGTTGAAGTTGATATTGAACTAGGTGACAATCGAGAACAGGTTCGGAGAGTCTGTTGTTTGGGGAGCAAGTCACTGAAGATAATAAATATTGTACAGATATTAAGAAAAGAATAGCCTTGGCGAAGCAAGCTTTCCAAAATGACAAGAATTTACTAACAGACACCATATAAACCTGAAAATTAGAAAAAGTTTGTCAAACGTTTGTTCGAAGTGTTTTAACGTATTAATGTGAAGCACGGACTCTGAGAAACGTAAAGAAAAAGAGACTGGAGGCAACGGAAATGCGGATTTGGAGAAGAATGACGAAAACAAGCTGGGTGGAGAGATAAAGCAATGGTTAGGTGCTAACAGAAGTGAACGAGAGAAAAACGCTCCTAATGTATAAACGGAGAAGAAAAGTAAAAATAATAGGGCACATAGTTCCTAAAGAATATATTTGAAGGAAAAGATTTAGGGATGAAAGCAAGGCACAGGCCAAGGACAACTTTTTTCAACAACATCATAGAAGAAATGCGCGTAAAATCGTATAAGGAATTGAAGAGGATGGCAATGTAGAGAGGGACGTGGCTAAATCTACAAGGTATAACCTTTATGATGACGGTATTTGCAGAATACTAGCTTATATGCCTGTGCTTTGCAACGGTTGTTAAAGAAGGGCATGTGCGTATCATCGCTTTTTAGGATTCCGGACCTCAGTCAGTAAAAATCCTTGTTGGATCGCTCTGTCAATAAATTCAGTTCTCCTAGTCAAGATGTCAAATGTAAGTAAAAGTCTTTCTCCGAAACGATGTATCTTCATAAAGATGTCAAATGTAAGTAAAATTCATCCTCCGAAACGATGTATCTTCATAAAGTTATTTTATACAAAATGAAACATGCCAAAAGAAGCAAAGAAATCTCTTTAAGTATATAATACAAAAATTTATGTTCAATGTTGTTGGTATTCGTAGTGATAAGATTGCTTAATTCTATCACAAACATTCGCTTTCTTGCTGTACTACCCATTACTTATTTCATAGCAGCGGCGTCTATTACTTCTTTTGTGCACTACAGAGCCCCTTCGCTTGTTTGATGTACTATGCCATCCATTCTTCAAGCGAAGCCTACATCTAAATATTTTTCCGTGATCTCACTTTTATGAAACGAAGTTGCTTCACAGTTCAAAGTTGTCAACAGCACAGGCAGCTTTAAGGAATATGTTTAGCTGACTGGAATGCAGTAGCGTCTTGTTAGTAGTAAATAAGAAATGTATTAAAACGCGGTGCATGATGTGGCATGTTTTTACCTATCTCAGTGTTAATTTACTAGGTCATATCTATTTGTGTTGCACAATGATAAAATTTTGCAGGTATATATTCATTGGTATAAAAGCTTTATGTAGGTTCCTCTGTAAAATCTGTTGTGTTTATTTTCTTATCTTAGGGCATATCTTCTTCCCTTTCAGTCCATCGACTTCTATCTTACTATCTGTCCATTTAAGATTCGTTTCCATGCAGATCATTTGTAGAGAGTAATATTAGCAAACTGTCTGTGACGAATAAATAGTGGGTGAATGAAGTCTCGTAAATCACGCGTCGCTTGATGGGAATGTTTATTGTTTACGACATCATATGTCATAGGTAGGTTTTAACCCCACAGAGATTGTTGTCTGATAGTAATCAAAATGTGTGCCAAGTTCGGTCCATTATTTTAGGAGGAGATGTGGAAAAACAGCGCATTATGTAGCAGTTATTCGGGAATTTCAATGTTTATGACGTCATATCTCCTGAAATATGTGTCGTATTATGATGTAAATTCGAAGGTACATTCAATGCTATATGTTCCTAATGTCTACAAAATGTATTGTGAATGGTGTAAGCAGTAAAGAAGTAATAAATCATAACCTCATGCATGATGATGTCGTTTTTCATGAACCAAATTGTTTATGACTTCATATCTAACTAATGTCGAACTGTGATATAATATCTAAGGAACATTCAGTGGTATGTATGTGCACTGACTGAGAATTGTGTGCCGGCCGCGGTGGCCGAGGAGACTGAGGCGCTCCAGTCACGGTCTGCACGGCCCCTACGGTCTGGGGTTCGAATCCCCCCTCGGGCATGGATATTTGTGCCGTCCTAGTTCGTAAGCAGTTCATAAGTAGTTTGTAAGTTTAGGGACTGATGAGCCGTAGTTAAGTCCCATAAACTATACAAACATTTGAACATTTTTGTGAATTGTCTGGCGTATAAAATTTACAGTGTAGAAGTAATAACTTGTAACGTCATGCCAAATGCCGTAAATATCATGAACATCGAAAAAGTAGTAAGCGATGAACTTTTTTTTCGTTCATCATTTTGTTGGGGTTGTCAGCAAGGAAAAGTTTCGTAAGGATTTCAAATTATTTCAGTTCAAATTATGTTTGAAATTTATTGCAAGCCGCTAAGTGCTCTCGTTCTGAAATACTTGAATAAAATCACACTATCACACGTTGCAAGATGGGACAGATAGCATTGTTTAAGACGTACGTGATATCGTGTTAACTATGTATCGTATGTGGGTTCTGTAACCACAGCAAATTATTCCTGACCTTAAAGAATATTTATAACAAATTAGGTTGAAATCGGTCCATTAGTTTAGGAGCAGATGTAGAATATTATAGCATGAGGCGGCCGTTTTTCACGACTGTCATTATTTCTGACGTCATATCTCCTTATGTATATGTCGTAGGTGGTTCTTACCCCGACAGCGATTGTTGCCTGATAGTAAGGATCATGTGTTTCAAGCTTGGTTGAAATCGGTCCTGTAGTTTAGGAGGAGATGTGGAACATACATATATACAAACATACACTCACACACATAAAGCCTATTTTATAAGATATAAGATCCCGTCGATACTTGAAGTTTTTAAAAAGTCTGTGCGCCTCTAACACTTATTTATGTTCCATAAATTTGTGTGTCGTTTTGGTATGAACCGGCTTTCGTCTTCTTAGGCCATCATCAGATAGTACTACACAGATAGACCAGCCAATGTTGTGACTTCTCAATTGTAGAAAGATGGAAATCAAAAGTATGGGAGTCTTTTTGACAATACATCATACCATAAAACAAAATTTACATTTATTAATGGGCAGAATTTCTAATAATGAAAGTTTTCTGCCCTTAGTGCCCCTATGGAAACATCACATTTGGTGTCTTAAGGATGATGTTCATTTATAGCAGCAAAGACAGAATCATTCAGTTTGCAATTATAGTTTATAAGGTGCTAGTTTTCTGATATCGATATATTCTCAAAAACATTCCCATATCTTGGGGTTGCCATCTTTCTACAACTGAGAAGTCACAGCATTGGGTGTACAACCTGGTAGTACTCAGTTATCTGATGATGCCCTAAGAAGCCGAAAGCCGGTTCATACCAAAATAATAAACAAATTTGTGGACCACAAATACAAAGTGTTGAAGACTTTATAATTTCTTATGATGATGACTTCGTAGAGCGAGATAAAGGACCGTGAAATACAAAGATGGCAAGTGTGGAACAATCGGAACAAAAGACGTTTGATATTCAGTTCCTTATACAGCCGCGAGATCATCTGTGACGTCAATGGGTCGTCTGTGAAGAGAGATATTGAGCGAAATTTTCATTTTGCCTTTGCATCGCCCACTTCAGCCTATTGATAGCCGACGTCCAGGATATTCTGGGCTGCACGTTCCGTCTCTATTGGGAGCGGTTTCCAATATTCTGATCTCAATCGCTTCTTTTATATCGCCATTCCAGAAACCGATTGGCAGTGAAAGAGAAACGTATCGTCGAATACCACTTTGTCCCTTCTCTCAAGCCGCTACAACCGGTTTTGTCCGAATCTACTGTCGGTTTTCCTCTTTTGCTGTAGGGTTCTTTTGTATTTGATGTGCACATAGGGTAAGGTTGTACAAATTCGATATAGGTACAATTCCGATCAACATAAGTTTTCGTGCCATTTTTCTGTCTCCTATTGTCTCGTTGTGTCACATTGTAGAGTATCAGGTTTCTACAGCTCCTTCTGTCTTTTCCAAAAATACACCGCTTTGCGGTAAGGAGATATAGATTTTTTCCCTTTAAAGAGGTAAGTTAAGCTACTTAGTCTAATGCGCTCTTATAAATCATCTAGTTAAGGGTGACTGGATTCGCTGCCAAAAATGCAATGTTTGGTACCACGAAGTATGCGCTGGTGCGTGACAGAAAAAGTGCTTTTTATGTGGAAGATGCCCGTAATCAAAATTGTACGAGGAAGTGATCACAATTGTACCTAGTGTGGTACATTTTCGATCTATTTTTCTCAATTCCGTAACCTTTTTTTGTGTTTATACCAACTTTTGTAACTGTATAATATTTGTGTTACCTATTCATTAAACATCCAAGAACAAGTGCCATAGTTAAAATTATTCCTTTTCTCAATTTATTTCCAGTTACAATAACATTTGTCCGAAATGATCGAAATTGTGCCACCTTACCCTACTGGGGATGACTGGAAAGTAGCGCATACTAGTTTTATTACGAAAATGTTTAGTAGGTAACAAAACACTGAAAACACAAATGACCTTAATAATTTACGACTGTGAGTCAGTAAATAAGTCGAAAATTGAGGTAGACAGGATATTACTGTGTTTACAAGCTTTGCTTTTCAACCGTTTCCACCTGTAAATTTAACGACTCGTCCCATCGTTCGAGAAGGCTTGGAATTTTTGTGGCAACGTTTGCATCCTGTAGCTGACGCCCGTGAGCTGTAACTTTATTTGGTTCGTTAAACTGCTGCAACCCACAAGACGGATGTGTCGTAGTGGAGAGAAACACCCCCACACAGCGTGCAGTACTGTCTTGTCTACCCCACTTTGCGATTTATTTACTGACTCGCCGTCATACCTAATTTTCTAACAGTCACCAAGGTTCTCAACACGTTTCTCTCATCGTGGTACCAGTAAATATGACCTCTCCTAGTACCCTCTTGGTTAGTAAAATTGCTACACCACGAAGATGACGGGCGAAATTTAACCGGCAGGAAGATGCTGTGATATGCAAATGATTAGCTTTTCAGACCATACACACAAGGTTGGCGCCGGTGGTGACAAATACAACGTGCTGGCATGAGGCAGGTTTCCAATCGATTCCTCATACGCAAACAGCAGTTGACCGGCGTTGCCTGGTAAAACGTTGTTTTGATGCCTCGTGTAAAGGGGAAAAATGCGTAACATCACGTTTCCGACTTTGATAAAGGTCAGATTGTAGTCTATCGCGATTGCGGTTTATCGTATCGCGACATTGCTGCTCGTGTTGGTCGCGATTCAATGTTAGCAGAATATGGAATCGGTGGGTTCAGGAGGACAATATGGAACGCCGTGCTGGATCCCAACGGTCTCGTATCACTACCAGTCGAGATGACAGGCATCTTATCCACATGATTGTAACGGATCGTGCAGCCACGTCTCGATCCCTGAGTCAGCAGATGGGGACATTTGCAAGACAACAACCATGTTCACGAACGTTGCAACACGACGTTTGCAGCAGCATGGAGTATCGGTTGGAGACCATGGCTGCGGTTACCCTTCACGCTACATCAAAGTTTGCAGCGCCTGCGATGGTGTAAGCAACGACGAACCTGGGTGTACGAATGGTAAAACGTCATTTTTTTTTTCAGATGAATCCGGTTCTGTTTACAGCATCATGATGGTGGCATCCGTGTTTGGCGACATTGCGGTGAACGCACATTGGAATCGTGTATTCGTCATCACCATTCTGGCGTATCACCCGGCGTGATGCTATGGGGTGTCATTTGTTACACGTCTCAGTTACCTCTTGTTCGCATCTACGGCACTTTGAACAGTGGCCGTTACATTTCAGATGTGTTTCGACCCGTGGCTCTATCCTTCATTCGATCCCTGCGAAACCCTTCATTTAGCAGGATAATGCCCGACCGCATGTTGCAAGTCCTGTACGGGCCTTTCTGGAAAATGTGCGACTGATGCCCTGTCAGCACATTCTCCAGATCTCTCACCAATTGAAAACGTCTGGTCAATGGTGGCCGAGCAACTGGCTCAATACGCCAGTCACTACTCTTGATGAACTGTGGTATTGTGTTGAAGCTGCATGGGCCATCGAAGCTCTGTTTGACTCCATGCCTAAATGTATCAAGACCGTTATTACGGACAGAGGTGGTTGTTCTGGGTACTGATTTCTCAGGATGTATGCACCCAAATTGCGTGAAAATTATGTTTACTGTATGTTGAAAGTCGCTAAGTAATCTCATTCTTATACAGTGTATGAATAAATTCTCATCATACATGTGAAATTTTTTTGCGATTCCTATCGTTTACGACGTCATGTCTCCTGTGTATCCGGTTCTTACCCCTACAGCAATTGTAAGGAATATGTGCGCCAGCGGATAAAAAAATTCAGCAGAGCGTGTAGCAAACAACGGATTTTGTTATACATTCACTTTTAAAATGGTCTTTTACACGAAACGTTTTTCAAACGTAATATTGGCAACATGCGTTAGGGCATTGATAACGCTCTATCACTTTTGATGCAGACTTACAAACGATTCCTCTCTTGCTGACCAAAGTGTTTTGGTAAAGTTTTTACCATTTTGCTTCCTGGTTTCATGAAAGAATGAAGTTTATCCTAGTGCTGTGTAGAAGCAGGAAAAAAATTATAAAGATCTGAACTACATTAAAAATGAACATACTTACCTAAAGCAGCCTGCAGCACTAGTGCAGACTACATTCAAAGAATGAGCTGCACAAGCCACAATGCGCTTTCGGATTTCGTTCTAAATTAAAATTAAACTGTCGTTTTCCAATCTAATAACTTGTATGTGAAGGAGATAGAAAACACGTTCGGTATTAATAGTGATACTTCCCACTAATTTCTACAAGTACTTAAGTAGAGTAGAGTTTAACACACATTTTACAGTTTTTAAGAAACTGCTGATTACTTTGTCACAGCTCCCCATGGTCCCGGTATTTTCACGTTGAAATTATGGCAGTGTTAAGTAGAAGCCGACAACAGCCTCGGAATAATAACGTTTCAAACATTGTATTGTACATTAGCATCTTGACAACTTACTTCAAAATACACTGCTGGCCATTAAAATTTCTACACCAAGAAAAAATGCAGATGATAAACGAGTATTCATTGGACAAATATACCAGAACTGACACGTGATTTCATTTTCACGCAATTTGGGTGCATAGATCCTGAGTGCCCAGAAGAACCACCACTGGCCGTGTACAGGTACATATGCCCATGCAGCTAGATTAGTGACTGGTGTATTGTGACGAGCCAGTTGCTCGGCCACCATTGAGCAGACGTTATTGGTGAGAGATCTCGAGAGTGTGCTGGCCAGCGCAGCAGTCGAACATTTCTCGTATCCACAAAGACACCCGTATTATCTTTTCTTCCACGTCCTAGCAACTCACATCTGCAAGTTTGAATTCGTTTGGGATGAAAAAGTTGTGGGAATCTTTATGGTCACTTACAGACAGTGTTTATTTCGAGAAAAATATTGCTGAGTCAGAGAAATGCTTCTGTGACTCGACGTCGATTGGTATCTAAGTACTCCTAGTGTAATAGCTCGATAGCTGGTTTTTGTAGTTCTTTCCATATCGCTCTGTGTAGAGTTTTACAATTTGTTTGTTTCCGTCTCCGCCATATATTTCATGAGAAGAATCGCTTTAATGCCCGCAAAATCTATAGGCCATAATTTCCCGGTAGAAAAATAGCAGTTTTGGTTTTTAGGCTGATGTCGACAAGGACGTCGACATTGCAATGATTGTATTTTCGTGTGAGGAATGTAGTAGGACTCACATATTTCGTCGTGCAACGCAGTCCAGTTCAGTAATTGTTCACTTCCAGTTATAAGCAGTCGAAGCTGCGAAAGTGACTGTAGAGTTCCGTGAACTGTTCCAATATCCACTCTCCACTTTTTCTTTCTTTCTTTTTTTTTTCTCTTCGAAGAATTTTTTCACTTTTTATCCAGGATACGTTGGAGATTTCAGGAGACGTTGTGATCATCTCATCCAAAGTCAGTCGATCACCGCTATAAATATCTTGTTCATTCTCTAATCAGACGCGACTGACGGACGTCGTCTTATTTATCATAAACAGGTTGCCAGCTTTAAAGCCAAACCACCACGTGCACACCGTACCACGATTCTTCACACCGCCGCGAATAACGGATTGGATACCGTTAAAAAACCTGGAACTCAGCGTTTCCTTTTGCAAGAAAGGAATGACATTGGACTGGTCGCTTTGCAGCTGGCGCATTTCAGAACAGAGACGCGCATTTCAAACACGACCACCGCAGCAGAGATTTCATGTCCGGCCTCTTTTTCTGAAGGCGCAGTTGAACAAGTTGTAAAGGTTAATGGCGTCTTTTGCGAGTGCAATAAAAGGAATATTAAAACCTTATGTGTTTCACTTTATATCAAAGTACACGATGCGGCGAAATAGAAGCACACCAACATGAAAACATGAAAATATCAGTGAAAGTGACGGGTACTAAAATCTAACATTAATGAGTAAAAGAACGTTAACAGTGACGAAAGAAACAAAATGAAAAGGTGCTTCAACACATTCCACACTGCTATGCATGTACCTCGATTGTGCAGGTGAAGTGGTCATTTTTCTGTAACGTTAATGAATAACTGTAAAATAACTAAGAGCCAGAAAGGCAAATTTCTACCATCATTTGAAACCACATCCTTTACAGATTTGGAAAAGTGTAAGCTGATATGTTTGCTTGCATCGGTAGAGGTGTAACAGCATTCTAAAAATCATGAGAAACCTTTACATGGAAAACACTTTTACATTTCATAACATGATTTCTGGTGTTTATAATAAAAAGAATACATAATTCTCTTGCAGGTGGTAATCCTGAAAGCCCTGAGGTACGCAGAGTCCTACGTTGCATCTGCTTTCCTTTCTTACCCGCTTGCCAGTCTCTTTCTTCCCGTTGTCGGAGCAAACTTTGCATTACCGTGTAGTATTTACTTTGTTGGCAGAGTGAAGTACTTTTTCTGGAAAGTTACGACCAAAATTTCTGTCCAGGCTAGTACTTGGTGTTGGCTTTACGGATCTAAAGCCTCCACCTTTTTTCTATCAACGTCAAGCTAACGGTTTTCATGAAGTACACAAGAGAGATTTTCTGTTTACTGGTGTCTTCGTACAAAATAAAACTGCTCACGACAGACATTAGGAAAACATGAAAGAACATTTTCTTCCACCACTTCATTGTTTTTCGTGCGAATGGGTAGTAACCGTACAGCTGATCCACACTATCTACACCAGTCTTGTTCTTATTGTTGTCAATTACGTCTGGTTTCATTACTGCTGTAATCCCATCTTTTGGACGTACTGGGACGTCTTTTGTGGTAGCCTGATGTTTTGTAGAAAAGCAGTATACATCACGCTTTTTTCCACTTCAGAGCTAGAATGGGCCCATTCCTCAAAAATATTATTTCAATTTTCTTCAGTTTCTTTGTTTTGAAGCTTGTTGGTAAGCCTTTTCTGTTTTTGAAAATATGAACTACAGCAGTCATCTTCCAGCCACCAGCCATGTGGTGCGGTGAAAAACTCCTTTCAGCGACCGTAAGCGGCGCCCGTACGGGATACGGGAGCCGTCCACACGACCGAACCCTGCGTGTGCGTACGGCGTACGGGCATAGTGTCGAATGTGTTAAACTAGTTCCACAGCCAATACAGAGGGGGGGGGGGGGGAATCAATACCCGCTCGTAAATTATTTTTTAATGCTTTAGAAGTTAGAATATATGTAATTACTTACAGTTGTATTATATTTGCAGATTCCCCCCAACCCCAGCCCATCCTCCGAAAAGTTCTTACCACGGTAAGGCTTTTAATAACATTTTATTAAAGTTAAAAAATGACGCTATTTACTATATCTGTTACTAAAATATAGATTCATTTACTTTCCCCCAAATAATGTATATCGACAATATTTTAAGGATATATCGCTATATCGTATGCCAATATCGAGTGCCGATATTTTTATTATAATTCTTTTTTACAGTTTTCGGTAAATATCTTAAATTTTTCTTTTCAAATTAGAGCAGAACATATTTTACTTTCAGTGTATGATAGAATCTAACATCTCTTTGAGCTCTCATCACGTCCAATCTTTCTCTATGACTGTGTGGAGCAAGTATAGGTGGTATAAATAAAGTCTGATTGCGGTGGGTTTGTTGGCGATTTGAGTGGAATGGGATTTACAATGCGAAGAAGTATCAAACCAGTTTAGTTAAGTAGTGTGCATTCTTCAAAACCAGTTATTCAAAATGATGCAGTTAGCAAATGATAAATATGTTTCTAAAACCTAGCAGCCCTATGACGAAACAACAAACTTACTTATCAGATTCCAGTCATGTGGATATTCATTGGACCACTCCAAATTTTTTCTTGCAACGATTGTACTGTCTAAAATAAATTAAATTTTCCTACATCTTCGTATAAAGAAGGTTTATTTCGACATAAAACCAATAACAAACTACGTTAATAAGGTGTGAGTGGTTAACTGGATTGAAATATTTCATGGCACTGAACTATTAAACAGTTAATATAGAATATAACTAACGAGCTAAAATATCGTAATACAAGATTTTCATCCGTAAAAATTTCCATCAAATGTTTGTAAAACCAAAGGATTAAACTACGTTGGTCATCATTTCCTAGGTTTAAATACTACTTAAAGTAACTTATGCTAAAGACAAAACAAACACCCATGCCCGAGGGAGGACTCGAACCGACAACGGCGAGCAACCGCGCGCTCCGCAGCAAGGCGCCTTAGAGCGCTCGGCAACTCCACCGCAAAATTTCCATCATTGATTTACGAATTCTCACATTAAACATTTTTCTTTAAATTCTCCTTGCAAAAAATACCTGGCAGGGTGTTAATTCGTTAATGTACAGAAAATGTAATAAGAAACCAGAACTAAAATATGCAGCTCCAAACCTGGTTAAATATCTTCAATGTGAAGCCAATAAATTTATAGGCCGATATATCGATATTTATACCTACGACATAAGATACTTTTTTCGATTTATCAAGGGTCGATAATAATATTTGTTAAAATATCATATAAACGATATTTTTAAAGATATTAACAGCACTAATATAAACCGAACAACAGAGTTTTCGGCCTACTGAGACAAAACTACCCTGCATCCGACTGCAGACAATTTGTCTTTAAAGCACCAGTTTTGTCAAAAACATTTCTTTGGTCGTCAGAGGCTCTGTAACATTACTTTCTGGAGATGCCTTGAAGACCTTCATGTCCCTTCTGTTTTCCACTCTTCTTTCCTCACTACTGCCTGTGCGACATGAGCTGTTGATATTAATAAACTTGTTCCTTTCGGCAGTATTTACCTTTCCCAGAGCCATGCGTGCTTCTACATGTTTGTACTTCCCTGCCTCGCCTTCTGCTTTCGCAATCTCACAGAAGGTGACCTGCAGCGTTTTCCGCCGGGTCCAGGCTCACGTATATTACATGAGAATATCCTCACGTCGGGCGCGCTGAAAGGGCACGGTCTTGTCCGCGAGTACCATAAGAAGCAGAACAAGATCGTACGTTTTTTGCCACAACGAGGCTTAAACATACCAGAGAAGTGGTGGCGGCGGTTATCTTGACGTCACAAAACGCACTGGCTTTCTTAGCTTACTGTTACGTATATCGGGAATCTCTAGCGCCGCGCAAAATGCCAGACGACTGGAAAAATCGCAGGTGACTCTTTTGAAAAGGAAGGGTAAATGTATGTGAAACATGAGCTTCTCTCGCCATATTGATTACTAGGTGGAAGTACCCGGCATTGCATTCTGTAGAAGCGTACAAAACCGTTTATTTTCATGTAATAAAAGGGTGCATTTATGTCAAAGCAATGTGATAAACAACATTTTTGGCAGTTCCATTTGGAGTGTGTACAAAAAGATTTTCGTCTTTGCCCACTCTGGATCAGACCACATACAACTGTCCATGAGAGCTGTCAAGCAAGTACTGTCCCATCCTAAACATGTATGACCATCGCTTTTACTTACATACTCATCATCTTACCACAAAAACATTCAAAATCACTCTCAATAGCCAACTTGCATGATTCCCTTTTTTTTTGGGGGGGGGAGGGGAATTCATTACAACACGGCTTAGAACAGGCACATGCCCAGAGTGAGATTGGGATGGAATTAAACCTATTTAAGAACTTAACCCATGTAATTTCACGTTATTTGGTTGTCTGGATCTTGAGCTATAATGGAACAGAGAAACAGACAACAAATGCGTATTATATGTATAGAGTTTGCAGTCGAAGTCTGTAAGTAAAGTACTCTCCCCCATGCACCGAACGAAATTTTATGTAGACAGTAACCTTCATCTTGTTTTGAAGGTCAAGTGTACAAAATTTCATCAAGATCGGAGCAAAACTGTGGATTTTGGCGAAATCCATAAGTACCTTCCATGATGCACTAAACGAAATTCTATGTAGATAGTGCCCTTCTTCTTGTTTTGAAGATCAATTATGCAGAATTTCATGAAGATCAGTGCGAAGATATAGATTTACACGGACTCATTGAAATCGCACTTTCACTTTTTCTCAAATTCTCCGGTTGGTTTTCCAAAAAATGGAAGGAACCCTGTTTAATTACCTTCCCCATGTAATTCTGTGTACGTGTACAAAATTTCACGTTGTTTGGTTGCCTGGATATTGAGTTATAAGAGAACAGACAGACAAAAAATGTTTCTTATAAGTGCAGATATTCGAAAATCTTGTTGTTATGCAGCTGGGTACATTTTCGACACTATATAATATTACGGCGCTCTTAGGGTCCCTACCAGGGATTGAACACTTGGACGGAATGACATTTGCGAGGAGTGCAAGTTGCACGGAACCCGGCGCTCTTGTCTGTCTAACTGGCTTTCCCAGGTACAGGCTATAACACTCCGCTTACGTCTTTGCGGGTGCTATGATTTTTTTTTTTTCATTTTCGTAGATAATGTTGCGATTTGTAAAATGGAAAAGAATTCTTGACATCCGCTTCGCTTTAGTGATTTATTGTTCCAAAAGCAACAATTACATAGCACGCTTCACTAAGACAATAGTCGGAACTGAGCTCGCTCATTAACAAAACTGACTGAAACAATTGCGGCTGGTACAGTATTTATGTGGTAAGGTGGTACAATTTCGAACATATTGGACAAATCTTATTGTAACTGGAAATATATTGAGAAAATAAATAATTTTAACTATGGCACTTGTCCTTGGATGTTTAATAAATATTTGACAGAAATATAAGACAATTACAAGTGTTGATATAAACACATTATATGGCTACAGAATTGAGAAAAATCGATCGAAAATGTAACACAGTAGGTACAACTGTGATCACTTTCTGGTACAATTTTGATTACGGGCATCATCCACATAACAAGCACTTTTTTCCGTTAGGCACCAACGCATACTTCGTGGCACCAGATATTGCATTTTTGGCAGAGATTTCAGTCACTCTTAACTACAAAATTTATAAGAGGGCGTTAGACTAAGTACCTTCACATACCTCTTGACAGGAAAGAAATTATATCTCCTTAGCATAAAGGGGTGCATTACTGGAAATGACAGGACGAGCTGTAGAAACCTGCTACACTACAACGCCACACAACGAGACACTACGAGACTGACAAATGGCGCGAAAACTTATGTTGGTCGGAATTGTACCTGTATCGAATTTGTACCACCTTACCCTGTGATGATAACAATAAATATGGTTACGTCGTATTCTTATTTGTGATTTTACAATTGAAACTTTATCATTAAATGTGATTACAGAAATGCAATCATATACATAACATAGCTTTGTGAAAGTACATCATCATCAGATAATAAATTCGTTCGCAAATAAAACGAAAAATGTGATTAAATATGGTCTTCACACGGTAGGTGATTGAGATGAGCAGTTAGTATTTTATGAATTAATTACGGTTCATTATGAAAGCAGTACAGGAAGGTTACAGAATTAATCATGATTTAGTTTCCATTTACATCTTTCGCTTATTTCTTTCTAAATAATTAATTTACATAATTGTAATTATTTTGCCAAAATAATCTACAAAGGAACTTTCTACAGCATGGTTACTATGGAAAATATTATCGTATTGCTTTGCATGCAATTAATGATTTAGAATAAAATCAATATTTTATATATAATATGTGTAAACTACAGATAGATCATTAGGTCAGCCTATAAATATGCTTTGACAGAAAGACAGATGATAAAAAGGCATGCTCTATCGGACTATTTAGTACAGCGAAAAGGGTATCGGCTTCTTGACTAATGAATTGGGTATCGGTAAATCACCTACATAGTGGGTATCGGTTTCTACACTTATAGCTTGCCATAGTCGTTACATTACAAGGCACACTGGGAAGTCTAAGAGTCTTGCACAGCCGCTCCTGCGAGCTGGCTGGCTTTTACATCACATCAGTAAGCAACCATGTATCGCTTCAAGTTGGATTATTAAGGCGTTTCGTTGCTAATTTATTTTTAAGAATGTTGTAGTAATGGGAAATGACAATGAAATGCATGATCTCTTCTAATATCGTGATGATGGAAAGAGCGGGGAGTAGCTAAGTACGATACAAGGAACTTCTTACGACTGTTAAAGTCGTAAGATAATTGCCGTTTTAAGGCGAAATTTATATTTCATTACCATTTTATTTATAGATTAAACATAAAAACGTAAAATCACAATGAATGTTCAAGAATCTTTCGGGTATGCAGACAGGTAGGAAACTCGTAACCAACCGATCGTTTGGCAGGAGCACACTCTGGCATTCTGCAGCGAGGAAGCAACGTGTAACGACGTTTAAACTCGGTTCTGAATTACAACAGAAATTTCAGAAAGACAACACACAATGAGCAAGCAAGCACATAGCGCCATCACACGACCAAAGATAAAAATCAACAGCAATATCGACAATTAACGTTAGTTTTCAGCGGATGAGCTGGCATCAATTTTGTCCCTCAGTTTTTCGACAAGTGAGAAAGCAGGATTCCACGCAGAATTTAAGCAAAAACCAATTTCCCTATTCAATAGGTTTTTGCTTAAATTCTGCATGGAATCCTACTTTCTCACTTGTTCGCGGCGCCAATCTACTGCCAACACAGTAATAAGTTTTGTAATTCAGCTTTTTCCAAGTGTCTGTAAACGGTTTTTATGATATCCATGATTGATGCTGGGATGACATGTTTATGGCAGTATGAACTGCCTTGTATTAATTGCACCATGAATTAGGTCCAGGCGGGCGAATGTTGTGTACTTGTTTTTCATCAGTTGACAGTCTGTGGAAGAAGTATTCCAAAAGCAATCAGTGTATTTACAACTGGCACAATTAATGATAAGTTTCCTGGCTATCCATTTGACACCTCACTATCTACAAGTAAACTAACTTGCCATCCACATATTTTACAACACACATATTCACCTAACAACCTTGTTAGGATGTGTAACGATACGATACTGTTTTTGACAGTGCTTCCGATACAAACACGTAATTTAACGTTTATAACACAGCAATCCACAGACTTCTATATATAGATTATCGATTTTATTACATCTTGGACTATTACACGTAAAAATTTTAACATTTTCAGCCGGTGTAGATTATATTTAAAAATGAAATACTTTCTATTTGAGTTTATAAGTGATCTATGTATAAATTTATTAGAAAATTGTAAAAAATATTGAGATAAAATATAGCGAATGAAAATTTTCCGTTCGAGGTCCCCTGAAACTATTCTAATAACAACAGACACATGAAACCGCGCGCTCCGCAGAAAGGCGTGTTACAGCGTTCGGCCACTCCACCCAGGGTAGTCGTGAGTAAACAGATAAACTTTGACTACAAAATCAGTCAGTCAAATCTGAAACTAAATGCGTTGTTGTGCTCTTCAGTCTGGAGACTGGTTTGATGCAGCTCTCCACGCTACCCTGTCATATGCAAGTTCATATGAGGATACGAACGGCAACCTACATTCTTTTCTACCGGCTTACTGTATTCGTCCTTTGGTCTCTCTCTGCGATTTTTACCCCACACACTACCTGATAAGCTAAGTTCACGATTCCTTCATGTCTCAGAATGTGTCCCACCAATCTATCCCTTCTCTTAGTCAGGATTTGCCAGAAACTCCTTTTCTCCTCAATTCTGTTGAGCCCCTCCTCATTTGCTACGTGGTCTACCAATCTAATCTGTCTCATTCGTCTGTAGCGCCACATTTCAAAGGCTTCTATCATCCTGTTGTCTGAACTCTAAATCGTCCATGTTTCACTCCCGTACAAATGATTTCAGAAAGGACTTCCTAACATTTAAACTAATTTTTGCCAACATTTTAGGAAAAGAGCGACATTAAAATTATGAAATATTACAGTCTAGATCGCAAGTTGATCTTTTTATTGGCAACCGGTTTCGGTCCTACAATACATCATCAGGCCTTTGGTACCTTGTTGATGGTCCTGTAGGGCCGAAACCGGTTGACAATAAAAAGATCAACTTGCGATAAGACTGTAATATTTTGTTATTTAAACTAATATTGGTTTCAGCAGATTTCTTCAGAAACGCTTTTCTTCCCATAGCCATTCTGCATTTTATATCTTCTTTAGTTAGGCCATCAGAAGTTGCTACCCAAATAACAAACCTCATCAGTTACTTTTATTGTCTCATTAAGTAATATAATTCCTTCAGCATACCTGATTTTCTGACATTACATTCCATTACCCTCGTTTTAATCTTGTTAATGTTCACCGTATATCTTCCTTTCAAGGCACTGGCCATTCCATTCAGTTGCTCTTCCAGATCTTTTGCAGTCTCTGACAAAATTACTATGTCATCGGCAAACTGCAAAGTTTTCATTTCTTCTCCATGAACTTTAATTCCCTCTCCAAATTTCTTACAAGCTGTATATAACTCTATGCTCCCTATATTTTACCCCTGCTACCTTCAGAATTTGAAATAGTGTATTCCAGTCAACGTTGTCAAAAGCTTTCTCCAGATCGACAAATGTTAAAACTTTAGGTTTTCCTTTCCTTAACCTATGTTCTAAGGTAAGTCGTAATGTATTGTCATGAGGTAATTACAGGTAATCACGTACTAACAGCATGCGTTCTCATAATGTATGATAATTTCACAAAAGTACATGTATCATATTGGAACGTACCTACGTTCAGTGTTTTAATTTAAAAAACGTACCTGTCACCCATTGTTCGTCTAAAATTGTGAGCAATATGTTTGTGAATATTACAGAGCCATCTATCACAAAGCGACAAAAGTGTTCCAAATAAAACACTCATGTTTATTTACGTACTATAAGAATATGTAATAAAAATGTGGGTACCTATTTTTAAAATGCAGTTGATGTCCGTTTGACCTATGGCAGCGCCATCTAGCGGGCCAACCATAGCACCATCTGGTTTCCCCTTCAATCTAGAAAACTTTTATTCTTTGTAGTTTTTTCGTTTCATGATTATTTCGTGAGATATTTGGCCCGGTCACAATCATACCCTGTATATACAGTGTATCAAAGGAACCCTGTAATTATTACAAAGTAGACTGCTTGCCTGCACTTAGTTAAAGAGTATTGTAGATGTAGATGTAGAGTATTTGACATTGTAGGACAGCCTTAAGCTCTTTAAGAGTCTTCCACGCTTCTGCCTGGTAATAGGTAACATTTAGTATTTTGTAATTATTCAAAGATGAACAATTTTAGCATCTTTAACTTATATATTGGTAAACAAACTACAAAGAGGAATAAAAGTGTCGCATCAAATAATCGAGTTGCTACCCTCACTGATTTGAGCAATGTTAAAATGGCAGCTGAGTTTATGTTAGTTGCCACAAGGAGCGCTATAACTCGGTGTTAGGCACTCTATGAAATTTAAACTCTTTGCGTGATGTCCTTCCCAGCAAACGTATTTTGCGACTGTACGTGCTACCTGGAATGCAACCAATTTCGTTTTGTTTCTATTGATAAAATTCTCTTTAAGAAGAAGGTAGAGTAATGCATACTACAACATGAATGTTTTGTTCACACACATTCTCGTCGGTGTTTTTGTTCTAGAAGGATCAGCAGGCTGTATGCCGTTTCCAGGGACGCCTGATATTTCGATCTTCTAGGAGGCTCCTTCTATGTAAATAAGGCTGCCCGAATCTGCAGATTGCCTGAGGCCCACTCCGACAGAGAAGATCTCCCCTCTCATAGGGATACCCCCCCACCTGGAGTACGGCGCAAATTGCCGCCCAGGTGGAGAGGTAGAAACAAATGACAGATAATCGCCACCCTCTACACGACCAACAACAGCAGCCTACGCGCCTTCGCTCAAGAAAGAGACTGCTCTGGACTTCAGAACCAGTCGACATATCCGCCGAAGAGAGAAGACTCCAGCTATGGAAAGAGACAATCTGGAATTGAAGGAAGAACTTGCGGCCGGAAGTAATAAGTGAGTCACATCTTGGAAGGCTCTCAACAAGCTGAGGACTGGTCTCTCAAATTGCAAGTATAACCCTGCCCGATGGGGCTACCTCGATGGGGAATTTCTTTGTGACTGTGGGAATGTCCAAACGGACGACCATCTATTGACGTGCCCAAACGTTGACACAAGCTCTACCTTCTTAGATTTACAGCTAGCCAATGACACGGCCATCAGTATTGGGCAAAAAGCATTAAAATTTTCATTACACCTCACTAACGCTAGGCTTTAATCGATGGATTTCTGGACGCGGAAAACAAATAAAATGAATGTTTCAGTTCATTTTTTGGAATGGAATACATTATCAATTTTTATATAATTAAGGCATAAACACATCTACATCTACATACATACTCCGCAATTCACCGTAAGGTGCGTGGCGGAGGGTACACAGTGCCACTACTAGGCATTTCCTTTCCTATTCCACTCCCAAATTGAACGAGGAAAAAAAGAATTCTTATATGCCTCCGTACGCGCCCTAATTTTTCTTATCTTGTCTTTGTGATCTTTACGCGAAATGTAAGTAGGCGGCAGCAAGATCATTCTACACTCAGCTTCAAATTCCGGCCCTCTAAATTTACTTAACAGAAATTCACGAAAAGAACGTCGTCTTTCTTCCAGCGATCCCCAATTGAGTTGACGGAGCATTTCCGTGACACTCGCGCATTGGTCGAACTTACCGGTAACAAATCTAGCTGCTCGCCTCTGAACCGTCTCTATGTCTTCCTTCAAACCGATCTGCTGCGGGTCCTAAATACTTGAGCAATACTCAAGACGTGGTCGTACAAGCGTTTTATACGCGGTCTCCTTTACAGGTGAAGTACATCATCCCAAAATTCTCCCAATAAACCGAAGTCGGCTGTCCGCCTTACTCACGACTGTCCTTACATGCTCGTTCCATTTCATATCGCTCTGCAATGTTACGCCTGGATATTTGAACGACGCGACAGCATCAAGAAGCTCACTACTAATGCTGTATTCGGACATTATAAGATTGTTTTTTCTACTCATGCGCATCACCTTACATTTTTCTACATTGAGAGCTAGCTGCCGTTCTTCGCACCAACTAGAAATTTTGTCTAAGTCACCCTGTATGCTATTACAGTCAGTTACAGACGACACCCTCCCATACACCACAGCATCATCAGCAAACAGCCGCAAATTACAACTTACTCTGTCCATCAGATCATTTATATAGATAGAAAATAATAGCTATCCTATCACACCCCCTGGGGCACGCCTGACGATACACACGTCTCTGATGAACACTCGCCGTCGAGAACAACGTACTGCGTTCTCTTACTTAGGAAGTCTTCCAGCCAGTCACAAATCTGTGAACCTATTCCATAAGCTCGTATCTTCGTTAGCAATCTGCAGTGTGGCACCGCGTCGAACGCCTTCTTGAAGTCGCGAAAAACACAGTCCGCCTGTTGCCCTTCGTCCATGGCTCGCAAGATGTCATGTGAGAAAAGGGCAAGCTGAGTTTCCTAAATCCGTGCTGATTCATGGAAAGAAGCTTTTCCGTTTCAAGGAAATTTACTATATTTGAACTGAGAATATGCTCCAAAATTCTACATGAAACTGATGTCACCGATTTCTTATACACGGGAGTCACCTGCGCTTTTTTCCAATCACTAGGAACTTTGCGCTGAATTAAGGATTCGCTAAAAATGCAAGCTAAGTAGGGGGCCAACGCTGCAAAATAGTCTTTGTAAAACCGAACTGGTATTCATCCGGACAAGCAGACTTTATCGTATTTAGCTCTCTCAGCTGTTTCTCTACACCGGAAATACCTATTGCTATGTCTCCCATTTCGGAATTAGCACGTTGATCAAATGATGGTACATTTGTGCGGGCCTCCTGCGTGAAAGATTTCTTGAAGGTTAAATTTAGAACTTCAGCTTTCCGTTTGCTTTCTTCTATTACTGCCCCGGAATGATCAACGAGTGACTGGACAGTGGACTTTGACCCGCTTGTCGATTTTACATAGGACCAGAATTTTTTCGGGTTCTCGGAATGATTTATTGCTTAGGTATGGCTGTGATAATTATTGTATGCTTCACGCATCGATCTTTTTATAGACGCACGAATCTCTACTAACTTTTGCCTGTCATCGTTTGCGTGTTCTTTTGTGAATCGAGTGCAACAGCCTTTGCTTTCTCAGCAGATTTCTAACATTATTATTATACGACGGTGGATATTTTCCATCCTCAATTGTCTTTAATGGCACATATTTCTCTAACCCTTTATTAACAATGCACTTAAATTTAGTCCACAATTCCTCTACATCCATAGTCCCGGAATTAATCGATGCCCATTCATTTTCTAAGTGCGATCGTAACATTTGCTTGTCGGCTCTTCCCAACAAAAACACGCTCCTAGCCTTCTTGATTGGTTTATGAACTTTGGTCACCATCGCCGCTATGACGATATCATGAACACTAATTCCTGTCTCTACACAGACATCGTTAATGATGTCAGGCCTGTTTGTGGCTATAAGATCTAGAATATTTCCATTGCTCGTGGGTTGCTCAAGACAGTTTTCGGAGAATGTGTCCAAAAGTAGCTCGCAAGACTGCTTGTCTGTACCGCCTGAAATCTAACTAGCGAGGTCCCAATCTATACTCTTAAGGTTGAAGTCTCCTCCGACTAATATTACATGGTCCGGATACCTATGCACTACCTGGTGTAGACTTTCCTTGAATGATTCTAAAACTGCTACAGCAGCACTGGGGGACAGGTAAAAACACCCAACTATTAACTTTACTTCTTTTAGACCTGTTATACGTGCCCAGATAACTTCACAGTTACTTTCAACCTCGATCTCAGTAGAAACAATATCTTTGTCCACAGCGATGAACACTCCTCCTCCAGTTGTATCAGATCTATCTTTCCGATATACATTCCACGCTTCGCTAAATATTTCTGAACTTGCCACATCATGATTTAGCCAGCTTTCGGTGCCTAAAACTATCTGAGCGCAATAACTTCCATGGAGTGCTGCAAATTCGGGAACTTTGTTTCTAATACTCTGTAAGTTCGCGGCTAATATTTTTATGTTCGAATTTTTGTTCCGAACGTGGCCTGAATTCGCTGTTTGAATGCTGACAGGCGAGTGCTCATCAGAGTTTGCGCCTATCCTAAAAAAAAACCATGTGCACACCACAAGTACTCTGCTACCCGAGTAGCCGCTTCCTCAGTGTAGTGCACCCCTGATCCTTCTAGGGGCACCCTACAATTCCCCACCCGATAACGCAGATCCAGAAATCTGCAGCCATGACTGTCACAGAGTCGGCGAAGCTTCTGGTTCAGACCCTCCACTCGGCTCCAAACCAAAGGACCCCGATCAACCCTGGGAACAATGCCACAAATCGACAGCTCTGCTTGCACACCGCGTGCGAAGGCAGCAGCCTTCACCAATTCCGCCAGCGGCTCGTAGGACCTGAGGATGTCCTCAGAACCCAAGCGACAAGCGTCATCGGTGCCGACGTGAGCCACGATTTGCAGTCAACTGCACCCCGCACCCTCGATAGCCGCCGGCAAGGCCGCCTCCACATCTCGGATGAGGCCCCCCGGCAGACACACCGAGTGCACGTTGGAATTCCTTCCAGATCTGGAAGCTATCTGCCTAAGGGGCTCCATCACGCGCCTAACATTGGAGCTCCCAATAACTAATAATCCCCTCCCCCCGTGCACCTGCTCGGACCCTGCTGAAGGAGTTGCCACACGTTCACTCACAGGACGAACGGGCGCGGACGGACGTCCAGCCTCCACATTGGCCTTCCGCCTCGAACGACGCGAACGCCGTACAACCCGCCACTCCCCTTGCGGAGAGGGAGGTGCGACGGGAAAGGCCGCCCTGGCCGTAACATGACTCCTGAGACCTCGCGGCCTTTCCGCGCGGCCTGTGCATTTCAATTCAGAATTAATTTAAAAGAAAGTTTTATTAGATCTATAGTTTCGTATATGGAATCCCATAGCATTCAGACATAGACTGATCTTAGCCTCCAAATAATACAAAGCCTACTCACAAGCAGCTTACCTCTGATGAGCAGTGTCGCCGCTGTAGTTTAAACTTATTCCGCTGTTGGCGCCACAAGCCAACCTCATTCCGTGTAGATTCTTATGGAACCTAATAGGAAATAAGGCTAAAAAGTATGTCCGTATAGCACAACGGTTCATTTTGGTCACTGATGTCGAGAACAAATATTGAAGTTCATGTTACTGTCTTTATTTAACAATGATAACAGCAATTGTTTCTTTTTATTATCACGTATACTGATTATTAGGCCTAGAGAGCTTCTTTCCTAAATATTCATTTCTTTTCGCAAAATATTCCCTACGTACCTGGTCTGTCATATTGTTCGTGAAATTAGTTAAGTAGGGCCGCAGAAATTTTTGCAGTATTAATCTGCTCAGTAGCTCTGCGTGCGAATCCTTACCGCACTGCAACGCGGGGTTGCGACTAATGTGAGGCAGTAACATATGTAAAAGTGTGAACAGTACTTTTGGCTTGTGTATGACTGATTCCAGAGCCTGGTTAGTCACACTTTCTAGTCTTGCCAGGAACATGACGAATGTAGGTTTTCCTTTCATTAAGGCCATCATTGGTGACGGAGACTGTACGCTGCTGATCTTGTTGACACAGTCCTCACAATGTATACTTTCTGCGACGCCACGTACCAAATATCCGTCGACATACGCAGCGGCAGCAGTCGTCATTGAAACAGAGGGCAATTCTGTTGGTTCCTCCTCAAGATATTTCCCGGTTCTGCTGCCTTTATTGACCACTTCGATAAGATTCTTCCTATGTACCTCAGTCTAGCGTCTGCTTTTGTTCGAATCGTTTCACTCCATCGGACCGTGTGCAAAGTCCCTAATGTTTTATGGAAGTACTATAAAGGGCATTCTCAGCCACTTCGGTGTTCGTCAACAACCTCTTGACATTCTAATATCTGGCTAGAATGTAATATAAATTTGTATTTTTCTAGTCTTTAGAATAACCTTTTCTTATGTTCATATATGAATGTAATATAGAAATGCGAAGAAAAAATTATGTATATTTGTAACATGGTATTATTAGCACTGCCATATATATATATATATATATATATATATATGTATGTGTGTGTGTGTGTGTGTGTGTGTGTGTGTGTGTGTGTGTGTGTGTGTTATGTATTTCGAAACATTGGTCTACAGACATACAGGGCTATTCAGAATGAAGAAACAGATTTCAAAAATATAATGCTTTAAAACTAAGTTCCTGGAAAGAGAAAACGTCAAATTTTAACACATTAAATATGAGCACCATGTGTTACAAGGCAAATATTGAAACAGTGGCTCATTTCTGGCTACACATAAAGCAGCTGGTTTCTCGTTACCAAATTCACAGCCTCAACAATTTGATGCAGCAGTCTTTCAAAGGTGTCTGCCAACAGTGGGATTAGAGATACTGTCTTTTACGTAACCCCACAGATAAAAGTCACAAGGTATGAGGTCCGGAAATGTGGGAGGCCATGGTTGATGAAGTTGATCTTTTGCTGCTGTTCAAATTCAAATGTTTGTAAGATTATGGGATTTATCTGTGGGGTCATCAGTCCCTAAACTTAAAAATTACTTATGAACTAACTTATATTAAAGACAACAAAAACATCCATGCCCGAGGGAGGATTCGAACCTCCGACGTAGGAAGCCGCGCGATCCGGGACGTGAGCTCCAGACCGCTCGGCTACTCCCGCACAGCAGCTACTGCTGCTCATAGACTCCGACACCCTGGAAAGGTGTCATGCAGATGACGTTGGGTGCTGGTACATAAATGAACCATCTTGCATGAAGAAAAAATCATCTGAATCCTTTCAAGTTAAGGAAATAACCATTTTTGAACCATTTTTGATTGGTTAGTCCTGTCACAGTTTTCTCCATGAATGGCAAAGGCCCATAAACTTTGTTAATAGGTATGGCACAGTAGACATTAGTCTTCAGGGAATCTGTTTCATGTCCAAACTTTACACTGTTGTCTTCCCACGAACATTGGAATTTTGGTTCTGTCTATTGCAGTTTGGAAGATATAAATCTTTGAAATCTGTTCCTACTTTTTGAATAGCCCTGTATATTAGTAGACTGGAAATGCCGTATACAGTATCATTGTGGTCACTGAAGTCTCGCCGCCATATTTATGAACCATGAACGTGCGAGCAATCGTATATGTATTTACAGAAAACAGTCGTAAAAATACGGATGAACCCGAGTGGCCTAACTACACCGTCGTTAGCGTTTTGACACAATTGTCAATCCGTGTGTTGTATATAGCTGTACATTTTCGTGCAGCAAACGGAATACATATACAGTAACGAGGTCATTGATTTTCCATTTTTATTTGTCTGTTAAAAATTTCATTCCACTTCAGCTTTTTTATAAGTAGTATGGTCGTTATAAAACAGTCATTTGTCGTTTTAACACCAGTCGTTATTCTTTTGAGTTTTCTTACGAAAACTACAGTCTACTTTGGTACATACTTTGCAGTTTTTGTTAATCTCTTACCAGTTCGATTAATTTCAGGCTATTCTCTCAATAGTATGAACGTTTTAAAAGTACCGTTTTTCGTGGGCACGACGTATCTTTATTCATCTCGTCGTCAGTGTTTTTCTGCTAACTACTTTCTGCTGTGACTTATATGACAGTTCGTTCTCATAACACGATTCTACAATGTGTATGTTACATACGGAAACATTAGCTCAGATGAAAAGCATGTTTGAACTAACTACTAAATGTTACGGCGTCATTTGGTGTCCAATGGTCACATTAGTACCATACGAAAACTCTTTGATGCAAGGTAAAGCAAAATGATGGCTACAGGCATTAGTCAGAGGGTAGTTTGCCAGTCTGGTAATGTATGTCTGTGCTTTGGTCCCTCAGCAAATATTATCTCTGTAAAAATTTTGCTGGAGGAGAATGACAAATGAATAGTGTATTTATTACTATTTATTCAAGAAAGTGTATTGTTTGGAAGTACATACTTTGCAGTGTCTGTCAGTTCAATGCATAAACATTAAGAGGGTCGACGTAATGCATAGTATGAACGGATAAATAGCATTCCAAAACCGACCAAGATGGCGGACAGATTTCAACTGACGTATGTGCTCGGCCCAGATAATGCCATCTCCCTTTATTCTAACCTCGTTGGTGTAAAGCATTTCCGGAAAAATGCATAGACCAAAGACAACATAGACTGCGCGTGTGTCTATCTCTGCTGTGTTAGGTTTTGGAACCAAAATCTAAAATTGCCCCGAGTCACGTGACTGAGTTTTCGTCATTATGAGCAGCAGTGTTTCTCATTTACAGGTGAAATCAAGCGCTGATTTTAACAAACTAAAACGACTTCTCGTATTGCAATTACACATATAATAGTCAAGGGTACATAATTTCTCCATATTACTAATATTAATGCGGTGATAAACGTTCATTGTCTGTAATTTTTACACGCAACAGAATTAAATATCCTCAGTGTTTGTGTTGCACTATGAATCTTTTACTTTTTGCAACTTATCAATGTGATTATCAATGGGAAGATTATTTATTTAAATAGCTCTTGACCATGTTTGTATGTCAGTAAGTCATTTCTAGAGTAAATCTGCTTTCAGTAACGTTATTAAAAGTTATATATATAGAGGAATCGTAAGAAAAGTGATCCTGCTTATCAAACTGACGTTTGGTCTTCTGTGTAAACTACAAACTAAAATGCTCACAGTACAACGAATACAATTTTTCGCTTGAATTCTGTTGTCCTATTGCTTGTAAAAAGAACTGTCAATACGTTTCATCTAGGCACATGTAAACACCGTAGCCACCGCATTAATATTTGCAGAGATCTAACGCCAGCTGTACTGCTAATGGTGTGATACTTAACTGATAAGAATACAAGACTTTTATTGATTAAGTCTACGGGTAATTTCCACTACGAGAATTGCAACTCTTAGCTCCATTACTCATTACTAGTAATGAGTAAAACGGTCTCCTGCCACTAGTCATGTGACTTAGATGTTGGTTTAAGTGAAATGACGTCACGCGCAATCTATGATATCTTTGGTCTATGGGGAAAATGACTGTGAATTTCACTCCTCTATGGTCGGTGATGGAAGGGGAGAGGACAGTTACTGTTTTTCAGGGTTACAGTTGTATGGATCTGGAAAGGAGCCCAAGTTTACATTCGTTGAGTGAAAATAACATAACAAAATGTATGACTTGCCATTTGAACGCATGACCACGCAGTCGTCTTTGTTTAGTGTGTTAAATCTGCCTGCAATATTGGAACTCCGCAATCCATTCGGAAATAGTTTAAAATTGTATCATCGTCAAAGACAAAGGGACAGGGCTTATCGCGACAATTATGTTATATTATAGTGACTAGCTGACGGACAAGGAAACATCTGCCATCTTACAGCAGATCAGCCATCAACGAGACAACAGTGTCGGCTTCAGAGACGACCCAACGGTCATCACGAGGTGGGATAAGTCATATACATTACCTAGACTGGTAATGCCTTATGCAGTATCAGTGGTGTCAATGAACCAATCTTTGCCATATTACTACAGTAAAAAGCTCCTATAATCTTTTAAGGTAAAGAGAAAATAGTCTTAAGAAATAGGACTAAATTATAAAAGTAACCCACATTTATAGTGTTGAGGTCTGCGTAATGGTACAGTAATGAGAAGTGTCTTCAGTGGTGTTACTGTATGTATTAATCTGTCTCCAGTTTGAATCATTTCGTATCTTTCGAAACTGGTATGCTCGCTATGAAAGTGCTTCTGTGCACAGGGACGGCTCTTTGTTGTTGATAATGAGTGTCCATATTCATAGGTGCGTTCGTAGGAAAACTGCAGTTTGCTTTAAATGAGGACAAATGTATCATAATGTTCATCTTATAACACGATTCTGCTATTTGGGTGTTAAATTAAGCTAGTATGCTAATATCAGCTCAAATTAAAAACTTGTCATTTTAGTTCAAAAGTTGTCGAAGTAACATACACAAAGTTTCTGATTTGTGTGTTGGTAAGATAACGGCGTCAGGCTTCACTGAAACTTTTCCAGTCTTACTTGTCTGTGGGAAAAGTATAAGAAAAATCTTACATATACAGTCGCGACATTCAATGTTGTGAATGTTGTTACTAACTGACAGTTGCATCTACGATAGCGCTCCTAGCGGTAGGCAAGCGGCCGAAAGAATACTGTTTCTTTACAATTACTTTTGTATATAATTAACGAAATAGTTATCATACTTTTTGCGTATGAAAATTATTAAAATATGAAGAAACATACAAAGCGCGAAATTAAGAGCAACTTTGCCATGAACAAATACTGAGAAATACGTAAATACTTGCTGCTTATTGCGCTGAAAGTAAGTGCAATATAAATATGAAGTGGTCTGCTCTTACTATAACAGGCAGTTTTTTGACGTGTATTAGTTCAGCATGGACTCTAATAATTCACACATTTTTACAATTCACTCACCTTTCATATAGCGCCGATGCTTTTCAGTGTAATTACTTTAGCTTAAATGGTCATTCCTTTGAAGTACCTTGCCGTTTGTGCTTCAACTATAGCAACAATTGTGGAATTGGTTTCTTCTTTGTTGGGAAACAGTTTTCTTGCTTTTGCTTTTTTTGCCATGTCTCTGACCGTTTACCTTCAGCTTCAGCTAAGGTGGCTAATTTGGTTCGTCAAATGGTGTAGTTATTCCATTCTGTAAACGTTTCCTACGTTCCACTCTCATCGATTGTACTGGAATTGTAGTGAAGAAACCTTAACATTTCCCAGTAGAAAACCGACGTCTTGCTGCCAAAGCGAATTTAATAGAAAATAAAATTATCTACTTAAAACTGTCCTTTAATGTACCGTTTCATACCTTGTCAGTGATCTTAAGAAACCTATGAAGGACAAACGTGGAGCTATTTTTAAGATACTACCTATTTTTATGGCACTACATATGTTCTCTAATGTAAAAAGTACGTTAAAATCAATATAAACGATATTATTCTCAGTGACGCAACATCGTATTCAAAAACATAGCTTTCTTGCCACTTGCAGCGCTGCTGTCGCAGTGAAAAAAAAAAAATCAGCGGCAGGGCTAAACATTACGATAACTTGCACACACTAGCCACAACATGTCTTTAGTCACAGAATAAGGAGTATACAGAAAGGAAACTCCCGCTGCAGTCTGTCGTCCAAAATTTAGTGCGCATGCGCGGAATCGGCCATCTTGAAAAGCAGTAAACGCGTGGTCACTCACTACTCTGTGGCGTGGTAATGCGCCGTCTTTGTTTGTTAATTGTCTATTTTAACTGCCTGAATCTCATAAAAGTAATCAAGCATTTAGTGTAGTCCAGTGAAAAGAAAGAACTGTGTGTCAGTAGTTGGAACTGTTCCGTTTTTATTATGAGCAGCAATAAAAGAAAAGGCGGTCGATGGTGATCAGCACCTAATTGCCGCAATAATTCGAATACAAATAAGGATATAAGTTTCTTCTCCTTCCCAAAAGATGCTAAGCAGTAAGTGAACGTCGCTATATGTGTAGTGAAAGTTAAATGTCATCAGTTTCGAATGAGAGCAATGTGTGCGTAATTATTAAAAGTTGCCTCGCTTCTTCTCTTGACGATAACTCTCGTTGTTGCTGCAGCAGTTCAACAGCATCGAAATGTTGAAGTACATTTATATTTTATAAGTTTAACGTTGCAGGGAATAATATAAAATGAATGACAAAGAATAGTGCATAAGTAGGCAGGTAAAATTTTACTTACGGCATTGGAGGCGTAGTGTGCTAATGTTGGCAGCGAATGCTCTTCGGATACTCAAACAAATAGATTAAGGGGAATAATTATTTTATGCTGTTCCTGCTCTGTGGTTGACAGATTCCTCTATATGCCCTTCTCCGATCAGTAAATTAATGATACTCCTAAAGCAAATACAACTTTTATATATGCCCAGACATCATTAGTTCTGTGTAATCACGTTGTACTGCTAAGTCTGACTCAATATTTTGTGCGAATTTATTCGTGTCAAATAAAATCTGGCAGTTGTAAAGTCACTTTCTTGTTTATAACTAATTTCCCAAACATAACGCCGCGTTATTTGGGATTTTTCTAGAGATAAGCAGCAAATAAAACGATTATCGATTTCACCGTACATTTTCGTAGTTGTATTAACTTTTAGGCCTATTTCTTTCGTTGGATTAGAATTAGGTGCAAGAAGAGGGCGCAAAATAGATGAGAGCATAATGAAAAGCCGTTTCCTTTCTTAAAAGTCGGTGAGATTAGCTGCAGTTCGTAAACAGTCCACTTCCAGCCAAAGTACAAAGTGGCTATAGTTCCACGTTTACTGCTTTTCAATATGGCGTCGAGCGCAGCGCTTGGTAACATACAGATCAAAGGCGCCGCCCCAAGCTTTCCCTTCTGTATACTCCCTATTCTGTGCTTTAGTTCTTACGCCCGCTGCTCGACTGCCACTATCGATAGTCTTTGCTCGCTCTTTCTCATTTTACAAAGTCACAGTATACATTCAATGCATACAAAACTTTCTTACGAACAACACACAAAATATAAAACAAGGAAGCTCAAATATTCGACATATTCAAGAGACAAGAAAACTGATAGAGTAGTTCAAGACGAATACTTCGCTCATTAATAAAGTGAAGGGGCATCTTTGTTATCTGTACACTTCTAATAATAAATTTAATTTGTACCTTATAATACATTAGTAAATATCCGTATTTACATATCTCGCAAATGAAGTAACTTTCTTTATTATCGGTAGATTTCTAGTAATAAAATGTATTTGTGCGTTATGAGACATTAATAAATACCCATATTTACACATCCCGCGCGTGAATAGCCGCGTAAACGACGTTCGATATAATCGATTTCGGTCGTACAATTTCTTTTTTTTTATTTAAATGTTCAGTGTATCTCAGTAGCGTTCTTGTCATCAGATCCTGGTTTCGGCAGTTGTAATTTCCGTGTGGCACAAAGATTATTCTTTGCTTTCCTTTGAATTGAAATGTCAATTAACAAAACCCGTTTAATTAGTTATCGTAACTTTATTATACTGGGAAAGAAAAAACTTCATTCATCTTAGACGCTAACAACTGTGAATATACAACCGGAAACATTAAAATCACTTCAGACTGCCTGAACTGAAACTTTTTCTTTCCTGGTCGAATCCATTTTTTTTTTTTTTTTTCGTAACATTGTAATAAATGGTAAATACAATGTATCACGCGAGGTTTTAGTTTGATATTAAATTTATAATAGCTGTTTACTGAACACGTTGCTGGAATTTGCGCTTTAATGCGAGTTTCAAATTAATTTCTTGTGATATGCAACGACTGACAGAACGGTAATTCTCTCTTGAATTCTACCCTCTGTCCCCCACGAACTAAAAACGGCTGGCACCATTGCACTTAACTACAAAGATCAGCTAATAAGCGTAAGCAGGTGTATCTTGTTCATTTATTCACTATAAAACCATTTAGTATGTAATGTTAACTGATCCCGCCCTGACTTCAGTACCAGTTATAATATTTTTGTATTGTATCTCTCTTACTATTTATTGTGCATCATTTATTTCATACGTATGTGTATACGGGTGTATCTGAGAGTCGCGTGCAGATATTATCTTATGTCCATTCAGTCACATTGAAAGCTTTTCCGTATTAAACAGATTAAGAGTGAGGAGATGTGACAACTGTGGCGTACCTCCTGTTCTTCTTTCATTTTGTGGTTTAGGTAGGATCGACACAGTTGAAGTATTAAACATAGGTTCCACTATTGGTTTTTCTAACAGAATGTAAAAAGAAGCAGTTCCTTTTGAAAATAGAGCGAGTAATGTAGCTTATCTGTTCACATGCAGGACGGCGCGATGTCGAATTCGGCTCCTACAGTGCAGGTGATATTCCGAAAAGCGTTTTTGTTGCTTTATCTGTATCGATAATTTATGTTAGACATATGTATAGAGCTCTATATCTCTGAATCCCACCATGAAAAAGCCGACGCTATTGATGCTGTTGTCCTGATTAAAAATAAACCTGTCCTCTCGTCCATGCAATATTGTATCAATTCCTAGAAGTCGTTGTACGTGGCATAAATCCGTTCATCGTCAAATTGACGGTAAATATTGTTGTGATTAAGTTCGGATTTACATACATGCATACATACATATATGTCACTTACACCTATGTCGGCGCAGTCACTGTCCACATAATACTTTTATGAAAGCCTTTGGTTACAAGATTCAAAACATTGTCTTTTAAAAAACAAGCGAAATTTAGGAGCGTAATCACTGTTGGGGAAATTCATCACTCCACAAGAATCAGTTCTTTTTATACCTGTACAATATACTTGCAATTACTTTAAACAGTAGTCCGCCACTTACGGCCGTACACTGAAGTTCTGAATTTTAAAAAAGTCTAAACATGATGCAGTCACTTATAAAAATGGTTTAAGTCTCACCAATACGGCTACATTGCAGTGCGTATCTACCCGTATTGTCACCTCCACAAAGCACCGTTTAACAAACGAATTTTATATATTTCCCTGTTTGAAACATGTCCCCCATAGTTCATATACACGAAAACAGCTGTAAATCCAATATCTATCACTTGACTTGAACAAATATGTGCACATCAGGGCTAAACATTACGATAACTTGCACACACTAGCCACAACATGTCTTTAGTTCTTACGCCCGCTGCTCGACTGCCACTATCGATAGTCTTTGCTCGCTCTTTCTCGTTTTACAAAGTCACAGTATACATTCAATGCATACAAAACTTTCTTACGAACAACACACAAAATATAAAACAAGGAAGCTCAAATATTCGACATATTCAAGTGACAAGAAAACATGTTTCATTTTACACAAAAGAAGATAGAGAAAAAGAATTAATAATTCAGTTCATAAACACAACTACACATCACAGACCATAACCAATATGACATGCCGCGAATACCTACATCGTACACATGAAATACAGGAAAAAGTTAAAGGAAGAAAGAAGAAAAAAAATTACACCAGAACAAAATGATTAAAACAACCTACACTAGTGACGCTTTCACAAAGGCTATTGTTTCATTAGATGGACTTTGATGCATGGCAGTACCATCAGTGATGACAACTTGCAACAAATGTAATAAAATCCAGTGAGTAGCTCGGTAAAATCAAATATAATTTTGGTAATGCCTGAAACAGTCGCAGCAGAGCTTTCAGAACAATACTGAACGCTCATTGTCTGTCGCAGGAATTCGTGCGTAGATAAATCAAGCCTAAACTCGACCGCCGTCGTTCATGGTTCGAAATGGAATTATTTACATTCTGCGTCTCCACTAGATGACTTTGTAGGTACAGTGATTTTTAATAATCGGAACCACTTGTGTAAGACTATCAGCTACTTAACGTTGTTTGAGCCCAGCTTATATGCCCGTGCTTCACAACGGTTGTTATTAGAGGAACGTGTGTATACCATGGATTTTTAGGGTTCCAGTCCGTAGGTCAGCAAAAACAGGATCCTTGTTGAATCCCTCTGTCAATAAACTCTGTTCTCCTAGCCAAGATATCAAATTTAAGTAGAAGTCATTGTCGAAAACAATGAATATTCTTATTTTTTTCGTTCAAAAAGTGAAATTAATTTAAGTCCGTATTCCGGAACGATGTAAATTCATTGTTAGTTTGTGTTCATAAAATTATGTCTGAGATGTGTACTTGTCTGTCTGGCATAAACTTCAGGAAACAATTCTATCGTTGCCATGAGTAATAGTAATAACAATAACAGCGTCATGCTTGGTTCTATGGCGTAGTACTAAACTGTTTATCTTTCACAGAAAGTATATGCTAAAGTATTAGAAAGTTTCATTGTTGCACTGGGGACAATGTAGTTATACTGTGTGACCCATATTATCGAAAATACTGAAAGTCTGGTAATTCAGTGAACAGAAAAGTTCATGTCTGTTTAAATAAGACGTCATTGTGGTGTCAAAAAGTAAGTCTGGGTAGTCGTTCAAGGAATGGCGTCAGCTGATCGTCTGTATAGAACTTTCCATTAAATATAGTAATATTTCCAGTGAATTGAAGCATGAAGTTGAAATCGATCTTGTGTAATAGTATTATATATTCAGAAGTCGGCTTATATCTCTAATTGTCTCTGCAAAAGAAGACGTCTTTCTCTATTTTCATGTACTCCACACCAAAAGTGAGTTTGTTGCTCGCGTGTGAATATTGTCTCTAGTCGCAGGCATAGAGCAGAAATATCTCTGGAGTGAGCATTCAGATGCACAGAACAGATTTTCTGTCCTCAACATTAAGATGGAAATATCACCTAATATTGGTAAAAATCTACTAATCAATGACTTCATCCTGGTCATTTTTTGTTGTTGTTTCTGTGACATTTATTTAGATATTATTTCATGTTACGTGGTTGCTCTGTGAAAAGGAGGTGGGGTTTCTTTGCTGCCAATTTGGTACAAACAATCCTAAGAGCAAATAAATGTGTGGAAAGAGTGGAATTGTCTCGGGATCACTTGGTAATTTCAACTTAATGTTGATAAGATGCACAGAAGATAAGGATCACTCCATATATATTTCTACTCTGTGTATAATTTAGTGGCTATACCCGTTGAAAAATGCACTTCTTTTCTTTCCATAACATTGCAAAGCATATGGGATACAGCAAGGAAGAATTTTTTTTCTGGGTGCTACCTGGCTTAAACTTTACTTGCAGTGGCAGCGGTATAGTTTGCTATTGTTGGCAACGAACTATTCGCTTTAGGAGGATGATTAATTTACTGACCATAACAGCATAAATTATTTATTTCATCGTGAAGGTAAATAATTATTCCCTTCATTCTACGTGACTGACTTTTGAAAGAGCATTCAATGACCGTTTCCAACATCAGCGCACAACGCCGCCTCCGTAAGTAAAATTGTACCCCTTCTTGTAGTGTATTACACCATAGTTATGAGAATGAAAAAAAAAAATCGCAGCAACGTCATAATTACTTATTTGGTGTACAATGTAAATAACGTCGTCTCATTTTGTCCTTTCGTGTACTATGGCCTATGGCGTTTTCAAGGCATTCCTAAACAGAACGAACTCAAAATGTAATGAGGATGCACTGAAATCAGAAAAGAAACTACATACATTCCATATTCCTTGCAAAGAATTCTTATGTAAATTACAGCATCGATAGACGCGAAGAAATGTCGTTATGTTTTTAATTCAAACTATACTGGCGGAAAGAAGCACTTTTTTCTTTCCATGGCATTGCAAGGCATGTGGGATACAGCTAGTAAAAAAATTATGTTTTTGTGTCGTACCTGGGTTAAATTTTACTTGCAGTGGCAGCGGTTTAATATGTCAACGTTTGCAAGGAAATATTCGATTTAAGGGGATCATCAATTTACTGATCGGAACAACATTAATTATTTATTCCATTATCAACACTAAGCATTATTCCCAGCAGTGACTGATTTTTCAAAAAGGATTCAATGTCCGTTACCAACATCAATACACTACACCGCTGCAGTAAGGAAAATCATAGCCCTTGTGTCAGTGTATTACACTTTAGTTATGAGAATAAACAACGCAGCATCGCCATCTCTTAGTTGTTAGGTACACTATGTCAGTAACAGCGCCTCTATCGGATCCTTGCTGTATTCGCTGCATACCCCATAAACTACAAATTACGATATCTTTTCTCCCTGATCCGATTTTGATGAAATGAAGCTTATACGTTGCGCCATGTTGTGTCAGTAGACCTATGAAACCCCATGAAAGTTCGTGTAGTATTGCTGGAGATTTGCTGTACTACACCATACGTATAAGCACAGTATACACAAAAACTTCAAATTACGATATCATTCCTTCCTCTGATCCGATTTTGATGAAACTAAGCCTATGTTACTCTCCAAACTATTCTCAATTTACGTGTGTAAACCCATGAAAGTTCGTATAGTACTTATGGAGATTACCCTCAACAAATAGACATACACGATGGCTTTTAAGCAAATGATTAAATTATGATGTCTTTATACTCTGTGATCCGATTTTAATTATTGAAGCCTTTATGTAACCGCACGATGATCTAAAGTTACGAGTGAAAACTCATGAAAATTCGTCAAGTAGTTTTGGAGATATACGTGTTCAAACAGACAGGCAGACATAACGGTCGTAGATAAAAAAAAATTGAAATTGCGATATTCTTTTTTCCGTGATCCGACTTTTATGAAACGAAGTCTATATATGGTCCAATTACGCTCAAGTTACCTGTGAAAATTCCATGCAAATTCGTGAGGTAATTTGGAGATTAGAGGTTTTTAATAGCTGAAAAAACAGACACGACGGTTATTGAAAACACTTAAAATTACGATATCTTTTCTTTCTTTCTTTTTTTTTTCGTTATCCGTTTTTGATAAAATTATGCTTACATGTCGACTCAAACTTTTCTCCTTTTTCCTGTGAAAATCGCATGAAGATTCGTGCAGTAGTTTTGAAAATTGAAGAGAACAGCGACAGGCCTACTTTTACATTATTATTAGTAGTATAGTATAGATTTCGACTTTCGTCATTTTCGATGACTGCAAAACGACACTAGTATGCCAACACAAATTTTGCTAAAATATCACAAATCACTAACTAACTGTTAGTTATTAGTTATTTATGTTGTTTTAGCAAAATGTGTGATGGAATACTGATACCAGTGTAGATTTGTAGCGTTCGAAAATGGCCGAAGTAGAAGCGCGTAAGACATAATTGAAGTGCTAAATGTGCTCAAGATATTTAGTTTATTTTCAAGATATGACTTACCTGAAAGCATTACTATGCCGTCAAAAATTTAACGAACTTGATCTTCTGGCTTCTTACGCTTATTTGATCTTCCTCTATTTCTAGTGTCAACAATAGAGAGACTTCGAGGTAAATGATAAACATAAGATTCGAACGACGACAGTCCTTTACTTCTCTTGTGATTTTAAACGAGTCTGTAAAATTGTTTCAAGCTTTGTGGTTATTCAGATGTTCAAATGTTTGTATAGCTTATGGGACTTAACTACGGGTCATCAGTCCCTTAACTTACAAACTACTTAAGAACTAACTACTACTAAGGACGGCACAAATATCCATGCCCGAGGGCGGATTCGAACCCCCGACCGTAATGGTCGTGCAGACCGTGACTGGAACGCCTCAGTCCCTTCGGCCACCGCTGCCGGCCTTTGTGGTTGCTTTCAGCCTTCTGTATAATTCTAATGTCCAAATGTTTGTAAATCTATCGGACTCAGCTGCTAGGTTATAGTCCGTAGCTCACAAACTACGTAAACTGAGGTAAACTAAACTAAGGACAACACAGACACCCATGCCCGAGGTGGAACTCGAATCCCCGACGGCGAATGGCCGCGCGCACCGCAGCACGGCGCCCCAGAGCGCACAGCTTCCTGGAAGATTAAAATTGTGCGCCGGAACCGAGAAGGCAAAGGTCTAACGTTCGAGTCCCGGTTCTAGCACACAATTTTCATCTGCCAGGAAGTATCATTATTTTACCTCTTTCAGTATATCGTTCATCGATCACTCGGCTCAGTATCACCTTTTCAAAAACCAATTTGCTATTTTACTGATTTCTTTTACATTTTTAATACCTCTAGCCACGGAGGAGCGGCCGAGCGCATTGAGGCGCTATGCTATGGTGCGCGAGGCCGTTCCCTGTCGGCGGTTCAAATCACCACTCGGGCATGGATGTTTGTGTCGTCTTTAATATAAGGTAGTTGATAAGTAGTTTGAAAGTTTAGGGACTGATGACCCCGTAGTTAAGTCCCTTAAGCTTAACAAACATTTGAAGATTTTTTTAAATACCTGTCTTCGTTTTAATTTCCTCAACATAATTTTTAAAGCGTGGGTGATGCTACTTACTTTGTTGTATTGATTGTTTCCCGGTAACGGTACACGATATTGGAACCATCAACGTCTTGCAAAGTTTTCTGGGCGTTTACAATTTTCGTATTTTCGTACGTATCACATTTATCACGTCTGGTGTGTTGTCTTTACCCGCCCACACAAATAAGTCCGTGGAATTTCATTCAATTCAGCTGATCTACCGTAGCCACGCGGAAATGTTCGAAGTGGTATAAGGCGCCATGTCTAGGGTCACATGTCCACTCCCTTTCTGAGGAACGACTTCTTTCTGTGTTTCCATGGGTTTGCCTGTAATCCTTAGCATAACGTTAATTTGACTGTAAGTGTGGGGACCGATAATCGAAGCAGTTAGAACCCTCAAGGTCACAAACATTTGAAAATTTGTGATTTCCCGTATATTTACTTTACCTGTTTTTACTGAAGTTACTTTTTTCTTTATTTCTTCGTGTTTGTGGAGTATCTTTCCATTTTGATCCTCAGTTTCCCTTTTCCTGCAATACAATGTATCCGTCCTAACTCCACATCTTATTCTTCTTTTAATCACCGAGCCGTTGGTTTATTTCCGTCACTCAGCCGATCACTTAGTCTGCAGTACATCGTATCTTTTTTCTATAGTCTTCCCCTTCTGTACAGTTCTTCGTCTTTAAAAGGTCTCATATCTACATCTACATAAATACTCGACAAGTTAGACTGAAGTGAATGGCAGAGGCTTCATCTCCTTCCAGACTTCTACTCACAGCTTTCTTTCTTCCAGTTGGGTTCCCTTCCTTGACGATTACGGTCGTTCTCCCAGCATCAACAGGAAAACATTTAATATCATGATATTCTTATTCTTTCCCTTATTAATCTTACACTGCCAGGTCCTTGTAAGCTTCAACTCAACAGTTTCTCTAAACCTCACACATCTTTCACATCAATCTTTCTTCTTACTAAAGTTCCTCAAATTGATAAATGGATTATTCCAAAATCAGATTCCACAATCATATCCCGGCACTGTGTACTGTCGCAGCACCGTTGTTATACATGAAACAAACAAAGTCGAATAAAATTCACACAAGTATATGTCCTCAAACACTAATAACATCAAAAATACATTTTTTAAATTAATCAACGAATAACTGTGAAATTGAGCTTTATGAGGAAAATAGTGGACGGTAAAATACATGTCCCACTACGCAACACCCACCACAGTAGTACATAATTATGTTTGCCTATATGATTATGAGTAGGAAGTAAGGCTACAAATTATACAGAAAGGCAAAAGTCACCCTGCCCGAGGTAATAGCTACAGTCGCTATGAGGATTCTTTTTCTCCCACACGACATGTGTTGCTGTATTATGACATTTTTTCAAATGTGGGTAACTGAGAATTTCTGTGATTGAGGCTACATCAATTACAAGTGTTTAACAGGATAATCCCTTTACACACATTATTAATGAATGAAATTAGCTTAATCGAAGATAAAAGCTCCATAATTGGTAATAAGATACGTTTCTGGTCTCTCTTATAACCCTCTCTTATATAAAATGTTATCACTATAAATGAAGTAGCCTGAGGGCAAATATGAAGGATATACAATATTAATAATTACAGTACTTTGATCCAGTCACCGATAGACTGCATCGATGTAATAGTCTATACAGGCTTTCATATGAAGCAACAGCTGATTAATGCATTTAAGAGTATAAGGTAGGAGAATTATTATTTAACGAGTTATGGGAAGAAGTTTTTGCCATCTTCAGATACAGTCAAGCATTCGGCTGTTGCTGGTGGTCTGGAGCAGCGATGTGAAGTCACAGCGATCTTAGATCATCAAATTAACTAATCTTCTACTAACAGATCGCTGAACTCTCATAACAATGTCATAAAATTATTAAGTAATATTTAAATCATTTCTTAAAAGAATATATAAGATGAAATAAATAACTGGAACACAGTAAATGGTGTTACTGATTTGATATTTAAAACCTCAGACAATTCAACTATACCCATGGATATGTTACATCAGACAAACACAAAAAACTCATAATATTACAGTGTGCTGTTTACATGATATGGCGCCAGACTGTGGTTGTATTACTTGCTGCTAACTTAGGGATAATATTTATTTACATAGATAACTCCAGAGTTAATCAGTGAGTTTAGGTGGCTGACAAAATACTAACAAAATAGAAACAGTTCTGCACAAACAGATGGGCCAATAAAGCAAACAGAAATGATGACTGATAACATGCAAAAGGCCAATATATTAATCCTCCTATCATAGTACAGTTTTACATATTGTTCAAAAACTTTTACATCTTTATTAATGTAATATAACATTCAATGAGTACATAATTTGGTGCACAAAATTATTTAGATAATACTTCAACACACAAACACTTTTATGAAGTACCCATTCATCTAAGGTAAGGAGTCCATATTCTAAGATTCAACATTGTTGCATATTGTCATATATTATTTTCATCCTACAATATGTAGCATGAGGTCTATATTTTGCTATTAAAGGGACTGGCTAAAGGGTAACTTACATTAAATGCATTGTGTAAGTCGATAGTAATAGCATGAATAATGCAATTCTAATGTTTTAATGAAATATAAACGTATAACAACAGAAGAACTCAGTTTTTGTAAGTGATGTGTATCTCTTTGTCTAAGTTTTTCATACAAAAATTCGTGTGAACACTTTTATAGTTGATAATAATAATATGAATGATACAATTCTAATGTTATAACCAGAAATAAATGTATAAAAATGAAAGAAGCCATAAATATAAATATGTAATTGGACATATGACAGGCCTGTGCCAAAATAATACATTCTAATAGGTTATGAAATATAGAAGCCAAATTTGCTATCCATTATTTTAGTCTAGAGTACCAGTTTGATGAACCTTTGTTCACATCATCAGATACACAACTCTATGGCTCTTATAAATACGAGTAGAAGCAAATTCTTGTAAATACAGATGCAACAAAATTGAGTTGTGCAACTGTATGTGATGTATGGAGACGTGCTGTTTTCTAAACATGTACATTACAGATCTGATGATAACAAAGTTTTGTCGAAACTGGTAATCTGTAATAAAATACCAGACACCAATCTTTGGTTATACATTCCATAATAAATAAAAATTCAGATTGACCCCTCGGCTTGAATAATATCAAGCTTACACAAAACATAGTATCACATTGCCTAAAGTCTACAAATTAATAACATAGTAAAGTTAAGTCTCGATTTTAAAATAAGAAATATGTAGTTAAATATAAGGAAAATTATGTTAAAATGAAAACAACATTTTAACAATCCATTATAAAGAGGTATACAACTGTGGTAGTAATGTAAATTACAGTACTTTTAATGTAAATTACATCAGAAGAAATATGAATTCAGATGTATTACTCATCCAGTTAATTGTAGTGTAGTTTGCTCAATGGAAACATAAATTACATGTGAGGTGGAACAAGTAAAGCAAGTAGATTATTGTAGGGGAACTGGGATGGATGGTGGAGGCATAGAGCTGAAGGGTAAATATATTAGCGCAAGGGGTGAAATAGGGGGAAATGGGGTTCTTGTGGGTGTGTGGGTACTGATTATAGACATACTTTAAATTACAAGATGCACAAGTCCACTCTAATACTTCAAAATCTGATTATCCAAATCAATTGAATATGATAGGAACAGACACCTTTAATCAATTAAAGAAAGTTATTATATATTGTTAGAACGAAAATATAAATTCTACCTTTTAATTCAAGATTTTATCTATTTTCTCTTAAGGCAACTGTATAAGTTCATATTCTCCTAGAAATCCAATGTATATTATTTTTCAAATTGATGTATAACTCTCATATCTTGATTTATATTGTCTACTTTATGTTTAATTTTTTCAAATGCATTCCAAAGGCAATACTATTTTTCTCATATGTATATTATTCTATGAATTTATTTTTAAATGCTCTCCCTGTTAGGACCCCTTACATTAACTGAAATTGTTTGATAAGGTTTCTCTGGTACTTCATTACAGTGTTGTGTAGCTACGTTTGTTTTTCAAGTATTAACTAAATATATGCACACACGAAATTATATACTACTTCAATGTTATATTACAATAATAAGGATATAAAATATTTTATGGCTTATGTAGCACTGAAATATGATGAAAGAATAAATATTTTTGTTTCTTGAATGTTATGCCGGTCACCATCTCTGTTTATTTTACTATCTGGTGGACAGCGGTGTTCCTATTTCGTTAGTATTTCGTCAGCCATTTAAAGTGCCTGGTGAACTCTCATGGTTATTTGTGTGAATATATATATATATATATATATATATATATATATATATATATATATATATATATATATATAACAAGTTATACTAGCACACTCCGGCGGTACATCATATAAAAAGGACGCTGTGATATTATGACTTTCTTGAGACAGTCTGATGTAACCTCCTAGGGGTAAAGTTTACGTGTCTGAAATTTCAAATGTCGACACAATGAGGTTATTTACAGCGTTTCAGTTTCTTATTTCGCATTATACATTATAGAAAAATGAAACAGGATAAGACGTGCAAATGTTACAGTGCTCATGAACATTTTTATATCAGTGCTGTCGAATGGTCATTACATCAAGCTACTGTAGTTATTGATATTGTGTTCTTTTCATACTAGACCTCAGGCTATTTAATTTGTAGTGATAACATATTATTGGAAAAGTGATTATAAGATTGACAGAGAGGCATTTTATTAACAAATAAAGATATTTATTTTCCCTTAAGTTATTTTGAGCCATTAATAATGTATATGAAGGAATCATCCTGTTAAGTACTTGTAATTAATGGAGTCTCAGTCAAAGTAATGCTGAGTTAGGCATTCGTTACTGACATTTGAAAATTATGTCATATTAGATGGAAACGTATTTTGTGGGAGAAAAAATGAAAAAAAAAAAAACACCTCTTCATAGCCATTGTGGCAGCTGCCTTGGTGTCTCTCTTTTGTTTGTCAGTACAAGGATGAAAACAGAGGAACAAATATGTTATGAGGTTATAGTAATTATTCAGACAGTTTGGGCAGAGGAAAACGTGATTGTGATTCGAGACTGGAATTCGGTAATAAGAAAGAAAAAGAAGGAAAGTAGTAGGTGTGTATATATCGTGGAACAGGAACTATAACCAACAGCACAGTTTAATCATCAAAACACTTGGTTTAAGAATCACGAAAGAAGGTTGTATACATGAAAAGACCAGGGGTCACCCGGAGATTTCAGATTGACTTCATAACGATAAAATAGATTTCAGAAGCAGATTTTAAACTGTACTATATATCCAGGGGCCAGATGCTGACTCTGACCATAGCTTATTGATTATGAACAGTAGATAAAAACTGAAGAAACTGTAAAAAAGTAAGGAGATGGAACCTGGACAAATTACAGGAACCTGAGGTTACACTGAATGTAAGAGGGCGCATGAAGCAACAACTGACTGAAATTGTGGAAATAATACAGTAGAATAATAGTGGATAGCTTTGAGAGATGCAATAGTGAAGACTGCAGAGCATGAAATATATACAGAGACAAGGCCCTAAAAGAGATCCTATTATAAGATGGAAAATACTGAATATGCGTGATGAAAGAAGTTAATACGAAAATGCAGCAAATGATGCGCCCAAAAATGGAGTACATGGAGTAAGCTGGAGTTTCTACAAGTCAAATGCAAGTCTGTAGAAGTATGTACACGTAGGAGAGATATAGATGCCGCCTACAAGAAAAAATAGATAGAAAAGCAGCTGTATCAGCATGAAAATTGGGAATGGAAAACCAGTACCAACCAAAGAAACAAAATCCAAAGGTGGGAAGGAAAATACAGAGGGGCTATACAAGGGAAAAGAAAGTGGATGAAGCAGAGGTAGGAGATAAGTTACAGAGACAAGAATTTCAAATTGAACTCAAAGAGCTAATTCTTAACAATACCATTGAAGTACATTATATTCTCTCTTCCATATGGATTGCATTAAAGAGCCAATCACAGGGAAACCATTTTACCTCCTGTGTAAATGTTTGAGTATGGTGAAACACCCTGAGCCTTAAAGAAGAATGTGATAATTCCAATTCCGAAGATATTAAGTGCAGACAGGTGTAAAAATTACTGAACCATCAGTTTAATAAGTCATAGTTGCAAAAATATTAATAAGAATTATTTACAGAACGATGGAATAAGTAGTAGAATGCTACCTCAGAGAAGATCTGTTTGGGTTGAAAAGAAAAGTAGGAACATGCAAGTCACTACTTCCCTGATGACTGATATTAGAGTATTAGAATACAAGTTCACAGAGATCAGTTCGAATTCAAAGGAAATGTAGAAACACATGAGTCAATACTTACCTGACGATTGATATAATATTAGAATTGAAGTTAAGAAATGGGGATAGTAGTCTGAGAGTGACTGAGAGAATATTTTAGCCTTTCCCCATTATTATTCTCTATGTCTTTGTGGAAGCTATGAAGGATAGCAACGAGAAATATAGACCAGAATTAAAGTTCATCGAGAAAAAATAAAACTTTGCGGTTTATCAATGATATTATAATTCTGTCAGCAACAGGGAAGGACCTTGAAGAGTAAACGAATGAAACGTACGGTATCCTGAAAAAAGGGAGGTATAAGATGAATACTGAAAGAGCAAAAGAAGGTTAATGCAACGTTTTGGAATTAGATCATGCAATGGGAATTAGATGGAGAAGTGGCCCAATAAAGATGGTAGATGAGTTTTGTTACTTGGGCAGAAAAACAACTTCTGATGACCATTGTACTGAATATTTAAAAGGAGAATTGCCATGGGAACAAAACAATTTCCAAACGGGAATCATTTGTGTAGATCAAATTATATTAAATGTTATAATGTCTTTTCCGAATGAACTTGTCTAGAGTGTATTCTTGTATATCAGTGAAACTTGGAAGAAAAAGAGTTAATAGAAGAAGAGGATAAGAAGTTTTATAAATTTTGCGCCAAAGAAAAATGTTGCAGTTTTGATGGGTAGGTCATGTTAATAGGAGGTACTTAACAAAAGAAGGAACAAAAGAAATGTCTGGCATATTTTGAGTAAATGCGAGCGTCTATTGGTAGGACTCTCTCTGAGATAGTAAAGATTCGTCAGTTTTGTGTTGGAGGGAAGAGTAAGAATCGCAGAGGGAGACAAACGGGCGAATACAGTACTGAAGAGCAAATGGATGTGGGTTGTGGTTGTTACTCGGAGATGTAGAGGCTTGCGCAGAACAGGGTATCATTGTAGCCTGCATCATACCAGCCAGAACAACACAAAAAGTGTACAATTTTATTTGAGGTGGCGTGCAGTTAGAATGAATAACACTACAGTTCACTCTTTTGTCTGGACAATTTGTAAATGGAAGACTGTTGCTGATAAATTATTGGGATATTTTATTCTACTTTGCACTTAACGTATCATATCTCTATAGGATAGTTAGACAGAAATTAGGAATTAAGAATTAGTAATTCAAATGAAAACTATTGTAGATGAAAAGGGGAGCAATAAGTAAACATTTTATTATGAGAGAAGTTATTGTTTATCAGATGTTTAAAAAGAGGTGACATGGAATTTGTAGCATTAATATTAGTGTACATATATCTGTTTTGACTTTTTCTTCAATTGAAGCTATTATGGGTAATTTATTGTGATATCGTTCTTGTACTTCATTTCTTGTATTGTACTGCATATGACAGCTTGAAAAAATATGGAATAAAAATTAGTAATTCCAATGACGAATGTTGTAGGAGAAATGGAAAACAATAAATCAACACTTTACGATGAAAGAAGTCTTTGTTTATTTGATGTATAAATTACAATATGGTCCACATGTTTGTTTCACAGCACTTTCACAAAAGGAAAGCATGGTAGACAGAATATTCGCCTGTGAGGAGGAATTTTCCTTTCGGCAAATGGGTGTACGATTGTACTTCAGAGTAGGGGTTGTGAGGAAGAGAAAGAGGGTAGAGAGGAAACTTAGAAGTGGTAGGCTGTGCCCAGGCCGGTGAAGGTGACGTGGCCGGGGGCGGCGGCGAGGACGGCGGGGGCGGCGGCGATGGCGGGGGCGGCGTAGGCACGAGCGCCGTAGGCCAGAGCGGGGGCGGCGGCGATGGCGGGGGCGGCGTAGGCGCGGGCACCGTAGGCCAGGGCGGGGGCGGCGAGGGCGGCGCCGTAGGCACCTCCATAGGCGAGGCCGCGGCCGTAGGCCAGGGCGGGGGCGGCGATGGCACGGGCTCCGTAGGCCAGGGCGGGGGCGGCGATGGCGGGGGCGGCGATGGCGCGGGCGCCGTAGGCCAGGGCGGGGGCGGCGGCGATGGCGGGGGCGGCGCGGACTACTCCGTAGGCGCCAGCGCCGTGCAGGGAGGCGCCGTAGGAGGCGCCGGCAGCACCGTAGGCCAGGCCGGCGGGGGCGGGCAGCGCGCCGTAGCCCAGCGAGCCGTAGTCGTTGCTGACGCGAGAGTTGCTGATGCGCACGCTCGACGTGGGGCTGTCCACCGCCTTGGAGAACTGCGTGATGGTGTTCAGGCCGCCCAGGCCCTTGGACGTGCTCTCGAGGGTCGCTCCGACGGCGCCGAAGTCGGCGGTGTTGGTGTAGGTGGAGTAGGCAGCTGGGCCACCGGCGTGGGCCACAGCCAGGAGGGCAGCGAGGAGAGCGACCTGCGGCAACAAGAGAGGGACTCATCAGTCTACAGTTAGTGCTCCAACAGTCGCTGTATCAAGTGGGTCATCAGTACGCGTCTCTGCGGTCAGAGCTCCAACAATCTCTGCATAAAGTGGATCATCCGGCTGTCTCTAGTCCTCCAGCAACTGGTCATTTATCTAGTGCGCATCACTCATTCTCTACATCGAGTGCTCCTGCAACAGCCTCAGTTTCAAGTGGCTCATCAGACTCTCTCTACGGTAAGTGCTCTAACAACTGTCTGTCCAAGTGGTGCATCATACAGAGTGTACAGTGAGAGCTCGAACTACAGCCACCGTATCAAGTGGCCCTTTTATGGGAGTTGCTTCAACAACACCCATAATATGAAAGGGTTCATCAGACTCTCTGTAGTGAGAGCTGGAACAACAGTTCAAGTCGCTCAAAAGACATTCTACACTCCGTGCTTCACGAACATCAAGTGGCTCATCACACTCTCAGTCTTTGTATGTGCAACTGTTGGTGAATTTTGGAACAACAACAGTGTCTGTATATCACATGTAAAACATGATTTTACTAGTATAACAACTTGGCCTATCCCAGTTACACTTGAGCAATGGTAATTCTAATGATTTGATGTTGAACATCGTTATTTACATTCTACATCACTGTAATTGCAAAAGTTGCAAGCGGAAATGGCGCAAAAAAATATAACTCACAGACAGTATATAGTATTTCTTTACTATCTTCTTTTTTTATATTTTCTTTTAAAAATGTAAACAAGTTTATGTTGCTGAGTCTGTTACAATGGGTATCTTTAAAAGGGTACAGAGCATACAAGTTTATGAAGATCCGTTTTTTTTTTTTTTTTTTTTTTTAATAATATAAACCTTCCTTCCTACTCCTCTGAATTAACGTTTCAGCTCTAAAGATGAAAAGCTTCCGTGAAGACCAGATCTAATCACAGTTCCAAACCCGAAGGTGTTGTTCACTCTGTGGTCCTTGTCTAATGTTTACTTGACTGCGTCCTCTCAGACAGTTCTCTGGTCCTTACATCAATAGGCATGTAAAGATAAATCGGTTTCTATACAGTGAAGAAGCTAGTGATTGCAGATGATTTGTATCACAACAGATTTTGTTTTTTGGATAGGTTTAAGTAGCTGGGACGAAGATGCAATAAATGGATTGAAATCAAGAGGGGAATATAGTGGGTAAACATTGTGTTTTGAGACACATAACAACAGCTTTTCTCTGTAAATCAAGCGGCATTCTCTCAAATGTACTCGCAATAACAATACTCTGTACGATGTCATTGATAGCTGATATTGATATTTCAGCTGATGCTCCTTCTCATTTACAGTAAGTTCAGTGAAACTATTTTTACGACGTAGGACACTTCGTCCACTACACCACGAAAAGATCTGATGACTATGCCACTGGTTCTGAAGAACAGATGTGTAGCAACAGAAGTTACACATACAATGTCACTTTCAGCCAAGGGAACCGATTACTAGAAGCCAGGCGACAATGTCGAGCTGCTCATGTCACAGACAGACAACTTTCATGATATAGTCACAGAGTCTTGTCAACAAAAACACCTTGAGGAGTTTATGGATTAGTGATACAGTAGCGGTTTCATGCTTTGAAAGAAATTCCTCAAGGTATTCTGAGGCTGTCTGCTTCCATGTCACAACGAATACCAGATTGAATTAATGTTACAATTTTGACGATTAATATCAGCAGAAAAGAGAGCGAAAGTTTAATGTTAATAATCGTTATGTGATGAACGTCACCAGATAGTTGGAGGTGAACGGGATCGTGATCACATCGAAATATCGAAATTTATTATTTACGTGTAAAAAAGGAGAAAATCGACCTTGAAAAGAACACAGTGTAAAAAGTGACTTTTTTCAAAACAAAGTTATAAATAGTCATTTACATTGACAGCCTAAAGGTTTTAAAGTTTTTTTTTTTTCACTATTTACTTCGCTTTATAATGGTGGAGTACCTTTTTCTGTGAAGATAGATAGTTGTTGTTTTGTTTCATGACGCTCGTATTTATGGGAAACTCGTAATTCCGAGACTCGAAATATCGAGACTATATTGCATCGAGTTCAGTTTACTTATGGTCTAACTTCGTTTAATTTTTCTTTTTTAAATAGAAAATGTCACAACGAGAAGAAAATAATCCAATTCAGAAATACTTTAATAAAATTACCATCGATTATGTCTAAACCTCTTCGCCTTCCCTGTTATCTTCTACCAGCTTACACACACTCAAGAAGACTGAGTCTGGGGAGAGGATCTTGAAAAATGTGGAAAACCTGGTAATTTGTGACGTAACGTTAATATACAGAAATTTTCACTTAATCACGCAAGTTTTTGTTACGGTTTCGATTTCGGCCGAAACTAGAAGAGGAGCCGAATATTCGGTTACGGTGTCAGCCAAAATTCAAGTTTTGTTTGGACTCTTAATTCCTACAAAGGAGATACAGGTGTGCAGAACTGACATAATACTCGAACATAAAATGTGTTCTGAAATTCCTCACGTGACCGAAGTCAGAGATATAGGCCTACCGGTTTGCGCATTTGATCAACGGCCCTTCTTGTAAACGGGAATGGCCTGCCCTTTTTTCTAACCCTTAGGAACACTTCGCTTCTCTAGAGACCTTCGGTATACTTCTCCTAGAAGGGCGGCAAGTTCCTTCGCATACTCCTTGTAAAATCGAATTGGTAATCCATCAGGTCCAACGGCCTTTCCTCTGTCGAGCGTTTCCAATTGCTTCTCTATCTCTCTGACACTAATACAATACCTGTTTTTTGTCATTCATACGATGGCTTACAGGAGGAACTGCAGTGCAGTTTTCTTCAGTGAGAATGCTTTGGAAAAACACATTTAATATTTAGACATCATCATAGTCACAGAGTGTTTTGATTTCCACCCGTTTATCGCTTTGACGTAGGGCCAAAATTTCTTAGAATTTTCTGCCAAGTCGATGTATAATTTATCACGTGCAATTTGGAACATGGTAGCCTGGTACCAAACCACCGTCCCAAGAACGACAATACACAATAACACCCAGAGCAACTTTACGCAATTTGCAGATAAGTAACGCGAAACTGGCAGTGGTGGCAACATAAAGCGCACACGACAGCAAAGTTAACTAAAAGTAATCATTAATACTAGACCGAATAACCCCAAATAGAAAAAGATAATTAGTCCCAATAATCAGCTCTTTCACCACCTAATTGTAACGTCTGTGGATTTTGTCTTTCACTACACCCGCTGTGCATTAATAGCTACAGGAACGTAGTTCTGGAAAGAAGGACGATTGTAGTTTAAAGTTCACATTGAGCCCGACATTTGACAAACAAGGTATCGGCGGTGTTCTGTTCAGAGAAGCTATTCCTGTGTTCACCTTTTTCGATTTAGGGACACCATTGAAAAGCAAGGTCTGGATGGACGTGTAGCGAACTCCGCCGATTCTTCTAAATACGTCGCAGTGTCTTAGTCAATGCCTCACCTTTGTACACTAGAGTTCTCTTCAAGAGTTCCATTTCCATCAGCTAATATGACTGTCTACAATAATTTTTCATCGATAGAAATGTTCTTACAGAATGTCTCTCTCATTTATTAGGACAAACAAATCACATAATTCAGGCGTGAATTGTATTTGCCGGCCGCGGTGTCCGAGGTGACTGAGGCGCTTCAGTCACGGTCTGCACGGCCACTACGGTCGGGGGTTCGAATCCCCACTCAGGCATGGATATTTGTGCCGTCCTTAGTTGTAGCTAGTTCATAAGTAGTTTGTAAGTTTAGGGACTGATAACCCCGTAGTTAAGTCCCATAATCTCTACAAACATTTGAACATTTGTTTTTGAATTGTATTTTGTTTTACCACGCGAGCAGCATGCTTCAGTGTGCTGAGACAATGTGCCGTCGCTCGTTAATGTGAGCCGTCCATAAAGCTACTTGAAAGTCCACTGGGCGGAGTGATCTTCCCTGTGGCACAATTAGAAAATAAATTAATTCCTCTCGTAAAAACCATTGTTTCCAGTACCTTTCGTTCGCGTTGCTTAATATGGACTTGAAAGAGAAACAGAAGAAAAAAATTACTGTATATTGGACGGGAAAAATGCAAGCCCCATATTTTCATAGTATTTTATATGACAAAAAATTTGTGCAAGTTATGTTAAGTCTCCTGCTGTTATAAGGGCTAAGAGCTTACATGTTACTATTCAAACAGACTTTCAAGAAAATATGTAATGTAGAACTTCATTATCAAATTCATCAATGAAATTCGTAATAGCGATCAGTTTGGATAACTGAGCAATGTTCTTATTTCCCTTGTGTTCACTACTCATGAGATAATACTCATATTTCGATACACTTTCTTTGGCTGCTGCATATATTTCCATGGTATCAGAGGTGTAATGGCAAATTACCACCATTAGTAACTTATGAAGAATTGCGTTCTCATGTACCTGTATTACTGCTATTAGTCATAGAACACAACTGAACGGAAAGAATTATTCCTAATTACACACGGATTATCGCTACTACGATATCTAACGATTGAAGCTCAACAAATGGTCAACGCCTCTGCTTAGTGAACTGGAGCCACATCCTGCATGTATACTTCATTGATGTTTCTAACTTGTAAACGGAAGGAGGCAAAAGCAAGTAAAAACTATAGAAACAGCGAATAAAGTTTAAGAAAATCTCATTAAACCTTTATCCCATTTACAACTAGCTGTTTGCATACAGACCTTCAAACATAATCATATTAGTAGATTTAACGGGTTATTTACTACAGTTTAGTAAAGGGGAACGGCTGACATGTCTAACTGCTGTTAGTCTGCGTGCACAGTAATGTTTTGTTGTCGTTCTACTTTGCGCTCCTGCTTAAGGAAATCTCTCGGTGCCCCATAAAATTTTTATCATACGTTGTTAAAAAGCTGTTGTGTAATAAAGGAATTTTTATTTCACACTTCGAGTTTGGTCTCTTCACTCCATAGAGAGCCGAATTTCGTTTCGTTATTCTACGAAGTCAATACAGTGTATCAAAAAATGTTTGTTAAAATTATGGGACTTAACTGCGGGATCATCAGTCCCAAACTTACAAACTACTTATGAACTGACTTATACTAAAGACAACACAAATATCGATGCCCGACAGTGGATTCGAACCCCCGACGGGTAACGGCATCGCGCATCGGAGAATAGCGCCTCAATGCGCTCGCCACTCCGGCGCGGCAACAGTGCATCAAATTAAGTATAATATTGAGAAACCTTTTTTAAGAATTTGTGGAGGTAAATTTTAAATGTGAGGAATGTGTGTATAGCTGGTTTTAGCTCTGTTGTTGCGGTACACGAAATATAGATATGATACCGAGATTTCTTTTGAAATTGAGAACAGTAATTACCTATTTCTGTCTATGCGGAGATGGCGGCTGCAATTTTATGAAGGTTATTGAGTGAAAATATATTTTTCGTCATTTCACAGTTTGAAAGCCGCGCGGGAATGGCCGTGCGCGTTTCGCTGAGAGAACTGAATGCTCTCTCTAATAATAATAATAATAAACAGTAATAATAATAATCATAATAATAATAATAATACTGAGCCAAGAACGCAACGATGATCAACGAACAGAAGAAAAGTCAACGGTCCAAACAACCCGAAAAAAAAGTCCCTTGCTGAGGACTGCTAAGGTTGCAGCCCCCACACGGGCATGGGTGTGTGTGTTGTCCTTATCGTAAGTTTAAGTAGTTTCTAAGTATAGGAACCGATAACAACTACAGTTTGGTCGCACAGTTTTACAAACATTTTCGGCTAATTAAGTTCAAATGTTTGTAAATCTATGGGACTGAACTACTGTGCCCATCAGTCCCTAAGCTTACAAACTACTTCAACTAACCTAAGGGCAACACACACTCCCATGCCCGAGAGAGGACTCTAAACTCCGATGGGAGCAACCTTGCAGTACCTGAAACTTGACTAGAAGCGCTCAATTACTCCACGGGACGCCTAATGAAATAAAAAGTACTGCAAAACATTTTAAAGAATTTGCAGGGGTAAAATAACACTCTTTGAACTTCGCGAAAGGTTCATTTCAGGCGAAATTCCGTTTAAAATTAAGAGCAGAACGATATGTTTTCATTTTAGAGGTATTGCGTTTTATTTCAACATGCGGCTCGTGGAATTGCGTCTCTGTATATCGGGAATAGCTCGTCATAAATAACTCATATGTCATATACGGTACAATTTATCGAAACTACACTGTTTAAAAACGATACTTGGCAAAGATCGTTGTGTGTTGTGTGATAAATACTCAAAACGTTTTTATTCGCCGGTATGATGAAGTAACTCGTCAGCGACAGTGAGAGGTGTTTTTGTATTCACGTCCAGTGCACCCGACAGAAAGACCGAGTGTTTAACGTGTGGCAGATAATTCCGTAAAGGATCTCAAATAGATTCCGTATTACATTTCCAGAAGACTTTTGACACTGTGCGTCACAATCAATTATAATTAAATTTCGTGCATTATCGCCACAGTTGTGCTTTTGGATTCGTGATTTCCTATCAGAAAGTACACAGTACATTGTAACTGATGGAAAAGTCATCGAGTAAAATGAACTGATATCTGGCATTCCTCATGGAAGTGTTTTAGGGCCTACTGTTCCTTATTTTTAGAAACGACTAGCTGTAAACCCGTCGTTGTCCGGGTATTTATTTATTCTACACCCTCGTAGACCACATCCCCGTCCCCCCTCTCTCTGCATCCACCTCTATCTCTCCTATCTCCCATCTCTCTGTTTATTTCCACCTTTCCCTCTCTCGGCAAAGTTTTATGCAAGGTACACTCTGTCATGTACCATACAAACATTTATGTACACAGTGATCTTCTTCTTGGTTTAAAGGTCATGCGTGCAAAAATTCATAAAGATTGAAGCAAAACTATACATTTTGTAAAATTCCCTAAGTTGAGTACCCTCCACGATGCACCGAACGAAATTTTATACAGACAATGACATTCCTCTTGTTTTTAAGGTAGAGTGAGCAACATTTCATCAATATCGGAACAAAACTATAGGTTTCTATGCAATAGAAACGCAGCATCACACTGAAAACACACTTTGTTGTTCTCAAATATTCCAGTTATATTTCATACAACCCTTGTTCTGAGAATAACTAAAATAACAAAAAGATGATCTGTGAAATCTGTGTATTTAGGGATCCATTTTCATGTTGCATAGTACCCTCCCCCATTCACCGTATGAAACTTAAGTATACGTTGACCTTCCCCTACTTTGAAGGTCAAGCGTGCGAAATTTCGTGAAAATGGGAATGAAACTGTAGATTTCGTGAGTCTGTAGGTGAAGTATGCTCCACCATGCACCAATAACAAAATACTTTCTTATCTGACGTTTGCTACCAATAAACTACATTCCTGCCAAATTTCAGCTTCATAGATGAAGTAGTTTTCGCGATTTCGTGTTTAGTTAGTGAGTGTCCTTTCGCTTTTATATATTTATAAGAAAACAGATTGCTTAATTTTGAATGCAGGTGAATTAAGGGAGACTTGCAGAAAAACATAAATAGTAACATGCAAATCTGTAATTCTAACTTTATTTGATACAAGGTCATGCCAGATGCGACAGTTTTACGGCACTGTTGTGAGCGGTAGACTTCTTTTCGTTTCATCATTTTGTGTGTGTGTGTGTGTGTTTATTGGGGGGGGGGGGGGTCATTTAGAAAACGCTTCGTAAGAGTCCGAAATTACATGCAAACTTTGTTGGCCGGCCGCGGTGGCCGAGGGGACTGAGGCGCTTCAGTCACGGTCTGCACGGCCACTACGGTCGGGGGTTCGAATCCCCCCTCGGGCATGGATATTTGTGCCGTCTGTAGTCTTAGCTAGTTCATAAGTAGTTTGTAAGTTTAGGGACTGATGAGCCCGTACGTAAGTACCATTACTTCTACAAACATTTGAACATTTTTTGAAACTTTGTTGCAGGTCCATAACTACTCCCATTTTCCAATAATTGACGCGTAAATCTGGGTATTCTTACACGGTGGTCTCTCATTATGTATGACGTCATAACTGCTGAGCTATGTGTCGTGCTCTTTTGTTTTTTGGTCAGGAACCTTCGTTGGCGTACGGTGAACATTTCACCAAAATTTCATTGCAATCGAATGATTGGTTTATGAACACATAGAGGACATACAGACAAACATTTATATATATATATTTAGGAGACAATCTGAGTAGCTCTCTTAGACTGTTTGCGGATGGTGCTGTCAATTATTCGTTAGTGAAGTTACCAGGTCGTCAAAAGCAACTGCAAAATTATTTACATAAGATATCTGCATGAACGCTGAAAGGCATAATCAGTCTCTAATCATGATTATGATGATGATCTGCATGGTGCAAATATAGGCAATTGATCCTCAATAAAGATAAGTGCGAAGTCATCCATATGAGCACTAAAGGAAGCCCGCTAAAACTCCTTAACATTATAAATCAGTCAAATCTACATGCCGTAAATTTAAGTAAATACCTAGGAATAACTATTACGAACAACTGAAATAGGGAAAAAAAACGCACAGAAGCTATTGTAAGGAAGGCGAACCAAAGGCTACGTTTCATTGGCAGAACACTTAGTAAAAACAATAGTTCTACTAAAGAACTGACTATATTACACTTGTGCGTCAAATTTTGGAATATTGCTACGCATTGTGGGATATACCTGAGGTGGGACGACGGACGACTTGGAGAAAGTTCAAAGTAGGGCAGCTCATTTAGTATTATGACGTTATAGGGAAGAGAATGTAACGGAAATGATTTACGAGTTGGGGTGGAAATCGTTAAAAGAAAGGCGTTATTCGTTGCGGCGAGATCGATTTTTAGAAATTGCTTTCTCCAACTTTCACTTCCCAGTCGCATATATATCGCTAGCACCGACCTACTTAGGGAGATATGACTATTATAATAAAATAAGAGAAATCAGATCGAAAACAGAAAGATTTAGGCGTTCCTTTTTGCCGTTCTCTATTGGGGAATGGAACTGTGGAGAAATATAATAGTGGTTGGATGAACCCTGTGCCTTGCACTTCAATGCGACTTGCAGAGTATTTATGTTGATGTAGCTGAACAATACTAGCGCAATAATAGCGATACCTGTCAACACGTCCACAGTAGTCAGAGGTCTAGACATCAGCGTGACTTATGTAGTAGATAAAAATGATATTCACAGTTTCATGAGTGGGCAATTGGACGCCTTTAGAACTGAGGGGATCTATTTCACACTAAAAGTCACTTCGACGAAACAAAACCATAGTGGATATCAGAACCAGTAAGTTAACAATGAAACTGAGAGCTGAGAACCTTCCAGCTGTTGACAGGTGAGTGCGCGCTCAGTGTCGGTGGTGTACTGGTACGTACCTTGAAAGCCATGTCGGTGGAGCTGGTTGCCTTGGGAGTGATCGGACCAGAGTGCTGACCGGGAGACTCCGGCGCCGTTTTATAGCGCAGGCGGGCGGAGGGCGTGGTCAGGCCGCGCTGCTGCCAGTCTTGCGCACAGTTTCGGTCCGTTTTTCAGGGACGCACGTCACGTGCCCCAAAGACAATTTACGTTTCTCCTGTCAGGGCTCTTACACTCCAGTGATAGACCTCAGCCAGCCGCGGTGGCCGAGGGGACTGAGGCGCTCCAGTCACGGTCTGCACGGCCACTACTGACGGGGGTTCGAATCCCCCCTCGGGCAAGGATATTTGTGCCGTCCTAGTTCGTATGTAGTTCATAAGTAGTTTGTAAGTTTAGGGACTGATCACCCCGTAGTTAAGTCCCATAAGCTATACAAACATTTGAACATTTGATAGACCTCACAGCAGGTTTTATAATACTGAGCAATTGTTTATCGGTAGTGCAGACCTGCTCGCTTAGCCGTGTGATCTAACGCACCGCTTTCCGAGACGGGGAGGTGTACCAGCCCCGGTTCGCCCAGCGCATTAACGAAGGGGTTCGGAGTGCCAGCCAGCCTGAATGTCGTTTTTAGGCGGTTTTCCACATCCCAACCAGGTGAATGCCGGGCTGGTCCTCAAGTCCCGCCTCAGTTACACGATTCGCGAACATTTCGTAACACTTTACACTTTTCACACCTAAAATACTATACGCAGACATTTGGGGTACACAGTTCCTCCCTGGGGTCATGAGGTGGCTACAGGAAGGGCATCCGGGCACCCCGTAACTATTAACGCTCCAAATCCGTATAACAAAGCCGACCCTGATTGTGTGGGAACATAGCTCAAGAGAATGAGAAGAAAAGAGTTTGTCGGTAGTGCAGAGCTTTCCCAATCAGTGCCATCCTTTCCGTTACATCTTGTTTGATAGAGCTGCAATGTCTCAATTACTCCTCTTTACCTCTGTCTAACACTATGAATTACGATTACTCTGAAAAATGCTAATTTCACTTTCTGACTAATTATTTAGCTAATGTACGTTTGCACAAATTCTCCATTGAAACCCATATTTTTGTGGTGTTATATTCTGCAATATATTATCAAGATTCAGAGGATACTGTGGTTACCTTATCACATGCATGGGGTATATTAATCCCAGGCACCAGGAAACATATCTTTGCTCAATGACACAATTCGTGAAACTGTGCAACATGCATATTGTTGCAAGAAGTTACAGTTGGTTAAAAGGCGTATGGAAGGTCATAGTTTTAGAATTTATCTAATAATAATAACGACGTATCATAACTACTGTGGGAAAATAATGGTAACCTTTATAATGTTATTCTGATATCATTACGTGAAAACTTTGTAAGTCTGGTTTGTGATCAAAATTAGCCAAAACCTAGTACAAATAACTCCACTGAACGGGATGGAGGAATAAATGGTGAAAAAATTAATATTTTAAAGAATTTGGAAATTATTTAGCAGATGTTGCCGGCAGTTAGCATCATAAAAAAGTGACGGGGCTTACCTCACAAGTTTTCGCCATTCACAGCAACTCGTCCGGATGAATAAGCTGAAATAAAAATATTTATGTACGTAAATTACCGTCATGTGATGGATTTTGACCAGTTATGCGATCGAGTTCCATGCAGTTGACCGTGAGGTAAATTTTAGTGTAGGTCCCAGCCGATAAATTCAGCTAAAAATCATGAAGCCGTTAATTAGCGGACTTCAGTTTTAAAAAATTACATAGGGAAAACGCGATTGCAGGTTCTGAATATTTCGTCATCATTAACGGGGCTGATTTCATTCAAACACATTTTGCAACAATGACTGCACGAATAATGGTCAGCCGTAAGTTTACTCTAATTGAATTACCTAGCCAGAACTTTTTTGAGACTGAAAAATAAAGAATCTTTCATAATGAACATGGGAGAGAAAAACGCTTCGTGATATATATATATATATATATAAGTCTTGCTGCCCTTAGCACTGAACCTAGCTTTTCTCTGAGTCCAGACTTCCCTCATTCGTTGTCAGTGGACCTGCTTTCGCTCTTCTGTCGAAGGAACACCGTGTCTTCTTTTCGGACGATGATCTCGGATTATTCCGTTTGGCACTATCTTCTTTCGGAAAAGAACTGTCAAAGGCATCTTTGGGTTTGATATGTAGCATTGGATATCTTATGTTTTGTTTTTAAACTATAGCATCTTAGTTTTTTATTTTGAAATAAAAAAATAAGTAAATAAATAAATAATATATTTTTGATTATTTCTGTCCATTCGTTTGAAGTGACCATAAAATCGTGCCTGTTTTTTACGGACTGTGTCTGTAATTTTGTCTATTTTGCTTTAGACTTCCTTGTTGGATCTGTTTTTATGGATGCCAGTTTTGGATCCTAGGACTCCTTCAATGATTTTGCGCTCCTTTTTCTCCAGTTCGTCGAGGATTCGTTTATCAGCATTTAAGGATAAGTTTTCAGCTTCATACAGAACAACTGGGCCGCGGTGGAGTAGCCGAGCGGTCTAAAGCGTCTCGCTGCGGAGCGCGCGGCTGCTCGCCGTGGAGGTTCTAGTCCTCCCTGGGGCATGGGTGTGTGTGTTGTCCTTAGGTTAGTTTACCTACGTTTAAGTAGTTTGTAAGCTACGGACTGATGACCACGCAGTTTGGTCCGATAGATTTACAGACGTTTGCACATTTGAGAACTACTGGCTTGAAAACTGTTTCGTAGTAACGTGTTTCGGGAAAGGCATTTCTTGTTGTAGATCGTGTTAGGTTGTTTCTAGTTTGCGTATCCGTTCCCTAAGCGCTTCCTTGTCCAGTTCATTTTTCATAATGATCTCACGTAGGTACTTGAATTTGTCCACCCGACCGATGACCCCATATTTAGTACGAAGTTTTGGTGAGGCGTCCTTAATCTTAGTCATGAATTCTGTTTTCTGAAATGATATATGCAGAGCAGTTTGTTCAGCGAATTCTTTTAACAGTTCGATTTGAACCCTAGCGGTGTCTATACTGTCTGACAGAATGTCCATCTCGTCGGCAAAGGCCAAGCAGTTTACGTCGATCCCTTTAGAAGAAAAAAAAAAAAAAAAAAAAAAAAAAAAAAAAAAAAATCAGAAAACATCGAATGATTGTGGTTCGCATGGACAAAAGATCGAAATATGGACTAGGGCAGCAGCTTTTTGCCACCGCTCCATTCGCGACTAGATGAGGAAAAGTACTGTGGGGCCTTTCAGTATAGACAATGCAGCGACTTGCGGAATGCCTTGGCAGAGTGCCAAGTCACCCTGGGTATCACCTGCTCACTGCAGGCCGCGTTAAACGGGGTCAAGAATCCGGCCGGCTACCTGCTGCTGCCGCCGGGAAGGTTATGCAAAGTGGCGAACTGGCTGGCAGTCGCCCAGCGGGTTCACGTGCATGCCCTCGCGTGATCGCGTCCGTAGCTGCAGTTCCCTGCTCACAGAACACTGCTATGGCGACTGCTACACGCCATGGTCCAAGAAACCGTTTGCTCCTTTTTTTATATATACACAAAAATTTCGTATCTGCTTTTTTATATATACAAAAAAAAATTCGTATCTGTTTAATTACGGAAATGAAGGAAGCTTACGGTTTTACGTCCCGTCGACAGCTTGGTCATAAGAGACGGAGCTAACGCTCGGAGTTTTTGGGTACGGATGTGAAAGGAAATCGGCCGAGCCCTTTGAAAGGAACCATCCGGGCATTTGCCTGGACTGATTTATGGAAATCACGGAAAAGCTAAATCTGGATGGCCGGAGGTGGATTTTAACCACCATCCTTCCGAAAGTGAGCCTAGTGCTTAACAACTGCACCACCTCGCTCGGTGTTCGCACCTGCAAATTTAGGGATACTGTGCAGTGGAATGCCTTGCAGACTGAGCATTTAGATATCTCGCATAAAGAGCATGTACTTCATTTCCTGTCGTCACTGAAGCCACCGTCATTAAAGGACCTAGACGTGAATAATTAATCCTACGAAATTAAAAAAAAAAATATTTTTATATATTGTTTATGCAGTGGGATCTTTGTTAATTAGAATAATTCGGTTCTGAATCGTGCCTAAAGTGTGAAACACTAGTTAAGAAAAATATATATTTCTGTCGGAAACCATGTGCGCCGGCCGCGGTGGCCGAGGAGACAGAGGCGCTCCAGTCACGGTCTGCACGGCCCCTACGGTCGGGAGTTCGAATCCACCCTCGGGCATGGATATTTGTGCCGTCCTTAGTCTTAGTTAGTTCATAAGTAGTTTGTAAGTTTAGGGACTGATGACCCCGTAGTTAAGTCTCATAGACTTTACAAACATTTGAATTTTGAAACCATGTGATATAGAATAGTGTCGTCCATTCCGAAAAATACACGTTAAAAACAACGTCCAACAATTTACTGGAAAGCTGCATCAACAGATATATAATTGCATTCGTTGCCTTTAAGATTATAAACATAGAGTTCGTGATTGGGAGGGGGGTCACCGGATTATTTTTACTTGGAAGGGAGCTGGTCTGCGGTCTGGGTGGCCGCTACCGCCGGAGGTTCGAGTTCCCCCTCGCGCGCGCGCGTGTTTGCGTTTGTGTGTGTGTGTGTGTGTGTGTGTGTGTGTGTGTGTGTGTGTGTGTGTGTGTGTGTGTGTGTGTGTGTGTGTGTCTGTTGTCTTAGTGCAAGTTAAAGTAGTTTGTAAGCCTAGGGACTGATGAACATAGCAGCCGGTTTCAGGATTTTAAAACTGTACTGGTTGTACTCTGAGCTACATAAAATAGTAAATAAGTATTAAAAACTTCAAAAGTATTATTCCTGAGGAGTTGAGGGAGGAGAGAAGGGGTGTGGACCCTCCCTCCGCCTGTTATCAACGCCTGTGGTAAGCTTGTGTAATTTTATTACAATGCCCATTCCACACGATGTCTTGTGAATTTGATTAAGTGAGCTCTCAAATATGAATATTTTGTTCTGTTCTCATTTCGGATTATACATTCGCTATCGTTTATAACGATAGCGCTTTTAGGGGGGACCTGGGCGTGAACGGGCTGCGTTTTCATACCTTACTTTCGCTGCATATTACTCCTGATCTACAATGCGTAGGAAGGTGCATTTTGCACCAACACGTAGTGACATTAAACCAAGTTGTAATGGAAATTTACTGAAATATCTGTTATACTTTGAGAATTACAATATTTTGCCTGGTAGATGTTTTTATAATACACGTTCGCATTCTGGAAGCATTTTCTGTTGCATCGTCAGTCTAATAGCATTAAGACTGTGACAGACTGCTGTCAACATTCGTAGGAACACATTACGCCTATTGTTATGTATTTTGGTGTATATGTGAGAAAAAAATTTATGTCTAAAAATTACTTTTGAAATTATATACAGAATGACAAACATAGATCATTCCTGCAAAGTATTAGGCATAATAAAAATATACTGTCCTATTCCTCAATTGGGAGAAATTTGTTGAACATAGCTAAAATATATGTTCCGAAAATGCAGTTTCGAGAAAATGAGAAAAGAAAGTTCACGGTGTTTTTGATTCACCGTATGCCTCTTTCAGAACATTCCAGTGGCACAGTATTACTGGCCAGATGCTTTTTCTATCCTTATAGACTTTTCAGGCGTCTTTTCCTTAGTCTGGACTCTTTATTGGTGGCTTCCGCAGCCCTTTCAGCTTCAACTAATCGCTGTGATCTACGGCAGTAAGAGCAGCTCGTCGGGTGCCTAATTTGTTCATTATTTTTGTCATGCTAATTACACCGTCACTGAACCAGATAACAGCATCCATCACACCAATTTTGAGTACTGTCCATCCAACAAACACTGCTTTCGCTACTCGTTGCCACACGCAGCTGGTAAAACTCCCATCAGGATTTTGTGTACGGCCATGTAGACATTTGCTAAGTAATTTAAATTGTTTAAAAGTAAATAAACCATACATTTTTGGAAACGGGAGAAATTTGTACTGGAGGATAAGGGATCTCATGCTGATGTCCTATAATTTCTAGATTTCCAGAAGGCTTTAGATACCGTACCTCATAACCGACCTTTAATCAGATTACGTGGTCATGGAATATCGTCTTAGATATATGACTGGATATATGGTCTCATAGGTAAGCCTATTGGACCAAACTGCTATGGTCATCAGCCCCTAGGCTTTCAAATTACTTAAACTAACTTACACTAAGAAAACAGACAGACACACACCCACACACACACACACACACACACACACACACACACACACACAGGCACACGTGCGCGCGCGAGGGAGGACTCGAACCTCCGCCGTGAGCGGCCACCCAGACTGCAGTCCAGCTCCCTTCCAAGTAAAAATATTCTGTTGACCCCTCCCCCCACCCCGCTACAAATAACAAACTTTATGTTTATTATCTTAAAGGCAACGAATGTAATGTTATTTCTGTTGATACTGCTTTCTGGTAAATTGTTGGAGGTTGTTTATAACGTGTATTTTTCGGAATGGACGACATTATTCTATTTTGCATGGCTTCCTACAGAAATATATATTTTGCATAACGAGTGTTTCACAGTTTAAGCAATATTCAGAACCGAATCATTCTGATTAACGAAAATCCCACTGTATAAACAATATATATATATATATATATATATATATATATATATATATATATATATATATATTTTAATTTCTTAGAATTAATTATTGCTAATTGTACATTAACATATCGACTGGTTCCAGAAAGAAGTATTCAGGCTATCTTCTAAAGAAACTTCCTACGTAACATTTGTAGGTCCTATTGCTGTGCACAGTGGAATCCACACCAGGTGGGAGTGACAGACGATTTAGAGAAAGTTCAGAGTAGAGCAGCTACTTTTGTGTCAACGCGATATAGGGGAGAGAGTGTGACGGAAATGATTCACGAGTTTGGGGTGGAAATCATTAAAAGAAGGGCGTTAGTCGTTGCGACGAGATCTATTTGCGAAATTTCTTTCACGAACTTACTCTTCCGAATGAGAACGTATCTTGTTAGCACTCACATACATAGGGAGACATGATCATTATAATGGAATAAGAGGAAGCAGATCGAAAACGGAATTTAAGTGTACCATTTTCCGACGAGTTATTAGAGACTGGATCAGTAGAGTAATATCACGAAAATGGATCTATGAACTCTCTGCCATGCTCTTCACTGTGACTTACAGAGTATTTATGTAGATGCAGATGCGCTTATCCATTGTTAACACACGGTAATATAACAGACTGGCTGTAAACCCGGCATTGCCCGTATATTTATTTATTCTACACTCTCGCTGTCCACTTCCCATTCCCCCCTCTCTCTACACCCGTCTCTTTCTCTCCCATCTCTTTGTTAGTTTCCACCTTTCTCTCTCATAGAAAAGTTTTTTGCAAGGTACCTTCTGACATGTACCATACAAACATTTATGTACTCAGTGACCTTCTTCTGTGTGCAAAACTTCATCAAGAGCGGAACAAAACTATGGATTTGCATGCAACAGAAACACAGGATCAAATTGAAAAACGAACTTTGTTGTTCTCAAATTTTCCAGTTTTATTTAGTACAACCCTTGTTCTGAGAGCAACGAAAAAAAACCTGTGAAATATGTAAAGGCGTTCTCAAGTTATGGCGCGACCAAGCCATTTAGGGATCCATTTTTATGTTGCAAGGTACCCTCCCCAATGCAAGGTATGAAACTTCAGGTAGTCGGTGACCTTCATCTTGTTTTGAAGGTCAAGCGTACAAATTTTCGTGAAGATCGGAATGAAACTGGATATTTCCGCCATACACCTTAATTCTGTCCTATCGCAAAATTCATTTTTATCTGACGTCTTCTAACTATAAACTGTATACTGGCAAAATTTCAGGTTCATAGGTGATGTAATTTTAGAGATTTCGTGTTTAGTCAGTGAGTAAGTGCTTGAGTGACCTTTCGCTTCTATATCGTGAATCACGTGTCCTACAAAAACATTATTTACCAGGTTCGTACAGTGGAATATTAGTAAACTGCCAGCGAAATTTGTTGTAAATGGAGTTGGTAGTAAAGTTGTAGTAAATTACAACCTCATCCTTATTAGGGCGAATATTCATGCATTTCCTTGTCTTCGACGTCATAGCACCTGAACTATATGTCGTAATACTATATTATTTCCAAGGTACATCCAGTGGTGCATTTGTAAAATGTCTGCAAGATACGTCGCGAGTAGAGTTAGTAGGAAAGACATAACAAATCAAAACGTCATGCGCGATGAGACGGTTTTTCATGAACCTAATAGTTTATTACTCCATATCTCATGAACTGTGTGTCGTACTATGATAAAATTTCGAACGTGCGTTCAGTGGTATGTGTGTATAGTGTCTGTAACATTTCTTGCGAATATAATAGATAGTTTAAGATTAATAAATTGTAATGTCTTGCCAAATTCCGTAATTTTACTACATGAACGGCGAAAACGTAGTAAGCGACAAACTTTTTTCCTTTCATCATTTTGATGGGGGTGTTAGCGAAAAAAAGTTTCCCAAAGGTTTGAAATTATGTTTAAAGTTTGTTACAAGTCGCTAAGTGCTCTCCTTCTCAAATAGTGGACTGATAAAGTCACGCTATCACGTGCCGCAAGACGGGGAACTTTTCATTGTTTATGACATCATATCTCTTGAACTATCGGCCCTATCGCAAAATCGTTTCTTAACTGACGTCTTCTAGCTACAAACTATATTTCTGCCAAATTTTAACTTCGCAGCTGAAGTAGTTTTCGAGATTTCGTGTTTAGTCAGTGAGTGAGTGAATGTATGAATGAGTGCCCTTCCACTTTTATAATAATAGAGATTCTACGTTGTATTCAATTCAGAATTAATGTTAAACAAGTAATTATATATTTTTAAGATGCATAAATTTCATGTTTATTAGGCATATATTTCTGCATTAAGGAACCGTTTGTATTCAGAGGAGCACTGGACTGGTTGTTTATGGTGCTAGTACACCGTCGAGTAATGGCGACCCCAGATCAAGACTGTGCATTACCTCCCCCCTCCCCCGCCTCACCACCCCCTGGTGATTGCAACGCACAGGTTGAAAAACACTGCCTTAACCCACGCAGCTTCTTTCCGTCACGTCTGTGTCAGAGGGGACACAATTCGTAGTATCTGACTGAAAGGCACTGGTTAAGAGAGGTGATATCAAGCGTTTCCTAGGCTTGTGTGATTGTCCTCTGCTGTCCCTTATGTACATAAACAATCTGTGACAAAACATGAGCAATCCTGTTAGACTGTTTTCAAATGATGCTGTCATTTCTGGACTAGTGAAGTCATCTGAAGATCAAAACCAACCGCAGACGGATTTTGATACAATCCATATATTCTAAGTCACACGCTGCCTGCTTGGCGGAGCACCAGACATAACGTCGCGCGTTCGATCCCCGCCAAGCGCTATGATTTTAATCTTTCACTTCTTACTTGCTTCACCTGTGAAAATATTGTTAATGTGACACTGGAGAGTTTTCGTGGTTATGAAAACACGTCAAACTGCAGGATTCTCTGCAACTGGCTGGGTAAGTGTCCGCTGCAGAAGGTAATAGAGAGAAACGTAGAATCAAAAAGAGAGATAGGAACAAGTTGGTATGGTATCCTAACGGAGGTGACAAAAGCAGAAAGTTACAAGAAAATGAAGGAGGCCGCCCAGGACGGAGAGATAAGAAGGACGTCCAGTTCATTTACTGAAAGAAGAAATTAGTTAAAAGGTCGGAAAATGGCAATTGGATACCACCTGGAAACTATACCACGCATATAAACCACTGTGGTGCTCAAATAAATATCTTAGTTGTTTGTTTTACCTGCTTATCTGTATGGTGTGAAAATTGGCAGTTGATACAAATGATGAGAGATGTTAAGTTGTTCACATGAGTAGACCTACTAAAATGAATCAAAACATCATCTACAAGACAAATAAATATAAAGGGCGTCAGTTCAACAAAACACCTTGAAATTATTATTAAGACAGACTTACAATGGAAAGAACCCATAGATAATATCGATGGGAAGGCGAACCAAAAACTTTTTTATTGGCAGAAAAGTAAGAAGATTCGACATAATTACTGAAGAGACTACCTACACTACGTTTGTCCGTCTTCTTTCGGAGTATTATTGCGCTGTGTGGGATCGTTATCAGGTACGATTGACGGAGGACATTGAAAGAGAACAAAGAAGGGCACCGGCATTTATATTATCACGATACAGTGGAGATACAATTACGAAATTCCGATCGCTTACTTTCTTCTCTTAATGCGAAAACATATTGTTGACTCTTATTTTCACAGGGAGCAATAACCATCAAAATAAGACACGAGAAATCGAAGCTTGAAAAGCTTTCTTTCGTCCGTACGCTGTTGGAGGATGGAATGGTAGGCAGTATGAAAGTTGTTCGATAACCCCTCTGGCAGGCATTTGGACGTGATTTGCAGAGTGCACAATGAAGATGTAGATGTAGATCTAACCCTCTCCATTCCCAAAAGAATGAATTATCTACGCCTCTGAAGAAAACAGAACCGTGAGGTCTACATTTAGGCAGCAGATGGAGTTGTCAGACTTCAGTGAATCCGCATGGCTAACGCAACTATTCTCCTGCTGTTTAAGAAAAACTCGCCTCACTCCTAGTGACCAAAACTGTCACCTAATTTGAGCTGGAAGAAGGGTATGTTATTCATATGTTTTTCAGTGTCTTGCATACTGTCTGTGTCCCGTCTCATAAATATGTTTGCGGACATAGATTTCGGTTGTTGTTAACTTCTGCCGTGCCAAGCTAAGAAGTACATCTGTTTCAATGCAGAATTTCATGCCCTACAACTTTTAATTAAACTATGTTTTCGATATTGTGAGTCATTTACGAGATATAATCACGAAACCGTAAAAATACCCCTGTTTTGGCTACATGTTTGCCCCCCACCATTTATGCACAACTCCGCCGAGGGGAAAACCTAAGATATTTATATTGGGATACAAACGTAGCCATTAAAACAATAAAACGTTTTATAGCAATTATTTCCGATTTCTCTAATTTTTAGGTTTATCCCTACTTGACTATAAGGCAAAAAATAGCGTTTTGGAGCTATTTTTGGTTATTTTGAGAAAAGTACTGTATTTTTGAACATCTGTATCTCATCCATTAGTGGGTCAGTGAAATATATAGGAAATTATATGCTCTTCAACCATGCTCCTAGGGATGATTCGCGAAAAACGCATGGTTTAGAAATTATAAACAGTGAAAAAAGGCAAAAAATTTCGATGATTTTCGGCCCCTGCAAAGTTAGCACAGGGTCCTCGAGATCGAAAATTCAGATACTACTCCACAGAGTAACTACACACAACATACTAAAATTTCATTAAGTTCGGAATACTTTACAGTAACCCCCTTTTTTGCGACCTACCGCCTGGACTAAATGTCTAGCGGCAAGCGCAGGTGCCTCTTACTTGGACTTTCCACAGCGTCATTGAATGGCGTTTCTCGGCATCCTCATTTTGTTCCTCATGGCGGCGTCTACATCCGACAGGTTTAGTGGTGTAATTTTATAATTCTGAAACAAACTAATGTTTAGAACAAACACCCATCGCAGTCTTCGACGTTGATCTACTGCGGGAAACATGCGCAGGACGAAATTTTGTGTGAGACTTTTTTTTATTGCCATAAGTGTGAAATCGCGCTGCGAATTTCGCTTCAGCCTGTATATTAGTCTTACAAGGAAAGGGTCTGACATGTGGGTTACCGACTTCGATTAATTTTGCTTGGACGTTCTATTAAAAAGACACAGATTTCGCCATTTTGCTAGAAATAAATCGAGGTCAAAATTAACTATGGAAAATCGTCTTTTCAGTTCTATTCATCGAAAGATCGTCTAAATATGATCATTTTACTAATATATATGAGGTCAGAAGTTAATGACGTTCGAGTAATTAACGTTCCTGTGTTTTCATGCTGTAGATTTGGTACTCGTAAACATAAACGACTTTCCGAGCACCGTCTCCGGTCGAGCAGTCCAGGACTTAAACTGTCAAAACGTGGTTCCACGTTCAAACCTCCGTCATAGCGAGATTTGTTAGATTTTGTTCGATGTAGTTGATAATATTCTCATATTTCTAATACCTGGTGGACAACATGCTTGAAGCTGAGGGAATTGAACGAATGGAGTGCCCACTGGACACTGGACTTCAAACCGACTGAGAATGTCTGGGATGAACTTTGCAGTCGCATTGCTTAAAATGCGTTACCATAAATGAATTGGGTATGGTATCTCACCTGATGCCCTATTATTTTGATCAGTGGATTTGCTTTAGCTCCAACATTGTTGTGCGTTTTACTTTAAATCTGAGTCTGAATACACCCAGATATCTTATGGAAATACTATAGCGGGCATTCCCAGCCCTTTTGGTGATAATTAATAGCCACTTTATATCCTAATATCTATTTAGGATATTATTTTTCTAGTGTTTAAAATGACCTTTACTTCATATATTATTCTAATTTATAAATGTGAAGAAAAATTATATCAATTTGTGATATTGTATAGACATTGCCATTCATATTAATCTGCTATGTATTTCCAATCTTTGATCCTTTAGGAAATATTAAAAATGTTCAGGAGGAGAATGACAAATGAAAAGGCAAAGATATGACTGATGTGTGTTTGGACCATTGATCTCTATACTACCTGGATGTAGCCGAGCAGTCTGGATCGCTAGCTTGCGGATCGCACGGCCTCCCGCGTGGGAGGTTCGAATCCTCCCTCGGGCATGGATGTTTGTGTTGTATTTAATATTAACTAGTTCATAAGTAGTTTGTAAGTTTACGGACTGATGACTCCGCAGTTAAGTCCCATAAGCTTAACAAACATTTGAACATATTTTAGTTGAACTTCAGCTGTCTGAGCGTGCCAGCCATAGAGGTTCATATTTCGTTTCTTGCCAAATTCAAATGTGGCTGCTATAGTTTGTTACAAGAAAACGAAAATACGTTTTGACCGTTGTCCAATATTGGCTTATTACATAGCGTACTCACATAGCTTTCAGATCTAGAAGTAAGCAAGCAATTCTTCGTGACGTAATAACTGACGGAAATTAGTATGCAAAATTTAAACATGGCTGACAATACGAAAATGTGTGGAAAACATATGACAGTGCAGGCACGCTGCAATTCTATGCTCAAACACCAGAGATACTGGTTTGGACTGAGGAGCGTGTGTGCACAAGATATTAGATGTCCCTTAAAGGCAAAATATAATACTTCAGTGAGCGGTCTGCAAGCAGAAACGAAAACGGTCAGAGATATCGACTAGCCGGCCGCGGTGGCCGAGGGGACTGAGGCGCTCCAGTCATGGTCTGCCACTACTGTCGGGGGTTCGAATCCCCCCTCGTGCATGGATATTTGTGCCGTTGATATTGCCGTTGATTGCCTTTGATATTAGCTAGTTGATAAGTAGTTTGTAAGTTTAGGGACTGATGACCTCGTAGCTAAGTCCCATAAGCTATACACACATTTGAAACATTAGATATCGACTAGAGGTAAACCTATCTGTGATCTGTGTAAAAATTTTCGGGAAAATGGCTGTGAATTTTAATTTTCTATGGCTGGTGTTGAGTGTGCACACGGGTAGTAACTGGTTGTGAGTGTTCTATAGTTGGACAGATCCGTAAAGGGACCAAAGTTTCCATTCGTTAAGTGAAAATCATAATAACAATGTTGATGATTTCGTATTTCATAACATGACCCCACAGTCGTAATTGTTCAGTGTCTGCAATATTGAAACTGGCTTTTTTTCAGTCTTGCAATGCATTCGGAAATAGTTTCAAAATTTTTCTGTGTCTAAGACAGCGGGAAAGGAGTTATCGCGAATATTCTGTTATATATTATTAATTAATTAGCTGATGGACAAGCAAACATCTGCCAACTTGCAACAGATCAGCCATCAAATAGACAAAAAAATTGTCTACTCCAGACACCATGCAGCGGTCTTCAGGAGGTAGGAAAACTGTAAGGCCATTCCACACTGCGCATGCTGTGCGTGTCCTGACGTACACTAGCTACTTTTAAAAACATCGCTTCCTTGTTGTCAAACGGGACTGTTCACTCTGCAGCCACGCGCCTAGCCAGCCACGCCGGACACGCGTGGCTTCCGTTCGCACCTTGGGCGATCTTTCTAAACGTGTCGGACACGTTTTCAGTTCACGCATGCGCTGAGCCTCGTGCAATACACAGCGCATCTGAGCTGTTATGTTTATTGTCGATCATTTGCAAATAGTTGGTGTGACCATCATGGGTTCAAAATTGTATTATTGGAGGCTAAGGTTAGATTCTTTTATTAAATTGGTTCTGAAAAATTGATATGGTGTGTTAATATATGTATAAAAGTTACTAAAATATGTTAAAATATAAATCTCGAATATACTTGTGTGATTTTAATTTTCAAATAAGTTTTAATTCCCCACTTGAGATATTTCAGCAAAACTCAACAGCTTGAGATAACAGCATTCCGGTGCCATTACGGGGCGAATTTAAAAGTACAATTCAGTTAAATCAAGGTTGGGCGGTAATCAGATTTGAGAGAAATTAAGAATTTTATTTTAGCTTAGCTTAGGAGCCGCTGTGTATATGGCTGGAATATTTTACAAACTGTTACAATATTTTTACCATGTAAGTAGCGTTACGACACAAAGAAGTGCAACGAAATAACGACCGAGACTTCATTTTAGTTAGAAAATTCTACTTCCTATTACTAATCTTTGCTCAGTGAAACTTAATAATAAATACAAAGGATAGTCAATCACTTATTACGTAATGGGATTCTTACTTACTTGAGATCAGTGTTATTGTTTTAAAGTGCAGATATATGGACATAATCTTTTTACAATTAATTTTCGAACAGTGATTAACAGACTTTTAGTTCAGAAATACTTTCAAAGTTGAAAAGTGGGACAGTGTTGTAAAATTACTTGACCCTTAGATACTTTTAAATGGCTTGCCGGTGCAGTAACAAATAAAATAAAAATAATAATAACGGTTAAATCTTACAACGTGCCTCGTCGGTCCCGGGAGATAATGTTGACACCAATGTTCAATGGCGGGATCTGAGATCACCAATCGGGAGGCAGGTATAGGCAGCCAATGAGATTCGTTGTATTTTTCCGTCAAAACTGTAATCTTTAATTTATGAAGATAGTTTAAGGAACGGACAAGGGTACAGACAAGATTTATTTAAATAATTCTAAAATTGCTTATAGGCTGCTTTAATAACAACAAATAATCTAATAACAACACCTTGTGTCTTTACAATAAATAATCTACTAGCAACATCTAACTGATTACTCAAGCAACCTATAAGCAATTTTAGAATCATTTAAATAAATTTTGGTCGTGACGGTTGCATACCTCTACCAAGACTTACACTCTAAAATAAGTACATACAAGAACCTGTCAACCATAGAGCAGGAATGGCATTGATTACTTTCCGCAAATCTGTCGCGAATCCCGAAGGTAATATTGCACGAGGAAAGCTGATTTATTGAGCGGACAATGGTTCATCGAGAACCTGTCAACCATCGAGCAGGAACAGTATTAATTATGCTGCGAGTGAAACGAACAGCAATAATATTGAGACTGTAGCTCGTGAAAAATATTAAGGCATTTTCTACGAATGTGTCACGAATTTACAATAAGTTATTCCTAAAAAAATATTTACTTCAAAACTGTAATATTTAATTTGCAAGGGTAATCATAGTTCATTTATTATCTACAGTAAATAAATCTTACGATATAACGTTCGTTCAAAGAGCTACAGGACTGCAGCTTCCTGCAACTTCCTGCAGCAGCAAAGCGGGCACTACCACGCATGCGCGGTACCGATGACTTTAGTCAGGCTGCAGGAGGAATTTTCCCTGCACTCATGCAGCCAGAAAGCTGCAGGACTCTGCAGCCGTGAGCTTCCTTGAACAGCTGGTAGGCTGCAGCATGCTGCAGGACTGCTCTTTGAACACGAATTTCCGTACTGCGCATGCGCAATTGCAGCCCTGCAGCTCTTTGGACGAACCCATAATCTCGTATGTTTATAATCTATGGTTCTGTTGATAGTGTTTTCTTTTGCTAGTTGTCGTAACTACATAGCACCATTGACCATTGGTGTCAACATTATCTCCCAGGAGCGACGAGGCAAGTCGTACAATTTTAATATTATAATAATAAATGAAAATTTTAAGTGCATCGGATCACGACAAAAAACAAAGCCCAAAGTCATGTAGAGGTTATAAATAAGTTGCTTTTTAAGGTTTTTTATTTTTATGTAAAATACAATAGTAATTTTATTATTCATTAATATGTGTATGTGTAATTGATCGTATCATTACTTGTAACTAATATGTGTGTATGTACTTATGTTTCAGGTACCCAGACGAGACATTACCCACTCATCACGGCAAGTGAGTGATGACCAGACGTACAGAATAGCAGTTTCCAACCAATTTCTTCAGCCCTGCACAACTTGTACGATCAAGGTAGGGACTGCATTACATTATTGACTAGTTACCGCAATCTTCACAAACAGAAAGTGCAGTAGTACACAGCTTATGTCTTCTTATCTATATCTACGAGTTCTGTAACCAACAGGTAATTTATTGTATATATTGTTTAAAGTAATGTATGGGAAGTGCATTTGAATAGACAGTATAATAAGTTTAATTCAGATATATTTGAACTGGGATTACAATATGGGTCATACAAAGAGAAAGTTAGTTGATAACACAACTGAAAATATTTTTGGCACGGAGGATAGGACAGAAACAACTCTCCAATTTCACCAGTTAAGGGGTATAATCACAACAACCATTCAAACTAAGGAAGGGCAGAAACAACAGACGAAGACTTTAAAAGAGAACTTACACAACGCGATCATGGAGTAAAAGCATGAGTAAACAACAAAACGAAAAACTAGGCAACACGCTTACTGATTTTCGAAATACATACAAATATATACCAGATTTGATATAGAATCTTACTATGTAAGCACAGGACATACAAATAGAAAATAGCACGATTAAATATAATGGCCAAAATTTAATAGTAAAAGTAGAATGTGTCGAAACAACGGTCGAATAAACCATAGAAAACAAGTTCGCAAAAGAAACCAAATACATGCAATCGGGTTTTGAACACTGGATAGATCAGAAACATAAGGAAATGGCAGATCCTGTTGATTCAGAAATAAATAAATCCATTTCGCGCATGCAATCGAGTTAAATGAAAATCAACCAGTGATGCCAACCTAGAGAGGCGCAGAGACTGACGCATGTAATAAAATTTTATCCCCTTGCGCTTCGCGCATACGAGACAAACAGGGTAACTCAAGGACCCTATTACCATGTTTGTCGTGTAATAACGATAAATCAACCAATCACAATGTTAACACGATTGTAGTTAACGAAAATGATAATACCGCCAATAATCAACTAGTCAAAGTTACTCAATCAATATCAAATATTACGACTGAAGGAAGCCTAATAAAGAATCAACCATTTCAGATTTTCAATAATAAAACGAAAACAGTACATACAGTGATCTTTATCCGAAGTTTACCATACGTTTTCTGTGTGTGTGGAAAGAACGACAAAAAATTAAGTTGATCGACTGAGGAGTTTCACCTTTATGGACATATCAAGTTGCTCGGGGATGCTCTATCTGTAATCAATTTGAACACTTTTTTCTTGCTAAATAATGGTCGGCAAATATAAAAGATCGACAACGAAAACAAGCCTATAAACCAGTTCCAATAATCCATGAGAACGACCTTTGAGAACATATTTTGGAAAATATCATCAAGGCAAAGTACTGGGATGAATCTATCCGAGAAGAAAACATAATCAGACTTTAAAACCACAACTTCTAGATATGAATGAAATAAATATATATACTTATAGATTCTTAACAGTTATAGACAACATCGACTTATCAGATGAGAATAGACGTTACAACCATGATACAAGAAACAATAACAGTAACTAGTTGACCCGTGCGAATAATTAGCACTGTATCCTGATCAGTCACAGATAGGTAAGATAGTAATGGAGAAAAGGCAGATGCAATTACATGTACAAAAGATAATAACAACATCGGACCCACTGTCAACTAGCGGGGACTTAAAACTTAAATGAATTACTATAAGTTATAATAGTGAGCGGTGCTTACATGTGGTGATGAACGTTAAGGTAATTCAGTTCATTTGTGCAATACACAACGCTTGCTCGGACAAAGTCAACAACTACAACAACTATTGTACAACAACGTGTGAAACAGAAATCTCGTGATAAACTACGCTTGCATAAGGAATCTAAACAACTGCAAGAGCTGTCGTGCCTGTTAGTTAAGTTAAATTATTCGTGTATTTTTCGTCGTTACATTGACGTGCACAACCGAAATCGTGTGATAAACTATGCTTCACATCGACGTGCATAACCAAAATCGTGTGATAAACTATGCTTCACATCGATGTGTATAACTGAAAACATGTGATAAACTATGCTTCCATCAAAGAAGGTCTTTGGCTTCAATAAAGAATCCAAACAACTCAAAGATTTTTCGTTCATGTTAGTTAAACAGATTGTCCATAGATGGCACCTTATACATTGCTTTTATATCGACCGCGCAAAGTTGATCCTCGGCTCGGTCGTGTTTACGATCGCTCGCCGGGTGTCAACTTAGACTGTAGAAACAGCACAATTTTTTTTCAAAACAAAGATTTTTTGTGTGAAAACTATAACTTTAAACTCTCTATGTATTTCTCGTCAATAGTGGACAGCGAAACCTTGAAAATGGTACCTTATTCGATAATTTGGAAGGACCGTTGTATATCGCTTCGGACGGCCTTCTATCGATAATGACGGATTATCGGTAGTTGCATAGTGTAAATTTGTATCGAACATGCAAGCTTCAGAATGCGATCGTAGTTTGTTTACTCGCAAGCGTAGGCGAAATCAGTTGCCTTTATGATATAGGAGAAAATTGTTTACCTAGATCACGATAATACTTTCTGAATCGGAGATTCACGTACATCAGTTTTTTAAGTGAATTACCGTAGACCACAATCATACCTTTATGAACCAAAGATTTCATGCAGATCACGAATAAAAATGTTATACCTGCTCTATGGTTGACAGGTTCTAGTATGTATCCAACAGCATTAATTATTTAAGTTGTTTATATACGTCGAAATGAATATCCGTTTTCATTTGTCCGCCAACATTTGTTTCAATGAGGTTAGAATATTTATCCTCTTTGATTTGTTTCTTAAGACACAGCGGCGTTCGTGTGTTCGATATACAACACTGAGATACTCGCGTCTTCGATACATATCGATAGTAGGCCGTCCGAAGCTATATACAACGCTCCTTCCAAATTTCCCCTCATTCATTCATTTTGGATAAGTAATACGGGACATATGGTGTAACCATAAGAAAATTCCGTGTGAGAAATAATATATGTGATTCATTGTACAAAGATAATGGTTACGGTAACTGAACGAAACTAAATGGAAACGGTAATGGAAAAAAAAACGGCAACAAAACCAATTTACAGTTTAGGAAAAAACGCCCTTATGAAGACAGATCAAATTCCGTGTAACAAGGCACGCCTAAATGGAGCAACAATAATAGTAATAACGATTACCGTGGTTCATGAATCAAGAATACCCGGCTAACATTTAATAACTACAATAACAGAGACGTACAACAAATTTGTGACCATAACTGCAACATCAATCAAGAAGTAAAACCACGGTCAAATCACGATGTAAGGATAGCAGAGATTACGGATGAACCCATATCATCAACATAGCAGCAGTTAAACGAATAACGGCCACAATAAGCTCTCCGTTGCAGTCCGTCAGATTAAGTGAGGGCACTGAAAATAAAAACAACAATATTACTAATATGCTCCATTACGGAAATTGTACTTCAATTTAGGAATAACTATTGAAGGAACCACACCCCTACTATAAGAATAACACAGAGGAGAAACAATATTTAATTAAAACTAATATTTGTGGTATTTCGACTAATGTCATATAGGTGTGACATTGAGTGTGTTGAGTGCAGACCTTTGCAAAAAGCTATGTCAGGTGTGCAGGATTCCGACATTTCCAGTAGCGAATTGCAAGGTCATGGGAGCCATAAGTGTTGGATCAGAATCACACGTAATTAAAAACCAGATACGAGTATCAATTGAACTGGGGAAAGAAGAAATAAATTGCACTTTCCTCATTGTCAAAAATTTAAATGAGCCTTATATCCTGGGTTGTGACTTTCTAAGAGAGAGGAAGGCTATGATCGACCCCTCAAAAGGAAAATTCGCTGAAACTTGTTCGAAGACTGCAACCACATGGCAAATACTGAAAAATGATGAAAATCAAATGTATATGCCCAAACATACTACACATTAACAACCATGTGTCTAACAAAGATTTTTATATACTAATTTAACTGAAAAGCATCCACAACAAAGTTTATAATTAACTGATGAAAAGATTAAAGAATCATAATACCTACATTTTCAACAACAGGATCAACTTTATATATATATATATATATATATATATATATATATATATATATATATATATATATATATATATATATATATATATTTTTTTTTTTTTCTGTCAGGCCTGGAATAATAAAAGGATATGCTTATAATATCCGCATAAAACATTATGTACTAGTGCATACTCCGTGAATTCATGCGAGGGACTGATCGTTTGAATGCCACCAACAGACAATTGAAAATTTTGATGCAGATGCATTAGAACGCTCGATCCCTTATCCCTTGATCGATCCATTATAGGCTGCGAGCAAGAGGAATCAATGGGGTTCGAAGGGAAGCTTGTCTGGATAGCCTATTGGTTAAGGCGACCGCTGGCTCGAAGCAGGAAATCCGGATTCGAATACCGGTCCTGCACGAATTTTCAAATTCGCCGTTGAATTTATTTCAAACGCCCCAAAACGGTCGAAATGTTTCGATACTTCAAATTCGTAGAACTTTATCAGCCTGCGAGGAAAACTAGTCGCTAACTAAGAAGGAAGATCATACAATGTAAGCTTTCACGGCCGGCGTCAACTTCATTTAAAACTTCCGGGCTCATAAGCCGTGGTCGATTTATAAAACATTCCCCTAACATTTCATCTTCGGCTGCGGAAGACATCTTCAGAGGTAGAAAGGCGAACTGCGATGAGAACTTGAGGGAGCGCCGTATATATAGGCAATGTAGAGGGCATCACAAGACATCACGTGACGTCTGCTACGACACTATCTCTGGTATTGCCAACATTCTTGGCAGAGAAGAATCGATTGTCATATCGCTGGTGTAAAGCAGAAGTCCAAATTCTGTCTAATTTAACAGCTTCCTCTTTCCTGTTAAAGTTATTACGATGTTTATAGATCTCGATTGCTTCTCTATATGTGCGAGCATGATAGTGCGAAGTTTTTGAGATGACACTAGTCTCATTAAATTTAATTTCATGATTGCCATCTTGGTATACATGTTCTGCTACGGCCGATCTCTCCGTGTGCCCCAGGCGGCAATTCCTTTTATGTTCGACCAGACGAGTATTGACGCTCCTACAGGAAGACTACTCATACTGACCGTTACCTGCATAAAGACTCTAACCACCATCCCAGACAAAAAAGAGGTGTGGTTAAAACATTGGTTGACAGGGCGCATAAAATTTGTGAACCTACTTATTTAAAAGATGAGTTGGAGCATTTACGATCCACCTTCCAGAAGAACGGTTATTCTACCAAAGAAATAGACAGAGCCCTTCGTCCCAGGGAGAAAGTTAATGTTAACAAGGAACAACAACCGCTTAAGGGGAAAGTTTTTCTTCCGTTCATAAATAAGGTTACAGACCGTATTGGAAAAGTGCTGGGCAAGTATGGGGTAGAAACCATTTTCAGACCTACAAGGAAGATAAAAGAGTATTTAAGATCTGCAAAAGATGTACGACATCCGTTGAATACACCAGGTGTATATAAAATTCCCTGCAGCTGTGGTTCAGTCTACATTGGAACTACAAAAAGTAGCGTCAATACTCGTCTGGTCGAACATAAAAGGAATTGCCGCCTGGGGCACACGGAGAGATCGGCCGTAGCAGAACATGTATACCAAGATGGCAATCATCAAATTAAATTTAATGAGACTAGTGTCATCTCAAAAACTTCGCACTATCATGCTCGCACATATAGAGAAGCAATCGAGATCTATAAACATCGTAATAACTTTAACAGGAAAGAGGAAGCTGTTAAATTAGACAGAATTTGGACTTCTGCTTTACACCAGCGATATGACAATCGATTCTTCTCTGCCAAGAATGTTGGCAATACCAGAGATAGTGTCGTAGCAGACGTCACGTGATGTCTTGTGGTGCCCTCTACATTGCCTATATATACGGCGCTCCCTCAAGTTCTCATCGCAGTTCGCCTTTCTACCTCTGAAGATGTCTTCCGCAGCCGAAGATGAAACGTTAGGGGAATGTTTTATAAATCGACCACGGCTTATGAGCCCGGAAGTTTTAAATGAACTAAGAAGGAAGAGCTTGCAGTAGCTTGAGCAGTTAAATTCCACTGCTACATCATGGCAAACAAATAAAAATGTATTCAAGCATTAACTTTCCTAATATCTTGAAAACTGTTACATTATCGATTTGAAAGATGGGTACTTATTTTAAAAACTATAGGCTACAAATAATGTACGTTAAAGGAAAGGATAACATTATAGTTGACGCACATGCGCGTCTTGCGATAGGTTTGAAAGAATTGTTAGACGTCCTAGAACACGCTTCAGAGTATAAAATCCTACAGATAGATTAAACTTCGTATAGGAATAAATTTATTAACATGTTCAAAAATCTAACACAATAAAAAGAAGCAGATGATTGCTAGAAGAACATAAGACTTTCTCTTCAAAACCATACTGACAACAATCACAAAAATCTTCAACCAAAGGTCTACAATGCCGTATCCAGATTGACCGACCGATGTCATCAACAACACATCGTCTGATGGAGAACACAGTCGATATTATCAAAAGTACTGTGCAAAATAATGTGTTATTAAATAAAAAATAATCCTTGATTAATAACAGCTGTTCAAAAATACTGAAACGATGAAATGTGTTCTACTTGGTATACGTCATCGTGCCGAAGAATTACCTTTTCAATTTAATGATGAAGGACACTCTATGTCATGTTTATACTGTCGCGTTGAAATGGAAGCCGGCGTGACTTTGAAGGCAGCGTTGTCAACTGAACACACCACTTATATTGAAAGCAGGTTTATTGCTAACTGGAACGTACACGCAGCACTGACTGCCTCTCGGGCTGAGTGCTCTGCTATTTATACGCGGCTTGAATGTATCAGAAATGAGAAGAATAGTTAACATAAGAAACAAGTAGAAATTACACGTGAACATAAACATGTAGAACATTTCGGAAATGTTAATTCCAAAGAAATAAATTTTTGCCGGTGGACGGGACTTAACCAGTGACCTTCAGCACCGCAATCGGTGACGCTATACCTTGCGCCACGCCGGCAGTCAGTTAACGAGGGGTCTCGCGGCAATATCTTACTGAATAACAATTTGATGAACTTTAAAATAACTTGTGGAGTGTTTGAACCATTCTAAATTCTGATAAGCATGAATTGTCAAAACCATTCGAATTTTTGGGAACTTGTGAACAGTTAAAACTTATTGAACTGTTGCTTACTTATGAACTGTTAAGACCAGTGAACTATGACAGCTGTAGTCAGTGGCTTCACGCAGAAATTCCCTGTTTTCCTGCTCGTCATAGCCTAAATAGGGAAACTATAAGTTAGTCTGCCGGAGTAGTTACGGTATAGTGACTACACCTTTAGCCTAGATTCTGATGCCAATACATTAAAGTGAACTGCGACCGTATATTGTTTGTCTAAATACTCACTTATTATGCCCTCACAAAACGCAGCCGGTCCTTGGCCTCGCCCAGTCCAGCCCACCACACTTTCCTGCCATTTGCACCTTCATCTGCCAGACCCAGTATCTGCATGTCTCCCACGGTATTATCTTTCCATCACATTCTCTGCCGTTCCAATGGACTCTTTCCTCCAGCTTCTCCATCCATTACAGCCTCTATTACCGTGTTCTTGCCTCTCCTCCTCACATTTCCATACCATCTTAGTTTCTTAATTTTCGCACTCACTACGATGTCAGGCAGTGTGTATAAGTGTCTGACTTCTCTGTTTTTCCTTATTCTCCACAGTTCATTTTATTTCACTGGTCCATGTATTTTTCTCCCTACTTGTTTTCAAACGTAATTAGTTTTTTCTTTGTCAGGATGCATGTCTCACTTACAAAGCACAGTATTGGGTTGATGACGGTCTGATATAAACTTATTTTTGCCTGCCTATATAGTAACTTGATCTTATTATGTTGTGCATAGCTCCCAAATATCTCCCCCCCCCCAGATTCAATTCTTGTCATATCTCTTGCTCTATAAGGTTTTGTTGGTTGATGTTGACATCGAGGTGCGTCAATGTGTCTTATGTTTTTTTTTTAGATTTCCGATTTTTAGAAGGTTTCATCCTAAATCAGCTCTTCTTCTACTACCTTGAACTTTGTTTTACTTTCATATATATTTAGACCTACTTTCGTAGCTTCTTCCATTAGCACAGCCCCAATTTTCTCCAGGTCTTCAATGTTGTTTTCTACCACCACAATATCATCCACAAAAGCCAGGGCATTTAGCTTTTTCCTTATGGTAATTCCTGAATATTCACATGTTACTCTCCTCAGGTTCTTGTTGTGGGCCAAATTGAACTGGGTTGATGAGATAATATCTCCTTGTCTCATTCCTGTTTTTACTTCAAATGCTTCTGAGAACTCCCCGTATACTTTCACTCTACACTTTGATTCCATCACACAAGTTTTGGTTAGCTTTATAAGCTTGTCATGTATCTCATACTCTGCCATTATCCTCCACATTTCCTTTCTTACTGTGCTGTCATATGCTTTGTCGAAATCTATAAACAGGCAAAAGGTATCACGATTGTGCTACCAGTTTTTATCTAATATTTGTCTTAGTGTGAATATTTGATCGATTTTTTTATTTACTTTTTCTGTACCCTGCTTGTGCGGTGTCTAATATTTCTTCAGTGTACGGGTGAGCCTGTTAAGTGTAATTCTTGATATTACCTTATAACATGTTCATAAGAGAGATTTCCCTCTGTAGTTCTGTCTCAGCATTTTGTCTCCTTTCTTGTATATGGGACATACAGCAGCAGTTTTCCATTTCTCCGGCATTACTTGTTTACTCCATCCCTCTTCTTTGATGAGCTCTGCAGATGTTATGACTGTGCCAGGGGCCTTCCCATTTTTTAGTCTCTTCATTGTCTGCTTCACCTTCGTCAGAGTTGGCTCCTCCACTAATGGTTGCACATTCTTATTGTTTTCTGCCTTGTTGTCATTGTTGTAGGTATCTCCCGGAATGTTCAGCAGTTCTTTGAAGTATTTCCGCCAGTTCTCTAAATTTCCTTTATTCGTAGTGGTCAGTTTTCCAATCTCATCCTTCATTATCACAGACTTCGGTCTGTACTCTTTTCTATAGCTATTCATTGCTCACTAAAACGGTTTACTATTGTTCTGTTTACAGTCATACTCAGCCTTCTTTATCTGTTTATAAATGAATGATGTTTTCTTTCGCCTTATTATTCTCTTCATTTCTCTTGCAGGTGCACTTTATGTTGTTTGATTTTCACGATTGTTACTGTTAATCATTGCCTGTCTGGCTTTCTTCCTGTCCTGTAATGTTTTTCTACGAGTTTTACTGAGCCATGATTTGTGCTAAATGTTGTTTCTATTACTATCTCCTAGTAGTTCATGAAATGTCTCAATCATAACTGTTGTGATCTTTCATTTTGTGTTGATGTTTTCATTCTCTAATTCTGCTAATCTATTTTTAAACTCTTTATTCACCTCCTCCTCATTTAGCCTACTCACATCTACTCTTGGGTTCTTTTATCAGAATTGCTCTTACTTGGTGGTTTTGGTAATGATTGTTTCGTCTTTATTATCACAAGAGAGTGATCTGATTCTATCTCAGCCCCATCATTGTGCTAACGTCTGATATTGCCTTCTATCAAAACATGATCTATTTTGTTCCTAGTTAATCCATGCAGTGAGATCAATGTTGCTTTATGTATGTCCTTATGGGGAAATCATATACTTGCTATTTTCACGCTTCTAGCTGTGGCGAAGTTGATAAGCCTTACACTACTATCGTTTGATTCAGTATGAAGGCTGAACATGCCTATATATGGTTGTTATTGTTCTTATTGTTCTATTGTGGCATTTAAATCTCCCAGCACAATTTTGATGTCATAGGGTGGTAATATGAAGTACATCTGGTGTAAGGTGTCATAGAATTCGTCTTTTATGTCTTTCTTCTTGGACACTTATTAATGAGATATTTCTATATTTGCCCTTGATTCTGATGCAGGATATTCTTTCATTGACTTTTCTATTGTCATCACATTGGCCATTATTTTATTATGAACTCTAAAGCCTGTCTCAAATATATGGTGACCATGCTGGTTTCCACTGTATATGATCGTGTAGGTTTTCTATTTGCGCACGCCTTGCCCAGGCCATCTTATCTCCTGCAGGGCTGTAATATCCATCTTGTACTCTGTTAGCTCTTTATCAAGTATCTTTGTCTATCTGCAGCGTACAGTGTTTGTACGTTCCATGTACCTATTCGTAGTTTTTTATTCATACGTTTGGGTCATTTTCCGTTAGATCCATTCCAGTCAGAGGCTGGCTGTGACTGTACAGGAACCCATCATATTTTTACAATGTTGGATGGGTATCCCAACGATTAACCCCCCCCCCCCCCCTCCCACTTTATCCGGGATTGGGACCGGCTGGAAAGTTAGTTTGTTTGCAGGCGTGGTTGTTTGCGTAAATGATCAAACTAAATGAACGTTCAATGTAACGTCAATGCAAATATTTTATTTTTCGAAGTGAACTTATACTATAAGATGAAACGATGCCTATTCTGTGAGAAGTAATATTTACAAACAGTGTTAGTTGAGGGAACATACGTGGACATTCGTGAAATAACCCTCGCTTATTTAGATAAACTGCAATAACATTATTACGTAAAATGTCTTATGAAAAAACTATTTACATTGTGCCAGTGGTACAATGTGAAAAGTATTTAAACCGACAAACTTTGGGAGGTTGTAAGGGACACCAAAACAATTATTTCACCCTAATGTCAATTTTTACTATGATGAATATTTAAACCGATGGAGATCGTATTAAATGGCAGGCACTATTACAATATTCTCTCCAGAGCATTCACAGAATATCTGGAAGATGTCCCGCTTCCTACAAGACAACGCATGTGGTTCCAACATGACGTGGCGCCGGCACATTTTATTCGTCGTGTGCCTTGATTCCTGGACCGGCGTGACGGTTCCCACAAACGTGGATTGGCAGAGGTGGTCCCGTACCGTGGCTTGCTCGATCCCCAGATGTGTCCCCTCTGGACTTTTTTGTGTGGGGAGAGATGCACAACCTTGTTTACGCAACTCCTGTTGCATCAGAAGAGGATCTGGTTGCCCGGATAGTAGCAGCAGCAGGAACAATTCAGGATACTCCTGACGATTTTGCCCTTGTCAGACAGAACATGATCTGACGGTATAACCTTTGTTTATGTGTCAATGGAGGCATTTTTGAAAATCTACTGTAATTGAAATTGGGTTGTGTTAATGAATTGTTTCCTAGTAATAAAATAATGGAAGTGTTTGTTGGTTTAATTAATTTGCCGCCAGAGAAGTCTTCCTCTACCGGTTTAACTACTCCTCATGGGAAAAATGATATTAAGGAAAAATATTTGTTTTGATGTCCCCTGCAACATCCCAGAGTTTGTCGGTTTAAATACTTTTCACCCTGTATAAACACGCCAAGCCTCCAAAGACTTTATATGTGTGAAAAATTTCATTATTGTAATTATTTAAGTAAAAAGCACACATTATTATCTACGTTACTGTTCATGTATAAATAATGCTTTTCATTGTTCTTGTTGGTCAGGTATAGCTTGAGACAGGACGAGAGATTCGTAATTGTAGTAGAAGCATCGTTACATTGTTTTATTAAACGCGATCTGGAAAAATGGATAATATGTTTTAATATGTGTACAGAGGTTACTAAAGTATATAAACATCGAACATACTTGTGTGCCTCCCACCCTTACTTGTCTTTCGCCTACTTCTAGTGTCAACAATACAGAGTCTTAGAGGTAAATGAAGAATATAATTGTTGAACAACAACAACCCTGTTTCATTTTTCTTTTGATTTCAAACTAGTATGTAAAATTGTCTCTTGGCTTTATGATTGTTTCCTATCGTGTGTGTAACTCAGTCCACTTTCCTTAAGGGAACGTTTATATTTCTCATCCTCCTCCTCCATTTAATTAAAACAAAGGAGTTTAATGTAACTACGAAGTTGAAATATCTTACCTGCTTCATTATATAGTTTATCTGTCACTTAGCCCAGTACCACAATTTCAAAAAACAATTTGCTCTTTCCAATCGTTCTCTTCCATTATAGATACCAATCTACGATTCCATTTCCTCATCATAATTTTGACCGCATGGGTAATTCTACGTACTGTTTTGTATTTTTCGTTTCCTGGTTCGGTACACGACATTTTGTGGATTGGAACCATCACTGTTTTGACGAAATCTGGAACCCATTTTCCATGTTCCATAAAAAACAGTCTTGAACGAAGCGTATAAGATGAAAATAAAACCAAGACAATGGGTTGTAGACGATTTAAGTCGAATTAAGTCAGACGATGCTAATAGTATTACATTGGGAAACGAACCAATAAAATTGGTAGAGAAGTTTTGTTATTTGGGCAATAAAATAACTCCTGATAACCGGAAAAGTGAACGTATAAAATGAAGAATAACAAGCCAAATCATCATCATCATCATCATCATCATCATCATCATCATTAGAGACTGATTATGCCTTTCAGCGTTCAGTCTGGAACATAGTACCTCTAACAAAATTCCTCATTGATCCCCTATTCAATGCTAACATTGATGCCTCGTCTGATGTTATGCCTTTTACTTCAAAATCATTCTTCACCGAATCTAAGTACTTTCTTCTTGGTCTACCTCGACTCCTCTTACCCTCCGCTGCCGAGCTCATGAGTCTCTTAGGTAACCTTACTTCTCCCATGCGTGTAACATGACCCCACCATCTCAGTCTGTTCGCTTCTAACTGCTTCATTTTATGGTGTTCATTCCCAGCTTTTCTTTGATTTCCTCATTATGGACACCCTACTGCCATTGTTCCCATCTATTAGTACCTGCAATCATTCTTGCTACTTTCATATCTGTAACCTCTACCTTGTAAATAAGGTAACCTGTATCCACCAAACTTTCACTCCCGTACAACAAAGTTGGTCGAATGATAGAGCGGTGCACTGCTAACGTAGTCTTGGTACTTACTTCCTTATTGCAATATGTTGCCATCCTATGACAAAATACATCCCAGGTACTTGAAACTGTCTACCTGTTCCTCCTATTTGGCACTCAATCTGTTTAAATGTCTTACCTACAGACATTACCTTGGTTTTGGAGATGCTGATCTTCATATCATAATCCTTGCACCTCTGATTAAGCTCTGAAATATTAGTTTGCAACCTTTCAATTGAATCGGTGATTACAACTAAGTCATCCGCATATGTGAGACTGCTTATTGTGTTTTCACCTATGTTAATCCCTCCCTGCCACTCTACTGTTTTCAACATATGATCCATGAATAGTATGCAAAACAGTGGTGACAGGTTACCGCCTTGTCTTACTCCTGAAACTACCCTGAACCATGAGCTTAATTTGCCATCTACTCTAACTGCTGCCTGACAGTCTACGTAAACCCCTTTAATTGCCTGCAGAAGTTTGCCTCCTATACCATACTCTTATAGAACTGAGAGTTCCTCCTAGGAACACAGTCATAAGCCTTTTCTAGATCTGTGAAACATAGATACAATTCCCTGTTCCACTCGTAGCACTTTTCCATTACCTGCTGTAAGGTAAAGATCTGGTCCTGACAGCCTCTAAGAGGCCTAAACCCACACTGGTTTTCATCTAACTTGCCCTCAATTAATACTCGCACTCTCCTTTCAACAGTACCTGAGAATATTTTGCCTACAACGCTAATTATAGAGATACCTCAATAGTTTTTACAATATTTTCTGTTTCCATGTTTGAAAATTGGCGTGATTACTGCTTTCGTCCAGTCAGACGGAACCTGTCCCGATTCCCACGACATCTCATTTATCCTGTGTAACCATTTGATACCTGATATTCCACTGTATTTGACGAATTCCGGCTTAATTTCATCCACCACAGCCGCTTTATTGCACTGTAATCTACTGACCATTTTCTCCACTTCCTCAAATGAGTTCCTGTTTCCATCGTTGTTCCTATCCCCTTCTACCTGAAAATCTGACACATCATTGAACGTTTCGCCTACATTGAGCAATTCTTCAAAATATTCCCTCCAACTGCTTAAGGCATCCACAGGATTGACTAGCAGCATTCCTGACCTGTCCAAAACACCTGTTAATTCCTATTTCCATCCCTTACGGAGATTGCTAATTACGCTCCAAACTGGTTTTCCCATGATTTCTGCTTGGAGTCTCCAATTATCCGTTTGGCTTTGTTTCTTTCTTCAACATAATTTTCTCTGTCTGCCTGATTTCTAGTATGGAGTCCGTTTTGAAATGCCTTCTTTTTCTGTTTACAGGTTGCCTTGACTGTGTCATTCCACCAAGCTGTCTGCTTCTTGCCTTAACACACTACTGTTCCAAGTCATTCTCTAGTTGCTTCCAGTAGTGTGTCCCTGTACCTTGACCACTCCTCTTCCAGTGACTGTAAATCATTACATTCAACTAACTGCTACCTTTCCGAGATCGTTGTTATATATTTGTGCCTAATTTCCCTGTGTTGAAGCTTCTCCGCTCTTATCCTTCTACACATGGACCTGACTTTCTGCTCTTTTGGCCTCACAGATTAAATAATGATCAGTATCATCAAAGAAACCCCTGAAAACACTTGTGTACTTGACTGTCTTCCTGAATTCCTGGTCTGTTATTATATAGTCAATGACAGATCTGGTTCCCCTTCCTTCCCAAGTATAGCGGTGAATGTCCTTATGCTTACAGAAGGATTTTGTGAGCCCACACTGGAACAGAAATCCAAGAGCTGTTCTCCGTTCCTGTTGGCCTTCATATCCTCTCCAAACTTACCCATAATCTTTTCATAACCTTCTGTTCGATTTCCTATCCTGGTGTTGAAATCACCCATGAGTAAAACACTATCCTTATCCTTCACTATAACAACTACATCACTAAGTGCGTTGTAAAATCCGTCCATCTCATCTTGATCTGTCCCTTCACAGGGTGAATACACTGCCACAATCCTTATTTTCTTGCTGGAGATGGCCAGATCTATCCACATCAGCTGTTCATTTACATACCTTATTGCAATTATGCTGGGTTCGATTGCTTTCCTGGTGTAAAATCCTACACCCCACTGTGCTCTTCCTACTTTAACTCATGAAAGGTAGACCTTGTATTCTCCGACTTCGTCCTCTTTCTCTCCCCTTACTCTAATGTCACTAACAGCTAAAACATCTTACCCCATCTTACTTGAAGCCTCCGCCAGCTCTACCTTCTTCCCAGTGTAATCCTCATTGATATTAATAGCTCCCCATGTCATTCCAGATCGTTTGCCACGTCGTATCGGAGGAGTCCCTGGTCTGTCAATTGGAGGTGGGACTCCATCACCTCCAAGGCATTTTGCTGTGATTGTTGCCAGCATGATATTGAAGTACCTGGGAAGCAGGTTGCTAGCCTTACTTGCCCAGGGCCCCACTGGGTTTTACCCCTAACGGTTGAGGGACTAACTGGTGGATTTGGTAGCCTTTGCCATCTGAGCAAAAAGGTGGTCACGACTCAGAATATGTCCAAGATGCCCAAACTTATTCCATAATAACTGGTATCCCAAATGTCAGGACCACTTACTTGGTCACTCATACATACGTATGGGGGTGATATGTGGGCGATAAAGTGTACAGACAAGAAGAGAATATAAGATTTTAAAATTAGTTGCTGCAGAAGAATGGTGAAGATTGTGTCGATAGATGGCGTAACTAATCAGAAAGTACTGAAGAGAATTGGGTAATATCTTCACTACAGAAGAAAAAAATTGGTAGGGCACTTACTAAGATAGAAAGTAATCACTTTAGTATTGGATTGAAGTGTTGGGCGAAAAATCGCAGACGGAGACCAAGAGATGAGTGACTTAAACATGATGAAATGGATGTGGGTGGCCGTTTTTATTCAGAGATTAAGATATCTGTGAAGGATGGAGTAGTGCGGTGAGCTGTATCAGGCCAGTGGTCAGGTTGATGAGCACAGTAACACAATAATTCCCAATTTTATTTGAGCTGTCACAGAATTGGTTGCATTAATATTAGTCTCCATATTCAAATCTATTACTAATAATTTAGTGAGATATTTTTCTAAATTGTATTGAACTTCATTTCCTTTCCATATCTGTTAATGGCAGTAGGAAACAAATTAAAAATTAGTAATTCAAATGAAAAATGTAGGAGAAAAGGGAAACAATAAATGAACATTTTATTATGAGAGAAGTCTTTGTTTATTCGATGCATAAATTACAATATGGTCCATATGTTTGTTTCACAGCACTTTCACAAAAGGAAAGCATGATAGCGAGAATAGTCGCCTGTGAGGAGGAATTTTCCCTCCGGCGAACGTGTGTACGGTTGTACTTCAGAATAGAGGTTGAGAGAGTGAGGAAGAGGATGGAGGAGAGGAAACTTAGAAGTGGTAGGCTGTGCCAAGGCCGGTGAAGGTGACGTGGCCAGGGGCGGCGGCGAGGACGGCGGGGGCGGCGGCGAGGGCGGGGGCGGCGTAGGCACGAGCGCCGTAGGCCAGAGCGGGGGCAGCGGCGATGGCGGGGGCGGCGTAGGCGCGGGCGCCCAGGGCCAGGGCGGGGGCGGCGTAGGCGCGGGCACCGTAGGCCAGGGCGGGGGCGGCGAGGGCGGCGCCGTAGGCACCTCCGTAGGCGAGGCCGCGGCCGTAGGCCAGGGCGGGGGCGGCGATGGCACGGGCTCCGTAGGCCAGGGCGGGGGCGGCGATGGCGGGGGCGGCGATGGCGCGGGCGCCGTAGGCCAGGGCGGGGGCGGGGGCGATGGCGGGGGCGGCGCGGACTACTCCGTAGGCGCCAGCGCCGTGCAGGGAGGCGCCGTAGGAGGCGCCGGCAGCACCGTAGGCCAGGCCGGCGGGGGCGGGCAGCGCGCCGTAGCCCAGCGAGCCGTAGTCGTTGCTGACGCGAGAGTTGCTGATGCGCACGCTCGACGTGGGGCTGTCCACCGCCTTGGAGAACTGCGTGATGGTGTTCAGGCCGCCCAGGCCCTTGGAGGTGCTCTCGAGGGTCGCTCCGACGGCGCCGAAGTCGGCAGTGTTGGTGTAGGTGGAGTAGGCAGCTGGGCCACCGGCGTGGGCCACAGCCAGGAGGGCAGCGAGGAGAGCGACCTGCAGGCACAAGAGAGGAGCTCATCAATCTACAGTTAGAGCTCAAACAAAAATTTTGTCATCAAGTAATTCTTCTTCTAGAGCTCCAACAAAAGTCCCTTTATCAAGTGGATCAAACTCTCTCTACAGTCAAATCTGCAACAAATCTCTATATCAAATGCTGATCAGACTAACTCTACAGTCAGAACCCTAACAACGGTCTATCAAGTGGCTCAGGAGACACTGTCTACAGTCAGAACTCCAACAACAGCCTCCATATCAATTCGCATATGAGACACTCTTCACAGTGAGAGCACCAACAAAAGCAGCTCAAACAATAATTTTGTCATCAAGTGGTTTTCATCTAGAGCTCCAACAACAGTCACTTTATCAAGTGGATCAAACTCTCTCTACAGTCAAAGCTGAAAGAAAGGTTCCTATCAAATACTTATCAGACTACCTCTACAGTCAGAGCACCAACAACGGTCTATCAAGTAGCTCAGGAGACACTGTCTACAGTCAGAAATCCAACAACAGCCTCCATATCAATTGGCATAAGAGACTCTCTACAGTGAGAGCACCAACAAAAGCCTGTGTATCAAGTGACTCATAAGACACTCTGCAGTCAGACCTCCATATCAAGTGCTTTCAACAGAGAGCTGCAACAACAGTCTCCAGACATCCATTGTCTGGTGAACATTGGAACAACAATTGTTTATGTCATGTTTAGAAACGGATTACACCATCTGCTGTACAAGAAGGTTTGGATGAGTCTTTGGCTTTTCTCATCTGAAATTAATGGATATTACTAGGAATGTTCTGCGGTCAAACCTTGTTGTTTACACTATATGTGATAGTAACTGCACACCAGTAACATTAGTTTTTATTTCCCTGCATGGGGTGAAATGAAAAGGGCGCAACAAGTACACAAACGAGATGATGATGATATGTGTTGTACACAGTGGTAACAGCTATTCCTAATCTACAGTAAAGTTTGAATTTTAGCATTTAAAACAGTACATTTCAGCTTCTTGGAGGGCCAACGCAAGTAGCAGATGCGAAAACTGTTGCTGCAAGATTGGAGGATAAGCGTTAAGAGGCAAATTCCATAAATCTATGGATCACATTGTACACCGGAATGCATAAATGAGAAATCTCTTAGCAAATTGAGCCCTCAATTGAAACTGTGCATGCCAAAACCGTGAACAAATTATTGCAAGAGTGTCCATTTTGGTTCAGTTTGGCCAAAATTCTGTGATATTTACCACCGAGGTAATACAGATAAACAGACTTACGATCTTGAGTCCATTGAACAGTCAAGTAAATCTGAGAAAAGAATTTTGTTTCTACAAGACAATGCCCTGTCTCAGAAAGCGACCATATGCAGCCAAACTGACAGATCATTTTCGGATTCTCACCCTGCCGCCACGACTGGTTCCCTCCAGACTGCCACTCGATCCCAGACCGCAACAAAGATCTTAAGGAAGGAAGATTTCTAAACAGCAAAGAAGTGAGAGAGAGTTCATATGAGTGGTTGGTATCACAATCTATTTCGTGAGATAGGATAAAATAGATGTGAGAAAGGTCCCATGTGGTGAAGATGGAATATACTAAAAATTTATTTTTTCAAACATCATTTTCCCTATAATCCATTGACTCACCAGCACGCCCACAAATTTACTAGTTTTTATTAATATGTAAGTAATTTTAGTGTTACAGTGTACCATATTGAGGCCCTTGTATGCGTTTGTATGAAGGCACTGACACTGGACTTGCTGTACGAGGTTCAAAACAGCAGCGTCAGCTAAATTAGAGCTGTTTACCATCTATGATGTATTTAGTGGCAGTAGAACTGTTGGTAGGAAGTAGGACACTTCGTCGACTGCATAACAGGACGTGTTCTGAAAAACAGTTGTACAGGAAGAGTTGAAATCCGGCCAGATTTTACACACACTTGTCAGTCTCAGCTTCGCAAGCTTCCGATGTGGAGTTATCCATGTCACAGACAACTTCCACATTGGGAGTCAGTGTCAACTATTCCCACAAAAATGGCTTGAGGAATTTACTGATTCATAACGCATAAATTGGTTGAGGCTTGGAAATAAATTCTCAAGATATTTTAGGCTGTTTGCTTCCAAACCAAAGAGAGTGCCGGACTGAATTTGTGTCTCATTTTCATAACGGACATCACTCATAAAGGAACTAAAATATAATCAGCTGATACTCGTTACGTGATAGACATCACCAAAAAGTTAGATAAATGTAGCACTGGTGCAGAAGGCTGTAGTCCTGTCACTGTGTGAGGTGGCGAACTGGGAAAACACTGGACTCGCATTCGAGAGGACAGGGATTCAAACCCGTCTCCATGGATTAGATTTTCCTTGACTTTACTAAATCACATTGGGTAAATGCTGTGATCTTTCCTTTCTAAGGGCACAGCTGATTTCCTTCCCCATCCCTGACAAAAACTACCTGAGCTTGTACTCAGTCTCGAATGATCACGATGTCGACGGGACGTTAAACCCTCGTCTTCCTCCCTTCGCTCCTGCAGTCCTGGCAAGGTTGACCATACATCTTAACTTCTATCCTTAATAGCATAAGTATTTTCTTTGTTACGATAACTTCAGTAGGTTCACTCATCTGCATGGGTGCAGCGGAGAAGCAGCTGGACTTTGTGTTAAACATGGTGACCATTACGACCACTCCGCATTGTCTTTTACGTCGAATTCAAATAATGTTTCTGGTAATCGAGAGGAGTGAGCTATATGTCAGCACCGGGTTCCATCTTTATCGTGTTCAATAGTGACTCCCTGCTCTCATCGTCAACACCACAGACACCACAGTATCTAGAATGAAACTTTTACTCTGCAGCGGAGTGTGCGCTGATATGATACTTCCTGGCAGATTAAAATTGTGTGCCGGAACCGGGACTCGAACCTGGGACCTTTTCCTTTCGCGGGCAAGCGCTCTACCGACTGAGCTATACCGACACGCCTCACAACTTTACTTCCGTCAGTACCTCGCCTCCTACTTTCCAAACTCTACAGAAGCTCTCCTGTGAACCTTGCAAGACTAGCACTAGGATATGGTGGAGAAATGGTTTAGCCACAGCCTAAGGGATGTTTCCAGAATGAAACTATCACTCTGCAGCGGAGCCCGCGAAAGGCAAAGGTCCCAGGTTTGCGTCCCGGTTCCGGCACACAATTTTAATCTGCCAGGAAGTTTCACCACGCCATTTAATTACAGTCACACAAAAATCAATTGGAACTCCTGCCTCGCAGCCCACACAAGTGATGCCAGCTATGAAGAAAATTTTTTAATGTCCTGCCGTACTTGGATCTGGGGAGACTGTAAGACCCGCATTTGATATCACTGGACCCGTTGCCTGTGCCGAGAGCCGCCGTTCCAAATGCTTTGAAATACGAATCACTTGATTTTAAGAAATCTAGTACCAGAAAAATTTGATTTTCACTCGTCACACAGTCTGATATCTTTGCTCGGTAACGGACTGAATCTCTTTTCGTAATTCGTGTGTGCAACAAATTAGACCGTACGAAATTTTAAAGAGTTCGCATAGGCTAAGATGCATTGAATAAGCTATCCGTTACATTAGTTTTACCTGAAACAGTGTGTCATAAAAAAATGTTCAAATGTTTGTAGAGTCTATGGGACTTAACTACGGGGTCATCAGTCCCGAAACTTACAAACTACTTATGAACTAGCTACAACTAAGGACGGCACAAATATCCATGCCCGAGGGGGCATTCGAACCCCCGACCGTAGTAGCCGTGCAGACCGTGACTGAAGCGCCTCAGTCCCCTCGGCCACCGCGGCCGGCAGTGTGTCATATGAAATGTAGATAAATATATCAAAATTTTATCTAAAATTTAAGCACAACGATATCTCATTTTATTCTGGAAATACTGGTATCCAGATCCGGCGTGCGATATTTTTCAGGCAGTTGTTATCAGTATACTATCCCCAAGATGGAGAATGAAAATAATAAATTTTAATTTTATGTAATTGTCATATCGGGTATACGTAGTATCGTTCTCTTAAGTTACTGTGGAATTTTCAAACTAATGTGAAGGTAAGTAGCAAACTTAAAGACACATAGCTATATTGTAAGAATCAACTGTACTGATTCTTTGTGTTAACTGGATTTTGCATGTGACATAAGAGTCCAATTACTTAACGCCTTCGTGCGCCTTATCGAGCGAAGTGCTACATGCAAGGCAGGATGTTGAGACAGACCTGGACGGAATGCGCGCAGTGGATAAACGACCGCAACTGGTCCAGCTTCCAGTATTACACTGGCTTGGAGGCAGTTTATTTCGCTCACTTTGCAACACGCTAGACCGGTACCAAACCTTCTGCGCCCCAGGAACGGCAATACACAATGTCACATTCAGAACAAGTTTACAGATTGGCAGATCTATACATACGACTTCCCTCCCTTAGGTAAACTCACAGGTTTAAAACTAACGAGAAGGATAGAACTAAGTCCAATATTGCGCTCTTTCTGCGCCTGCTTCTAATATCTATGGAACTGTTCCTCGTAGTTCCCTCTGCCATAAACTTCAATGTGGTTTGCACACTATTTAGCCTATGTACATGTAGATGTTGCTCTGGAAAGAAGGAAGGTAGCTTACGGACTATATCGTCACTCGATAGAGACTGGAACTTATTTTCGTTGTTGTTCACAATGAATGTGCAGCATTCTATGGAAAAAAGTTGTGAAAAATTTAAAAGAATTTGGAGAGATAGGTGGACTTTGCGTACGGTTGATTTTAGCCCAATTCTTGTAGTACACTTAAGTCTTGATATGATATGGAAATTTCATTTAACATTAACAGCATAACGATATATCTTTCCATTCTAGAGGTACTGCGTTTCATCCATGAAGACTTTCCTGCTGCAATTTCATGAAGTCTACTGGGTGAATTCTATTCTTTTTGGCATATTTTTGCTTATTTTACGTCCTTCTAAGAGAAGGACGGTATTGATTTTCGTTATTGGTCGCATATACTGTGCTGCAACTATGTAAGAAGTAGTATTGCGAAAATTTTTAAAGAACTTATAGAGGTAAAATCGCATTTGGTCCACTTTGCCTGTGGTTGATTTGACGTCATTTACAGAAGCACATGAAATGTAGATAGAATATCGAAATTGCATTTGAAATTGAGAGTAAAACGATATAACTTCTCATTTTAGAGATAATGCGATGTATAACGAGAGGCGATGTGTCGAATTCAGCGCTTGGGCATTGGGAATGATGTGTAACATTTGCTAAATGGAAATGACAGTTGGCGAAGAGTCCTTTATCTTGCGTGATAAAGACTCGAAACGTTTTAATTCACTGAGATACCGTGGAAAGGTGGTGGAGCGGTGCGTGTAAACACGTCCAGAGCACCTTACGGAGAGACCGTGTGCCGCGGTGGAGTAGCCGAGCAATCTAAAGCACCTCGCTGCGGAGCGCGCGGATGCTCGCCGTGGAGGTTCGAGTCCTCCTTGGGGCATGGGTGTGTGTGTTTGTCCGCAGGTTAGTTTACCTAGGTTTAAGTAGTTTGTAAGCTACAGACTGATGACCACGCAGTTTTGTCCGATAGATTTTCAGACATTTGAACATTTGAACAAGAGACCGTGTGTTTAAACATGGCGAGATCTCATGGGGACTTCTATAGTAGATAAAAATCTTGTAGACAGTTTCATGAGTAGTCACTTCGACGACTATAGAACTTATGCGATCTATTTCACACCAAAATTCACTCAGACGAAACAAAATCGATATTGTCGATACTGGATATCAGAAACAGTAGGTTAACAATGAAGCAAAGCGGAGCTGAGAATCGTTCAGCCAGAAAATATCGAGTGCCCGCACAGTGTCGGTGGTGTACGTACCTTGAAAGCCATGTCTGTGGAGTTGGTTGTCTTGGAGCTGATCGGACCAGAGTGCTGACCGGGAGGGCCGCGCGGCGTTTTATAGCGGAGGCCGGCGGTGGGCGTGGCGATCCGGGGCTGCGGCCAGTGGCGTACCCTTTCACCGCGGCTGCGAAACACGCGACCACGCCGCGCCACGGCGCACCACCGGCTGGGCGGGGTGCCTCCACCTGCGTCCGCCTGCCAGGGCAGGGGAAGATCCCGGCCAAGGTGGCCCGCCAAGCCCGCTCTGGGTCGCGCGCGACGAGGCGGTCGCGCGAGCGCCTGTCCGCCGAGCTCATCGCCGGACTCCGGTATTTCTGTCATCCGCGGAAGCTACCGGCAGTGGAAATTCTGACGCAACCGCTGCGCCTTCGGTGTTCGTGCCGAATGCACGTGATACGGCGCTCGTGCAATGTGAAATGGAGCGTGGAAAGAGCGACACTTCAATTGGCAATTTCTTAGCATATAATACATGCCCCCTTGACGCTTTTTAACACTGTTTTATTAGACCGGTTTCTTGTGTCTCTTTGTCTGCCCAGTAGATTTTTTTCCCCCAATTGATTTTTCACTAGAATTTCCTGCGAGCTGCACGGTGCTGGATGACAATGCAAATTAACCCGTTCTCGTCTCTGGTGTGTGGCGCAGGGTTCCTCGTTTTTCACGTTTGGTTCAAGCACTGAAACTCAATTTAAACTAACTTTTCGAACGTTTACAGACTCAAAAGTACAGCGCACTGCTAACTACGAAATCGAAATATTTCAACATTTAGATATTTTCGCGGGGTTGAAATAAACTCAACGACAAAGTTGAAAATTTCGGCAGGACCTGAATTCGAACCCGGATTTCCCGATTCGGCCCAGGGGTCGCCTTAACCCTTTCGCTACGGTGAACTTCTGCAGAAGTCGGGAGCGAATGTGCTCCACAGGCGGTGGACTGCTGTAGCAGTTCCGCCTCGCGTCATACATCGTAATGTAATTCTACTGAAATGTAACGTAAAGCAATTGTAAATAAATATTATTTAACAAGCAAAATATGCGTTTATAATAATAACGTCCACATTGCACCAAAGCTGAATCCAAAACTTGGATCTTTTAGAATTTACGAAAAAATTACGCGAATTACCTAAAAGAAGGACGAAAACTGTTTCTATTCCAAATGAATTTTCCCTAATAAATATATACTATAAAGTCCAATAATTGCGATAAAACTGAGAGTGTGAAAGCAGGACAGAGTAGCGCTGTTTGGAGTTCGGAAAACGCGCCGTACAGCGGGCACGGCCGGGCGCGACTGGCGCTCGTCCACAGCGCACGGCGCAACAGTCACAGCGCCGGAGTGAAAGAGTTAACCAATTAGGTTATCCAGGCCCCTCTTTACTTCCAACCCAAATTCTTAAATCCAAATCCCCTGCCCATGGATTCCTCTTGTTCGCAGCCTATATTACATTGTGTATGAATGCGTCCACATTGAATTTATCATTGCATGTTGTGGACATATTTAAAATTGTTGATATAGTAGGGGGCTAGAAATTGAGAATCTGGGTTGGAAGGGATATGTATCTTGAGGGCCTAATTGATTCAAGGGACCGCTGGCCTGAAGCGGGACATCCGGGTTCCAGCACTAATTTTCAACTTTGTCGTTGAATTTATTTCAATACCCAGAAGCGGTCGGAAGATTTAAATACTTCGATTTCGTAAGTTTACGGCCGTTACTGTCCGAAAACAACAGATACCATATCGACCAACTAGCTTTCGTGTCTGGTCAGTGACAAACAGTACTTCGTTTAATACGGTAGGGGGTTCGAATCCCCTGCCGGCCGCGGTGGCCGAGGAGACTAAGGCGCTCCAGTCACGGTCTGCACGGCCACTACGGTCGGGGGTTCGAATCCCCCCTCGGGCATGGATATTTGTGCCGTCCTAGTTCGTAAGTAGTTCATAAGTAGTTTGTAAGTTTAGGGACTGATGACCCCATAGTTAAGTCCCATAAGCTTTACAAACATTTGAACATTTGAACTTCGTTTAACTGATTTTAAACATTCAAATAAGCTCATAACTGATTGAGAATGCGATTTTAACTCGTTATTTAGTCTGGTGTATTGCTGAGGGTTCTTCGATCAGCACTTTGATACAAATAAGTAAATTATTTTAAACTCTTGTGAACTAAAATTTTCTAATGTTTCTCAGCCTTAGGAAGAAGACTGCTGAAGTCTTACATACTACTGTCATTAACTTACGCTAAGAGCAACACATGCACATCCATGCCCGAGGCAGGACTCCAACCTCCGACGGGAAGAGGCCGTGCCATTCGTAGCATAGTGCCTTAGACCACACTACCAATCCAGCACGCCTTGAAAGTTACACATTTTCTAATAGATCAGGACTCGTTCACAATATCTATTATCTGGAATTCCTGTCTGTGGAGCGAAAGATACTTACTTCAGTCTAAATATTGCTTTGTTTCAAACAAACTTCCCAACGAGTTAGACGCTTTGAACACTCTACAGAGTTACGAACTGGTGGACAATGCTATATGAGTTCGCCTTTTTACCTGGTATGCGACAGGGTGTATTTTTGTGTCCGTTTGTTTGTCCAGGATCAACTTCACAATTAATTTGAAACTAAATTTCCGATGAGCTCGAAGCTGAATTCTTTCAACATACGTTGGAACCGCTTGACAATGTAGAGTTATATTTCCAAAATATTCAAGTTGGATGCGAACTGCAGACGTAGCATAAATTGGCGCTTAATTTAGGTTAAAAACGCAACCAGCTGCTTTTATTTATGTTTTATTCCAGTTTTCGGGCCACTGCAGGCTTATCAGAAACATTTATTATCTTCCACCAAATGAAGTATCACGCTGTTACGGTGGTGTGTGTTTTTATTATAGGTCTAAGCATAACCATATTGTGCATTTGGCACTAACGATTTTCGCACATGAAAACATGTTGCTACACTTGGCGTCACAAAATATAAACAAAAAATAATAAAAACATAAACCACAATGACAGCGAGAACTTAAACTTGTTGGATGGTAATAAATGTTCATGTGCCGTATTCACAGATGATGAGCCTGTAGTGATGGAAAACTAGTTATGGCATACAAAATCCATAAAAGCAGCTGGTTGCATTTTTAACCACCTTTTGGAACCGCTTTTCTGTACAAACTTTGCAATCATCTTAACCAGACATTTGATACTTTCTACATGCGTCATAACTGAATTTGATCTTTTATCTGCTATGCGGCGGTGGGTGCTTTTGTGTCTGTTTGAACAGTATGAATTTTACACTTAATTTTAAACTAAATTCCCGATGACCTGGAACTTCAAATTTTCAAAATAGGTGAGAACTCGTTCACAGTGCAATATTACCTTGCTCTTCTGTCTCGTGTGTGGCGAAAGGTAATCTATGTGACTTTTTCGGTACATATTTTGCAATTTACTTCAAACAAACTACTCGATAACTTAGACCTTTAAGTATTGTACTTGTGTCAAAACTGGATGACAACCAAATATTGCCGGCCGCGGTGGCCGAGGGGACTGAGGCGCTACAGTCACGGTCTGCACGGCCACTACGGTCGGGGGTTCGAATCCCCCCTCGGGCATGGATATTTGTGCCGTCCTTAGTCTTAGTTAGTTCATAAGTAGTTTGTAAGTTTAGGGACTGATGACCCCGTAGTTAAGTCCCATAAGCTATACAAACATTTGAACAACCAAATATTAACTCGCCCTTTTGTCTGCTGTGCCTCTTTGTGTTTCCAATTCGAATTTTGAATTTGATTTAAATTTCCCGAAAACTCGAGGCTTCAAAGTTTCAACATAGGTTATAACTGTTACACAGTGCAATATTATCTCGCTTTTATGTCTTGTGTGTGGTGAAAGGTACTTTTTAAATCTGTTTTTTTATTCAGTACAAATTTTAGAGTTTATTTCAAACAATTTCTCGATAAGTTAGATACTTGAAACTTTCTACATTAGTCAGAACTGCACGAGAGTACAATACTAACTTTCTCTCTTTTTGGTATGTGGCGGAGAGTACTTCTGTGGGTATTTGTCCAGAATGAATTTTGTGACTTTTGAAGTCCCGATGAGTTCCGGGCTTCAAAGTTTCTACATAGTTCACAATGCAATTTTATTTCGAATTCCTGTCTGATGTGTGTTGCGGAGGGTGATTTCGTAACTGTTTTGCAATACAATTTTTGCAATTTATTTCAAGGAAACTTCTCGAAGACATTTGTAAAATTCTACCTAGGTCAGAAATGGATAACAAATCAACGTTAACGCTCTCTTTCATCTTCTGTGTGGCAGTGACTACCTTACATTTCCATGCAAATTTTTATAATTGATTTTAGACTAATTTCTTGATGAGCTAGAAATTTTTAACATAGTCCAGAACTGGATTATATTGCAATACTAAATTGCTTGTTTGTATCGTGCGTTTCATAGAAAGCATCAATGCCACTTTTCCCGGTCCCTGTTCCAAAAAATGTTCAAATGTTTGTAAAGATTGTGGGACGCAACTACGGAGTTATCAGTCCCTAAACGTACAAACTACTAATGAACCAGCTACTACTAAGGACGGCACAAATATCCATGTCTGAGGGGGGATTCGAACCCCCGACCGTAGTGGCCGTGCAGACTGTGACTGACGCTCCGCAGTGCGCTCGACCACCGCGGCCGGCTCCCTGTTCCAATTACGATTTATTGGTGGTATGAGCAATTGCTAGTATAACATTGTGCGATCTCTACTCTATCTAATATTTACCTATATGGCCCTTGCGCTTGTTATGCATACGAGGAAGAAAGGTCTGGTTGACCAAATTGAATAAAAACTAAAATAAACATTAAATTTATTACTGTTTTATTCTCATCAAAATGTTTGAAAGAGATTAAAAATATAAGACATGCAAGATTAAAAGAAAAAAAAAATTTAATTATTTAAGTAAAACCAAAACTAACATAACATGGTTTTAAAATTAACTAAGAGATATAATTCCTCCTAGACCCTTATAGATTCATCACCCCATACAGAGGGTACTGAAAATTTATTCTTGTGAATTTATAATATCAGTGACAATAATTGTAAAACTGAAATTCAGAAACTTGTTGTGACACATGCAGTAGATAACAGATGCATGTCTAGTTCACCTAAGTCTCTATAGCCTCTGCACTCCTTATTGTTAACTATTCCACATGCTCCATGGCTTCAGTTTAAAATTTTATTGATATCGTAACGGATATTGAAAATTCACAACATTTTTATAAGGAGACTACCTGCATGGGGTTAGGAATTTGTTTTCATAGTTTATATCCCGTTTTTGGTGAGGGTTTTTTTTTTTTTTTTTTTTTTTTTTTTTTTTTTTTTTTTTTTTTTTTTTTTACATGGTGGTGGGTATTCGCCGTCTACCCTTCTACACTTATTTTTCCTCATTCCTGTTTTTCAAGCTCCGTTTAGATTTCCAATTCAGTTTTAATCCTTACCGTCTATACGTTGCAGGACAGGTTGGAGGACACAATAAATTCGTAGTGTCAGGTGTAGAAAACGATCTAAATTTAACACAAGACTGTATTGTAAACGTACAGAAGCTATTGAAATTGCTGGTAAGATTTCACACATAGAAGACTAAATATCAGAAGACATTTTTTCAAAAAGATTCAATTTTTAATGTGTTAACTTTTTAGACAGGTCTCAAAAGTGTAAAGTAATTTATCCCAGCGACTTAAAGATTCTGAATTTCATGCAGAAGTTTGCGACTATGAATATTTTAGAGCTATGAAAATACTTTTAACATTTGTAAAGAGCACAAGTAATAGGTAATGGCATGGCGATGAAATATACAAGCATCAGTAATGTTTATTTCTTACATTCTGTAACTGTTCCATGGTACAAAAGTCAATCATTCATGTTTAGTCATAATGGAAGGATGCTGGGATCATCAGCGCGTGAATAGGAAAAACAAGACCAAAATAAACCTAATACATTATATTCTGACTTTCCCACATAGTATTTCACTTAAGAACACAGTGGCGGCTTTGCTGATCTGAATTTATAAAGCAAAGATGAGCCTGTTTACATTGCACTACCGAAGAGAAGCAGAAAACACTATTCTCGTGTGCCGCGCGGGCATTTTATTTCTGAAATATATATGCAGGATGGCTCCCCACGAAGATAAACAAGATAGGGTGTGGAATAACGGCAACGTACCGCTAGGTTGTAATGGTGCCGCGAATGAGAACTATTGCGGCTCTGCTAAAAATAAAAGGCTCCGCAGACCTTGAGTTTGGTTGTCGGACAGTATGACTTGCGAAATCATGTTGGTATCCCACGGTTGTCCGGGTCGTCTGCAGAAACGTCTTCTTCGAGGTCACTGGGGCACAATCACTGAACACAACTCTATTCCAGTCAGTGATATTGGTGGCCCAATGTGCCAGGTAAACTGCAAATAAGCTTGCTGATGAAGAGAGTCAAAATGATAGTCGGCGAAAGAGCACCCTTAGTTCCTGCTCCTTTCGTGAATCGCCTGTTAATGGTGCTTTTCGTCACTGAAATACCTGTTGCATACCTGGTGGAAGGTAGTGACATGGAAAATTGAACCGATATACCAACACGCAAAAGAAAAACCCTGGGAACTTATCCACCAACCTAATATAGTGAAGCGCGTGGCTTGTGCTTTTTTAATTACCACCATCAGTTCCCGGTTTTTCCGGGTGTCTATTTATTTATTTCATATTTTAGTCAATCTCCTTCTGCCCTGTCCGCCTCCGTGACACAGTGGCAGAGTCGCTGACCAGCATGCAAGGCCTCGGGTTCGATTCCCGGCAGGTGACTGCGTGTGTTTGTCTTCATCATCACTTTAATTATCATCATCATCATCATCATCATCATCATCATCTACAAGCTAATCGTCAAAAGCGGAATCAATAAAGAGACTTGCAGTTGAAGGAAAAGGAAGGAAGATTAGTATTTAACGCTCCGTCGACAGCGTGGTCATTAGTGGAAGAGCTTACGCTCGGATTGTTTGGGTGAGGAGGGCGAAGGAAATCGGACGTGTCCTTTGAACGGAACCATCCCGACATTTGCCTGGAGTGCTTTAGGGAGATGGATTTGAACCACTGTCCTCCCAATGCGAGTCCAGTGTGTTACCACACCGCTACCTCGCTCGGTTTGCAGTTGGCGGCGAAACCCCGACGGGACTCCCGGCTACTAAAAAGCCTACGATCATTCATTCATTTTTTTCTGCCCCCTGTATCAGCTACTACCCGGTACACTATCCATTTCAGTTTCGTTTCCATGCAGGTCAATCATTAAATCTCCTGAACTATCTGTCCTACAACAATACAATTTTCCATTCCATTATTGTAGAGTGGTATAGAAAACGTATGAAATTGAAATTCTTGAATAAAAGATTGTCTTCGTGGCAAACATCTGTTTTATTCAGATGTGGCGCGTTTCACCCAGTAAGGGTATCGTCAGATATCTTGCCAGATGTTCCTGTAGCACAGAGTAGGTCTTAATTGCAATTTATTTATATGACAAGCATCGGTACTGGTAGGGACATCAGGCAAGTTATCTCAAGATGCCCTAACTGTGTGAAACGCGTCATATCTCAGAAAAACAGATTTTGGAAATCAAGATTATAATTTTCAAGGTTCATAGAGTGCAATAGTAGGGGATTGTCTGGGAAATGTGTTGCGACTGCAGTTGGTACTAAAGACGAAATAAATTACAACCTCATACATGAGCAGCTTATTTTCATGTATTCATTGTTTTTGACGTCGTATATTCTCAACTATGTGTCTCACTTGGACTTTACCACCATCGCGATTATTTCCTTATGGTAAATAACACTAGTATCATATCTGGTTCAAATCGGCCCATTAGTTTTCATGAAAATGTGGAATATTGTGAAATGATGTGGCACTTTTTCGCGCACTTCATTCTGTATGACCTCATATTTCCTGAACTATGCACCGTAGGTGCCTCTTATCCCCCCCCCCCCAGACCTTCACGGTTCTTTCGAGAGTATGTGCGTGACGAGCATGGGCACAGACAAAAATATAAAGACGGGAAACCTCTGTAAGGGCCGTTCGCAAGCGTGGGGGTGCGGGGAGGGAGGGTTTCAGCAGTTCCGTAAAGATGTCCCATGATGGCGCTGCGGTCAGAAGCAGCCCTTTAAAACTGACCAGAGCAGGCGGGAGGTGGCGGCTGTCCCCACCGCCACTTCCCCTCAAACGTCGGCACACCGGACACAGCCGTGGCCT